>CM060455.1:0-1250000 GCA_030544415.1 Thalia dealbata | reverse complement strand
AGCTATCCAAGCAAGTGAAAGAAAAGCTTGGTAAGGTTGACCCTTACTTCAACAAGCTTGCAGATGCTATGGTTACATGGATTGAGGCTTGGGATGAGCTCAACCCATCTGGAGGTGCCAACGGAAAATAGAGTAAACAGACACTGTCGTATCAAATATATGCTGTTGTAGTGTTCTGGAATTTATGCTTTCAGATGTAACTCTTATATATTTTATCTCTTAATTATGTTCTGGGCTTTCTTGTGGAGCTTAGGATATTTTTGCATTTTGATGATTGTAATCCTTTTTAGACTTGAGATGACAATAAACAACCTTATTTATTTTGAAAGTCAGATCTTCCTTCCTTTTGATGGTTCTCAATTTTAGCTCTCTACCCATTTTTCAAACATGTGGTTATCTCACTTGTACTGTGTATGCAGTCTGAAGTAGCAGGTTGATATATTGAATGTGAAAACTCCTCCCTGAAAGTTACATCCAATTTTATGCATGACTGTAATTCTTAGGTATTTAACCAATTGGGAAAACTATATATGTTCAGTAAATATCTTTCGAACATCCAAAATCTACGGAATGAGCACTTGGAGTTTACTGGGTTTTCATCTATTGCAATCTCATTCAGGTATTAATTAAGACTGGCTGTTGCCCGTCAGCAATTGCTTCTTTCTTTGCCCCACCAAGTTGCTTTAACAGAAGAATACAACATACCTCCTCCATGACTTTGTTTGCCCTAGTCAATGCTCTAAGAATCTTAATTAATCTAGCAAATCTTCACTTAGCAGCAAATAACTACAAAATTCCATCCTTGGGTTTTCGTGAATGATTTCTCATCCTCTGGCACTACACATTTCCTCCACGTTTAGACTAAATTATCTTTCCTCTTCACCTTTTTTTTTAATCCATCCATCTCAGCTAACACCCAAGATTGTGTTGGACTTGCAATAGGAGTGTCACTGCCATCTTCACCTCTGACGTTATCAATCTTGTTCTTCTAGTTCTAAAGTAGCCGTTGGAGTTGGAGATGAACTCATCAAGCTCTGTATATTCTGGCCCTACCACCTCCACTCTTCCTCTCTATTAACTTGGGAAGGATTCCTGATACGAATTCGGGATCCCCTCCAACAATTGTAATGCTTCAGTGCTTCCTTGGACAGCTCGATTTCGATGTAGCATTAGCATTTAGGGCCACATCAAATAGCGGCTCCGCTTCGGGAATTGCAAGTTTTCTCCGTCACATGGAGTTGCAGAGAGAAAAAATTAAAATTTGAGCTCAACCTCGCGATTCCCAGGATCAGCGATGGTAAAAAGTGAGGGAGGGAGGACCGACGAAATAATTGAAGGAATGGAGCAAATCCGATCTATAAAACGGCGTGCTGCCCGATCTCATCGCACGCGATTCGGCCTCGAGGCGAGTGATTGGGGGGTTGGTGTGCAGTGAGGGAAATGGGGTGGGCGATCGCGTTGCACGGCGGAGCCGGCGACATCCCGCTGTCGCTCCCGGCCGACCGGCGGGTGCCGAGGGAGCTCGCCCTCCGGCACTGCCTCGACGTCGGCGTCGCCGCCCTCAAAGCCAACCGACCGCCCCTCGACGCCGTCGAGCTTGTGGTACCACCAATCTGCTCTTTTTTGGTTCTATGTTCGATGATTCGTAGCCTTGTTATTTCTTTTTATATCCGGAACTGTTTGATCGATGCTATCACTTTGGGGTCTTCCGTAGACGGGGTTAAGGTGAATCTGCATCTCAATAAGGTAGCTTGGTGGTATTTGTTGGGGGCAGATACCTTGATTCATCTCCCTCTTTGTTCTGTGGGTCGATCACATCAGTGAGACTGGATCAATACTGAGGCAGAAAACATATAGCGATACAGAGTCCGACGACCATGATCATGTATTTTATTGTTTTCCAATCCAAGTATAATGTGCTGAATATCTTCTCTTATGAGGTGCAACCGTTTGGTCTTGTATTATATGGATAAGTTCATCGTGTAAGGTAATCTTCCGTGAGTCATCATGTATAATGTTATCGTACAAGGAACTAGGAACTACCTATCTATGTTGCGTTTTCAATTCAATTACCAGCTGTCTAATCTTGTACTTTAAGGCCACAAGTATATGAATGAATTTAAGATGTTCATCAATATCCTTCATTTTAAGATGCGACCTTTCTGTCTACTATGCTATTAAACTGTAGAATGCAATATTATAGCCTGGAAAACTTCTCAAGTTATGCCCTAAGATAAGTACACACGAGTACGAGGCATTTAGTAATGAGGGGGGTTGAAAGTGTCGATTTATACCAACTTGTATACTGCTGGGTTTTGTGCCACCAACAAATTTCATCTTTTCATTAAGGGGTAGCAAGTGCTAATATGCTGTTGGTTGATTAGGAATATATGGATAGTGTGACTTGCTGTTGTCTCTCATCATTTGTATCTGTTACTACCCTTGTTCAGATTCATATCGCTAGGCTTGATGTTTAATTAGACCCTTGAGCAGGTGGCCCTCTGTTGGGCCTCGCAGAGTAGAGTTCAGTAAAGACAGGATACTGGACTGAGGACATGCTGATGCCTCATCTGCATATCTTGGAACCACGCTGATCTGATTATTTCTGCAGGTTCGTGAGCTAGAAAACAGTCCATGCTTCAATGCCGGCAAAGGTTCTGTTTTGACTACTAATGGTACAGTAGAGATGGAAGCATGCATCATGGATGGAAACACAAAGAAATGTGGGTCTGTATCTGGTCTTTCTACTGTCGTTAATCCCATATCTCTAGCACGACTTGTCATGGAGAAAACACCACATATTTATTTGGCATTTGATGGTGCTGAAGCATTCGCAAGAGAACAAGTTAAGTTGTCGAACAACAGCTTTATTTTGTTAATCTCCTGTTAAAACCAGATGTTATACTCGTCAGACTTGATGAGCTAGTTGCCTTGATACGAACAGTATTTTGTTTCTGATCTGTTATGATTGATTATTTAGGGTGTTGAAGTGATGGATTCAAGCCATTTCATTACTCCTGAAAATATTGAGAGGCTGAAAAATGCAATTGAGGCAAAAAGAGTTCAGGTGTGCTTTTCAAACATAAGCTCCCCATGCATCGCTGACTTTATCTTCATGATTTGAAGTCGTTAATATTCTGGAACATTTTTGTTCATAGTTTGCCTATTCTGAGGCCTAAAAATTTAAGTTTTCAGTTGATCCATTGCGTTTCACTGAGGCACAAATTACTCCTTGACTCATTAATCTGTCATATCATTTTTTTCTTCATTTGTTGTAAACTGTAACCTTCTTTACCTTGTTTGCCTTCTCGTTCATATCTTGGATTCCAGAGCATATTCCAATATAAATTTTTAATTAAATCTGTCGTGATTCACTTCTAGATGCTTAAGATAAACTCAAGCAATTTTGACAGGAAAAAAACCATGTTGCACACATGATTTCAAATTAGTTGTAGATCGGCAATACGTTGCATATGTAAAAAAGGGTTGACACAAATTGAGATACTATACTCTTCAGCGAGTGGTCTTGGTCATGCAAATTCTACCGCTAACGTTCATGCAAATGCACTATGTAGGTTGATTATACTGAGCCCATCAAAGAAGCACCAGCAAACCAAAGTGACAGCCAACTTGGGACTGTAGGATGCGTTGCAGTGGATGGCCATGGAAACTTAGCTTCAGCCACATCCACAGGAGGGTTGGTGAACAAGATGGTTGGTAGGATAGGAGACACTCCACTCATTGGCTCAGGAACTTATGCCAATCCGTTATGCGCCATCTCTGCTACCGGCAAAGGTGAATCCATAATCCGAGCCACCGTTGCTCGTGATGTTGCTGCCCTGATGGAGTACAAAGGGCTCTCACTGAAAGAAGCAGCAGCCCATGTTATTGAGACTACTCCAAGGGGTGATGTTGGCCTCATTGCTGTGTCCGCTAAGGGTGAGTTGACAATGCCCTTCAACACCACAGGAATGTTCAGAGCCTGCGCTACTGAGGATGGCTACTCAGAGGTCGCAATATGGCCTACTGCGGTAAATGGTTATGGTGAAGGAGAAGACCTCGAGGAACAAGGAGAATAGTTCTTTTAAGTTTCAACTACTAGTGCAGGATAGGCAAGAAAAAAACTAAATGCTATTTCATCATTGGCTATCTGATATTTCCATGCTTAAGATGTGTTGCAACTTGATATTCTGTGCTCGGAATGGTTGTTGTTGGCAAAAATAAGATAAAAATAAAAATCTTCAAAATGGTGGGTGGCCCCTAATTCTTCAGAGTCCACTGAATGAGGAAATGGGTTGAAGAATCCTGTCCAAGGGAGAAGCTTCTTCGTTCTAGTGGTGTGTTGTTTGGCCTCCGACTTGGCTCCACTTGATGACGCCCCTCTTCCGGCCCCATACTCGAACTGTGGCTCATGGAAACTCTTTCTATTGCCACTTTCAAGCATATTTGCTGCCGCTACTACCAATTTGTGCAGGTTTGAGATGCACGATGGTGCCATTTGACCTTTCTATTCTCAATTTGGAACATAACTATGCTGCACTGAGGGGAATATGAGTAGTATGGTGGCCAGCGAATAGCTGCACGATTGCATTGATTCAAAACTTGGTTTAAGGTAATATCAATCGAATTATAATTATAACTAAAGTTTAGTTATAATTAATGTTAATTAAATATAATTCCCCTCGATATGATGCTGGTTACCTTAAGAGTTCATGCGTATTTTTTAATATACCTTATCTAGCAAATAAAAATCATCAATAGTAATGATATTAATCAAAAGTAAATACCTCTCAGTATTTATTCTATGAAATCAATTGGATCCACACAGCATCTATATATTAAGCACTAAGTAATATATAATGAAATTACAAATCTCATTTATTTCAGGGAGAAAACTAGATTTGATTTATATTATTATCTAAAATTACGTAGATAAAAAGAAGAAAAGAAGAAGCAGCAGGTGTCGGCGACGGCACTGATGAGTGATGAAGCCGCCGCCGCTACATCCTGCCATGCCTTCCGAGGCCTGCCGAAGAACTCCCCGCACCACCTTGGTCGTAGTTGTTTCCACCCCAGGACATCTGATGTGCTGCGCCATACATGCCGCCGCCGGCGACGGCACCGATGAAGCCGCCACTGCCTGCATTGCCGCCGCCGTCCTGGGAGTGGGATTGAGACGGGGCGGCGATGCCTGCGGCCCCTGCCTTCTCGCCCTCCATCTCGCGGAAGCGCTGGAGGTAGACCTTGAGAGGCTCGACGTAGCTCTCGAAGCCGAGGGTGGTCATGGCCCAGAGCAGATCGTCGCCGTTGACCGTCTTGCGCTTCTCGCGCAGGCACTTGTCGGAAGCCTCGCCGGTGATGAAGCTGATGAACTCAGAGACGCACTCCTGCACCGTCTCCTTGGCGTCCTTGGAGATCTTGGCGTTCGCAGGGAGGCCCTTCTTCATGATCCGGCTCACGTTGGCGATGGGCAGGAAGTGGTCCTGCTCCCGCGCAGCCACTGCCTTGCCGGTGCTCTGCCCCCCGCCCGATTCGTTGTCCGAATCCGCCATGACAGACAGAGAAAATGCTTTCCGATCACGGGAGTTATCAGCAGGTAGAAGGAAAGTCGTTATATATATAGCAAAGAAAAGTGCACTAACTGCGGAGCTTTGTCTTTTTAATGTTCTAAGAATCTAATTGGGCATAGCGAGAGAACAGGCGATTGGAGGAAGTGAAGAAGAAGAAGCAGAAGGTCGTCGAGAGAGTTGACCTGCAGCAAATATCTCACCGAGAGGGATACGTGGAGCAACCTGGGCCATCAGCTTCACGATATTTGCTACCATCGATCTGCGCCGTCGGGGACTTGTAATTTTTTTACCAATTGCCGCTTCACTTGGACATCCTGCCGTCCGTCATCAATTTGCCAGCCGTCGGCATCGGTGTTGGATGGGCGTTGGCATCGGTCTGCATGATAAAAACACATTACAATTTAGAATGAAAAAGTATTCAATAAATGATAAAATTAACAGATGGAACGTCTGCCGACCCTTATGTTTTACTGCTGCCTCATCCTTGACCATCTGCAGCATTTGGATAATACTTGCAATAATTTCAGCAGAAGAATGACTGTGCCTTGTCTTTTCCTTTGCAATAATATACTCGTGCTGGATATAATTTGCTCACGTCGCATATAAGGAACGGCCTACATTTTTCCTCCAGTCAGATCAGAAACAAAATAACCTTAACATCACACACAGAATCCCTAGACAGAGAGATTGAACTACTCAACATTGCCCAGTTTACAGCTTAAACCCAATAATTATAACTGGGTAGCTCGAAGTCGCATTTATCAGAAACGAAGAAACCTACATCGATCTACGAATAATACACAAGGATGAACTAAGATTGTTTGGCACATATTACACAATGCCGATAGCACATCAGGACAAAGTAAGAGGCGCATCTAACTACCTAGTCGACTGACTAACTGGTGATCTCTACATGCCAGTTCCACCTGGAATCAGACTACCACCTCTTTGCCTGCAGGTTCTTCATTTTCTTCATCGTCTTCGTCTTCATCATCATCATCTTCGTCGTCTTCAGCCTCTGCCAGTTTGGTCAGCTCTTCTTGGATGATAAGCTTTATGGATGCTTTTCTCGGCGTCAGATCCAGTTTATAATAGGCAGCTGATAGAGAAGCAGGTCATGGTTATTATCACTTCGGTCAAAAACAGTCCATACAAGAAACAACTTTTAATAAAGGCCATACCTAGCTGCTTCAAGATGTCGGTGAAAGTTGCCTGAAGCAAAAAATAGGACAACTTGTTAGGATAGTAAATTAAGAAAAGTGATATAACTAATTTGGCAGAATAATAAAAAACCGAATGGCTAGTGTTGCTGCAATCAAATAAGCAATCCACAATAGGGAGCGGAGGCAATGCGAAAAGATCTTTCAGACTCTTACAATAACTACTTACCGAAGATGCATTAAGGTGCATCTTCGGGGAGCAAACATCAAATATGACCTGAGAGTTTCTAGATTAAATATATCTTAATAAAGACTTTACCGTGTTAAAGTCTACTTCCTTCAGAATGTCACATATTTTTTTTCTCAGTTCCTCCTTGCTTGGCTCTGCCTCTGCTTTTGCCTTATTTTGCCTGGACTTTTTACCTGATCAAAAGCAGATAAATTTTGGTTTAAGTCAACAAAATAAAGTGGCAAAAGGAAATTCCACCACAGCCTAAAGCTCCAAGTGCATGGGAGATGATAAATTCCAGAAACATGTGTTAAAAAAACTATTAGATAAAAATCCATACCAAGTTAAATAGGGTAATATGAAAAGAAAAAAAAAATCAAAGAATAATCATTATGAACAAGCTATCACTGTCGAACCAACCAAAATAGATTGGTTGAAGTGATCTAATAATATCCAAGACCAAACAACACTAAAATGTTTATCACTTCCATCAAAAATTCCTATGCTGTCAATAATAGTTTACCTTGAACATGCCACTTCAGCAGTACTAATGGCTACACTTTAGTTTTGAACTGGAAGCATCTCGTTTCTTTCATAAGAAGAGAAGCATGCTTAAACAGAATAGTCCAGGTAATGCACAGATAGCCAGATGATTCAACAGTAATCTATTTCTGCATTTAAGTAACATGCAAATCTCATGGTCAACAGCTTACCAGTGTCCTTCTCTTTCTTTGCTGACCTAGGGGTTGGCTTTTTCTTGGGTGAATCAGTAATTTTCTTCTTCCTGGAGAAAACCTTTGCACCTACATCATCACCCTCAGCCTTAGTGCGTTTGGAAGATGATGTTTTAGGACTCTTGGTAGTTGCCAGGATTGGACCAGGCTTAGAGGCGGTCCCCACTTTGTCCTTACCAACAGTATCTTGTTTCTTGAAAGCTTTCTTCTTATCCATTTTGCCCTTTTCTTTATCCTTTTTCTCAGGCTCATCTTCTTCAGATACTTGCTCAGATTCATTAACGCCATCGTCACTCTCAGAATGCTGAGCCACTTTGCCTTTGTAAGAATCATTCTTATCAAAATCCTCATCTTCATCTTCATCATCCATTTCTGATCCACTTTTTCCTCCATCATTATGACTAAGAGAGTGTTTCTGCATATTAAACTCAAAAGTTAATAAAAAAGGACAAGGGTTGACATTTTGCAGTCACGAGACTAAATTCAAAGTAAATATAGGGCACGTGATAAACAATCGAAATGAGAACACAGAAATAAGAGATATAATGTCAATATCAATTGTGGAGTTTGTTGCCTGTGCGACAAACCTTCTTAGATCTCTTTGCATGTATATCTTCCGTATCCTTTGATTCACTTCCTTTGACCACCCTCTTACGCTTTTTAGATTTTGTTGACTGCTGAAAATGAAGAAGTAGCAATCAGCAAATAGAGCCAATACAAAATTAAAACTTCAGCAGAAAGGTACAACACAACAATCTGGTGAAAATCATGCATAATCTCATTTCATCATAAGATATTAACATATAAAACCATGATGGTGCCACTTTGCAAAAAACCATTCCAAAACTAAATGTAGGTATTGGTCCACGGAAATCATTACCTCATTAGTAGGGTGAGGTGCAACCAAGAAGTCCAATAGTTTTTCCACAAGGTCTTCCTGACACAGGTCAATGAAACCATCAAAATAATATGAACAAAGAAGATATCTCATGAAAAGCAAACTTCATCAATAATGTAAACCACAAACTTAGAAGTGAAAGGTTCAAAAACCTTTTTAGTGTTTGCTTTGGAAACAACAGGCAAATCAAACAGGTCACAGAGATCCAACAGTGTGTCTTTTATGTATTTGTCAAGTTTCTCCTTCATTTTAGCTCTCTGCTTCTCCTGGAGGGCATAAAATTTTAGCCTGTGAATAGAAATAAATGGAAAAATAAAACTAGAATAACCAGTAAATAAATTATTCTCAGGCATCAAACAAAACTTACATCACTCTCATGCCATACGAATCCTGAAAACTGGAGGATATGATGCTTGAAATTAGCTGCCTGCAATAGAAAATACAACAATCATTGTTTAGGAGAACTGGCAACAGACAGCATCACAGCAACAATTTGAAGCTTGCAGCAGTTGCAAATGTAGAAGTTTTAACAATGGTGCCTTAAGACTTTCCAGAGATAGGAAATAAAAACTAAATTTACATGAAACGTATTTCCAAAGGACACCTATATGATTCACATCTCAACTGAGATAAACACAAGCTCACTGAAACATACTAAGCAGCCGTTCTATAAATAAAAAAGCGCATGATTGATTTGGGTCATATAAGCTATATGATAACTAGATTTTGCCAAACAGGAGCACTGGTACCCTCCAAAGTCCACAATAATAGTAGTAACTAGAACAGGTAAAACCCCAGATGTTACGGTAAACCAGTCCATATTGCTTCATGACCAATTGTGCCCAACATCATTGGTGATGAATCCACTATTGAATCATCAGCCAAGAGACAATAAAGTCCAGTGATTGTTTAATGAAGCCCCTTTAGGTCGAGGTTCTCCCAGGCTGCCAAAGCCTCCAATGGAACAAGGTCAGTGGAGTAATCCTAATTACTGTAGCATCCAAAGTAGAAGAATTCAATTTGCACGGATAGCCAGGTTCATAAAACAGGAGTAAAGACGTCAGTGGATCAGAAGTAGAGGGGAGAAACAAACGACGAAGTAAAAGGAGGTGCAGAATATTCCAGGAAGAAATTATACCATTCAGTAAATGAAGTGGTAGTATTGTTACTCAGGCTGGAAGTTGCATATATAAATTATTGTATGAACACAGCTTGAACAACTGGCTCCTACAAGTTCCAGAATAGTAATTTGACGTGTAGGACCAAGTCCATCTGAGGATTAAAAATGGTCTTAAGGCTACTCCAATTTCTTAATGCAATATCCTTAAGGTATTAAGGATATTGAAGGTTGTATCTTATGGAAGACTAGGCTTTCAATTAAAATCAACTTCTTCAATTGGTTGATGAGAAAAGATAAGTTGCATACTAAGATAAGCTTGATATGCAAAGGCATCAGAGTTAATGAGGAGTGTAGCCTATGCAAAGGGGATTCTGAGACTCGAGATCACCTATTCTATCTTTGCCCTATACGAAAAATAGATGGTATTTATACTTGAAGCAATTGCAAGTGGGATCATATGATATTTCACACTTACCATGGGCCTTGATGGGTGATGAGGATACAAAATTGACAAAGATCAAACAGCTAGCAGTATGGCATTGGAGTGTTTGGGACGAGAGAAATAGGAGATGTTTCATAGGGACTTCAAAATCGTCAAGGACCTTAGCCATGCAGGCAGCTAATGCTTTAACTTTGTACACAACTCACAAGCCACCTTAGACCATCAAAGTTGGTGTTGTCCTAGCTTAAGATTTTCTATGTTATGCTATTCTTCTCTTTTTTGTTTTATTTCCTCTCTGTTTCTTTCTAAGTTTTATGTTTCTTCTGTTTTTTTATTTCACATCATTTTTGGATGATATTGTATTGTTTTCAGAATGGTGAAATGAATGCAACGTTTTTTCAATAAAAAAGATAGGCCAAGAACCAGAATTCAAGATAATTCATGTGAGCCATCACAAAGACTCTGGTAGAACCCTGCACTAATCCACAAATATAATTATCCAATCATGGTTGGCAAATATTTTCATTGCCAGATTATTGGACAGGACAAAAACAAATCTTAAGAAAGAATATGTAAGAAAACTGTTTAGTATAATAGGTGCAAACATTAATGGACTGATATTAGCATCGCCAGTGACCAAAAAATACCATGAGAAAATATACTGATAAGACTATAATCAGTGCAGCAAACAAGAAGCATGCAACAGCTAAATGTAAAAAAAATTAAAATCATAGTACCTTTCCTTTCCTTCCAAAAAGAGTCTGATGAATCAGTTTAATATCTGCAGGTTTCTTCTTCGCTAGTTTGTGGGCCACTGAAACAAAAAAGGATAAGTGTGTCTAATGTCATAGTTAGAAATAAACCTGACATATGATTGCTAATTCAACATGAAAGAGATAAAATCTAAGCAACGAACAAAATTTCTACAATTATAAAGGACAAAAAAATATGACCGGTGAACATTGCGCATGATCCAACTAAAACCAGATACAGAGAGCAATCATTGGAACTTACATCAGCATCAATAACATGCCGCAAAAATTCCCAACTATGTTGCTCAGCTAAATGCATCTTTTCCAACCACTCAGCCACTAAGGTTAATGTCACAATTTGTGCCCAAACAAATCAACAATACTGTAAGGTCTGGATTCTAAATTAAGGTACCTAGACCAAAGCACACAATGATACTTTAACACCAGTAGGCAGATTTCCATAAATCCAGCCACGATTTACACTCATATGTTGTATTGATGCAAATGGGACTTACAACCCAATGCCATAACCAAAATCATATGAGCATATTTTGACAAGAAAAATGGACACATTCTGATGCAGGATTGACCTGATCACATAAGATTCTTGTTATAATTCATAGAAAATGAAAAACTTTAATCATGACCGATTTGGCAGTTTTGACTCCTTTCCACTATAGCAAGCTGAACATCTTAATCGTAAGAAAGAAAAAACATCACAGTCAAGGTCCACCAACAAAATTGTAAAGTCCTAGTTTCTTTGCTGTTTCAATTAATTTGATTCTACAATCCATTATTACTATTTCAACACTCCTATCTGTCTTGCATCTAGAATTCCAACATAGCAAAGGTCAAAGGGTAGCATTATGAACAGCATTCAGAGATCAGTAAGGAGCTCCAATGAAAACATAAAAAGTGAGTATGAGATAATGTGGTGGCAACTGGTAAGCATCCTATGCAGTTGTTTATAAACAGTCTACCAATGAGGGTCCAAAACAAGTCAAAATCATAATTATAGTAAGGTTAGAGGTCCACAGCCATAAAATTTTCACTAATAAACAGAACTATAAATATCTATATGTTACTGAATTGAATAGTCAGAGAGAACACATGTGATCTAAGCACTTGCAATGAAACATGTTTGTAGACTCCTGATCAAATTTTCAACTAGGCTTGTCAGTTATAGTGAACAACATTTCAGTCAAATTAATCAAATATACTAACTAATGAACCCATGCATGAACAACTTGTTCAAATAGGACCTAAAATTCCTTCTGCAAAACAAGGGAGACAAAATGAGCAAACAAAAATCATGATTTGAGAAGAAAGAAGTTCTGTGCACACAATCGGATTCTCTACCAAACACATCAAAAAAGAGAAAAAAAGGATTATTGTGCATACCATGTGGTATATCCTTCAATGGGGTGCCTCGCCCCTGTAACCGCAGAGATCTCAGACAGGCATTATTAAATAGATATAATATGGAACCTTTTAAAGAAAAGAGAGAAAAAGAGAAACGGAAAGAATCAGATTATCAAATCACCTTCTCAACTTGAAACTCTCTTGATGCCTCTTTTTCAATAACTTCTACCAACCTCTCTACAGTTTTTCTCTCACGCACAGGGCGATCAATAGATGATGTCGTGGGACTATTCAGTAACTCCTTGGCCTTTGTAGCACTATCCTTTTCTTTGCTCTTTGTCTTTTGCACAGGAGTTCTCTTTCTCTTAATCCCTTTAACCTCCTTATCCTCATTGACCTTCTCTTCAATAGTCTCATTTTCTTGTTCCTCTGTCTCATTTCCTCCCTCTTTTGCTCCTTGCTCCTCTCCCTTATCTTTGACATCTTCTGCATCTGCCATTGTTGTATCCTGAACATCCACAGCTTTATCACCTTCCAAATCAGTCATCTTCTCATCCACAGCCTTGGTACTTGTATCATCAGGCTTATCTTCTTCAGATTCTTCTGTATCAGTTGCTTTTGCTGTACTACTCACATCCTCCACTTTTTTATCACCTTCTCCATCTTTAGTTTTCATATCTTCAGCTTTAGAAGTACTGACATCTTCCATCTTCTCGTCTTCTTTTGATTCTTCTATATCTTTTTCCTTTGCTGTGGTACTCGCATCCTCAATGTTGTTGTCTTTTTTTGTTTCATCTATCTCATTTTCTTTTCCCACAGTACTCTTATCCTCAATGTTATTATCTTCTTTTGTTTCTTCTACATCATTTGCTTTTGATGTGGCACTCTCATCTTTTATGTCATTGCCTTCTTTTGATTCTTCTATAGCATTTCCTTTGGCTGTTCCATTTACTTCTGCATGCTTCTTATTCTTGTCATCCTCTTCTTCTTCATCAGTTTCATTTTTATTGACCTCTTCTCCAGGTTTAGGTTCAGCATTCTTATTTTCAGGAGGAGCAGATCCATTCAACTTTGATGTTTCTTTCTCTTTCTCATTTTCATCTGCAGTTTCCTTCTTTCCAGAATCAACCACGACATCGGTCTTATCCTCAGTTTGTGCCTCCATATTTCCCTCGCTCTTAAGTTCAGCAGGAGCAGATCCATTTAACATTGATGCTTCTTCCACCTTGTCATTTTTATCCTTAGTTTCCTTCTTTTCAGGATCAATCGCGATAGTAGTCTTATCTTCAGCTGATGGACCAGACCCCTGTGCCGTCATATTCCCCTCCAAATTAGATGATGGTTCACATTCGGCCATCCCAAATCGGTGTTAAAGCTAAAACAGTCAATTAGCTTCCAACACCAAGGACCCCCAATAGAGAACGAACCTTTAATTCCACGGAGCAATTTGTGTCGACTGCAAGATGAAATCACATGCTAAAGAACAACGAATCTGAATAATACGATAAAAAAAAGTAGCAACACGAGGAACAACAACCTCCCACAAACAGAATTTCAATACCGAGTTCGAAACCCTATCTCCTCCACGATTCAGCAGTACCTCAATGGGAGACAAGGGCGAGAACGGAGAAAGGAAGCACGGAAGGCGGAAGATTCGAAGGAAACAAAAAAAAAACTTCGGAAACCCTAGCTAGATCGAACGACCCACCCTCGCACGAACGAATTAACTATTGCCACGAGGAGAACAAAATACCACCTACAGAGAGAGCGAGAGCGAGAGCGAGAGAGAGGAATCCATCAGAAGATGTACCTGCGAAGGATAGTCGAGTAGTGGCCGAATTGATCCTGGAAACATGGCAGAGCGCGAGTTCATAACTCGTTCCCCGCTTCTTCCCTCCCTCGCCCTCTGTCTCTCCCTCTCTCTCGGTCGAACGAGACGAAATCGCTTCCTGCCTCACCTGATGATACAAAGGAAATAGTAAAATAAGCAGATGCCGTTTATTTTGCCATTATAATAGAAAAAATGAGGAGGAAAAAAAAATCAATTTTTTGCCTTCAACTTCGAGCCCGACTGGAAAAGGAGGGCGGACTCCAAATCCACCTCCAATTGGGTTTGATTCGTCTCGGATCGCCTGTGCCGTCCAAAACACGGTCCATTCTCATTAGCACATAAAGCCTGTGAGCTTTTTTAGTTTTTTTTTTCAACAACATTTCGTGAACAAACTACTGTTTAACACGTCCAAAATTAATTACGCCCCTATTTATCACGATTTCTTACTTAATTTAGAATTCATGCATCTCGTAGAGAGAAGATAATTTGATCTTTTTTTGTTTTGAGACGGGGAGAGACGGCCGCCGGCTTGCAGGATCGATCGCGACGCCCTGCAACTCCGATCACATCGACGGTGAGATATCTTTTGAACAAGGAATTAATCGGTGAATAATGTTGATTTATATGTGTATGATTAAGAAGGCTATTTAGGGTTTATTTATTTCAATCGATGGTTCCTGATAAAATTTAATTTGCAGGTCGAACATTATAATCACACGCAGCAATGGATGAACAATCTGCAGAGCATCCTCTCATTACGAAGAGAAAAAAGTTCTACCGATGCAAAACCTGCCCCGCTTCCGGTCTCTCAGTCGACCAATTAATGCTCGAGAGAACCGGCGGCCGAACTCCGGCATTTCCGAACCCAGCAATTCTCCGTCCAAGCTTCAAGCTGGTCGGCTTCTTCCTCTCCGTCTACCTCGGCGTCGGCGCGCTCTGCTTCTGCCTCGCGGGCGACCAAATCCGCGGCAAGAAGACCAACGGCGTCCTCGACGCCCTCTACTTCTGCGTCGTCACCATGACCACCGTCGGCTACGGCGACCTCGTCCCCGGCAGCGCCGCCGCGAAGCTCCTCGCCTGCGTGTTCGTCTTCGCCGGTATGGCGGTGGTCGCGCTGGTGCTGAGCGACGCGGCGCACTACCTGGTCGAGAAGCAGGAGGCGATGCTCGCCAGGTCGCTAACGCGGCAGCGGCGGAAGAACGTCGTCGTCGAGGAGGACCGCGCGAGGAACCGAATGTGCGTGACGGGGGCGCTGGTGCTCGTGCTGGTGGCGGTCGGCACCGTGTTCCTGTGGGAGGTCGAGGGGCTCGACCTCGTCGATGCGTTCTACTGCGTCTGCTGCACCGTCACCACGTTGGGCTTCGGAGACGAGAGCTTCTCGACGGAGGGCGGACGGGCCTTCGCGGTGGTCTGGATCATGACGAGCACCATTTGCCTGGCGCAGTTCTTTCTCTTCCTCACGGAGATGAGCACGGCGAGTAGGCAGAGGCTGCTGGCGACGAGGGTGCTCGCCAGGGAGCTCACGTTTTTTGATCTTGAGGCCGCAGATTTGGATGCCGATGGAGCTGTAAAGTAATAAGCATGAGTTATGATGACCCATGTTGGTTTTGCTTTTTACACACTTGCTGTGGGATTGAATTATATATATACGTGCAGTGCTGCAGAGTTCATAATCTATAAACTGAAGGAGATGGGGAAGATTGCCCAAGACGACATAGCGCAGGTGTTGGAGGAATTTGAGGATCTCGATCTCGACAACTCCGGCACATTAACAGCAGCAGATTTGGTTGGCCAACGATTTCCATAGTTCATGTGTGTATATATATACATTTAATTATTCCAGAATTGCTCTATGCTTTCAAATGACTGCTCAATTAGTCTATTACCTTCTGGATTACATTATTAAGTTGGGAATACATTTAATTGTGTTCGTCCATGAGGGAAAGTGATTGAATTGAACATAAACCTAACACCACCATGATTGATGATTGTCAAAAGACTGCCGACTGACTCACCTTTACCCTTTTCGAGTTTTGACAGAATCGCATGTTCAACCTTTAACTCTCGGAGAAATCTCTGCTAAACTCTATCGGTAATTATTTTCTTGGGAAAAAAAGAGCCTGAATTAAATACGACAACGACGCTGCACCCAATGCCAAATATAGGGTCCCTTCCTTCACTGTCTTCCTCTGCACCGGACATGGATCTTTGCAGCGCCTCCTTTCTCTTCTCCTCCCTCGCCCTCTTCCTCCTGCTACTCTCCATCAAGCTCAGAAGAAATGGTGGGGGAGGCGCCACTGCCCGTGTTCCTCCAGGCCCATGGAAGCTTCCTATCATCGGAAGCTTGCACCATCTCCTCGGCCCCCTGCCGCACCGCACCCTCGCCGCCTTGGCGAAGCGACACGGTCCGGCGATGCACCTGCAGCTGGGGGAGGTCTCCACCCTCGTCGTCTCCTCCCCCTCAGCGGCCTCCGAGATCCTGAAGACCCACGACGTCGCCTTCGCCAACAGGCCGTTGACTCTGGCATCGCAGGTCTCGGGCTACGGCGACCACGGGCTCGTGATGTCCTCGTACGGCTGCTACTGGAGGGAGCTGCGGAAGATGAGCATCGTGGAGCTCCTGAGCACCAAGCGAGTCCAGTCGTTTCGCCCCATCCGGGAAGAGGAGGCGCTCAATCTTGTTCGATCCATCGCTTCGTCGGCTGCCACCGATTCGGCCGTAAATCTCAGCAAGATGCTCATTAAGCTCACCAACGACATATCCTCAAGGGTCGTCATCGGGAGCAGGTGCAAGTATCAGGAGGAGTTCTTGCGGATTCTGCAGATTCAACTGGAAGCGGCCGGAGGCTTCGGTTTGGCTGACCTGTTCCCGTCATCTTCCCCCGTAAGACTTCTCTGCGGCATGGTTCCCAAGCTGCGGAGAGTGCACGAGGAAATCGATATGATCTTAACCGGCATCGTCGAAGAGCACAAACAGAGAAAGAATAAAAAGGGAAAAGAAGAAGAGGAAGTACAGGACCTGGTCGATGTAATGATCAAGATTCAGGAGGACGACAGCCTTCCTTTCCGCCTCACAGATGTCTCAGTCAAAGCTGTAATCTTGGTAATTAAATTTTCGGTTGTTTTATCACAAGTACCGAATAGATTCTATCAGAGTACTAGCTGCTAACTTTTTAATCTGAAAAGGACTTGTTCGGGGCCGGGAGTGAGACTTCCGCCACCACCATGGAGTGGGCGATGTCGGAGCTGATGAAGAACCCGACCAAGATGGAGAAAGTGCAGAGTGAGGTGAGGGAGATTTTAGGCTGGAAGGGGAAGGTGAGCGAGGAGGACACGCACAATATGAACTACCTAAGGCTGGTCATCAAGGAGACCCTGAGGCTGCATCCTCCCGCTCCCCTGCTCCTCCCCCACGAGTGCCATGAGACGATCGAGGCGCTGGGCTACCAGATACCGGCGCGGACGAAGGTGCTGGTGAACGCGTGGGCCATCGCGAGAGACCCCAAACATTGGGAGGACGCCGAGGAATTCAAGCCGGAGAGGTTCGTCGAGAGCGCAGTGGATTTCAGGGGAAACCACTTCGAGTTCATTCCGTTCGGGGCGGGGAGGAGGATGTGCCCGGGGATGGCATTTGGGCTGGCAAACGTGGAGCTTCCTCTCGCCTGCCTCCTCTACCACTTCGATTGGAAATTGCCGACGGCAGCCGGCGAGGAAATTGACATGGCCGAGTTCTTCATGCTAACGGCACGTCGGAGTTCGGACCTCTGCTTGCGTGCCATCCCTCGCTTTCCATGTTAATCTTCTCCTTGCGTGCCATCCCTCGCTTTCCATGTTAATCTTAAAATGCTTGCGGTGTTTCTGATGTAAACTTGCAGTACCAGCTTCTTGATCCGTTTTCCTTTGTAATAAAAGATGCAGAAAATTATTCCAACCAAAGGATTGCAGAATTTAGATGCTGTAGGTTGGATCAATTTATCGGACACCCGGATTTTACCAGCAACATACATCGAGCGTGCTTTTGTTCCAGCATCACGTCACGAGCAGTTAAATAAAGCCTCCCATTACGATCAGTGAAATAAATAACACTTCAGACTTTTCTGATATCATTTTCAAATGGTAGCCTAGAGCTACTTACATCGAAGTGTCTGATATGAAGTACCGTCAATGTAAGGCACAATAATGTGAAGCATCGCTTCCATCTCCTCCTCCTTCTGATTAGGCAACAAGGGTCACCACTTCCATCCTGAGGACTCACGACGTCCCTTGTGCGATCCATCGCTTCGTTTACAGACGCCGGCGACTCGATCGTAGACCTCAGCGAGCTGCTCGTGCAGCTCACGAACGACATATCCCCGAGGGTCGTCATTGGGAGCAAGCGCAAGTATCAGAAAGAGCCTTTTACGGATAATGATGGCTGGACAGCAAGCGATGGGAGGCTTCAGATTGGTTGACTTGTTTGAGATTTTTCAGCGCCATGAGGCTCGATACGTACACAATGCTTCAGGAGCTTGACATGATCATGAGCAGTATCATCCAAGAACACAGAGAGAGGAACGAGGCTAATAGTGACGGGGAAGAAGAACAGAATCTGGTTGATGTGATGCTCAAGATTCAAGATGAAGGCAGCCTTACTTACCCTCTCACGGATGAGTCCATCGAAGTTATAATCGTGGTGTGCTTTTAGTTCTCTTTCAGGCTTCACTATTAATTCCCAGGCGGCGAGGAGAAGGTGACGGAGGAAGACATCAGCAAGATGAACTATCTCAAACTCGTCCTAGAACGACTAAGGTGATTACCTAGCTAGCTTGAAGATTTCCTGAATGCTGATCTCCAAATGCCTTGAAGATTTCATTCATCATAAAAGTCCCTATTCCTGAAGTATTTCCACTCACCAAGTTAGGCTAGTTTATTGTATCTTCCACAGGCAGATCTCCATTCTCCTTGCTTGCTTAGCGTAATTGTCGTCCAGTTTGTAGGGTTTATTCTTGATCTCTCTAATTAGAATCTTCCTCCGCACAGAAGAAGCTTCTTCTCTTTTGATATATTGCTCGAATCACCACCATGGAGATGTCTTTTGAAAAAGGAATTGATCAGTGAATAATATTGATTTATATATGTATGATTAAGAAGGCTATTTACGATTCATTCTTGATAAAATTTAATTTGCAGGTCGAACATTATAATCATACGCAGCAATGGATGAACAATCTGCAAAGCATCCTCTCATCAAGAAGAGGAAAAAGTTCTACCGCTGCAAAACCTGTCCTGCTTCCGGTCTCTCAACCAATTAATGCTCGAGAGAACCGGCGGCCGAACTCCGGAATTTCCGAACCCAGCAATTCTCCGTCCAAGCTTCAAGCTGGTCGGCTCTTTCCTCTCCGTCTACCTCGGCGTCGGCGCGCTCTGCTTCTGCCTCGAGGGCGACTAAATCCGCGGCAAGAAGACTAACGGCGTCCTCGACGCCCTCTACTTCTGCGTCGTCACCATGACCACCGTCGGCTATGGCGACCTCGTCTCCGGCAGCGCCGCAGCGATGCTCCTCGCCTGCGTGTTCGTCTTCGCTGGTATGGCGCTGGTCGCGCTGGTGCTGAGCGACGTGGTGCACTAAGTGGTCGAGAATGTTAGAAATTAGACTTAGATTTTTATATTTCTAGATTTTACCTGTAGTATTTATAATTTTGGCTTATTTTATATTTAATATTTTGATTTAGATAATATTTCTATTTTAATATATGATTTAGGTGTTTTCTTAGTAATTAAGTTGGGGTTTAGTTTAGAGTTTATTTTTCCTATAAAGAGTCTACTTAATCATCATGTTTTGATGAGAGTGAACTATTCTTCTCCACCATATCATCTAAGTTTTAGGAGTGTGTGTGAGAGTCTCTATATTCCAACAAAATGGTATCAAGTAATGTTCTAAGATTGTTTGAAGATGTCATCATGGTCATTCTCTTTTTCCTATTAATATCTTAGGCTCACTTCTCTCAACTATGAGATTTGGGCATTCGGATGAAGGTTGTTCTTGGCACCCAAATAGTATGAGAGATTGTAGAAAAATGCTACAATTAGTCAAGAGACGGAGCAATTATTTTTCAAGGAGAAAGAGAAGTTTTGGAGAAAGAAAGGAGGAATGATCAGTATGCTCTCGCCATCATCTATCAAGGTTTAGATGATAATATGCTGCTGAAAATTGCAAATGAGACTATAGTGAAAAAAAACTTGGGAGACGCTACAAAACTCTATCCTAAGAGTTAAGAAGGTGAAGAAACTATAACTTCAAACTCTAAGGGCTGAGTTTGAATCATTCTGCATGAGTAAGTCTATTCAAGACTACTTTATAAAAATTTTGATAATTATGAATCAAATAAAGAGTATGAGAGAGTCAATGATGGATGCATGAGTGGTGGAGAAAATTATTCGCTCTATCGATATGAAATGTGATCGTATCATGGTAGCGATTGAAGAACTGAAGGACACTGAAGTCATGTCCATTGAATCAAGGCAAGCATCAATAAATTGGATCTATTATTACAAACAAATGATGAGCATCCATCGTACCTTCAATAATAAACGCCGTGGGGATGGCAGGGGAGACCGTCGTCATGTACCCCGTCCAGAAACGGCGCTGCCGGGAGGCGATCGACAACCTGCTGGTGCTGCTCATCAGCGACATTCCCATTGCGATGCCCACCGTGCTCTCCGTTCACGATAGCTATCAGCTCGCACCGCCTCTCCAAGCAGGGCGCCATCACCAAGTGGATGATCGCGATCGAGGAGATAGCCGGCACGGTGACACAGATGAACTTCTCTACTTCGTGGTTGTTGCGAGACTCCAAGCCGGACGACGTCCCGTCTCCTGCTCCAGATACGAGCGGATGAGACGCTCGAACTGCCAAAGGCAGTTCTTTTTCCAACTATTTTCTTCCTGTGGGGCATCTTTCCACTGGACGAGGTATTCTGTGTCACGACCCTCCTTCCGAGAATCTCAGCTTACGGGAAAACTCCTTCGTAATCATTGGAGGTGCCCTTGATGTCTCGTAGGGTCAGAGTCCTACTCTGAATTCCTGGGGTCGTCGTGGATGATTTGCAAACCAGAATTCAGTGGTAATTCTGTTCCGAGGATGAAATTGAAATCATCCGTCATAACCACTGCAACATTAGATGCTGCAGCATTCATAGTTTTTATCCTGAGACTGCTTGGTTCAATCTTCAATCTCAGTCGAGCTAATTTTTCCCGTATGAAATTATGTGTTGCTCCAGTTGCTCCAGTATCAATCATCGCCTCACAGGGTCGATCGTGGGCAAATGGGGAGATATACATTAGCTTTGGTTCTATTTCCGTTCGTACCGCGCGGATGCGTTGCATGGGTGTGGCTCGAACGGGAACCGCCGGAGAGGAGCGGCGGCGTGGCAGCGGTAGCGGCAGCCTCTGCATCTTCACAGGCGATGATGGCAGCCGATCTTTCACACCGTGGGCAGAGGTGCATCGGATGTGGTCCCTTGTAGAGAAGACATCCTTGCTGGCGTTCAACCCTCCTGTTATTTGCAGCACTGAAGTCCTCGTCGGAGCCGCATTCAGGTGGTGCTGCGTGGGAAATCTCCTACTGCCCCCTGCATTGTTACGCCTTGGAGCACCGGGTGTGGGCGCTTGGGTTTGAGGCGCCTTTGGGTTCTCCTATCGTGGGGTTCATGGACCTATTGCAATAGAGATTGCTTCCTGTAGAGAAGTCACTCCCCTCCGGATCAACTCGTATTGGATGTTTGGAGTCCCAGAATGAAGGCGAGTCTTGTTCGAACATGTCAACCTGATACTATTGAACTCCTGAACGTAGTCGTGTATCGATTTGTATAGGTTGCGGAGAAGCTTCTGAGCGGCCAAGCAGCTTTGACGGAAAGGAATTGCTGGCGTAATTCTTTGATCTCCTGCCAGTCACCGAGTTCCTCAATCTTGCCGCTCCGCTTTGTTCAAGAACGGCGCTGCGGTCGGATCTTGTCGTCCTCCACTATCTTTGTTCCCTTGAAATACGAATTCATATCCCATAAGAAGTTTTCCAAGGTCTTGGTATTCCTCTCTCCTGAGTACGGCTTCGGCTCAGGTACCTTTAAGGTTCGCCGGGTGAGAATCCCATTACCCATGCGGAATTCCATCTGGAGGGCATTGAGTTCTTCCTGGAGTTTGTCGAGAGACAAACCCAAAGGGAGGGAGGATGTTGAGGGGCTACGGATTGGCATCGCGGAGTACCTTCAGATCATCCGGCAGAATGTAAACTTCATTCAGCTGCTCATGAATCGAATCTGAATTCGAACTCCCTTCCTCGTGCACAGGAGGTTTCCCAATCGCCTCATCCAGCAGCGTCATGCGCTCTTCCAATTGATCAAGTTGTATGGATATCATTATAGTCGAGAGAGTGATTCGTACTTTCAATCACCGAGTTCTCCCGGGGATTGCTTCTGTTCTTCGCTGCAGGAAACGGGCTCTGTTACCAATTGACACATACGAACTTCTCTGCTTCTCGGTTGCGGCGAAACTCTGATCTGTGCGGCATAGACGATGGATTGATTCGTCTACCAGCCTGGGAAAACAAGGAAAGCAATGGGAATAACAGGGGAGGTGTGAGAGGGAAAATAAATACTTCTATTGCGGATGGGTCGAAACAGAGGAAGAATACGCACTCTTTCTCTCTCGATCTCCCTACTACTAACTCCTCAACTCAATGGATGTTTCTGTCCCTCTTAGCTTGGAATAGGGGGTTTAAATCTCACTGAGGAGGCACATCCGTTGTGGCTGTTTCCTTTTCCGTGGAACTTCCCCTTCGTACTCGCCTCTTGGATGATTCCCTAACTCCCACTCGACTCTGAAGGATGCGGAGCTTTGGTTCGCAGTTGGGTTGGGCGTGGATTCAACTCGGGTGGTGACACATGGACGACCTCTGCAGCTACAAGTCCAGCACTCTCACCCTTAACCAGCTTACCGTCTAGGTATTTGATCGATCGATCGAACCATGTCTTCTGATCCGAGTTCAGGAACGTCACTGAAACTGTCGGCCGTCGCCCCACGTAGTGTCTACGAAGGACGTCGATAGGGACACGTCATTCTCATTGTCGCCAGGGCTGCGAGGACTGAGAACCAGGACGCATTCGATGCTTCCATTGTGATGTCTGTGGCAGGGGGAGCAGCTGCGGCGTGGGAAGAAGCAGAGTTTGTTGCCTGGGGGGAGAAGCAGACGGGAGATGGTGGAAGAAACAAAGGTTGAGGTTGCTGCGTGTGACCTGGCTGCCCTGTCCGAGCAATACGGCCCCCTAATGCTCCTCAAGCTCGGCGAAGTCCCCACCCTCATCATATCCTCCGCCGAGGCCGCCGCCGAGATCACGCGGACCCATGACATCAACTTCTCCACGCGGCCCATGATTCTCTCCGTCAAGATCATGTCCTACGGCGGCCAGGGCATCGCTTTCGCCCCCTACGCACAGCACTGGAGGGAGCTGCGCAAGTTGAGCGTCCTCGAGCTACTCAACTTCCGGTCGATTCGGGAAGACGAAATCCTCAAATTCCTTCGCGAGCTGTGGAACTCTGCTTCTGCGGTTAATCTCAGCAGGAGATTTGTTCTCCTGTCGAACGACATCGGTGCAAGGGCAATCATCGGGAGCAAGTGCAAGTACCAAAAGGAGTTCCTGCGGCTTATGACTAAGGGGCTCGAGTCCTCAGGAGGCTTCAGCTTGGCCGACTTGTTCCGTCTTCCTCGCTGGTTTCTCCAATAAGCGGCATGTCGTTTAAGCTACATCAGCTTCACAACGAGTTGGACGCGATAGTAGGCAGCATCATCCAGGAACACAGAGAGAGGAAGCAGTCCGATAACCAGAAAACAGAGGAGGACGTACTCGATGTCCTGCTTAGAGTCCAAGCTGAAGGCAACCTCCCATTTCCCCTCACTGACACGTGCATCAAAGCAATAATCCTGGTAATCAATCAAGCGTAATTCGAAAACGATCTTGATTCCCGTTCGGAAATGTAATCTACGGTGGTTCATCAGGATTTATTCGGAGCTGCCAGTGAGACGACTGCAACGACGATGGAGTGGACGATGTCGGAGCTGATGGCAAACAAGAGGATGATGAAGAGGGCACAAGAGGAGGTGCGGGCGGTCGTCGGAGGAAAGGGGAGGGTGACGGAAGAGAACATCAGCGAGATGAGCTACCTGCGAGTGGTGATCAAGGAGACCATGCGGCTTCACCCACCCCTTCCCCTTTTGATTCCTAGGGAATGCCAAGAAGAGATGGATGTCCTCGGGTACCGGATTCCGACGAAGACGCGGGTGTTGGTGAACGCGTGGGCCTTGGGGAGGGACTCGAGCTGCTGGGGCGACGACTGTTAAATAAACTTTAAATGCTATATTTTATTAGATTTTTTATTTAGTTGAAAAAGTATATGATTGAATTATCTTTTGTTATCTTGCATTATCTTTTGTTAGATGTAATTAGTTTATTTTTAGTATACTTTATACCTATATAAACAACTTGATGTTTGTATCTTATATGAGAACATAATATATAGAAAAAGTTTCATTCTCCTCAATCTTCCAGTCTCTTCTCTGTGAGTTTATCTTTGTTTGTAGTTTTCAAATTGGTATCAGAGCCAATGGCGTCTATAACGGGGCAAATGTCGTTGCCACGACTGACGAAGGCAAACTACGAGAATTGGAGCATTCAAATGAAAGCTCTCCTTGGATCTCAAGACGCATGGGAGACGGTCGAAGAAGGTTTCGAAGAACCATCAAGTACCACAGGTTATACGGCGGCTTAAAACAAGGCGTTGAAAGAAGCTCGTTCGAAGGATAAAGCAGCTCTATACATGCTGTTTCGAGCTGTTGACGAATCGTGCTTTGAGAAGATTGCCGGTGCAACTACTTCAAAAGAAGCGTGGGACACTTTGAAGAAAGTGTTCAAAGGAGGCGACCGAGTCAAGCAAGTGCGTCTCCAAACTCTTCGTGGTGAGTTGGAGAGCATGAAGATGAAGGAGTCCGAAAGTGTATCCGACTACATCACCCGTGTACAAGTTGTGGAAAATCAACTCGTTCGTAATGGCGAAGCGCTACCTGATGCCCGTGTTGTCGAGAAGATTTTGAGATCTTTAACTGATAATTTTGAGAATGTTGTTTGCGCAATAGAAGAATCAAAGGACCTTGCGACGCTCACAGTCGACGAGCTTGCCGGTTCTCTGGAGGCGCATGAACAACGTAAGAAAAAGAAGGAGGAGTCATTCGAGCAAGCACTTCAAACGAAAGCGTCAATCAAAGACGAAAAGGTATTCTATTCTCAAAATTTTGTAGGAAGAGGTCGTGGCCGTGGAGGTCATGGAAATGGTCGCGGTGGTCAAGGCGGCAATCATGGAGGATTCTATAAGGAGAAGGGACTGTTGAGCCAACCAAACTGGCGTGGAAGAGGACGTGGTCGAGGAAGAGGCGGCCGGTCAAATTATTCCAATATCAAGTGCTACAAGTGTTACAAGTATGGTCACTACGCGACGGATTGCAACTCCGACAAATGTTATAATTGTGGAAAAGCGGGACATTATGCAAAAGATTGTCGCGCCGATAAAAAGGTGGAAGAAACTATCAACCTAACCTTGGAAGATAAAGCAAATGAAGGTTTTCTCTTGATGGCTCAAAATGAAGTTAACATCAACAATGACATGCTGTGGTATCTCGACTCGGGAGCAAGCAATCATATGTCCGGCCATAAGCACCTATTTAAAGAGATGCAAAAGATCGATCATGGTCATGTGTCATTTGGAGATGCATCAAAGGTAGAGGTAAAAGGTCGAGGTACGGTTTGTTATTTACAAAATAATGGCTTATTAGGGTCAATCCAAGATGTTTATTACGTACCAGATCTTAAGACCAATATTTTGAGTATAGGGCAACTAACGGAGAAAGGTTACTCAATATTTTTAAAGGACAGACTATTGCATCTGAAGGACAAGCAAGGGCGACTCATTACTCGAGTCGAGATAGGAAGAAATCGAATGTACAAATTAAATTTGAGAAGTGTGCAAGCAAAGTGTCTGCGACTCAACGTAGAAGACAAGGCGATGCTGTGGCATCTCCGCTTTGGTCACCTAAATTATGGTGGTCTAAAAGAGTTAGCAAAGAAGAACATGGTGCGCGGGCTGCCGGACATGGATTTTCATAGCAAATGTCACGCCCCGACCCGCAGGACGACACGTGGCAACCGCCGTATGAGCCCGACAAGCCCATACAAGGCATAAATACAAATACTAAACTACATACACCCACATTTTCAAATAACATCTTAAATACAGTCCCGATATTTCCTAATACAAATCTAAGACCGGCATACGAGACTCATAACAGCAGTCGTATACCTTCCGCGACGAACCCTCCGTCATCGATCTCGTCTCGTGCAACGACACCTGCACACACATTGAACGCGGTGTGCTCAGCCTTGCGGCCTAATGCGAAATTACGGTCCTACCGAATAAGGAAATCAAAGGCTAGGAGGAGTATTCTAGGATGTCTTTGGTAATTAGTCATCATCTTTCATGCCATTTCGTTTTAAACAATTCGTATAAAAATAGGCAGTATAAACAACAATTTAATAAACAATTAAATGTGTTCATGTCACTAGATGACACCCTAGTCATGTTTAGTGTCCATATTAATAGTATGTCACCTACGTCATAGTGAGACTTTTTAGGTTTCATAAACTCGGGCTGCCAGCCTACGCTTAATGACTACCCTAGCTAAGAGTATCAGTAAGCCCATCAGTGCCTTTCTGTCTCTGTCTCTACCTATGCCCGCTGCACTGATGTTGGCAGAGAGGACGGATGACCCAGAGTCCCTCTCCTGTCGTTTCACTAGTCGCCAACCATGCCTCCCCTAGCGAAACCGTCGTGCCCTTACATCCTCCCCGGATACCGTAGGGGTCACGACACCCATGTAGTACTACACACTGCCCGTAGACAGGGTCACCTCTCTTAAATATCATCGGCCACGGCTAGCCGGAATAACCACCCTAGGATCCGGACTACTCATCCGATCGTCTGCAGACGTCAAGGGTGATAGCCGTGCGGTCTACGGATCCACTGTCCAAGGCGTCGCATATGGAATCACCTTTCCAGTCCAATAGCCGTCAACGTCTATCGAGATTGGCGCACATCCACACGATGGGATGTGGCCCTCGACTTCGTCGGTGCCAAGTCCATGGTAGGGTTCATCCTAGCTAACCATCTCAGGACTATCACGAGGCCGCCTACAACGACACTCGCGCGGGTGAAGATTTCGGGTAAGGACTTGCTCCATATTTCCAGTCTAACTCGACCATGGAGTTTGTACAGTCTCTTACCCTACCAGCTCCCAGTATATAAGCTATGCATAACGTCGGGAGTGGTGCTCCCAGTGCTCCGCTATGCATCAACCTCGGGAGTGGCGCCTAGCGGGACGTCACCGTTTGACCACCGTCGGGACGCGGCGGTCAACCGGGGCACATTGAAAAAGGCCCCATTTTCTCTAAGTGGCGGTGACGTCGCCAAAGGTTCTAACATGTCATTATTTACTATCTATGTCCGCATGATAATTATTTAACACAAGCATAGAAAACAATACAACATGCAGGACATGAAATGTAGAACATGTTAGATAAAATAAACTACACTAACATGCATACAATTCAAATCTTATCAAGCATTATGATTTATCATATTTAAGACATCCAAGAATTGTTCCTAAGAAAACCCCAGCGGGAATTCCCTAGCTTGAATAAATCCTACCAACGGAGAACCAACGCACCTTGGATAGCGATCTGCTTCTGGGAACCAAGTCGCGCGGAGAATATCACCCGCCGAGCTTCTCGGATCGCGTACCCAAAATAATCCTATTTAAAAAAATAGATTTAATTTATTTCCCTTAAGATAAATAAATTAAAATCTATCAATTAAATTAATCCTATGCATGTTTAGGATTTATCTCACCTAATGAATTATGAATTTATCATATTTTTGCATTTTTATCTAATAACTTCAATGAATTTTTATTCAATTTCTACTCATCAAACTCACCCATAACTTGGCCCAAGTCATCCAGGAGCCCAAGTAGAACCCATAGAAATTTTTATTATTTTTTTCGATTTTTAATATTTTAATATTATTTTATTATTTTAATATTATTTTATTATTTTATATTTTTCTGACCCGGTCAACGGTCAATGTTGACTGGTCAACGATCAACGTTGACTGGTCAACGCTGACTGGGTCAGCTGTTGACCGGTCAACGCTGACTGGGTCAGCTGTTGACCGGTCAGTCAGCGTTGACCGGTCAACGCTGACTGGGTCAGCTGTTGACCGGTCAACGCTGACTGGGTCAGCGGTTGACTCGGTCAACGCTGACTGGGTCGGCGGTGGGCCCGGTCAATGCTGACTGGGTCAGCTGTTGACTTGGTCAACGGTTCGGGTTACTGTTCGCCCGGTTCGGTTCGGTTCGGTTCGATTTGGTTCGGTTCGGGTCCGGTTCAGCTAAATTAAATTCAATCTAATTTGACTCGAGCTCGAACCAGGTTCAACTTATTTGATTCGGCTCACCCAACCCAACTTGACTCGACCCAAACTTAACTCAAACCCAACCGATTTAACCCCACTTGATTCGACCCAACCGTTTTCATTAAATAAATAATTTCTTATACACTAAGCTTAGTTAATTAACGCTAATCATGCTTTTAATTAAACTAAGCATACAATAACATAATTTTCCACTAATTATATTTATTTACACTAATCACAATTTATTAGCGCTAATCGTGATTAAGGAAATCCTTAATCACGATTACGAAAAGGGGCGAAATAACACCTTCGCCGCTTTCTTCGCCGATCGCTCCCTCGTCGGCTTCTTCGCCGGAGCTCCCGCCGTCCGCGCTCGAGTGCTCTCGCCGGCCAACAACCCCGCGTCCTCGCGCGCGAGATGGCTGGAAGCTCGCTGCAAACGATCCGGCCGTAAGAACCAGTCGCCGGAGCTCTCGACGCTCATCGACCCACCCGCGGACGGCAAACGCATCGTCCGCGAAATCAAAGGTTGGAAGGAGGAACGATAGCGGCGATTACTCACCTACGGGTTCACGAACCACTATTGGTGCTGATTCGGGGAGCAGGAGAGGCGGATCGAACGATTTGCTCCTCTCCTGCGCGAGCGCGTTCTGCTCCGAGCCCGCTGCCAAATCACCGGCTTCAAGGTGGAAAATCCGGCCGCTGCGCCTTCGTGGAGGCGAAGCGAGGCGGCGTGGACGGGTTGCGACGGTCGACTGAGGCGAAGTCGCGGCGGCGACTTCACTGCGTGCAGCGGCGGAGATCTGGGTGCGCAGCAGAGGGTGAGCAGCAACGGCGCCACTGCTCTGCTTTTCTCCGGCGATGCTCCTCTCGACAATGGCGACGGGGTTGGGTCGGAGCAGCAGCAACTCGCCGGCGACGCCCTCGTCGGTCGCTGCTGCTGCGGAGGGGGTGAAGAGACGAAGGAGACGCCGCGCGATTAGGGCGAGCTCCTTCGCCCTCTTCGCGTCTCGACTTGACGGGGTCGCTTCCACCGAACCGGTCGTGTGGGTCGGTTTGGGTGGACCGGTCGACCAGGCCGGTTTAACCGAACCGGCCGGTCTAATTTAAATTTTTTTTTTTTTTTTTTGATGATGGGGGTTTACAAGTACTCCCCCCCTTAAAAATTTTGGTCCTCCAAAATAACACTTGAACATCCAAAAAGATATCCAACATCAACATATAAATTTCCAAAATTTTTGTACATCACACTCAAACACTCTCTCCCTCAAATAAGTGAGGTTGCTGGGCCCGCATGTGGGCCTCAGTCTCCCATGTAGCTTCCTCGATATGAGCGTTCCTCCAGAGGACTTTTACTAGGGGAATAGACTTACCTCGAAGCACTTTTACGCGCCGATCTATGATCTCAATAGCCCGCACCCCGTAGCTCAAGTCCTCTCTCAGCTGAACTGGTGGTGCTGTGAGGACATGGGACGGATCTGAAATGTACTTCCTCAACATGGATACATGGAAGACATCATGAATCTGCTCTAAGTCTGCAGGTAGCTCCAGTCGGTATGCCATCGGCCCGACTCTCTCAAATACCTGGAAGGGTCCGATGTATCTAGGGTGTAGCTTCTCTTTCTTCTGAAAACGAAGGATGCCCTTCCAGGGGGATACCTTTAGAAAAACCATATCTCCGACTGCAAACTCTAGAGGCCTACGACGATTATCTGCATAGCTCTTCTGTCGGTCCTGAGCTGTCTTCAGTCTGCCTCGAATGACACTGACCTTGGCTACGGTTTCATCAATCAACTCCGTACCCGTCAGTCGTCTCTCGCCTACCTCACTCCAGCATAATGGAGTCCGACACTGTCTGCCATATAGAGCCTCATAGGGAGCCATACCAATGCTGGCCTGATAGCTATTATTATATGCAAATTCCACCAAAGGAAGGTGGGTATCCCAGCTACCAGTAAACTCGAGCACACATGCTCTCAACATGTCCTCCAGCGTCTGTATGGTACGCTCTGACTGTCCATCAGTCTGTGGGTGAAATGCGGTGATAAACCTCAATGATGTACCCAGCTCCCCCTGAAACTTCGGCCAGAACCTAGAAGTGAACCTAGGATCTCGGTCCGACACAATAGACACTGGTACTCCATGAAGGCGGACAATATCGCTGATGTACAGCCTGGCTAACCTCTCCAATGTGTAAGAAATCTCAATCGGCAAGAAGTGGGCAGACTTTGTAAGTCGATCAACGATCACCCAGATAGCGTCATAGTGTCTCTGGGTGCGCGGCAACCCGACTACAAAGTCCATAGTGATATGCTCCCACTTCCACTCCGGTATCGGAAGAGGCTGCAAGGTCCCTGCCGGCTTCTGATGTTCCGCCTTAACCTACTGGCATACTAGGCATCGAGCTACAAACTCAGCTATGTCCCGCTTCATGCCCGACCACCAATACGTCTGTCGAATTGTACGATACATCTTCGTACTACCCGGATGCATAGCATAAGCGGAACTGTGTGCCTCCTCCAGAATCTGCCGTCGTAGATCCTCATCATGGGGTACGCAGATCCTGTCATTCAGCACCAGCATGCCATCATCTCTGAGTCTGAACTCCTGACCCTGACCATCCTGTACTCTCCGGATCACCGTACTCAACTCTGAGTCTGTCCTCTGTAACTCGGCCAGCCGGTCTGATAAAGTGGGTCGCACAGTAAACTGTGCCAGTAACCCACCCTGAGAGTCACACTGTAGCTCAACCCCCAGCAATCTCATGTCACGCAGCAAGGGTAAGTAGGCAGTGCGTATATACGCCAAAGTGACAGACGACTTTCTGCTCAAAGCATCTGCCACTACATTAGCCTTCCCCGGATGGTAGTCAATAATCAAGTCATAGTCCTTGATCAACTCCAACCAGCGGCGCTGCCTGAGGTTCAACTCCCTTTGGGTCAACAAGTACTGTAGGCTCTTATGGTCAGTGAAAATATGACACTTCTCCCCGTAAAGATAGTGTCGCCAAATCTTAAGAGCCAGAACAATAGCGGCTAACTCCAAATCATGAGTCGGATAATTTACCTCGTGCTTCTTCAACTGTCGTGAAGCATAGGCAATTACCCGTCCGCCCTGCATAAGTACACAACCCAGCCCTTGCTTCGAAGCATCGCTGAATACCACATACTCTGTACCGCTAACTGGAAGGGTGAGTATCGGAGCAGTGGTTAATCGAGTCTTAAGCTCCTGGAAACTGAGCTCACACTCTGGGGCCCACCGAAACTTAATGTCCTTCCTAGTCAACTTGGTCATCGGCGCTGCAATACGTGAGAAATCCTGCACGAACCGCCGATAATATCCAGCTAATCCAAGGAAACTACGGACCTCTGTGGGACTCTTAGGCTGCTCCCACTTAGTCACTGCCTCAATCTTAGTCGGATCGACCTGTATGCCCTCACTGGATATAATATGCCCCAGAAATCCAACCTGAGTCAGGCAAAACTCATATTTGGAAAACTTGGCATAAAGCTGACTATCTCTCAGTACCTGAAGGACAAGTCGGAGATGCCTCATATGCTCCTCCGGGCTCTTCGAATAGACAAGTATGTCATCAATGAAGACAATGACACACTTATCTAAATGTCTATGAAAAATCCGGTTCATCAAATCCATAAAGGCTGCGGGAGCATTAGTAAGTCCAAAAGACATGACTAGGAACTCATAATGTCCATACCGTGACCGAAATGCCGTCTTCGGAACATCCGAGTCCCTAATCTTTAACTGATGATACCCGGACCTCAAATCAATCTTCGAGAAAACCCGAGCTCCCTGTAACTGATCAAATAAGTCATCGATGCGGGGAAGCGGATACCTGTTCCTGATGGTGACCTTATTCAACTGCCTGTAATCAATGCACATCCTCAAGGTCCCATCCTTTTTCTTCACAAATAGAACAGGTGCGCCCCAAGGGGAGACACTAGGTTGAATAAACCCCTTATCCACCAAGTCCTGTAACTGTAGCTTGAGTTCCTTCAACTCTGCCGGTGCCATACGATACGGGGGTCTAGAGATTGGCATCGTCCCAGGGGCGAGATCGATGCAAAACTCTAACACCCGATCCGGGGGTAGGCCAGGCAATTCCTCTGGAAAAACATCTGGGAACTCGCGAACTACCGGAATATCTGCCATCTGGCTATCCGACTGGCTGCTATCCACTACGTGCGTAAGAAAACACTGATATCCTTTCCTGATGTACCTCTGCGCCGTGAGAGCGGATATAATGGCAGTCGGCAGGACTCGACGATCCCCCTCGAATACCAGCTCCGGGGGTCCCGATCCAACGAAGGACACTGACTTTGTGAAGCAGCTCACCAGGGCTCTATGTGCTGTCAACCAGTCCATACCGAGAATCACATCGAAGTCTGCCATGTCCAGTGGAATCAGGTCCGCCTCAAGGGTAACCTCCTGTATCATAATGGGACAAGACCGATACACCTGACTCCGCAAAATCTTCTCACCCAAGGGAGTACAGACAATCAACTCTGCCTCTAACGGGGTATGAGGTATGTCGGCTCGCCTGGCGAACTCCGAACTAATGAAAGACCGATGTGACCCGGTGTCAATAAGAATACGAGCCCATGCATCAAATAGTCGCATATGTCCTATTCCACATCACACAAACAACACATGCGACAAGTTAAATTTAGTCTCACTTAACAAAAGATAAGTTTTAGTTCCAAAATCCAACACAACAACAACTTATCAAATGGAAAGACTAAATCTCCAAAAATAAAAATTCCATTTAAGGTGCGTCAGCATGGGAGGAGTTACCCGTGACTACATCGGGGTTGGCTTGGGCGTCGATGCCGTCCAATGCATATATGCGCGTCTGGGTGCGCTGGGGCGGCCTCTGAGAGTGGGGGCCCGAGCCGGTAGGAAATCCTCGGGTAGACCCCGTCATAGGTGCAGCCGGTGGGAATGGTGCAGGAGGACGACCACGACCCGCAGATGCCGGGTGGATGGCTGACTGCTGGGATCCACCCATCTGAATCCGCTGCGGACAGCTGGTCCGAATGTGCCCCTTCTGTCCGCACTGATAACAAGTGATCTCTCGGCACATCCCAGTGTGAGTCCGGCGGCAAATGGTACATGGGGCCAACTGTGAGGCACGGTGTATCTGAGGGGCCCTATGTACTGACGGTTGGGGACGCGCCTGACTCGGCTGACCTCGCTGCTCAGTCCTCTGTATAAATCGGCTCCCTGATGGAGCCCCTCCTGCAGCCGAGGCCACTGAAGCTACCGAGCCAGTCTGTCTGTCCCTGAAGTCACCTCGACCCCTATGTGTCGCTGACCTCTTCTTCTTGTGCCCCTCTCTCCGCATACGCGTCGTCTGGAGCATCCTCTCAGTCCACAGGGCTTTATCCACCAACTGCTGGAAAGCAGTGTAATCCAATATTCCCACCCTAACACTAAGGTGGTCATCCAAGCCCTGAATAAAGCGCATCCGACGATACCTGTCGGATGTGATCGTGTCGGGTACCAGGGAGGCCAGCAGATTAAACTCCGCCACATACTCTGACACAGATCTGCCTCCCTGTCTACAGTCCAAGAACTCCTGTACCTTCAGATCATGCTGGAGCTCTGTATAGAAACGCTCGTGGAACTCATCCAAAAATATGTCCCACGTCAGTCCGGTAGAATAGCGGGTCTCCAGCTCATCTCGCCAGGTCTCAGCCTCCCCGTCTACCAGATAGAGTGCCACTCCAAGTCGGTCTCTATCAGCTAACTCCAAATCCGCAGTGATACGGCGGACGTTGTTAATCCAAGACCGGGCTGTCTGGGGGTCAGATGATCCAGAAAATGTAACACACCCCAGATGTCGAGCGTCTCTCACCCAAGCGGCTATCGGCCTCGCAGCTCGGGTACTGGGCTCCGACGTAACAACTCCCCCAGGCGGGGTTTGATAATCCACTCGAGTATAAGTCCCCTGTGCTCCTATCGGAGGGGTAGCAACTGCTGTTGCAACCCTCACTCGATCTGACTCTGCACTACGATCAGCTGGAGCGGGTACAACTGCTGGGGCAGGAGTCGTCCGGACCACCCGCGGTGCTGGTGGTACCACTGGTGCAGCAGGAGGCGGAGGAGGAGGTGCACTAGTCTGAGGTACCTCGGGCTCATGCTGTGCAGTGGGATTTAGAATGCTGACCATCGCGCTGGCCACTGCTGCTGCTATTATGTTCAGCTGTCCCTGCGCAACATGTGCCTGCCCTGATGGCACTGTAGATGTAGTCCTCTGCCTCATGGTACGTCGAGAACTCGAGCTCCGACGTGTACCCAATGATGCCCCCTCTGGGACCATGGATATTGGTGCCCTATCAGAATCTCCGGTAACGCTCGCAGCTGGTACCGGTGCTAGCGGCGTTAACGGATCTGCCGCTGGACGGGAGGTGGCCGTCGAATGATCCTGGGGCTCCACGAGCTTTCGAGGCCTCCCCCGTTTACGTCTGGGCGGTACTTCTGACATCAACGCTGACTGGGTCAGCTGTTGACCGGTCAACGCTGACTGGGTCAGCTGTTGACTCGGTCAACGCTGACTGGGTCGGCGGTGGGCCCGGTCAATGCTGACTGGGTCAGCTGTTGACTTGGTCAACGGTTCGGGTTACTGTTCACCCGGTTCGGTTCGGTTCGGTTCGATTTGGTTCGGTTCGGGTCCGGTTCAGCTAAATTAAATTCAATCTAATTTGACTCGAGCTCGAACCAGGTTCAACTTATTTGATTCGGCTCACCCAACCCAACTTGACTCGACCCAAACTTAACTCAAACCCAACCGATTTAACCCCACTTGATTCGACCCAACCGTTTTCATTAAATAAATAATTTCTTATACACTAAGCTTAGTTAATTAACGCTAATCATGCTTTTAATTAAACTAAGCATACAATAACATAATTTTCCACTAATTATATTTATTTACACTAATCACAATTTATTAGCGCTAATCGTGATTAAGGAAATCCTTAATCACGATTACGAAAAGGGGCGAAATAACACCTTCGCCGCTTTCTTCGCCGATCGCTCCCTCGTCGGCTTCTTCGCCGGAGCTCCCGCCGTCCGCGCTCGAGTGCTCTCGCCGGCCAACAACCCCGCGTCCTCGCGCGCGAGATGGCTGGAAGCTCGCTGCAAACGATCCGGCCGTAAGAACCAGTCGCCGGAGCTCTCGACGCTCATCGACCCACCCGCGGACGGCAAACGCATCGTCCGCGAAATCAAAGGTTGGAAGGAGGAACGATAGCGGCGATTACTCACCTACGGGTTCACGAACCACTATTGGTGCTGATTCGGGGAGCAGGAGAGGCGGATCGAACGATTTGCTCCTCTCCTGCGCGAGCGCGTTCTGCTCCGAGCCCGCTGCCAAATCACCGGCTTCAAGGTGGAAAATCCGGCCGCTGCGCCTTCGTGGAGGCGAAGCGAGGCGGCGTGGACGGGTTGCGACGGTCGACTGAGGCGAAGTCGCGGCGGCGACTTCACTGCGTGCAGCGGCGGAGATCTGGGTGCGCAGCAGAGGGTGAGCAGCAACGGCGCCACTGCTCTGCTTTTCTCCGGCGATGCTCCTCTCGACAATGGCGACGGGGTTGGGTCGGAGCAGCAGCAACTCGCCGGCGACGCCCTCGTCGGTCGCTGCTGCTGCGGAGGGGGTGAAGAGACGAAGGAGACGCCGCGCGATTAGGGCGAGCTCCTTCGCCCTCTTCGCGTCTCGACTTGACGGGGTCGCTTCCACCGAACCGGTCGTGTGGGTCGGTTTGGGTGGACCGGTCGACCAGGCCGGTTTAACCGAACCGGCCGGTCTAATTTAAATTTTTTTTTTTTTTTTTTGATGGGGGTTTACAGCAAATTCTGTGAAGAATGTGTGCTTAGCAAGCAAGAGATAACCTCGTTTCAAAAGAAGGCAGAATATCGGGCTAAACACATTCTCGAGTTGATTCATACTGACATATGTGGACCAATCACTCCTGAATCCTTCAGCGGTAAAAGATACTTTATTTCCTTTATCGATGATTTCTCACGAAAAATTTGGGTTTATTTTCTGAAGGAAAAATCCGAGGCATTCGAGGTGTTCAAAAAATTCAAAGTTATGGTGGAGAAGGCAACAAGTAGACAAATCAAGGTCGTGCGATCCGATAGAGGTGGCGAGTATACATCGACGGCCTTCATGGAGTATTGCGAGGAGCAAGGCATAAGGAGATTTCTAACTGCACCATACTCACCTCAACAAAACGGAGTAGCAGAGAGGAAGAATCGGACTATTCTCAACATGGTTCGATCAATGCTCAAGAGCAAGAAAATGCCGAAGGAATTCTGGGCAGAAGCTGTGCAATGTGCCATCTATGTACAAAATCGATGTCCACATATGAAGTTAGATGATCAAACACCACAAGAGGCATGGAGCAGACAAAAGCCAACGGTTTCTCATCTCAAAGTGTTCGGTAGTGTGGCTTATGCACACGAACCGGATCAACGAAGGACGAAGCTCGAAGACAAAAGCAAAAAATATATTTTTATTGGTTATGATGTGAAGACTAAAGGGTACAAGCTATTCGACCCGATAAACAAGAAAGTGTTGGTGAGTCGTGATGTGCAAATAAATGAAGCAAGCGAATGGGATTGGAACAATTCGACAGAGGTTATCATCGAAGTTGAAGAATCATCAATTATTGCACCAACAAGCATACCAACAAATTCTAAAACCACTGATGATGAAGAGGAACCTCGACAACCCACCACTGATGATGAAGAGGAACCGAGACAACCCAAAATGCGAAGTTTGCAAGATATATATAATCAAACAAGTGAGATGCATTTTGTATGTCTTTTTGCAGATGCTGAACATATTAGTTTTGAAGAGGCGGTGCGAGATGAGAACTGGTAAATTGCTATGAACGAGGAAATCAAGGCGATAAACCGCAACAACACATGGGAGCTAGCAGAGTTGCCGAAAGGAAGCCAACCTATTGGTGTAAAGTGGGTGTTCAAGAAAAAGATGAATGCTCAAGGCAAAATAGAACGATACAAAGCGCGACTTGTTGCGAAGGGATACAAGCAAAAGGCAGGAATTGACTATGACGAGGTATTTGCTCCTGTTGCAAGAATGGAGACAATCCGATTACTCTTTTCATATGCTGCTCAATTCAAATGGTCAATATTTCAAATGGATGTCAAATCGACATTCTTGAATGGTGTACTCGAAGAAGATATCTACATCGAACAACCACCCGGGTACATGAGAATTGGAGAAGAAAAAAAGGTGCTAAAATTGAAGAAGGCGCTTTACGGATTGAAGCAAGCACCACGAGCTTGGAATACACGCATCGACACATATTTCAAGGAGAACGGATTTAAGCAATCTCCCTACGAGCATGCCCTTTATGCAAAGAAGAATGGAGGTAACGTGTTATTTGTTGCTCTTTATGTTGATGACCTCCTTTTTATGGGAAACAATGATAAAATGATAGAAGAGTTTAAGAGCACAATGACGCGTGAATTTGAGATGACAGATTTGGGTTTGATGAAGTTTTTTCTTGGCTTGGAAGTTAGACAACAAAATACAGGTATCTTTATATCATAGGAGGCGTATGCAAAGGAACTTTTGAAGAAATACAAGATGGCAAATTACAACCCAGTTTCAACACCTATGGAACCAGGTACAAAACTTTCGAAATTCGATGGAGGAGATCGTGTTGATGCAAGTAAATACCGGAGTTTGGTAGGAAGCCTTCGCTATCTCACATGCACAAGGCCGGATCTCTCATTACGCGTCGGCATACTAAGTCGGTTCATGGAGAATCCAGTTTATTCACATTGGAAGGCATTGAAGCGAATCCTACGGTATATCCAAGGAACGGTGTCACTCGGGTTATTCTACTCGAAAGTAGAAGATTACAAATTGGTTGGATACTCCGATAGCGATTGGTGCGGAGACATAGATGATCGGAAAAGTACATCGGGATATATATTTTTTATGGGAGCTACTGCATTTACTTGGCTTTCGAAGAAGCAACCGATCGTGACACTCTCGACGTGTGAAGCTGAATATGTTGCAGCATCTTGGTGTGTATGTCATGCAATATGGCTTAGAAATTTATTGAGCAAGATGGAACTAAAGCAACTAGGTGCAACCATAATTCAAGTTGACAACAAGTCAGCAATTGAGTTGACAAAGAACCCAGTGAACCATGAAAGAAGCAAACACATTGATGTTCGTTTTCATTTTATCAGAGATCATGTAAAGGAAGGAAATGTGGAGTTGGTGCACGTGGCGAGTCAAGGTCAAGTTGCGGATATCTTCACAAAACCGCTGCCAAGAAAATCTTTCAACAAATACAAGAATATGATCGGGATGGTGGAGTAGAAGCATTTAAGTTTACGGGGAAGTTTTGTTAAATAAACTTTAAATGCTATATTTTATTAGGTTTTTTATTTAGTTGAAAAAGTATATGATGGAATTATCTTTTGTTATCTTGCATTATCTTTTGTTAGATGTAATTAGTTTATTTTTAGTATACTTTATACCTATATAAACAGCTTGATTTTTGTATCTTATATGAGAACATAATATATAGAAAAAGTTTCATTCTCCTCAATCTTCCAGTCTCTTCTCTTCTCTGTGAGTTTATCTTTGTTTGTAGTTTTCAACGACGCCGGAACTTTATAATCATACACAGCAATGGATGAACAATCTGCAAAACATCCTCTCATCAGTAAGAAGAATAAGTTCTACCGCTGCAAAACCTGTCCCGCTTCCGGTCTCACAGTCGACCAATTAAAACATATATATGTCATTAGATATAATCTACTTATATTTTAACTTTACGTTGAAATTTTGAGTGTTTTTTCGTAACTTAAAATATTAATTTAACAAAACGCCCAAGTAAAAATAAAATTTAACAAACTACCGTTCAACTCACCACCTCGAAAAAGTTGACCTAATTTCTAATAAAAAATCGAACGCTCGCTCGCTTCTTCTCCCCCGGCACCTCGTTGGCCTCATCTCCTCTGCTTCTCCCCTCTTCTTCCCCCATCCGAACTCGTCATATCTCCTCTGCTTCCTTCCCTCTTCTTTCCCCACCCTTCTCTCCTCTGCTTCTTCCCCCACCCCTCGCGTTCTTCTTTTCTTCCTTTGAAGTCGTCGTCTTTAATTTACCTCATCGCTACGCTTCACCTCACTGTTGGAAGAAGCAGAGAACGAGAGAAATCGCATTCAAAGTTTCTGGATGGCGACAAACAACAACAAGGTCTCCTTCTCCGAATCCATCAAGGCCGCGAACACCTGAGGCCACCGCCATCACCCGGAAGAGCTGCACTTCGAGTGCTTCTTCGATGTCAGGTAATGACAGCCAAAACCCTCTTCGATCTCTTGTTTCCAGAGCACCGCCAGAATAAATTTGGATTCAGGTCTCCGTCCCCGTCTCCGACTCGGCGTGCATCAGTCGAGCACAAGGAGAACGAGAGGGACTCCAACATTTGCTCGATGTCCTCGGTTGCGAGGGCCAGATCGCCCTTCCCAGGGGATGCCTTCTTCTTCAGGGAAGGGAGCCACATAGAGCTTCATGGCTCCGACGATCTCCGCCTCCTCGAAGGCCGTCGCGACGTCCCCGAGAAGGAGGATCCTCGTGGAGAAGAATGAGGCCGCCCCCTCTGCTTTGTTCCGTTCTTCCATCGTTACGCTTGCTGACGAATCGCCGGTGCCGGAGGCGAGAAGCACAGGAGAGAGGGGTGGGGGGGAAAAGAGGGGAGGAAGCAGAGGAGAGATGAGGGGCGGGGAAAGAAGAGGAGAGATGAGCGATGGAGGAAGAAGAGGGGAGGGAGAGATGACGGATGGGGGAAGAAGAGGGGAGAAGGAGATGGAGGCCAACGAGGTGCGGGGGAGAAGAAGGCAGCGAGGGAGCGTTCGATTTTTTTATTAAAAAATAGGTTAACTTTTTATCGGGGCGAGAGTTTGTTAAATATTATTTTTACTTAGGCGTTTTATTAAAATAATATTTTAAGTTGCTTAGTACGCAAAGATATTCTTGAAAATTTTATTAAAAATAATAAAAAAAAATATCACCAACAACCCACGTCAGGAACTCCATTAATTGCATTCTCTGTTGAGAGATAATGATCAAGCCCACATGCATCGCAAGTTGATTATTTTATAGGAAAATAATATTTATAAGGGTGCATGCGGTTTGCGTGCTTTAGAAAATAAGTACGTGAATGAATGAATAATATCAGCAGGAGTTGTCCAGAATGAAATATACACGTTGAAGAGTAATTTATTATCCATGCATACCGCGTGCTTTATGTATATCTATTACCGAGGATGCATGAAAGTGTACACAAAATGTACGTTTAATTGAGTTATAAATAAAAGATAGTAGATTCAATGTTTTTTTTTTAAAATGCCATATCATAATATTAACTATTTTTTAAAAAAAATTTAAGACTTACAGTGCGAGTTCGCCTTGGTGAACCACCTGCTATGATTAAGCTCTTGATCGATCCATGCAAATCCTTGGTTAGGCTGCAGATTTGGATGCCGATGGAGTTGAAAAGTAAAAAAGCATGAGTTACGACGATCCATGCTGGTTTTGCTTTTTACACGCTTGCTGTGGGATTGAATTATATATGTACGCGCAGTGCTGCAGAGTTCATAATCTAAAAACTGAAGGAGATGAGGAAGATTGCCCAGGAGTGTTGGAGGAATTTGCGGATCTCGATCTTGACAACTCCCGCACATCAACAGCAGCAGATTTGGTTGGCCAACGATTTCGACAGCTCATGTGTGTATATACATACTGTTAATTATTCCAGAATTGCTCTATTATTTCAAATAATTGCTCAGTTATTACCTTCTGGATTACATTATTAAATTGGGAATACATTGAATTGAGCTCGTCAATGAGGCAAAGTGCTTGAATTGAGATGAAACCTAACACCACCATGATTGATGATTGTCAAAAGACTGCCGACTGACTCACCTTTTCCCTTTTCAAGTTTTGCCAGAATCTTATGGACAACCTTTAACTCTCGGAGAAACATCTGCTAAACTCTATTCAGTAATTATGTTTTTGGGATAAAAAGAGCCTGAATTAAATACGACGACGACGCCGCACCGAAGTACAAATATAGGGTCCCTTCCTTCACTGTCTTCCCGTGCACCGGATATGGATCTTGGCAGCGCCTCCCTGCTCTTCTCCTCCCTCGCCCTCTTCCTCCTGCTACTCTCCGTCAAGCTCAGAAGAAATGGCGCCACTGCCCGTCTTCCTCCAGGCCCATGGAAGCTTCCTATCATCGGAAGCCTGCACCACCTCCTCGGCCCCCGGCCGCACCGCACCCTCGCCGCCTTGGCGAAGCGACACGGTCCGATGATGCACCTGCAGCTGGGGGAGGTCTCCACCCTCGTCGTCTCCTCCCCCTCAGCGGCGGCCGAGATCCTGAAGACCCACGACGTCGCCTTCGGCAACAGGCCGTTGACTCTGGCATCTACGGTCTCCGGCTACGGCGACCGCGGGCTCGTCATGACCTCGTACGGCAGCTACTGGAGGGAGCTGCGGAAGATGAGCATCGTGGAGCTCCTGAGCGCCAAGCGAGTCCGGTCGTTTCGCCCCATCCGGGAAGAGGAGGCTCTCAATCTTGTTCGATCCATCGCTTCGTCGGCAGCCGCCGATTCGGCCGTAAACCTCAGCAAGAAGCTCGTTAAGCTCACCAACGACATAACCGCAAGGGTCGTCCTCGGGAGTAGGTGCAAGTATCAGGAGGAGTTCTTGCGGATTCTGGAGATTCAACTGGAAGCGGTCGGAGGCTTCGGTTTGGCTGACCTGTTCCCGTCCTGTTCCCTCGTAAGACTTCTCTGCGGCACGGTTCCCAAGCTGCGGAGAGTGCACGAGGAACTGGATATGATCTTAACCGGCATCCTCGAAGAGCACAGACAGAGAAAGGATAGAAAGGTAAAAGAAGAAGAGGAAGTACAGGACCTGGTCGATGTAATGATCAAGATTCAGGAGGACGACAGCCTTCCTTTCCGCCTCACAAATGAGTCAGTCAAAGCTGTAATCTTGGTAATTAAATTTCCGGTTTTTTTATCTCAAGTACCGAATAGATTCTATCAGAGTACTAACTGCTAACTTTTTAATCTGAAAAGGACTTGTTCGCGGCCGGGACTGAGACTTCCTCCACCACCATGGAGTGGGTGATGTCGGAGCTGATGAAGAACCCGACCAAGATGGAGAAAGCGCAGAGTGAGGTGAGGGAGATTATAGGCTTGAAGGGGAAGGTGAAAGAGGAGGACACGCACAAGATGAACTACTTAAGACTGGTCATCAAGGAAACCCTGAGGCTGCATACTCCCGTTCCGCTGCTCGTTCCCCACGAGTGCCATGAGACGATCGAGGTGCTGGGCTACCAAATACCGGCACGGACGAAGGTGCTGGTGAACGCGTGGGCCATAGCGAGAGACCCCAAATATTGGGAGGACGCCGAGGAATTCAAGCCGGAGAGGTTCGTGGAGAGCGCAGTGGATTTCAAGGGAAACAACTTCGAGTTCATTCCGTTCGGGTCGGGGAGGAGGATGTGCTCGGGGATGGCATTTGGGCTGGCAAACATGGAGCTTCCTCTCGCCTGCCTCCTCTACCACTTCGATTGGAAATTGCCGACGGCAGCTGGCGAGGAAATTGACATGGCCGACTCCTTCATGATGACGGCACGTCGTAGTTCGGACCTCTGCTTGCGTGCCATCCCTCGCTCTGCATGTTAATCTTCTGCTTGCGTGTCATCCCTCGCTTTCCACGTTAGTCGTAAAATGCTTGGGTGTTTCTGATGTAAACTTGCAGTACCAGCTTCTTAATTCGTTTTCCTTGGTAATAAAAGGTGCAGAAGATTTATCCAACGAAAGGAGTGCAGAATTCAGATGATGGAGGTTGTTCTATTTTTCTATTTATCGGACACCCAGATTTTAGCAGCGAGATACATCGAGCGTGCTTTTGCCCCAGCATCACATCACGAACAGTGAAATGAATGAAATAAACAACACTTGAGACATTTCTGATATAATTCTGAAGCAAGGTCCGCCAGCAAATGATGTATAAGTAATGTCATTATCTCGGAAAAGTCAAAATATTACATGGTCTTCATCCCAGTTTATAGATTGGAATCACCAAACCCAAGCAGATTCCATTGTTTCTCAGTCATGGTTATGCCTTGGAACGATTTCCTCCTTTAGGAAGTTTTCAGATTTATAGATACTCGCCCGCACCAGTTCGACCGTCCTCATCTTCCTCCCCACTCCCGCGATTATTATCAGCATCAAGCTGGGCGACATCATCCCCGCGGACGCGCGCTTCCACAAGGTCGACCCCCTCAAGATCGACCAGTTGGCGCTCAAGGAGAATGAGGTATTCTCCGGCTCCACCTGCAAACAGGGTGAGATCGAGGCCGTCGTCACCTCTACCGGCGGCCGCACCTTCTTCGGTAAGGCCGCCCACCTCGTCAACAGCACCAATAATATCGGCCACTTCCAGAAAGTCCAAACCATGTCTTCTGATCCGATTTCAGGAACGTCGCTGAAACTGTCGGCCGTCGCCCGACGTAGTGTGTACGAAGGACGTCGATAGGGACACCGTCATTCTCTTTGTCGCCAGGGCTGCGAGGACTGAGAACCAGGACGCAATCGATGCTTCCATTGTGATGTTTGTGGCAGGGGGAGCAGCTGCGGCGTGGGAAGAAGCAGAGGTGGTCGTGTGGGTGGGTGGGTGCGGCGTGGGAAGAGAAGAAGTAGAGGAGAAGCGTCCCCCGCCTGTGGATATCACCGTGGCCGGAGAAGATTAAGAGAACGGCAGGTGATCGGCTGAGCGGGCACCGGTGACCGGCTGAGTTGTGAGCGAGCGATCGAGCGTTCGAATTTTTTGATTAAAAATTAAGTCAACTCCTTGACGTGGCGAGTTGACCCATCACTTTGTTAAAAAATATTTTTACTCAGTCTGTTTTGTTAAATTATTATTCAAAATGGTTAGTACTTGAAAATACTCCCTCTACGTGCTTGGTCTCAACAAGAAGAAGATCCAACGCCCGGGCGCCGACGGAGCATTGCCTCCTCCTTCCAAGCTCCCTATCATCGGAAGCTTGCACCACCTTCTCGGTCCCCTGCCGCACCGCACCCTGGCTGCCCTGTCCGAGCAATACGGTCCCGTAATGCTCCTCAAGCTCGGCGAAGTTCCCACCCTCATCATCTCCTCCCCCGAGGCGGCCGCCGAGACCATGCGGACCCATGACATCAACTTCTCCACGCGGACCATGATTCTCTCCGTCAAGATCGGGAAGACGAAGTCCTCAAATTCCTTCTCGAGCTGTGGAACTCTGCTTCTGCGGTTAATCTCAGCAGGAGATTTGTTCTCCTGTCGAACGACATCGGTGCAAGGGCAATCATCGGGAGCAAGTGCAAGTACCAAAAGGAGTTCCTGCAGCTTATGACCAAGGGGCTCGAGTCCTCAGGAGGCTTCAGCTTGGCCGACTTGTTTCCATCTTCCCCGCTGGTTTCTCTGCTCAGCGGCATGTCGTTTAAGCTGCATCGGCTTGACAACGAGTTGGACGCGATCGTAGGCTGCATCATCCAGAGGAGCACAGAGAGAGGAAGCAGTCCGATGACAAGAAAACAGAGGAGGACGTACTCGATGTCCTGCTTAGAGTCCAAGCTGAAGGCAGCCTCCCATTTCTCCTCACTGACAACGTGCATCAAAGCAATAATCCCGGTAATCAATCGAGCTTAATTCGAAAAAGAACTTGATTCCGTACGGAAATGTAATCTACGGGGGTTCATCAGGATTTATTCGGAACTGCCAGTGAGACGACTGCGACGACGATGGAGTGGAGGATGTCGGAGCTGGTGGCAAACAAGAGGCTGATGAAGAGGGGGCAAGAGGAAGTGCGGGGGGTCGTCGGAGGAGAGGGAAGGGTGACGGAAGAGGACATCAGCCAGATGAGCTACCTGCGAGTGGTGATCAAGGAGACCATGCGGCTTCACCCACCCCTTCCCCTTTTGATTCCTAGGGAATGCCGTGAAGAGATGGATGTCCGCGGGTACCGGATTCCGGCGAAGACGGGGGTGCTGGTGAACGCGTGGGCCTTGGGGAGGGACCCGAGGTGCTGGGGCGACGACGCAATGGATGGACAATCTGCAAAACATCCTCTAATAAGGAAGGGGAATAAGTTCTACCGCTGCAAAACCTGTCCCGCTTCCGGTCCAACAGTCGACCAATTAAGACATATATATGTCATTAGATGTAATCTACTTATATTTTAACTTTATGTTGACAATTTTATTGAAAATAATAATAAAAAAATGTTGTCGCCAACAATTGCACGGTCGACCAATTGCACTTCATGTTGAAAATTTTAACGCCACGTCGGGGACTCCATTAATTGCATCGTCTGCTGAAAAATAATGATCAAGCCCGCATGCATCGCAAAGTTCATTATTTTATAGGAAAATAATATTTATAAAGGTGCACGCGGTTTGCGTGCCTTAGAAAACAAGTACGCGAATGAATGAATAATATCAGCAGTTGTCCAGATCATTCATTGAGGATGATAAAATATAGGCGTTGAAGGGTAATTTATTATCTATGCATACTAACGCTTGCTGTATATATATATATTATCGAGGATGCATAAAAAATGTACATAAAATTTGACGTACATCTCTTTGATTAGGACAATTGATTTCAGAAATTATAAATTTAATACAGATTTTGATGCCGATGGAGTTGAAAAGTAATAAGCATGAGTTAGGACGATCCATGCTGGTTTTGCTTTTTACACACTTACTGTGGGATTGAATTATATATGTACGGGCAGTGCTGCTGAGTTCATAATCTATGAACTGAAGGAGATGAGGAAGATTGCCCAGGAGTGTTGGAGGAATTTGCGGATCTCGATCTTGACAACTCCAGCACATTAACAGCAGCAGATTTGGTTGGCCAACGATTTCGACAGTTCATGTGTGTATATACATACAGTTAATTATTCCAGAATTGATCTATTCTTTCAAATAACTGCTCAGTTATTACCTTCTGGATTACATTATTAAATTGGGAATACATTGAATTGAGTTCGTCAATGAGGCAAAGTGCTTGAATTGAGATGAAACCTAACACCACCATGATTGATGATTGTCAAAAGACTGCCGACTGACTCACCTTTTCCTCTTTCAAGTTTTGCCAGAATCTGATGGACAACCTTTAGCTCTCGGAGAAACATCTGCTAAACTCTATTCAGTAATTATGTTTTTGGGATAAAAAGAGCCTGAATTAAATACGACGACGACGCCGCACCGAAGTACAAATATAGGGTCCCTTCCTTCACTGTCTTCCCGTGCACCGGATATGGATCTTGGCAGCGCCTCCCTGCTCTTCTCCTCCCTCGCCCTCTTCCTCCTGCTACTCTCCGTCAAGCTCAGAAGAAATGGCGCCACTGCCCGTCTTCCTCCAGGCCCATGGAAGCTTCCTATCATCGGAAGCCTGCACCACCTCCTCGGCCCCCGGCCGCATCGCACCCTCGCCGCCTTGGCGAAGCGACACGGTCCGATGATGCACCTGCAGCTGGGGGAGGTATCCACCCTCGTCGTCTCCTCCCCCTCAGCGGCCGCCGAGATCCTGAAGACCCACGACGTCGCCTTCGCCAACAGGCCGATGACTCTGGCAACCGAGGTCTCGGGCTACGGCGACCGCGGGCTCATCATGCCCTCGTACGGCAGCTACTGGAGGGAGCTGCGGAAGATGAGCATCGTGGAGCTCCTGAGCGCCAAGCGAGTCCGGTCGTTTCGCCCCATCCGGGAAGAGGAGGCGCTCAATCTTGTTCGATCCATCGCTTCGTCGGCAGCCGCCGATTCGGCCGTAAACCTCAGCAAGAAGCTCACTAAGCTCACCAACGACATATCCTCAAGGGTCGTCCTCGGGAGTAGGTGCAAGTATCAGGAGGAGTTCTTGCGAATTCTGGAGCATCAACTGGAAACGGCCGGAGGCTTCGGTTTGGCCGACCTGTTCCCGTCCTCCTCCCTCGTAAGACTTCTCTGCGGCATGGTTCCCAAGCTGCGGAGAGTGCACGAGGAACTCGATATGATCTTAAGCGGCATCGTCGAAGAGCACAGACAGAGAAAGGATAGAAAGGTAAAAGAAGAAGAGGAAGTACAGGACCTGGTCGATGTAATGATCAAGATTCAGGAGGACGACAGCCTTCCTTTCCCCCTCACAGATGAGTCAGTCAAAGCTGTAATCTTGGTAATTAAATTTTTGGTTGTTTTATCTCGACTACCGGATAGATTCTATCAGAGTACTAACTGCTAACTTTTTAATCTGAAAAGGACTTGTTCGCGGCCGGGACTGAGACTTCCTCCACCACCATGGAGTGGGTGATGTCGGAGCTGATGAAGAACCCGACCAAGATGGAGAAAGCGCAGAGTGAGGTGAGGGAGATTATAGGCTTGAAGGGGAAGGTGAAAGAGGAGGACACGCACAAGATGAACTACCTAAGGCTGGTCATCAAGGAGACCCTGAGGCTGCATTGTCCCGTTTCGCTGCTCCTCCCCCGCGAGTGCCATGAGACGATCGAGGTGCTGGGCTACCAAATACCGGCACGGACGAAGGTGCTGGTGAACGCGTGGGCCATCGCGAGGGACCCCAAATACTGGGAGGACGCCGAGGAATTCAAGCCGGAGAGGTTCGTCGAGAGCGCAGTGGATTTCAAGGGAAACAACTTCGAGTACATTCCGTTCGGGTCGGGGAGGAGGATGTGCCCGGGGATGGCATTTGGGCTGGCAAACATGGAGCTTCCTCTCGCCTGCCTACTCTACCACTTCGATTGGAAATTGCCGACGGCAGCCGGCGTGGAAATTGACATGGCCGAGTCCTTCATGATGACGGCACGTCGGAGTTCGGATCTCTGCTTGCGTGCCATCCCTCGCTTTCCATGTTAATCTTCTGCTTGCGTGCCACGCTTTCCATGTTAATCTTCTGCTTGCGTTCCATCCCTCGCTTTCCATGTTAATTTTCTGCTTGCGTGCCATCCCTCGCTTTCCAGGTTAGTCGTAAAATGCTTGGGTGTTTCTGATGTAAACTTGCAGTACCAGCTTCTTAATCCGTTTTCCTTTGTAATAAAAGATGCAGAAGATTTATCCAACGAAAGGAGTGCAGAATTCAGATGATGGAGGTTGTTCGATTTATCGGACACCCATATTTTAGCAGCAACATACATCGAGCGTGCTTTTGCCACAGCATCACATCACGAACAGTGAAATAAATAACACTTCAGACATTTCTGATATCATTTTCAAAAGGTAGCCTAGAGCTACTTACATTGAAGCGTCTGATATGAAGTACCGTCAATGGAAGGCACAACAATCCTTCTCCTTCTGATAAGGCCATATGGGTCACCACTTCCATCCTGAGGACTCACGACGTCCCTTGTGCGATCCATCGCTTCGTTTACAGACGCGGGCGACTCGATCGTAGAACTCAGCGAGCTGCTCGTGCAGCTCCCGAACGATATATCCCGAGGGTCGTCAATGGGAGCAAGTGCAAGTATCAGAAAGAGCTTTTACGGATAATGATTGGTTGACTTCTTTCTTTCTTCTTCCCTTTTGAGATTTTTCAGCGCCATGAGGCTCGATATGCACACAATGCATCTGGAGCTTGACATGATCATGAGCAGTATCATCCAAGAACACAGAGAGAGGAACGAGGCTAATAGTGACAGGGAGGAAGAACCGAATCTGGTCGATGTGATGCTCAAGATTCAAGATGAAGGCAGCCTGACTTCCCCTCTCACGGATGAGTCCATCGAAGCTATAATCGTGGTGTGCTTTTAATTCTCTTTCAGGCTTCACTATTAATTCCTAGGCGGCAAGGAGAAGGTGACGGATGAAGACATCAGCGAGATGAACTATCTCAAACTCGTCCTAGAACAACTAAAGTGATTACCTAGCTAGCTTGAAGATTTCCTGAATGCTGACCTCCAAGTGCCTTGCAGTCCTTCATATATCATACAAATTCCTATTCCACTCACCAAGTTAGCCTAGTTTTGAGATCCGCCTGCTATTGTATCTTCCACAGCCACATCTCCATTCTCCTTGCTTGCTTAGAGTAATTGTCGTCCAGTTTGTAGGGTTTATTCTTGATCTCTCTAATTAGCATCTTCTTCCGCACAGAAGAAGCTTCTTGTCTTTTGACATATTGCTCGAATCACCACCATGGAGATTAAAAGACCTCTGAGTAGTATGTCGGTACAGAACCCGGATCGAATCCACAAAAATCAATCTCCTCCTATATTTCTGAGAACTCTTCTGATTAACCCCATATCATTTGCTCGTTTGAGAAGCCTCTTACTTTTTCTTGTTCACCATTCGAGTGGACTTTGCACTTGTTGTTCTCGGTTCTGGTGGAAACTCCGATATGCTCGGAACAGTCTTTGTCATTATATCTGAAGAATCTACAGGCGAGATTCTGAAGCAACGTGTAGTTCTAACCAGGCCGGCACCAAATGATGTATAATTAATGCCATTATCTCGTAAAAGTCAAAACATCACGTTGTCTTCATCGCAGTTTATAGATTGGAAGAATCAAACACAAGCAGATTCCATCATTCTCAGTCATGGTTATGCCTTGGAACGATTTCCTCCTTAGGGAATTTTAAGATTTATGTGTATATATATATATGATGGATAAAAGAAGTGCCTCATATCCATTTACATGGCAGCCATGTTAAAAATTAAACTTTAATTTCTGAATTTTAAAATTTTATATTATCAGTGGGAGTGGTTTACTGCTTAGATTATCTGTCAGCGATGGATAGTCTTAATAACTTTCTATATTTTATTTGGATAGTTTTAATAATTTCTCTTAACTTTCTTAGACTAGTATAAATATCGATGTAATGTTAAGGCATCAAACAATCCAAAGTTTCTTTCTCCTCCTGTATTTTTCAAGCCATGGATTTCATACCGACACAGGCCGCCTTCCTCATTGCTTCCCTCCTCCTCCTCCTCCGCTACGTGCTCGGTCTCAACAGGAAGATCCAACGCCCAGGCGCCGCCGGAGCACTGCCTCCAGGTCCTTCCAAGCTCCCTATCATCGGAAGCTTGCACCACCTTCGCGGTCCCCTGCCGCACCGCACCCTGGCTGCCCTGTCCGAGCTATACGGTCCCGTAATGCTCCTCAAGCTCGGCGAAGTCCCCACCCTCATCATCTCCTCCCCCCAGGCCGCCGCCGAGATCATGCGGACCCATGACATCAACTTCTCCACGCGGCCCATGATTCTCTCCGTCAAGATCGTGTCCTACGGCGGCCAGGGCATCGTTTTCGCCCCCTACGGACAGCACTGGAGGGAGCTGCGCAAGTTGAGCGTCCTCGAGCTGCTGAGCGCCAAGCGCGTCCAGTCCTTCCGGTCGATTCGGGAAGACGAAGTCCTCAAATTCCTTCGCGAGCTGTGGAACTCTGCTTCTGCGGTTAATCTCAGCAGGAGATTTGTTCTCCTGACGAACGACATCGGTGCGAGGGCAATCATCGGGAGCAAGTGCAAGTACCAAAAGGAGTTCCTGCGGCTTATGACCAAGGGGCTCGAGTCCTCAGGAGGCTTCAGCTTGGCCGACTTGTTTCCATCTTCCCCGCTGGTTTCTCTGCTCAGCGGCATGTCGTTTAAGCTGCATCGGCTTCACAACGAGTTGGACGCGATCGTAGGCAGCATCATCCAGGAGCACAGAGAGAGGAAGCAGTTCGATAACCAGAAAACAGAGGAGGACGTACTCGATGTCCTGCTTAGAGTCCAAGCTGAAGGCAGCCTCCCATTTCCCCTCACTGACACGTGCATCAAAGCAATAATCCTGGTAATCAATTACGCTTAATTTGAAACGATCTTGATTCCCGTTCGGAAATGTAATCTACGGTGGTTCATCAGGATTTATTCGGAGCTGCCAGTGAGACGACTGCAACGACGATGGAGTGGACGATGTCGGAGCTGATGGCAAACAAGAGGATGATGAAGAGGGCACAAGAGGAGGTGCGGGCGGTCGTCGGAGGAAAGGGGAGGGTGACGGAAGAGGACATCAGCCAGATGAGCTACCTGCGAGTGGTGATCAAGGAGACCATGCGGCTTCACCCACCCCTTCCCCTTTTGATTCCTAGGGAATGCCAAGAAGAGATGGAGGTCCTCGGGTACCGGATTCCGGCGAAGACGCGGGTGCTGGTGAACGCGTGGGCCTTGGGGAGGGACCCGAGGTGGTGGGGCGACGACGCCGGCGAGTTCAGGCCGGAGAGGTTCGAAGGGAGGAGCACAGGGGTGGACTTGAAGGGGACCAACTTCGAGTTCCTGCCGTTCGGGGCAGGGAGGAGGATGTGCCCGGGGTTATCGTTCGGGATGGCGAGCTTGGAGCTTCCGCTCGCTTCCCTTCTCTACCACTTCGACTGGGAGACGGAGGAAGGAGCGGTGGAGTTGGACATGACGGAGAACTTTATATTGGCGAGCCGGAGGAGAACGGAGCTGCGCTTGCGCGCTGTGCCTCGGCATCCTTGTTAATTAGATGGTGTAAATGATGATGGAGCAAAAACATCTACTGCTACAATTTGCACACAAAATTTAGGCCGATCTATATTCTATGCACCATCATTACTATTACCTTTCAGCAAATAGATTCAAGTCTGTCCATATCCGAATGTATCTCCGTGCAATGCTACAAAAAAGAAAGAAAAAAGAGCAAGGCTTTAACGAGTTGGGTGACAGCAGACATAAAGATGGCTTTGATCACAAAGCATCAGCACCAATTTTATCACTGAAAAAAGCAATTCTCTACAACAAATTGCGCCTAGTAAGTGGGAAAAATAAATGCCACATGGATGTAGGCATCATGTAAGCCTTTGCAGTATTTCATTACATTGAGAACTCGAGCGACAAATTTAGCATAGGCATCTATCAGCAGTACGCACCCAAAGCGGAGCGGGGGAAGAATACAAGCAAGCAAAATAGAATCAAGTCCCATCCTTTCCAACTGCCGAAAGGTCAATTAATCAGGGTGGGTCATGCCGAAATCTTTTACTCGACCTTTGCAGATGTTCAAGTGATTGTGTTTCCCGGCATACAAAACTATTGTGGGATTATATAAGGGATTCAGCGCCTCCAGAACCGCCCTTGTTGCTTCTGTTCTTGCATCCTCCTGCAAGGCAGTATGTAATATAGATTTTTAAGGATTCATAATTGACAACCAAAACGGACAAAATCTAGTCACAAAATTTAACACAATCATTAGCAACAAAATGACTAATAATCCATACTGTCTTGGGTAAAATGAAGGCTAATTGAAACTAGAATGTTTAGATGAATATCTAATCATCATATAAGCCAGAAAAAGTTACGGCAAAATCACCAAGAAGATCTGAAGAAAACGGGAAATGCAAGGTTTGACTATTTGTTCTCGAAAATCAGTGATGGATGCAAAAAAATGAAATTAAGCATATAAATAAGAAAATGGTAATTCAGTGATATCAATCATCCGAGCTCTTTATCAACTGACCAAGGATTAACTGTTACAATATGACAGTATCAACTTGGTAACAATGGAATGAAATGTAGCACTTACCTCTGATGTTCCTTAGATCGTTCGATAAATTCACTGGCTATATCATGGCCTTGGTAAGATGCCAGAACGGGTCTTATATCAGCAGGCCTATGGAGAGCCACATCTGAGGAAAAATCGCACAGTTGCAAGATTTATGTATTTGATGTCTAGTAAAAACACAGTTAACTAGAATGGTCTCATATGCTTACATTCAAGAAAGGGAATAAGATCTAGAAGTGCCGTATCATCATTTTCTAGCTTCCAGGGCTTAATGGGTACCGAATTTTCAGGCTGAAGGCTAGATTCTAGAGCATGTCCACTGATGTATAGTACTCGTGAAGGATCTCTATTCAACTTCGACAGGTCCTGCAAAAATATCCATGAGTAAAGCAAAATGGAAGGTGAAGAGTGTGCAATGCAATGAGCCATGCAACGTATAGTTTTAACCTGATGCACTTAAGTTAAAAAAACCAAACGAACCATTAGGACAACTAAAAACAAGAAAAAGATAGCAAATTGAAAACTAGAACAGACAGATTATATCTCTCCATTTTCTTTGTCCATATTAACCATCTAGATCTGACACCTACATTTCGTTCACAGGATTTACATTTTAAAGCTTCTTGGGATTTGCATTTCCAGAAAAACTAATACATCATATTTCTCAAGTACAGCCATAGCGCACCACTACTGCCTCTTCATGACCATCCAGGCTACACAGTCCAGGTGCACCACATAATATTTTTAACCCACAACTTTACCATACAGCCAATGGCATGAGTCCTATTAAATGTACAGTTTGGAAAACTTTTGATCTGATCCGTAACAGTCTCAAAATGTTTTATAACAAAGAATTTCCCATGAAATGCATTGTTGCCAAAATCAAAATGGAGCAAACTGAAGCTTCCCTTCTTTGCATCTATGTTAAAAAGCCCCCTGTACTTTATATGACGTTGCTCCTATGAGGCAGATCAACTTTTTTGTCTACTTGAAATGGAGACAAGACCAAAAAATGTTTTGGCTTGCAATTTATTCTATTGTCCAAGACCGTCATGATGTCTGAACTTGCTCTAAAGCTCCAGTTTGAATAATAGCTTCCCGTACATTCTTCTGTGCTGAAACACATCCTGGCCTTTCTATGACAACTCCTAAATCAACTTTTGCAGTACTTCAGATGGAAAGAAACACAATTTTTGACTTCCAACCTAATTCTATCATCGCTTTAAGTGTTACAAGGCACAAAAATTTTCTTGAGCTTTTATCAAATGATCATAATTGTCCAAGACTTCACAACATTTGAACTTGCTCTTAACCTCTGGCCTGAAAGGTACCTTTAAGTGAATCTTTATCACTATGAAATTAGTGCACACATAAAATTCACAATGTTTTGTTGCTTTTTTTTCCTGCTCTGAATATCATTAGAGAAACAATATAATTACATAAATGCCCTCGCCACCTTTCATACTAGAGCACATAAAGGATGAGTATTAACAGCAATAATGTAGGATCTTCACTTGCATGACTATGCAAGAGTGAAAAATTATAAACAACACTTACAAAGAATGCTGATAGAGCAATTGCCAAAAAAAATACTAGCATTTTCAACTTAGCTCTAAAGAGTTTAAACTAATAATAGTTTGGGAGAAACATGTATAAAAAGCAGTTATGTAAATGCCAACTGGATACCCTGTAATGTTTTCCATTCACATATTTTGTCGCAGCTCTTGACAGCCTGTGGCGAATGCAACCTTTCTGATCCAGCCTTTCTAGTATAGGATCAACATACTGAAAAAAAAATGTCATCATTCATTAAGTAAGATACTGATAAACATGAATTATCAACAAGTACGTAATGTCCATTTACCATATTCAGTTGATCTGAGTATACAACAATTTCATAAAACTTTGCAAGATGTTCCAAGAAAGCATCAACTCCAGGCCTTTTAAATGTTCTCCAGCCTCTATCACGCTTCAATAAGAAATATAATAATGTTAGAAAATTTCATGAGGTAAAGTGTAGCAATATAGTATGCAATTATGTATAAGAGACTAATCTTCTTCAAGAAGATTGATGCTAAAAAAATGCAATGTGTGCAAATTGTAGTAATCAAAATCCATTAAATTTTACGATAATAAACTTCAATGATCATGTTATTTATGGATCACAAACAACAGTAGTGAGCAGAAAAACAAGTCCAACCAAGAAAAACACTTTTATATCTCAAGGTCTTCAAAACTTTTGCTATAAAGTCTTAAGTACAAGATAGAGTAACTTTACTGATGAGGGAAAAGGAAGATGAGATATGAAAACAATAAAGCAGTTGGAAAAGTAATATAAGTGTGATCTGTACCAAGTAGTATGCTAATCCCTACTTATGAAGATAAAAAAAATAGGTTACCTTCCAGTCAGAGTATACAAGAGTCTCATTAAGATCTAGAACAAGAGTGAAAACATGTTGCTCTTGAGGATGCAAGTCAGGAAGCAACTTCTCTGAAGATGGCTCCGTAAATCCCTAACAAACAGTAGTCACATAAACAATTGCTATACAGTGAAGCAAACTATAAGTACATGAAATGGCTAACAATGACAATTAATATATTTACGAACCCGAATATGATCCTCTAGTGTCCTCCTAAGATCCAGGTATAGCTCCAAAGCCTTAACAGGAACTGCTCAGAGGAATTTTATTTTGTTGCTTGTCATAAGTTGTTTGCCAACCAGCATACTACTACTAATATTATAACAAAATTGTGTATGCATGCCCTTATACAATGAAATGAAAACTCGCACATAATATAGTACAAAAATTAGTATGAATCAACTGACAAAAACCATATTGAAATTAATAAATAATTGTCCACTATTCCATTATCATCAGTTTGTTGCAACTATGCACAAGTTTTATTTCAAGATATATGCATTACCTATCATCCTTATGATGTGTTGTAAGGCCCCATGGGCCCCAACTATTTGTGATTCATCTCTTTCAGTTGTTGCTCCTCTTCCGAGCAATGTCCACTAGTCAAAAATAAGTTCCATCAGAATTTTCTAAACAGTATCCTCATAGGATGAGAATGGGGCAAGTAGGGACATGAGGGCTTTACTCAAACATCATTACCCCACCACAACAATAGTTAAGAAAAAAACATCCGGGCACTTCAGTTCTTCCCCTCACTGTGCTACTGTAAGTAAAATTATGTTAATGTGCATAATATGATTCTTACCTATAAAATTATTTCAACTTTTGTTGGTACTAAAAACATTTATATTTTTACAAAGAAACGGATTTTATAGGTAAATATGAATCTCCATAACTCGGAAATATTTCATGAAACTCTTTAAGCAGCATGCAAGTAAATTACATACTGCATGACAAATGTTTCAGCCCTTACCTTTAATTGCTGCAGAGTAGAACAAATTGCTAGATTTCTGTAACAAAAAAAAGGGAGATTAAATGTAAGATCAGCAAATTGTTCAATCAAAAATAATTGGAGATGGTAATGAAGACATGAACAAGTAGATTTTTTCTAAAATAGTTCTAATCTCACAAATGTTATGTTGCATATTATGGTCGATTTGTGGAACCATAGAACATTAAGATATGTGACAACTAGCACCAAATTTTCACAAAATAATACAAAGGAACATCATGTACCTGGAAGTAAGCAAGACCAATAATGATATTATACATCAAAAATATTCAAAAGCTCCACGATGACTGACTACAAAACTAAGCATGGGAGGAACATCACGTACAATAACATTGAGTATTTGAAACAAAACAGATACCTCTTTTCAGTATAGACATTATCTCTTCTCAGTACCTATTTATTCTGCATCTCTGCTAACTACGATATGTTGACATATAGCATCTTTTGCAACTTGCTTAGTCCAACAACAAAAAGAAGGTGAAAAAGTGCATAGGCATCAATTGCCTTTACGGTGAGTTGTTATCATTTAACTACTAATATAGGATATAGAATGAGATTTCAAAAACTAATAAAATATGTCGTCATATCTTACAGAAATGGTAATTGCGATTTATGCAATCATTTGCTTTTCAACCATCCAAGGAGACACGTTTTCACACTCGGTTCTCAAAAACCAATACTTCCTAGAACTCTGTTATTTGTCATTCTTGCAACCTAAAAAGTAGCAAGGATAGTCTAACATGATTGTATTTCTGAGTCATCAAATAACTATCCTCACCATACAGCAGCATAGTCAAATACAGCCATATTTTGATGTTATTAAGCAGCTACCTCTTATCTTACGTCTAGTTCTGAAGTTCGACCTAGTTTTACTCTTCAAGCATTCACCCTATTCTGGGAGAAATAAAACTTACTTCATAACTAGAGTCGGCATCTCCTACTGGACCATTTGCTTTCTCGCGCAAAGCATTTGCCTTCTGTTCCACTTCATCTATTGTGTAAGCTGCATTCAAAAGATAAAGAGAAACATTATACAAATAATAAAGGAATTAAAGTTGGAGACAGAAAGACCTGCAAAACCAAGTATGACATTTCCTTGTACCAAATGTTTTAAAGAAAAAATCAAGGACTTTCTTCCACGATGGAGGAGAACTTTCCATACAACTTGAAAAGAGAAAATAAGACTGACAGAGCATTGATCCTGATTCGAACGAAAGGAAAGCGGGCCTCAGCAAGGAGAGGTACTAGAAGAGGAATACCATAGGTCCCATACACAGTGGCCCCGACGGCAGCGGTGACAGCAGCAAGCGATCCAAATTTGAGGAGGCCCCAGGATCGAGAGGAGGCGGAGGCGGAGGATGACGGTGGAGGCGGGGGCGGGGGAGGGGAAGGGGTAGAAGGGGATTGGTCGTTGACGAAGGCGGCGGAGGCGGCGAGGGGCTCCTTAGCGGGGGCGGCGGAGACGCTGAGGGCTCTGAGCGGACTCCGCTTCGCTAGTAGGGGGAGGAGGCGGGATCGGACGAGCTGAGAAGACATGGCAGCGGGGTGGAGTCGGCGACGACGACGGAACCAACTCAAACAAAAACGAGACCGGTTCGAAAGGGTTTTTGTACGAGGTTTGCACAATTTACTTAGCCAGCGCTGTAAATAAATAGATGCCTCCTGCTTCGTTACTGTTACCCGGACCGATCCCGCGCTATGCACGTGACAGTAAAAACTAGCAGCCGCTTTTCTCTGGACCGTCGGATGGGTATATGGACGGACTCGATTATAATGGAATACAACAATATTTATGGGCTTACTCCGATTGGCCTGTGAAGCCCACAAAATTACACCCCGAATTTAACATTCCAAAATGGTAATATTGAAGTGGATACCGATAATTACTTAAACTATTCGTGTTGAAAATAGTAAAAAGTAATTTTGATGATTGTAAAATTATTATTATTTACTTAAAAATAGTCTAAAAAATTATAATATTAAGAATTATAAGAAATAATCTATATGATGCTAATATTTTTATATTATTACAATTAACCCTTATCACTACCATTGACGCGTACGTCAGCAACAATTGACTCGAGTACCGGCTTACGTGGCGTTGACATTGCTTTTTTGTCAAATTTTGCTAAACTGGTTGAAGGATATACGAAGAAAAAAAAAAGTATTATCCGTAAATGACGAACAGCAAAGGACTTTCATTATACTTGATAACAGTAAATTAACTTGTGAAGCAACTTTCTGAAAACTCAATTGCAGGAGATGAGCGGAACCAAGAAGCAGATCCTTTGCAGGAACCCTCCCTTTGAAATTTTAATCGATTCAAACAAGAAAGCAGGTCAATAAACCAAGCAGTTACTTTTACAATGATGGTTTTGGTCAGATACTTTCAGCACGCAATCATCCAAGGTAACCATAGACAGCTGCTCGGCAGTCGAGCATGGTGCTCCAATGCATCTCTTAAGCACTCGCTACTACTGACAGTGGACCTGGAAGTTTCACTTGAGAAGAACAAATTCTATGGGTTAGCTGTCTGCTCTCGATACAGTGACAGAGATCTCCACGGTTCATCTGGCCAAAGGATGCCGAATCACCCCACGACTTTCATCCAACGTGAAGTTGCTATTTGTGAAATGTGCACTGGAGAAAAATGGCTTCAGATCATATATTTCATATTCCTGAGCCTGTCAGAACCAAAAACTCAGTTTAATTTCGATCGACTGTAAGGAGAAAGAAAGTGGAAGTGCGTTTTGTTCAATGTTTTACCTTGTTCCTGAGGTCGTCCACTTTCACCTCAATGTGTGTGAGGCGAGCAGTTGTTCCTGATACAATTTCTTCAAAATGGAATGCATCCTTCACGAGCACACGCAGAAGATGCAGGAGCAATTCATTGTAATCCTTCTTGAATGTCATGTACTTCCTAAAACTCTGTTTAATAGAACAGCCATTTCAGTTAAATAGAACATTAGATATCCCAAACTAAGTCTTATTTATAATAGAAAGTATTAATCTTTTAATGTCTTCCCGTATAGATTGAGAAAAGATAGGTATTTTATCAATACCTTTTGCAGAGCTTTTTGGACACCAAATTTTTGGCTTGAGATAAAGGAATCAAGTAGGACACGTATAGCCATGTCCACATCTTCTTGAGAAATATAACTCCTCAAGTGCATTCTTGCATGAGCTTCTGACATCCGAATCATGGATTCGATGTGCCTTACTGCTATCGGAACTCCTTGGCCATGCTGCATTACTCAATGAAAAGATCATCAGAAGTCATTGTCGTTGGTGTGTGTAGCATTAATATTAGCAATACTAAGTCGTTTGGAAAGTCTTACAGATGATTCTCGGCGCAGTTCAGCATAGACATGTGTAAGTTTATCTAAATCAGCGTCATGTAGTTTGGGGAAAACGTTCAATTTAGCATATGTTATATACTTCTTGAGCATGTCTTGAGAAAGGATCTGTCACAAACATTTTGCTAGATAAGTTTAAATCCAAAAGTATATGAAAGGTCAATCAAAAAAGATACCTCTTGGTCAACGGGTCTTGATGCCAGTAATTCATCTTGAGAACTGCTTGCAGGATGGTCTTCCAGGGTAGCACCCTTTGGCTGTGACTTGGCATGGCTGTCCACAACAAATCTTGCAAGCATTTCATCGGTGACAGGATCAACAATATCCTACAAGCAGAGTAAATATCTGCCTCAGGCAAAGCTACTAACTTTGCTTCGACTAAAAAATTCACATTTTAGCATAGAAGAATCACCTTAACGACACAAAGGATGTCAAACCGTGATATGATAGGATCGGTCAGCTCTACGTTTTGTGTGAAAGTCTTAGAAGAGTCGTATCTGATCATACATATCAATTAGCACTCAAATTACCAAATAGCAGTTGAATTTCCATGAAGAGTGATATTTACCTCCCTCCTACTGGATTTGCTGCAGCAATGACACTGCACCGAGCCTGAAGTGATGTAACAATTCCAGCTTTTGATATACTGATGCTCTGTTGTTCCATTGCCTCATGGATACTCACTCTGCAATTTAGACCGTGTCTCATGAAAGAATCTGAAGAATATAACTGAAAATGACCAAGTAAATTAACTCACCTGTCCTGATCATTCATTTTATCAAACTCGTCTATTAAGCATATTCCTCTATCAGCTAGGACAAGAGCACCTCCTTCGAGGGTCCATTCCCTTGTAACTGGGTCTTTGTGTACTGCAGCAGTGAGACCAACTGCAGAAGCTCCCTTTCCTGTTGTGTAAACAGCTCTATGGCCTGTCTTTTCAACATATCTGTGAAATATATTGTTTGAAGGTTGGTACAACTTCCTCATATAAGCAACTTAAAATAATTTCATGGTAAGGATCTTACTTGAGGAATTGAGATTTTGCAGTTCCTGGATCACCTAGTAGAAGAACATTTATATCACCCCTCAATCTATGTTTTCCTTTGATATTCTTCTCTTGCCCTCCAAACATAGCAAGTGCAATTCCAGTCTTGATGTCTTCATGACCGTAAATTGATGGTGCAATGGATTTTATAATCTGTGTAGGTTATCCTTGTTACATAAAAGGATCTGGTAAAAAAATAGAAAAAAAGGAATGAAGAGCTTTTCTGAGCAAACCCTTTCTCCAATTCTCGGATCTTTGGCCAGTTTCTCAATCTCTGCTTTGTCCTCATCTGTGAGTTTGTAGGCAGAGAAAAGGTCCTGCTTTTTGGTAACATAATTTGCTTCAACCACCGTTGCAAACACAGGAAACCCATTCTTTGTATTCAAGGATAAGTCAAAGTTGTTTGTATAAATGCCTGTAACCTCCTGAATAACAAATATATGCACCTCAGCAAATTGTCATCTTTTGAACACTTGACTTATTTAGACAACATATTAAAGCAAACAAAACTTACAATTTCTTCTCCTGGACGAGCACAGTCAATCAGGTCATTTAAAAGTATTACTTCCTTGTATCTTGGAAGTCTACCAGCAGGCACAATTCCAGGGCTTTCTTGAAGAGTGAGTTTCTGATAGTTCCTGTATATTGTCTGTAATGGAAAATGGTTAGTCATATAGACAAAGTCTTACAATAGTCCGAAGTGCAAGGCAAACTTGTTAGGTTACTGGGCTAGTGTCCATCTCGAGGTTAGATTGTAGGTATAGACATGAATAGTCAAAAAGGAGTTACCTGTTCAACGTTGATGGTGAATGGGCCCTTTGATTGGCATTCAGGACAGGATCCCACCTTCACTTCCGAATAAGAGTTTTGAAAGAAGGGTCCAAGAACAGCCCCACATTTATTGCAATCGTACTTCACCTGCTGTAACTGAGGAAAAACACCAGAACGGCGAGTCACAACTCCTCCTATACGAATCATTGTGTTCAGGTGAATCTGCCTGTAGTTTACCAAATCATGCGTAAAGGAATTCTGAACCTTAAGATATTTAAAAATTAATAGACTGAATCAATACTAAACGCAAACCCTACCTAATGTTGCGTATCTGGTCATATACTGGCAAGTTTGTTATTCTGACAAAAATATTCTGGTGAATGTTTTTATAGTTCTTGTGAAGATCGAAAACAACACTCCTAGCAACTTCTTCCATAACTTCAAGAACTGACTGTGGTGCATCTGCCAACCATATAGCAATGTTTGGGTGAATATAGATGAACTGCTTGTAGTCGATCTCCAAACTGCACCTGTTGGCTGCAATGGAGTAGTCAAAGACAATCGTTAAAAAAATGGATAAAGTTCAATTCCAAATTCTTCAGGCTAGAATTATACATAAACTGATTTTATGCTGTTTCCATACAGTCAGAGAACTAAGCATTAGAACAAGGATTTACCCAGGACCATCTCATTAATTAACCGAACATATTCTATATCTCCTTGTTCGTTCTTAGGGTTCACATAAGTAAGAAGAAACTCCTTGAATTTCTTTGCAATAAACCGACGCACTTCATCTCTTGTAACCCACTCCCTCAGTGTTCCTTGGACACGATACATGTTCATTTCACCTTCATCATCATATTCATCCTATCAAATGTAAATAAATCGGTCAGCCACCATTGCAAGCCAGATTCTGTGGAGAAAATAACTAGTATAAATGCTCAAAACTATCAAAAAATCACGACATGTATATCATACTACCTCATATGGGTCATCATCTGTTTGATCAGTCATTAGTACATCATCTCTTGAATGCCCTCGGGACCTTCCTGGTGAACTTTGTGTACCACCCTCAGTATCATCTTCACTTCGCCCACCAGTTGGTGGCCTAAAATCAGCCCTGAATCTTTTTGGGCGTCTATAGCCAATATCATCATCTGTGTCTGAAACAAACGCAAGAATTATTATTCCACAACTAGCTTGCAGCGAACCAGATGGTGCATATGTGTACAGATGCATTATTCAATAATTTCCAAAAGACCAACAAAACACCCTTTTGTTGCAGAGGGCCATGCGCCACTAAGTCAATGCATTAGTAGAAGAATTGAGAACTCAAATTTCTACTACCATATTTCATGAATTTACTGTTCACCAAATGATTTTAGATTTGTTGCCAAGCAGCGTTTCGTCAAGTATAGCTTCAAAATCATAGATGATTAAAAAAAACGTCAATCAAATTTACCCTCATTGCTAAGTCCAATGGTAAGTATAGAGAGTAAGAATTTAGGATACTCTGAAGCTCATACTACCATAATTTCCATTTCGACCTGAAGGGAAGCAAGCCTGCCCGTCGTCAATAGGTCCATTACAAATTTATCTAGTAAGCTCTAAACTTACTGTGAATTTATAGAAAATTAGTAAATTGAATGAGCACACAGTAAATAAAAATTACATCAAGTTTTTTTTTTATTTTGAATAATAGCATTGCATTCATTTCAACCATATGAAATGATACAATAAATCATCCAAAGGGATGTGAGAAAAAAATAGAAAATTTACATGATCTAGAGCAACACAACCATTAACAATACTTCCCAAGCAAATTAGAATGAAGCAAATTAAAAAAAATTCTATCAAGTTGTTTAATATAGGAGAAATTTATGACCATGAGAAGATTATTGAATGAGCGCGAGTCGAGGAAGACAAATACCTTGATCGTAAAGCATCTGGGGCAGCTTCCGGTCAAGAGTACCGCCGGTGCGTCCATCCCTCGTATCAAGTTCCACTTCTGCCGCTCGCCTGTCGGCCATGATTTGGTCCAGATCCCTCTCGTCCTCCATTGAATCGTCAAGCCCCAACCTCTCATACCGGTCTTGGTCATCCATCTGACGGTAATCGCTGCACCCACCATCCCCATAAACATCAACCAGAACATCAGAAGCATTAAAAAAAAGATATCTAACGACTCACTCCATGTAGTTATCGTTGTAGAGGTCTTCCCCTTCCTCTTCCTCCTCGTTGCCATCACCGTTATTATCATCACCGTCGTCATCACCAATAATACGATGGTCGACGGCAGCCTCATCCTCGTCGGAGTAGGAATCGCTGGTGCGGCTAGTGTTCGGCGGCAATCGGTCCGTGCTGAACCCCGCCGAGGTCGGGGATCCAGGGGTGGACGGCGGGTTCTCGGAATCATCCTACAAGAAAGAGCGCGTCACCAGAAGAAAACAGCAAAAAAATGACGAGCTCCGGCGACAAAACAACTGGAATCAAATCGAAGAACTCACCATTTGCAGCGGCTCTTCTAATTCGGGGGGAGGGGGACTTCGGTAGGGTTTGCTTTCGGCGAGGGAAGGGATGAAGATGAAGAAGGGGGGAGAATTGGCGGGAAACGGGTGCAGTTCCCGCGCAGGGGAGCGTGGGGCTGTGCCAAAATGCACACATTTTTTTTCCTACCGTTTGGGGGATACCCGATTAGTGTACCTTAGTTTCCCGCAGAAACGAGCCCACTCCTCTCCACGAATCAAAAACGAGTAAGATTTATTGCTTTCTCGTGGGCCTTACGGTCAGGTAATTTATGAAAGCAATCGGCCCAATAACCTAATTCATTGGGCCTTTCATTAGTATATTGTTTTATAAAAGCCCATCACTAGCCTTTGTTGTAAAACTTAACCGTAGGTTTAAAATTATAAAAATCTATAATAATAATAACAATAAAGTTTATAACTTTTACAGGGAGACACATGTGACTTCAATCTCCGGCATTATTACATGTGCATTCTACGGCGGTAATATAAACTTGATGATAATAGTGAAGTGTCATGATCATTTTTCACTAAACAAGCTAAATATATAAGTGGGAAATATATGCTGCTTGTATATAATTTTTTTTATTTTCCGGAACCTGGATGGGCATTGGACTCCAGCAGAGCCATGTACTCTGCAATAGCCTGGCCTTCTTTGCTTATTTCTATGTCGTAGTCTGCCACTGCGTCTCCTGTGAGTTCTCTTGTAAGCTCATCTTCCATGGCTTCATCTCTCTGACGCTCGAGTCTCTTTTCTTCGGCTACAGCATAGGATTCATTACTTGCCGGAGCTGACGGGCCTTCTTGGTTGCTTGTTGGTTGATTGCTAATAGCTGGCTGACCGTTTCCAGAGCTCACTCCATCAAGTGTGTTCGTTCCCTCATGTGCTGAAGTTGACATTTGCATTAGCATTCACAACTGCAGTAAGTAGTGAGCTCCAAATAAAAGTGTAGGTAATCAAACTGGAAGAAGTAGTGGATAAATATGGTCAGAACAGCAAATTGGTTCTTAGAAGGCTCAGCTCACTAGGCTTCTGTGAAGTTAAAGCTCAACAAGAATCTAACGCTACAACACAAAAGCTAAATGAACTTGAGTTCAACTTATCTTATTTTTGTTGCTAAATGATCTTAACTTCAAAAGGAGTTACCTGATGACCGGTCATAACCCATGGCTACGAGTTGCTCATTATCTGATCCTGTACGTTTCGATGCTCTCGACTTCTTCCTATTCTCAAGCTCGCTCTGGCAGCAAAAGAAATAGCAATCAATCATGAGTAGGGGACCATTTGAAGCAGAAGTTTCTAGTCAAAAAAATGCACCTGAAGGGCACAATTCCTTTCAGGATCTGTCAAAAGATCTAATGCTTTTTGGGCATCATTTTCGTTTACCCGAAGAGCCTCTGCAGCAAGATTTCTCTCGAAACTGCAAATGAGTTGGCAAACTGTATGTGAAATGATTCTAGAGACAGTTACTTCATAGGTTCTTATCACAATTTAACTGCATTCTGCAACTTCTGGGAGCAAAATGTATGCTGAACCGTACGATTACATTAACAACGCATAATTCTCTGGCAGTTTGGTTTTAGGTAACTACAGAACATCGTACCACAGCAATAGAAGTCCACAAAGGGTACATCAACAACGGGACAAGCCTGTCTCTAAAGGCATACAAACGCCTGGTGAGCCAAAGAACAAGTCAAACTTTAACTGAAAAGGCTTCTTGCAGCAATTACCAACGGACAAAGACCAAAATGCTATTCCGTTCTTACATGAGCCACTTTATGGCCTCAGTAAAAATAATCATTACCTTGGGCATAGAATCAAGAAACCCCCACTAATGCATTTGGAGACCATGAAATGTACTTGTTTGGTAATATCTAGGGATAATAGTTTACACATCACTGACATCAGCATATTAATCCAGGAAAGCTAGCAGCACTTGCGATGTAATAAAATATGTGACGCTGGTGAATGCAATAGATCATAAATTCTGTAATTGCTTACCCAATAGATACTAGCTCATTTAGCTCTTGAAGATTAACAGGTCTGTTCTTAGGAGTTGAACCATATCTCTTCTGTTCCCTGCAAATTCATATAATCAACAACTGATCTTAATGCAACTAAGAGAAAACATTCTGCATCCAAGTATAGAATTATACAAAATATCAGCATTTCGCTGACGGTCCTCCTCTTTTCTTTGCATTTTCCTAGCCCGCTCCTCGACCAAAAAATCAACTGCTGCCTGAACATCTTGACCAGTCATTCTTAATGCCCTTTTCGCTGTTTTTTCTTTGTAACCCATCCCCATAAGTAGTGACAAAGCTTCATCTGGTACTTGAAGCTAGAAGTATCAAAATGCTCTATTAGCTCAAGATATGTTCCAATAAGTGCAACAGGACTTCAAATAGCTAGGTAACAAAATACACAAGCACACAAATAAGTAGTCAATGTCAACATTTTCGCCAAATGTCCTTACTGCGTAAACCTAAAACACATAATATATAAATATATTTGTAAATACATAAGCATGTGTATAAGATGTTTCTAGATATAGATACATGTCTATGTACTCCTGTAACAATTTCTTACACATTTATATGCAAGTGAATACTAATACATTCCAAGCATTTCGATGCAAGTGATTTACTTCTTGATGGTGTGAATGAAGCCGACTATAGTATACTTGTTTGACCAGTGAAAACCACTGTTTTGCTCAAAAAATACCAAATATGTCATGCTCTATGTTACAAGATCCTTGAAATCTTACTTTCTATGTCATTTTAGAACCAATAGTACTACCAAACGATACTTGGAAAATTTTGTCCAAACTTTATTCTGGAACTTTAGGACCTAATCTAAGAAAAACACCCAGGCAATCAAACATCTAAGTTACGCATTCATGTTATTTCATGAAATGAAGAATAACATAGTGCTGTTAAAAACTATATTAATTTTCAAGAACGGAAATGAAATTTTATTTCCAAGTTGATAGATATCTAATGCACCTGCATATATTTAGCTTGTGCAGAACTTAGAGCTCTGTGAGCTTCTTTGAAATCACCACTATGATAAGCCACTACTCCTTCCAGAAGCTCCAGTCTTAGATATCTGTTTGAAAATATCAAACAAAAGCATGAGAAAAACTACAAAGCAGCATCGAGATTTATAATAGAAGTAGCACAAGAAATAGAAGAACCTTACAATGCAAGTTCTGCTTGATAACCAGCTTGGAGGACCCTAAGGCGAGTTGAATCTTTACCATGAGAGCGTTCAAAACCTTTTCTAGCCTTTTGTAGGCGCATTCCAGCCACAGCCAGACATGATACATCCTGAAGCATGAAGTAGCACCATACAATATCCAGTTGAAGCATTGGTGTATTGTCAATCATCTGTAAGAAGCAAAATGTCAAAGGCATGCATGTTAAGAAAATGACTCCACCAATAGAGAGCTTGACGTATTATTATGATACCTCTGTAAGTTTAGGATCACACAGAGAGAAAGCCTCCTGCAAATATGAAGTTGTCAATGTCAGTGCCTGTACTGTACTAATTCCTACTAAACAACATTCCTTTAATATCTTCAATTCAGCTTAATGGAGTATGATTAAACAATCTAGAGAAATCAAAAATACAAATATCTAAAGTAACTAGCCTCTCCCATGTATAGAACATCCAAGGCCTCCTTAAACTTCTGTTTTCTGATAAAGTTTTTAGCATTTGTATGCAGCATCAGACCCATCATTAAAGCCCTGTACAGGAGTACCGATTCTTTTTCAATGACGGTGACCTAAAAATTTAAATCAAGGTATGAAAGTTTTCTAGACTGAATAAATAAATAAAATAAAACATGTACTTTTTGTCTGAATCAGATCCCAATATCATTTTTTGGCCATTCTGATCCTCTAGTTCTATATTATAATCCTCCACAGGAAGTGAACCATCAGTGTGCCTTTCGGTTAAAGCTTTAGCAGCATCCCTGCAGAAGTAGCAATGTAATTGAGCATTCCTAATGCAGAGGGATTTGAATGACAACTAAGAATTTATATTAGTTCTAATTTTAAAAATAAATGAGTGAAGTACAAGCCGACTATGAAGATTGGACCATTGATAAAGAAGACTACATAAATATCGTGTTGCTATCACAAATTGCTGATTATGTGATCCACATTTTTCCACTCGTAAATAAAATCTTCCACTCAGTGAATACTAAGATTGCAAAGAGTGTCGTATAACTTCGTTCAACAACAGTATCTTTTCCTATTTCAATGCAGCTTAATTAACAGTGATATTCTAAAATTGAGATTGTCCCTCCGCATCCAAATGATCAGGAATTAATTCTCATGGATGGTCTATCTTCTTGCATGAGGTAAAGGGGCGTGCCTTGACTCTACCTAAGCTCCATTGCGGGAAAGGTCTGGTTTGATCTTTTTCATCCATGGTTGCATAAACAAAAATGAAACAAGAACGAAGGCTTCCAATTAACTACCTTAACTAGTGTCATAATCCAGTTGTTCCATGAGAATAACACCAAAAATCATACTAGAGTACAAGTTTTTTTTGAGAGAATAGAGTACAAGTTTTACCATCAATAAATAAACTTTAACACACAAATACTATTTTTTGTGCATAAGCATTAATACTAAGATCCAACACAAGAACGAAGGCTTCCAATTAACTACCGCGACAATTGCTTTCAGAACCAGCAGAGCATAGGAGGAAACAATTGGTACTCGAAAACGAAAAGGTAGAAAGAGTAAAAGACTGAGTTCTCACTTGATTCTAGCCAGCCTCCTGGCATGCTCGGCTTCGGCGGCCGCCTGATCATTGACCGCCTTCCCCCGGTCGCCCTTCACGGCGGTGGCGAGGACCTTGGCATTGTTCTTCAACCCCATCTGCACCAGCAGCTTCGCCTGGTCGACGTCCCTCAAAACCTTCCCCCCGCAGATCAAATTGATGCAGTCCGAGGAGACGCCAGCCCTCCTCGCCACCTCTTGACGGAGCATCGACAGCGTCCACACCTCCAATTCAACCTCGATGACCCCCGCCCACGCGCCGGCGATCTTCACCTTCGCTCCCACCGCGGCCACCGGGGTGGCCCCGGCCGTCGTCGGAGTCTTCTCTTCTTCCATCGGAGTTAAAGCTGGGTTCTTTGTACCTAAGCGGCGGTGTGTGCCGTAAGAAGGGGGGATGGCTTCGGGAGCAAATTTATAGAACTAAGGCTGTAAGGCAGCATAAATGTTTCCAAATACGCCCTTGGAGAATGGCCCGGACGTAAAAGAAAAGTCGGAATGCTATTGAGGGCACATGATAAGATAAAATCTAATTGGATAAGATCTGAACTTTAACATCATAAGTGTTTATGCAGTATGAAGAAATGGCTTCAAGTTTTATGAGTGAGTAAATGAAATTAGATTTTAACGAGTCTAAAATATGGAAATGTATAATGGATCGAAGAAAATTATAAAAGAATTAAATTGTAGCTGCATCAAGTTATAAATGTCATCATGACTTAGTTACAGATCCGAGTGGGAGTTGCTAATTAGTGGTCGGGTAGGCTTTCGGCACTCCTTCTATGCGGTAGCATAAAATAAAAGGGAGACGAAGAGGCTGCGAGTCATCGAGGAACCAACCTTTCTAAATCTACTTCGCGAAGTGGTTTTTTTCAACTTTATTAATCGACCGCTCCACTTACCATAAAATTAAATTATAATTCTCATGGGGTGAGACATCAGGTTGTTGTCTTCTTTGAAGAAGGTATGCTTAGCCAGCAAGTTAACTGATAAGCCAAAAAAAAACATATTTAAAAAAGGATAAGCCAGCTGACTATTTCTCGTTCAGAATCTACGGCATAAGATCAAACCACACCAAGATTTAAGATTGCTAAGAATATATTAAATGTCATGTAGAGAACATCAGTGTCCAATCACAGACTATAAGATGAACAACAAACTAAGCTTCACTTCTAGCAACACGGACCATCAGTGAGATATGATTTCTAGATAAGATCAGCGTGCCCTTCATTTTATGAGCCATGTAAAAGAATCGAGATGTATCTCAAAGATAGGCAGGTAAAGTCTCACACCAACACATTATTGAAGCATGCAAAAGGTGCGGGAGATGGCTTGCTAAAAAGCTTCCCAAGTACTACTACTATGCAATGCCATTGCAGGTTCCACATGTTTTCCCAAGAAGAACTGATGCATAGACCGCAAACTTAAGGGTACCAAAAAAATCGGCAGTCGCCGGGTTCGGGTTGTAATCGACATCGGGTCTTGGACATCTGGAGCCGCACAACTAGGGATACAGAAACATTTCTTTCTATCAGACATCAGAGAAAGTGATGTAAGAGACGACGACCGTGATATCATCAAGTTTGCCTCCGTAGTATCGGAAACCTGCATCTTGGGCAGCAGTTGAGAAGGGAGTTTGTCGATTTCTATCCTGTGCTCTCTGACGTGCAAGTGCAGCAATCTTTTGAGCTGTGATCTGAGGCTCCAAACCAGCTCTCCCGGCGTGGACAACGACGGCCGTGATCTCATTATTGTACAAGTTATCAAAGAGACCATCGGTACCAGCGATGATGACATCACCAGATGCAACAGGAACAGTAAATACCTGATTATACAAATAGAAAATTAATTGTCACTTGAATCATCCTCGGAGAAATGCACAAACAAGAGAAAGAAAATATGAGGAAGTTAATTCTCAGGAGATATTTGTAATCTTCTGTGCCAGCGTTCTCATATTAAGTGGATGGATGGAGTATCAGTATGAAAAACTTGCAATCGGAAGCATAGCAATACCAGATTGCACGTAGCACACAGCCCATTCAAAGATCATTTTGAGGAGCTATGCCAAATTTTAAGCAATCATCAGATTCAGGTGTTGACAGCACTAGTTTTATGTTTTTTGAATTTTATCAATAAATTGATTTTGCGGTCCATTTTTCTTCTGACTTATAAGTTAAAGTCTGCTCGAATTGTGAGAAGCTGCCTAAGCTTCTTGTTTGATTAGATCATCCTTTCTCGTTAATATGTAGCAGCTGCTTTCCTGATGCTTTGCGTGCAATATTTTTTTCTCTATTTAGGACACTTTTGGCTAGAATATGTTGCTCTAGGGATTTCATCAAGGAGATAGAATTAAACTTCCAACAATCTCAAATTGTTTGATGAGTTTAGTCTTTTGCAGGCGTAGGCGCATCTTGCATAGGAATTGTGAACAAATATAACTTGGGTAGTTTCAGGATTAACTCAGCTCAGTTTCAGCTGAGAATCAATTCTTGCAAGCACGAGGCGGCTATAGAGGTCTGACTGAATCAGTGGGAGCTTATAATGCTCCATCATAACCTTGTTGCTCTCCCCAAGCAGATTAGGTTTATCTGGTGGAGCAAACCATGGATGTAAAGGGGTAATGATATTGATTTTATAGGACCTCATCTCATCAATCTAATTGTATCAGAAAAAGAAAAGTATCAACGGTCATAAACTAGCTCATAATTTTTTTTCATTATTTGATTGTAGAGTTTTTTTTTTAAACCACTATGATTCATTAGTTGATAAGTCGAGAATTACCTAAATAGCAAGCTTCTACTAATATCATTCCTTCACTGATTCAGCAGGAAGTAATAACAAAAGAAGTTGTCAGGAATTAACTAACCTGAGCAGCACTCGGGAGATCACTGCCATTACCACTCTCAAGCTGATAAGTAAAATTGAAGTCGTGCTGTTGTACAGGTGACCTGAATATTGTGCTCCCATCTCTCACAATTATGAAGCCACTGTCTCCCAAATTGATAGCATGGATTCCCTATATGACGAACAGATAATATATTAGATACTTAACATTGTGGAAAAGATTACGCCACTTGCTACATCTTGAAAAAGGCATTTCAGATTCAGTTCATACGTAATGCAACATTGAAAAAGGCATTTCAGATTCAGTTCATATGTAATGCAACATCCTTGACTAGTTTCAGAATTTAGCATGTAACAAATTCTATAACACATTATAGTTGCTTATGTTAAAACTGTTAAAACTCAGATATATTAAAAGAATATCATAGCTGCATACCAAGCAGAGCAATACAAACAAATATCATAAGGAGATGGATTGTATATTATCAATGTATATCCACTATACTGCCGTATTATATTTGAGCTGATTGTACTGCACAGGGAAACAGTTATCGTCCATAAAGATTTTGCATGGATTTGTCATCACAGGAAAAACCTTAATCCCGACTTTTTTGATGCCCTCATTATTAGGATTTGTTTAAAATGAAATAATCAAACTGCCTACAAACAGATACATACCTTTAGGTGCATGCATAAGAGACTTAAACTCAAAAAGTACAATAAAGCATCATGCTATAATACGTTTACTTATATAAGATTGCAGCAATTAAATTTTTATTCTTAAAAAATACAGCATCTTTGTTAACTATATTAGTGTCCACCTATAAACATACGCAATAATCTATTTCAGTCTTCCAACATTAACCATTTGTCCATAAAGGGGCAAAATTGGGTACAGGAGGATAGAGAATTTCAAGCACAAAATAGTTTCTAAACTTTCAGGGACATCAAGGATACAACATGGTACAACTTGAATTCTCATGGTTTTCTGATATCTATATAAATAACGGAGCATGACAGTTAAAGATAGAATGTCTTGCATGTATGATAGATTTTATGCAAGGAACAAACTAAAAACCTCTTCAGTGAGTGCAATGATGCATGCTGTGGAAGATCCCCTAGCTTTGGTTATGGAGTAAGCTTTTTCAAGAACCCGTAGTGGATCAACAGAACCCATTGGCTCTTCTTGAATTGCATTCACCGAATTAGACATAAGTTCCCTTGCATACTGTCCTGAATCAACACCAAGATCGGCCCATCCACCAACACCATCTGCCACACCAATAGCTTGCTCATTGACACATATAAAATGAGCATCCTCCCCTCCCGTTTCCTCCTTGTCAGGATGAGGTAGGTAACAAGATCCAGAGAACAACTTCAAGGATTTATCACCTGGTAATTTTCTGCAACAGAAGTAGGAATATTATTGGGACTAAGAAATAGTTCCATCAGCAATATCATACAAATAGAGGCTTGAAATAAATATTCTTTTTCTAGACAGATGATCTAACTTTTCAGAAATGATAAGAATCGTATTAGTGAATTTTCAGTAACAATGAAAAGATTGATGTTCAAAAATATAAGGTCACGGGACCAACATGATTGATGTTGGTAAGCATGAGTATAGATAGTGGCAGCCAAAATTCCTGCATGGTTTGGTTGTAGCTCTCATGAATTCCTACAGTTATTTGACAAACTTCTTTACAGAATTATCGGTGCGTAGGACAATTATCATTAACCATTGAAGGTCATTCCGCGGATTACATAGAATAAGGATGTCAATAAACATACTGCTCGGATGAATCAACGGAATTATGCAACTGTTGCTCCTGCATTGAGCCATCGAAAGACACATCTGGAGCTGCCCCGGAGGAGTACGGTGCTGCACATTCTGTTCGGAAATCCCGACTCCATGGTTCTGCCGGAGAATTAAGCCTCCAATTCATCCCATTTGCACTGGACCAAAAACACTTGTAAAGCATATTAGAACCCGAAGGTTCCCGACTCTTCAAGCTCCCACTCGCTCTCCTGCAGTAGTCCTGGCCCTTGTACCCGTAACAGATACCGACCTGCATGGACCCGCTCAAGCTGTGCCCGGCTCTTGCAGTATCCCTAGCCAGATGCAAGGCGCACAATTCAGAACCTCTCGAGAACACACCTCTGACAGCCATTACGTTGCCCTGAAACAGAAACCTCCGTGCGGGCTCCAAATCCTGACAACCAAATTTCTGACTAGCGAGGGCGGACGGCGAGATGGTCCGAAGGAAAGCCTCGAGCCCGGAGGGCGTCCTACGTCCAGCCGCGAGAGTTTTGGGAAGCAGGGGAAAGCTGTCGCAGCAGAAGGCGGGCTCGGAGGCGACGAAGCAGGTGTTGCCGAAGAAGAAGCTCCGACCGCGGCCACGCAAGAGGTCCGACGGGGTCAGCAGCCCTTTGTGCTTCGGCAGGTAGGTCGATGGCATCTTCCCTCTCACCCACGCAAGAGATGGAGAACCAGGCAGATTCTTCTCGCGCGCCGAAGAAATCCCATATCTAACATCCAAAAATTAGGGATTACAAACCCAAACGAAGAAAGCGAGCATATCATCACCATATTTAGTCGTGTAAAAGGGACGAACAAGGAGAATCAACAAGTTTCTACCACCCTTAGAAAACGCACCTCTTTTAGCTTCGACCTGCTCGTTCCAGAGATACCGAAACGACAGGATAATAGATTGGGGAAGAAAGTAGATACAGAGAAGGATGATCGAGGGAGGAGCAGGTGCGGCGTTCTTGGCCACGCGACCGGCTGCGGATGATGGCGAGGGTTTGTGGTCGCGGAGCTCTCTCTGAGGTGGATGGAGGCGCAGCCAGCAGGGGGGGGGGGGGGGGGGGGGAAGAGCAGAGGAGGATGCATTTGGGGGCGTTCTTTATGTACTCCCAGGGGACCGGGGTCGTAGGGTAATTGAGACGTTATGGCCGGGGAAATGGAGGGTATCGCATCGCCGTCAAATTTGACTCCAATGAGAAGGATGGTAGATGACGGGGGTATGGTGGTCCAGGTAATGGAGAAATAAATAAAAAAATCAGGGATGGCCGTTATTGGGCTGGGCTTTATCGAAACCGTTCGTTTGGTTAGACAGGTCGGGCTACACCGTTTGATAATTGTGATCGGTATGAGCAATATTTTGTTTTAACGAACTAAATCAGTGCAGAAAGTATATGGAGTTGATATTGAAACTAATTAATTAATAGCAAAAACAAAATCTTATAGATGCTGGAAATTAATAGCATTCCGTTTAGGATACAAACATTATATATATGCGATGTTTCTAAGTAGCATCAACACATACGTGCTTAATTATAAATGTACAGGTGCTCACTTAGGACTACATTAATTAATCAGCCGAAATAAGCATACTAGCTAACTAGCCATACACGGAGAGACTTTGAAAAATATAATAATATAAAATTATCTCGTTTTGTTTCTTGAGCTCAATTTTTTCCACGTCAGTTTAGTATGATCTTGAGGCGCTTCACGGACTGGATAAAAGCTCTGCAAATGAACTACTTGAATTAAGGCGACGTATCCAATTTGAAGAAGAAGAAGAAGAAGGCAAGGAGGAAGGCATGCATATACTTACTCCCACGGCACGTCTCCGACGAGCATCCAATCCCCGTCCTCGTCCTCGTAAGTCACCTTATGATAAGCTGCGCCGTCGTCTCCGATCTCTGCAGCAAATGGCCAGGTCGTTCGATCTCAGGATTTATTATTAGCACGAGGACAAGTTTTGAGAGATCGAACGATCTGATCGCGTAGCTAGTTATATGTATACCGTGTTTCTTCCTGGGGAACATGGAGCTTAAAGTGCGGAAGAGATCCTGATAAGAGTCGTGAAGAGAGAGGTCGACCTTCCTCCCAATGGCCACCCCCTCCATGTTCACCTTCACGCAGTTGGCCTTCCTCCTCGACGACCTCACCGGCGGCCAGCCCACGAGGACTCTTCCCCCTCCTCCTCTTCCACTGTATAAATTAAAACATAAACGTCATCGATGCATCCAAAGAAACTAATCAAATAATTAATTAACCTACGAGTTAAGCTCCTGCAGATGGTTCTCCTCCTCCTCCTCCTCCTCCTCCGCGTCCTTGTGCATGAAGAGCGGAAGAGTAATCTTGTCGAACATCTGGTCGACGCCTCGCTTACGGCCGGCGCTCTTCTCGGAGGGGAGGCGGAGGTCGGGTATGAGGTCGCCGGCAGCGGCGGCAGGGAGTGCGAGGCCGAGCTCGAGCTGCATGATTCGGCGGTTGAATCAAATGGATCAGGTTGCTGAGGAAGCGGAAAGGACTCACTTGGGGGAACCCGGAGGTCGTATTTATGCATGGGTGTGGGGGTGGGGGGATGAATGAGGTGGTGGTGGTGGTGGGGGAGGGAGGAGAAGAGGGACAAGGGAGGGGGAGGGAACAGTGTGCCGGGCTTTCAGGGGACCCAGACGCGGATATACTGTCTCCCTGCGCCTGCCAACTTTTTCCTCCCCAACCGACACGGTCCTTTTCCTTTGTTCGTCCCTGTTCTTTCTTTATGTGGCCGACGACTTTTTTTATAATGTTGCGAGAGGAGAGCCGCAGTGCTGCACCGCTCCTGCTCCTGCTCCACTGCCACTGCTGCTGCTGCTCCCTTCTCTCTCCCTCTCGGAGGTTGAAACTTCAAATAGATTTTGAAATCACCTCCTAGGATGTCAAAGAGCCTGCGGCCTCGTCAAAGAAATCCATCGGCCGAACTCATGCTCGATTGAAAGAGAGATCAAGCGACAAAATAACCAAATCGCGGTGCGTCCTCCATTCTCTGCGCATGACTTCCTGGTGAAGTGAAGCTGTCTGCTGGCCCACCGGCGTTCCCTCCGTCCCCATTGGAATGGTTGGGGAATGTTTCGGATCAAACAGCAGGGGACGTCAGAGTGATACCGAAATGACACAAGGAGCCCACAGTGCGGGGGGAGTTGACAAATAAGCTCTGCTGCCCCGTCCACATATGTATACGTGCATGCCCGCAGCGTGTTCGACGATATGTCTGAGATTGCAGTGCCGGCCGGCCATCACCGTATCTCCTGCCAGCCAGCTGATTCGGTGAACTCCTTTTTCCTGTCGATGTCTTCATCAGATTCAAGATCGCGGTGAATTTTGGTAATCTGGAATTGTAATGCTGGCATCCACACACACACAATGACCTAATTATCCACGTATACGTACGTATATAAAAATGCACATATTCCCTTTTGACCCAAAAGTACGAGCACGAAGGAATCCCAAGCATAAACAAGTGGATTTAAGGCACTGATTCGCGAAGCAGATGCTCGTAATGCGAGTCCATGATTTCCATCGGCTCAAAATATGCCGATACGAATGGTAAGAATAACAATTATTTTTTTGTTTTTGCATTCCCCCTCGGAATAATAATGAGGAGTGAAGTAATAAATAAATCCCCCGCTGCTCTCCGAGTCTGTAACAGCGTGTTCCCCTGTTCCTGCCATTATTCTTACTCTCCAGCGACCTGGTCTCCTTTGGAATCGGCTCCATGAATGCAAAATGCTCGTCCAGTCCTCCTTCAGATCATGATACTTAAATCTGTTTAAAAACACAGCTTCAATTAGTTCTAGAGTTTGGAAAGCTAACTGATGATTAATATATATCAACTGCAGTATTTTTGTGCACTCCTGACGTCAGTTTAATTGGAGGGGGAGTTCCAATAAGAGTAGCCCATCCGCAGTGCATTGATTAATTCTTCTGCATTGGATGGATAAATCTCGTGTCCCCCGGAGATGGATGTGCATGAATGGCGATTAGTGAACGGTGAGGTGCGCCATGAGGGAAGAGGGAGAAGAAGGGACAGGAGAATGGGGATGGGGGGTCTCCAGTCTCCTTCTCGAGGGGGGAATCTCATGGCTGGATTTGATTGGAGAGACATGGAGTGGAGTGCCTCTCTTTCTCTGGGCTTCTTCTTCTGCATCTGCGTGAGACAAAAGGGAATCATTGCGTGTGCTTTGAGAGTGAGGCATTTCCCAGCATGCAGGGCAAGTGTACAGGTGCGGAGCACAAGGTTTATAAATTTGAGAAGCATGTACAGTTTGAAAAAAGAGAGGAAGAAAACTCTCGTGAAGATTGATAGCATTTCCAAAAAGGTGTACATAAGTTTGAGCTAAAGGATGATTATAAGGAAGAACAACTTACTGACATTTATAACAATTTAGTGACAAAAATAACAAATTTTGAGTGGAGTTTGATCTAATGAAGACAAACACAGTCATGAACATCATTCTAAAAAAATATAAGATATGCAAAAATGCAGGAACAAAGTTAGTTATCTCTGATTATTCAAAAGAAAAAAGTTAGTTATATCTGGATCTTCTGTTTTCCAATACTGATATCTAATATTGAAACTCAAACTATACGCCTGAACTGGAAAGTCTGAAAGAAAAAGTCAAATTGGTGCATGAAGTAAGATTATTGGATTACAAACTACATGTGAATAATTGAAGAATCAATAGTGTGATTATACAATCTGCATGTCTCTTTTGCTGATTAAATTGCATGTCTGACCTGTGTCTGGATATGATAAAAAAGTTGGACAATGATAGGAGAAAATTGATAATGGCCAAGTGGTAGATCATGCTGTGCATCAATGAACAATTAATCATGCCACCACTAATTTTAGTTGGAGCATTAAATTACTATTCTAGCAGGTGCTAACAAATGGTGGCGGATTTTCTTGTTGATTTGAACTGCATAGTTTAGTTTTCGGTACCTCAAATGTGATCATTTACTCTATAAAGAAACATAAGAAGTAGCAGAGATTGTGACTGTTGATCATGTTATCATATACCCCTTAACCAACTTATAGATATAATTCCTTAATTTTTAACCAACTCCCATCCACTCCATGTTCTAAACATATATTTTAGTGATGGCATAAAGTGATGGATGGTCCAATCTTGTCACACATGGGGCATCGGATGGCCAACATCTGCATTCTGTGGAACCTTTGGCTGCTTCATTTATTAATCCTGGGGGGGTGGGGGGGAGGGCCGTTGCCAGCAAATGATGGCACTTAGAAGCCCCACATATTCACATGTGTTGATGCATTTTTCTCTGGATATACCAGCAGACAAGTCTACTGATGACAGTATTCTCGAAGCTCCTTGGGAGATTTGATGCATGCACATGTATGTGCAGCCAACTGCTGTCAGTTGAGAAGGAAATAAATAGAAAAAATGGAAGAAAGGTTTCCCTGACCATTATAAACAAAGCACCTGCTAAAATATATGATCCTAATATACTATTAGATTTGATTGCATTGGCAAATTTTATGTCTCCGTTTAATCTTGCCAAGGGAAAAGGGACTTTTAGTGTAGACCAAGGAACATCAGACGAAGGAGCAAACAGCTGAGAAGAAATAGAGAGCATTCAGTTAGTGGGTTTCCAATTATCAGCTCATTGAAACCTATGGCAGTAAAAATAAATGAATGTATCAGTGAACGAACGAAAGAGAAGTTAATGGCACAATTGTCAGTTTTAGAGCTAAGTCAAGATGGAGCATTGACTAGTAAAATAGCTAATTGTGCTCAAGAAGAATTATTTTAGCACTTCGAAACTAGATCCCAGAAATTAAGCCATTTGTTGTAGTAACCAACACAACTGTATTAGAAAAGCTTCAAGGCAGATTAAGCAGTAAGGATACAGGATTAACTCATTTTGTGGAACAGGAGGTTGTTTATGGATACCTAATACCTTCTCTTTTAGGGGAATAAAAAGTATTCTTGGAGGAATTACCTAATACCTTCTCATCTAGTAAGATTTCATGCTTTGTGCCCTCAAGCTGTCAAATTGCCTGGTGATGCATTGGCAGCTCGTACAGCAAGTGCTATCATTATCTATAGCATAATTCATCTCAACCAGTGGAAAACCATTTACTTTCAGTGTGGCAATCCTTGTAACATAGAAAAAAGTCGTAAAAGAAGATTCTTAGATGTCATAGTGGAGACATCATTAAAGCCCGTGAGCCTCCAAAGGAAAACTATTCGTGGAAAACTGCAACTTCACATGATCAACAATGTAAGATTTGCAAAGTTACTCCTCGGCCAACATCGTGGCAAAAACTGTTTGAATTGATAAGAGTTCCTGCTGAACATTCAACCAACAAGTTAACACTCGGAAAAGAAAAGACAAAAAATGGTGAGTGCAGTCCGCGAATACGTTACTAGCTAGCTTTTTCCAAGGTTGCATTTCATCTTCAAATTCCAAAAAGAAGACCATGGACTGTGGCAAATGTCAAGCCATCCTACAGTTTGCTTCCTCAGGGTTATTTAGTCGAACAGGTGGTGCGCATGCGTATACTAACCACAAACAGCAGCGCAAGAACACCGACAACAGAATCTAAAACACACTAACAGAGATTGATCTACTTGACGAGACGGAGGAACAGGAAATGATGAGGTTATCTTTGAGCCAGCAAGAAATCTGGTGCAGGCGAAGCCCTTGATCGAACAAAGAGTCCAATAGATCGTCGGCGAGACAAAACAACATCGATGCGAATCAATATCCACCCATTTCAATGCCTCTCCGAAATCAACAAAGAAGCAGCAACCAGATCAGAAATTTAAATTTCGAGAGTTAAAAGAATTATGACAACGATTTTTTTTTTGGGATTAAATCTTTCTCGGACAATAAATACGGACGACATTAAAACGCTTCAATTGAGGCCGGTGGATCACATCCACCCATTTCTATACCTATTTAAATCTAATTCGTCCATATTTTTTGACATCAACACATCGACGGCTGTGATTTCGTCCCGTATAAAAGGTACTCCGTAGACGCAGCCGAAATATCCACAGTACGGCCGAAAGAGAACCGGAAATGGCATCGGCCGTCTCCGCTGGGAATCAGGCCGTCCTCCGACCGCGTTCCTCGCCGCTGCCCCTTCTTCTTCCGCTTCTGCTTCCGCCGGTGTCTTGTCTTCTTCTCCCTCGGTTAATGCATACCGGTGCAACTCGGCGCCATCGTTCCCTCCGGAGCTCCATAAGAACCACAGCCGTCACCGCTCTCCGCGCCTCTCCACAATCCCCACAAGGAGAAGGAAAAGACGATGAAGAAGAAAGTGCTAGTTCTATCGACACTGCTCTCCTTGCATCGGTCCGTCCTCTCGCCCTTTCCTGTTTTTGTTTCCCCTAAATCCAGTTTAGGTCCGATTGGCGATTCATTGATTGCTCGCCATCACCGCTCTTCGCGCCTCTCCACAATCTACTTTGATTGCTCGCATTGGCGATGTAAAGTCGTATTAGATTAAATATTAGGGAAATTTTATCAGTTTATTACTGTTCTACTTCATGAATGCGTTTGTTTTGTTTTTCTCATTACTCGATTTCGTGATGCAAAGTTGTTTAAATTGTTCAATGTGATATATGCTACTGAGATGGTAACATTTCCGAGACATATTTCCTGTGTGATCAAAAGAGTTCGTTGCAGGACCAGAATATCATTTATAGTTAAAACCCTGGAAGTTAGATTGATTAAGCACCTGGCTAATATGTGCACTCCCTCTTTGCATCAGCTCAGAATCTAACTAGAAATTGCATATGCACTCATTGTACTTTTAGTCCCAATTTGCCTCTTGCATAAACCTGCGAGTTCCAAAATTATCGAACCTCTAATTCTCATGATTCAAAAACATGAGGTTGCGTTTGCATGAAAACCCACTCTCAATCTTATGTGCTGATTGGTTGCAGTGCTTCTAGTCACAGCAAAGCTGGTTTACAACTTTACCATAATCCTGGCTACTGGTTTTTACCTAAATATTTGAAGCACAAGAAGATCTATTTGTTTTGGTGGTTTTTTAGTCGTAAATAAAATCAATTTTTTGCAGAGCTAGTTATTCTTTTCATTTATCATGTTGTGATGATTGAATTAAAAAAAAAGCAAGAATTATTATTTTTCCTTCTTCCTAGATTTACTCTCAATAGCACATCAGCTTCAATGGTGAAGATCTTTTATAGAACATATCATTTTGGGTTATAACAGTTCTGGAACTACTTGTCAAAGTATGTAGCTAAGGACACTTGTTTAAAATATACATATCGTGCATATTACATTTGTAACTTCAAACATCAGAGAAATAAGCTTAATATAGTATGCGTGCATTAAGCTTAGGTTCTACAGGTTTGGCACCTATGCCGCTCTGTAATACCCTACGAGTCTGCAACATGACTTGCGCTGCATTCCCTAAAAAATGCAAACTTAGTATAATTAGAATATTTTTCTAAATAGACTGCAAAGATTCCTCGGACTCACCGATGATGTGTTTCCAATGTCAAAACGAAATGTTTTATCCATTGTAGATCAGGATGCAGTTTATAGGGATATAGCAACAAGGTCTCCAACTTTCCATGAATTTTATCCCTGTTTTCTTCAGCCTCATTTCTCCTATGTCGAGCATTCTTCTTTACTTGATTACTTGTGCTTATTGCTCGCTCATCATGAAAGCAGGATGATTTCAACTACCTGTGGAAATTGGCTGCTGGATCTATTGGCGGTGCTTCTGCCATAAAATATGGGAGTGCTCTTTTTCCTGGCATAACAAGGCCCAACATCGTCCAAGCTCTGCTAATGATATCACTACCGGTACTGGTGGCTGTTCTTATATTAGTGAAGGAAAGCAGCAAGGAGAGCCAAGATGAAGAATTCCTCTAGTACTACAACATCTTTCTGCGATGATCCTGTATGAATGTTTTACTTAATTTCTTGTAATTGCTACCACATTGCTTTATTTCTATCGGGTCATACAGAAACTAATCAGATTAGGATGATTTGTATAATATGAGTGCTATTTTGGTGGTTGCCTTTTTTTTTTACTTGAATTTAACTTTAGTATCGTCCACTTTGTGCATCCTTTTTTTACTATGCTTGTTTTCATGAAAGCTGGGATTGGTAGGCAGTGCCTCTTTCGTAGTGTCGACTTGTATTCTCATTTTTAGGGTCGGATGGCAAAGAGCAGGCCGTCGGATCTCAAATCGGTTTCTCGACCCGTTTTCTACTCTTCTGTTATTGCCATCCCAAAAGCAAAGCAATACATCAAAGCCAACAATATATACTCGTCCCGCCATTTTTCTACCAAGCTCGCAATCTCGACTGCTGTCTCCATCCGATGGCGGCGGAGGCAAAGTCCTTCCTTCTTCTCACTCGGCAAATCGAAGCGATCAGGACCCGTCCGGATCGTTCCGCTGCCTACGCCGCGCTTCTCCATCTCCTCCGCGACGGCGCATCCGACCACCCTCCCTCCATCGAAGCACTCTCTCGCTCCTCCGCTTCCCTCCTCCACTTCCTTCTGGCCGACATCCGCCACAGCGATGAAGAGACGTACGCCGACTGCTACCCTCCTAAGGCTTCTTTTTCTTCAACCATTTCTCTCAGGATTTCTCAACATCTACATCAACATTTTGCCCTAAATCAGCGCCGCGTATGCTCTGAGGTGCCTCGGCTTCGTGCTGTACCACCCTTCCCTCTTGGCGTCCATTCCAGGTATTTTTTTAATCTATTTTTCTGGCTTACCTTTTCCACTTCTGATGTGATGTGCTTCGCAGAGGAGGTTGCGATTCTGGCGCTGGAATCACTCGTGGTGTTGATAACGATGACCAAGATGAAGGTTGGGAGGTTTTGATCTCCATGTGTGTCCACAGTATCCTTACTCGAACAAGTTAACTGAGCAACGCGTTCCTTTGATTGTAGGCTATATGCAACTTGGGAGTATGGTGTGTCTCCATTCAACAAATAGAAGGTACCATTGTCGAGCGTCACTTACCCTTGATATTGAAGGCCATAATCCATGCCTTTGACAATCCCTTTGGTTCACTCTCAATTACATACGAGGCAACTCAGGTCAACTTGTCCTTTTTGTTTTTAATAGCAATGTCGTCAAGCATTCAAATCTGTTGTTCAAACTGCTGGATATTTTTTATTGCTTAGGCACTTACCTTCTTTAAAGCTTCCTCTCCTTTGCCGTTGATAATTTGTCCCAAAGGTGTGATACCCTCAATTTGAAAAATGCCTTGCAGTGTGATAATCGTTCATTGGTAATGGTCATGCCATGCATGTGGCATGAAACAGATGTTAGAAATACAGTTCAACAATGAACTTTTCTGAAAATTTTGTGAATATATTAATGGCTCAAGAACAAGGTAACAACTTATATGATCTATGTTGCAAGTAGATTCTTAATGCAGGCCAAGGTTGTTTTCTTTAAAATTTCGAAGATAATATATTTACATATGAAAAGCAGATTAATCCTTCTTGTCCTTGGAGTAAGCTCTATGCTTTTTTATACCTTAGAAGAGACTAGAACAACAGTGCATATAGCATTAGAGAAAGAGAAACTAGTGATTTTCGGAAATATCACAAATAAGGAATTCAACTTAGCAATGAGAAGGCAATCATAAATGAAGTTTGTATGTAAATATTTGCATTAAAATTATCAGTAATACTCCTGTGCTGCATTTTCCATTTGATGTATTGTTGTTTTGTACAAATTCTCCACTTATGTTTGGACATTGAAAATTTCAAGTGAATAAATAATGGATATCTTTTTAACTATTTTGATATCCTTGTTGTAGGTTCTAGTGAAATTATCCACTCAGTTTTCTGTGGAAATGAGAAACATGTCAAACATTTGGGTTCCATCACTTTATAGAAGACTCGTTAGCAACAACAAAAGACAAAGGGATATAGCAGAACGATGCTTTTTGAAGATAAAATCCATCATATGCCCTCCTCCTCCTCTTCTTTCTACGGTAATCAATATGATCTAATTATTTTTCATTATGTCTTGAATAAGTCACTTTTGTACCTCTTGAAATGAGACAATGTTTCTTTTTAAGGAAAATTCTTGAATGTCACAAATTATTTAATGCTGCAGTTGGTTTATTCAGTGTTCCAGTGCTTATGTTCTCATCAGAAGAATTATTGTCTGGGTGTGTGTCTTTGTTGTTTCTTTCCTTTTTCATGTTTTAATGTCTCTGAATTTTAGTTGGTGCATTCTGACCTCCAGTTTAGAAGAAGTGTCCACATAATGTAGCTTGGTTTTGTTCCTCTGTAGTTCTTCCTTTTAATTTAATTTAAGGAAAATAAGACATCTTTAATTTAATTTAAGGAAAATAAGACATCTTTTGATCCAAAGTATCATCAAGAATTCCTTGAGAAACCGAGTTCTAGTATTGGCTTGTTTTCCTTTATTGCATAACACTAACCAATCCTCTACGTCTATGGTATAATTATTATTTCCACGTACTTATTTTAACCAATCGAGCTCACCAGTCTCACCTATGAACCAAGCCTTTGTCAGCTGGATAATTGTTTCAGTTTCACTTGCATCATAACTAAAAACATTTTAGGAAGAAAAATGTAGGATCTGTATGCTCTAGGATGTTTTTTAATTTAGCAAAATTACTATCTCCAAGTATGTAGGTAAAGTTAACTTCATATTTGCCATTCTTTTTTTTTCTCGCTTATCATTGAACAGGTACTTATATCTGATCTTAAGCAAAAACTTCTCCTAACTATGATTGAGATGCTAGAGGTGACACAAGATCATAGGCAAAAGATTCTCATCATCCAAGCTTGGGGATGGTATATCTGCCTTCTTGGTTCCGATGCACTTAATGACAGACACTTGGTCAATAAAATGCTCAAAGTTCCCGAGATAACATTTGTTGACACTGATATCCAGGTCCAGGTTGCAACACTGGTAAGCAGGCTGAACTTTCATATCATGCTTACTTTATCTGTTTTTCTAACTTGAAATTACGTATGCAGGTTGCCTGGGAATCTTTAATCGATGCGCTTCTCCCCTCTGTAATAATTCATGATATGATCCAACAAATTGGACCAGCTCCATCTTCTGCTTCTTCTGATGAAAACATTGCTAGCATACTGAGAAGAATAAAGGTTTTAGTGATTCCTTTACATGGCATCGTATCAAGCAAACTTGACTTAACAGTTCGTTTGCGTTGCCTGCTGACATGGCAGTATCTTCTACATAAACTGGATCTTCTGGTAAATCATCCTTCAGTTAAAAGGACCACCTTTTGGAAAATTCTTGAAGTGGTTTTTGCCAGGGGTCCCGACAATGAGAACATGCACTTGTGGAACTCTTGCATTGATCTGCTTGATGACTTCCTTTCGGCAAAAGTTAAGGTTGGGGAAACCATTCTGATCCCCGAGATGCGATCTTCCTTTCTAGCAAAACAAGCTACTCAATCTGGATTCGATGCAAGAACTAGTGCTTCATTGATGAGTCATCCTTTGAAGTGGTTGCCTTGGAATATTAATGACTTGAACCATCAGCTATATATGGCCTCCTCAATCATCCATCCAAAGCAAATCAACACTATGACACCTGATCAGAGAAGTCTGACATTAGATGCCACCTTGAAGATCTTCAGATCAATTGTGCAGGGTGTTCAAATTGAGGTAAAACGACTTCCTGATTCTTGTGACAATATCAGAATCTACGTTACCACCCTACTTGAGTTCAGAAAGCAGGTCTGTGAAAGTGTGGCTTCAAACCACAGTAGCGAGTTCAATGATTTTTCATGGGTATATGCCCAGTTTACAAAGGTCATAAGGGATGAGCTAGAACCTTCAATACCATCTTCCTCTATTTTGGATTAGATTGAATCTCAAGCACCATAGACATGACATACATTTGCGATAGCAGGACTGCTGGAAAAATGACCAAAGGAGGCAGTGCTTCCATGTGTACCTCCAAATGCATATGTCCTGAGTCTAACATATGTTTATTGATATAATAGGATAATTTGTAATGAAAAAGCATCTGAGTGGTAAAAGTGGCTTGCTGCATATACATTCCTTTTTTTTTTTGGGGGGGGGGGGGGGGGGGAAAGCAGATGTTCACAAATGTTACTTCTGTTTAAATAGTAGCCAAAATTTTGAAATTGTTTTCCTTATTATTCGTTGTTTTAATAATATATTAAAAATTAAAAATATATTAAAATCATAATACATAATATAATAATAATAAATAATAAATAAAAATAATGATATGATATTAATTCCTTTTGAAAAAAGATAAAGGCCCATCTGTGTGATGTGAAGGAGTCTTTATGTTTTAAAATCAATATATGTTCATAGTATAACCGTTATTATTATCTTAAATTAAACAAAAAAAAAAATCCATCCAACGGAAAAGGACAGCATCTAGTCTGATCTCCTTGAAATAAAGATCACGAAATAGAACTCGAAATCACGTGATTCGCACGTGCTCTCCTAAACGATAGAGAGAAATCCAATTAAAAAACCTTCTCTCTTCTCTATCCTCTTTCACCTCGCACTCCCCCCCTCCCCGTTCTTCATTTTGCATCTCCACATCTCCCTCACTTTTTCTGTACATACTTGTCGACGTATATATAAGCTCGGCCCCCTTCCGTCTTCCCCATCCGCATCTCGACCCCTCGCGCTCATCCTCGCCGGCGGCGCCCAAAATTCCTCACTCCGACTCGCCGCCGCATCTTCCTCCTCCTTCCTCCTCCTCATCCTCCCTCGATTCCTAACCCTAACCCTAACTCCCTCCTCAAAACCCTACCCATGCCCATGGAAACCCTCGCCCGCCCTCCGCCCTAGTCCGCGACCCCGATCTCCCTTTCCCCTCCCCCTCCCCCTTCCGCGCCGGGCTCGGTGCTCTGGATCTGATCGGACCGGTTCGATCTGAGAATGGAAGCAAAGGATTCGTCGTCAGCCGCCTCCGGCGTGGTGTTGGTCGCACTCGCGAGCAAGGACGGGACCGTGATCGACGAAGGGCAGCTCTCCGACGCCAAGGCGCTGGCCAAGGAGGCTTCTTTCTTGTTCCAGAGCCGACGGTTCCAGGAGTGCGTTGACGTTCTTAACCAGCTCCTCCAGAAGAAGAGGGATGATACTAAGGTGGGTCTGATTTGACTGTAGGATTGTCCGGTCAGAGATTTAGGTGATTCTCGTTTCGTGCTTTGTTTGGCTGGGAAAATTTTCTGGCCTTGTTGACGTTTATTGTGTCCAGCGGGTCTCAGTTTGCTTTTGGCCATCCTTATTTAATTAGAAGGATGGGTGTTTTCTTAGTGAGTGTATAATCTTATGAGGCTTTTACCTTTTTCAGGTTGTTCATAACATTGCTGTTGCAGAATATTTCCGAGATGGCTGTTCTGATCCAAGGAATCTTCTTAGTGTTCTTATTAAAATTAAAGTAAGTTGCAAAAACCCCTTAGTAGCACTAAGTTCTGCCATTTGGCTATAATGATCTTTGACAATTGACAAGTTGATTATGGAACCTCTTTGATTTGTTTAGGGATGATGCCATAGCGTATAAGTTTCTGTATATTCTGCAGTATTAACTATCTACCTCAATAAATTTTAAATCATAGATCTCATTTCTTCTCGTTCATGTTTACTGAGTTTTAACTTTAGCAACTTTTATAGTGTACCATATTGTTTAGCATGTTACTTGACCTTTTAATTTTTACTGAAGTGCAAAGGAGAATTCTTTGAGTACTCTACATGTCATAGGCATTGCTAGTGAAATGGACCTCAGGATACTAATTCAGATTATATAAGTTTGTTGTTTTAGCAGGAAATTGATGGTATTTATATCTTTCTGATGATAATAGCCTGTTCCTCAAAATCTGTATCCAATTATATTAATATAAGATTAGCATAGTGCTTTACTTTTGTTCTCAAATTCTTCTTTATAGCAACAGATTGTAACTTGAGGTAAATTATAATCTAGCCTTTGAATCTTTCATCTCTTATATAGCTGGGTGTTGTTTGGGTTTAATTTTATTGTCTTTCAACTTTTTATTTATCTTGCAAAACTCGATTTTTATGCAATCTGCCTACTTCTAACATTTTTCTCTCTGGTTGAAAAAGATAATTACTTTTTGTTTATCCATTTAGTTTTTTAATTTGCCTCTTCATTTAAGCTTGGTTTGACATGCACTATTTCTGAAATAGGATCAGAGCGAAGAACTTGCTCATTCTTCTGAAGCACAAAGTGAATCTGGGAATGGTAGTGGAAACAATATGGTTTCAGGGACTAAAGTGAACAGTGCTTCACTTCATCAAATTTCTGGTGTGAATAGTGGCGGAATTGTTTATGCTGAGGAGTTTGATACTTCAGTGACAGCACTAAACATTGTATGTATTTCTGTGTTTTTTTCACAAAATTAATTTTCCCAGAATAATAATTGACTGAATCCAGATGTGGTTCCTTTGTTAACAATTGGTAAATTTTGGTGCTCCCCAGGCTATTATCCTCTACCACATCCGTGAATATGCACATGCTTTGTCAGTTCTTGAAACATTATTTCAGAATATTGAGCCCATTGATGAGGTTTGCCTCATTTAGTCTCATGTATTCCATGAAAGTGGTTTCTTTTTGTTGCTTTGATCACTGTTTTTTCCAATGCAGAGAATAGCTCTTCATGTGTGCCTTCTTCTATTGGATGTTTCACTAGCTTCTCAAGATGCTTCAAAAGCTGCGGTAAGTCACATGGAGCTGCCATTTTCTAAATTATCCTTGATACATTTCCCGAACTACTTCTGGAATACACAAAAGATAAATTGTTATTATGCACAATGGGAATAAAATGCAGAACTCCTTTTTGCGGTTTGTTGAGATCCTTTCTTCTAGATGATGTCTTGGTCTATTATGTATTCATACCTGTGCCTACAGTAAGCTACTAGCAATGTAGTTTTTGTTGATAATCATATTGATCTGAAAATTAATGGTATGTGCTTTTAGTATTGTTTTGGTATCTGTGCTCCACAAGACACATTAAGCCAAAAGAATAAAATAGTACCTATTCTGGCGCTGAAAATCTCATGTATTGAATATGAAATGTTTGCTTTGATCACATGATTCTTTTTCCTTTAAATTTGTGTTGATATTTGATTGTGATCTACTTGGCTAATCGTCCTGTTCAAATATCTCATTTCTTTAATTTCAGGATGTCATCCAGTATTTGGAAAAATCTTTTGGTATTGCTCATACTGTAGGACAAGGGGATCATGTCATCAGTAGTCAACAACAGCCTAACCAAGGCTTGAAAATTGCTAGTGCAAGTAACATCTCTGTTCCGGATCCCACTGGTACAGAGTTAAATGGCAGCGGAAGTATTCCAGAAAATGCTCTAGCAAGAAGTTTACCTGATGAGACACTAGAATATGAGACCTTATATTCCACATTGGATACTGGTTCTGAGAACTTGGAGAGGCCTACTACAAATGACAACTCATCAAAGTTATCAGCTGATCAAGCAGCTTCTGCTATCGATCTAAAGCTAAATTTGCATCTTTACAAGGTTCGGCTACTGCTTCTTTCTAGGAACCTGAAGGCTGCAAAGCGTGAAATCAAACTTGCCATGAACATAGCACGTTTTGGAGATTCATCTTCAGCACTTCTGTTGAAGGCTCAGTTGGAATATGCTCGAGGGAACCCTCGAAAGGCAATAAAATTGCTGACAACATCCAGTAACAGGTCTGATCAAGGAATGCTTTCTATGTTTAACAACAATATGGGGTGCATATATCACCAGCTTGGCAAGCATCAGACATCAACACTGTTTTTCTCCAAGGCATTGAAATGTACCATGGCTCTTCGGTCTGAGAAACCGCTGAAGCTTTCTGCCTTTTCTCAGGATAAATCGCTATACATATTATACAACTGTGGCTTGCAATACCTAATTTCTGGGAAACCATTGGTAGCAGCTCATTGCTTTGATAAAACCAGGTCAATATTTTATGACAGGCCAATTTTGTGGCTCCGTTTTGCAGAATGCTGCTTGTTGGCGTTAGGGAAGGGTCTTTTAAGAAAAAATAGTGCTTCATCATCAGATGGTGAGGAGATCAAAGTTCATGTAGTTGGATCTGGAAAATGGAGAAGGTTGGTGATTGATGACCTGAGCTCTAGTCGTAGATATCTTCATTGCTTGGGAGAGGATGGCCTAATCACTTCAGATGGCCAAAATAGGCTTTCACTCCCTTTTGCCCGGCGGTGCCTCGTCAATGCTCTCTATTTATTGAATAATATTGGAAAGGTTCAATCAAGTTCATCAACATCTAGAAAGGAAGAAGATGATCCCAACCCGCCAACCTCTGATAGTACCAAGAACTTGAACCAGAAGAACATAGTGTCAGGTGATTTAAAGGCATCCAATACAGCATCAGCCACTGTACCTTCTAGTAATGGCGATTCTAAAGAAATTAAGACAGGTACAATCTCGAACACCACAATACAGAGCTCTTTCTCTCCGTATGAGGAGATATGCAGAAAAGAAAACAGCATGATAAAGCAGGCTGCACTAGGGAACCTAGCTTATGTGGAGTTGAGTTTAGGAAATCCGTTGAATGCACTATCTGCTGCAAGAGAGCTCCAAAAATTGCCAGATTGTTCCAGAATGTACATATTTCTAAGTAATGTTTATGCCGCTGAAGCACTTTGCTATCTGAACCGTCCGAAGGAAGCTGCTGAGCATTTGGCCTACTATGTTTCGGAAAAAAATGAGATCCAGTTACCTTACAGTGATGAGGATAGAGAGAAGTGGAGAATAGATAAGAGTGGGGATGGTGATGAGTTCAATGGTCCTCAAAACGCCAAAACCTCGGAAGAACTCCAAAGCATGATGTTTCAGAAGCCTGGAGAGGCTCGGGGAACACTTTATGTTAGTCTTGCAGCGATATATGCAGCACAGGGAAATGTTGAGCAGGCAAGCCTGTTAGCGAAGAAAGCCTTATCTGCGTTGCCTGACAACCCGAGAGTTGTGCTTGCCGCCGTGTATGTTGACCTCCTACAAGGGAGAACACAAGATGCCGTAGATAGGTTGAGACAGTGTAGACATGTCAGATTTTTTCCCGCCCATGTATCGATTAGCAGCACATGATTTGTACCAACTCTCAGTTGATTTACCTTATCCTAATCCTAATGGAGTGTTTACTAGATCGGAATTTTGGGGTTTTAATGTACCATACAAACAATTGTTTGTAGAATAAGTTTTTCTTATGTAGGAGTGGATGGTGGTGCCTCGCATTGTTATCATGTGGTAGCGCACCTCTTTGAGTTTTGAACTTTCACCCTGGTTCAGGCAACACAGAGAGAGAAGCACACCCTTATGAAGGATGTGGAAGTTCATTTGTTCAGAATCATTGTGGCTCCTGTCATCATACTTCATTAGTTTATTACCCTTATTATCAGGTTCTTCACCGGGTGGGTTGTGTTCCAGGCACCGCCCATCTTATTCCCACTAGGATTGGTTTTTTACATGTCCTGGTTCGATATGAACTTTTTAAAGCAGTTTCCCGCGAAACATCTGAAGGCGGAATCGAGTTAGATGCTGCTGGTCATTTCTGTTCTCAGAACTAGGTGCACTGAAGTAGCATAATTCCACTGAACTTATGTCAATTTAAACATATGGAATTATTCTTTTTCTTTCTTTAGGTTACTCGGCAGGTGGAGGAGTGAACTTCCAATGCTATTCTCAAAGTATTTTCTGAATGCACACAAAAGAAGGAAACGTAAAGATTAATTTCCATTGTTTATATTTATTTGCTTCTAGGAACGATGCACTTCCGGTAGTATACCAGCATAAAGGAAAAAAACCAATCTTGTCGACCCCCAACAACAAATCTTTGTCTCAAGTTTCAATGGCAGTAAATAAATGATATGCGTACCATACGCACATGAAGAGAAGGCAAATTCATAAATAAAGAGGATATCAACAGCAGTGCAGGAAACATTCTTAATGTAATCAAATAAAGCACAACAATGAAAATTTTGTAGGATTTTTTCCCCTTTCCAGCACTGTCAACAGATGTGGATTAAAAAAAAAAGGGAATGTAGCTCTTTAGATCCATTTCCTTGTGTGCAAATTAACCTGCACAGGGTTGTAGTCGTTCAGGATAATAACCTGCGGGTCCAGCATGATATCACAAAATGGAGCAAACAGGAAAGAATTATTCTACTTTTTCATAAGAAATCATGAGCGAACGGGAAAGAATTTTCTACTTTTTCATAAGAAATCATGAGCGACACATGTGATATTTTAAAAAATAAATAATAAGATCAAGAAGTTTAGATTTATTTATAAATTCTATAGTAAAAAATTTAATATAATTGTTATTGTTATAGCTAGGCAAGAGTTAGTAGGTTTAATATTTACTAAATTTAAATAAAATGATAAAAATAAATTTTTTATTAAATGATAAAAATAAATTTTTTATTAAATGAATTGGATTCCATGAACTATTTGGAAGCCGTGAGTTTAATAGAAAATAAATTTTATGAGCTTAATAGTTAAAAAAAATCAATTATATATATACACACTACACTACACTCTGAGTTCAAAATTTTACATCATTTTCTAATCAAATCACTAGATAAAAGGACAATGAGTTAAAAAAATTACTGTGTATACATTATGAATTATAAATTATATTTTATTTCCTAAATGTAAAAGAAATATGATGAACTTTTACACGGTCACGGATAGAAAAGACTATTGTTTAGAATTAATCGTACAGTTGCCATATGTCCACTGGAAGTACGAAGATACTATCAATAAACTGTTAAGTGATAATTCTGAAAGGATAACCATCAATTTGGACTTTTTGCTCTGCTCCTAATTGCATATTTTATTAATCTCTTTAATGCAATCTCTTTGCTTTCTCATAAGAAATCATAAATTATGAATTTAGAATCTTCTAGCTATAATTAAATATTTTTTAAAGAGAAAAGGAGAAGAAAAAGGGAACAAAGGGGGATGCTTCCAGGAGAGGACTGCCCCATTGGGAGTGTCCTTTTGCATGGCTTAATTCGAACGAAGGACCAAGGGAGGTGCATCCACTACGACTACCTAATACTACTAATACACATGCCACCTCAATTATTGAATGGGGAAGAAATAAGTAGGGCAGGCTACTGGAACAATAATTGCATGCAGTCCTGTAATGCATGGATGAGCGTTTGTTTTGTGAATCTGGTTCGGTAGCTGTCATTTAATTTTTCCAATCAAAACCAGACGGCAAGGAAGACTACAAGAAGATTAAACTAAAGGAAGGAAAGGGGAGGAGGAAGCATCTGCTTGATATGAACTATATGCTTTCAATTATTGGAAGCTTTGCCAAGAGCTGCAGACAAAATTCCAAGCCATGAAAGCGAAAACCCACGTTAAAGCTGCTGCATTGTGCGCTTTGTTGTTCCCATGTCTCATGATTTAGAATACTTCCACATGAGAGGAAGGTGTCTTGAGAGACTCCTCCATCGAGGTTTTGATTTGATCGATCATGCCCTCCCTGCTCCTCTTTTCTCACCTGATTAAACTCGGTAGTGAATCCAAAGCTACGTAATCTTCTAGTTCTAGGGCGCTTACCCTTTTAGCCTCCTGTTCGGTGCCAACCTAGCAAGAACGCAGCATGTCCTCTTTTGTTTTTTTGCTAGCTAGTAACAAAAATGGGCGATCGGAGAGTCGGCCTACCTTGGAAGAACTTGGAAACAGACGATTTGAATAGAAAAATGAATTGAAATCGTTCACATGCTTATTGTGACAATCCGCAAGCTCTCAGAAGAGTCAGCCTGGGTGTGCTCTGCTCGCTTTCATACCCTCATTTTAATGCCAGTGGAAAAGTCCTTGCTTTCCCTTTAGATTAGGGCAGGAGAGGACCACTTCAGAGATTTTTTTTTTCTCTCTCTCATTTTGATTCTGAGACCGCTTATTATAATTACCAGACTCTCATCTCTCTCTCTCTCTGCTTCCCTTTTTGCAAAAGGATAAAGAAGAGATCGTCAATGACTCTCTCTGTTTATGTTGTTTTTTTTTCTTTTTACTCTGTGGTTGGTGATTGGAGACTCAATTCATCTCATCTTCTTCGTGTAAAGGGAGTCTAATCATTGGCAAGTAATGACAACAGCCCACTGGAATGGACGAGTTCCACCAGGGCCAGAGGGTAACAGACTCAGTCAAGCTTTGCCTTAAATTTTCTTCACTTCTGATCCTTCTTCTTCTTCTTCTTTCCATAATAGATGGAGAGAGAAGAAATGCAACCCCTCACGTCACGGCCTTGCCTCTCTTAAACTAAGCAAGGTGTGGAGAAAGATAAATAAGGTCCATTGTTCTCAGCTGATCTCAAGGCTTCAGGGAGAAAAAGAAAGTGGGAGGAGGTCGAGGAGGGAAGGATTCTTCTTTTTCTTCTTCTTCTTCTTCTTCTTCCTTTCAGCTTCGGGGACACTCACCACAAGATGGGATATGAGAAGGCCATGGTTAGGAGCCTGAGCCGGGTCGATGCCCGGCAGCTCGGACTGGCTCTGCTCGTCGGCTGCTGCATCGTAATCCTGACGTACTTCGTTTCCATGTCCGAGACCGCCGGTGAGTTCTCTCTCTCTCTCTCTCTCGCTCCCTTCAGGCTCTTCTTGTTTTGTACTTCTTTTTTCTCTTCAGATCGATGAGTTCTTGAATGAATCTTTTTGTTTTTTGTAGTGGAAGAACAGCCGTCTTTATCCTTCAAGGTCAGACCAGTTGAATCTGTTCAGAACCCAGCTGGTAATTAGAAATCTACAATTTTTTCTTTTAGGTGTTTCTTGGGTTTCAGAGTAAGTTGAAGTTGAGATCTTTTCCTCTAATTTTTCTCGCAGGAAGAGATCAAGACAAGGTAGAGGATGACCGTGTGAAGAATGCAGAAGATAAGGTGCAAAACGATGTCCCTTCTGCTGTTTCCCGCATGAGTAGTAGTGCCAAGGAAGACGACGCGGAAGAACCTGAGAAATTACCAGGTCCGTCCACATCAATTGAATCCCCCATTTTTCTTAGGAGTTAAATTCTAACACGGAATTGTGGTTTTCAGTGAATCAAACCGAGAAGTCGCTTCCTCCGAAGAAACCAGACGATGAGCTGATTCAATTGATGAGGCCGCCCTTCGCAGAGGCAGAGCCGGTCTGCGACTTCTCCAACTTCCGCACCGAGTTCTGCGACCTCAAGGGCGATGTCCGTGTCCCCGGCAAGTCCGCCTCCGTTGTGCTCATCTCCCCGCACCGCCGGAACAACGAGTGGAAGGTCGTCCCCTATGTCCGCAAGCACATGGGCAACATCGAGAAGGTCGCTGTGCGAACGGCGACCACCCCGGACGGCGTTCCCAGCTGCACCGTCCGGCAGGCTGTGCCCGCCATTGTCTTCGCCCTCGGCGGATTCACCGGGAATTACTACCACGACTTCACCGACGTGCTACTCCCCCTGTTTCTCACTGCCCGGCAATTCGACGGCGAGGTCCAGTTCCTGATCACCAACATCCAAGTCTGGTGGCTCCACAAGTACGAGCCCATCATCAGGCGGCTGACGCGCTACGAGTTCGTCGACCTCGACCGGAGCGGCGAGGTCCACTGCCACCCGCACGTCATGGTCGGCCTCCGCTTCCACAGCGACCTGACGGTCGACCCGGCCCGGGCGCCGAACGGCTACTCCATGGCCGACTTCACCGCCTTCCTGCGCTCCGCCTACGGCCTCAAGCGGGACCGCGCCATCAGCCTGGGGGGGAACCCGGCGGAAGGGCGGAGGCCGCGGCTGCTGCTGGTGGAGAGGAACGGCACCCGGCGGTTCACCAACGTGCCGGAGATCATTCGGATGGCGGAGGGGCTCAGCTTCGAGGTGGTGCGTGCCGACGCGAGCTTCGGCGACGTCGCCGGGTTCGTGAGCGTGGTGAACTCGTGCGATGTGATCATGGGCGTCCACGGCGCGGGGCTCACCAACTTCCTCTTCTTGCCGACGAATGCGGTGCTGATACAGATCGTTCCCTGCTGCGAGCTGGAAGGCATGGCGACGCACACATTCGGGGTGCCGGCGTTGCAGGCCAGGTTGCACTACCTCGAGTACAACATCACCGTGGACGAGAGCACCCTGCTTGATCTGTACCAGAGGAATGATCCGGTGTTCACGGATCCGCAGTCGATCCACAGGCAGGGCTGGTTCAAGATGGGGAAGCTATACTTGAAGAAGCAAAACGTGAAGCTTGATGTCAATCGCTTCAGACCTTTCTTACAGAAAACCTTGGAGCTTCTTCGCCAATAGAAGCCTCTCTTCTTCTTCTTCTTCTTCTTCTTTTTCCTTTTCCTTCTCTTTCTTAATTGATTAACTCTATAAATTTTTTAGAAAAACTTCTTTCGATCGATGCGAATTGTTGATTGGATACACAGTACAATAAAGGAGAAACAGAAATGTCCATTACTTACTGCAAACTTTTGATGGATCAATCTCTCATTTTGTCTGTTTAAGCTGTGAAGTTGTCCACCCTACCGCATGCAATCTAGGGTTTTATCTTTTGTTAAAGAAAATAACTTTATTAAAGGCGACAGTAGAAAGGATCTTGGCAGAGCAAGCACTATATGGCCCCAGTTCTTAAATGTTCTTGGAATTTTTTTTTCAACGTAACTTGTTCTTTTTCATGGCTGTTCTTAGTTGCGTGCCACTACTCACTCGTACACACTGTTCAAAAAATAATAATGCAAAGTAAGCGCTGATGCCATGAGATAATTTAAAAGAAAAGAGCCATGTTCCTTCGCATTTGGCAAGCTCAAAATTGAATCAAGCTCACTGTCATTACCTTTTTTTTCCTGCAACTTTGAGAATTGACATCACATCACATGCCCACATGCACTAATTAAAAAAGGGGAATCATGCTTCCTTATGGGAAATAGAGAAATATTTTTTTGAAAAAAATAATGCAAATGATGTGGGTGGTCTGCACTGTGCAGTAGATTTAATTGGATGTAAAAGCGATGTGAACTCACTGTTCACAGTGATGTGCTCAGCTGGGTTCTCAGCAGCCAGTAGCAGACAAAATGGATGAGAGCGGCCCAGGAAGTCCACGAATTTGGAGTACGAAAACCTCGATGGTGAGTTCCTCACGTTTCTTTTTTTTTTTTTCCTCTCTCTCACTTTCTTTGCTCCGATCTAATTTTTGCCACATTTGACGATTTCGCGTCGGTAGTTAGGTACAGAGTTTGGCGGTCAACTTGCTGCCATGCTCCATCCGTAATTGAAGGTTGAAGCTCTTAATTGAAGGTGCTGGAGGAGGAGACGTCGGCTGGAAGGAGGAGGAGGAGATGGCGAAGGGTTTCAGGAACTTGAACCGTTCGAAGCCCCAAAACTATTGGGTAGGCGTCGCTGCGGTGGTCGCCCTCGTCTTGCTGACCTACTTTTCCATGTCGAAGACCAATTCTATGCGCTTCTCTCTTGGTAAGCAACTACAATTTGGGTCAATTTCTTGCTCTGTCGTAGATCTTCTAAAGATGCCGTAAATTTGAGAATTTGATGCCTCAGCTGTCCATATTTCTCCGTTTGGAGAAAGATGATGTCGTTGTTTTTTCTAGTTGAAACGATAAGAAAGGGGGAAAAAATTAGGGCGAGAGCTAAATTGAAGGCTCCTCTTTGAGAGCAGACCAGCTGGGGAGCTCTAAATCTGGTTAATTGTTCTTGATTAAGTGAAATTCTTTGTTCTTGATTAATTGTTCCAGCTTTTAGAGGAGATGACCGTCGACTTTTTAGATTGTGCAGTGGAGTCCCCACTTGAACAGTTGAATGCTGTTCGCCAGACAAGATTAAACCCACGCGAAATCATTAGCTATTGTGGGATCACTTGCTGGGATTCACATGGCACGCACTTCAGATCTCAACGAGATTTTATTGTTTTGGATGCATAATTCTTCTGAATGATTCAACTGAATAATGTCTACTTTAAGCTTCAAATTCCTAAACCAAATGTTGCACATTTTTGCAAAGGTGGAGCGGGTGAATTTGTGAAGCTTGAGAGGAAACCAATATGTGACCTTTCAAACAACAAATCCGACATCTGTGAAGCATATGGCGATGTCAGAATCACCGGCAAAGATACCAGGATGGTTCTTGTTGCTCCTTCTCAATCACTAGACCTCCAAGGAAACGATTCCTGGATCATCAAACCTTATGCTAGGAAATGGGATGCAGGATCCGGTGCGCAAGTTCGAGCAGTGACCTTGAAGATTGTTAATGGTTCCTTAGAGGACAGGCAGTGTTCCGTTAACCACAGCGTCCCTGCCATGGTTTTTGCAATTGGTGGATGGACCTGGAACTACTTCCATGACTTTGTCGACGTGCTTGTTCCTCTCTTTGAGACTGCACACCCTTTCGGCGGTGAGGTTCAATTCCTGATAGCCAACGTCTTCCCACCATGGATGGACAAGTACAAGTTGTTCTTCCAGAAGCTATCACGGTACGACATCATCGAGTTTGACAAAGATGACAGAGTCCATTGCTTCAAGCATGTCACCGTTGGCCTGAGATGCACAAGCACAGACGACTTCCAAATGGAGCCATCCAAATCCCCTCATGGCTACACAATGTTCGACTTTGCAAAGTTCACAAGGAGTGTCTTCTCCCTCGAGAGGGAACACCCAATAAAGATTGGTGGCAGCGATCAGACTGGCAAGAAACCAAGGCTGATGATCATAACCAGGGCTAAAACAAGAAGATTCATGAACGTAGAGGAGATAGTTGGGATGGCACAAGAGGCTGGATATGAAGTTGTGGTGGCTGAGGGAGATTCTGATGTCTCAAAGTTTTCACGAATTGTGAACTCCTGTGATGTGCTTATGGGTGTTCATGGAGCTGCACTCACTAATATGGTCTTCCTCCCTACCAATGCTGTGGTGATCCAAGTGGTGCCATGGGGGAGCTTGGACTGGATAGCTGGTCACTACTTCAGGGAGCCGTCCAAGCAAATGAAGCTGAACTACTTGGAATACAGTATAAGCGAGGAGGAAACGACTCTTACAGAGCTGTATCCGAGAGATCATGCAGTGTTCAAAGATCCCATGTCACTACATCCTCAAAATGCAGATTGGGACACATTCTTCAGGATCTTTCTGAAAGAACAGAACGTGAAGCTTGATGTGAAGAGGTTTAGGCCTTTCCTCGATCATGCTCTCCAAATTCTCGGTGGTCAGCAGAAGTAATGATCGACTTGGCTGTAGGTTCTGGTCCTTGCTTTTGGCAAATTATATATTTTTTTTTATAACTTATTACTTTGAGATACTTGTGATGTACAATGGTCCAAATGATTCTTGCAAACTATTACCGATAGAAATTGATATTGAAATATGTACCATTCAAATTTTTGAGAACAAGAAAGTTTATATTGTACTGCAATCATTTTGATTTTGATCAAATGGCTTCTTTGTTTCCGTGGAATGAGTGTATGTGGGGCAGGCCTGATATCACATCACACAGTCACGCCATTGATTCAGGAGCTGTGCAATTGAAACCAGAGCAACTTTGACAGCAAGTGGCCCATGTATTTTGGTTTTCTCAAAATACATGCCTCCGACTACTCCTCCCTACGTGCTAAAAAGAATACTCTGACTTGTTATCATGTCGCACTCATGGAAATAAATTAAGTAGGAATTGGGACTTTCCAACCACCATCAGATCAAGTTGAAAGATTCAACTGAACAATTGAAGGAAGCAGCAGCAAACGGAGAATAGTAGAAGGGAGCTGCTCCAAGAAGATTGAAGGAGATGGCGAACTCGAACCCTGGAAGATCTCAAAACTATGGATTTGGGTTTTGTGCAGTTTTGTTCCTGGTCTCCCTGACCTATCTTACCATGTCAAGGACCAACACGATGCGCATCTCTTTGGGCAAGTTCATATTAGTTCTTGTTTCAGCTTCCCATCAAATCTTTTTCTTCGTCCGATTGATTTTTTTTTTTTAGAACTTAATGAATGATCCTCTCGTATAGAGGAAGGATGTACATTTTGTTTAATTTAATGTTTAATTTGATTGATTTGATGTTTAATTTGCAGCGACTTTCCAGCTTCCATCAGTCCCAAACACATCTAGCAATTCCGTCGGATCACCAAAAGCTTCTTCCATAGGTATATATATCTGCAATTAGTGAATCAAATACTATGATGTTGATATGGATTAATTGCATATCAACTGTTCGATGTTTGCCACCAAGGTGGTGGATTAACGCCGACGGAGAAGAAGCCAGTATGTGACTTTTCAAATCGGAAGTCAGACTTCTGCGAGGCCGAAGGCGACGTAAGAATCGTCGGCAAGAACATCAGACTGGTGCATGTTTCTTCCCCTCGTTATCGACTCGGCCATGGCGGCGGTTCATGGACGCTCAAGCCTTATGCTCGCAAGGTGGACGCAGCATCAGGCGCCGCAGTTCGCGAGGTGACCGTGGAACTGGTCGACGGATACAACGAGGAAGACGCCGCCAGCCGCTGTTCCGTCAAGCACACCTCCCCGGCGATGGTGTTCGCCATGGGCGGATGGACCGGGAACTTCTGGCACGACTTTGCCGACGTGCTTCTTCCTCTCTTCGAGAACGCCTACCATTTCAACGGGGAGGTGCAGTTCCTCGTCGCGAACGTGATTCCGTCGTTGATCAACAAGTATCAGCCGATCTTTCAAAATCTCTCCCGGTACGAGATCATCGACTTCGACAGAGACGACGAGCTCCGCTGCTTCGAGCGCGTGACAGTGGGGTTCCGATTGAGCACCGCGGAGGATTTCCAGATGAATCCATCAAACTCTCCGCAGGGGTACACCATGCACGACCTTGCGAGCTTCGTGAAAGGCGTCTACTCCCTGGAGAGAGTTCAGGAGCGCGGCAACGCTGGCGGCCGGAAGACGCCGAGGCTGATGCTGGTAACCCGTGCGAGAACGAGAAGATTCGTGAACGCCGATGAGATCGTCAATATGGCACAAGAGGTCGGCTTCGAAGTGGTCGTCGGCGAAACCGATCCCGACGTCGCCAAGTTCGGGAGCGTTGTGAATTCCTGCGACGTGCTGATGGGCGTTCACGGATCGGCGCTGACCAACATGGTCTTCCTGCCGGCGAACGCGGTGGTGATCCAGGTGGTGCCGTGGGGGAAGCTGGACTGGATCGCGCGGCATTACTTCGGGGAGCCGGCGAAGCAGATGAAGCTGAACTACCTGGAGTACAGCGTGAACGAGGAGGAGACGACGCTGTCGGAGGTGTACCCGAGAGACCATGCGGTGTTCAAGGATCCCCAGTCGTCGCACCGGCAAGGGTGGAACACCTTCGCGAGGATCTTCCTGAGGGAGCAGAATGTGAGGCTTGATCTGATGAGGTTTAGGCCTTTGCTGGAACAAGCTCTCCACATCCTTCTCCAAGAACAGCAATAGAACAGAGACTAATTGCCCCTTTAATTTGTATTCTATAAAGAATTTTAATCCCACATTGGCCAAGGGTGATGAGTGAGGGTTGTCCGAAGTAGTATAACAGGGCATGTGCCCCTACGTTTACAGCATACTTACCTGGACAGGGTCATTGGGCGATCAATAAGTCCCAAGGCCTGGGGCAGTGCCCTTCATTGCACTCTGAAGGGGCACTGCCCTACCATCTTCTCAAGTGGAAGAGTGGATGTCAAAATTTGTTCTAGAGGGGGATACGCGTACGCGCGGCCCCTGCCCAATTCAAAACTCAATATTTACCTCCGGCTTGGGGTGCGGCCAATCTGCTGTTCCATGAAGTAAACTATGGGCTCGACTTTTTTTTATCATTCTTCTATCGTTAAACATGTTCGATATATGAATCAAAACTGGATTTTGACCAGGGAAAACATAATTTCCACGCTCCAATGACAATGGTTTTATATATATTTATTAGCACTTTGCATCTTCGAGCACATGGTATAAGCTTCCGTGTTGGTTCATTTTTCTTGGCTGGCTGGCTGCTATATATATCTTTACATCCATGGGCTTCTTGGCGTGTACTTGTAAGCATTCGCCACCAGATTACAGCGAGGTGTGAAGATTTGATGGCCGGAGAAGACGCAAATAAGTGGGCGAAGAGGTCGTCCCGACGACCACCGGAGCGTCGAAGATTAAGCTTCGCAATCGGATTGCTCATCGGTTGCCTACTCGCGTCGATCACATATTATACCGTCTTCCGAGTTGAACTGGACTTCGTCTTCCTCTCATTCTGTGAGTAATTCTTGCTCGATATCCCTCTCTCCCTCTCTCTTTCTAATTCGTTGGATTAATTTGCAGTGAGGAATTCCTCGCCTCCTTCGTCGTCGCCGGCACTTCCAGCTTCTACGACGAATTCGCTTCCGCGGTTAGCCGGTCAGTGTAATTAATTAACGGAGCGTACCGCTTTTTGACCTAAACTTTAATTAATGTGATGATGGATACTGAGAACTAAAATGCCTCTTCTTCCTGTGACTGCATTGATGGATGAAGAGGGGGAAGAAGATGATTCGATGGCAAAGGAGAGAGCGGCTGCGGCTCGTAATGTGGGCAGGTCGTCGGATTCAACTGCGACGACTGTGAACAAAACTGCAGGTACAGGAAAACCGCAAATCACGGTAGAAAATTAATTGACTAAAAATGAATCCCTAGAAAATTTAAGTGCTCTTGGAAAATGGAATCGACTGTGCAGAGATCTCAAGCACAAGTCTCCGGGATAAACTCCGAGAGATATACTTTTAAATTGCAGGCGTTAGTTCTGCAGATGATGTATCTTCTTCACATTCTTCGATCTGTTTAGCTTGAATCGAATTGGATGATCTAATTTTCGTAGTAATAAAAGTGGCAGATGCGGAACGTCCTCCGACGAAGCCCATGTGTGATAGCAGTTCTTTCAGAACCGACGTCTGCGACATCGAGGGAGACATCAGAGTGCTTGGAAAACACTCATCCTCCGTTATCCTCGTTTCTCCCTCCGGCGGTGACACCACGATGGGCAAAGGTTCATGGAAGGTCAAACCCTACGCCCGCAAGTGGGACGGCACCGCCATGGCCAACGTTCGAGAAGTCCACGTCCGCGGCGGTGCCCCCCACGAAGCGCCTCCCTGCGCCGTCACTCACGCCGTCCCCGGCGTCGTCTTCTCCAGCACCGGCTACTGCGGCAACATATTCCACGACTTCTCCGACGTGCTCCTCCCTCTCTTCCAAACCGCCCGCCGCTTCGACGGCCAGGTCCAGTTCCTCGTCGCCAACAACCAGAGCTGGTGGCTCCACAAGTACCGCCATTTCCTCAGCAAGCTCTCGTCTCACGCCCCCATAGGCCTCGACGGCGACGACCGGGTGCACTGCTTCAAGCGCCTTATCGTCGGCATGAGAGCCGACGGCGACCTGATGATCGACGCGACAGCGAACGGCGGCGTCTCCATCATGGACTACGCGGGGTTCCTCCGGGAGGCGTATTCGCTCCCGCGAGAGCGCCCGTGGGCGGGCGGGGAGCGGAGACCGAGGCTTCTGTTTATTGCGAGGAAGCGGACGAGGAGGTTCGTCAACCTGGGGGAGCTGGTGGCGATGGCGGAGGCTGTGGGGTTCGAGGTGGTGTCCGCGGAGCCGGACTTCATGGACATGGCCGGGTTCGCGAGGACGATCAACTCGTGCGACGTGATGGTGGGCGTGCACGGGGCGGGGATGACAAACTTCATGTTCCTCCCCACGGGCGCCGTCGTCGTGCAGGTGCTGCCGCTGGCGAAGCTGGAGTCGATAGCGAGGACCTACGGGGAGCCGGCGAAGAAGATAGGGTTGAGGTACTTGCAGTACGACATTAACGAGGAGGAGAGCACGCTGATCGAGTTGTATCCGAGAGATCACAGGGTGTTCAGAGACCCCGATTCGGTGCACAGGGAAGGGTGGAACAAGATGGGCGAAGTATATCTGCAGCAGCAAAGCGTGAGGCTCGATCTGAAGAGGTTCAGGCCGGTGCTGGAGAAGGCGCTTCGGCTCCTCAAGCACAAAACAGAGCATGCGACGATGGCCGAGCAGTAACTTTAACTTGTACTGCTGTTGCAGATTTCTCCGTTCCAATATTTCTACATCATTCAGTTGTTCTTTTTAGCTATCATATATAGGTGATCTATTGTTTTTTTCTTTTGGTTGTGAAGCCAAAGAGATGAACTCGAATCCTATATTTCTCTTCTTTTTCAGCTTGCAGTTTCAGGGGGCCGCCGAAGCCTACTGCCTATTTCTATGTATTTAATTCTTCTCCAGTATGATTAATGGTCAAGTTCTACAAGAACATGAAAGTTCTCCAAAAGAACAAGATTCCCTTTTTGATGTAGCTGTGGAGGCAGTTGTTGGTATGTTCATCACTTCGCTTCAAGCATCTGCAAAGAACTTGTCAGGATGTTTAATAGCTCGATGTTTTTTTTTCCTCTATGGCATCTCTCCCATCCTAGTTTGATGATCGGTTATTCCTTTCATGCTATTAATATAAATTCATTCTAACCGATGCTGAATATTTAATCGAGTTGTTCATTTATTTTCTTCTCAAAAACTTGTACGCATTATAAAGTTGTAGTTCATTTACAGATGTTTTTTAGTGGTTTGGTTCTTTTGCTGGAAAAGGAAAAGGCCCCATTTGCATACCTTTTGAGCTTCTCCTCTTCCATACTTCATTCTCACATGCACAGCCAAATCATCCATGTGACTGTTCCTCCCCCAACAGGAGATGCCAAGTTCTTTTCAACCCTCCCATCATGACCTCATTCACAGAGGATACAAAATATTACAAAAACAAAAAAAATGAAGACAAAATACACAATACGCGACTGTGTTGTAGGCATTTAATCTGCAAGCGTCTGTGACATTAATTGCAGACGTCCATTAAAACAAATTAAATGAGATATATAGAACGATAATTGACATCGGCAGCACCTGCACGTCCTCCTCCTCCTCTTCCTCGGCTCTCTTTGACAGAATTAGCAGCATATCGTAGAGGCGGTGAGGATGAAAGATCAGATGAAGAAGCTCCGTCCGGCGCCGGTCGAGACCCGGAGTTTTGGGACGGGGCTAATCATTGGATGGTTTTTAGTGTCAATTGTGTACCTTATGATGTCCAAAAACGAACTCTTGCCCAACTGTGAGTTGCCTGCTGGATCTTCCCGTCTTCTTCAACTTCGTTCTCACCGTCTAATGCTTTCTGCAGTAAATTTCATGCCACCTTCGTCTTCGTTGTCCTCTGTGAGAGATGCCATTCCTCTGAATTCTACTACAATTTTCAATGCTAATGGAGGAATTAATCATCGTCTCCCAGAAGGAACGCATGACATAGAGCGAACGTGTGACTTCTCCCAGTACAAATCGGACATCTGCGATCTTGAAGGCGAATTAAGAATCATCGGGAAGAACATTTACTCCGTGATGCTTATCGGCAGCAGAGCCGGCAACGTTTCGCCGTCGTTCTCGATCAAGCCTTATCTCCGCAAGTACGACCACTCCGCCATGGCCAAATTCCTGCCGCTGTACTTGATCGCTATCCACGGCGACCAGGAATCCGCTCCTCGGTGCACCGTCAACCGCACCGTCCCCGGCGTCCTATTCTCCACCGGCGGCCACTGTGGCAACTTCTTCCACGACTTCGCCGACGTCCTCGTTCCCCCCTCCGCCGCGGCGTTCGGTTCATCATCGCCAGCCGGCGAGGCTGGTGGATGCGCAAGTACCGGCCGATTCTAAGGAAGCTCTCTGCCCGCGGCGTGATCGACTACGACAACGACGGCAGTGTGCATTGCTTCCCGCGCGTCATCTTCAGACTGCGAGCGAAGAGAGACTTGATGATCGACTCCGACACCGCCGAGGGCCGGCACTCCGTCGCGGACTTCTTCGAGCTCGCGCGGAGCGCCTACTCGCTGGGCCGAGACCACGCCTCGTCGGGCGGGAAGCCGAGGCTGCTGTTCGTAGCGAGGGGGCGGACGAGAAGGTTCGTGAACCTGGAAGAGGTGGTGCCGGTGGCGGAGGAGGTGGGGTTCGAGGTGGTGGTCGCGGAGCCGGACTTCTTCGACATCGGCAGGTTCGCCCGTGTCAGGAACTCGTGCGACGTGATGGCGGGCGTCCACGGGGCCGGGCCGACCAACTTCCTCTTCCTCCCCGCCGACGGCGTCGTCGTCCAGGTGGTGCCGCTGGGGAGGCTCGATTGGATCGCCACCGACTTCTACGCGGAGCCGGCGGTGGGGATGCGGCTGAGGTACCTGCAGTACGACATAGCCGTGGAAGAAAGCACGGTCATCGATCTGTATCCAAGGGATCACCAGGTGTTCCAGGACCCGGAATCGATCCACAGGGAAGGGTGGATGAAGCAGGGAGATGTTTACCTCAAGCAGCAGAACGTGAAGCTGGACGTGAACCGATTTAGGCCTGTTCTTGAGAAGGCACTCGAGCATCTCTCCGTTCTCCATCGCGAGGATTAAAAAGTTCAAAAACTTTTTGGCGCTGTCGAATAATTTTTGTTAAAATAATTTTTAGAACCTAATAAGTCTTGAATCTGAACCTTTGTGAAGGGGATGATGAAAAGTATGAAACCTGTTCCTGTGAGCGTTGTTAATAGATTAAGAAATCAAGCGGCAAGAGGGACCCTGCAATTAATCAATTCATTGGCCGTGCTTCCCATGCATTTAGATTTCAATCTCATTAAAAGCCCCTGTTACTTCGACAAAAACAAATCCCCCTTTGGATCTCAAAAACCTAAAGAAGTAAAAAATATTCACCGGGGTCGAAAGATTTCATCTCCTGTTTCTCCCGATCCAAAACATGATCGGAGAAACCGTGATCATCACGTAGCAGGAGGAGGAGGAGGCGATCAACGAGGGATTAGAAGTTTCAAACATGGCGTGTTGGCGAAGAAGCCGAAGAATCCAGAGATTATCCAACGCACCCACTTCATCTCTCTCTCATTCACACAGTTTTGGATCATCATCATCATCAAATATATATGTATATATATAAACTATCTATCAGAAACCCTCACTCACCCTCGGAGTAAGCAACAAAGATGTCACCACAAAGCACAGGACCAGCCTGTACAGCTCTCACGTTTTTGACATCTAACTTGATTCATTAAAAAAAGGGGACAAGAGGTCGTACGTCATGAGATAGCGAGAGAAAGGGAAAGAGAGAGAAAAGCTTTCTGTGTTCTTCTTCTTCACTGTTCTAAGTTGTCCTGTTCCTAAAATTAACCCAGCGGAGGAAGACGAGGAGGAAAGTGATGGACTGACTCTCTGCGGGATCAAAGTGCATTTCACTGCCGATCTTCTAATAAAATACAGAGGTGGTTGAAAACTTGAAATCACATGGCGAGCAGTATCCACTTTTATTTATTTTCTATTTCCTTTCAGATCTGCAGCAGGTTGTTTGTGTGGGGTTCATCATCTCTTGCCTTGTTGTTCCTCTGGGACTAATTGCAGATCAAACACATATGTAGTAGGCAGCAAGTGCAATTATTCACTACTTTTCTAGCTCCATGCCTTTGCACTTTTATTCCATCTCAACCACCGCTATCAGTCGTATCAGTCTCCTCCTTTTACTGCGCATTTATTTCCCTCAAATTTAACCGGATAAGGAAATCATTGAAAGTAAAAGCAAGCAAGAAACACCAGCTTTTATGTGCAGTTGTGCTCTGGTTGATCTCAGCAAAACACTAGTTTTTTATCCATCTTTCTTACAGTGAAACAAAGAGAAGAACAAAAGAATAAAGTCTTCAAGGAAGATGAAGATTGAAAAAAGAAAAAAAGAGAGGAGAAATTAATCAGGTATTCAGTGAGTGCTGACGGTGTTGCTGGTGCGAGGGTGAGGCAAGAACTTGAGAGCTTCGAGGAGAGTGAGCCTGAGACGCCCGAGATGGGGCTTCACGTTCTGGTTCTCCAAGTAGACTCTGCTCAATTCGCTCCACCCCTTCTTGTGGATGGACTGGGGATCGGTGAAGACGGGGTGATCCTTGGGGTACTGATCGCTGAGCGTGCTCTCGTCGGCCTGGATGCGGTAGTCGAGGTAGTTGAGCTTCATCTCCGGCGACGGCTCCCCGAAGGTGTCCCTCGCCAGCCACTGCAGGTCCCCCATCGGCACCACCTGGATGAGCACCGCCCCGGCGGGGAGGAACACCATGTTCGTCAGCCCTGCCCCGTGCACGCCGATCATCACGTCCGCCGAGTTCACCAGCCTCGCGAACTTCCCCAGGTCGGTGGCGATCTCCGGCTCCGCCACCCTCACGTCGAACCCCAGGCTCATCGCCATGTCCGACATCCCCCTCTCGTTCAGGAACGCCCTCGAGCCCCGCCGCGAGATGATCAGCAGCCGCGGCTTCCGCCGCACGTCCCAGTCGTCCTCGCCCGACGGCTCCGCGTTCGCTCGCTCCAGCCCGTACGCCCGCCGCAGCATCTCCTTGAAGTCGACGGCGGAGTAGCCCGACGGAGTTTTCGAGGAGTCGACGCCGAGTTCCTTGTGGAAGCTCAGCCCCGCGATAACGCGTGGGAAGCAGCGCACCGCGTCCTGGTCGCCGTCCGCGTCGATGATCTCGTACTTGGACAGCTGCTGCAGGATCGAGCTGAACTTGGTCAGCCACCAGGACTTGTCCTTGGCGTCGGCGAGGACGAACTGGACCTCGCCGCCGAACTGGTAGGAGGTGACGAACAGGGGGACCAGCACGTCGGTGAAGTCGTGGAAGAGGTTTCCGGTGAATCCAGCGACGGAAAACACGACGGCGGGGACGGTGTAGTTCTCCGTGCATGCCGGAGGGGGCTGGTGGTCCGGGAACGGCTTGAGCGTCCATTCGCCGACATTGGAGAGGGCGAACTGGTCGTGCTTTCGGGCGTAAGGCTTGATCTTCCACTCTTGGCCGGTGAGCGAAGGATGCAGCAGGATGGTCCGTGAGCTTCCATGGATCCTCGCATCTCCCTCTGCTTCACAGACATTCGATCTCTTGCTCGTTTCTATACAAATCGGTCTCTGCAACTCCAGAGCCCGCTTCTCTCTGCCCATTTTCCTAATCGAAGCTCGCTTCTCTAATTCATCTCCAATCTCTGTAGAAGAAGGTTGAAATAAGACTAATTCTCCGACGATCTCAGAAATCCCCAAATCTTTATCCTAAAATTAACCAATTTCCTACCTTTAAGAGCAAGATTGCCACTGCGAGCTGTCACCATTTTTATGGATTCCAATTCAGCGGACGCCTGAGACTTGGCTGCGAGAAGGAAGATCAAATTCTCAGTCTTTAAGAGGAAGAAGAAGAAGAACCACGGATCAAAAAAAGATGACGATGAAGAAGAAGGAGAGCTAACCGTAAGCAGAAGAGGAAAAGCGAGTCTTGACGAGGGAGAGGATGCAGAGAGAAAGGAGCATGGAAGCGACGATGTAGGCATTCCCTGCTCTCCTCGGCTCCGGCCTTTGGAAGGTCGACCTTGCAGACTTCATTTCTCCTCCTCCTTCTTCCTTCTTCTCCCTTGGCAGTATTCCCACATAACGAGGTCTTTATAGTGAGGGAGGAATGGTTCCATTGATACACCGAGTGAAACAAGAAGAAGAAAGCCCGACGAAACCCAGCAGCACACGCCTGTCTACCAACTCTCGCCCACAATAGAAAATTCACCGACCGACCGAGCATGGTGGTGGTGAATGGTGGTGAATGGAGGTGAACGGTGATTGTGGAATCTACTTGACTCGGCCGTATGACTCCTGCACTGCGCCATGTCCTTCATGCGATGCAAATTGCCGGGTGGAGAACAAGGTGACCAGTTCTTTCTTTCTGGTCCTAACAGAGGAACTCCGAGACAAATTTGATGAGTTTGACAATAAAGAAAGGAAGAAAAAGAGAACCATCATAAAGTGGTCCTTCAAAAGCTAGCAACATCTTGCAGGTTTACATCTCATTAATAAACCATCTGAAGGTTAATATCACAACCCCCAATATGCGACTGGGTCAAAATTTGACATCTTCTTCATCCATTCTCCACACGCAATCTAATAGATTTCTTCAGAGTAGCGTCACAGCTGGGGTTAATATTTTTTTTCTTTCTAAAAGGAGGATTTATTCTTGATAGATGGGAGGATAATTAAACAAGAGACAGCTCAAAATCTCTTCTTCTTCACCAATCATCGCCATGTGCTTGGTTTGTATAATTTAACAGGGGGGATCATCCGGGAGGAATGCAAGCTCAGTTTATGCATTTATTAATGGATTTCTTCTCGGAGTTGACTGACTCCCCTCACCCCGCCATTAAAACTCAATTCGACCGTTGAGCTCTGTTCGATTAATTAAGTATATGATGTGCCCAGTTGCAGAGTGGATGGTTCTGATGATTGAGAGCTGGAAGAAGAAGAATAAGAATGGAGGAGGAGCAGGAGGGATGTGGGCCAAAACTGGAGGGAGGTCTCATGGCCATCATCTTCATCCTTTTAGCAGAAATGGTTAACAGTTGGCAGAATGCCGGGGAATCTGTGCGTGTGTATTGGGGGTCGCCGGGGTGGGTCTGCTACCTTCTCACCATATATTATCTCGTCCTCTCCCTCTCATTGTTTCTTCTGCAGAGCGCATAAAATTTTCCACTTAACTTTTCCTTTTTAACCTTTTTTTTAAAAAAAAATTGAACAAAAGGTGATGGTGATGCTATTATTTCATCATCTCTACGGCTGCAAGATTGAAGAAGCAGATATTTTTGTTAAATTACTCGTCTCTTTTCAGCTTTGGGTGTGACGAATGAAGAAGAAAGGGATCGTTCGAAGAGGAAGAGGGGAATGCAGGCAGGCAGGCAGGCAGGGGAAGCAGTTGTTCTCGTGACTGGAAGCAGAATCAAGCAAAGTGGACGAGGGACACCGAGATTATTTTAGCAGACGCGCTCGAGCACAGAGCAAAAGAATAAGAATGAATGACGAAAGCAGCAGCCAGCAGATTTAGAGCTTTTTATTTCGTTAAGTTCGGGGGGAAGAGAACAAAAAATCTTATTCTTTCTTTCTCTGTTAGACAAAGTAACGCAGAACGTTCCTTTCTCTCATTCTGCAAAAGAAGACGACGACGACGTAGAGGAACCCGTTCAATGTCACTACTCTGTGGAACAAGCAAGGAATTAAGTCTCAGGCCCATCTATTTCTCTGGGCCTCCAGGTTATGTTGAAAGCAGAAAAAGCAGCAAGAAGGTGCAAAAATTTGGAGATGCGGGGTATCGATCCCCGTACCTCTCGCATGCTAAGCGAGCGCTCTACCATCTGAGCTACATCCCCGTTGTCGAAGTGCTTTGGAAAGTCATTTTACTTATTCTATATATACAGGTATCGATTCCCTGAGCTACATCCCCATTTACGAAGTTATCTTAAGATAAACTTTATTATACATTTAATATCCTATCCCAATCCTCTGTCCCAACATTTGATAAATTAATGCTTCTGCCTTCGTGCCATGGGAAGCCTGACGGTATTTATATAATTATAGGATCCATGATATAAAAACCCTATATTACCCTCAACCTAACTCAAAACAAACCGCAGGGCACCCCACCCACTAAAGGATAAGCATGTAGTCCGCGTCTAAGGAAGGTGGCACCAATCCATAAGTTAATCTCGTGAATGAGGATGAGCTAATTATGCTATTATCCTCAGTTTATTTATTCCCTAACCATACCCTTTCACATATATATTTATCCATTACTTCCAAAAAGTACCCAGGCCACTACCTCTGTAAAATTGTTCGGCCCGACAGCATTATCCATTTAAAGCCACGTAATTGCATTTAACTACATTGAATATTTTTTCTAAAAATTTTCAGGAATATTCCGTGGTTGTTAACGGAATATACGGACGCTGAGCTCCAATCAACGATGCCCACGTACCCCCCTCCCCAAAAGAAAAAGAAGAAGTATTAAAAGAAGCAAAAAGCGAAAAAGCGTAAATTTTATATACGGAGAAGTAACGAAAACGTAACGCTGCGCTACGTTACGACCGGACACCGTAACAGCGACATATTATTATTATGCAATAAGTGCCGCACCTCACGACGTTATCGCCGATCCATTCACCGACACGCGACGCGAGCGGTGAAATTATACGTAACCTTCGTATTTTATTCTCGATTTAATCTCCGCCTTCCATTAATTTGGATCGGCACGACGATGAATCCCACTTTTACAGCGATCTCCACGTCACGAGATAAAAAAGATTCCAGCGGAGGAGGCCACGTGTCGTGAACGTACTCCTCCGTCTACCCAACGGTGGGATCGACGGAAGGGATCTTCGGCACCTTATCTCGATCGAGAATTACAGACCGTCGGATGACGATCGGAGGGCTGGTCGGACCCCTAGAATCTTAGTGTCGCAAGCCGACAGCGGGATTTCACATGTCAGCGCAGTTAACGGCGAGGTGCCGAAAACGTCGGCGCCGTCCACTGGAACTGCTGCCGTGCTATAAATTAAACGTCGCTCGCTCTTCGGGGAATGGGGAGGAGGGGGGGAAGAGGGAGAGGAAAGTGGAGCGGAGTCGGTGGGATGATGACGGCAGCGGCGGCGGCGGAGGCTGGGATGACGGAGGAGATCATGGAGCAGATCAGGGCGGAGGGAGAGGAGAGCAGGATCGCGGCGGCCAAGGAGATCCGGCGGCTGACCAAGACGTCGGCCAGGCACCGGCGGAAGCTCTCCGCCGCCGTCGAACCCCTCGTCGTTATGCTCAGGTCTCGGAGCTCGGAGTCCCGCGAGGCCGCCATCCTCGCCCTCGTGAACCTCGCCGTCAAGGACGAAAGGTGCGAGCTTTACTTGTTGTTCTTCTTCTTTGACGCAGCAGAGAAGATGACAGACAAGAAAATTTTAATATATCAAGCAGTAAAGCGATCTAGTAGTAGTTAGTATGGATCTAAAATTTTGTCCTCCATTAGATCACTGTCACTGTCTCAACCACTGTGCAATTGGAGATCGAGACAGAAACGTTGAACGATAATTTGCATTTGAAACTCTTGCAGAAATAAAATTAAGATTGTGGAGTCCGGCGCACTCGAGCCGCTCATCGACTTCCTGCGGTCGGCGGATTCCAGCTTACAAGAATACGCCACGGCCGCCCTCCTCACCCTCTCCGCTTCCTTCACCGCCAAGCCCACCATAAGCGCCTCCGGCGCCATTCCCCTCCTCGTCAAAATCCTCAGAGACGGCAACCCCCAGTCCAAGGCCGACGCCGTCACGGCGCTCTACAACCTCTCCACGATCCCGGAGAACCTCCGCCTGATCCTCCCGCTGCTACCCGTCCCTCCTCTGATTCATCTTCTCGGCACCTGCAAGAAATCCTCCAGGACGGCAGAAAAATGCAGCGCCCTGTTGGAGTCCTTCGTGAGCTTCGAGGAAGGCCGGACCGCCTTGGTGTCCGCCGAAGGCGGGCTGCCGACGGTCGTCCAGGTGCTGGAGGAAGGCTCGCTCCGCGGCCGGGAGCACGCCGTCGGCGCTCTCCTGACCATGTGCGAGAGCGACCACCGCCGGTACCGAGAGCTCATCCTGGATGAGGGGGTCATCCCGGGCCTCCTCGAGCTCACGATTCAGGGGACGGCAAGGAGCCGGGCGAAGGCCCGGGCGCTGCTCCAGCTGCTACGGAGCTCCGGGCGATGCGGCGGGCAGAGGTCGGAGCTGCAAGCGGCGGAAGCGCTCGATAGCATCGTCTGCGGCCTCGTCTCCAACATCGACGGCGAGGAGCAGGTGGGGAAGGCGAAGAAGATGCTGGCGGAGATGGTGCGGGTGAGCATGGAGCAGAGCTTGAGGCACCTGCAGCAGAGAGCCTCAGCGAATGACTCCACCTCCTGGTGATTCGTTGCATTAATTATACGCTATATATTTCGAAAAATTAAAACCTGGAAGAACAATCGATGAGCATGCCAGTCCAGGCCGCTCATGGTATCAGGTGACTGGTGATCGATCGATCAATTGTCGATAATATACTTTAAAAATTTTATTGTCGGTAGTTGCTCTACTTGTATTCATGTGAAGAACATATAAATATTCCTCCTCTTCTTCTACTTGCTCTGAACTCATGTACAGAGAACTAAACGAGATCGATCGAAGACTCTAGGTAGCAGAAGAGGATTCACATTAATGTCGACTAATTTTTTTGATTTGTAGATCATGCAAGCAAACTGTTGATGACTGCGACCTCGCACCTACCGATCGCAATATATCCCTAGCGCTTCGACGGAAAAGGTAGATATTTGCAGGACGCCATTAATGGAGTTACCGAAGCTTTAACTTCACGTGGAATGCAATGCCGCCTTCCCCGGCCCATGTGCCCTGTCGACCACTCCACGTATACGTTTGTGTTCAATAATTAATCAACCACGGCGCCATCACCTTCGTCTCCAATTATTCTGCTGCAAATAGACCTAAGAGTCATTTCTGCGCTTCCTGCCTGTAGAAATGCAAGCATGCATTGAACGCAGTAAATAGAACAAAAAATATATAAAAACAGTACGTAGATCGAGTCTGCATTATACTCCAACCTAAACTAGGTCATATTTATGGGCCGCAGCACTTAATAAGGGAGGGTGCGATGGGCCATTAGGGCAAGCGATCTGATGAATCTGTCTTTGTTAATTATCATTACAGCAAGCAATTCCCAATTTTGTGTGCCATGCATGTGGAAATTAAGAAGAAAGCTTGTTCGCTTTTGGAAGCATGTGACTCTGTTGCATCAATGTACTCATAGTTGAACAATTTCCATGGTCCTTATTATTCCAAGCTTCCTCCGCTTTTTTTTTTCCTTAGCCATTAATTCCCAGAGCAAAAACAGGATCATGAAGATTTTAAAGCTTTAAGATAAGAGGAAGATATGTGTCAACTTCCAGAGTGCTTGGGAAGCTCAATCTGCATTGCATGCTGTACATGGTCGGCAATTAAAGCAATGGAATAATAACATCATCATTCACCATCAGCATCACTTTTTTTTTCTTTCTTCTTTCTTCTTTCTCCTGTTAGATCAGGGAATTTGACTGAGATGCTTCAAGTAGATGAAGGAATTTTGAATGAAAAAAAGAGTGTGCAACTTAATTTTAAGTAGATAAGATCAAATTATCAAGTGTGAATCAATTAATTCAGGCTTAGAGCATCTCAGCCGGCCTAACATCAAAAGCTGGAACTACTATATATATATATATATATCTCCTTCTCCAGTTAAAGGAGGAGATACGGAAGGATGAAAAAGATGGATGGAGGGAATCTAAAGAGAGACTTTAGTTAGACAATTAAACCTGGGAATAAAAGGGATCAGAATATATTCACACATAGTTGTAGTTGTTGGATGTGGAGCCTCCTCCTCCTCCTCCTCCTCCTTTCTCACTTAAATATCATCTCCATCTTCCACCTCCATGCACCGCTCCATCGACGGCCACTCTTTAATTTTTCTCCGTCGGTACTCCAAAAGTGGCACTGTTCTCTTAGGCGCTTCTTCTTCTTCTTCTTCTTTTTTCTAGCAGATTCCTCCTCTTTCGTTTATAAGCCCACGCCTGACTTCTTCACTCTCATTGATGTAATGACGAGGAAGAACACATAGCACAGAGTGAGGGGGAGAGAGAGAGAGAGAGAGAGAGATGGGCTGCTACCCTCTGGGGAAGATGGTCTCCAAGGTGATCAGGAAGTGCAAAGGTATTATTATTATTCATTTTTATGGATCATTTACAGTTTCTAAAGAATTTAGATTGAGCGTATTTGATTGCTCCATTGAAAAAAGAAGGAGAGAGGAGGCACGGAGCAGACACCACAATGGTTTACTCACCACCACCAACCTACTCTTACGCAAGATCGATGCCGGCCAGGCATGTCACCTTCGCCTCCGACACCCCCACCGTCATCCTGCCCCCTGAATCCGCCGCCCACATGATTCCTCCGGTCCCCAAGCACCACCACCACCACCACCACCACCACGAGACCGCCGCTGCCGTCTCCCCGTCACCACCCCAGCCCGAGCCGCCCCAGCCCAGGGAACAACCCAGCCGTGTCGTCCGGTTCAACCCCGCACCCGGCCCACCCGACGACGCCCCACCCTCAGCGGCCAGGCCGCCTAAACCGGCCAAGGTCAAGTTCACGGCGGCGGCGGCTGCAGCAGACCACCATCCCGGTCACGGTGGTATCCCCTACCAGAGTGGCCGGGGGGAGGCAGCGGCGGCGGCGGCAGCGGCGGCAGCGGGGCAGGGGAATGAACCGGCCCCGACCCCGGTTTACGCGGCCGGCGGCGGGGCAGGGTATCGGTACATGACGTCGCCGTTGCCGAGGTGGGAGGAGGGGGGCGACCGGCGGCGGGAGTACTTCAGCGGCGAGTACCATTACTATCCGACCCCCGTCCGCGACGGCATTTACCGGATTGCCACGGACGCCAATCGACTCACCACCATATTTAGTGAGGAGAATCCAAATGCTTGCAGCATCGCTTGATGTTTGAGTGGAGTTGTATAGCTTTTGTCTTTTCTTTCTTTCTTTCTTTCTTTTTCTTTGGCTTTGGGATGATGAGGAAGGAAGAATCTGATGCTGTTTATGAAGATTGGAGTAGGGAATATATACTTGCAGATAGATGTCACATCCTTCTTGTGTTAATTTGCTTCCTTCTGGCAAAAGATGTTTTTGTCAGCTAATAACAAGTATGAGTAAACAAGTCTCAAGTCTGTAAGTTGTTGTCATTAGGAGATCTTATTATATCTTCAGGAATCATTTGTCTTTTGTTAGAGGGACAAAAGAAATTGCAAGTAGCTGCTTACGGTCCTTCACCACGACAAAATACTGCGGGCACAACTTTCAACAGGGTTTGCTAAGAGACTGATAAAGATGCAAAAGTTCCTAGAGCAAAACAGTTAATCATTCCATAGCCTGTGAGAAATAACTGCACAAGATAATCTTCTCCTCGTTTTTGCACAGAACCTCTTTCCTGTTTGAATAGGGAAAAAAAAGCTTCGTCAAAATGTTAATACATGGGCGAGAAAGTAGCCGCAATCGTCAACAGCATAAATAAGAACTGAATCCTATCATCATCTCTAAGATGCTTACAGAAGGAAATGTTCTGAAATGATACCATGGTGGGTGTATTCGAACGAAACTTCCTACTTCAAGTTCCACATTGCCGCACGTTCTTGGATGGAAAATTACTCTTCTTCTGGTTCCCACGTACATACGTTTCTGAGGATCATTCTCAGATTGCATCTACGATGAGATATCAGCATCATAATAACACATCGTACAGGAAAACACTGTGCACATATCAAATAGCTTTTTGCAGAGCTTGATATATATCGCAGCTATTGAGCAAGACATCCATTTTAACTGAGCATAAGGCACGGATAAAAGGTCCGATAACTTTAGGCGTGAGACCTGCTTGCCAGAGATTGTTATCTACGTAAAATTTGACTTCCGCTATTAAATTCTTGCGAACGAAGATGCCAGGGGAATCAAAGTAAGCAAGCATCCTATTCCTCATAAAGAAGTATACAAGTAGCTAATAATGTAGGTGCAGACCTTGGTGCTTTCATCAATCAAGCAATGGCAAACCGTCAGCTTTGCCTCCAAGCATCTTGATAGGATCCGTACCGTAATGCAACTTAAATCATCTGCAAAAAGATAAGCACAGGTATTTGTTGCAGCTTAATGACATTTCATACGATGCTGAAAAATACATTTTAGGAAAAATGAGGAAAATATATTTGAGCACTGCTAACCATGGCGTATTCTCATCCTTGCATGATGTATCTATAACAAAAAGCTTCAGCAGTGAAAAATAATCAAATGCTTCTTACTTGGAGGAGAGCTTTGTCCTGTTTCTGGCTGCTTTAGGAATTCCAGATGTCTATCTCTTTCAATCTGCATAACTTGTTGGAGTCTTCCAAAATAACCAGATCTGAACAAATATAATCAGAAGAAAAGAGTTATTCTGAGATGCTGTTTTCTAATATTAGATGTCAACCTAACATAAGCAATTTCATACTCACCCTGCATTGTTATTTTTGAGAAATGAAGGGCTTTCTTCAGCATATGCGTTGAAAGTTTCCAGAAAAAGATCTCCCATTGTCTTTTGTTTAGTCTTTTCAATTGGAATGCTTAAATGATTTTGGTTGCAGTCCTAGACCGTAAAGAATGTTAATAAAACAAAATAATACACCACAATATACTAAAAGCACTGTACCTCATCCCCACTAGATCCTCCAGCTCCCATAAACTCAAGAGGATCGTCATTATCAAGAATTCTAGAGCCCAACTCAGGCGCTATTCTCCTCCCAGGACAATGCCTCTTTCTTTCTTTTGACCTAATTTTCTTCTGTAACTTCTGAACAATAATCTGATTTCAGAAAGTAAAATACTAAGGCAACAAAGGGTCACGAAGAATGCATACCGAGTCTAAAGCATCAGCAGTATGTCCATTTTTCTCCTCCATATCTTCCAATAGTTCAGCCATCGAAGGCAATGCAAGCATTACTTGATCAGATGCTAATTTGGAAGTTGATTCTTTGTTGGTTTCCTCTAGATCTTGCACGAGATTAGCCTCTGAAGCCTCAAAATTTTTATGGTGAACATTGCCATGCTCTTCAAAGCTTTCATATGCATCCATAAAAGATTTTTCTTTTTTGTCCATTATGTGATAGGAGGATAGCTCTCCTGAGTGTGCTTTTAAGTGTATGGAAAATTTGGTCTTGGCTTTGCTATGACCACCTATGAAAAAACTAGTTTCTGCTGAAAGCTAAATAAAGAACAAAAAACACTGAAAACGTAGTAATTTTGGATTTCCTAATTAGCAAATAAACCAAATTTGAGAATCTACAACGCTACCAATTTATTCACATGTTCCGTAAAGTAATATAAGAAGCTGTACTTATAAGATAAAAAACAATGATCCCTCTTAAGCAAAGTTTTTGTAGATATTTTAAATGAGAGATTGACTAGCAAGCGAAACCTTGAAGAACTACCTTTTCTAGATGAACTGCGATCCTTTTTATGCAAAGAAGAGAGCTTCATGGCGTCCTCTGTAATTTCAGACGATTTGCATCCTCCCTTATGATTTTTGCTTACAAAGTCAAGATAAGGATTTCGTTGAAATTCACGAGCAGCAGAAGCAACTGACAGTTTTGGAAGGACCATATTCTCCTGAAAATTCAAATTTAAAATTAAAAAAGAACCATGTCGAAATATTTGGTGCATCCTATGAATGCTAAGCTAATAAGAATCAATTGAGTAGTTATTGCCTTCATAAACATCAGTCAATATGTTCAGCATATGATTTTAGTAGTCATTATTTATATACTAATTTCATCCACCAATAACATAATGTACCTAGAGCCCCATTTTGTGCACAAAAGTGCACGAACATTTGGTTAGAGCAATAAGCTCAACATTGAGGTTGTGAGTTTAACCCTCACTAAAATAAAATAAAAAAACATAATATAACCTAATTAAGTAGCCATTAGGGAATAAAAGAACAACCATGCACATTGTAACTAATCAGTATGAAAGCACCATGAATAAATGCTATCATCAACCATCAACCACTAGTAAGCTCCAGCACATTACCAGAATGATAAACCCTAAGTCCAGAAACTATACATTATGCACAAAGTTACCTCATCAGAAATAGAGTCACGGCTAGAGTCAGCGTGGACATCTTCTCTTGGTTCCTTTTGCAAGTCCTGATGTTCTTCAAAAATAGATCCATGAACTCCTTCCTCAAACCCAGACAAAAAAAGATCCTACTTTTGGAGAGTAATTGCATCACAGGAGAGTCAGATGAGATAGAGAGAACTGGATAGATGAATTCACAAAATAATCAAAAGATTCTTGCCTCATTTGACTTAGAGGATTTTCTGTGATCCTTTACTTCACCACCAACTTGAAGATCTCCTACAGTAGAGAACATATCATTAGCTGCTTGCGAATATTACATGTCAAGTAATTATCAGTACACCATAAAAGTAGAACTGCACATATTACAACTCTATACAAGTAGAAAAGTAACTGGATAGGAACAGCAATAATACCTTAGGCTGTTCCATATAATAGATAACTTGTTTTCCAGATTCCAGTATCCCAGAGTAATATCCAGTTGATAATAGGATTTATAAAAAAAATTGAGGGCACAAAAGGAATAAAATGAATATGAATACAACAGCAAACCACAAAGGAAGATGCATTATAGATTATATAGAACGTGATCATTGAATCAAAGCATTAAGGTTTCTGGATCCAAGAAGGGAGTGGGTAAAGATATATTGGAATGAGGCATGCAGGAACTTGATCCTAAGGAACATTAAGCAGAGTTTATGAAGGCGTCAGCTATAATTTTGGTACTTTTGATAAGGTGCTACCTGCAAGGAAATTGTGAAATTTTTGCAAAAGGAAGAATAGCCATACCATGCTTGTGGGAACAAAGTCAAGGAAAAGTGACCAATTATGGTGCTTATGTCTAGTGTGTCGATCATCAAGTACGACAGAGAGCAAGAAACAGAGCTGCACGATGGGACATTGAGGAAGGTGAATAAGGACTAGGAACATTTGGGGTCTCAGGTCTCACTGCTGTGGAGAAATTTCATGTTTTGGTACAAATCGTCAAAATTAATAAGACGGGAACTTGACCTGAAACTAAATCAACTCGTTTCAACCTCAACCTAACCTTGGTTTATCAGCTTTAAGTGGAATAATGGGCGTCCCTAGGTTAACACACGTGGTTGACTAATCCATTTCTAGTATTTTCTATTGAAAGGAAAATTAAAAGAATTTCACAGATGATGTTTATAATCACCACAAAGACGATGCATAGCAGCAGCAGTTTCGATAATGAACTGAGGAGTTCAAATTTCAATGAATGTAGAAAATCTGTCTCAATCTAAGTTCACATATAAAAAGGTTATGATATTAGAACAAAAGTCCAGACTCTTACCTTCAAGAGATTCAACTCCTAATGGCGTTGGTAGCTGCACTAATAAGTTATGCATTGCATCAGAGTTTGCTGGAAAAAGAAAAACATGACTAGAGAATATAATATCAAAACCAGTAAATTTCTAGCTATTTCCTCTTCCTAAATACAATAATTGCTCTTTTTTTTACAAGATCTTAAATATAATTATAGTTACACATGCAAGCGGGTAAATGACTTTGACAGAAATGATCCTAGGAAAGAGATTTATGACAAAAAAAAAAAATTGTTTGTGCAAACTAGTACCCACGTGCAACATACATTATGACGTTAATGGAGAGTAATTTACTAACAACTTATAATCAGAACGAATTGCTTCGCCTAATCCATGTTTCAGTAATACTCTGCAGCGCAACCTTTCAGTATTTATCATCTTATTCTAATTCGGAACCATAACTTTTGAGGTGCAAGTTGGTCTTTATAGATGCACTCAAAATGGAGTCCTTTATATGATCAAGAGTATCTTGATCATTCCGTGACCCACAAAAACACATTAAATCATTCTCCCATTCCCAAAAGGAACTAAAATCTTCAGTCATCTTTACCAAATTCCACCATACTATTGGTGGCATACCGATATCTGCCTCGACTATTATCATTAACAACATTGCAGGGGGAAAATTGAAGATGGAATTACTATAAACCTAAAGTAACAAGTATTCATGAGAAACACCCCAAATAGAAAATAATTTGACTACTGCATTTTAAAAAATTTCGATAAGGGAACTATTATTACCTTCCTCGCTTGGAGGAAGGACTGCAGACTGCTGCAGCAGTCGAGATCGTACATGAACTGATCCGGTTCGTCCGCATCTAACAATCCAAATATTGCTCGAGTTAGAAGAAATTTCGAAGCAGAGGGTTCACAGTTGGGAATGAAGGAAGCAGGAACAAATGGACGGATACCTGAGAGACTCTTGCCGGAATCTGGATCCCAATTCTTACTCTTCTTCTTCTGCATAAGGAAATCAAAGGCATCGAGATTGGAAGAAGAAAAAAATCGCGGGTGATAAAGGAAAAGGCAGGGAGGAGATTCCCACCGCCGAAGTGCTCTGCCGCCGCATTCGGGATCGGAGAGTGGAGTTGCAGCGGCGCCGGCGAAAAGGAAGGGAGGGAGAGCGAGGCTTCGTCCCGCTATAAACAAGACAGCGTGATCGTAGAATCACTATCTTTACCCACGTAATACCTGCATTGTAATTGGACGATGGGTGCAGCCCCGCAGGACCCACAACAACGTGGCTGGTTGAGTAGATTCTCCCGATAAGCGTAAGTAAACCTCCTTATTTTCCCGCCATTTTGTGCCCTAGATGGTTGGAGATCAACTGCCGCAATCGAAGGCGGCGGCGGCGAAGGGATGGATGGTCGAGGAGATCGAAGACGCCAAGTCGAAAAAGAGAAGCCTTAAAACGATCTATTGGCCCTCTTCATAAGATTCACCTCCTCCGCCGGCGGCCGTCCACCAAGGGTGGTTGTAATGCAACTCTCGACACTGAAGACGATGAGGCCCGTTCGGTTAAACGATTTCATCCTTTTCGTTACTTCTATGTTATCCATTAAAAATGTCACTTTTTTTGGAATTTTCAAGCTGCCTGAAGCCCAACAGGTTCGTAAGAGAGTTGGAAAGGCAAAAAGTGACGAACTTTTGATTCGTAGTCTACGAGAATTTTAAAATATTTTCAAGAGCTTTTCGAGAAGAATATTCCTCGCACGAATCACCAGAAAATACGATGAATTGCATGAGCAAGAGATCGATGTTGAACAACACGCTGGCTTCTGTTTGTAGTGTGCGAAGCCATAAGAACAGATCAATCGAGGACTTTACAGAACCTGCGAAGTAGACTGACATAATTTACATGGAAGAACTAAATCAAACCGAAGTTTTCCGTCCGCTTTTATTTTGGTTCTTCACCTACAAACGCGATCAACTAGAAGAGAAGCAACGCAAGCAATGGAAGATTCAACGGAGACAGCAAAGTCCGAGCAGCGTAGGATTTGTCACGGCCATCTATCTCATAAGAGCCCACCGCCAGGGGCATGGCGTCCCTCGAGAGCGAGCAGGAACTCGGGTCGGAGCTTCCGACGGCGTCGGCCGCCATGAGGACGCGGAGAACGGCGGTGGAGGCCGGAAGGTAAAGCGTCCGATTCTGGGAGAGGAGCCATGTCACTCCCATCAGCTGGCACTCCCGGCCGTGTGCGGTGGCTTCCCCTCTCTCTGGTGTGCTCGATTTGGCCTTCAGCTGCCCGATTCAATACAGTGATCATCGATCGACAAGCAAGAAACCACAAGAGAAAAGGATGACAGATATGAATGCTGCAACTCCGATGGTTCAATCTCAAGCAAAGAATGCGTATTCGTTGGCACTAAATAGAGGTAACGTACCTGATTGAGGGACTGGAGGCAGCGAGAGCACCCGTCGATGCCCGGCCGGCCGCAGTCTCGCTCCAAGCGTCGCCCGCCGTCACCAGCTGGAACCCAGCGGCTCCGCGTGGCATCCACCTCAAACCCGCCGGCGCAGGCGAGTCGCCGGAACCGGACGCCGCAGTAGCAGTAAGCGGCGTCGCAGGTGCCGTTGATGCGCGGAAACGCCAGGCCGCGAACCAGCAGCGCGCGCTCGACGACGGCGGCGCACGACTCGGAGTCGTCCGGCAGGGCGGGGAGGTCGTAACCGGCGGAGGGAAGGGGACGAGCAGCGAGGGCGGTGGGTGAGTAGGCGGCATAGAGCCAAGCGGCGAGGGCGGGGCAGCAGCGAGTGCGGGAGGGGAGGCGACCACCGGCAGAGCCGAAGGAGCAAGCGGCCGTAACGGAAGGGAGAAGATCAGGGGGCAGGTCGACGGGGCAGGCGGCGGAGGCGACGTCGGACTGCTCGGGGAAGGCGGGGATGGTGGCGACAGGAGAAGCAGAGCCTGCGGGCGTGGTCGGCTGAAGCTGGACTGGGGCAGGGTCGGGTATCGGCAGCGCATGCAGGAGATCAACTCGAAGAAGCAGAAGAGTAGGAGCGCACAAGAAGAAGAAGAAGAAGAAGAAGAAGGGAGAGGAGGAAGAGAAAGCAAGAGGCATCGTGCTTCTCATTAATCAGTAATTAAAATCTTCTGCTTCCTTCTTCTTCTTTGCACTGTGAAGAGGCTCGAAGTGGTGAATACTTAACTCCGCGGCACACTGAGGAGAAACACAAGTGTGCGTTGTTCTTGGCTCTCGTGCTGAATTAAGATGCTGCATTCAGCCTTGTTGTTTTGTCTCGAGGTCATCGGAGATGGTGAAAGGAAGAAGAGAGAAGGGCCAAAAGGGTGCAGAAAAAGAAACGTAGGATTAAAGCAGCAGAGTGCTGAGAGAAGGATCACCAACACAAAAAAGCCTTAATTATTAAGGCATTATTGGATTAATAACCAGATTCATTTCAGTTTTCTCACGACAAGTACGGAGGTGTGTTCAGGACATGCTTGAGCTGAGCTCCATGTGGAGTTTAACTTATTATCTGGCCCAAAGGCCCCAAACCTGCAAAGAATGCCTTGGGCGAGGTGCCCCCAGTTTAAATTATTTTCCAGCTCTTGTGGTGAGGCAGCAGAAGCAGCGACTGTAACCGTGAGTGAGGATGGGAGTAAGAATTATTTACAGCGGTAGGGGTGGGAGATTAATGCTGGGGTTCTTTTGAGGATGGACTGCACTGCTGCCGAGAAAGAAAGCCAAGGGTGAGAGGTTGAAGAAGAAGAAGGGTTGGCATCATGAAAAGGAGGTGCAAAGAAATGAGTGGAGCTTTTCATGGAGTTGGCTTTTTGGAGTAAAAGAGCTCGGTCGATGCCTCAAATCCTGCGCGTGCAATTTTGCTCATCCCCTCCTTCCTTTGACTCCTCTCCTCCTCATCATTCATCGCCCTCGCTGCCCTGCTCTGCTTAATAATTGCCCTATTCTGTGTTTATATTTTAATCGCTGTTCCTTTGACTTATTAGGAGGACTTATATCTCACTTGGAAGTGATGAAAGGAGAAAACTAGTGAGCATGCATCAGTCAATCGCTTGTCGGATCGGGTCGGGTATATAAATAAATAAATCCGTACTATATGTGCTCATTCACAGTCTTCTTTCTTGGGCACTATTGGAGCGGATCCAGGTCGGGTTAACTTAAAAGGAGAAGAGTCCAATATTAGTATGCAGCAGCACGCTGGGGTTCCCATGCACGTGAACTCATCGAATAGTCCATGAAGAGTTGTTTTACCCGATTAGGCCTACTGCATGTCCATTTGCACTGGGCTCCACGTGGACTCGGAATCCTAACTCTTATCGGGTTCTATTCACGATCATCGGATCCCTTTTTTATATCTATATTTGAAAATAAAATATATATTTAATATAATTATATATATATATATATTAAGTAATATAAAATTATTTTATTTATAATTTTTTAATGAAACTTAATTCTCTTCTACATCACATTTGAAATTTAAAAAAAAAATTGTTGTGATGTACTAATTTGTTATCTCAGTGTTATTATTTTTTTAATGTATTTATTCTTTTTATGATTTGTCGATGCTTACATAATTTTTTGTTATTTATAAAAAATTAATTAAGAATTACTCTTCGTACTAAGCTAAAATTGGTATAATTATTCTGAACTAGATATTTTAAGTTGAATAAAAAAGTTATTCTATTTGTAAAAAAAAAGGTCGATCATCCGACGTGGACGATTCTCCCTCCATTTGAATATTAAAAAGAAAAGAAGTAACATCACCAAGAATGGTAACTAAAATAAAATAAGAGTATGAGCATCCAAATGCTTTAAAAGTGGATGAATGATATCGTTGCTCACTTTACAGTTGTTCAAATATGGTTAAGTAATGTCTCGCCCGATATGCTCACACCATTCTTTCTTTTTTTATTCACTCATTTCCTTCAAATCTTTCCCCTTCTCTTCTTTACGTTATTCCTGCAATACGATTAATATCCGCTCATCCCATATATTCTTATTCCATTTTTGTTTGGTTTCTTTTTAAATATGCATAACTTGATCTCTCTTTTCCTTTTCAACCATTCCTTTTGGGTTTTTGGCCTCTATTTATGATGTTCGACAGCACACTTAATATATATATACAAAGGAAGGACAAGGAAAAAAAAAGATTCCCCTCCATATGAACCATCGCTATCTCTTTCCCTCCTTTTCTTACACACGCCTTTATTCTTAATTCTGATTCTTCCACCTTTTTTTTTCCCTCTCTTTTACTTATTTATTATTCTTTCTATGTTTTGATTTAATTCAAACGAATAAGTGATGCAGAATTATTTATTAAAAGAAAACAAAATAGAATAGAAGGGGCGCACGTGAGGGAGGGGCATGCCCACGTGAGGCCTACGGATAAATAAGGTGTAAATATAATCAATAATTAATAAGAAAAGATGGCCGTGCAATTATTTTTCTTTTAAAAAAATTAATTTTTTATACGCCTAAGTAAAATTAATCATCAATCATATTTGAATCGATGAATAATTTTGACGGTCCATTTCATTCTTGAGATGCCACGACTCCTCCTCCGGGGCCGCTTCTTAAATCCCGCACCTCGATCCCTCCTCTACTCGCCGCTCTCTTCGCCACCCCAATTGAGTCCTCCTCCGAATCCCCCGACCCATCCTCCTCGTGGAAATCCATCTGCATACGATCGCCTCCCTCTCCTCCTCCTCCTCCTCTTCCGAATCCTCGGCGCTCCTCCCATTAACTCTCCTCGCCGCACTCTCGGGTTCGCTTGGTGCAGGTCGGGAACCGATCCGCCGCCGCCGCCGTTGCCTCCCTGTTCGTTGATCCGTTCCACCTCCCTTCTCCGTATGACGCTTCGGCCGGTTCGCTTCCCCACTTGCATCAAGTGAATTCGAGAATACCTGGCGAAAAATGTTCAATCGATGACGGCCTGATCTCCGGTAGTTACGCCTCTTGTTTTTTTATATGACTTTTTTTTCTTGGTTTTGATGGCCATCTATGTCTTTTTTACGTTCGCTTGATGGTCGAGTGATTTTTTTCCCCTGACATGCTTCTCGATTTCTTAGTCTTTGATGTGTAGGTTCTTAGTTGTTAGTTACTGAACTGATGGTAACATTTGACACGATTTAGTTTTTTTTCTCTTTTCCCTCAGTTCTTTGCTGGGAAGAACGACAAAGATGGGGATATTTTTATACATTTTCTGCGTGCCCGCATGATCGGCAATTTATCTGTAATTAATTACTTTGCAGGGCATGGAGTTTTCAGAATCTATTCTGGCACGCCAAAGATTGTCATGATGAACTAGATGTTAGAAAATTATTTAAATTGGAGAATAGCTGCTTGTGATGACCTGCTATGTGTTATGGTTTAATATAGTGAAACAGTAAACCGATTATCAAAAATCATGAAGGGCACTTCTTCGTCATTTTTCATCAACATGAATTGCCCCTCATTGCAGAGGAAGAACTGTTTAGTTGTTCTATAAATCTGCATTATTGAATCAAATTCAAAGGCTAACAAATATTTGTATTTCATTTTTAAAGAGATGGGTCACTCACGGTGTGAGAGGATGGCAGGTAGTGGATCATTGGGTTCAGTTTACTTCAATTTTAGCAGTATTATAGTGCTGAGAAAATGAACCTACGGGACAGGCTTCTGCATTTTTGATCTAGACAGGAACCTCAGTGTTTTTTCATAAAAGAGGTCAAAAAAAACTTGCAAAGAAATATATTTTCCATAAAAGTGGAAAAAAAAGTGAGAAGATAGTGTCAAAGGTTATCTTTGACATTCCACTTGATAATATCACGCATTGTACGAGGATGTATCAATGTCGCTTTGAAAAAATACTGCTTATTGACACCCATCCCACCACCAAGAGATCTCTTCCATCAGGATGAGCTTAAAAGTAGCAGCAGTGGATGATGGTGGATCAAACAGCTACAATTTGGAACCAACATATTGCCCAGGCTATAGAATGTGCTCAAAGGCATCCCATGCCTGTCAGCCAATGACAAGGGCAGTGAAGGAATGAAACGTCTGGCTGCTTGCAATCTGACAAAGCATCAGAATCTTGTGGCCTTTTGATGTGCTAAAGATTTAAGAAAATAACTATCCTTTTTTTTCTGTTAAATTTTATATTGGCCTGCTGCTTTTCCTTAATTATGTCTTTCTTGGTCCGGATGTTTTGTAGTGATACGGATATCCAGATGATTCTATCTGCCTTCAATGACCTGAAATAGTCCTGGTGAAGTCCTTCAGGACTGGAATGAAGGTATATGCTAATGTAACTAAGGCTTGTTGATTCTTGTGCAGTTTTCTACACATTGGAAGCATGAAATCACACATCTTCGAGTTTTTCTTCATGAAGGAGGGCTGTATGTAACCTTGTTTGTACTTTAAACAACTTCGTGTGTAACTGTTTGTAGCAAGTACTTAGTTTTTTATGATTCACCTGATCACTAAACGTTTACGTAACATCAGAGTGCATAGTTAGGGTCCAAACAGCAAAGAGCTTCAGATTCAACTGGGCGAGGGCCTTTTCCTTCCGCCCTCTGCAAAAGTAGATAGAAGAGTCGAAATATAGGAAATATTGTAAATTTTTGCCTTCACCACAGCTTCTCTCTCTTATGATCTGTTCAAGCATAAAGCTGGCCTTTTTGCTGACAGTTTGTGGGCCGGGCAAGAAAAATGAGCCTTGAGTGGTGCTTCATAAATTTTCTTATGAGAATATATAACAGTACCGAAATTAAATCATCTCTCTTGAGAGAGAAGCTTGCATCATTGATTACATCATGATGCTCTCATCTACACTTTTTCCCTTCTGGAAATAAAACAAAAGTTTTTCATCAAGTTCACACTGTGCAAGATGGCCTTTTGATAGCTGAATTGCGCTCATAGAAGTACTCCCCAGCTCCCTGACCATCAAGCTCCAAACTTTATCTGCTGCCTGCGCATTCATTATGAAATAATCCTTTCTTTATTTTATTTGTATCGTGCATTTATTATGACATCTCGTGATGCTCGGTGGTGACTGGATTCATGATGCCATATCTGTGCTTTATTCTATTTGTACTGTGCATTTATGACATGTGCTGATGCTTGATGGTGAACTGGAAAATTTTCTTGAAGTTGCATTCAATCAATTAATTAGCTGCTGCTTGTTAGTTGTCACCTTCGGCCAAGTTGGCCTAATTAATTTAAAAGGGCTGATGGGCATGTGCTGCTGCGATCACCAGTTCACCACAAAGGATCCTGGATAAGAAGTAGCATATAGGAGTGAGTTACATCTTCTATCATCTCTCCTTATTTTATTTTTGTCTGAAACCCTCTTGATTCTTGTTTCCAATTTGCATTTTGTCTATGTCCTATTGATATGTCGCGCTCAGCTTTATCCTCCTAATTCTGTCATTTGCAAGGGGAAGGAAGAAGACGCAAGTAACACTTGATGCAGCACGTGTTGGAAGAATGAATAAGGTAAGAGGACCAGCAATCACGGAAGGAGCAGGGAAAGCCCATGTCAGATACTTTGGCAAAATTTGAAGTTGGTACATCTCCTGCGCATCAAGACCTAATTGAAGAAATATTGGTCAGGAGTAGATATCCATCAGAAACAAACAATTTCCAATGTCATATCGCACTTAAACAAATAGAATACGTAACCTAAGCTCTTGATGGAACTCTACTTTTATGTTCCTCTCAAAGTGGTGTACGATGTTGATTGATTCTTTTTACCAGTTGCTGCCATTCTAGAAGCCCTCCAGTGATTCCGACTTCGACCTAATCTACTCGAGTCGGCATCACAATGAAGGAAGGAGGTTGGATTTAAGAGCCTATTTCAGCTCCATTCTTTTTCTTAAATTTGAAAAATGAATGAATCATATTGGATTAATCTGGAAATTAAGATTCTTATCCGCAGCTTCACTTCACTTGAAAGACGCCATTAATTAATCAACCTACAAACCGACCAACCTTTTACTCGGGCAAATTAACAGATTCACATACGCCCCAAAAGATCTTACAAACATAAACATAAAATTGACCAGCCAAAGCAATCGAAGCAGTTCGCTACCGGGGATCGACGGCCGTGATGGTGATCTGGTTGATCGAATGCATCGTCGAGGAGTCCGACGACCTCGTCAGCGGCGACTTCCGGGAATCGTCGGACGGCGGCCTCAGCCTGGCAAAGGACGGCGGCTCAGTGGGCCTGGGCAGCGGCACCTGGTCGGTGTTCAACATGAGAAGCACCGACGACATGGTCGGCCGGTCGTTGGGATTCTCCTGCACGCACAGCATCCCGACGTGGAAGCAGCGGCACGCTTCCTCGACCAGGTAGCAGCGATCTCCCAGCAGCGGATCCATGAACTCCGACGCGCTCTCTTTCTCCCACAACTCCCATGCCTTTTTGCTCAAATGCATCGACCCATCAATAAATCTATCGGTCAAAGGAGAAGAAGAAGATGCACTACGGACTTACATGTCTCAGAAGGGTCTGTCCATGTTCCAGAATGTGTGATCCATTGTTCCTTTGGCCGCTCAGGATCTCCAGCACGAGAACTCCGAAGCTGAACACATCGGACTTCACAGAAAACTCCCCTTCCATTGCATACTCCGGCGCCATGTATCCACTGTTTCAGTGTTCTCTTCTTTTATCATTTATTTCACTAGACTAAATCGATGATGATTGCATCATCAGGCTTTGGCAATTTAAATGCTTACTATGTTCCTACAACTTTTCCGGTGTTGATCTTGTTGCCGTCCTCTCCCTCAAAGATCTTGGCCATGCCGAAGTCTGAAATCTTAGGCTTCATCTTGTCGTCCAACAGCACGTTGCTGGCCTTCAGGTCCCGGTGGATGACTTTGAGCAAGGAATCCTCGTGGAGGTAGAGAAGCCCCCTCGCAATTCCGACGATTATGTCGCGCCGCCTTCGCCAATCCAACTGCGTCCTCATTTGCGAATCTAACAAACGAAGACCAACTCACACATATTAGTCAGAGATCGTCTCAACTACTGCTCGCATCTTCTTCTTCTTCTTCTTCTTGTTTCCTTTCGATCGACGTGTGCTAACCAAATAGAAAGGCGTCGAGGCTTCGGTTGGGGAGGTACTCGTAGATGAGAAGCTTTTCGTCCCCCGACACGCAGCAGCCCAGCAATCTGACGAGGTTTCTGTGCTGCAGCTTCGCGATCAGCTCCACCTCGTTCTTGAACTCCACATTGCCCTGCCGGGACTTGGCGGAGAGCCTCTTGACCGCCACCTCTTGCCCGCCGTAGAGCACTCCCTGCATGATCCAAACAATTCGATTAATTCAATAGGATCGACGAGCCAGTGATTGAAGGAGGAGGGAAAAGCTCGATGGATGATTAATTACCCTGTAGACGGGGCCGAATCCACCTTCACCCAGTTTATTGTCCTTGGAAAAGTTTCCGGTAGCTGCTTGTATTGTGGATAAGTCCATCACCGGCAAATCCGAGCTGGATATTGGCCTTAGATTCTCCATCTGAGCTCGTCTCACGGCTGATGATGCATCTAAAGAGATCAGCAGTGCGTGGATAAGAAAAAGAAAAGGTATTGTCGATTACCGAAATTTTACCATTGCGTCTTCTCCACCTCCAGCAGTATATGCAGTAGACAATACAAGAGATGACGACGACTACAAGAACCGACACCATAATCTGCATCCCAGCTGAACTCGATTTCTTCCCGTCTCCTGCTGTTTCAGTTTCGCGATCAGCTCGCATATCATCGAAGTAAAAAAAAGAACTCAGACAGATAGATGTTAACCTCCGTTTGCATGTGGAGCTGCCGCATCAAGCAACCGACGAGGGTGATGATGCTGATGAGTGGGAAATTTGGGAACTGGAAGAGCTCTTCTCGCCATCTTGAAGTTTGATTTCACGGAATCAGCTTCGGCCTCAAGGGAGGGTGGGGGGCAACTAATCAACTCTTTGTTATCAGAGATCTGCTGGCACCAACACAAACGCCAGCCTCGAAGAGATGATGATGGGGAGAGGAAGTCTGAACGCAGAGGAGGAAGGTGAGAATTGTACTGAAGGAGGTTGGTTCACATGAGCCTTCCTGCATCCTGTTCCTGCAACCAGCTTCGCTCCGCTGCCAGTGGAGACGGAGGATCACTCTCTCTCTTGCTGATGATGCATAAAAAAGGGGAAGAGATGGTTGAGGGACTGTGGCCCAAGAAAAATAAAGGAGAGATTTAATTGTCACCTTTTGGGAGTCGGTAGGAAATTAATGAAGACGGTGGGTGCCGGCGTTTGACAGAGAGCAAAGTGGAGGGCCGAGCGGGGCAGGCATTGGCGAATGATGGATGATTTGGTGCTGCTGAGGAAAAGCCACCACTTAAATAAATATGCAATGCATTTGTGTGGCAAACAAGTCAATCACGGGAAGTCCAAGTATTTGGCCCACTGCATTGAAATTTCAATACGCACGCCTCCATGCGTGGATCATGCAGGATAAAAGAAAGACTAAATCACTGATATGATCTTGTGTTTTATACGAGGGATAGATTAACTCGATTTGACTGAACATGGACTGGGTTTCGTTCCTGGTTCTGGCTTGATCTTGACTGGTTTTGTGTTGTCCTAGGGAGTAGCAGGCATTAATGTAAAGAATCTGGAAGAAACTGTAACAGTTTGAGATTTAGAATCCATAAGGGAGGAGCTGAAATAGTTTCTTTCAAACGGTGGGAAACAAACACCTGGTGCAAAAGTCCACCCGCATAGTTTTTTACTATTTTTCCCATAAAAAACATGCTTTGTATGATTTAACATGAGCTACGAAAGAATGTTGGCATGTTTTGTATGACGTTTCACCATGAGGCCGGAACAAGAAAGGGGAAGGGAAAATCTTCAAGATAAAGGATGATGTGGTGGAAGACTTTGGCAGGCTCAGCTCAAGTTTTACATTTAATAAGAATGAGAATGCAAGTCACATTTACATTCCTTCATACTGAACAAACCATTAAGATTTCTAGGCTTTGGCTAAGCCTTTGTCAATGGACCATATCTGTCCTAATCTGAGCACAATCTATTGAAACTGTGATCACAACTCATGGGTAGGTCACATCTTCACGGTTGTAGTTCAACAAAGCCAGTGAGCTAACCATATCAACGGCAGGCTCATACTGGCACACCACGGTTCCAACATGTTCTCCGGAACAAATTAGAAGAAAGGAAAATTGCAAACATCTCATGTAAAAAATTAAACTTCTTAATTAATTTCATGTCAGATAATGTAGTGTGACAAGTTCTATGGTATTAATGATAATGTTACAACAGGAACGGCTGGTTCTTCAAGAGGAAATCCTTTGGGCTTTTCAGGTCAGGAAAAATCAGCAGGATCTGGCACTTGATCCCCAAAGCCATCTTTTCAAAATGAACTAATACATGGCTAATTTAACAGTTATAATATGAGAGGAAAGAATAGATGCGTGTAGCATCTTAGATGACCAATATTGGGCACAAAACCTGGTCTTTCCAAGTTTCCAACACTCGAGGATGAAGACGACTTCACAGAAATGGAGGATCGTATTAGGCACACAGTTCTCCCACCTTGCGAGACAACCCGTCATCCACCTCATCTGTGTGCTCCGAAATTGGCTCTTCCTGAATCCAAATAAAATATTAGAAACTGCATCCAGGCAAACAGATTGCTCATGGAAAAAAAATAAAATAATCATTAACATTACATCTTTTTACCAAAGCAAAAGATGGATGTGGCTTATTTCTCAAAAAAGTGTTTTTTTTTGAAATCCAGTACCTCAACAATAACAACAAAGATCTTTCAAGCTGAGCTAGCCGGTGAACTTTCAATGATTCACATTCTAAGGCTCCTGAAGATACCCAACCAAAGCATCTAAGCTTTCACTATAACAGGCACCTACCTATTATCCTTAGGCCTACCATGTTCAATTTAACAGGTGGATCATATTAAAAGCCATTATCACGCGCCAGTATTAAAGCAAAATAACCTTAAAATAGAGTTAGCCCGATGGAAACAGTTGCAATAGTGTTAAATCAGAACTGCAGTATGAAAACAAAGGGGAAAGAAAAGGCAGTTTCTTTTATCACTTACTTCTGCATCCCTTTTTCCTTTTACAACCACGCACTTGGATGCACTAATACTGGCGCTCTTCAGCAAGCTCCGAGCACTGCTATTTGTCTTGTTTAAAACATTTTCCGTTTCTGATGTATGATGGTCGGATACTCCTTGCTGTACCCTCGGAGGGCTTTGAAGGGTGGTTCTGGCAACAGATTCAGCAGTCCTCTTCTCAAAATCGTTATTCTGATCACCAGTTTCTACTTTTGATGCACAGACCCTTTCCCTGTTGCAAATGACAAATTGAAGAAATTGAGCTGTAAATTAAAGCTGGCATCCTGCTTACATAAGAAGCTAACAAAAATGTGATTAACTTTACTAGTAACTCTGAATTGAATGTCTATAGTTAAAACCTCGGAAGAGATGCATGCTGTCGCTGGAGAGGACTACTTCTTTCACCTTTCCCATAGTGCTCTTCAAGATGTGCAAATTGTCTCTTAAAACGATCGACTCCACTGTAATTTAGACATGAAATATAAGAAAGTGATTCCTGAGGCAATAAAATGAATCACTAAAAATACAGCACTTGTTCAGGAAGAACATCCTAAACGGTTGAGTTGGGCTTTCCTACTCAGAATAACAATTGGTTCTTGCAATTTCAGTAAAGTCCCGTTTGAACATATGTGCCAACCTAATTACACTGCTGAAGAAGATAAATATGAATTAGCAGCAGAAGCTCTTAACATGGGCAAACAACTAGATCCTACTACTTTCTAGCAGTCATCACTCTTTAGGAACTGTGCGAGCTAAATGAGGTCTTGTGACTGGTCCCTCTTCTGAGAATAGGAAATAAAAGATAACATCAACTATTTTTCTCTAAAAACATAACCAGAAAGGTGCTCCCTTTCATTGCATACATGAGGGATTCACCCTCTTTTCTTTTCTTTTTTACATCCCCCGCTATCCAAATACATCTTATACAGGAGAGGTGCTCCCTATTATTCGCTAAAGAACAAAACCTCATTAGGTATCTGGTAAATTAGAATAACAGCTGGTTAGCAGGAAGTAGAACACTACCACTTAAATCATGTTCAACATATCTTTTTTGGGCAAGTATAATCTAATCAGACTTACCTTGGATACATGAAGCTAGTCTGTTCACCACCTCGAAGATACTCCTGCAGCATCTGTGGATGATATTCCAGAATCTGTTTGCTTCTCAAAAGGGAAGACATTTCAAGTTAAACATGGATAAATTATCATTAAAAAAAAGAATAAATAAATATTTATTAAGCAATTGGTAACGTACCTCTCTATAGATCAGTTCTCTTACATCATCTTTTGTTAATTTTCTCCTTTCAAACTCAAACTCAAGTTTTGAGATAGGTTGTGTTGATGGTTCACGATCCACATTTGCAAGACCCCTAAAGTATGGATCTGCTAAAGCCTGAAAAGTGTGGCAGCATAAGTATCAGATGAAATAAAAGATTACATATACGTTTTTGATCCCTTGGCAAAGTCATAAGCCTCAAAGCAAACATTAAGTTGATGATCCTTACTTCTTCCGCACTTGGTCTATCTTTTGGATCAAATGCTAGCAGACGCTCCAATAAACGTAGTGCCAATGGATCTACAGTTGGAAACTTCTGTGAGAAAGGAACTGGTTGTTTCCTTCGCATGCTGCTAAGATACCGCCTTGCTTTTTCATTTCGAATCTAGCATTATAAGGTAAATTTTAATAAAAACACTCATAAGCCAAGTCCAATATTATGGTATAAAAAACAGTTCAGGAAGCTGGCTAGAGAATGCAAAAATCATATTTTCTATGATTATCCTATGGCTTTCCCACTGAAAATGTAAATGAAGACTCAAGATACAGAAAGCATGTACAGTATTTAAATTAGAGCTATTCTTCCAAATGAGGTCTAACGAAGGTTCAAGATTTAACTGACAGCTCCTTTTCAAATAGCCATAAGAAGTAAAAATGCATATCATGATAAATAAATCCAAAGAGATATTGAAAGATCCATTTTCCTTTAAAAGTTAATCAGCAAAGTTGAAAACTGCCACGAACGCTCAATGTTTTCTACACACTTCTACAATCAATTGCTGTTTTTCATTGCCTGACAAAAGATATTTAGTAAATGTCCTAGATCATAATCAATCATCTTATTAACCTTAATGTCTCCTAATAAAGCATTATCAGCTAAAAGCTTGAATAATTTTATTAGTGAGTCACTAGCATATAGGTACAGTCCAAAGGATTAATGGAGCATGACCATCAAATAGTACCATGGTGACTATTCTATGACACCTTTCAACCGATATGTGCCTCAATACAACTGGAAAAAAAAACTCATGGTCAAATTTTTACAAAGCATAACAAGATAAATAATTGATAAATAGTAAACAGAAGTACGTAAGCTTCTTACAATTTTAGTAACAGGATTATATGTTGAAGCAGAAATATTTATACAATAGCAAGTGTGGTTTCCTTAAGAGAGTAGAATCAACAACACAGAGAATTGTACAAACCCTAGCGACGGTTTCATTAGATGGTGTTCCCAGCAGATCAGTCATGAGATCCAGTTGATGTACAACATTCTTTCCAGGAAACAATGGCCTCCCGGTTAGCATTTCTGCAAATATACAGCCTATACTCCAAATATCGATTGCTGGTGTATACTGCAAAAGGCAGATATATTTTAGGTGATGAATCTTCAGGAGTAAAATTCAGTAAATAACATAACTTATAGGTCATATTGCTAACGTTCGTTCCAAGACCAGTGGAAAAGAAAGGTGCATTACTTTTGACATGATTCAATTTAAACAAGGAAAACATATCTATTAGGACAAACCACCACAAGTATCATAGTTGAGACCCATGTATAGATAAGCAATAATCTGATAAGATGCCATAAATTGCACTCCATATGCTTTGTTCCATATTTTCAGTAAAGAAGGCCAAAAAGTCAAGAGTGTAACAAGAGTATCATGGAAAAGAGAATAAAAAAGCTCATTTTCTTATGCATCCCTGGAAAAGAACATAAACAGTAAAAAGCGGACTGCTGATGGAAGGATGCATATCAAATAACATTTTTGGATAGTCTAAAATAAAATGTAACAATATATAATACTAATTAGTTCAATTGTGCATCCAAAATATTATAAAGAACCTCACTTTAGAGAAAAAAGATCCACAAAGTTCAGGGGCACGATACCATCTAGTTGCCACATAATCCTGAAAAATAAGAAGGAATCGAAGTCAATGGACCATGAGATGATATCAGCAAGGTTTAATAGCACACAAAATAAAGTAGAAGTACAAAGTGACAACAACATAGGACTATAATTCTAGCATTTTTATAGTTAGAAATAATACATACAGTCCAGAAGATAGCTGAAGGAGCATCATTAAATGAGACACGAGCAAGCCCAAAGTCGCAAATTTTCAGTTTGCAGTCCGCGTTAGCTAGTATGTTTTTGGGCTTTAAGTCACGATGAAATACATTCGCTACAATAGACAAAACAAATCATCCCATCTTAACAGATGCTTCTAGAATGATAAGAGACCTACACATAGTCAACAGAACCAAAAGAAGAGTAAAAAAACCTGTGTGAATATATTTCAACGCTCTTAAAAGCTGGTACAAGAAGAACTGATAATGTTCTGGAGTGAGATCATCATTGGCTTTGATAACTTGGTGAAGGTCTGATTCCATCAGCTCAAAAACGACATATATGTCTCTAAATTCTCGCCGGGAAGGAGGAAGCATTATGTGCTTAATTTCTACAATATCAGGATGCCGGAGTAGTCGGAGCAACTTGATCTCTCTAAGGATGCGAGTAGCATCTGAAACATGCTCAAACACATCATTAATCTTCTTGATGGCAACCCTCTCTCCTGTGTGGGTGTCGACAGCAGCTGCGACGACTCCGTAACTTCCCTTGCCGATAACCTCTTGTATCTGGTATTGGCTGGCTTCCCCATACTCCGTGAAAAATTCGTTGTCAAGCATGCTCTGCGCAGTTTGAAAATATAAAAATTAAAATAAAATATATAGATCAGGTATCGATGGATCGGAAGTCAAAGATAGCAGGCTCAGCAGCCAGTGAATTCTAAGCAAAAGGCCCCCGATCAAACACCCCTTTTGACATAGCAAAGCGAGAGAGATAAAAAAAAAACCGAAAAATTGGATCTTTGATAGGATTTTTTTTAAAATTTTTTCCCTAAAATCTAGGTGAAAATAACCAACCTTTAGATCGAGCCTCGTAACAAATCTATAAAATCAGTCAACACGTGCTTCAATAGAAACTACAACACTCCAGAAAGATCTCCCAACTCAGATTTCGGTCCCAGTAATAGGAATGGATTAGTTACTCTTCTTACAAATTGGGATCTTACCTACCGCACAGAAAAACAAATGCAAGAAGGGGGAAAGAAAAAACTATCATATAAAAAAAACAAGGGGGAAGATAAGGAATCGACCAGGAGATCCAAGTGAATAGAAATCACAATAAAGACGATAGGCTTTTGATCGTGTCAGATGGGAGACATACCTTCCTGAGGGGCTGTTCAATCGGCGGCATCCTGCAGCGCTTGGGGACTCGGATACGCGAGAGGACGATGAGGTCCAAGTCCTCGACGATCCGGAGCTGATCCTCGTCCCCTTCGTCGCCGGACTCGTCGTAGGCGGCGGGGTCGTCGGTCACCAGCGAAGAGGCGGCGGCGGCGGAGGATCTGTTCGAGCGGCGTTGGAACCAGCGACGGACGCCGTCAACGATAGCTCCTCCCCCCATATAATGGCTGCGGAGGCGGCCAAGCGACTGCGGCGAGGGCTGCTGCGGCGGAGGTGGCAGATCGGAGGGTGGGATAGCGGCGATCGCGGCATCGGATGCCCGCCCCGCCTTCTCTCTATTCTCGGCACATTTCTCTCTCGCGACGGCGTCTCTTTTTTTTCCTTTTTTCGTTGCTCGCTTCCTTTTCTTTTGCATATTTATAGAAAATGAAGATTTTATTTTTATGAGGAAAAAATGGATAGAAACTTGGACTGCTTATTTATGCACCCACCCCCCTGGAATATTATATTTTTTAGACCGCCATAAACCTCGTCAAATATAACCCCCTTTTGAAGTTGCTCGTTGAGTATTTAAACTTCTATTGAATTATCTCTAAAAGCGTCAGTGCTAAATATTTTTAATTGGATATTTTTTACTAAATATAAAATCTAATAGCAATTATTTTACTGTGGAGTCAACCCTGCAATATGTCTCAGTTTTAAATTATTTTTTTATTTAATATGTTTGAAAGTAAATCTAACATTAATTTTAATTTTTTGGGGGTCTAAACTTGAGGAATATGTCGAGTCGGGTATGGATACTAAAAGAAAAAAGGAAACTAAGCGGATCGGGTTTGGATTAGGGCGGAGCCGATCCGAGTCCAGCCCATCTACCTTCGTGATGCCAGCTGACTGAGTCGAGAGGCGTACGCATCGACACGTCCCCGGTCTACCCAAAACATGACCCAGCTGAAAGATAATCAATAAAAAATCTTCATCACGTGTTCGGCACGGGGCCCACACGAATTCGTCGCTTTCCCATCACAGACGCAGACGGTGACAGTAGCGGGTAGGGGTTGATGCGGTGGACTTTTATTTCGTCCACGGTCGAGTATTTCCATCTGGGCCCCCTGATAGTTTTGACAATATCAATTCTTCCCCTCGAAATTATTTTTATTCCATGGATTTTTGAGGGTGAAACTAAACGAGGTTTGTATCCATTTTTTATAACAAAATATATATCTTCATAATAAAATAATATATAATAAAATTAATTCAATGGATGATTAATCTTCTTTTTATAATAGTTTTTTAAAAAATGGTATGCAAAAAGATGAAAGCAGAGGGACATGCTTGTCGCCGTCCCACTTGGCTTGGGGACGAACGAGGACGGTGGATTTGTTGTCGAAGCCGTCGCACACCACCAACTCCGATACGCGACTCGTGGTCTCCTCGTAAATTTAACCTGACGATTCGACGCACCGACGAGGAGGTCCTCTGGGTTTAGAGTTTAGATCTAATAAGGAACCAAACGTCGATGGATGGATGGATTGCAGTGGGTTAACGAAGGAATGGGCCATGTCGATGCAAACAAATTGAGCCTTGTACTTCTCGTTCGGTGGCTTCCGTTCCGTCACATTCCATTCTCGTGGCAAAACTTGCGTCGGAGGAGGACAGAAGAGGCGCCCCTGGCCAATTACTCAACGTGGCAAGTTCTAGATGCACAGACGCCATAGCAGGATGGGGATGGCCCCCCTACTTGGTTGAGAGTTCTTTTTCATCAATAAATGATGAAGAAGAAATCTCTTTTTTTTTTTTTATGGGTGAGGAACAGTTGGCCATGTGATTGCTCAGGAGGAGATATATATATATATATATATATATACATACTCAAATTAATCCTCTAGCAATCAACCGAACCCGCGCCCACGCTGCATATAGGATATAGCTGTATGGTCGTGCCCACGCTGCATATAGGACATATGCTAAAAATAGAACGAGAACTTTTTGCCTACGTATTAGTCATATCCAGGTACACGAAATAGAAAGAGGAAAAAGAGAAGTCTCGTCATCCCCTTCCAAATGACAACAAATCCAAACTCCAGCTCCCACACTAGAAATGTTTTAAGGTACGAGTACAAATAAGCTCAAAACAGCAGAAGAACCAAAGATAGGAAAACATATAGGATGCGCCGCGAACAGAACAAGTGATGGTAAAAAACAAGCTTGCAAAACTACTAAGATCCGAGTCGATTTGTTTCTGATGCCATGCAACTTGAGATACAGTGAGTAAATAAATAATGGTACAAAATGCTACGCTGTCGGAACAAGGTGACGACAGACACGGAGCATTCAACTGATGGGTTCATCACAGTAACAAACAACAACAACAAACGATGCACCAGGAGGAGATTAATAACCTAAGAAGATGTTTTCTCGGTACTAGGACTGAAATCCTCATACATTGTGGATTTCGTGGTAATGACGAATAACTTCTGCAACAAAAGATGGATGCATCATGATGAGATTAACATTCAAAGAAGCTTGCTCAGGACTAGAAATGAAACCCCCACATTCTTCCGGCTGCTTCTTATTTGCAGAGCAACGGTGATCATCATGAAAGCAAATTCCCAATACAATTATATTCCAACAGTAACTCTCTTGGCGAGCATATCCTTCATCTCTGATTCAGCTAATAGGAGTGTGCTGGCACCAACAAGAATGCTGGCAAAAGTTCCAAACTAAGAAGCACGTGGATTACCATAACCACGGCCCCGACCCATGTATCCGTAGCCCCTTCCGTAGTATGACCCGGACCCGCGAGCACGTCCACCTCTATAGCCACGTCCACCTCCTCGACCAGGTCGATGCCTTGAAAAATCACCAAAGGTCTGCATTGAGAAGAGCAGAATAAATTTCAATATCTTCTACGGATGACGGGAATAACACCTCTCAAAAGACTCCTAAGTACCTCTGTATCTATCTTAATTTGCTCAGAGTATCTGGTCCTCCCACCTCGCATTCCTCGGTCGAGGGTGGAGCAAGAAAGTGTATCAAAGAAATCATCCTTTACATAAACGGGCTTTAGGAAGAAAAAGCAAACTAATTAGCAGAGTTGAAGATATTTCACTAGGCTGACAAATGTAATCAGAACGTGGAGAATCTTGTAAATTTATTTTGATTACCTTGGTCTCAAGGTTTACAGCTTCTTCATCTTCCTCGAGTGTCTCGTCAATTTCATCTTCTCCTAGGTCTCCACCATTGTCCCTTACATGACCTTTATTTTTTCCAAGATGACCCCAGACTTCATCTTTGTTAAATTTTTCATTCATCGCAGTAAAGTCAAAGTCTTCAGTAAACTTAGTTGAAGGGCGCGAGTACTGCACTACCAGATAAAGAACACTTTTAAATGGATACATCAGGGAACGGGAGACCATCAATTTAATATTGCCTAGATCCTTTTAAGATAGAGCAAACAACCAGCAGCAGTAATACTAATAGTAGAAGATAAATAGGTCTTAAGACAAAAAAAAAAAAAGTAAATCTTGGTTGACATAGTAATTTGAGATACCCGTTAGTGACATGAATGGAACTCCTCAGCTTTTCCTATACATTTTGATAAAAATTGAATTTCACATATCACTAACCACATAAGCAGCTGCTGCCCTCGCAATTTTTTACTATGCATCTGCCACCCCGAAGGTAGTTGTTTTGTTTGTGTTTTTCCTGTTTTCTCTCTTCAGTTTCATGTTTTGTTTTGTTTTGTTTTTACTCCTGTCTTCGCATCCATTTAGATGATATATTGTATCGTTATAGACATGAATGCAAATGTTATCTTTCAAAAAGAAAAGTCAACCTCCTACCTTGAACTTATAAGGTTTGTCTATCGTTGATGAATGATATCGACAGCCAATTCGCACTAATTCATTTTATTGAAACCACTTTAAGAGCAAATGATAATGCAAACTGTGACAATCATCAAATAATTAGCAACTGCCATATTTTCAAGATATTTAGTACCTCATTCCCTCTTCCTCTTCCACGGCCCCGACCATAATAATTGTGAGAAGCAGCTCCATCTGTCTGGAAATAGATTATGCGTTGTCATCAGGTTCATTATCCTTCAAAAGTAGTATAAAAAGAGTATATATTCCTCTAAATTCTAAATGAACGAACAGCAAGTACCTGTCTTTCAAGAAAGATATTCACACTCAAGATGAAACAAAATAGGCCCAAAAACAATAAAAGGATTTGCTCCTATGCCATATGTTCCTAAAACCTCATACCTTTGTTCCCCTATTCATTCTAAGTCGCAAATTCCCTCACCAAACCTGTACAACTTAAATAACATGTTTTCCATCTCATCAGGTGACAAAGTCCCCAATTAGAAAAGATTGACAGATTTGTATGGACCTGTGAAAATTTAAAATTTTGGATATATATATTTAAAGAACCTACAAAGATCTGGGTAGATGAAGGCATCTCCATTCTAAAAAAAATTTCAACACAGTCAACAATTTTGATTGAATGGCCACTTTTTCCAAATTGGACGGGAAACAAAATATACTTTTATATGCTCAAAAGTGTTGGATGTCACCATCTGTATACATCCTAAAGCCTATATAACTAGAATACCACAAGCATACCTTTTGCGCTGTTGATTTTGGCAATGGTAATATTGGCTCCTTGGCTTCTGCTGCTGCACTGAGTGATGGTTCAGGAAGCAATGGCTTAGACTTATCTTCAGGAGTTCCAGAACCAGCTTCAATAAGACTTGTCAGCAAGGGTTGGGATGAAGGAAGAATGGAGGGATTCTGCAATAGCTGACCTGGAGTCACCAAAGCTACTGGTTTCTCAAACTGACTTGAACTAGATGAAACACCTGAAGGCACTGGCTCTGAAACCGACAAAAATGGCAAATTTGGACCAGGGACTGTACTAGGCTTGCTATTAGCAATAGGAGTAATCTGAGGCATGGCCACAGGTTTTTCAAGATTAGAAGCAGTTTTCTCCAGGCTAGAAGTTACCGGAGGAACTAGAGGCAGACTACCACTGAAGATTGGTGCAGGAATAACAGTTATGGGAATTTTATTGGGCAACAGTGCTGATGGTGTTTCCAGCGCTGATGTGCTTGATGAAGATGCTTCTAATGTTGATGGGAATGGTGTAGAGGTTAGAGTTGGTGCAGAATTAGCTTGTGCAAACAGAGGAGGAAGCTCAGGCAATGTCTGAGACCCAGATGGTAGAGACGGAATTCCAGGATATTGAAAAGGGTGCTGCATAGAATGAGGAATGGGCAATCCTGGAGGAGGTCGAAGCAGTGTTTGTTGTTGCAAGTGGGGAAGGCTGTTTGATGGTGCATAATACCCCTGCCAATACATGGGTGGCATAGCAAGTCCAGAGCCATTTGCAGTAGGAGGTGCGGGTGAAGAACCCCAGGTCCCCAAGCCTCCCCCAGGCTGATAAAGAGGTAAACTGCCCTGAAATGTTGACCTTGGGAGACCGAGCTGAGCTGTTTGAGAATTAGGATCTGCCACACTTCCAACAGAAGGCATGCTTGTCGTAGTTGATGCAGGATGGGGATAATGTGTCTGTCAACGTTCCAATGCATCTGTGAGCAAGAACTAAGTTTATCCCAGGCATTAAATGTCTTTTTTTTACCTGAATGATGGCAGGATCATTGTTTATAGGTGTTGCCTGAGCAGGAGCAGGAGCAGGTGGAGAGGACTTAACTTGCAGGTCCTGCAGCATTGAAGATGATAAACATAAATCCACAGAAACATCCGGCTTAAAGAAACCTATAAAAATCAACCACAACTGTGTTTTTTAGCCTAAAAATTATGCTATCATCAGTATCGGTATTGCAATAATGTTGAGCAGCTTGAGCTAAAAAAAGAACATGTCATAGAAAACCAAAATGAAGCACATCCAAACTGATAAAACAACAAGAGAAACAGATAGTAGGAGAAAAAATTTAACACAGCTGAAACCACCATGTTCAGCACTGAGATATTTAATGTTGCCAAAGCAAAAGATACATGCATCATGCATATTGCCAAAATGGTCACATCCTCAAGTTTCATTCATCTGCCAGACCACTATTTTTACTGATGCCCTTGAAAATCATGATACTATATTCTTAAATTCCCTTGTACAGCATTAGGTTTTACACAATATAACCAAAATATCAGGATTTCTAGAAGTTTTCCATTTCTTTTCCCAGAAAGTTGTGATTCTATCTGGTACAAGATATTCTGGATGTGAATCTGGGGCTTCGCATCTACCCTAAATAGGTTAACCCAAATACTTGTATAAAACAAATCACTAGACTCAAATATTGGTACAGGATACCGTTTCAGCATCACTGAAAATTAGCAATCACAAAGGTTAGCTGATCAAACATTCATATGTAGGCATGATCACACACGTAAATATAACATACAATAATTCCTAAACTCAACAGAGATATTTAATCCAAATGATGATCCAAATATTCCTTGTATCAACTGAAAGAAAATGTTTCAAAATTGGACCTACAAACTTGAAGGACTGAAGAATATATAAAATAACAGTAGTCAAAGAATTTGGTCTTCTTTTATAAAAAAACCTTTCGTATTAGCCAAAAATGTCAGACAACTGCAATTTGAATCAAAGAGCACAAAAGCTCTGTCCTACACCTCGCATCTTTTAGAAGAATAACAAGAATAGTGAAAACTCTAATGGAATATCAACCACAATTATTGCCTGGAAAATTGAATTAACCATTCCTTAATTGACCAAAAATGGAGAAACTGTAAACTGAAGATATGCATGATAAGTTCAAAAAATTATCATGTCACTACACGTTCTGTAAGAGACATGGTCGCCAATAGACTTTTGTTCTAGGAATCATGAACTTTGCTTTTCGTCCAGGAGGAAACAAATATATTTAATTACTCATGTACCTTGATGTCACTTCCTCTAAATAGTATGTATTCATAAACTTTATCACTAGCTGGAACTTGTGGCCCATCTTTCTTTCTTCCTTCAGTTCCAAACGACCGTACTGCAATCATTTTTACAAAATAAGTTAAAAAGAAACTAACACTGTTAAATTATTAATGCATAGAAAATTTTTTAACAGACATGATAAAGTGAGATGAATTGAAAGGAAGGATAATTACGTTCTTGAAAATAGCACATGATATTACAGAGCTCTATAGGGTAAATAAGTACAAACCGGACAGATTGAATTTTCCTTTAGCTCTAAATATTGATGGTAAAAATAGATCTGAACAAAATACAATTAACAAGGAGGAGTTAACTCATAAATGCCTAGGCAATTGTGATGCTCAAGTTCAAGGTTGCCAAGCATTGAGAAGTAACGTAAGAACAGCCCAAACCAAGCTAAGCCTTGAGGCAAACTCCGGACAAATCATTTCAGAAATGATACAGTTCTGCAGTAACATAGAAATTGGCTTGATACATCTTTCTGGCATGCGTTAGCTGGATACAAACTAGCTACCGAAGAGATAAAAGAAACGTAGGATAAATAAAAAAAATTGACAACTGAAAATAAGATAATTTTGAATTGTTTACAGCTTCTAGTTATGTAGCAACTACCCTTTCAGCTCAAAACTGGGAGAAGATGCAGAGCGAGCAAGAAATCAAACACACCACTAAAGGGAAAAATAGAAAGAACAGTGAAAAAACAGAAATAAAATTTCACGAAACCCTCACACTAAAAATCACTAAACCTAGTATCCACATAAATCGATAGCAACTTTAATATATATAAATATATATAACCGGCACCGGCAAAAAAGGGGAAAAAAATTGACCAACAAACGCTGGCGAGAGGCATCCGAGTGGAAAGTAGGGTGAGACAGGATTTGGGATCTACCGTTGCGCAAGCCTATGCTGGATTCGTCCGTGTTGATGCTGTAGAGAATGCCCTCGTATCTGATCTCGCTTTTGGAGGTCAGGCTTATTAGGCTCCCGATGTAGGAGTCCGCCGCTCCCGATCTCGACGTCTCCCCCACCACCATCGTCCTTTTCTCTTCTCGCCGGTACCACCGAGCGGAAGGATCTACCGGTGGCGGTGGCTCGGAAACCGAAAGGACTTTCCCAGTTCCCGGCGAAGCCGAAGGTCGGATTGGGATTCGGAGGAGGGGTCACCACGCACAAACCCTTCTTCCGCTTGTCTCGCACGGGCGACGCGAGGAGAGTGGCTTCATTTCACTGTGCTCGGGTTTGACCCTCTTCTTTATACTCGTGCAACCGGAATTGGGCAGGAGGAGGATGGAGCGGAGCGGCCCACCGATTAGGGTTCCACAGTTTGCTTCCGTTCTATCTAGTCCGGTTCGCCCGCTTAAGCTTCCTAAACTTAACTAAACTTCCTCTTCTGCTAATAGAAAGTTAAATAACACTTGTTGCTCTTATTTCGAACTATTTCGTTTTCTTGTAACAAATCTAACCGTCGGATGACTTGGTTCAACGGACGACGGAGTTTTCGCTTCATTCCGCCGGTTCGAACACGCACGAAGCATATGCCTTTCGGCTTTTGATGGATGAGCGGATCGAAATCGAACGGCTGTGAGATATTTTAACAAACGGGCTTTGAGAAGAAAGCGGCCTTCTTTAAAGAAAAAAACACGTGAATCGTGAAGTGGCTTGCCATGCTCCAAGGAGGTCTGACATGAGTCAAGATAAATAAATAGATAATAGCTAACCTTTTTTTATATACATAACATGATTAAAATTTCCAAGATAGCTTAACAAATTATTCTGGTATCGCATAAGCATATAAATAGTTCGAAGGATGATATATCGACAGCTGCGTCGCAAAAGCAAGGGAGACGCCGCTCCCTCGCAGCTTCCTCGATCTATCGAGGGTCTTCAATTCTCGAGTACCGGGGTTTTTGTTTTAATCCGATTCCTTCTTTTGGTTGAATTCGTGGCGGCATTCGTATACTTCCGCTCTCATATCTCCGGATCTTATTTTCTAATGATGGCGCCAGTTTGTTTCGGGATCAGCGACGGAGGAACGGCGAGGCAGAATGGGCTATTTTGGCGAGAACGACGAAGAGATCTGGCGGACGAAGCTCCATTCCAGTGGAAGGAACAGGGGCCTTTCGTCAAGATAGTACTATTCTCTCTGTTTATTCACCAACTCACATGGTTTGTTAATGGAAGTAAACCCTAATAAATATTGGAATGACGTTTTTGGTTTTTTGCTATTTCTCAGTTTGAATGATAAATCTGATGCTTATATTAATGGAATATTGCGGGAGAGATGGATGCTTTTATCGTGGTAGGGAAAACTTCATGATCGTCATTTATGAAATGGAAAATACATGTTTCAAATAACATGCTCCAGGATTCTCTTGGAAGAATCTGGGAGAGATGTAAGAAGTAAAAGAAGAGTTGAAAAGGCCAGTCGATCTCCCATCCATTTTGGATTCTTTATGAAATGATGCTTCACACATTTGTTCACTGAAATATATTGAGAATGGAATCTCAGGAGAGTTATTAGATGAGACGTGCAGATTTGATATTAGGTAAGCTGTCTACTTGTACATAACTACATATTAGGTTCTTTCAAAAAACTATATATTAGGTAAGATCGGTCTAGTGATCAATCTTTTCTGTATGAATTCCACACTGAAATCGCTTTCCTTCTTCAAGGAATATCGGGGTGAAAGAGTAAGAGTATCATCTAAGTTAAGACGCATGCAGGTTGTTATCTTTTGTATGTTGTATGCGTGTATTGCAGCTGACAACTGATATGGAAATAGATGTCCTGGAGAGATTATCAGGTGATAAAAGTCTACAACCTAACCTCATGCTTCGTACAAACTAACTTCTCGTAGGTTTTTCTTTTCAAACTCATTTATGCCTGCTCTTTCAGGTTATTCTACTTGTGATCCACATTAATGGGCTTGAGATGTCTTTTTATTGTAAAATATTATTTTCTGTATTTATTATATATATCTATATATATAATCTGGGGAAAAAGTGTTGATCAGTTTATTCGTATACATCACTTATGCTGCCTTTATTTAAAATACAACACCTCGTAGAAACCTTACACGTCATCGGTGATAAAATTTCATGCATCATGTATGCTCCAGCTTCCTGACATGTGACATGTCTCTGTTCAAGTTTTAGCTGCCACCTATTTGTAAATTGCCAACAGTATATGTTTTTCTTAAAGTACTAACAGTGTGTTTGCCATTGATAAGGTATCTGTTTGATATGTTTTATTGGCCTTGTCCTACGTCATTGATAACTGGTGGAGCTCTCTCTGCATTTTTTCATCTTTGACAAGGTTGATGAGAATTGACGCAGATAAAAAATTGATGGCTCTCCTGTGATATCGTCTGTTGCTCTAGTTATCTGGCTATGTCAATATATTTCCTTCAGGTTTATTTAATCACTGGCAAATAGTAGCACAACTCAAGTCATCTGGTTGTAGTAGAACTCACTATTTTAAGTTATTAGACATGCTTTTTTTTCCTGCATCACGGTATGTGAAATCAGGGCTGTAATTGACATGTATGCCTAAGCGTGTTGCAGTTCCTCTCACTAAGCAAGATTTAAGAGGATGCTGGATCGAGCTTTTTACAACTGAACAAAACTCCAGATAACTTCAACATAGGTCACACAAAATAAAATTATGCTTATATCGTCCTTAATGATCATGGATTAATATTGAATTCTCCGTTTTGTGAGATCAGTGCTTAACGGTGTTTTTTTTCTGTTCGATCTGCTTTCATTAATTGGCCTTTTGTTCGCCCCTCTTTTTGCTCAGGAAGAGATGATGAGGGTTAAAAGCTTGACACCCACAACCAATTGATCGCAAGAATTAATGCAAAGCCTGTCTGCATAAGAGACAAGGACCACGGTGTCGGAACAGGAAGCAACCAGCCAAATCTAAAGCTGGGATGGAGAGGGACTCTGCCCGCCTTATTTTCATCTCACATATATTTTCAAAGAGCAAAGTGGGTGGTCCAGGGGAACAGATCCTTGCGTGTTATGTACAGTGTTCTCAGCACAAGTTGGTCGTATGATACTAATTTGAGTCCTCTCTGCTACCTCACAGCTTATACATGCTAAGTTGCAGTGATATATGAGCTGTTTTTTCTTTTGTTTTTGTTATGAAACTCATTGATTGCTTCTGTGTATTAATGAGGAAGGGTACTGAAAACTGTTGGAAGTATGTTTTTTTAAGGAGAGGAGGTTTTTTAGAAGTTGATATAGCTGTTATAATGTCTCTCTAATATGTTACAAATACTATGTTGATACTTGATTAAGGGTCTTTTGTAACATCGTTAATTAATTCCTTATCATTCAATGTCACAGGAAGTATAAAACTGTCAGCATATTTGGTTAGAGAACTCATTTTAATTCTTATTCAAGCTTCTTTTATGTAGATTCTTGAACAATACTAGGGAACTCAATTTTGGTATGCTTCCTCTTTATATTACTTATTTTCATTCCTCTGGAGCAACAGGGTACAGGGTAGTAAAGTGAAAGCTAGCAGCTGGTCCACATCACTATACCCTGTCCAGCTATAATTGCGCTGAGAGTTCTCATTTATAAGTAGCAAAAATTCCAATCATACAACTCGTGCAGCTAAAAGCCCAGCAAGTCCAGTTGATTCTTGCTGCTCCAGAAATTAGGGCTTGTATAAGGGCATGAGCACTGAAAGCAACTCTTCATCTTGCTTTGTACGAATGGCAAATTCACTGTCACAACTCTCACGCATTCCATATTTCTTGGCTGCAGATGTGGATCTTCCAGGATACTCTGTCTCTCCATACAAATAAGGTGATGAGTTTATGATTTGCTCAATGGTAACAGTGGTTCCATTCTTCCGCATCAAGCCCTTATATAAGCTTTATAATATAATATGTTCAGGAAAGATACTTATCTATAGTTGGACTCTTATACTTTACACTTCTGAGGGCAAGACAAGTCCAATACGTTAGAGAAACGATACCCATATTAGTGTAAAACCTGTGTAAATTATAATCTCAGAAAAAATGATATAAATGAATCCACTCCCTACGATCCCAATAGTCTAACATAGTTAGTACTGTAGGCTAATTGCTTGTGCTCATAAATTAACTTTGGTGAAAGGGAGAGAGTTAATCTTCTGGCATTTGTGAAAATAGAAGAAATAAAGAGGGTCCCCGGGAGGAGAAATAATCTGCATGTTTTCATGGGATCACATGCACGCAGGATGGTCCCCCAACACAGGTGCAGAGGCATGGCTAAACACCTCCAATTCACCTCCCCCACACCTGCTCCATCTTTATCTCCATGTCCAATGCAAGGTGTAAATACCAGAAAAGTCCAATGAAGTATAATGCATTTTTCACAAGATCTGGAAGAGAATCCCCTACTTTGAATTTGGTCTCAATGATAATTTATGTGCACTCATCAACCTTTCATTCATGGTCATTTCTACAATTTATCCAAACTCTTCAAATCTTGGATACTGTGACATCACTACAACTTCCATATCTGTTGCCTACTCTCTTCTTATTTGCTTTCGTCTCTTGAGCTTGTTCTTGGGGAGATTCCTGACCTTAATACTCTCTTCTTTTTTGGTGGTAGCTGATAGTGAGACAGGGCAAAGAGAACATCTTTCTTTGGCTCTTTTCTTTTTCCCTAGACATTGTATTTTTTTGCCCGCATCTCTCTTTTTGGTTTTTGATGGTTCTGAAAGTTGGAAATCCCACTTCAGAATTCCCATGGCACTTTTTCTTTTCTTGTGAGCGCAGCTCATTCTTCCTATGGAACGTTGCCTCTTGCTTCTTCTTCTAGAGGGAAATTGCTGAATCCTACTTCAGAAAAAATAAATCCTTAGTCAGCATTCATTTGTTCTTTTCTAATCTTCCTACAAATGAAAAGAAGCATCCATAGATTTGCTATTCTCCTAGTCTCACTCCTCATCTTCCATGTATCAGCCGGGCAAGAGGAGTCTGCAGCAGCTCCCATGCTGAGGAAAGAACGAGAAGTATTATATTTGGTTATCCAAGATCTTGTCGGCAAATGGTGGAATGGCTCAGAGCTTTATCCAGATCCTTGTGGATGGACCCAAATACAGGTTCGAAGTGGAGGATTACTAACCCTTTTTTCTGAAATCATTCTGTGGCTGTGATGTTTCCTAAAGTTCCTAAATTAAGGAAGAACTGAAAACCTACTTGAGATTTGGATTTATGCTAGAATTAGATCTCCATTTCTGAGGAAGGGGTTGCTCTTTCTTGTTTTCGTAGTCTGAGCTTACCTCAAAGAAAACTTCATTTTCTAAACATGCGAGAATATGGTAGTTTCTTTATCTTCATGCTTTAAGAATCTTCAGTCATCAACAAGTAAATGTGAGATTTTTCATTCATGTTTCAAGCTGAAATAAGCCATCTTTCTCAAGCTTTTATGTTCTTCCTGAAGAGCTGAATAGATCTTACTACTGTTCTTCTGGATAGTTGAAGAAGATTTGACTCACTGATTCATTCATGGGTTCTGAATCTAAATGCAGGGAGTTTCATGTGATCTTTTCGATGACCTTTGGCATGTCACCGGCATAAGCATCGGTCCCGTCCTCGACAACTCTCTGGAATGTGCAGAAGGCGCAGTGTTCAATCCTCTGCTTTTTGAGTTCAAGCATCTAAAGAGCCTTTCCTTCTTTGATTGCTTCTCGCACCAGAAAACCACCATTCCCACAAGTCACTGGGGCAAGCTGGCAAAAAGCCTGGAGACGTTGGAGTTCAGATCAAATGAAGCCCTCACCGGAGCAATCCCAGCCAACCTTATGCAGCTCACCAACTTGCAGTCCCTAGTGATCCTCGACAACTCCTTATCTGGAGAGTTGCCTCAAGATCTTGGCAATCTGGTTCACCTCAAAAGATTACAACTTGCAGGGAATCAGTTCTCCGGCCGAATCCCAGCTTCCCTCGGACCCAACATGAAGGAGCTGCTGATCCTGGACCTCAGCAGGAACTCTCTAACCGGCTCTCTTCCTTCTTCGCTCGGCGAATTCGATTCGCTCTTGAAGCTCGACCTCAGCGACAACCTCCTGCAAGGCAACCTCCCGCCGGAGCTTGGAAGGCTAAAGAGCTTATCTCTGTTAGACCTCAGAAACAACAACCTCACCGGAGGCCTGCCTCAGATTCTCCACAACATGGTCTCGCTCCAAGACCTGCTCCTCTCCAATAACCCATTGGGTGGAAATCTCCTGGCATGTGATTGGGAAAAGCTTGCTAATCTCGCAACCTTGGATCTTTCTCACACCAACTTAAGCGGAGCGATTCCGGAGTCAATTGTGAACATGAAGAGACTGAGGTTTCTCTTGTTGGATAATAACAATCTCTCCGGCAGCCTCTCACCTAATCTCGCAACCCTGCCTTCTCTGACTGCTCTCTATCTCAACGGCAACAACTTCACGGGCGAGCTCAAGTTTTCCGACGAGTTCTACCGGAGAATGGGGACGAGGTTTGCTTCTTGGGGCAATCCGCACCTCTGCAGCAGTTCGACGGGCTCGACAGCAGGCGTAGAGCAATGCAAACAAGAGCAGGCGTCTGCTAACTATGATCCAGATTTCAGGGACGAGGCAAATGATGGCCATCTGGGTCAAAGTTCATCAACTGCGTTGGTCTCGATTGCGTCTCCGGCTTCTTCCGTCAGTGCTTGGCTGAGACTGAGAGTACTAGTCTTTCAAGCCTTGATAGTTGTTCTTGCTTTGATCATGTAATTGCAATATACACTTCAACCATACATCTATAGATGCTCTGTATCTACTGTTTTGGAGTAAGAAAAATATTTTCTTAAACCACATGAGTAGCAATTCCCTTTTCTTTTTTGAGATGATGGCCTTCGGTAGCCAAATCTGTATGCCACACCCATTGAACCTGCAGCTGCTGTTTGTATGGTGGTCATATCAGATGTTTTTTTCGATCATTTGCCGAACCTTCTTCTTCTTCTTCCATGGAAGTAATGTAATGCAGGATTTGAGCCTCAAATCAGTCCGACGTAAACCTAATGCGGGGAGAGAGGGGAAGCAGTGACGAAGCAGCAAAGGCTGCAGCAGGGAAGGTTATTGGACGGTGAGAATGGATCGGAGCCCAGCAGTGGACAGTCCCGATCCGGAGGGAGACTGTGCCGAGGCGACGCGTGGCAGAGCAGCTCTCGCCCGAAGACGCGGTGGAGGAGAAGGTTAAAATAAAAACCATCAACTTCCGCCCTCGCTCGCCGCTTCTCTCTCCCTTTCCTTCTTTCTCCATCGCCCGTTCGTTCTCCTCTACTCCATCAACCTTCTCATTCATTGTTTGCTTCTTCCTCTTCCTCCTCCTCCTCTCCGATCGATCGATCGATCGGTTATTTACGTTGTTTCTCTTTCGTCGCACCGTCCGGGAAATGGCAGACACCACCGACGACATCGTGGAGGAGATCTCCTTGCAGTCCTTCGAGGACGACATCCGCTTCCTGGGTAGCCTTCTCCATGACGTCCTCCACCGGGAGCTCGGCCCCCGGTTCATGGAGAACGTCGAGCGCAAGCGGGTGCTCGCTGAGGTCCGGCCACCCCTTCTTCTAGAAATCCCGGCTCTCCTTCCTCGCTTGCCGTCTTGCATTTTTGTTGTTGTCGCCGTTCGATTTCTTTCAATTGACATTGTGTTCGATCTCAACTTCACGACCCTTGGCTTACCATCTTATCGGGCCGCCATTGGTGAATGATTTCTTAATTTTCTTCTTCTCTTCCTACGATGATATGTTGGCTTTGGTTGTGGTAGTCTGCGGTTAATATGAGATCGGCGGGTATGGAAGAGACTGCAGAACTGCTCGAAAAGCAGCTGGCGACCGACATATCCAAAATGACTCTCGACGATGCCCTGGCGCTTGCTCGCGCATTTAGCCATTACCTCAGCCTCATGAGCATTGCAGAAACTCACCACAGGTGCTTACATGATAATTCGAACTCAAATCCTTCTCAGTTCTCTCTGTGCATCTCCATTCCATTTAGCTCCTCTTGTTGTTGAAGTGAACAGAGGGCAATAGGCTACTAAAGACTTAGTATAAGACAGTTACGAAGCTGGTTTGCATGAGGCAGAGGAAAGAGAGAAAAAAAATACAAGAGACCGAGGGGACAGGAAGGGGCGAGCTAATGTAAACTTTCATTTAAAGCAGATCGAATGTGCCAAATCTTAGAAATCTATTTCAGATAGATTATTATTATTTTATTGAAATCATGAATCTGCTACTATGATAATTACAGTTTCTGATAACCAGACTGTAATTTTCAGAGTTAGTTTCTTGACATCAGTATTTATACCTTCATTTGGTCTGTGTCATGGGACATTCAGTGCTTCAATTCTGTCTGTTGAGCAAAGGCAAATAACTAATTAGCATGTATTATCTGATCTTATATTTTTCTAAATAGCTTGTAGGATGATCAATTCTGCTGTTGTTTACTAGGAACACCTAGTATTGGCTGCCTATCAAATTATAATTATTCATTCCTAACCTATATCAAGATGGCCTTTTGTACTGTCAGAGAGAGCCTCTGGTTGTGAATATTCGCCGACACTTCGACTCTGACAAAATGCTTACATTTTTTCACGATACTTCTCTTCTGCTTGCCCTGACAACTGATCTCATTTCTCATGTAGGGTTCACAAGACACATAACATCGCTCATTTAGCAAAATCATGTGATGACACATTCGATAAATTGATTCAGAGTGGAGTGTCCCCAGAAGAGTTATATGAAACTTTCTGCAAGCAGGTTTATACTCTTATGATTTGTCATTATTTTAATTAGTGACAACGCTGAATATGAATTTTCTTCCTTGATTGTTGCTACAGGTTGTTGAAATTGTGCTAACTGCACATCCCACCCAAATAAACAGGCGTACACTGCAATACAAACACGTCAGAATAGCGGTGAGCTGACAAGACCCTTTGATTTTCAAGGATTTATGCACGCCTTATATCAGCATATGTGCTACTTACAAATTTTGGCAAGGGTTTGGGAAAGATAAAATTTCTTCTTTTTTTTGGATCATTTTTATTTTCCTGAAAGTGCCCACGCGGTTGATATGAGACAATTTACCAAAAACTAAAAATGAGTGTTCTTTCATATGGTACCATAAGAAGGATCCAATCATCTCCCAAGTCCCTCTTGGTAAAGGGTCGACTTGATATTCTGATTGCTTCATTCTCAAGAAGGATCATTTCTCAACAATGGACTCGTTGGATTTTCTTTTTTGGTTTGCACTGCAGTGACTTAAACTAGCAATAACAATCTCTAATGCTCCTTGAAATACTTCTTAATTTTGTGTTCAGACATTTTAATATGATCTTTAATTTAAATAAATTTTCATACCATCTCAGAGTTCTTTTTTTTTAATGGTACAAAATTTTCTGGGATTGGCATTTCCTTTCCCGTTTTAATATCTATCATTTTTTATGTTCTGGCAACAACTTGACCGATGCTGCAGCATCTTCTGGAGTACAATGACAGACCTGATCTCAGCCTTGAAGATAAAGAAATGCTGATAGAAGACCTGGTATAGTACTTCTCATTCAGAGTCTTATGAGTTGGTAAGTATGTCCATTGACTTCACATTGTTATCTAAAACCTCTTGCTCTCTTAGGTGAGAGAGATCACCTCATTATGGCAGACAGATGAACTAAGGCGTCATAAACCTACACCTGTTGATGAAGCTAAAGCTGGTATCATTGTATGCCTGTATTGAGTCTGAGTCTTGTTTGTCATGACTACATTCTTAGATATTTGGAAACTTTGATTGGCTTTATTTTAGGCTTGCACATTGTTGAACAATCACTTTGGAAAGCTGTACCTCATTACCTACGTCGTGTTAGCGCTGCTTTGAAAAAGGTTTCCTTATTTTCCGCTGCTAATCCTGTTAATGTTTTAAAATGCCAAGAGCTGAGTGATGTTCTATATTATTATTTTTTTATTTATAGCATACTGGTAAGCCACTTCCACTGACCTGCACACCAATAAAATTTGGCTCTTGGATGGGTGGTGATCGAGATGGAAATCCAAATGTTACAGCAAAAGTAAGTTTTTGTCTTAGCAATCATTTTGTTTTTAATAAATATGCTGAAGTAAGTTAAATTAGCTTATTGTTTTCATTTGTTACCATATCTTGTATTGACATTGTATTAGATATCATATCATGAACGCAAATTTTGGATCATTCCCTTGGTTCATCAAAAGGTTGTGCGAAGAGCAACATTCGTTCTAAGGCTAGATGTCCTTTACGTTATGAAGAACAAATATACACTAGTGTGCTCACTTGAAAGGTTCGAAAAGAATCTCCACTTTTTTAGCATAATCGTTCGGTATCTAAATGCTTATACTGATCACGAACGTGAGATTAGTGAGGTTGAAACAGAATGCCATTGGGGGTGTAATAATATCTTTTTCACAAAATGCTCATCGTGGTGTGTGGCACAACAGCGTTGGCTTGAATCAGTCTACTCATGTATTAGCAATCTAACGGAGCAGTGGATTCAAGAGAACTATTATAAACCTTTGAGAATTCTTCATATAGTGTTTGTTTCCCTCTTTATTGCTCCATGGGAGAAATCATAGGTACATGCATTGCTAATTTCTTGATTCTGAACCATTTGACATCTTTGTTTCTTATATTATAGAAAAATTAATTTCATTTTAAAATATTTAAAAATTACTAAGTACTGAAATATGTATAATAACAAAAAAAAATCGAATTACAAAATATGTTAGAATGATAATATTACACTTAGTTTTGTCTTCTATTTTTTTAAAAAAAGTTTAAAATTTTCGTCTGTTAAAAATAAATGTAGACCCTATCCTCTTCGTTACCAAATACATGAAAATCATCTTCAACTCATTTTCAAAATGCAAAAACAATTTCCAAGATTTCATTCAAAAAATATTTCACGTGGAAAAGATTTTCTGTGAAGTAAACAGAACCTTAAGTGAATTAAACTTAGATGAATAGTTTATCTATTAGGGAAAATTAGTTGGGCTACTTGAGCTTACTTATTCTAAAACTGGTCATAACGATTCAAATTTCTTTTTTTTAGCTCATTGTAAAACTTGGTGAAGAAATTATTCGTTTATGGCCATTGACTAGAGAAGTTCAATACCTGAGAAAGAAGTCTTTAACATGATAATACAAAGATGTTATTACTCTCGTTTGCTGCTGCAGGTTACCAGAGATGTTTCACTGCTATCGCGGTGGATGGCAATTGATCTTTTTATTCGGGAGGTTGATAGTCTCAAATTTGAGTTATCTATGAATAGATGCAGTGACGAGCTGGCTAAAGTGGCACATGAAATCCTGCTCAAAGGTTTGTTGATATAAGATCAAATATAACCTTGCTTGTAAGCATCTTCTGGATGTATGAGAACATGAAAGTGATGGAAATTAACTTAATTATGCACATACAATTTTGTGGAAAATATACATTGCAATTCATTAGGCTTTTGAATCATATGATTCATGGTTCATCCTTTAATCATGAATTAGCATTATGGATCAGAAAATAGATTTATGTTTGTAGTCTCAAAAAGGTATGTTTCACATCCTTTTCATAAATTTTTTTTTTTATCTTTGATTTCAATTAAAAAAGACGCAAAAAATATTAATGAATTGCTGATAGTTAAATCTTATTGTCTTCTGTGGTCTAGAATTTCTACAGTAATTTTTAAAAGTGATGCTAAGCTTCGTTTCCAGTTATCTTTGATCAGTATAGTTAATCCCTTTTGGCCATGTTGCTATAGAAGACGAATTGTCTCAGACATCCAAGAGAGATTTCAATTTTAGCGAATACAAGTGACAATCAAAGCAAATATGTGACCTAAGATGCTTGTCGAGATACTCAATCTCCCTTTCAACAATTAACTACAAATTTGATTGGTAATTGGAGTAACGAATCACACCATCATGATCATAATTATGATGTCTTATCACAAGAATATCTGATGGTTTATCTTATAATGCTGATAGGTTGAAGAACAATTTATACCTCAGGACGGACCAATGACTTGAATCTTATCTTGAAATCGAGCATCCTTATAGTATATTATTTGAGATTCTTAAATTTGTGACATGTCCCCAATGAAATCCTAGTGAGGAACCAGAAAAAAGGGAGGCCAGTATTTCATCATCGGAAGCATAGGTTTGGACAGTTTTTGGGGTAGTGTCCATAATCGAAAAGATGAGCATGGAGACATCATCAGTGGCCATTGACAGTACAGAACGTTTAAAATGACAGAAGTTTCTCCATTCCTTCAGTCAGGAGTGTGCCCATAGCTTGCAGTATTTAGTTAAAGGACATTACGGCTGTGCTAGATTGTTCAAGGCATCAACGACCACCTGGGAGTCCAACTTGACACCTGATAGTCCCTCTGTGATAGAAGCTGCTTCACTTGTGTCAATTTTACATTTGCTTTTCCCATATAACAAGAAAAGAGGAACTCTCCCTTAAGGTCTTCAGAACAAGTATTTCCCACTTAGCTATATCATGTGCTGGTGCCTGATAAAACATACAATTGGGTGGTAACCTTTTCACCATTATGTGCCGGGAAAAAGGTATTTAAGGTTGTTTCTAGTTAGTACTCTCTAATCGTAGTCATTCTTCAACAATAACATCATTTCTTCCTTTCAGTAAGTGACAAAAAACTATGTATTAAAGTAGAATTTAAATTAAAGCTTAGTGCCCAGCATCCAAATTTAGCAAATTGTCATTGGAAGAAATGATTACCAAATTTGTGCCAGCTGAAGCACAAAGCATACAAGTCCTTGACCTGTCTAATTATTACTTAGCCCAGTGGAGGAAGTAAATCCTTCATGCAAATACTTCAAGTTAAAGAGTTTACTGGAAGCTACCAGGTGATTTCCAGAGTTTGCTCCATCCATTACCAGGGATCCACATTGGTCCAAGTCCTTTTCAAACTACCTAAAAGATTTTTGGAAGAACATTAGTTGCTCTATATTCTTTTGGACTACAGACTGATTTCCAATCCATGACTTATTTGGAAGTTCAACTCTTATAGAATCCGAGTCTGAGGCCCTGCATTCTGAAAGCTGGAACCCAAGTGCAAATCGGAACCCTGCAAAGCATCACCATCAGCATATATCTTCATTGCCAGAACATCTTCCTGTTGGCGCAGATCTTCCATCGTGCACAGGTAAAAAGGCCATCAATCTTTTAATATGCTTAATTACTTTAAATATTTTATCCTGTTGGACTTATGAGAGAGGAATGAGCCTAGTATTCCAGCTGAGACTCTGTTTTCAACAAATATTTAATGCTTCTTATTGTCTTTGACTTGCATTTATGCTTCATATTTTCTTTAATAATTAGATAGATCTCTTCATTGCAAAGCTTTATGAATTGGCATTAAAAGGATGTGTTAAAATCGAGATTGGAAATTCGGAATCATCTCTAATTTATAATTAAGTTGCTGCACAAGTAATTTACATCTATCAACATGTGGCTAATTGGTTTTGAGCGCTGGAAAAAATACAGGTGCTTGCTTATCTGCATTAGTTTTTCTACCTGTCCCAAAGTGTAACTTGATGATCTTTTATTTAAGGGCTCAATAGCTTTTCACTAGAAGGAAACAGTTTACTTATCCTACATGTATGCTGATTTGACTAAAATATAGCACGTTTGATGTTCTATCAGTTTCTGGTCATAAAACATTCATCATATATGTTGTTTATCTTTGATGTAGAATGCAACGATGGAGAGTCTGGGTATCATGTAGTAGAATATCCGGGCAACAAGGTAAGTCTTTCTGGAGATGTTAGGATTGTACCATGTCCTTATATCTTTAGATTTCCATCATCAGTCGACATATTCCTATGAATTATGTCCACCCAACTGAAACATTTTGCTTGCTGCAGAATGATAAAGGTTCTTCAGCTCGTTCGTTATCCATTTCTATTCCCGATTCTAAATTTGGAGATTCAAAAAAATCCCCAGATGCTAATTCTTTACCTAGTCCCAGTGGACAGTCAGCAAAGGTAAATAAGTCGAGCTCAAGTCAGCTTCTTGCTCAAATGAAGCTATTTTCAGAATCTACAGGAGGCAGGTCAAGCTTCCGGAAACTTTTAGAACCCAGTGTGACTCAACGTCCTGGAATCACACCGTACAGAGTTATTCTTCGCCATGTCAACGACAAAGTTAGTAAAATCACTTTGCTTTTCCATCAAAAAAAATATCACTTTGCTTTTTGAGTTTTTCAAAAAAATTGACATTTTTAACATATACTCACTATGCTTGAGGAAATGTGCTGAACTTAAAAATTATGCTCATCACTTGTACATTAGCTCATGAAGACTCGAAGACGACTAGAAATGCAACTTGAGGATCTACCTTATGAACAAGATCCTACAGAATACTACGAAAATTCAAAGCAGCTCCTTGAACCACTAATTCTTTGCTATGAATCCTTGGTATGCTATTTGTGTATGTCTCTTTTCAGTGTTTGTACCTGTTTTGAAACATAACACATTTGTAGCGTTACACTGCTTGTTATGTTATTCAGATGTTTTCAGTCAATCATTTGTGTTTACTTCTTTGAAGCAATCATGTGGAGCTGGCATACTTGCTGATGGACGGTTAACAGATTTAATACGAAGGATAGCCACCTTTGATATGGTATTGATGAAGCTTGATGTGCGTCAGGTATAATCGTTGCTTTTACTAGTTTCATTTTGGGATGCCATGTTTCATACATCTACTTTTATTATACATTTAACTTTCTACAGGAAGCTAGTCGACATTCTGAAACTCTGGATGCCATTACTGCATACTTAGACATGGGACTGTACACGGAATGGGATGAAGATAAAAAATTGGAATTTCTAACTAGAGAGCTAAAAGGAAAGCGACCTTTGGTTCCACCAAGTATAGAAGTATGTGGTCTTTCCGCATTATTCAATTGGAATACTGAATTCTTTTTTGCTTTAGCTTATTCAAGATTGTTGGAACTGTGTTCTAGACATGGCAAATGAGCTGTGGGCGGCACGGGCACAGCCTATGGGGGTCGTGCCTAGCACAGGTTGCGCATGCCCCTTGGGCCAGGTCGTGATTCCACAGCTCGATGATATGATATCCTACAGGCAACACGACCCTCATGGAGGCTGAGGAGGTGCCACCTTGCACTTAGCATAGTGAGGTACTATGGCGGTCGTCGCAGCACCCTGCCACCCATTTCGTGAGGTGTGGTTACGCGCTGTGCGGGGCCTCGCGGTGCCAAAGAACCCTCGTTGGGCACGAGCCTGGCACGATGCCCCACTGTCCCTGTTGGGTTCGAGCATCATGTGGTGCCTTGCGATAGATGTTTCATCGTGGCACTTGCTTTGTCAGGTTGTGCGGCGGTGCCGCCTTGCACCTTCATGGGGCATGGCATAGCGTGCGCCCCTTGCAAGCCAGCACGTCACGGTGTGAGTGTTGTGCCAGGCCGGGGGCTCAAGGAAGTGTCGGACACGGTACATGTCTTGATTGTGTCAGACCAATCCTAATAAGATGGAGGCCATGCCTCGATGGACCATGCCCAGGCTGGCCTTCTCTATTGCATGCCTGCTTTGTTGGATAAGACATTCTTTCTTGTTAATTTGTCCCCATTACTATAAAATGAGCAACTGACTACATCCCACCATAATTCCAAATTAAAATAATAGGTTTGAAACAATTAGTTATATTCTTATATTCACTTTTAAGATATCATAACTAACTTTTTGGTAACGCGTTCCTTTTAGAAGGGATTTCTGGAGTAATTCTTGTCTCAATCTAACCAGCCACAAATTTCAGGCTTTGAGCTAATGTATTGAGGAATAGTTTTTGAAATTTTTGGTCAAACTACCTAGCTAACAAAATCTGTTGAGCACTTGCACTGACATTGCTAATTGCGTGTACTAACAGTGTCGACCATGTGTTGCTTAGCCATCAAAACTACTTATTCAACTTGGGTTTTTTCAGGTGACTGCAGATGTGAAAGAAGTTCTTGACACTTTTCGTGTTGCTGCTGAGCTAGGGAGTGATTCATTTGGTGCATACGTGATTTCAATGGCTTCAAATGTATTTACTAGCGAACTCTATTTAATATGAAAGTGTTTGACTTTTTAAGATATTCTCTTAGGATTCAAACATGTATTGGCAGGCAAGTGATGTTCTTGCTGTGGAGCTGCTGCAGAAAGATGCTAAACTTGCAGTGAGTGGGGAATTGGGAAGACCATGTCCTGGTGGAACGTAAGATGTTTAACTTTATGATGTTTAACTGAATTATTTATGGATGATCTTTCAAATACTCGGTCAAATTAAGATGTTTTTCTAAGGGGTCCTTCTATGGAAGCAATAGTTACATCAGAAGAAAATGTGGAAGCAATACAGAGATTAGAGATTCTAACAGATGAGTTGCTTTTACAGGCTCAGAGTTGTCCCACTGTTTGAAACTGTGAAAGATCTTAGAGGAGCTGGCTCAGTGATCAGGAAGTTGTTGTCAATTGACTGGTACAGGGAGCACATCATACAGAACCATAATGGTCACCAAGAGGTATTGATCTATCTTTCCTTTACTCTACCCAACCCTCCGTCCCTGGGAGTGACAATATAATCGTCAACTATTTGTTCTACCTGTGGTTTTGTTTCCAACGTTTTATTGTTTAACTAGCTCTCTCTTGTACTTCGCATCTTTCTAGTTTTATTTCATGTTTTCTTTTGTGGTTTTCTCGTCTCCTTTGGGATTATATTTGGATTATATATTATATGGTTTAAGATTGGTGAAATAAATGCAATCTTACTTTTTTTTAAAAATTGTCAGGTCATGGTTGGTTACTCCGATTCTGGTAAAGATGCCGGGCGCTTTACTGCTGCATGGGAACTCTACAAAGCTCAGGAAGATGTTGTTGCAGCCTGTAAAGAGTACGGAATTAAAGTCACACTTTTTCATGGGCGGGGTGGTAGCATCGGTCGTGGTGGTGGACCAACATATCTTGCCATACAGTCGCAGCCCCCTGGTTCTGTAATGGTAAGTTGCCTCAATAATCTCCCGACTTTTCTTCGTGGGATTAAGCTAAAACTGTAGTCCACTATTTCAAAGCACCGAATACAGGGAGGGAAAACAAAAATCTGAATAGGTAACATATGGCATAGACCTAAAATTTTGAGAAGCCCAAGTATAATTTGGTTTGGAGGTAGTCTGTCAAGTTTGATTAGTTGTTTCATTTTAAATCGAACTGGGTCTTCTTTTTTCTTAATCCATGCAGCTACTAATATGAGTAGCTCAATATATATGCTTCTAAACAGCGGCAGTTATTTCCACATCTGCTATGACAGGGAACTCTGCGGTCGACTGAACAAGGTGAGATGGTTCAGAACAAATTTGGTCTTCCTCATACAGCAGTGAGACAACTAGAAATCTACACAACAGCTGTACTTCTTGCAACGATGCATCCTCCACTCCCACCTAGAAAAGAGAAGTGGCGTCAGGTCATGGAGGAGATATCCAAGGAGAGCTGCAACAGCTATCGGAGCACCGTGTATGAGAACCCTGATTTCCTGGGCTACTTTCAGGAGGCCACGCCTCAGGCTGAGCTTGGTTTCCTGAACATAGGAAGTCGGCCTACGCGCAGGAAGGCCTCCACCGGCATCGGGCATCTACGAGCCATTCCATGGATATTTGCTTGGACTCAGACACGGTTTGTTCTCCCTGCATGGCTCGGTGTGGGCACTGGCCTCAAGGATGCATGTGAAAAGGGCTACGAAGAGGAACTCAAGGCTATGTACAAGGAGTGGCCCTTCTTCCAGTCCACGGTCGATCTTATTGAAATGGTGGTTGCAAAGGCTGACATCCCCATGGCGAAGCACTACGAAGAGATGCTGGTCTCTGAGAGCAGAAAGGCTCTGGGTACCGAACTAAGAAATGAGTTGCTGAGGACAGGGAAGTATGTCTTAGTTATTAGCGGGCACGAGAAACTGTCGGGGAATAATCGCAGATTGAGGAGGCTAATTGAAAGCAGACTGCCGTATCTTAATCCGCTTAATCTGTTGCAGGTCGAGATTCTGAAGAGGTTAAGACGTGAAGAAGACAACCATAAACTTCGGGATGCTCTACTCATCACAATAAATGGCATTGCTGCAGGGATGAGAAACACCGGTTGATTATATCTAACATTTATGTAATTTTAATTCAGTCTGAGCATAATATATATATATCAGAAGGTTCTCTTCTGAATGTTGAGCGGCATTTTAGTATAAATTCCAGGACGATCATGTTATTTAAATAAGTTTTCTAAAACTGATTCTGTATATCAATTTTTTTTAAAATAAAAAAACGTGATTTTGTGTATCAAATGCATGTGTTTATTATTATTTTTATTGTTTGGTTGATGGGGGAAATGATAAAAATGCTGCTAGCCCCTGTCGGCGTACATGTTTGGATTGCTGTGCCCCTTACCGTTTCTTTATATAACACTTTTCCACTTCATACGAGGGTGCAGCTAAATTACACGATTATAATGATGCCATTATTATATATTATAATTCTGCAAGTGCTCTTAGCAGCAGGACAAGGCTTGGTATCGTCTGAGTATATAATATGAGTGTAAAAAAATATTGATTACAGAGAGGAGTAAAGCATGATATGCACGATAAAAGTTTCTATCTTTGTTTTTTATATTTAATATATATAGATAGATAGATAGTCGATGCATTTAGTTTTATTTTAATTAAAAAAAAAGAAGCTTTGGAGGGGCAATAGAAAAGGGAGAGCTTCTAATTGATCATTAAAATGAGAAATAAATAGGCTTCCGTTTATTACCCTTGAGAAATTGAGATGGTGTGTTTGGTAGGATAATTTTTAATTCTAATTAACTGTGATAATTAGGTGGAATGGGGATTAGCGTAGAGACGTAAGACGTGAGACCATCTCTTACTGTCTCTCCATTCTCTTACTGTCATTAGCGTAGAGACGTGAGACGGATAAAATACTTGAGCACCAGGAGGCAAGCATGCTAACCCTTTAGCTGCTGGTCGTGAGTATCAAATTCGCTTGATGATACGCTTAAAATAGTAAGCAAGCATGCACTTGAACACCACAGAGAGTCATGATAGCACGCGTAATAGAGCAAAACAGGGCTTTGATAAACTGTGCTGGCAAGTTCTGCTTGCTACATATCAGGCAATTCCGTCATTGGTTCAGAACAAGATGTATATACTGCAATCAATTAGACTGCGACTTCTTGAAGTCGTGACACTTTTTAGGGTTGTTTTACACGGTCATATGACTTTGGCTTTTCCACCATCAGCTCTCTAGACTGCGTTCTGACTCTGATTGCTTCGGCACGCTCACTCCGTTGTTCATTCTCGCCCGGGCTTCAGCAAACATCCTCTGCTGCTCTGCCACTGCTTCTTCCTCTGTCATCTCTATACCTCCAAATTTGCCACCTTTAGGCGAGTCCTGCTCGGTACATGCATTGCAGATATGGATCGAAATATTTTGAAAGGAACATAACGTGGAAAAAAAATACAAGTTCGATCATGAACATACCAGGGTGTCAAGTTTATGTTGTTCGTATGCGGCATAAACCTCCTCGATGTACTCACCAAAGCCTAGAACCTGATATCGGTATCAAGCAGATCAAAAACGTTGGAAAAAGAGGAAGTTACTCGGGGCCATAAGTTCACACTAGAGTGGCAGGTGTTGCAATTTGCACATTGGTTTCTCAAAAAAGGTTGTATTTAATGGAGATTCCAATAGTATAAATCATATGACAATAGAGTAGAATAACATAGCAAAATATAGTACTTAACTGTGATTCCTTTCCTGAATATTTTATAGAAGTTTAATATAAAACGTTTGGTTGAAACAAAAAAGAGCTTGTAGCAGAATGATATACCTAAGACCATTAAGAATAACAAAATAGAGATAAAACAATATTAAGAAAGCGCAGACATGAAGCAGCATATATGTAGAAATTACGAAAGATAAGCTAACCTCTAAGGCCTTGAGCACATGCTCTGGTGCAATAGTCCTTTTATCCTCCCGGTTACATACTTCATTTGACTCTGAAGATATAAGGTTGATAAATTCTGGTGATTTCAACAAGAAATATAGCTCAGTCAGTAGAACAAGATGAAATAAGAGTCGACTAGTTAATTCAATCACCATTAGAAGGCATGCAAAACTCATATATACTCTACTTGAATAATGATCACAGTTAGTCAAGTAACCACCAGACTGAAGGAATATAATCTTGTCTGATAAAAGATCATAAGCATTTATTGCATTAAGTGTCCAACGGAACTACTAAAACCGACCATAATTAAATAAACAAATCTACTTCCATAGAGAAACAAGGACCAAAACAAGAAGGCAACACAAATGCAAAGAAATGGCAGATCAGCATAATTATTCCAATTACCTACACAACACTCCACAAGAAGATCTTGAGTATCTCTAGCCACACGAACATCAGGCGGTAACATCTCCTTAATAATCTTGAACATTGTTGCTGAAAAGTAACCAAAACAATAGATCAGACACCAAATTAAAATCCAAAACAAGATCATTTATTGAACACGGAAAAGGGTCCAATAAGAGTTGAGTTTATCTAAGATATTTTCAAATGTCTGTAAAATGCAGCTTAGTATAACCCTTCATATATTTTAAGTCTGTTGCGAACATGGATCAGTTCCTTGAAGGGATCATGCATCAGATGCAAAAGAGATAATCAACACTCAAGCCCCTCAAGTATCTTATTGCTCAGCAGACTACCCTTCAACAAGTGTTGTAGCTAAGAACAAAAGACATTAAACAGGAGGTCCATGCATCAATATTCCAAGTTATGTCACATCAGCTTCTTGTAAGAGAAAGCAGAACCTTGGTCTTTTTTGAAATTGTTTGATATTTTATTTTACTAAGGCAAGGAAGCTACTCACATGTTGCGATGGTATAACATGTGATGCGACCTGACTGCTTTGGAAGCAGAACTTTGATCAACCATCAGGACAAGGATATAAATTCTCAGCAAAAATTTTATTACATACGATATCAAATGCACCATCCAGGTAGCAATATCTTCAAATGAATAGGCAACAAGCAAACTTCCTCAACAGGTTCCCTATCAGTCCCTTAAACTCATTTATATGCTAAAAAGAATTATTTGGAACCCCAGAAGAATTCTTAAAGCATCCAACTTGAACTTCGAAGCAATAGGGTTTTTTTAAGAAAATCATGATGTAGGCTTGAGCACCAAGAAAGTCACTGAAGAATTAAAGACAAGGTATCTAATTTGCGCAAGGGAATAGGATAGTTTTAAAAAAAAAAACTCAAGAAGGAAATAGGATAGGTTGCAAGACTGAAATCAACATGTAGAGTGTCCTCAATATCCTATCTGTATCGTAAATAGAAAATTACCGACAAAGATTTTATTTTTTGATGTGGAGCATAAGAGACCTTGGTGGCAATCTCATATTTATTGATGTGGGACATGAACGAGAGAAGTGTTTTTATCTTTTAAATTCCCAAGCTATCACAAGTAATTGCAAACAGCATTTAATTTTATCTCAGGCCAGTGTGAAATTAATAGTTAGGCACAGCGCAGTATATCTCTGCTAATCTCATATTTTTACGGTTTTCGTAAAAGCTAAGATTAAACCCCTACATACTGCGGTCATAACAAAATAATAACATTTGCCAAAGTCTCGACTACTCCTAACATTCTTGGAAAACACTATTTCCAAAGTTCAAAAGAAGAAAAAAACTTACAAATTAGTTTACGCACATCCGTCATAAGGTCATATTCAGAAATAAAATTAGATCAGTCACCAAACCGTAACGCACAAATATTCATCTTTCACAAAGACCAGAAAAAATCGAGGAAAAAACGAGTGCCAATTTTCAACAACGATAAACAAACGCCGAGAGTTATCAATTAGGGCGAAGAACTCACATTTGGGAAGCGAAACATCCTCCTTCGACTTCCCGACGATGTCCATGGGCTCCATCTTCTTCCGATCAAACCCTAAAGCGACGAATTCTTCTATTTTCTCCTCGCCGCGCGAGGACGCCTGATCGACCCAAGGACCGGACGGAGGAGGGTGACAAATTGGGGGGGGAAGCGAGAGGGAAGACGATCCGAGCAGGCGAGGTGGGATGGATCGATCGGAGCAACGAAACGAGAGCTGCTGCTGCGGGGCGCAGCGGGGGGCGGAGGGAAGGGATCGAGTCAAAGCCGAGATGGGTCGATCGGGTGGTGGAATCGTGGCCGTTCGCTCGTTCGTATTTATCGGGTTCGACGGAGGGATCGATCAGATCGTTCGTCGCTCACCGATTTCGGATGATGTAATTTCTAGATCCGACAACGACAAGCAGCTGCTTACTTGCTTGCTTCAGATTGGGAATTGGGATATCCTTGGTCCGGATCGGGTTCCATGTTATCTAACTTGATCCGTTATCGTCTCTGTTAACTCTTTCTTAATTAAGGTCTTCGAAAATTGTTATATATATATTACTTTCTTCGTGGTTATCTTATCCAACGGCTCGTGCCTCTTCGTTCATGTGATGGGTTAATTATGAATGTTAAAAAGATAACTAATCCCTTAATATTTTATAAATAGGTAAAAAATATATATTTTTATGATTTAATACGATAATATCAACTGAAAGTAATTTAATATAAACATTCCTGAAATGTTTTTGGTCGTAAACTTTTAGTTAACAGATCTAATTATAGAGACTCTTTGTTTACAAATCAATCCCCTATTTAACGATAAATAAAATATGAGTAGTCATGTTAGGGGATAGGGATTATTTAGTTTGGGATAATATAATATAATTAGTCAAAGTAATTAAGTAATTTATCATTCTTTAATTAGAAAAGTAAGATTCTAAGTGGAAGATCGGATTTAATATTCACTAAAAAAAGTTGGTGATATCATTTTTCTTTGCTTACGTCAATGTTTATCTAAATAGTCATCAATCTTCACTTGGGAGCTACTAGTAAAGTAAGAAAAATTTGGCAAAACTTGGGAGCGACTAGCACTTGGAATTTGAGAAGACGATGAAGCATACAAGAAGAATTCATGTTACATTGGGCATACATGAAAAATGTACAAGATCAATGCAAACTCCACCTTTGAGAATACATGCGATTCGCAATAAGGGCAAGGGATCAGAGGAGATCCCCCTTATATGAGAATTGCAATGTATGATAAAAAAAGGTTGGCACTTAAAGCAAAAAAGAAACTATGGGCAATGAACTCCCGAGATGATAATTACTTGGATCTCTTAATGATAGCATACATGGTACAAGATGTAGATGCCTACACTTGTACAGGAGAGAGCAGTTTACATCTGTATGTTACACTGTGTTCTGATGGAGCTACAAATATGCGAACCAAAGGCCGGAAAAGAAGAAAAAAAAAAACATGACGACTATCCATTTTAGGACAAGAAAGAGTTCAGTGTCATACATATATACAGATATATTGATGTGGGAAGCCACTGGAATCAAGTTATAATAATATACGGCGTATGTACCAGAAATCCACCTAGCTATTATTTCAAAGACAGCAAGATGGGCAGAGTGAGGGAAGTGAAAGCCAGCAAGCCGGAATTATATCAGTTTTGCTGCTGAAGGGGCACATTCCGAGTTGGATTCTTGACTACAGCAACTGCAAGAAAGCCAGCACCAAACCATAAATGGTGAAATCTGCTCAGGTGGACAGATCGGCGGCATCATTAAAGCTAGCGGTACAGTGACTACTTTAAGAATTTAGCTAAACCATCCTAGTCGAGCAGAGACTAGCCTCAACACATAATGGTTAGAGAGAGATGATACCTTGACCAGCAAAATCTTACCAGTTTTCTTGCAATAAGATGCTTTAAGATCCAGACAGGAAACTGGATTGCAATTGATGGAATCTGTGCACTTTCATTTCGGGTCCTGAAGGCTGTGCTTGGCTACATTCTGTATACCCTCCATTTGGGAAGGACTTCCGTTTCTTTCTTGCTCGGCACAAGAAATCTTCTGTGTCTAGCACATAAGACACCTGTAAACAAAGCGATAAACAACGTAAGATATTTGCAGACCCAACAGTTTATGAAATCAAGAATAGAGCTTCTACTATATCCTCCAAACAAATACCTTAGAAGAACTGCAAGATATTTTGCATTCCAAGCCATTGATAACCTGAATCTCATCCATGGCTTTGCAATTAGAAGCATTTTCATCATCACCCCCACATTTGCGCTTATTCCTGGAGAATGTCACACAGTCAACACATTACGCTCTGAAAAGAGAAAAAAAGGGTAGAGGCCAAATATTCTTACCTTCCCAGGAAGACACCTTCTGCTCCTTTCTTATCCGGAACGCTTGAAAGGAAATCATTGTAAAGATAAGTTGAAAAATTTGGATCTATTGAGACAGCAGTAGCTTCAGGTTTCTCATGTCCATATTCCATGAGTTGAATAGATAGTTTGGTCACATCCGCAGACTGTGAAAACTGAAACAGAACAAAAAGCATCAGAACGGATTTCAAACATTTAGATTTTCCATATACATAAAAATTAGTACAATAAAATGTTTTAAACATGGTTTCCATATTTCATCAATCACACGTCCTGCCAGGCAAAATAAAAATATTCAGTCAGTAATAGTAGTAGTTTATAGTACCAGTTTTTAGCAGCAACGTTCCTAAAGCAATCTCCACATATAAATATCAAAGGACACTTTTGAAGAAACGGACAAATACATGGAAAAATAAGACAGTGAGAAACTCACACATTCAAATCTGTATATATTCTCCTCATGAAGAAGAACTCGTGCATTCTCATGATAAACAAGATCAGAAGATCTTGCAGATCGCCTTGATTTTTCATATGCATATAGTTGGAGAAGCTTATTATCCATATCATCCGAGGTTATTGCTTGAAGCTGGGAATAAAAAATATTTTTTTTAAAAAGAGGTAAGTGGACCCTTGAAAACTAAGGAAATTATCCGGGAACCACGTAATAATCTAGATAGAAACAGAAGTACCTGCTTAACAACTTTATATATTAACTTGTCCAGTGTAAAAAGTACATAGGACTGAGTTCCAATTATGGCACGGCAGTCATCTTCAAACTTGGTGTTGTCAGCAGTGCCATCAAGTAAACTATTTAAAGCACTTATGAATCTGCAAATTTCATAACAGATACTTTCATGTACAGTAATCTACAGAAGGCCAAAACATAAAAATCCAGTTATAGAGAAGTCAATGCATGATACTTGGCATATAAATCAGGTGGGCTTGTATCTTTAGAGCTTCTCCATTTCTTTTCAGCAGAGGATGAGTTTGTCTTTGCTGAGAGTATCCTTTCATACAAAGTCTGCAGTGAACACATATAAAATAAGTCATAAGCAACTATGTCAAATATAATATATAAAAATAAGCAAAAGAAAAGAAGACTGACCTGATGCAGCCGAAGCAGCACATAAAATGAATCATTGCCATAAAAAATCCGGGAAGATCTATCTTCCTTGTCATGTAATGATGCAGGCACATGCCTTGAAAGAGGTTTAACTGTGTGTAGGATCCGTTCTGAAAATGGTAATGATGTAATTTCTCCTTCAGCATCATGGGCATCAGTCATTCCTTCAGCCTCACCCTCACTTTCAGCCTTTGCATCTTGGTCGTCATTATCAGCATCCTCCTCTTCCTCATGATCTTCACGAGAGCATTCCTCACCATCACCAGATTCACTGCCTGAAACATCCTCACCAGCTTCTGATGCATTTTCACTGACCTCTGTAGACCGTTGAACGCTTTCCTCACCTTCATCATCAGCATCAGCATCATTCTCCCCTGCAGCCTCCCCACAAGCCTCGACTTCTCCAGGCCCTTGGTACTGTCTGCTAGCAGAACTGTCCTTCCCTTTAGGCGCTACATGGACAGCAGAATCTTCAAAAGCTACAAAATTATCCTCTTCAAAATCTCCATTAGGTGACAATTCACCTTCCTCTCTTTCAACCTTAAGGTTATCAAGGGGAGCAGAGTCTTCGCTGGGTCCATGGCCTTTGTTGCTTTCGGTGGTACTACCACCATTTGCTGACACAATAGTCTTTCCAGAAGGTCCAGCCTAGCACATTGCGAAACACAACAAGCCTTAGATGAAACTGTCAGAATCCAACACAAAATTGAAATCTCATACTGGAGCATGTAAAATTGAAATTTCTTACTGGAGAATGTAGCACTTGTTTTTTACATCAAAGAAAGCCAAAGACGACATTTTTATTTATAAAGAAAATCCTTTTTTCTTCCATGATGAATAATAGAGTCTGAAACATTTTACTATTCAGACAAAATCATACTATAGGCTCTCTGTAAGACAAACTTAGAAATATCTGCTACAAGATTTTCATGCATGTAAACATAGATCAAATAAAAACTACTTTGTAGTATTATATAGTCAGCATGAAAAAAACACAAAAACTCCAAGATAGAATCAACATAAAATAGTACAAAGAAGCTAAAGAGTTAAAAGGATGAATCATCTAAACACATGCCATACATACCTACCCGAAAATTGGAAAACCAAACAAGATTACATATTCATTCATACCTCTGCTGGAGGTAAAACTTCATTGCTGCCTCGAGGTTCAACTGGTGTTTCTGTTCCAACATTTCCAGCATGGCCAGTTCTCAGAGATGCACCATTAACACCTTTAAAGGATAACATAAAAGTAAGCTGGAGTTACACTCTGAAATAGAAAAAAAATAAAATAAAATAAAATATATAACATTGTGAAACCTGATATGATTTCCCGGTTTGTTCTATTGTGGCTTTGTTCAGCTCTGACAGTAATAGAAACGTTCTCTGGCAGATGCTCTGTGGACACATTTTGTACAGTTATTCCAGACACCTCATCAGCCACTTGACCACTACTCTCAACTCTCACTTGAAGTGGATTGTTAGAGAGATTTTCACCATGGCGACTAGCTCTATCTACATCATGGAAACCATTTTCAGTAACTATTGAATCTCCAATAGCTAGCCTACTTCTGCACGGAGTTGCTTGTTCAGGTGCAACGTTCTCGTTGCCATTGCACTGCTTGATAGAACTAGGAAAATCAGCAGCTGGACTCCCATTGTTTTCACTGACACCTACCATGCTGGTTTTAACAGCACGAGTCTTAGGTTTTACATCTTGGGCATCTTCTGCACTATGATTTTGAGGATGAACACCCAACAAAGGCTCCAAAAATGTAGTCCATATTTTCATGACTTTTTCTACTTGATCTGAAGATGTGCAGACTTCTCCACATGAATACCTAATGATCCTATGCAAATCCTCATGGATGTCTTTATCCACATACTCATATTCCATATTGGGAACTATAGGTCGCCTATTTCTGGCAGCAATTGCAAGAAGAACATCATCTTCTTTCTTCATCTGGTCATTAATTTCCTTAATCTCAGCCAATAAAGCTGTTTAGAAGACAAGCACATATTACACAGCTGCAGCAACAGATAAAAACAAAACCAACTCCAAAGCTTGAAACATTTTATAGGAGAATCCAAAATAGATAATCAAATAATACACACCTTTTGTGCTCAAACTCTTTGTATCCTGCTGCTTGAAGTAGAAACTGCGATGATCAAGTGATTTATGGTAGTTCTTAGCATATATTTCTGCCCAAACTTTGTTGAAATCTGAACGACACCTGGACCATTCCTCTTGTTTTTGCTTCAAACGGGTCAAAATCACAGGCAAAGCAAGACTAGAATTCTTGCGAAGTACATCCATGACATCTAGGCCATGATCTCCATATAACCGCTCAATGCACCTCATATTCAAAGCTATTTGCCGTTAAAAACACAAAAGAATAAAATCAGAACAGCATAAAAAAAGCATTAAAAATTGGAAAGCTGAAAGCGAACGTACTGAAATATTTCATCTTCTTAGGAACTATGTCTAATAATACAAGAATTCAAATTCTAATATATTGAATTTTCAAGCACTTAAATTCCAATCATTGTGAAGAGAGGAATGAAAGAATAAAATGAACAATAGAAGTGAATGAGAATTGCAAATACGATCATTTTTCAATGTAATCTGAAATCAAAAGTCTCTAAGAAACTGGAATTCTCATTCCTAAATTCTTTAATTGCAAAAAAAGGAAATCATTAGAACTATAGAATTCCAATTCTATTTCCATAATTTTCTCCATTTCAAACATGCTGAACAGGAAATTAAAATATTATGCATACTTACATGTAAGGTGATCTTCAATACGAATTTGATTCTCTGACTTCATAGGATCTTGCATCATTTCTAGCAATTCCTCTACACGCTTAGTTGTGGCATTCACAGATTCCAATAACATATCCAACTCAAATCTGACAATAATCATGGAAAATATAGGAGTCAATGCATACATAGCTCAAGAGTGATTACTCCATAAGTACCAGTGTAAGTTATTACTCACGAAAATAGTATGCAAGTTAGAAAGAAAAGATAGAACTTTTTCATGACTGATATAACTCGTCATTCATCTATACATGATTTAAAAATAATACATATACCAGTACCTATCATCTTCACATCTAAATAAGCTTTCTTCATATTGGTTTTTGCGCATGTGCTTGAAAGAGTAATCTTCACTTCCAGAAGTCACTGATACCCATACATCATTTAATACTGACGTTCCAAGTTCAGTCCTGTGGCTAGCTGAAGGTATCGGATACTGACAAGAGAATTACAAATAATGAACATGGAAGGTGAAAAGGTCAATAATATAAATTGAAAAGGAAAAAGTTTGATCATTACATTTTTTGGCAGAAGACGGTAACTTGGGGTACATCGCTGACAATTTGAGAGGTCAAGTTCCGAAATTGGTTTCCATAAGTTATATTTTTCTTTGTTTGAGAACAGAGTCTTATGAGGAGCTGCCTCCTTAAAGTTGTGAATAGCACCTTTATCAATTCTTTCCCTTTCATTGTTTCTCTCTCTTTCGTGAATTCTCTCCCGCTCATCCATTTCACGCTCCCTTTCCCTGTCTCGATCCTCTATCTTGACTGGCCTGCCCATGTGCCCTTCATTGTACAAGGATTATTTTTAGAATAGCATAATACTTGATGAACTTAAGAAATCATATATTTGAAACTTCAAAACTTGTTGAACAGTACAAAATATGGACTTTCTCTTTTAGGAGGAAAAAAAACAAAAACTACAAACATGAGGAAGGAATCACTGCAGACATACTTTTGCTGAATACACCTTCTAGAAATCCATCTGCAGAAAAGTTTTGATTTAGAACTCAGTAGAATCCCATACATCAAATATCTCAATAGAGCACAAAAGACAACAAAAGGAAGAACTATAAAGCCCACCTATATTCTCGCAATGGGCTAAAAATTCATTGAATCCTTCCATGAGATCTGGATGTTTACCAAGGATATCGCTTACCTGTAACAACAAATAGTTGAAACATGATGAAACTATACCATTAAGTGCTAAGAATGTCTGTCAGAGAAGATGGCAGACACAGACATATTATGAGCAGAATTTCATAAAAACATGTTTGAATAACAAAGACAGTGATATCAATCATCAAGTCTGACTTGCTCATCTCAAACATAATTTAATCATTAAATGCAACTACAAGTGGAGAAAATAAAAGATAATAATATTTTTCCATTTTAAGGGAAATCAAGTCTATATTGTGTACAAACATGGTGTAAGCATAGCAGTATTGATGCATGCATTCCTTTTAAAATATGACAAAACAGCTATGAGTAATTCTTACATGAAGTGGAAATTAAGTTTTTTACAATGATGTACTTGACAAAACTTTGGTTTTTTCAAAATTAGGATGCTTCTGAAGGAAAGTGCTAATAGATTGACCAAATTGAGTAATTGGAAAGGGACAAATACAAGAAAACATGTGTATGCTAGCTTTATTGGCAAGAGATAAATACGAGAAAACATGAGCGTCCATGAAGGCTTTACCAGAAATCATTAGCTTGAAAGTTACTTGTATGATTCCATTATCCTCCCCTCACTTTTCATGTCTTAAATACTATTCTATGGTAAGCAAGCATAACTAGCACCCTATCTGATAATGGTCGTGACTTATTACTATCCAAAAATTTACTTGAACTTTAAAAGGTGAAATTGCATAAGGGGAAAAAATGATGTAAAGAAGGGCAGAAGTAATGAAGAAAGTGTAAGGTTAAAACAACTAAGGTAACATTGGCACAATAATACAAGCAACCCCACTAAAAAGATGTAAATTTGGTTCCAAACACAGCATGTTGGGAGAAATAGCAATATGGGTATACTACCAATAACAACGAGAGCAAATAAGAGGTAACAAGAAGGAAGACTGCAACTTGAAAGCATTGAGCTATGCTACTAGACTAAGCAACCAAGTGATATAAGAAAATTAAGTTATCATGGAACATTGGAGGTAGACTGCAAATTTCTTTTAACAAGGTAAAATAGGTGATCATAGCAAAAAAGATAAGGAGCAATGTCTATTTGTTATATAACAAAGCGCTGAGCTACTCTGGTTCCATACACTCATATATGATATAGCTATCAGCTCATTTTCAAGGTAGTTTTTCTATCAAATTGGAAATTTCATTACAGAAATTAGAAGTCATTTCAACAGTCAATTAACACAAATCAGAATTATTCGACTTCTAAAAAAGAAATATATAAGATCAGCATAGACACCTCATAAATGAATGCTTCAAGAATCAAAAGCTTACCAGATTCTTTAACTCTGTTCTGTTTATTATTTCTTTGCTGTATATGTGAAGGCATTTCAAAAACTCCTGGTATGTGTCAGGATGCAGCTTCTCCTTGACTTTCTCACAAAAGTTAAATTCCCGGGTATATACACCTGCAATGTGGTTGAGCAAAGATAATTATTTACGACAAGATTATAGCAAGCACATGACATAACCATTTAACCATAGCAACACTTGAAACAACTGAAATGATATATTTAACCAATTGTACCGACCAAAATATAAATCCCTCTGTTAAGAATAGAAATGAATCGATCAAGTGTCATCTGATAGCTCATGCTCAAAATTGCATTATAAAATTTTGAGATGCTATAGAAGTGATAAAAAAATAGCATTAGCTAAATCGAATTTCACATGTTAGAAATGGCCAGTCCTCTCCACCTGCAAGGTGAGATATCCAGAATATAAAATGTTGAGCATGATCATCTCAAGCTTTTAGACAGATCGGCATTGATGAAATGTGGAGGGAAGTAAGGGAAATGGGTGATACTACTGGAAGGAAACTTTACTCTCAGAATCAACTACATTAATATTCTAGAAATACAGCATCTCTCTAATATAGAAATCACCAGCACTTTGTGCACAAGAAAAAATTTGATCTTCAGAAAAAATCAATTCTTTAAGACAAGTTCTTTTGCTAAGCTAAGCAGGTCTTCTTTCTTTTGCTGCTTAAGGTAATAAGATATTGCTGCTGATTTGGAAGTGAATATGAAAAAGGTAACTAATCAATGAGGTTATAATTGAAACAATTTCAATTTATCATCTTGAGATCTAAGCAAATAGCAGAAATGAGTCATGCACAGAATCATCAAAAATGTCAAGAACTGAGATAATGACTAATTATTTACAATTAGATTAAACAATCTAGCAAAAATATTCTGGAAGAATAAACAAAGAACCAGGAATGACAATGATATAGCATCTGCAAAGGTCAGGGCAGAAGATGTAATTGCTCATTGGAGGCAGAAGACTAATCTTTTTGACAACTATTGTATGATTTAATGTCAAAAATGTAGCTAAAGACCAAGAATTCAATCAGACAACAAATGGTAGAGGACGTACTCTTCAGAGCATTCTTATCATCAAACGATGAAGCTGAAATGCTATACAAGCCAATATTGTCGGCACCATCAACTCCTTGCTGCATTGGTTCCGCAGCAGAATCATCTACCCTTCTAGATGAAAATTTGTGCCTACGATGAGCATTGTCTAAATCTCCACTATCATGCTCCATGTCCTTCTCATCCCATTCACGGTCCTTTTTGTCTCTATCTTCCTTCCTATCCTTTTCCTTCTCTGCATGTCGTCTCTGCCTATCATGCTCAGTATCAGGACGGTCTACACTAAAATCACGATCAGCATGTGCCATATAACCTCTATCCCTCTGCCAGCACAAGATAAGTTTCATATCAGATTTGAAACATGAATATGACGAACTTAGAGTTGATTCACCTTAAAAACATAAGCACAACATATTGTACATATTTGAACTGCATCATGATCCCCAGAAAGGCTATAAAATATTGAGCATAGCACATCTATCTCCATGAGAACAGAGGTATGCTCATTGTTTAACACAACAGAATACAGCCAAAGGCATAATCCAGATAGGATAATTGTTGTCATTTAATTCCATTAAATGGTGATTATGTACCTTGTCCCCATGAACATGCCTTGTTGCAGGCATCATAGTGCTCCTATCATCTCGACGCACAAACCCTCGACCAGGGTATGCATGTGGAGCATATGTTGCTGATGCATCAGGCAGAAAGTGCGTGAACTCCTCAAGCAAATCTTGGTGATTCTGGAAGAGAGCTGCTACCTAGAAACACATGCATATAAGACCATCTCCATGGCAAAAGTTCGTTGCAAAAAGGCTAGAGAAATAGTAAAATACCTCCTGGTAGACCTCATGGATAGACTTATTCTCCCTTCGATACATATTCAGAATATCTAAGAATGACTTATAAACATGATCGTCATTGTGGAAACGATTCTGCAACAGAAATGTATCGAGTGGGCACCTAATAAGAGGTTGCTGGCAAAACCATTATGTCTGTAAGATCTCTCGGCTACATACATACCTTAATTTTGTTAACAAAAGTTATTGCTTCATCAAATTCAACAGGCTTCTTTTCTTCTGGAAGCTTAATCTCATATCCTTTTGGCAAGAAGGTATTGAATCCCAAGATCAGATCCCTATGCCCCTTGAATAGTTCCTTCACCCTCGAGATAACCCCAGTAGTGTCAATCCTGCAACGAGTTCATAATAATGTATGAAGATTGATATAAAAGGGAAGCATCAAATTGAAAATGAAGATAGGTAAAAGAAAATTTCGTAGTGAAAGGAGAAGAGGACGAGCTGACCTCTGGCCCTTAAAGTCCTTCATGACTTCAAGGAATTCATCATATTTTTCCCGTTTGTCTTGAAATATATCTTTCACGGCCTTCAGATAGGCCAGGGCATCGTTAGTGGTAAGTTTGGGAGTGCTACCAGCTCCTGGTGCCGGCGCCATATGATTTTGCCCGGACCTGCACAAAACCAACAAAATCCATTCAACCATAACAGATCCAGAAAAAGATCAGGGCGACCAAAAAAAGAAATAATAAATGAAAATATTATGTTTCTTTCGGTCCTTTCAGCACCAATTTTTTTTTACAAAAGGAGGGATTTTCCTGAAATATTCATATATCTGATTCATCAAACCTGGAGAAAATATACCAACAAGGATGATAACACGTTGGCTTCTACACATGGCGAGGGTGAATTTGAAAAAAAAAATTAACGATGAAAACACGAGAAAAATCAGAATATAACTCAACCTTTACTTCGGTCTCAGACGATATGAATGGTAAATTTCGAAAACTCTCAAAAACCATAATATTTAGCTCTAAAAGTTCGCATGTAACAACGCCAACCACCGAACCGACAACATTCTATGAGTAAACTGGAAACTTTCTAGCAAAGAAATCTTCCGAAGAAAATCGATAGACGAACCACACGATGCAAGGAAAAGGAAGAGGAACTCACGGATCCGTTCGGGTAACGGTTGGCTGCTTGAGTTGAGAACCCATCACAGCCTCCTCCCGCACGGCCCCCTTCATCCAGCCATGGCAACGCCGAGGAGGGAAAAGCGAGGACAGCCACCAGGATCCTCTTTTCTCCCCCTATTCCCGCCGACAAACTGCGGATCAAACCCTGAATCGAGCCAAACCCTCGATCCTTCTCCGCTCCGCCCACCTCCCTCGGCTTCAATTCACCGATCTAAGAGCGCGAATTCGCAGGGATCGACGTTTGCAGAGCTCACGAGAGCAGCCCGAATCGAAGGCGTCGAGCGCGAGGGCCGAGAGAGGGGAGAGAAAGGGAACGAGCTCTCTTCTTCGCCTCTCTATCTATGGAGAAGAAGAAGAGGAAGCAAGCGGGGGAGACAAAGGCTTAAAACTAAAACTAAAATAGAAGAAGGAAAGGAGGTGAGAGATTGCTTACACATACGTAGGAAGTTAATGAAACTGGCTCACGCCCAATTCCGTCCCTTCTGGCCGTTGGATCGCAATCCAGCGGCTCACGATTCGCCATCATCCATCCTAGGTCGCCCATGAGCCTCTCTCGCGTCCGTCCGATCGGGTACTCCTAGAGGCTTGGACGGCGGAGATGGAGTCCATTCTAGGGTGGGAATGGTGGAGTTACCCCCCCCCCCCCCCAACCGTGGCCGTGGGGCATTCTGTGAGACAAAACCGGGTGCGGTAACGCCACCGCTCGAGCCCAGTTGTTGGGTCTGGTTCCTCTTATTTGACCTCTTCGAGGTAAATTTAATTTAACAAGAAATTAATATTTCAATATAAAATTATGCTGTGGTTGAGACTAGCCATTTAAATCCCTAACAAGATAAATTTCACCATGATTTAGGATCATAAGAGAAGAAAAATTAATACCAGGCATCAATGATTGTTAGAACTGTGGCAACACATTTACCAAGTCAGAGTTGGGGGGCCAGATAAGTTGGCAAGAGGCAAGGAGACTTGTAGAGTGAGAGGAGAACCTAATAATATGAGCCATTCTTCCTTTCTAATTTTTAATGTTGATGTAAACGAAGAACATGAGGTGAGAGCATAAATTACACGAGATGATTTTGCAGGGCCCAAGTCGTTCACACATTCTTTTCGCTGAATGCAGCAAGCAAAAAATTTAGTTTTTATAGCATGGCATTTGGATGGCCACAATTGATTATCAACACTTTATTATTTCCAAAAAGTTTTGAGCTTTTCACCCCAAAAAAGTATTTTTTTTATAAAAAATAATTTTTTTATCAAGCACGGACTATATTTCAAAAAAATTAAATACGTAGAAGCTCAACTAATTAGCACAATAAGAACTCCTCCAGATTTCAATTTCAATATATATATATACAAATCATCCTTGCAGCTCTCTACGTTTGCATAGAAATTTTGACTTGGATAAGACATCATCCTAATTTGATCAAGTGCCCAACACTGATCACTGTGGCTTCCATGATTTTTTTTTGTCACGTCTATGATATCTGAGATCAGGACAAAACATCAAGACATAATGATCTAAACAACAAATCAATATTGCAACAAGAGATACATAGCTCATGAAGCAACAAAGGATCTAGATGGTGAGGTCTTAACTAAGAAAAAGAAACATCTCATGTGCCATGTATCCAAATAAAGCATTAAACACGTTGTTCATAAGCAAATTAAACAGTATTTTTATTGATGCCTCTTTCGAACTATATGCTGCATCAGTTTCTTGGAATAAAAATGCATAATTATATTGGCTCCACAGTGTCTTTTGTACATTTTGAGAGAAGAAACGCCTGCAGATAAGTTCTAAAGAGGGAAGCCAACATTGGGCCTTCAAGAATTGAACTTCTGCAAATATGTTTTTATTCCCAGAGAAAGATTCGACTGTACATACTCCATGGACTATGGAGTCTAATTAGGACCCAAAAGCTTGTCGAAGCGCATATCGCAGAGGTTGCTCGAATATCAGAAGCAAGCTCAAGAAAAATACCGGCAAAATGAAAAGAGATATTCCAATTGAGTGGTGGTTGTTTATTCTTCTTTCACGGACATGGGGTTTGAAACGGCATAGCTCTTTCCGCAGATCCTCATGATCCTCAAAGAGTATTAATAGCTTAGAAAAATCAAAACCCTATTAGGTGTTTGTGGTCAGAGAGGTAATTAATGAGGAAACCGATATAAAGAGGCACTTACATCATGGTAAATTTCTAAGGGCATCTGTTCCTTGTGGCTGAGAATGTCAAACAATGATAAGTACAGTTGATAATCGCGAGCCTGCAAAAGCAAACGTTGGGTTGTAAGTAAATTATGAGATGAAGCGATGTCCTATGAAAACAGAAGTAATCTCTAAGCATTCCAAAGGCTTCTTTGAAATGATCGCATGTTTTAGATCTTCTCTATCCTTATTTATTCAGACAAAAGGAAAAAACAGCATGTCCATCAATACCCACAAGAAACGATACTTCCCATCCCACTCCACAAATGCACTGCATATAAGAGTTTGCTATATTCGCCATCAAAATCATGCAAAACACATCATATAGGGAATAACAACGAGAAGTACATGATAGCTAACATGCAAAAACTTCCTCGATCTCCCTTAATCTTAATCTCCTCATGAATTAGCAAACTTGGCATCTTGGAATGCTTAAGCGTGATTGACTAGTAGTCATGCATAACGTGGAGACTGAGTGAGCAGAAAGATCCTTTAGTAATTTAGAGAATCAATTTTGAAGATTTTCCCTAGTATACAATTTTACAGGTTGGCGGGAGATGTAGCTTAATGATTAATTATGTGTTTTAGAATGGAGAAAATAACCACTGCACTCAGAAGTTGTAATAAATATAGAATGGCTCAAATGAAGAGGATCAACAATTCACCTTTACTTTCTTCACAAAGCTAATAGATTCTTCAAATGTGACGGGTTTCCATCTTGGCAGGAAGGAATTGAAGTCCATCAAAGTTAAATTTCCTATGAACCCACTTTTATCCGGGCATCTAGACACTGCAGGCAGCGTAAAAATTGACAGTTAAAACCTACATTGATAGCAAAAGGCAGAAAATTTACTTCAATAACTTGATCTTCCAACTAAAATTTCAGAGACAGCATATAGCGAGGCTCTTCGATCTTCTCGATCCGATGCTCAACTCAAGCTCCATCAATTTCACGTTTATCGGTCACAATCACGAGTAACCACACAACATTTTAAACTGAACACAGATGCATATAACCTGCACCGATGTTATCCGGACTATCAAACCTAATATTCTCATGGAATTCTTACCCGGCTATCAAAATCTCATTGACATGCTGTGATCTAAAGAAATAGCCCTGTGATAATACTGCATTCATACAGACTAGTCATCTCAATGAATTGTACCTTAATAAGGGGATAAACTAAAAAAAAAAAATCCGTCGATTAAGGCACATGAATCAGATGTAAGCAGAAAACAGAAATCATGCCAAAATATATAATCAATCTAAACCCTAAAAGAAAAGAAAAAAGAGTGCGCCTCTTCACCCTAGAGCACACTTATCGCAAGACCCAATGAACAAAAAACAATAACAACATAATCGTGGAAGATCGGAACAAAAGCAATAAAGCGTACGGGAACAGCGATCGAAGATCTCGCAGCGGAGGCGGAGAGCAGCGTGCAAAGGGAAAGCGAAGGGAGCGATCGAGGGGAGGGGACACCGACAAGACCTCGCGGCGTCGGCATGTGGTGGTTGCAGCGGCCGCGGATCAAACCGCGGCGGCCCACGACAAAAAGCATGGGCTTCTTCTTTTCTTTTTGTTTTGTCGACACGCCCACGGATCAACGCCTCGTTCTCAATTACCCAAGAAAGTGTTAGCTTCAACTCACCAATAAGAATCTTATAATGATAATAACAACATGCTTAATAATAAAGATTTTTTCCATATAGATTCATATCGAGAAAATGTAATATTATCGATTAAAAATATAATTCATTCTGCTCCCATTTTTTCCTAAAAAATTATTTTAAATAGTTTTAATTTGGATGGGAATCGATGTCTCACAAATAGAGGATAATTATTTGACTTGAGCAGGTAAAAAGATATGGGATCAATTTAGGATAAAGCATCTGTCTCAGAATATGCCACAATTAATGGATTCTCTCATATAGTTTCAATTTTTACATGATGATGAGAACGACTATAATATATATACTACTTTGATCCCCAAATATTTTGACTGATATATAAACTAATATTCTACTAAGCTTACAGCTCACATTTACGAAAAGGAGAAGTCTAAAATATTCTGCATGCTAGTAGTAATAATAAGTACTACTAATCATTATTATATCATGTATTATTTGAGCATCACGTTATATCATTTTGTACTATAACACGTTACTTTTAATTAATTCTAATTAAAATTTATACTATTCATGGAGTTTACTAAGAATGAGAAAAGGCAAGACTTTAAGTTGTCTTAACAAAAAAATCCCAATGAAAATATAGACTCCTACATGCTGCAATTAGTGGTGCATCTAGACCTAATTAGTCTTCGAGATAAACTTAATCCTATTCACGTTGAAGAATATTTTGAAAATAACTTTGAATTATTCTCTAGTTTATCCCAAGGTATATGCAACCATATCTCACCGTATACACTAACTGCTAGCTATATATATATATATATATATACATATAAATGCCTAATCTTAATTAAACCTAAAAGTATATATATATATATATATATATATTGAGGCCGGAGATATAATGAAATAATTAATTAATCTCCCATGTACATATCTAGAATCTGCATATATAGTCGATCGATCAATTTGATTCCAGGCATAGGAATATTCGTCGGCGATGATGGAAGCAGAGGAACACAAGACATGTGCTGAGAATGCTTCACCGGTGGCCACAGCCTTTCAATAAAAGATGCAAAGGAGGAGGAGGAAGAGGAGGATTGTTCTTGAGAAGTAAACTGCTGCATGCTTCTGCGCGACTGCAAGTATATGCTTCTGCTTGAGAAGGAACAAATCTTACTATTTATTATTACCTGGGGAAGGGGGAGAGGGAGATTCCTGATTCCATATATATGCATGGAGTTACGGAGAAACGGTGGATTAGAAATCCGAGAGTTTAATTTACCTGACAAAATTAATGCAACTGTGCGTAGGGGGAATCCATATCCCTGCCCTTCGGAAGAAGGAGGAGGAGGAGGACCTTTGTTTTAAAAGTATATACGTACTGAAACTGGAGAAGAAAGAGAAGAAAAAAAAGGGGGAAATGTTCTTCTTATCAGGAAGGCACATCAGTGGGAAATGGGCAGAAGCTCCAGATCTAACGTTGCAGGAATTCGAGCTGTAAATAATGGAGAGAGAACAGAATGAATCAGTTAGTACTTCTGCCACTGGCTCAGAATTAAATTAAAGAGGATTTAGAATTAAATGGAGTATATGCGTAGAATTAATGCGTGCGATGATGATATATACAGCATCTACATCAACAGATGGATGGTGCTTGAGATGATACGAGAGGGATAAGGAAAAAAAGAGACTAAAGTAGGATAAAAAGAGAGATGCATGATTAATGGGAAATGACAGTCTTATTAGCACATTATTACATGAACTGACGTGAAAAGCAATGGATAGATAGATAGATAAACAGGTGATCAAGAGCATGTAAGTAGTATTTTGCATCTAGAAAAACAGGTATATCGTCTTTTGAAGATTGTAAAAGTTTAAAGCTGTTTTCCAGATGCATGCATGTTTTTACGCCGTGCATGGCGGCCTCATCATCCTGCATTCTCAGTCGTCAAACTAGGGCTTCTTGTTTCAAAGAAACAAAGTTGAAAAGGGATATATGGAAGAAATATGTGTGTGTGTACACGCATGCATATACGCACCTGAAGCGAATCAATGATTTAAGGATATATATGCGTCTGTGTGTGTTGCAGTCCAACTCAGAAGGCCATTAATCTGCAACTGCGGTATCACCTTGCTCTGGTCCAGGAAACATATACGTATAATGCCCAAGCTACATGGGGCTTCTAAAGTTAATGATTAGCTAGATAGCTAGGGCTGGTTTCCTGATCCAACTGCTACATGTAGCTTGGAATATATTCCATCGATCCTTCGCAAATGATCCGCTTAAAAGAAATATATAAATATATATATATGATCTCTGGGCGTCGAGACCACACTAGAACTAATGCATGCTGGACCAGCTCCTCAAGGTTCTATCTCCCTTGCTAATTAATTAAGTTGTTTGTAACAAACAGAGAGATATTGTTCGAGATCAGGTGAATCTAATGCTGATGAATTGTGTTGAGCAGTCGATATAGATGATGCACGTGAAGAAATGTTCTTTTTCCCCATCAGAACGACGACATGCAGAATAAGTTCAAGATATGTTGGAGATTTTGAGGGGAAAACTAATAGCATGCATGAAAAGTTGAAGCACTGCAGCTGCTACTCGCGCGATCGATCCCTCCAGTCTCAAGCTCTAAATGTGTTATTTTGATCCAGATCAATCGATCTCTAACTCATCTATCTGACAAGTAGACCGGGGAAAAAAGGGGGAAAAAGAAAAGAAAGCAAAGTGGGAGAGAAAGATGAACATGTTTTTCAAATGCAATATGATGGTGATCTTCCCTCAAAAAAAAAAAGGATTTTTTTTTTGCCTTTTCAGCAGGAAAGTTCTTCAAGCTGTAAGTTTGAACAAAGTGCGCTTTGAGATAAATTCTTTCATGACGCAAAGTTAATTTTTGTGCTCTTAATGTGCTGGTGATGTACAGCTAGACCGAGCACATATCAGATATGTCCATCTTTTGAGCAAAAAAATTAATGTGCGAGACATGCTTTTACTTTGGAAAGGGGAAAAAAGAAGCAGTTGCTAAGGCAGCATGCAGTGAGTTCTTCAGAACTTCTGAAGGATTAATTGCAGCTTACTATTGATATAAGCAGAAATGAAATCCATCCCAATTCCTGAACACTGGAAGTTCATTAAGGTGGCAAAAGTTTTTTTTTAGCACTTCGAGGTCTCCCATAAGTTTGAAATGACACCCCCGCACCAAGCCAGAAATATTGCTGCTGATCCCAAACACTGCCCTCTGCTGTGGGGTCATGAGTCCACTTCCTGCATCCCTCCCCTTCTTCCTAACTTTTCCCCCATCTCCATGTACCACCGCATTCTGCATCTCTTCCCTTCCCTACTCTCACCTTGTGTCGATTTAATTGTTCTCCTGGAGCTGGAGATGAGAGAATCCCTGCCACCACCGGCCACCCTTGACCCAAGTGGCCGCGCCAAGGTGCTCTCAGTATATTAACACGAGCTTATGCGTTGGATATCTCAGAATGTGCTACATCCAACACCAACTAAATGATGCCTTCACTGTCCTCCCTGCTGATTTAGTCTTCTCATCTTTTACGTGTATATATAAACCTGCCATTGCTCTCTTCGCAGACACACGTCCATATATATATATATCACAGGAAGAAGGAGAAAAAGAAGAAGAGATCAGTGGGATTAATTTAATTAAGCCAAGTTAAAATGGTCAAGTTCTCAAAGCAGTTCGAGGGGCAGCTCGTGCCGGAGTGGAAGGAGGCTTTTGTTGATTACTGGCAGCTGAAGAAGGACCTCAAGAGAATGCAAGTCCTTAATCCCAGCCAACAGCCTATGAACACCACCACCTCTTTCGCCCAGAGACTGCTTTCCTCAGTCAGAAACCTCCCTCTCCTCGATTCCACTGGACGCAAGCAGCATGAAGCCATACAGGCATTCTTTTCTCTATATATACTGTTTGATTCTTCTCATTGCTTGGTGTTTAAGTGTGTATGTGGGTTATTGTTGTTGTGATTTTTAGGTTCATAAGAAGCTGACGAGCTCCACTAGCAGCAGGGGTGTCCTGTACGAGACTGAGTTGCTGGACGGGTTTGCAGACACCGAAGCGGCGGCGGAGTTCTTCGCGAGGCTCGACCTCCAGCTGAACAAGGTGAATCAGTTCTACAAGGACAAGGAAAAGGAGCTCCACGAGAGGGGGGAGTCCCTGAAGAAGCAGATGGAGATCCTCCTTGAGCTCAAGGCTGCTCTGAAGAACCAGAGAGAGGGACTCTCTTCGAATGGTGACGCCAAGGATGACCCTTCCATTTCTTGCTCCGTCTCCTGCGGTTAGAATTCTTATGCCTACATAAAGCATGAAAAGTAGATGAGAACGTTTTGAAGAATCCGCTGATTTTGATTTGATAATTAGATGACTGAAAACTTTTCAATGTTCTTTTAAGAAAAAAGATCAAGACTGATTACATGTCTAACTAATTCTTCCTTTTTTTTTGTTTGGCTGGCTAAAAGTATTTGGCAATGCATGAATCAGTATTTTATGTATAGAGTAGAAGAATACTGAAGAATGCATGGATATTTATTTTCTTCTTCTTTTGCTGTTCATCACAGGAGAAGACTCTACAGGGGGCGCTGTGGAGGAAGAAGAACAAGACCAGTCCCAAGAGATCCTAACGACGGAGAGCGAGTTCCAGTACTCCGACTCTCCTCATCAGCAACAGGATGACTCGGGCAAGTTGATTAATGCTCGATCAACGGAGATGCGGAGCCTCTCAGGCAGGGTGTTTAGCTGCCAGGGCAAGAACCTAAAGATCAAGATACCTCTGACTACACCTTCAAGAACTTTCTCTGCGCTGGCGTACTTGTTCAGGGAGGACTTTGGAAACCAGTCCAAGAAAGGTGGATCTCGGGGTGGCAAGCTCCACGTCAATAGGACCAACCTTCACCATGCAGAGAAAATGATAAGAGGAGCCATCATTGAGCTCTTTAAAGGACTCAAGTACCTCGAAACCTACCGGTAAATATCCGTGTCTCTAGTAATCTTATGGTTAGATCGTGCAGCTTCATTCTCACATGAGTTGATTATTTGTAAGTTTAATTGCTTAAAAGATGTTGTTTTCTGTTGCTTTTATACTTCAGAACTTTGAACATGTTGGCTTTCGTAAAGATCCTGAAAAAGTTTGACAAGGTACGTATTGACTGATTGTTGCAAAGTATTTTGCTGTACTAATCTACACTCTGAGAGTTCTCTCAATAATTCTCCTTCAGGTAACTGGAAAGCAAGTCCTAAACATTTACCTCAAAGTGGTTGAGACTTCCTACTTCAATAGGGCAGACATGGTAATTATCAACTTCCTTTGTGTTATCAATTAATTGCCTCAAAAGAAAAAAAAAAAGTAGTGACAGTAACATGCAACAGGCAGTGAAACTGATGGATGAAATTGAAGAACTTTTTATCAAACACTTTGCTGATGATGATAAGAGGAAGGCCATGAAATACCTCAAGCCTCATCAGCGCAAAGAGTCTCATGCTGTTACCTTCTTCATTGGTGAATTGTCTAAACCTTTAAGCATATGTCGAGACAACAGATTAGTCTAAATTTCTAATCGATGTGGACGTGGCTGTGGATGATGATCAGGTCTCTTTACTGGATGCTTCATTGCTTTGTTCACTGGATACTGCATCATGGCACACATAGCTGGTATGTACACTGGAGAATCAGACACCATCTACATGGAAACTGTATATCCTGTCCTAAGGCAAGTAGTATATGCATAAATCTAGCCTGATCACTTCATTCGAAGTTTCATTAAAATTAACATCCATTCACTGGTTGCAGCATGTTCACCCTCCTGTTCCTGCACTTGTTCCTTTATGGATGCAACACCTTCCTGTGGCGAAAGATGCGCATAAACTACGCATTCATCTTTGAATTTGCCCCTACCAAGGAACTCAAGTACAGGGACGTTTTCCTGATATGCACCACATCCATGACAATAGTGGTAGGAGTAATGTTTGCACACTTGAGCCTCATTGCAAAAGGATACTCTTCCACTCAGGTCCAAGCAATCCCTGGCTGCCTGTTCCTGGTAAATATTAATCAATCTCCATCACACTCACACATCTCGGAGTGCAAGTTACAATTAATTCTACTTTTTGTTGGAATATTTCGAGGATTGATCAGTCATGAGTGTCAGTTTAGTTTGTTGATGATCTAGTGGGCTCTGCATCAGCACTTCATCTCTGCAATTATTAGTTCCTAGAATATTTTGATGTAGTGGTGGATAAGGGTAATATTCTCTCCACAATTAGAATAACAAGATGCTTCCAAATGTCTCTCACAGATGTTCCTGATAGTGCTCGTTTGCCCCTTCAACATCATCTACAGATCAAGCCGCTATACCTTCTTAAGAGTCATTAGAAACATCATCCTGGCCCCTTTATACAAGGTGGTGCATGAACCTTAACTAGACTGATTCAAATTTTGCTTTACTTGCACCGTCTGATCTAGTTCTGCTTAACTAATATCGCTCATTCGCAGGTGGTCATGGTAGATTTCTTCATGGCTGATCAACTTTGCAGCCAGGTACCCTTTTTTTTTTTTCTCTGCGTCACCAGCATCAATCATTTATAGCAGTAGTCTTAACTGCAAGTTTCACTTATAAAGCCATCAGGATATGCATGTGCATTTTCAATCATACAGTAATCTTGAATAAAAAATCTGCTGTGTCTGCTGAAAAATTAGGTGCCATTGCTGAGGAGCATGGAGTATGTGGCTTGCTACTACATCACCGGAAGCTACAGAACACAAGACTACGGGCTTTGCATGAGATCCAAGAACTACCAGGACTTGGCTTATGCTGTCTCCTTTCTTCCTTACTACTGGAGAGCCATGCAGGTTTAATTCGAAAGGCACTCACTTGTTCCATTATTACGGGTGGAAGCTCTCTAAACTTTTACGCTATGTGCAGTGTGCCAGGAGATGGTTCGACGAAGGGGAAACAGGTCACCTCATCAACCTGGGCAAGTACGTTTCCGCGATGCTGGCCGCCGGCGCCAAGGTGGCGTACGAGAAGGAGAAGACGGCAGGGTGGCTTTTGCTTGTTGTAGTAGTGTCGAGCGCCGCCACCTTGTACCAACTGTACTGGGACTTCGTTAAGGACTGGGGCTTGCTCCAGTTTAACTCGAGGAACCCATGGCTTAGGAATGAATTGATCCTTCGACGCAAGTTTGTGTACTACCTGTCAATGGTATGGCCTGCACTTTGAGAATTACGTAGTGAAAGAAAAGGGAAACAAAGCAAAAAAAGAGAGGAGAGATGAATGAATCCTTTCGTCATTGCATTCGGAAGGACATCGAGATTGAACCAAGAAACATTGCTGTGGATTTTTGCAGGCCTTGAACCTTGTTCTGCGACTTGCTTGGTTGCAGACGGTCCTTCACTATAACTTTGGGAGTGTGGACTACAGAGTGACCTCGTTCTTCTTGGCAGCCCTCGAGGTGATCCGACGAGGGCATTGGAATTTCTATAGGTAAACACGCACACGCTTCAGATTAAAACTCATCATCATCAAGCTCTCCTAACTATAGCAGTGTTCTCTGTGTAAATGGGATTCAGGTTGGAGAATGAGCACCTTAACAACGCTGGAAAGTTCAGGGCCGTGAAGACCGTCCCACTCCCTTTTCATGAAGTGGATCAGGACTAGATGAGGCCCATCAAGAACTTATTCCCAACTCAGGAACTTGGTAATCAGAGATGCTCTCAAGAACCCAATTGATCCGTCAACCAACCCATACACTCAAGAGGGGTCATCCCTTCTTCTACATGTGCCTGCAAATAATGATCAAAAGAGCCAGTGGCCCAACAAGTTCATTTAAATAGTCTTTTTATCTTAGAGGAATGAATGCAAGTGGAGTAGGTCAATATTTTTTTTTAATTTTAATTTTGAGCTGGTACAACTCCATCGTTGTCAGCTGCTTAATTATTGAATCAAAATTAATCTGCGAGTTGTTAGCGAAGAAGACCATTAATGTTGAAGGGCAGCAATCCAGCTGAAGAGACTTCTACAGAACCCATCCCTTTTGGATTACGAAATCTGCTGACATTATAATTGATTGCTCATCTTTTTCCTGATGGAAATATGACATCAAATTAAGATAATTCTTTTTAATCCAGGTAAAAGAAGAAGATGAAGAAGAAGAAAGACTAGAGTTCTCATCTCCACTTTATAAACAAACAGCAAACACTACCTACTCCTGACTACTTTATCGTCTGCTCAGACAAGTTGACTTTTTAAGATCAATCAAGCACAACTGGGTGGCTGATCTAACTTTGTTTGACAAATTCACTCCGTCTTAACCGTAAGAGAAGGCACGTTGATTAATTCCTTGCAGAACTGGACGGATACGCATCTCGTCCAAGCTGGTGGGGCATGTGATTGTGAGGGACAGGGATATTCCTGACCTCCAAGCTACGCCATTAAAATTCCTTGCTCATCTGCTCTGCTCTCTCTTGATGATCTCTTTCTTTGTCCTTGGAAACATGGATTGCTATAATCCACCATCATCAGCAGCTCATTCCTCCCTATATTTCAATAGTGCAGTCTGCAGATGGCTGCTCACTTCCTCCTCCTCCTTCCTATACACCTCACATCACGCAGCACCATCAGACCAAGGCAGTGCCCAGTTAATTTGTCCTTGTTTGTCTGTCTTCAAAACATACATATGCTTGATGGTCACCTCCCACCATTAGTTTCTTCCTGAATCTAAATCACACTTTAATCAGATCAAGTGCAGATTACTGAGGGAGGGAGGGGGGTTCGTCATTGCTTTCGTCACTGATTCCCAATGTGAGGAGAAGACTCTACACATGTTGACAGTATATGCAGCATTGTGACTTCAGTTTATAATGCAAACGAATTGAGCTAATTATGCTTAGCATGACTCTTGATCCAAAATTATTACTTTTTCTTTAAAAAAACAAAAAGAGAAAGGAAAAAAATGTTCAGTCAAAGTCAACTCTTATATTGAAAACACTAAATTAGAGATGGATTTTTTTCTAATATATTTTAGAATTTTCTCTCTGCTTTGCTTTGGAAATAATTAAACACCACGATTAGATTCGCAAACAAATCAAATCAAATGAAAAGCCATTGATTAATCAAGACCATCATCATCATCATCGAAGAAAAGCCGACAAGATTTCTACTCTCCCTCACCCTCTCCATTAATTGATTAATTATTTCGCCTCTCTGACTTCACACCCACCTAACTATAAAAACTCTCAACATTGCTGCTCTCCCCCAATCCCATCCTCCCACCTCATCTGACCTCGTCCTCACATCACATGCCAAACCTTTCTTAAATTCAACTCCTATATATATATATATTTAATCTTGATAAGGCTATTCAAGATTTACTAGAATTAAATGAAGAAAACCACTAACTTTTTAAAAGAATTAATCGCACACAAAAACCTATTCATTACATTTTTTTCTAAAAAAAATGAAATAAGGTTTATATTATTTTTACATTAAGAGAGGTTTTTGGATAAAATAAATTTTTTTTTTGGGAAACTGAGGGGTATTTTGGTGAACTCATACGGAGAGCCACAGAGATTTGGAGTGGACGAAGAAAGGAGAGAGGGGCGGTGTTGGAATGAAACATTTAGGCAGAGTGATTGAATGCTGTATTTAATTTGACTTTTAATATGGTCTTGTTTTTTAACCAACTACCCTCCCTCCTTCACTTCCATGTCTCCACCACAATACTGAACAATATAATTTTCACGATGGAGATTGATTGCAGTGTGAGAAGATGCAGGATTAAGTTTTTACAAAAAAGTGAGGATACTAGTGATTGATTTATTCGTTCACTTTCTTCTTTGTCTGTATATTTGAGGCCATGGACAATTTGATACTGTATCACCCTCCAACAAACAGTGTGAAGAGACTTTAATTAGGCATGCAGTACTTGACTGGAAAAAAAGCAGCTCATTTATTTGTCAAGTTGTTTCATATCTCAAAATATATATTTTTTCATCATTCAGCTATCTTCAATAGAAATATATACATGTGTGTGAAATCAAAGTGATATCCTCTCAACTGCTACCCTCCGGTGCTATCAAAAGTTTCATATAAATAGAGCGAGTTAATGGCGACCTCCATCATGAAGAAGGATATACAGTCACATGCTTCTGTATCTTTACGTGTAGTTTTGCATATCGAGATCTCTACCTTTTTTTTTGTTTTGACGAAGGAGATCTTTAGCATTTTTAATCGCCATTCGCCACCACCCCCTGTCGATCGAATTCTTAAAAAAGTTAATATAAAACTGCAATCTTGCAATGGGGGAACAGCGAAGAAGGTGGGAGTTCTGTAAGTGAAGAAATGAATGCCTTCTGGCTTGAGGATCCTTAAAGAAATGGCAGGCGCGGTGCGGATGAAACTGGAAGGATTTTAATGCCGGAAAAAAAAAACTAAGTTTTTTCTTTACTTGATCTCTCCGTATGGGCGTGGGGGTAGCCAAAAAAAGCCCTGCACCTGCCGCTGTATCCAAAAGATATTGCGTTTCTTTCCTCTCAAATCTGCGTTCGTAAGACTTTACGTGTGTGTGGGTACCTTCCTTCGTTGTTGTTTGCGTTGTGGTAATGTCGCGTTGCATTCAACCTTTTAATCTCCGTTCCTGCGCCGGGGGCGGAGAAAGGAGACCAACGCAGGGAGGATTAGAAAAAGGCGAAGCTTTCCTTGGGCGATTTCGATTCCGAGTTGGATTCACGTCCCGTGGCCGGGTCTCTCACTCTCTCCGTTCTTGGCCAAGCAAAAGGATGGTTTGACCTTCTAGAAATCCGTAGCGTCCTATCTGGGTTCTGAAAGCCCCCGTTTTCTGACGGTTCGGTGCTCCTCCAGTCCTGCTCAAGATTGATTTTTTTATATTAATTTCTTCCCAGGAGAAGCCAACTTCCGTGAGGTTTAGTCCATCCTCCTCCTCGTGCTCGAGTTCCTCTCGGAGAAGCGATTCCAAGCTGGGTGTCAAGTTTCAAGCCCACGGCGTTTTCCGCCCTGACGTTGATATACGGAAGGAGAAGAAGACTACTCGCCCCGCCTCCTCTCCGAAGCCAATGCCTGTACCTTGAGACGAGGGAAGCTTTTGCGTCTGGTGTTTACTTCGCCGGAGAAGGGAAAAGGAGCCGTCTTTCCAGCTGTTCGAGGAATTCGAGGTTCGGAAGTGCGAGAAAGCTGGGATTTTGATCGGCTTTCTGCTTTGTTTTCGAGGCGAGGAGATGGGATGCAGGGTTGCTGCAGCTTCACACGTGCGTCGCAATGTCCTCGTAGTGGAAGTTCTTCAAAAAAGGGTTTGTTAAGAGACCTTTCCCGGCGGCTGGGGGTTTGAATATGCAACTGTGAATTAAAGCAGCTAGGGATCTTTTGTTTCTTTGCCTTTTCTCTTTTCTTTACTTTACGAGGAGGTCTCTATTTTGGGAATTACTTCTCCCTCTCTCTTTCTCTCTATCTCTCCCTCTTCAAACTTTTGGCCGAGGGATTTCTCCTGGGGGGTTGATTTCTTCATCTTCCAACTTTTATTCCGTTTTCTGCAACTCCTTGATTTGGACTGTTGCTGAACAAATTTGGTGATCTTGCGACATAAGCGGAAATGGCTGGAAAAAGGAGAAGAAAGCTTGGCCTCAATAAATTATACACCTTTGCAACTTGTGGTAAGGCAAGGACCGAAGATGATCATGCACAGCTTGGAGGCCCGGGGTTTTCTCGAGTGGTCTTCGCCAATGACCCCAATTGCTTCGAGGCTGCCAACCTAGATTATGTATCCAACTACGTCTCCACCTCCAAGTATACCTTGGCCTCCTTCTTTCCAAAGTCCTTGTTTGAGCAGTTCAGGAGGGTGGCCAACATGTATTTTCTAGTGTCAGGATGCATCGCTTTCACTCCGTTGGCTCCTTACACAGCGTCGAGCGCGGTCGGCCCTCTGATTCTGGTGATTGGGGTAACTATGATGAAGGAGGCAATCGAGGATTATAGGCGATACCAGCAGGTAGATTCTTAGTGAAATTTGCATTAAGTAGCTAACTAGCTTGTTCATGGACATGACAACTTAAAAGTTCTGAGACAGATTTCCTTTTTGGCTATTTATTTTTTATGTTTCTTATTAGACAACACACACTAGCTCTCTGACATTCCTTAATGCCTTGTAAGTAATTTCTGATATTGGACTACTGAATGATGAAAAAACTATGTGACTCATAGGCCCTAATTCAGGATAGATGCTGTGTTGCAAGGTTTGAGGCATTTCTTTAAATAGAGTTGCTATCTCGAGTAAAAAACTTTAAAGCATCGTTTTAGGTTCTCTGGGGACAAAATGCTATTTACCATCATCATCAGTTTATCAAAGTAGTTAACTTGGTAGTTTTAGTAGTTTTCTTTTAATGTTGATTCATTATTTGCTCGTACACAGGACATTGAGGTGAATAATAGAAAGGTTAAAGTGTATCATGGTGATGGAACTTTCAGTTGCACGGAGTGGAAGAATCTTAAAGTTGGTGACATAATAAAGGTGGAAAAGGATGAGTTTTTCCCTGCAGACCTTATTTTGCTTTCATCCAGTTATGAAGATGCAATTTGTTATGTTGAGACAATGAACCTTGATGGAGAAACAAACTTGAAACTGAAACAATCTTTGGAAGCAACTTCTGGGTTACAAACAGACTCCAACTTTCAAAGTTTTAAAGCAGTGATTAAATGTGAGGATCCAAATGCAAACCTATATTCTTTTGTTGGAACCATGGAGTATGAAGACCAAGAATTCCCTCTCACACCTCAACAGCTTCTTCTTAGGGATTCAAAGTTGCGGAATACTGACCACGTATATGGAGCCGTTGTTTTCACAGGTCATGACACAAAGGTTATGCAGAATGCCACAAGTCCCCCATCCAAAAGAAGCAAAATCGAAAAGAGATTGGACAAGATTATTTACCTTCTATTGTCCTTCTTGGTCCTCATTTCAACTATTGGCTCAATCTTCTTTGGAATATCAACTAAGAAGGATTTAAATGGAAGGATGAAAAGATGGTATCTTAGACCAGATGATACTAAAATTTACTTTGATCCTAACAGAGCAGCTACTGCAGCAGTGTGTCACTTTTTGACAGCCATGATGTTGTATAGTTACTTCATTCCTATTTCTTTATATGTTTCGATAGAGATAGTCAAGACCTTGCAGGGTATTTTTATTAACCAAGATATACAAATGTACCATGAGGAATCAAACAAGCCGGCTAATGCTCGCACATCAAACTTGAATGAGGAACTCGGTCAAGTAGACACTATCCTATCAGATAAGACTGGAACACTTACTTGCAATTCAATGGAATTCATTAAATGCTCAGTAGCTGGGACTGCTTATGGTCAGGGGGTGACTGAAGTTGAGAGAGCAATGGCCAGAAGAAAAGGGTCTCTGTTGGTTAACACTCAGGATACGGAACAAAATCAGGAAGGAAATCGTGTCCATGTAAAGGGTTTCAATTTCCATGATGAACGTATCCTGAGTAGCAATTGGATTAATGAGCCTCATTTCGATATCATACAGAAATTTTTCCAATTATTGGCCATCTGCCATACCGTCATACCTGAAGTAGATGAGGAAACAGGAAAAGTATCATATGAAGCTGAATCACCAGATGAGGCTGCCTTTGTCATTGCTGCAAGGGAAATAGGCTTTGAGTTTTACCAGAGGACACAGACAACCGTCTCTCTGCATGAACTGGATCCATTGTCAGGCAAGGGAATTGATAGGTACAAATTTTTTTTGTTGAGTTGTTGCAGAATAAATCCTGAGGTACTCAAAACAATCCAATTGATAGAAGCTTATAGTGCACGACCTTTTTGGCAGGCCATATAAACTATTAAATATCTTGGAGTTTAATAGCTTGAGGAAACGAATGTCAGTTATAGTTCAAGATGAAGAAGGGAAGTTGCTACTATTTAGCAAAGGTGCTGACAGGTTAGTAAATCAATTAGCATTTTTCATTTTTATATACTTTTATTTAAGAGATATACAATGACTATATGTTTATTTTTTCAGTGTAATGTTTGAAAGACTTGCAAGAGATGGGAAAGAATATGAGGAAAGAACTAAGGAACACATACATGAGTATGCTGATGCAGGTTTAAGGACCTTGGTTCTTGCATATAGGGAGCTTGATGAAGAGGAATACATAAAATTTAACACTAAATTTGCAACAGCCAAGAATTCAGTTAGTGCAGATAGAGATGAGAAGATCGAGGAAGCTGCAGATATGATCGAAAGGAACTTGATCCTTCTTGGTGCCACAGCTGTTGAAGATAAATTGCAAAATGGGGTGGGTTTTAGGTTCTTGGATTATCATTACCTATAATCTATTGTCATGTCAAACTTATTCATTTCTGCACAATGTTGATTGGTTTTAGGTGCCTGAATGCATTGACAAATTAGCTCAAGCTGGAATCAAAATATGGGTGCTGACTGGTGACAAGATGGAGACAGCAATCAACATTGGGTGTGTTCTTGTTTGATTTGTGCTTAGTCCATTTCGCATGAGAATTGAGTTTATCTTCTTACAAATTATATTTACTTTTTATTAAAAGAAAATTACATTATGTTTCCTTGCAGCTTCGCATGTAGTCTTTTGAGACAAGGAATGACACAGATATTAATCACGTTGGAAGCACCAGAAATAGTTCAATTGGAGAAAGAGGGGAATAAAGAAGCCATTTTTATGGTACATTAATACCCTATTCTAACACATATTCGTTAACTACCAGATGAGATATGATTGATAATCATTCCAATCTCAATTGTATTCTTTTTTCAGCCCAGTTAGACACTTAATATTTTCCATCCAACGACTTACTGCTAATCCAAGTAGACACAGCAAGCATCTTTATACCAATGACTGGATCTTTTAGCAGCCCTCAAGTTCTTGTTATCTTTTAGTAATTCTAAACTTTCATTAGAAGTCAGTTTTGAAAGATATGAGTTTGTTTTATGATAAACTAAGTAATCAAAGCTTTACAAACCAAGTAGATTAGCACCTCGTCTTTTCCTCTTTAGAGCCCTCTTTTGGAGTTCACAACATACTAGTTTGTTGTTGGTATTTCAGGCATCGAAGGACAGTGTCATCCATCAGATTGGTGAAGGGAAGAAACTCATAAATTCATCAAGTGGTGAATCATTTGCGTTGATCATAGATGGGAAGTCTCTTGGATATGCTTTAGAGGATGATGTTAAGGGCTCGTTCTTACAGTTGGCCTTGCATTGTGGATCAGTCATATGCTGTCGTTCTTCTCCCAAGCAGAAAGCCCTTGTAAGTTTGATTCTTGTAATGCTTAAACAAGTATAGTTGCTCATACATGCTTAATCCTAATGGTCTAATTAATCTACAAAATGCATGCTTCAGGTCACACGACTTGTTAAGACCGGTACTCGAAAAGTGACATTAGCAATAGGTGATGGTGCAAATGATGTTGGGATGCTTCAAGAAGCAGATATAGGGGTTGGTATCAGTGGCGTTGAAGGAATGCAGGTTTGAAGTTTAAAAATAAATCAGTCACTATATTGCTTCACATATTTTACAGTTGTTGCTGCTGTTGTTTTTCCAAAAACCTCTTCTCAATATGCCTGTAAACACCGACTTTCCAGGCTGTCATGTCCAGCGATGTTGCAATTGCTCAGTTTCGCTTTCTAGAGCGCCTACTATTGGTTCATGGGCATTGGTGTTACAGGAGGATTTCATCAACGGTGTAGTCTCTTTCTTATACTGTTGAAAACTCTTCTTTGCAACGTTAGAGGTGAAACTTGACACTTTTTTTTTTTCATTTTGCAGATATGTTACTTCTTCTATAAGAACATTGCATTTGGTGTCACTCTCTTCTTGTATGAGGTATATGCATCATTCTCAGGCAAAATTGCATATAATGATTGGATATTGGCATCGTATAATGTCTTCTTCACCTCTCTTCCCGTGATCGCCCTTGGGGTCTTTGATCAAGATGTTTCAGCTCGACTTTGTCTAAAGGTACATTTGACATTCTGTTTACTGAGATTTTTGTTTTCTGACTTTTAGTTACCATCATGACTTTCTGTCCACTCTTTAGTATTATACTTTTTTTTAGAACTTGGTGACTCTTGAATCCAAGACCTCACAAACCTCCCATATAGAGCTCAATTGCTCTAACGAGAGGGACATACACTTTGTGTACTCTTCAGTGTTATGCTTTGTCAAGCATTTTTGGAGCTTCCTAATCTCTTTAACCCATTTTGTGTTAAAATGCAGATAGATGAATTCTAAACTCTTCTCTGTTTGACAGTTTCCCATGCTTTACCAAGAAGGTGTGCAGAATGTCCTCTTCAGCTGGTTTCGGATCATCAGTTGGATGTTCAATGGAATTTGCCAAGCAGTCGTTATCTTCTTCTTCTGCGCAGCTGCATTGCAGCATCAGGCTTTCCGAAGAGGTGGTCAAGTAGTTGGCCTTGAACTCTTTGGTGCCGCCATGTATACATGCATAGTTTGGGTTGTGAACTGCCAAATGGCTCTATACATCACCTACTTCACCCTCATACAACACATTCTGATCTGGGGTAGCATTGCCCTGTGGTACATCTTTCTCCTGTCTTACGGAGCAATAACCCCCACCTTTTCGACCACCGCTTTCATGGTGTTCATCGAGGGACTGGCACCAGCTCCTGCCTACTGGATCCTGACCTTCTTCGTCGTCATTGCCACACTCATCCCCTACTTCACATATTCTGCGATTCAGATTCGTTTCTTCCCAATGTACCACAACATGATTCAGTGGATAAGATACGAAGGGCGGGCAGATGATCCAGAATACTGTCAAACTATCCGCCAGCGGTCAGTGAGGTCGACCACCGTCGGGGTGTCTGCTCGACTTGATGTGAAGGTTAGTCAGTTAACAAGGAAAGTCCACCATGCAGTTCACACACCGTAAACAGCTTGTGTCAACTGAGTTGATACTCATTGTACAGCTATCTGTTGCTTCTGGACAAAGATCATGTGGGGAGAGACCAGAAGGACCTCATCCTGAAACACATGCAGGCTCCGGCTGATAGCAAATCCGTAGGAGTATAATGTTCAGTTCAGAAACTTGTTCCTGGCTGTGTATAATATTAGTTCTTTGAGTTCATAGGAGAAAAAGTAAAGCCATAGGGAATTGTAAATTTTGACTTATAGGGCTCCCTTTTTGAGCCACATTTTTTTTTTTTTTCATTCGTAAATATTCATGTGACAGATGAAAATATCTCTCCTTTTATTTATTCTTTTGCGTGTATTTGCCACCACAATTCTGCCTACAAATCATTCTGTCCAGTAACTCTTTTTGGCAAAAGTAAACTGGGAAGGATGAAACTGGCGAGGCATGAAAAAAAAAAGGTATGTTTTGTAGATTGCAGATTAGTCTTTGAACAATTATCCCGGAGAATGAGAAGCGAGGTATAAAGTTAAGACATGTTTAGCTGGAACATTGTACTACTATTTTTAGAGACAGTTGTGATGTCACAGTATGGGAGCAACCAGAACTAGTTGTTTCCTGCCTACAAAAGGATACGTGAATCAACTTATGTCTAGTAAACAAGTACTAGAATATCATATTACGAACAGATAGATTCCAATGAAATGAATATAGTAATGTTGATTTGGGAACAAATTAGTTGAATACCTTAAATCTAAACACAATAATTAGAATTCAGAACCCTTGTGCTGGAAGATTAGGAGGGGTTCTTAGCCTTGATTCTTAGTTTTCTTGCTATTTGTGTTGCTCTTGGATGGAGAGGCTTCTTGCTGCTTTCACATTGCTCCAACTCCATCCAGTTTATGACCCTCAGAATCAGCGACTGTGGGCAGCACGCTGACTTCGACCCACCACCACTCTTGGACCCTTTAGTTTTCTTCAGACCCGACTCCAATGCCTCCTCCAAGAACTCCATGAACCATTTTCCAGCCTCAGCTCGTATCTGCTTCGCCATGGTTATTGATCTGCCCAAAGTGGACGAAGCTGGCACTGTCGGGTCCTCCTTCCCTTTTTTGTCCGAAGCAAACTTATGATTTACTTCCGATCTCGGGTGCTTGCCAAGGTTCACTGTGTCGTTTGATGCTGTTCTTCTCTTGGTCGCACTTGCGGTAAGTCTTCCGGTTTGGTTCATTGAGTTGTGATCTCTCTCTTGCAAGATGGATGATGAATCATCAGTGTCATTGTCACTCGTCGCGTTGATTGAGGTGGCCGCTTGAATTGCTCCTAGGTCGACCACCGCTTGCAGAATCTCCTGATGAAAGCTAAGAAACAGGTCGAAGCAAGCGGCTGGTGCTCCTGGCCTTGCGCTGCTGCTCAATTCGGAGAACATCCTGCGATATTTCAGAACCGAAGTAATTAAATTGCTCAATATATCTTCACTCAAGAGTGTTGCATTGAAAATTTCCTCGACATTCTCGGCTGCATCATGTGCACGCACAGTGGTGGAATACCATTCGGAGTTCAGCCAATATCGATTTAGCAAAATAGTCGGTTATAACTTCTTATACATGGTAGCTGTTTAGGGTTGCATAAGGGTGTGTCATATTGGGGATCTAAAAGTCTAATTGCAGCTTTTCATACTTGAAAATTTAGCAAAAAAACCAGAACAGAATTGCTCAAAAAGACTTTGAAATGTTGGAGAGTAACAGTGTTCTAAGTCTTACTTGAGAACGCGAACTATGGTTTCAGTAGCAGAAGCATCTCGCAACGCCTGCAGAGCTACCTTCTGTGCTGCTTCTCTATGCGCCAATGCCTCCTGCGAATTTTAATGAACAGAATTTGTACTGCCAATTCAGATTCAGAAACAAAACCCATCACATTTACATTGTACCGACCAAATAAGGTTCGAGTATATTGCACCTTTCCCACGGCGTTGAGTTTAGAAGGCAAGGGCATGTGTTCGCCGCCGATATGCTTTCCGGCGACGCTTTCTCCAGACTGGTAATGCGAGTTGCCAAACGTAGTCGAGCAGCTGTGTTCTTCATCAGATGCGCAAGAAGAGCTGTCCTCGTTAGCAGAAGAACTCCTCACTTTGGGCATGGGAGTGCTTGTTGCGAGCTTCTCCTGCAACATGAAGGGGAAGAGGAGATGTCAGATCCATTCATGGATGCTGTTTCAGTCTCTCTCACTCTCACTCTCAAAAAACAAAAAGAGCTTCTTTTCTTTTTTTTATCCCTTTGCTAATCTACCTACAGCAGGAAAGGGGGTCTTGGGGATCTTAGGATCTCTGTCGACGACGCTCTTAGACCTAGAAAACTTGGTGATGCTGCAGCTTTTCCTTGCTGAAACTGCGCATGCTTCCTTTCCATCTGCCAACTTTGAAAGAAGAGCTCCACTGACCGATGACCTTGTCGAGATCCCTTCTTTTCGCACTCTTCTCACACTCGTCGGTGGTGATAAGAGCGTGCTACAAGCGCCGGTAGCTTGGTATCGGTCATTCATCGGCGTCTTCTCGCCGAAATCCAATGCCATCGGCTTGACGGCACCGGCCGGATTCTGGTCCCACGAGCCTCTCCTAGGAGCGGAACAAGCCGAAGCGGCCATCTTGCCGCTTCCCCTGATCCGGACGATGGGCTCGGGCGTGCCGACGAGGGGGTGGCGGCCGGGGAGCGGCCTGGCGCCCATGATCACGGGGACGGGGGAGGCCGGCTCCAGGCGGTCGACGTGGATGAACTGGCCGAGCTGCAGCTTGTTGCTGAGGACGAGGTCGTCCTGGTCCAGGGGCAGGGTGGCGTAGATGGAGTGCGAGGAGTCGGAGACCTTGATGTAGAAGCCGCGCTTGGGCCACAGGTCCTTCTCGTCGAGGTCGGCGGGGACGATGTCGGTGATCTGCAACAGCGCGCTGCGTCCCGGCTCCCTCTGCCCGCCCGCCGCTGCCTTCTTCCGGTGGGCTTCTGTGCTCATGCCATCGAGGAGCTTCCTCAGGACTCCCGGTGCCAACGTCGCCATGGATTGATCGATGCTACTCCGACCCTTTTCTAGCATAATCTAAGTAGAAAGGCTGCTGCTTCTTCTTCTTTTTCTTCTTCTTTTTGTTGCTCTGGTGAGAGAAGGGCGCGTCCAAGGCAACGGTAAAATAAGGTCGTCGGGATGATATATCATGTGCTCCATCGACTACCCGCTAACTCACCCTCCCGTTAAGATGGGAGCCCCACCTTAAATCTTCGGATCACACGGCGGGTACGCTCGTGGGTAGCGAGTGAAAGGATAACGGAAAAAAATGGAGTTGAAAAAGGAGCCCGTGCAGGCGGAAAGGATCAAATAGAACGTTGGGCAACGGTCGAATGCAATCCCCGTCATCGCATCTCTCTCCCTCTCTAATAACGAGGATGCCATTCTGACTTGGTCGTAGACTTTTTGCAGTCAGTCACTTAATATGCATGTGGTTTACTGTTAAAAATGATCGATTAATAGTAACCTAGCTAAATTGTCGGAGTTTTGTATGATAATAATATTAATGCTGACAAACCGAGCAAGCTTATAAGGATACAAAAATTCCATTAGAACCTTTGCATTTTTTAGCTGCATTTTGAGGTGACAATTCATATTATCTTATCATGTTGGATGAACCGTTTAACCACACAAATACCGTAACATGACCTGTTGGCGCAACATAACCTACTAGCTCCATGTAAGCTATTAACATAAACTACCATACAACCTAGCAGTATAACTTTAGAGAACAACATGAACTGACAAAAATTATCAAATGGGTGGATTAATTATGCACTGGCAGATCAATCCAAATCCAACTAGGACACGAGTAGGTAAATTATCAGACTTAACTCAAGCCTGACGTGCACACTATTACATCAAACTCAAACCCAGTTTATGGGACATCAAAATTGCCAGATGTGGCAGCAGTGGCCATTCTGTCTAAGGTTATATAATTAACATTCCAGTAAGCACTATTGATGTGTAAAATATAAATTATCGAACCCTTTTTTACTAACCTGAGATAAATGTCAATAAAAGGAAACAAATATGAAGTGCCTAATACATATAACACCACTGCAGATTAAATAATGTTGAGAAAGCTTGCCTCGATTGGAGTAAGAAATAGGAGTGTATACAACAATGGCAATACAGGGGGGGTGCAAACCTTCTGGCGCAATTCACGTGTGCACACATATACAGCAGTACAAAAACAATATACAACCATCAAATTTTAGAAGAAGGAACACTATCTAAAGAATATTCCCCGTTTCCGCGATTTCTTCTTCTCACCAGCCTGCACAGCGAAGGGCAAATCTCACTAAGAAACCAGAACCGTGCTTGATGATTACCATTGATGAGAATGTGCACAAGTATACCAGAGAAATGCCAGAGTTTGATTTATATAGAATGTACGAGCTACTTGGAAATCCCAAACCATGCAACGATAACATGCACGGAGAATGTTTACTAGTATTCTATCACTTTTCTGTTCCCAGAAACTGCAGTTACAAAATAAGCAAATGATTGGAAATACCACTCGGTGCAAAAACTGCCGTATGCCCAGCTTAGGGACACACTACAGGAGAGAAAAATAAAAGGGAAGTTACTCATGAAAATATTTTTAGAATAATATACCAGCATTATATAAGGTTAGATGATATACATATATCCCATAAATACAGTGACGTTGCACTCCAAAATTCATGCAAAGCACTAAAAAACCCAATGACATGATGCTTTTGAAATTAGATACAAAACATTTTGAAAACAGTATCTAGAACTTAGTAATATCGTTCACAAGCAAGATTGCTTACATAGGAGTGAGCCTACTGAAGAAAAAATACATAGGACACTGTCAACAGACTATTACAAGTCTGCAGTAAAATAGCTTATGTTTTATAATTGAACTGCTGAGGACAATTCTCGAGATCAGACACTGTAAATTTTCAGAATCATATTCAAAGGCAAGCATTAAAATTTCAACCATACCAAACCCCAACCATTATAAATTTTCAGAATCATATACAATTATTAAAATTCTGATACAAAACAAAGATTAACAATTTCAACCATACCATATCCGACTACTATAAGTTTGCAAAATGATATTTAAATCTGATAAAGTTAGTATGCACCTAATTCAGCAGAGGTGCATACAGGAACAGTGTCCTGTATGCACCTGTGCTGACAATTGGCATGCTCAGCATATTAGTTACAAATATATAATAAATCACTATTTTGCCTCTCCTTCATACTTCATATGAAAAACTTTTTTTATCTCTCGTTCTACCTCATTTATTACACTAACATTCTACTCTTATTGTTTTACCTTCAAATCTCAATTTGTCAAACTCTCTCAAAGAAATTATCTGTTCTACTAGCTTGTGGAGTCTTCCTCAGGATATTGAACTGGCTACTTTCACTCCAACAGGAACAGAAAAGAGACTGGAGGATTTGATTAAGCATCCGTTGTTACCAGCTTGTTTTAGTTGATTTTGGGGTTGCTAATTCTTAATTTTGGAACTTCATCTCTCAAAAGCTAAATCTAATTATCATTTTCACCAAGGTATATATTTACTTATAAAACTCAAGTGAGCTCTGTATGATTATGTATAAAAAAATCTAATATTAGAATCCCACCATAAGATACATGTTCATAACATTGTGCAACTATATACTATTTCTTTAAAATTTTCTGTGCATCTCAGACACAATTTTTGTGTCTCGAGCCTTATTGCTCTAACTAGCTAAGAAGTACTTATTTTCTGTACATTAATTTTATTTGATGTATAAGATTTGCGGATAAAACATAAATGTTATGTCTATTTCGATTTCTGTTTCACCTTTTGAAATTATATTTTTATGCATATTCATATTGATTTAAATTAAAATTTACAAACTATCCCCAGAATTGCAGTATAAGAATTACTATGTTAGTGGGACAATATTTCTCTATATTTTGTGATATTTTAGATTAATTATTTTATTTTCAGTTCATAGGTAATTTTATGTAAATTTCATATAATTATTTTTTAGTATAATTTTACATTAAATTTTAGATTACTATCTCTATATAATTTCTTATGAATTCTATACTACTCATTTTTGCAATGCAGTCTCATATATAAGAAGCTATTGTTTTTTATATAATTTAATATAAAATTCATATTGTAAATTTTTTTAATAAATTTTCAAGTGAAGTTGCTTTTAATGTAGTTGCATATAGAATTCAGGTTAGATTTTTTTGTTTCTTAATAAAATCAAAGTTTTTTCTTTTAATGTAGTTTAGTAGAATTTTCAGATTATTATTAATTATAATGTGATTCCAGATAAAGTTCAAATTAATCTTTATAATTCAGCTTCATATAAAATTCACATTATTATTTTTATAATGCACTTCTCTACGAATTTGATATAATTATGATTTTATTCAAATTTCATAAAATTAAGATTGCTAAGTTTTCGATTAAATATCATATAAATTTCATACTATTATTTCAATAGAATTTCTTAAAATTTTCACATTATTATTTTACTCCAGTTTCGTATTATTTTACTCCAGGTTGGTATTAGTTTCAATGCAATTTCACATATAATTCATATTATTATATTTTATGTAAATTTAGATAATTATTTCTGTAATACAATTTCATCTAAATGTTATATCATTATATTATAAAAAATGACACTAAGAATCTGCACTGGCTACTGCTTAAAATTAAACAAAAATACACATATAATAATTATTTATTGTGAAAAATTGAACTGGATGACAGTGTGACTCAATTGTCCATAATGCTCATTATGCAATTAGATAGGTATTCAGGTCCGAGTCAATCTAGAAAGGAGGAAAGTACGACATATAATCATTGCTAGGTTTTAGGATCGTGGGTATGACGATATGAAAAGTAAGATATAGATATGATATTTTTGCAGGTGGAGCTAGTGATAGATAGCAAGCGCAGAAGTCATAAAGAATTTTGAGGTGAACTAGTGGTAGCATAAGCGAAAGTTATAGTGGAACTGGCAACAGTAATACGACATAAAAAACCCAACCTTTTGGTAGACCATGATCCGGAAGTAACATTTGTGCTTTTTTATTAAATATTTTTAGTTGTAGAGGCAGTGACAACTATTAATTTAGACTTAAAGCTTCACCTCTCGTGGCTCATGGTAACTACACATAGACGATGCGTACAAAAAAGAGAAGATGACCATAACTGACAAGACTACAGCTAAGTGGTTTCATAAGCATCAAGTTCATCCTCCTACAGGAAGGTTACTACAGAAAATGGGCAAGGCATGTAAACCATTAGTTTTACGAAATGGGTAGTAGATATTTAAATATGCATTAAACAAACTTTGAAAATAAATTCACAGATCAAAGGAGCAACAGCATCAAGGATGTGCTTGTATGACATTGTTAAGTCTTCTTTGTGCTTGTGTTATTCTGATTATATTGATTATATAGCGACGTTTGGTATGGGAGAATTGGAGGTTGGTTTCCAAATCCACCCTCTAATTCCCCCTTACCAACCATGGCCTATGGGTTAATTTGCAAATGGGTCATGAACAAAACAATGATAGTTTTTTTTTTTTGAAAAGACCAACAAAACAATGATAGTTAGGAAATCAAATGGACATGTAGAAAGCATAGCAACAAGAACCTATCTATAGGATATCAGTATATGCTAAGTAATCACCATAAACATTGAGATAAAGTATGTACCATAATTTTGAATAATCTCATTGTGAGAACAATTGTATCTCGCAACCTGAAAAAACCAGTGAGCATCACCAAGAAATGATTACAAGCAATAGCAAAATATTACATGCCTCAATAAAGATAGTTTATGATTCATGAAGAAAAACAGGAACTTACACGCTGCTGTCTCTTGTCTTTAACAGAAATTCTGCCTCTGCCTCCTGAATCAAAAACTCTGTGGTATGTCCATTAGAAATTGAAACCTGCAGAAATACCACAAGTCATAACAGAGTTCTATTACAACTAATTTGCATTAAAAAAAAAGGTCTCACGAAATGCTCCAATTAGTTTGCATCTTGAATTTAGCAGCACTTAAGTTGAAAAACAAAGCTATACTTCGTTATTGACATTTGTAAGGCAACAAACAAATATCTTCAATTTCTTTTATCTGGTAAATTCTAGTTTTTTTTTATAATACAACCTAGCCATTCAAAGTTCACAACAAATATCTTGCAGTCTTCAGCTTCATTTGAGACACCATGACATACAATATCGTCACTTGAGAATTGACCAACCTGATTAGCACCTTATATTCAATTCCTACGATAATCCCTTTGAAAACTAGGTACTTTGATAACTTCAGCTATGTGATTTTTGGCACATCTTATAATTGTGCAAAGTTAAAGAACTACCATGTTAGGTCCTACATCCACTACATTTCAAATCCTAATATAAGAGTATATGAATGAATGCTCATGTATGTCTTCACAATATTTGTTCTTAACTTCTGCAAAAGTTGATTAATTACAGTGCGTTTCTCCTGGAATAATTCAGTTATTATAATATAAATTATTGTCTTAAATTAATGATCTCACTAAAACAAGTCATTTAAGACTTAATTGTCTAACTCATCTTTACATTTCAACAAATGTGGCTATATCTTCCAATTCAGGTGCTAAAGTATTTGAAGTATCTGTATATCTATCTCAGAGATAATACAAGAGAAATTGCAAATAATTGTTACACACAACGTCAGCACATTATCTGTAAAGGTCAAAACATAGCTGCTGTAAAACCAAGTACATGTGAAAAATTCTATCTTCTTACATGACTATTGGATATTACATTACAGCAAAAGAACATAAAAAAAACCAAGAAATAAAGGGATGTAGAAAGGAGAACAAAGGATATTGAGAGGGATACACGTAATAACCAAATGCGCAATGAGTGACGGAACATACAGTGGCACTTTGAAGCTTATTTGCAACGACTGCACCACGTGGTCCATTACATTTTATGCTGTACTCATCCTTTTTTATTGTCAACACAGCAGGTTCCCATATGTCGAGAAATCTAGCCTGATAATTCATGAGAAAGGCTCAATGCTCTGAAGAATTGCTTTTTTTTCTTTTCTTTTTTTGCCATATTAACGCAAGAAACAAAGCATAGAGACAAACATACCGATAAAAAAACATCATATGACACATGACCAATAGAAAGAGATCTCTTGATTTCCTCGTGCATTTCAGGATCTGCCATATTGTAATGAAGCACAATTTATATACATAGATGGTCATAAAGGCAGCAGTTCATCCATTGAGGAATGGATAACTTATTTAGTTTACAGTAACTACAAAATAAACTGCAAAGAAGGAAAGGAACTTGAGCAACATCAGGCTATAATACATGGATAAGTATCATCAGTGCTTGTCAGTTTCTAAATAATAGATTTATTATACAAACTCTTCAATTTTGTGAGTCTAATTTATGTAATCTAACTCAATAGCAAAGAAATGCTTTACGATATGAAGAGTCATTTGACACTATAAAAGAAAATGTTATTTTGTAGAAGCAAAAATTTGGAAGAAAAAAATATGAGACAAAGCTTTTGCCTTCTCAGATCATATTTTACAGGAAAATCCCAACAAGAAAGTGTGACTCACCGCAAGTTATCTTTCTTTGCTCATTGGCATATACCTTTACAAGCTCACCCTGCAACAAGAAAATATAAGGCTCTTGTCAGATTACAGAAAATGACCAAGATTAATAATAGAATATAAGTAATTCGAGTTTTGGATGATTAAGAAAATAAGAAGCTATAACTAAAAGTAAATATTTCTCTGAGCAGAATAAGACCACAAGACTTGCTATCTTATTATCCTCACTTGCCTGGGCAAATGAAATCGTTTTCTGAACAAAAAAGCTTGAAAGTTGCCAAGAAGAACCTTGTTAGACTAAAGAGCTTCTACCATAATAATTTTCTTATACTACTCTGAACATATCCTACAATAAAGGGACATTATATTACATTAGCAATTTACACAGAGAGCTAGCAACCAAGAGAATTTACCAAGCACCCTCAATTTGTATCAGAACACTACAATACTTATATACATAAATCTACCAATATGTAAGGTCTGTTCCACATTCTATGCACTCCTTCCAACCAACAGATGCAAAGGAACCTATATATATATCAAGTTCCTAAAAAGATCATCCCATTGTACTGGAGGATATACATTCCAAACTCCAAAATCATAGGTTTGAACTCAGAATAAAACTCATAACTAAAAAGCTCATAGATATTCAAACAGCATACAGAAGAAACCAAGTCCTTGCACAGCAGATATCTAGAGTGGCCTTGCATTCGTATTTATTAAGCAAAAAAAAAAATACTAAGACATCATGTACATGGGTTTATGAAAAGCTATAGCATGAATGTGAACTAATTTGCCAAAAGGAAAAAACATTGATAGTCAAGAAAAAAAACCTTCCGCTTCCTGTCATCCAAGGGTTGAACTTCGATGGCAAGGTATGCATCCACATCATCAGCAGTCACTAGATAATTTGGTTGTTTCGCTCCTGCCATGAGAGAGAAAATGAGTTCCAATTCCCTGGAAGAAAGATAATAAAAGGAGAACCACACTTAACAAAATAAGAAAAATATTGTACCATCAATATAGTGCACCGATCCATCTTCTAGATACCGCACCCACTACAAAATTAAAGAGAAACATTGTTACTAAGGGAACTGAAAAGACCAATTCAACCAAAAATATAAATTTTGCATTATTCTCTGAAACAACGTGTAAACTTTAGTAGATGTACCTCAAAATTACAACTTGTAGTACCATTAATTGAGTACCCACTTGCTTGAAGTTCTCTTCCAGGATAAGCATCACCTGAAATTCGAAGACCATCTATGGCTGGCAAGGGATCATCATCTGCTGCATATTTGTAATTTTGCAACAAATTCCATGTATCAACAAACTGATCTTGAAAAATAATCATCCACCATAATCCTATACACTGAAATGAAAATTTAGTACATATAAGTTAGTCTCACACCTTCTGAGAATGAAGAGCTAGGTTCCTCAAGGACCGTTGGAAGGTAAGGGTAAGCATTTGCTTCATCCTGTCCAGATGGTATTCCAGGAGCCCAGTGCACAGAAGGTTCCCTTCCATTCTGAGCACCTGCTTCAGAATCATCAGTTGGGGCACTTCTAACAAGGTCCTTGAAAGATGGGTGACCCCTAGACTCAACAAGACGCGTAGAATGAGTGTCACCTTGATTTGTTTGAGGTGAAGAATCCTGGGCATTGTTTTCCCTGAAAGGACTCAAATGGTAACAGAATAAATTACATGACAGTAAATTGAGTGCCTCATTTGTGCTTTTAGTAACATTAGAAATTTTTTCATTTAGCTTGGGTATTTAACCAAGCCTTCTTAGTATGAAAAAGAATTCTACGTATCACAAAGAGAGGTCAGAGAAGACAACAACATTTATATCTGCTTAGGTATAGAGTAAGTATCAATCAGCCACAGTTAGCAACAATTAGAAAACAAACAACAGAAGAGCACAACATTCATCATGATCGACCACTCTTCAGGACAATATCATAATTAGCTGGAAAAGGAAAAAAATCTCAATAAACACACTATACATACTTCCAATTCATGTCCTTATTAGTAGCTCATTGAGCACTCATGTCGAAGACTTTCAAGTAAAAAAGAGGATAGGAGTCCAGGTCATTCCAAATATAAAGACCAATTTAATTTGGTTCCGTCCCAGACATTGTACTAGTTCTAAAAAACATGAGATGCAATTCAATAACCTAAGATAGTCACTGACCTTGGTAGAAACACTATGCATTAAAGATGGTAGAAACACTATGCATTAGAGATATTGATGTTTCTTAGCACATTGGAACACAGGACAACATTATAATGAGAAAGCTTTTGGCACTTATTTGAGTTATAGTGTACAAAGCAACAACTGTTATGAAAACTCCAAAAACCTTTTGTAGGCACATGAAACATCTGTTTTTCTTGTTTCCTTAGAAGGTTAATCAAACTTCACCTCAGGTTCAATAAATATATTGATTAATATTCTTTTACCAGCTGTTTTGGTCATAGAATCAGCAAGTGGAAAAACTCCAGCTCATTCTGAAAACTATAATCTCTTCGATGAATTGGTTGACTTGACAAGTAAACAAACTACAATCAATTTTAAAGTGAAAAGAACAGAGGAAGACAAAACTGGATGAGATTTCATGAAAATAGTAGAGAACTCTTTCTGAACATCCACTAACAATGCACAAATCAAGTTAATGCATTTTCACGAAATGATGAGGGTAGACAAAGAGATAGATGCAGGCACATCACAGAAGCATATAGCTCAAATAAATGCCATTAAAAAATCAAGTTAATAAAATCATTTGGTGTGCTGAGAATTATAGCACTGTTTTGAAATGATGAGGGTAGATGACTAGATAGATGCAGGCACATCACAGAAGCATAGTAATTTTGCATTTACAAGGTAAAGATGGAAGAACAATTCAGACAGGATTAAGTTGTAGATATATCCCGGTAAGCATCAATTCCAAAATGTAGTAGAAATGCATAAGAAGAATGCTTTCAGGTTTCAGTAAAAATATGGAAACTTAATATGGAAAGTCAAAAGTACATTGGTTTAAGGATAATTCTCAAGTAATGAATGGGAATCATGATCCAATGCCACAGGGTCACAGAATGGCAACTACTGTGATTGTTTAGACAACCCCAGAAGCTACAAGAGACAGTTGTGTCACATTAAAAAATTGCAAAAGGTCATCTCATATTTTAAAAAAACAAAAGCAAAACAATGAAAAAATTAGATAAATCAGTCGAACAGATCATAAGCTATTGGATAAGTGCATCTTAGGAATAATGTCCAATTATTAACTGACCTCCGCATTGAAGAAGTGTTTGTTTCCAGGATTTCCCGATCCAAATTCTTTGTAGGAATACCACTGGAAGAAGGTTGCTGGTTTTGGTTCCCTACTGCTTCCCAATCAGATCTCATTTGAAAATTAGGAGAAGAAATTGGAGACTGGGCATTTTGAAATACTGATTGTGGCACAATCTCCAAACTATTCTTGTTCTAACACATAAAAGAGTCAGGAAAAAATATACTGGAAAAAAGAGAAACTGATAGGAATGAAAAAGCATGACATACAGAAACAGCCACTTGTGCACCAGGTGGATTCGAAGTTGACTGTATAGGAAAGCCTGCATTGTTTGATGATTCTGCATAAAATGGGGCTATTTGGTACTGAGACTCTTTTAATTTTTCCTGCAGAGAGGATTTTCTGGTGAGGCAACTTCATTGCAACAATTGTACCTCAAAGCTGTCTGTTCAATGGAAGCTGGGTGCACATAAGCAATGATGAACAAAAATCTTTTCTTATGACACAGAAAAATTGGCATCTAGCTTAAACTAGTAGGAATGCACAAATAACTGTGAACATAGATACCTCAGCAATGAAGAGTTTCTCCTGCATGTGCCTGAATAATATCTACAAGAATCAATTAATACAAAAAGTCAAGAGACTAACACATGTTTTTTTTTTTTGAAAGATAACATTGCATTCATTTCACCAATCTGAAAAGATACAATATATCATCAAAAAGGATGTGAAAAGTGCACAAAATAAAATAAAACATAAGGAAAACTAAAAATAAACATGAGTTAGAGCAATACAACCATCAACTGTACTTCATTGAGTTAGCTCAAAAGTGAAACACTAGCTGACTATAAAAGACTCACACATGTCTTGAAATTATCTTATTAAGAAATAGCATGACAGCCTGAAAAATGCCTTCAGGTTTTAGAGGGGAGTGCAAACATATGAGACAAAATGCAAGATCATTGCCAGATGATACCCACTATGTTATTTGCATACACTCAAAATACACTAACCTTGAGATTACCAACAATTGACTGAGCATCAACTACAGAAGGCTGGAACCCATGCTCTGATAGAAGTGGCACTAGAGAAGATACAAAGGTTGACCTCTCTGCATGTGCGGCCTAAATAGGGAACACAAGTGAATCAGTTGCATTATTCATATTCAGCTTTGGAATCTACAAAAAAACAAGGTTTAAAATACCCACAAAGAAAATTAATCGACACTTCCTATGGAAAGCAATGCCTAGGCTGGCAACCATTAATTTAAAATCCTCAGCTGAATGAAGGTCTATTATCACAAGTATTGGTTCACATAGGAAGAACCTATGAACAGACATTCTACTATATGTTACAGAAAGCAGCTGGAAATCAGCTTGGCACTGATCGAATGATCTGTATTATTTTTTTAAGTTTTATGTTTAATTTTTCACATCCCTGTGGATGATATATTGTATCATTTCAGATTGGTGAAATGAATGTGATGTTATCTTCAAAAAAAAAAAGAATGATCCGCAATAGATCACCTGTGTTAGCCTGTGCCAGTCAACTTCTACAAAAAAGACTCAGCAAATTCCAAATAGGATTGAGTCAGAGTGTCCCATCAACCTCAATGCAACAATGTGATGATAGAATAAACATGAGAAATAAGAAACTGAATCCTTTTAAAAAGCAAAAAAAATTGTAACTTATTTATGATGGCATAAAATAGTAGTAACTATTAGCCAACTAAAAGCCAAGTGCTAGTTTAGATTTGAAGTTCCGCATGCCACAGTGAGGAGAAAGTCTAATGATCAACAGGAAATAGTACTTGCAATGCATATGTGAGACAGATTCTCCTCGATGATATCTTGTGTATACGAAATAGCTTTAGATAAAATGATCAACAAGAAATAGTACTTGCAATGCATATGTGAGACGGATATTCTCCTCTATGATATCTTGTCTATAAGAAATAGCTTTAGATGCAGCATCAACCAAATCCTGCTGTTGCTGATCAAATGCCTGCAACATATATTATGAGATTGCTTATGTTTGTAGTGGTACCAAGTTTACAGATAACATTTAAGAGCACTGCTAAGCTTTCTCACCATGCGCATATAAGCTATGCGTTTTTCTAGAACATACTTCTCATTTCGTATTTGTGCTTCCTGTTTAAAATGCAGAAAATATTGATTAATTGCAAAATAAAATAAAAAAGGAATGCAGGGATCAAGGCATGCGTTCCTAACCTTCACTGAATAGTCAGAAAGATGTTTCCGTAACTGCACAATCTCTTCTTCATGTTCTCTAACCTTGGTAATAAGTTCCTTATAGAAGAATATTTCACCATCTATTAACAATTAATTGTAATTGAATAAAAATCTGCATTTAGGCCAATTGACAGTAGTACCTGTTTCCAGAGAATATTCTGATTAAGATCAGACACAGGCACCAGTCCATGTGAAGATGAACTGAAGCGCCGATCATGTTCCCCATCCTTTTGATGTCTAAAAGAAGGTTAAAAGAAACCTCATATTCTATATGTTCCATACCAAGCCCAAAGATTTGAACTATATATGGCATCAAGTTCTCCATGCTATATAAAAACTTGCCTGCTTGGAGACAAGGATCTAGAGGATGGTGAGGAGTACTGAGAAGGACCAGCACTATCAAAGCCAGACTGTATTCCAGGGATTTTTTTCATATCAGCATTAGCCTTGTTGAACTCATAATAATTCTGATTAGTCATGCCAGTTTCTATAAAAGGTTCCTCCCTTCCAGAAACTCCATTCTGATGGATCACCAACATTCGATGAGGACTATATGTATTATTCTCCAACCATCTGTTCTTATCTACTTCATTTCCTGCTGAAGAATTAGAATGACGGGTTCTGTAGTCCACATGGTCATTTGCGGAAAGCTCAGAAGACCTTAGGGAAGCCTCCAGCCTCTGAGAAAAAAAAAAGGGTAAGTGATACCTATATAAGCCACACATATCAGGTCTCAAAAAGGTATAAACATAATGGTTTTTCTAATGATTGCAGAAACGATAACTGTCAAAAGAACATCCATGAGAAAACAAATATATCGTACTTTATTTCTATCCAACCAAAAGGATAACATCCTTTTTTGATTTTTTTAGGTCTCGAACCTAGGTCGAACCTTACCACTCTTTAACATTTTTTTGCAAAAGCACTTGTTCTTAAAAGGACAGCATTGCTGTTTGTATTTATTGCAATAGCGATTGATAGGCTTGGAAATATATAATAACAAGAAATACAAATAAAGTAACAAATCAACACTAAGGGTTCTACATGGAAGCTTTCTAGGATAAACAAGAAACAAAAAAATGTCAATAAAATATCATATTTCTCCATCTACTGTCTAAGAGAACCTTCAGCAATGATAGGGGTGTTAAACCTGAAATGATTCGTGGGCATGAGAGCAACAAAACAAGCAATCTCATGGTATTATCAGTCTGAAGAGGAAAAGATGTAGACTAGAGAACTTACATATTTCTCTACTTCTTGTGCTTTTAGCAAGAGCTCATTCTTCAATAGATTATTCTCTTCCAGCTGAAAAGCAATAGTATAAACTGTTTTATTAAATTCAAACTCAATATGTTTGGTATGAAGTAATATAGCTGTCCATTATGCAACATGATCTCAACCCAACTATATGAAAGCCTCCCTTGCTCGGTATGACGTAATATAGGATTCCAATACAAATCTTAGTAAGAAAACTGGTTCTTACAAAGAACTTGTAGTACGAGGTTGTACCTAACCACAGAAAAATTAAAATGATCCAGAAAGCTTGCTCAGTTGTGTCCAAGAATGTTTTGAAGGAGGCAAACAAGTGCCGATCATATCACGTTATCACAAATTCCTCTACTTCTGGTAAAGAAAGTCCATCCCAAAACAATTAAATCTACTTCTCTAGCATGATTATCGATAGAATTAACGGGGAGATTCTAGTCCATCATAAAACGATCAGGGAATTTCCCGAATCGAACCACATAAGAAACAACCATACTTCTCGCTGTGATATATAAAAAAATTAAGAACTCTAACAAACAGATACGTCCACCAGCACTCAGCTCTTTGAGCTCGATAACAATTACAAATCAGAAGGCGGGAGCAGCTGACCTGTTGCTTGATAGCGCTCTCCGCATCCTCCACGGCCTTGATTATTTGGTGGACGCCCTCATTGTGGCCGTCGCTCAGTACCAACCCGGACAATCTATCGGTCAAGCTCCGGACGCCACCCACGCCGCCGCCGCCGCCCTCCTGTGGAGGGATCCACGGAGGCGTCGTCGTATTGTCGCCTCGGTCGCCGGAAAGATCCCTCCTCGGGTTCGAATCATAGGCTCCCATGCGTCGGAGATCCCGTCACGCGCCTTCCCCGCCTCGGGACGGCGCCCGATTCCGAGCCGCCTAGGAACCAGGAAATCGAGGTCGATCGGAGAGGAAAAGGCTCGCGAGCAGCCGGATCCCGAATCCCTCGAGATCGAGATCGGGGAGGAGATAATGAGGAACCGATGCGGCGGGCTCTTCTTCCTTGTGAGCGAGTGAGATGGGAGAGAGGGAGAGGGTGAGAGGCCGCTCAGGCCGGAGAGAGAGCAGAGGCATTACTTTTAACGTAACTCTCTTTTATTAATGGGAATTAAGGAAGGGTGAACAAAGGCCAACGATGGTCGAACGGATTCACGAAATTGCCACCCTCGCGAGTCCGCAGTGGACTGCTGCCGAGGGAGAGAAGAATCGAGAGCGCCCGTCGCACCGGCACGAAATTTCCACTGAAACCGATGCAAAATTTGGGAGGTCTACTGCCCCGCCGGATTACTTTTACTCGGTCCTCCTCCGCTCCGCTCCTCCCACTGCAACAAGTCATTCGGAAGACGAGTCTGTCGTTGCCCAGGCAACGACGTGATTTTTTTTTTTAATATGTCAACGTTAATTATCCATTTTACTTAATAATTAAATAATTAATTAATTAATATTTTAATTAAAAAATCAATTAAACCGATTCAATTTTTTTATTTTAAAAAAATATCAATTTATTTATTTCCAGAAAAAATATACATTATAAAAAGTAGAAATCAGGAAGTGACAGTTTATTTTTTATGCTCTCTTTGGTTGCCGTATACGCCGGTCACATAAAACATGCATCGAAGTCGGTGTCACCCCGTCTCAGTCTCGGTCTCAGGGAATTGAGATGGAAGGGAAGGGGGGTCGTTGCTTGACGAGATCCTCCCGAGTTTTATTCAAACCATACGCGTTGCATGTGTGCGTAGGTAGACACGTTCTTATGTTGATGTCTAAAGATTCGCTTATTTGGGACGGGGCAAAGGTTGGGAGGACAAAGGAAATGCACTGAAATGTTCTTCTCCCATTGTGGAAGGTATAAGATAAATCGACGAATGGCATAACGCTGTGCCGCCGGAGATTAAGTTGAGATTTTTTGAATACGCTCTGGCGCAGATGAGGAGAACCCCTTGACCGGGTCGTAATTGTATGCGCCTGTGACCCGTTTAAAGATGGGCGCTTGCGGATGGACCCGATCTCGTGAATGCCCGCGCCCCAAGTAATTTGGAATTGGATCAGTAAATAAAACTAAGAAATATGGGATGGGTTAGCTCGTCTGGCTTTCCAACCCGATTCGAGCATCAGGATCCGATAGACCAAGTTTTTTATTTTACCGGCTCAAATTGGGCCAGCCCAGTTTACCCAGCATCTGATTCGACCCAATCTTAGTCGGTCTACATCAAACGTTTGTTTTACTAAATTCTTAGTTAAATGATGCGTGATTTCAGATTTATGTTCGTGGCACTTACTGATAATTTTTGTGGTTTGATGGTGCTCTGAGAAATCAAAATTATTATATACATATACATATATATATATATAAACTAAACTACTCAAGTTCAAAAAAGGTATAAATTGTTTTATTAAATTCTTAGTCAAGTGATGCAGTTCAAACAAAGTATAAATTATTTTATTAAATCATTAGATCTGAGATTTATGTTCATGGGCACTTGTTGAGAAACTTGTGGTTCGCTGGTGCTTCGAGGAATCAAAATTATTATTTATATATAAAAACTAAACTGAAAATAAATAATAATAAATTTTTTAAGAACAAAATATATTGTAACAATACTATTACCGTCACTACTGTGATCATTTAATAATTAAGAGTAATTTCAAACGACTATATAATTAAATATAGGAAGAAAGTAAATATAAAAGAATATGAACTAATAAACCATGATAAATACTTTAAACTAAAAAATTTATTTTATTCATATTTACACAGTAAGAATGTACTGATGCTTTAAAAAATTGACTCTTCCACACCTAATTTGTTAGGTAAACAACCTTCAATTTATATTTTTTAAAATAAGATACACAAATTTTACCGTAACCTGTTTTTTCACCGTCATCTCTTTAGCTATTATAACATATTCATTTGTTTTATATAATCATTCTTTATTTTATTTTAACTATAAATAACGTAATTAATATGTTTCTTCTGTTGATTTATGGGAGAGTAGTTGATCTCACGTACTAAATAGAAGAAATGATATTAAATATTTTAAAAAATATCTTCCTTCTCATAAAGTATATATAACTACACATATATCCAGCCGCGGATCTCCTGTGCATACAATATAACTAAAAAAATATTTCCATATACAAACAACAGATAAAAATAAAATTGGAACAAATTGTTATTTTGGTGACCGGTCTTCTTCTACAGCACCAGAATAGAAATCTTCACATTCTCCAGCTGACCGCCAACCTAATAATTAGATCACTCATAAGTGGAGCTCCCAGAAAAATATGCTGCTGATTGTTCTTACGCCGTCGTACGTCTCCGAAGTGTTCCGTCGCAGCTCGCGTCGCCCAGCGACGGTTGCCCTCCCCGATCTCACGATCCCCATCGATCCTCCCCACTCCTTCCACCTGCTCCGCTTTTGAAAAAGGTAAAGTCCCTCTCTATGCTGCTTCCTCTCCTCCTTCCGCTCCCTCTCTCTCCATTTCCGTTTTCCCCTCTTTTTCGCCTGCCTTCCTCACGATTTCGGTAGCCCTTCCAGCTCGGGCCTCGATTCCTGACGGAGTGCGGCAGATCTTCTCCGTTTCTTCCTCGGTCCCGCTCTTGGGGTTTGGCGTGCACGAATGGAGGCGCCTCTTCGAGTGGATCTAGGGTTTTAGATGAGACGCTTGCGCAATGGCGATGCGCGGGGTCGATTTCAAGTGGTGAGTGAGTTGGATTCGTTGCGCAGTATCTTACGTTTTCTTTAATTTCCTTCAAATTGTTCGATTGACACTGGGTTTTGAGTGTGTTTTTGCAGGTACGATGGCTTCTTCTTGTCAATGCTGGCGACGAGCGTGTATCCTTTGGCCTCCGTGGGAATTTTCTTGAACTTTTGCTTCTTGTGCTGATCGATATAGTTAATGGTTTTTCCGTGTTCCTTGACTGGATTTTATTAGAATTATCGTCTCGATCAACTGGAAGCGGTACCATCTATGCACGCATCCCTTGCATATATGGATTGTGGTGAGTGACTTTGAGTGTTCTGGTTATATTTTCCAAATGAACTAAAGTAGGTCTGATTTCAGGTTGACTATACCACCGTCCTGGTTATACCTTCCAAATGAACTAAATGGGATCTAATTTCAGGTTGACTATACTACCGTCTTCATATTTCGTCTGCTAATGTTTGTGGATAACGGACTTGCAGCGGGAATGGGTTTGTCAGTACCTAACTTTATCATCCCAATATTCGTTTCTGTTTTCACATCATCAAATACCATGATCATCTCAGCTATTCCAATGATGAAGTTACTAGCAGGTTTTATGGGATTTTCCAAAGAGCTGAAATTATTTTAGTACATTATGATACTGAAGAAATTGGTATCTCAAGCTGAAAAAATGAGTGCCACCAGCTTCACATGCATGGACATCAAACATCCGGAGACTTCAAGTTCACTTCTTTGTGAGAGTTTAGGATGCCTAGATATTCGTGCTTGTGTGGCAGCATGTAGATATTAGGATCCTATTCATCCATTCATTCTTTTTGTGCTGGGAAACTGCGTTAAACTATCAGCTGATTGGTATATGACGTGCTTTCAGAGATCTTGGCTCAGAGCAGAGATATGCACGTTTCTGTGGAAGACTTGTGGTCCTTTCTATCCTCATTCTGCTTCTTTATCCTTTTCTTTGGGTGTGGACAGTTATTGGAACATTATGGTTCACGAGTGCAAGAAGTTGTGTAAGTTTCTTTAAAAAATTCATGCCTACATCTGCGGTACTGCATAAAATATGAGATATACTGATTTCTATACATTTTCTTTTCTTCCAGTTGCCAGAGGAAGGCCAGAAATGGGGTTTTCTTATCTGGTTGCTATTCAGTTATTGTGGATTAGTTTGCATAGCATGTATGTCTGCGGGAAAGGTTTGTGATCGCCTACCACATCAAATTGGCTTGTTTATTGGAATTTAGGTTTTCTTTTGTATATCTGGATGAAGATTTTCATTTTATTATGTTATTCTTGTTTTACTTTTGAAATTAATGTTATGTAGATTTTCATTTATTTGTTCAATAAAAAAGAAATATTTCTCGCTGGACATCTTAATTTCCTTGTGACAAGATTCAAGTTGATTTGTACCTACAATTGTTTTGTTTCTTAGTTGCTGGTTTCTCCTCTTATTGCATCAATTAAAGTCTAGATTCAAGTTGATTACCGTTTCCCAAGTCATTTCAGTGTCTGTGTAATTATGATTAGACAAAAGTTGTATAAGTCAACTTTTGAGAGTCCTCGTTTGCTGCTACAGTATTGTTTAAGTGAAACTTGATGTTTGTTGTAGTGGCTGACGCGAAGGCATGCCCACTTACAGCGTGCACAACAAGGAATTCCAATTTCAGAATATGGGGTGAGGTTTCTGATGCTATGTTCCAGCACCGTAATATATTTTTCAAGGCATTTGTATTTTCTATATCTACCATTTTCCTGACTAAACCCCCTGATATTATCAATCTATCATTTTGAAAATGTTTGGTTTTGTTGGATTGTTGTAATGCCTTTCAGTTTAGTAGCCTATATACTTCCTTGGACTTAAGATATTTTTTGAAAAAAATTATAGGAACAAGTAGTTTTGCTTAAGTTTTACCTTAGGACTTGATATTTAGTTTTACCCTTTTGCAACTAACCGTTCATTACAACTTTTCATATCTAGAATACAATGTTTGCACATAGCACAAATGTATAGATGCAAAAATGATTAGGGAGCGTCTCTTTGGAGACATCTGATAGAAAAATGATAATACGGTAGCAGTTGGATCGTTCAATTAATGCTCCTCTCACTGCACTACAATTTTGCAGAGGGCGTGAGAACATAGCAACCATTAACTTGTGCCATCAAAGTTTATGTTTTTATTTACCATAGTTTCTCTTGCTATTTGAAGGAAATCATTGAGGATTTTTCCTTCAGATTATGATTTCTAACAATGGATCTTCTCTTGCTCATATGAAATATAAATTCATTGTTAATATGCTGGTTGTTCAGGTTCTGGTCGACATGATTCGAGTACCTGATTGGGCATTTGAAGCTGCTGGTCAGGAAATGAGAGGAATGGGCCAAGACACTGCATACCATCCAGGACTATATCTAACTGCAGCCCAGGTACCTCTGCCAGAAATATCTGAAATAATCTTCCTTAATTTCCTTAATATTATTTGCGATATTTCCAGCTTATAATTGTTCAGGACAACTCGTCAAACAGTTATACTTCTTTCAAGTATTATTTTCTGAATCATGACTTCATCTGTAGCCACCATGTTTCGTTTTTGGATACTACTTGCAGCATTTTTCTCATCGAGAACGTCTTTCTATTGAGAATCAAATGGTAAGACTGTTAGTGGATATACTTAGATCAAGCATCCTACACCAAATAGTCCAGGATAAGAAGACTCAGAGGCCATCTTGATATGTATAATAAGTATTAGGTGGTTCAGGGTCTTCGATAGCGGGTTATAGTTATTAGCTGATAAAGAACAAGGGTTTCAATAATCAATTTAAAGAGCTGGATATGATCTTACAGACGAAAATCTAAGTTCTGATGTTTGTTTTAAGTATGTAAGTTGAAGCAAGAGGGGTTCGATTATGCTTTAGGTGTTTCAGTAACCTTTGCTTCTCGCATCATTTCCTTTGGTGTCACTAATCTTTCTCTAAAATGCCTTGTACTGTAGAGAGAAGCAGTAGAGGCCCTCATCCAAGAACTTCCAAAGTTTCGGTTGAAGGGCGTTCCAACAGACTGCAGCGAATGTCCCATCTGCCTTGAAGAATTTCGTGTTGGAAATGAGGTGAAACCATCTTTGTATTATCTACGGCGTAAAAGAGGACAGCTTCATTTTGCACGAGCATCCTTGATGTTATTACCTCCAGTGATTATTTCATCGATGAGAATTTTAAGTTTTAAGTTCATCTTTCATTTGCATCGAGCATAGTTAGGATGCATGAAGATGTTATCATGTCTGTATGATTAGGTGTTCTATATTTCATTCTACCGTCATGTTATCCCACATTTTGAATCGGTGCTGTTTGTGCAGGTCCGAGGTCTCCCATGCGCTCACAACTTCCACGTCGAGTGCATCGATCAGTGGCTACGGCTGAACGTGAAGTGCCCGAGATGCCGATGCTCTGTGTTCCCAAACCTGGACCTGAGTGCCCTCTCCAACCTCCAGTCCGACTCGGAGCGCCCTTCCCCCAGCGAGGTGACCACGGCCACGCGCTACGTGCGTTCGCAGCCTGCAGGACAGAGTTACCTCCTGCGGCTGCAGGGCCTGCTTCGTCCAGTCCGTGGCGAGAATGCTGCCGTCGGAGAGCCCGTCATGGGCGGCAGCACGGACAATTTTGAGGACGTCGAGAACGGAGTTCATGTGGTCGTCTCTCAGGTCCCTCCAAATATAGTTGTCCCTGTTGTGTCTTATGATGTTGCTGACCCAGCTCCTGATCGTGAATAACATTAACAAAGTTTTCAAATTTTTTGATTCGGATATATAATATCTTTTCTGCTGATGTGAATTGTTGTTGTTCCTTGGGGTGTTTCATCATGTTCCTTTGGGTGTCCCATTTCTAATTTTGCTTTCAAGTCCGAAAACGGTATAACAGTAAGCTTTTGTTAGTCTTCTCAAATCCTTGCCCAATTATGATCCAATTCAAAATGGTACACGCCGAGTTTAATTTGGCTTTCGTTTCAGTAGTGGTCGAACGGTTTGCCATGAGCCACCAATTTGTTGTTTCACGAGACCGACGGCCATGGCGTTGCTTCGGATGAAGTTAAATATGGGCCTCCCATCATAACTCTTCTTCAGCAGTATTCGGCGGGCGTCCGTTCAAAAAAATAGAAACCCTCGCAATTGTTGGCGCCATGGTCGCGCATCGCCGTGCTCGTCAGCGGCTGCTGCTGCTGCTTATAGGGCTTCCAGGAGCGCCTCTGCCCTCCCCATTCCATTTCATTAATCGTCGGAAATAACAAGAGACAGAGAGATCGGGAGAGAGAGTTGAATAATTCTTAATCCATTGGAGAGAAATAGCGAGGGAGACAACCTTCCGGTGTTAGCTAATGGCGGTGGCTAATTTGTGGGGCGCAGCAGCAGCGGCGCCCCTCCTCCACCCGAAGTGCAAACCGCTTCGGGAGGCTCGTCATATCAGCTTCGATGGAGCTACGCTTCTCCGGCTCGAACCCAGGGGCGATCGCGGCCTTCCCCTCCTTTCCTGCTGCTGTAGCAACACCGCCAGCACCAGCGGCGGAGGCGACGGTGAACAGAGCTGTTCCTCCGGCCGGGACTGGAATTTTTGGACCCGCCATTTCTCCAAGATGGACCAGGCCGAGAATCTCTCTTCCACTCTCAAGGTGAGCCCACCTTTCATCCTTTTATCTCCTAATTTTTCAGCGAGCTCATTCAGGCTGAATCGAAATCCCTATTTTATGTTAATAATCTCTCAGTTTTTTGTGCATTGACGCAATTTATTTGGAATTTCACTTTTCTTTTTCACTACCATTTTATGTTTCTAATAACTAAATCACTAGATAAAGAATACATGAAGGCATTATGTTAAAGATCTGGCTGAACAGAAGTAATAGAAAACAAAAATTCACATGAACATATTCAGAAGCGAGTATCCAGATAAATCTAACTCGAAGAGAATATGCAGGAAATGGTAATTGAAGAAAAAGATCATACGTGACTAAAATGGAACGCGACTTGATTTGAGATGAGTAAATTTTATTACTTATATCTATTTCTTGATCCTAGGGGGTTTTTGGTGGTTCAAAAGTTCAAAAGGTTTTCTATTGGAAGGGGGTGAAGAATCCCTACGATGTGTTCTATAATTATGGGCTTGATTCTATGATGGGTTATTTTGCAGCTTTACCAAATATTACTAAGAATTTCTTTTGAGAGGCTAAAGATATATTCTTTTGCCCAATGTTTGTTTGGCAGTCTCAACTCATAGAAGCTGTAGAGAACGAAGACTTCTCAGAAGCTGCCAAATTGAAGACAGCCATTACCGAAGTAACATCAAATGATTCTCTAGCCAAAGTCCTGTTAGAGTTGAAGGTCAGATTACTTTTGTTACCATCATATTCTCCAAGCAAAGTAGAATTTATTTTTAACTAAGGATTTATCGACAGAATGCTATAGAAGGAGAGCAATACTCTGATGCGTCAAGATTGTCTAAGCTTTCTAGCAATAGGCTGGTAACTCTCTGTTGTAATCTTTATCATAATTATTCACACATTCAACCTTTGTTTTTCCGAAGATCCTTCTCTTTTCTGTATTGCTCGTTGTGCTTTGCCTCAGTAGTAACAGTTGGTTATTGAAATTATTTGATTTCTTTAACCTCATTAACTATCCTTTTGTAATTTTTTGATTTCTCCAATTCAAATTTAGTGCGGAAATTCTATTTGAAGTTTGGTTGTTATTCATTAAACTTACCTGGAATGATATTGCACTAAACTGTAGTAGGAGGGAGAGAAACAGAAGATTTCTATGATGAGGATAAGAAACCTGTTTGAGATTTCTCAGATCGAAAGAAGTTGCAAGGTTGTCGTCCTTTCTAGGCTGAGATCAGGAAAAAAAAAGTTTATGGTTAATCAGCTCTCTGAGGTTCGAGATAAGTAGGGACATAGACGAGTGTCGGCGAAATTTTTTTTTGTCGAGTATTACCAGCTATCTATTTATTTATTTATTTAGATAAGACAGGTGTCAATGCTACTAAAATGACAAGGTACTCTTGTACAAAGAGCTTCCCAATGATGCTGTTGGGACATTTGCATAATTTTTTATTTTAGATCTTGGAATCCCGGTCATAAGCTTCCTGTTCATCTTTTGGAATCATTATTAATTTAAGCATGATATTTTCTCTTTTTTTCTTACACCGGAAGGAGAAAAATAGAAATCATTATTCCTTTTGTTAAAGTCACTGCTGTTTAACAGGTTTTATAGTGCTTACCATACTAAAAATATTATCCAGAATATTAATTAACTGCTACTATGGTTAGCTCATGCCAGTCTTGTCCAGACTAGGTTATACTATACCTTCAATTTAAAACGATAATTTTTGATGTTTTCAATTCTCTTTTTAGATTGGTTGGTGGGCAGGTTGGGGAGAAGGTGCCGATGATCCTTTTGGTAGAATAGTTCGGATAACTCCTGCGTTTGGAAGATTTGTCGCGACTAGTTACAGCCTAAGGTAAATTATCCAAGATACATCATTTCCTAGCTTGGACATTACGGCTTATCAAATGATTCTTTTTCAGAGAAGTGCTAGATGGATCTATAGGTTGCCCAGCATTTGAAATATTTTTTGCCAGAGAAGACGATGGCACGTGTAGAAAACAAGTAAGGATTTTTGCACCTTTCTTGAATTATGAATGATTTTTCACCTCACTACTTGACTATGTCAAGGAAGTGATGACAATTTCCACTGGGTTGTAAACCTGGGACCTCTTAGAAATAAAAAGCAAGCGCACTAGGTTAAGGCCTATCGTGTCGCACTCTAACTCCTTGCATGTAAAGGTGAAATCATACTTTAGCTGTCGATTTATCACATCTGAGTTATTTGATCATCACGTCCGGTGCTTGATCTTTGCACAGGTAGTGGTCTTGCAGCAAGTGAATGAAAGTTCAACCCATCTCTCTTCTTCAGTAACCCAAACTCTAGATTGTCCAGCTTTGTCTTCCACTGAAAACTCATTCATTGGAAGGGATTCCTCGACTGATGTTTTTGTAGGTAATAGCAGTGATGGTGCAGCAGCTAAAGAAGATATAGGTGCATCAAGGACAAATGACAAGCATTTAAACAGTAAACATTATTCGAAAGAATTTCTAAATGATGTTATGAGTTTTCTAAAGGAAAAAATCCCTGGATTCAAAGTTAAAATGGTGAATGTCACTGCGTCGGAGGAAATTAATATGGATATGGAGTCACCAAGCGAAGATACAAAAAACAAAAATAGAAAAACTGGAAAAGTTGAGTATAATGTATCATCACCTTGTCAGGATTCCAGTTCAGATGCACGGAAAAATATTGCTAAACAGCTTTTTGTTAGCGATGTTATTCATAAAAAAGAGGATGCTCTGTCAAAGTTCATTCGAGTTCCGGCAGAAATAAAAGATGTTAGAAATGACTCATTCATGCTACATGCTCAAGGGAAAAGTTTGGAATCAGGAAGTGCTGGAGCAGTGAAGCCTCCTAAAGTCAGGGTTGCAGCTGTAAGTGGTCAACCAGGCTCAGGTATTATGATTCCAGATATTACAAAGGCATTGCTGACTGAGGATAAATCTATTTTCAAGGTTAGGAATATAGATTGATTTTGTGATTGAGTAAATACGTCGACGTTTACATCTGTTAGGATCTGTTTAGGCCTTTTATCTGACTTGGAAATCTTTTTCATCACCAAGCTAAATGATACACATATTGCATGATTTGCTTCTGGTCCTGCAACAGTTACAATAATACGTTGCAATTTCTGTTTGCGATATTAATGGAGATAGAACTTAATGCCTTCTAAGATTGGTATCGAGAGAAAATAAAAATAAGCACATAGCATGATAAATTGGTTTCTTGAATGATTGGAAAGTTCCTTTCTGAGAAAGATGTGCATTAATTTCTTATATTTAGACATGATTACACCCTACAACTTTCTTTTAAATATCAGAAAGCACAAAGAAATTTCTTGTTTTTTCCTCTGCTGATCTGAGTGCTGTCATCTGTAGCAACTTCTTCTCTGTGTACAAATGTAATTCCTAAGATATGTAGTGCTGTTAACTAAACATGGTGAGATGACTCCTGATGATGAATGCTTCCCTGAAGTTAGTTCTTAGTACTACTTAAAATCTCTTGACAATTTCACATACATGTATCCTTGAACATGTTTCATTTTATTACTTCCATTATTTCTCATTTAAAGGGCATTCATACAAAATGTGGGAAGATAGCGTTTCGAAACATATATTGAGGGAGCCTACTAAAACACAGGTCTCTAAAGAAGTTCAGGAGGTTATCAAATATGCATTTGCCCATGCTCAGAAAAGGAATACATTGCCCAAGGCTACTACTTTCAAACGTCTCATCAGCAACGATAATAATGCTTTGGATCCACTCGATGGTAAGTTGTGAAAAGACTGATGTGATGGATAATTTCCTCCGATTAAACAAGAATCAACGTTATCTTCCAATGCAGGTCTATATGTGGGGGGCTTTGGTCCATATGGCGCAGAGGTGGTACGTCTCCAGCGGAAGTATGGTAACTGGAATGATTCAGAAGAATCAGATTCAGAGATGGAGCTATTCGAATATGTTGAAGCTACAAAATTAACTGGAGATTTAATTGTTCCTGCTGGACAGGCATGGAGTTGATTCTTCTTTCTGCTGGCTTTCTTCTAAGAGATAAGCAGCATGTATGAATGTATGATGTCATTTCATTGTTCTTACAAGCAGGTAACCTTTCGGGCTAAAATCGACAGGGAATATCTTGTCAGCCAAGGAATGTTCCCGAAGGATCTTGGCGTGGTAACATTTTCTTTAATGTTTGTGGTCTGTAAGCTAAAGTGGTTTTCTTGGTAGTTTAAGCTGTGAATTTTATCACTATTAGTCTTCTGATAATTCTCAAGGCAACTCTGTAGCTTTGAAAACATTTCTGGAGCCATCTTACGCCAGAATTCTTACAATGGAATTTAGGTATCGTTCTACGGAGGCCAAGGCAGAATAGCAGAACCTGGGTTTAGGAATCCCAAGTGGGTTGATGGTCAATTGCTCAAGTTAAATGGTCAGGTAAGCTATTTTCCAACTGAGAATATGTAGGCAGAGTTCTAGACTATGCCAAAAGGATCTGCTTTCCTTTTGAGCAGCATAATTTTTATTCATCTAATGATTGCAACTTTATATTGTATAGTTATGTGGTATGCTTACTGATTGACTGGAGAGGGGGAGAGAGAAGTATAGTAGACATATACAACTTGAGGATAAATGATCATTTCAGGAAATGTCTAGGAAAGAAAATAGAAATAAAGAAAACAGAGAGTAGAGAGGAAAACATAGAATATCAAAATAACAATTGAAAGAACATCTCAGAGCAAACAAAACATGCAAAGAACATCCGATCATGCGCGAAGTTGGTAGGTCAGGCATTTAAAATTAACATTGTGTGCATGTATTTATCATGTAGAAACGCATCAGGTTTGCATGACTGACTGTCGATAAACTTGCAAAAAAAAAATGTGTTTCTCACTGCAGAAGTCATTTGCAGAGCTCGAGTCCCCTGATAGAACTTGGGTTTCATTATCTCGTACCTGATCGACGTTACCTGGTGCTGTTAGAGCGCTTGCAGCTCCCAGCGTAATGCTTCCTCAGCACTGCACCCTGTTTCTGAAGTCTGACTTGGAGTTGTGCCAGGTTAAAAGTGCAAAACGTTGTGTCAGCTTCTTCTTCTTCTTCCATGCTGTTTTTCATGTTCCAGATCTTGGTTTTTCAAACGATGGTAAGTAATGGTTTTTGTTCTTCTCTTTGAAGGCAGATTCAGGATTTTTTTTTTGTCATATATCAATCACCATGTATCTTGTTGCCATTTGAGGCATCTGAAATTGCTAAAACGAATCATTTGGCTTCTTGGCCCTTGCATGTATTAAACAAACAAATGCAGCAGCGAGATATATTGATATATTGGTCCAATTTTATTGTACTCATTTATGGGTTCACACTACTCCCTTCTTATATTTCCCACTCAGAAACTAATGGAGTTCCAGAACACAACATCCATATAATTACAGTGGCCATCACTGCAAATGAATCTGTCTCAACCTATTAAACCAGATAGAATGCAATATCATGTGAAATAAATCGTACCTCTTCGGCCTAACATTCCACAAGAAATGCTTTTGCAACTTCCTCACGTTCATCTGCAGCGTCGTGTAATCCCGGACGCTCACTCCTAGTAGAATGCTCTTGAGTCTCGGAACATCCTTCTCTTCTACTACGATCGAGAACGCCCTCCAATCCAGCACTTCCTCAAACGGAAGCACAAAGTTGTCTGCTACGATCACCGGAACGCACTCATGGTAGACGGCTTCCACAATCCTCGGGCTGTTCACCTCGTAGCCCATGGGGCAGATGCAGAACCTGCTCGACTTCATGTGTTCAGCGTACGACATCCTGCGCGCAATCTCCTCCGGTAGGGTTTCATATATCCTCATGTCCTCGTCTCTCCCCTTCCAGAACCGGAGAAGGACGGGCCTGACGCGGCCGTGCATGTGGCCGGCGAAGAAGGCCAGAATTGGTCTCTTCAGAGCAGGTCTTCCTCCGATGCCTCTTTGAGGCCTCTTTGGAGTTCTTATGTTCGTCTCCGGAAGAGAGACGTCTTTTCCTCGGATGAACACTCCTTCTGAAACATCCGCATTGCATACGGCCTTGATCGCATTCTCCCGCAGTTCATCATGCAGCCTGGTAGCGTAAGGTGCCTAATCACAGGACGGAGCATTAGCAAACAAATGATCAATGAAGAAGAAGAAGAAGAAGAGGAAGAGGAAGAAGAAGAAGAGAAGAAGTACCCAATCATGGCAACCGACAAGAAAATGATCTGCTCCTTTTGTCCTGTTCCAGAAAGGATACTTAGCTGCGATCATGTTTACATAATTCCTTAGAAAGGTCGACAATGGCCGCTTCCCTGGAACATGAAGCTTGACCCTTAGCTGCAACGAGCTATATGGCATATAGAACAAATGGGCCTTCTCTGGATCATCCGTGACGAACTGCTTATTTCCTTCCATTAATTTCATGAACCATCCTTCAGAAGCATATATGCCGCCGAGCACTGGTGTGTGGAAGAGGGGTGGAGCTCCATCCTTGTAGATGTATACCTTTAGAACTCTCTCCATTAGCTCATAGCTCCTGGAAGCGTTTAATTCTTCAATCTCTTATGACATTAATTACCTTCTGGAGGATGGACGTATACCATTCAAGTTGAATCATAAGATTAAAGCTGAAGCAAAAAATTTTGCTGGGTGGTGGTTAGTGTGAGGATCATTCAAGTGTTGCCCTTTTTCTATTCTCACCTCTTGAAAAGTGAAACATTCAAGAACAGTGGAGCGTGGAGATGAGGGTCGTTCAAGGTAGCAGGCGCACAGGCCATCTCCTTCTTGGTGTGCATAAGCTGCCGGGTGGTCTGCATTAATCAGCAAAAACTAAAGTTGTAAAACCATAATGAGAGCAACGAAGGATGCAAACTTAGCCTCGATCTCTACCTCTCGGGAATAAGCTGCAATTTCTGGTACAGGACTGCTCGTATGGATCACTTCCACACCATTAGGAATCTTAACTGGTGAAGGAGAAGACCTAGTTGCAGGCTGCTGAAATCAATAGAAGAAAATTCAAAAAATTATCTTAAACCTCCGAGATAAATTCTGCAAGTAAAATGAGAGAATTCTGCAGCAGTTTTGTAAGAGTTTACCATGGCGTCAGGGAAATTAACAGCTAGACTTGGAGGATGTGCAGATGGAGAAGGCAGCAACAAAATTGCAGCAGGAGCAAACTTTAAACCTATTACTTCTAAAGGCGGAGTCTTTTGGTCATATTCATCTTCATACACCGCCATGGACTCAAATTGTGGAGCCAGAGAAGGAGAAGGTGGCGGAAAGAAAGCATACGGTGCAGCTGGAACCGGCGATTTATTCCGGCTCAAAGCAATAAAATCTCGCCCATAATGATCGGTTGTAGAAGAAGATGGAGGAGGAACGAAAGGAGGATCAGGAGTCAAAGATGAGATGGTGAGCTGGGAGGACGAACCGATAATAGCATTGTTGTAAGCTGCCAAGGCGGAGGAAGAGGAAGGCGCCGAGAACCAGAAGGAAATGGAAGTAAACAGCACCGCGGACGACGTGACGACGGCGGGGACGAGTAGCAGCAGCCTTTTCCAACCACCAAGGTGGATCCCGGCCATAGGAGGCGGCACAGGGTGGATTCTCCTCCTTCGACGGAGGTCCGATGACTTCTCGTTCGAGAGTAAAAGAGAAGACAAAACTGGGGCACGCGACGGCCACCACCGCCATGGCGATTAATTAGCGAAGCGCTCGTCCTTCTCCGTTCTCTTGCTCATCACTCTCGAACAACGTCGTCATTCCGACATCTTTCAACATCTGTCTTAGCATGGCAGAACAGGATTCCCAGGTGTCGGCTTATTTCTAAATTGCGCAGGTAAACATGGAGAATTTTATGATGCGAGGCATGGGAGGATGCATCGAGAATGCGACATGAATGGAAGTGGTGCCGCCTGCTGATGAAGTTGACTCAGGATCCTCCATGAAGAGCTTGAATGAGTCACGAAAGAAGAGAACTTTGCTGTTGTTGCAGTATATGGAGCAGGAAAACAGTAAAACTAAATAAATTAATATATAGGGACCAAAGTGAAACGAATATGAAAGGCCGTGTATTTTTATTCTTAAATCTCTGGGTAGGGTTTGCGGAACCTTCTTCGTCTTCTCCTTCTTCAAGGTTTTCTTTCATGAAGCTGGTAAGTATCACGTCGCTCGAACTCTCCATGAGCTCTCTCTTTGGTGCGTTTCTCTTACTGTGGATTAATAAACTTGCTTAAAGACATGCCTGAGCAGAGGGAGCGGATTCCACTACCCGGCCACCCACATCCTCCAACTCGGTGGCTTCCGAATCCTGCTCGAGTGCCCCCTCGACCTCTCTGCACTCACCGTATTCTCCCCAATCCCCCCCTCCGACGCCTCCTCTGGCCTCTTGCGAGCCCCGCCGTGGTACAAGCTCGTCTCCGGCCTCCACCTCTGGGACCCTTCCCTTATCGATGCCGTCCTGGTCTCTTCCCCTGCCGGCATACTCGGTTTGCCCTTCCTCACCCGCAACGCCAAATTCAATGCCAAGGTATGGTTCTTTGAAGAAAATCAGGTCAAAGATTGAAGTTTGGGTTGATTTTGGTCATCGTTAGAGCGTTTGGTGTATACAGATTTATGCGACGGAGGTGGCGATGAGGATTGGGCGCCTGCTGATGGAGGATCTCGTATACATGCATGCCGAATATGTCCAATTTTACGGTGCTGATGTGGAACCAGGTTTTCCTGAGTGGATGAAGTGGGAGGAGCTTGGAAAGCTGTCGCCCAGTCTGAAACAGCTCATCATGGGGGATGGTGGGGAGGACTTGGGAGGTTGGATGCCTTTATACAGGTTCATTCTCTTCCCTTCATTTCTACTGTTGTTGTAAGCATTTGAACTCCCAAGATTCTAATGAATAAAACTTCGCAACCATCCTTATCCAATAAAATTTTCTGTATGATGTTTTTCCTAGTTTTTCTCTAAAAGTTATTGTCTTTATTTAAAGCAGTTTGAGCTACATGATGTTAGTTTAGGATGCTGACTTTCATTTGGACAATGTATTGTAAAGGTGTGATCATAGGACATTTTACATCGGGATCCTCCTTTTGCTGTTTCTATGCTCAAGTAGTAATGGTCTCAAGAACTTGTGTATTTGCATCATCTCAGAGCTATAAAAGAAACTTGAAGAGATATTTGATAACATGTTCAATGCTTATGTCTAGTTAATGGTAAATGTGATAGTTATCTTCCACGATGTGCCTTGTCAATTTGTAGCTTTACATGCCTAGTTTATAGCCACCCTTTGTGGGAAAATGGCTAAAGATTGCGTACATGAAAAAAATATTTTCCATCTTTCATGATAAAACAATGAATTTGCTGAAAGATTTAATCGGTGAACTTTATCAGCGTCTCATTTCTTGTACTTTTAAGAATTCCTTTATCTTGACGATGTTCATATAATAGTGCAGAAGATATAAAGGAATGCATTCAGAAAATCCAGCCTCTGAAGTACGGTGAAGAAACATACTTTAATGGATCCGTTATGTTGAAAGCATACAGCTCAGGTTTGGACATTGGAAGTTGCAATTGGAGCATAAATAGCCCAAGAAGAAGGATTTCATATCTGTCAAGCTCCTTATTCTTGCCAGCTTGTTGGAAGGCTTTTGATTACCAGTCGTTATGTGGGAATGATATGGTTCTGTTCTCAGATCTATCATCACTAAATGCCATCGACAACACTTCTAATGAAATCCAGGGAATGAAAGGAAGTAGTTTGACAGGGGACAATGATCTTTCTCTTGATAGTACTGCATCTCTCGAGTAGGTTTTCTTCACTCGTATAACTTCTTTTGGAGCTCTATCTTGGGTTTCCAATGTTAGTGTTGTGTGTAAATCATAAAGGATGATTATTGTTTTAGGTTTGATAGTAAGGATGAAATACCACATCCTTTCCTCGAAGCTGATGAGAGCTCCAGCGAGATTGACAAAATCAGGTTTATATGCTCCTGCATTATAGATTCCCTGAAAGAAGGTGGTTCAGTTTTGATACCCATAGGACGTCTAGAAACTGTGTTGTTGATTTTGGAGCAGATACCTGAATCACTAGAGACTTCCAATATGGTGGTATGTATTACTATTTTCTCTTATCTCCTCTGATTCGTGAGCATGCATTTTTATGTTCTTAGCTGCAAGACCTCACTCTAATTTCAATTTGCCTCCTATAATGAACAGTGTTTACTTGGAACAGGTACTAAACTCTTATATGTATAACTTTTTTCATTTACACTGACCATTGTGTTCATCTCATTAGGTCCCAATATTTATGATCTCTTCAACAGCGGAAGAGACTTTAGCAACTTTAAACACTGTGCCTGAATGGCTTTCAAAGCAATGCCAACAGAAGGTTGTAACTGCTTCTAGTTTAATTCAATTATAACCATTATCATGTGCAGACCTTTTTGTGATCTTGGATGATCATCTCATTTTTATTTGACTTTGTAGTTATTCTCAGGGGAGGCATTGTTCAAACATATGGAACTTAAGAAATCAAAGAGGCTTCTTTTTTTCACATCAATTTACTCAATTGAGTTACCGTAAGGCTTCTTTCCTTCTAACAACGTATGCTTATTGCTGATTTCTCATGATGAGTTTCTTTGCATTTTGGAATTCTGTGAATGGTTTCTCAATATAAAATATGGGAAACACGTACCTCTTGTAGTTACTGGCATATTGGATGAGCTTGTATAACTATTATTTAGTGAATGGTATATTAAATGCTAATGTTATTTGAGTTCTGGTTCATCTACGAACAAGAAATCATATTAGATGTATCTTTCGTTGAGCTATCCCTAGCTGTCCTTTATTGGAATATCTCATTTATATTTAACTTATGAGTTGATTATCTCAATACAGATCAATGTGGCAGGAACCCTGCATAGTCTTTTGTTCTCATTGGAGTCTTCGTCTCGGTCCTGTTGTACCATTGCTTCGTCGTTGGCATGATGACCCGAAATCCTTACTCATTCTAGAGGTGCATGTTCTGCAACCTTTGTAACCCTAAATTTCTTCCTTCGATGATAGTGTCCTGTCCTGTTAATTCTCATGTGTATTACTTGCAGGAAGGAGTTGATGTTCATGTGGCTCTTTTGCCTTTCAGACCGGTGGCAATTAAGGTTCTCCAGTGTTCATTTCTTTCTGGGCTGGCGTAAGTAGTTACTGCTCTGTTGTGTTTCACTCAAAGTGCACTTGCCTTCACTTCCTCTTATTTATATAATCAGACTACTGAGTATTGACATCTATGTAATATAAGTGGACTTCTTTTCTTCTTTGCAGGATGCAAAAAGCTGCACTGCTGCTGGAAGTCTTGCAACCAAAAATTATCTTGGTAAATCATTCTATTATCAGGTATTTAATGATGCATCTGATATGTGAAGCCGTTTCAGGTAGTCTGATTTGTACCTTGTGGTTTTATCTATGCAGTTCCCTGAAGCTCTAAGGATCCAGTATCCTATCAGGGAGAATAACTTGCAGTCCTACTTGTACTATTCTGAAAATGTACAACTAAAAGTTCCAAGTTCCTCGGAGGCGTTTGAGGCCCACTTGGAAACAGAACTTGCGTTTCAGCTTCGGCCTAAAAGACTGACACAACAAAATATGGCCATTGCGAGACTGAAAGGGAGGATCTTCCTAAGCAAAGGAAAATATTTCTTGGCTGCTTCTAAAGTTCCCTCAGAATTCTCAAGCAAACAGCTACTTCACTGGGGTTCCGTTGAGCCTACTCGCCTTCTGTTGGCTTTGAAAGAACGGGGTCTAGTTGGGTCGATTCACTGGAACCAAGGTGCAGCAAACGATGTTGTCGCGATTCGATTAACCGAGCCGGAGAAGGCAGTGATTGAGACCAGAGCAAAGCAGACCACAATTAGTTGTGAAAACGAAAACATTACTGCCCAGATCTATGAGGCTCTTAGCAGTGTATGTGATGGAATATGATTGGGGCATAGTTCAGAAGCTTTATTTACGAGAAAGTTGCTTTTGTGGCCATTTCTAGGTCTGGAATCTTCACTGGATGTTGCGATGCATCTTCCACACTGCTGCTCCGTCACCTACACTCGAGTAATTTAATTTGAACTGCGGGTTCTTGATAGTATTGGGCCACCTGTATCATGTATGATTTGGGAACATTGTAAAAACACAAGGCATGGTCGATGATTTCAATCTTGTTTGGGGGAAAATGACACTTATGGCAGTGTTTGTTCCACGAATCTTATAAAGTTCCTTCGTTCCCTTCCAACTGTATCTGATGGAATCAGCTAAGTATACGAAAGTCCAAAATCTTTCAATCTTATCATACACCGACATCTTATTTTAATGGAAAAAAAAAATCAAATAAGGCCAGATTTCGTTCATTGTTGGAAGGCACTCTGTTCTCATCATCTTCAGCTTGAGTCTCATCTCTCAGATAATTTCTTTCCCCAGTTGCTGCTCTGGTCTGTTTCTCAAGTTCGTAAGCTACCACCTCCTTTTCTTCTTAAAAAGTAAAAGTTTGTAAACTACTACTTTTGCAAGAGACAGAAACATCCTGAAATATATTCAATAATTGAAGTACATATATGTATCTTTAGGAGAATACAAAAGGTCGACTGGTTTCAGTTATACATGTATTTTTAGGACCTTTTAACAATATTAGTTCAGATTTGAAGTCAAAGAACAAAAGATGCTATAACATACACAAGATCTGTGCCACATAGCTAACAGTCACACATAGCTACCACATATGATGCAAATGAACTGGCCAACAAGACCTTTTTTTCTTATTACCAACTTGGATTTGAAGAAAGAAAAAAGACTTCAGAAAGACATCACAGGGATGAGAGCATTTATACACATTTTGACATGTTACGACATTAGGAAGAAACAGGAATTCATGAGGTGCAAATTTTACAGAAATCTCATAATTCAGGTACCGTCTACTGTCCAAAGGATACCACAATTTACAGTTCATTGGCAATTCTCAAACATATCTGAAAGCTTCATAAGGGAAATACAACAAATTTGGGTTCATTTGGAAATCATGCATCATCAACAAAAAGATCAAGGCAACAATCATGTCATATCAGTTCTTCCAAGGATAACTATCTTGTCTACCTGCATTCAGAATTGAAGACCATTCTCTCGCGCAGCATCAGCAAGGGCTTCTATGCGTCCATGATAAGGATAACCACCTCGATCGAAGGCCACCTTTGTGATTCCCTTTTCCAAGCAGGATTTCGCAATCATTTCGCCCATCTTCTTTGCCACCTCCTGGTAAGAAGATACAAGAGGAAAAATTAGCTCCGAGAGATACGAGCTTTAATATTGACCATAGAAAATAAAGCTACAATAAAGACTTTAGTAGCGCAACTGATGGGGAGAAAGAAAAAGTGGTTTGACTTCTTAACATCAAGAAGTTGCAACACTCTTGTCACACTATGACCATCTCTTCTCTACAGTGTTGCTAGCCTCAATGCAAGAGGGTAGCGGTATTACGAGCAGAACATAGAGGGTAGTTACCCAGGGGCATATAGAATGTGCTACTATATATTAAACCATGATCTTGATCAAGACTATATCACCCTAAAATCTTTTGGCAATCTAGTGATGGTATTGAGTAACAAACATTGATGACCAATGGGGATGGTCGGTCACACACCTAATGGTGCCCGTCATGATGGAAAAAACTCCTGTCCGACAGAAAAACAAGAAAACTAATCCTTCTGAAGGCAAATCGATCACATGCAATATAAACTCCAATTCAAATTTTGTTGCTGAACTTCTCCCTCATTTTTTTGACTCGTCCACGAACACTCATAGTCTCATCCCATCCACCTTATGGGTCTCCATGTGTCATACCACAATTGTACTTCACAGCAAGTTCAGCCCTAGTAATCATTAATTCCTGAAGAGATGAATTTCAATATGTGATCATCCAGCAATCAATAAAGACTGTTAATCAGCTGCATAGTATCCAGTTCAAAAACCAGTATTGCAAAAAAAGAGGAAAACTAGGATTTTGACATGGAGCTGGGATTCGAAAATATACAATTGTTGGACCAGAAGAGTAATCAAACTCCTCACGCATAGATTTCTGCATAGTAGAAGCTGAAGCCAATGTCTGCATCTTGGTGTCATCAATAACTTGGACATATATATGATTATTTGACCGGAAAACGCTCATCCTCGGTCTCTCTGGAGTACCCTTCAGCTGTAAAGAGGAGTTTCTTTTAAACAAAAACACAACTATACAAGGATATAAAATGAAGATATGAAAAATAAGAAGCTAAGAACAAGCATGTGCTGGGAAGGGCTTATACATGAAAGTCAATTTTTGAAGATAACCAAAATGCATCATCACCGTAGAAACAAGAATGGATGCATGATAACTAGTAATTACTTGGAAAGACAACAACCGTAAGTGATACAATTTCCCAACAAAAACCACATTATGATATATATATCAGAGAAATATCCTTTTTCAGTCATTTTAACGAGCATTACATGTCCATTGTCCATTCTGTTAAAGATCCTAACTTTGCATCCAGCGGTTTTAGTATCAGAAAGCGCACTTCTTTCTACCAGCTGGAAACCTCATTTCACCGGGCAACAGAAACCAATTCATGCAATCCCACCTGTTTCCGTCACGAGCAGGGAGGGGAGGGATTACCTTCTTGCGGATGCGCTCGTGGCGGGCAGTACGATTCTCTCTTCGGGTGGTGGCCTTGGCCTCGATACAAGGATAACGTCGTCGAGTGGTCGGACATGCCACTGTGGGTGCAGGAGCTGCGAGGGGGTTCACATTCGATCGGAGGCAGAGCTGCTGCCCGCACAGGAAGGTGCCGGTTCCCAGCGTTGCCGGCGATGCGAGGGCGCTGGCTGACGTCGCGGAAGGAAAGGAAGCGAGGAGCGAAGAAGGAAACATCTCTCCCGCTGGGTCGCGTTGCTCCTCAACGCAGCACAAGCAGCAGCAGCGGCAGCTGCAGGAGGAGGGAACCGATGGATATCTTTTCGGCAGCGGAGAAAACGGACCTTATCGCTCACCATCCCACTCTAACCGTGAAGATGGGTCGTCTTTTAAAACCCAGATATAAAGCCCATCCATATCGGCCCAATTTGGTTCCTACACGATATTACACTATATATATATATATATATATACCTCTAAAATTTAAAAGCTTACATTATTTACCTACCAACATAAAATTTTATTTAATATTATTTTTTTTCCACATCATAGGTATATTATAACAAAATAGATAATAGAATGGTATAAATATGGATTTTAAAATTTAAAGAATATAGGTATATTTTTATTATTTTAAAATTTAAGATATACAAGTACAATTAAAATAGCATGAGAATCTGATAAAAAATATCACTCAAAATTTAATTATAGTTCTATTAAATTTTTTTAGAAAAATACATATTCCAATCCGTACGACTCTGAAACCCCTGAATACTTCTCTACCTTTTCCACCCAACAAAATAAAATGCATACATACATCTCGTAATCACATCGCATGGATTGCAACGTGAACACGTCAAAATCAACCAAGCAGGAGGTGTGAGATATCCTGGTTATCCAAGAAAAGGCCGATCTAAGAGTAGCCTTAGCATTAAAAAGGAAGCAGCTGTATATGAACAAGGTGACAGCCCTTCAGGCTGCAGAGTAGTATTCTCATTTCCTATAAATACACAGATAGTACTAGCAAACATTATGATACATGCCTGATGAAACACAGGTCAACTATCACAAGGAAGCTTCCGCTTCCATCTTTCTGAATACGAGCTCCACGGCTGAAGGATCGACATCAACGCTGAAATTTTCTCCTGCATAGTTTGCAAACAGATACTCCTTGGATGACGATGGTGGAGGCAGCAGATCCGAAATCCCAGCGAAGTCTCCTTTTGGTGGAGCAATGCCAACACCGTTCTTATTCAGAGAATAGTAGACATCCGCAAGCAGAAGCCAAATAAGGTCCGAATCGATGGAGGCGAGTGCTGATAATGTCTTCAGAGAAGAATCTCGCAGGCCTGTCATGCGACTGCAGGCAATGCCGACGACGGTGCCGCTAAGTTTCTTCATGGCCGTCTGTAATGCTGAGGAACTCCTCTTATTTGAGCACATCATTGTGATCATGTCCAGGACCGCTGCCTGAATTTTTAGATTGGAGATTTCAGCCATTGGATCCTCTAAAGTGAGAGAATGATCACGGTAAGGAAGAAGAATTTTGTTCTCCTCCGACGTTTTTTGTTTTCTTTGGAAAGGGAACGAAGTGAGTAGCTTCCATATAATATGCCCATCGCTGTGGAACCGTCGCACGAAAAAGTCTCCACCACCTATTTGAACAGCTTCGTGCAACACAGTTAAGCATCTCCTGATGACAGCCTAAAAAGAATAAAAATAGAGAGCAGATGAGAGGCATCCATAGATAAAACATAAAAGGCCTCATAACATATATTTACTCGACCACTCACAGATACATGTTAGAATATATGCCACAGTTTAGTCTTGTTGATGTCATGCACTGTAACATGGTTAAAAGTATGAAATGATATGTTAAATATAGGAATTTCTGATTTCTAAAATGTGTTCTTAGTTCCAGCTTCAATATTTGCTATACGAGCAGCAAGGAATAAGAACAGATAAATATTCAAGCGAACTGAAGATTCAAGTCAGCTAGAGGATGGTGAATCAAATTGATCGAAAAACAAAACTGCATTTCCAGCAGACATGCTCATAAACACGTCTGAAGGCCAAAGTCCAAAATGATTTGGGATAATAAAGGATAAAATTCTTTGGAAGATTTAATATATTTAGTTGATTTTAGATTTTGGTCTACATCTTGAGCTTTCCAACTTATCTATATATTGAGCTTCTTTCAAAAAAATCTATATATTGAGCTCTTCATAAGTTTTTTTCTTTTGGACTACATCAATACGAAGAACAGGTCAGCAACGAATGCAAGCATGGTGTGATGGAATCAATATATAGATTTTTAAGGCAATAAATGAAACAAAGACCAACAAATCAAATAAATAAGTAGAAGCTATCATACCACCGAAACCTTATTTTTAAGGCAAACAATCAAATAAGGCCAGATTTTATTCATTGCTGGAAGAACTCTGTTCTCATCAACGTCCTCATCTTCAGCTTCAATCTCATCGCTCAGATCATTTAGTGATAGCATCACAATTGCTTTCTGAATTGCTGCTTTCGTCCGTTTCTCATGTTTGTAAGCTTCCTCCACTTTTGCAAGAGATATAGATACATCCTGAAAAGATTCACTAATTCAAAGTACATGCAGTAGAAATTAAAGGAGAATACGAGAACCGTCTTTGTCACTGCTTTTAGTTATAATATCAAATTGTTGAGCTCTTAATAATCATATGTATTTTTACCCTAATTTTTTTACCAATACTTGTTCAGGTTTCAAGTCAAAATACAAAAGATGTTATAAAGTACACATATGAACTGTTTGTGGCCCACAATCAATATTTAAATCCAGATAACCATAGTAACACAATTTACTCATTTTAACTGTAATTGCGACAGCAAGCTAATATCATATTGAAGTGATTTATTGACTGTGAACCCTTGAAACTATAATTCAGGTTCATCATCCCTACTCATAGTTACTTCATGTATGGGATTGCCAGTGACTTCTCACAACCAAGATTGCCAAAATGAGGAACCCATCTCCTCAATGGAATGTCATTGAATATAAAACCAATTAAACGAAACTAGAATCCAAAACGTTTCCGCAAAGCTTCCTTCTACTTTTCTTCCCAGAAAGATTTTAAGGACTTGAAAGGTGGCTCACCTGATGTGACCACCTCGTGGATGCCCAAACATCTCTTAACAACACTGAAGGTTTGAGCATATGAATGAGGTAATCAATTAATTGTTCCTTGACAGAAAGGAAAAATCACTGCCATCAAACAAAGGAATGCTAAAACAAAAAGGAGAGATGCACTAGTGCTTGAACCTGTCCTCCTCCCCTTTGAACTATGTAGATTGTTACAAATTGCGGTACATTATGTAATCCAAAATTTGAATTTGAAAAGCTTGATATTTAAGATTAATCGATACAATACAAAATAAATAGACCTCAAATCTGTTTATCCTTCTAAAACATGGATAAGATTAAACAGTGTAACAAAATAACGTTTAGGATCTTACAGTTACATACCAAGTGGTATTATTACTATGGCAAAAAAAAATCAGGAATATCTATTTCAGTTGATAGATAGTAAATAGATGAAAATTTAGAAGAAAATGTTTCATCAAGAAACTTTTAAGAAAATACCTCAATAATGTCCAGAGCCACAAGGCAAGCTGATTCGTTTCTTGAAGAAACTAGTGGAATTGCAGCTTTTAAGCATGATCCAATAAGAGATCCAACTATCCTTCTGTATCTTTTTATCTCATTCAGCTTAAACATTAATTGTTCCCAATATTCCAAGTGGAGAGTAGTGTCATTGGAATTTATCAGTCCCTTGTCTAATTCCATCACAAATTCAAATTAAAAAAATCCACAAAGAAATGGTTTTGGAATTAGATAAGGAACCTTTAGAGACTACAGTAAGCACTAAAGCAAGTATGATCATGACTACGCTGTCAATGAAAGAAAAAAAGGAAGTAGCACAGGCATGGACTGGGAAAACACAGGACAGTAGTTTAACCTCAATTCATTTTTCCATCTTCAAAGAAAAAAATACAGACTATGACTTCCACGTAAAAAGCTATGATAAAATTTCTTACTGTCAACCAAAAAGAGCATTCAAATATGGAAGCTACTGAACATCAATCTGTTAGCTCATATGTCATTGAAAGGTTCATCTAAGGGATACATCAAAAAAATTTCTAGTCATGATAGCTTAAGCCACACAGACACTGGTGAAAGTAATGCAGCATATTTTTTTTTTAACAGAAGAAGTATGGTGTAATACTAATAATCTATAAGCACTAGTCTGTAAAGAAAAACAGAATCTTTCGAAATTTTAATTAGAAAATTTTACAATTAACCAATAGTCACATGCAGCCGCAAAATACTGATAAATGCAAAATAGCTTGCTGTTAGATTTAGTACGCAGTTAATCAACAAAAAAAAAAAAAAAGGACCACGAAATGCAAATTCTAACCCTTTTAATTATATCAATTTGTGGATATACTGTACTGGCTTGCAATGATGTAGGGTCTCAATGAATCCCATAGCAAACTCATTAACATGACAAAATATACAGAGTATTATTGGGCTTCACACTGGTGCAAATTATAAAGCATAGTTATTTAGTCTAAAACAATAAAGGCAGAAATGTCAAAGTTCAAAGGAAAATCACCTGGTGATGGGGGTCTGGTACATGAGGAGATATCATCCGTGTTATTCTCCTTAAACCACTTTTGGATTCTAAGAACCTTGGCACTGACATCTGTTTCAAATGATTCTGCCTGATTTGGCAACAAAGATGCCTCAGATTTTGATGCCTTTGCAATTTCACCCAGTGCCTAGCAACAATATTTTAATAATATAGCATACAGATCAGAAAATTATAATAACCAGAGTTTAGAAGTATGACAGCAAAGCTACAAAAAAAAAACAAAATTAATACACTGATTGTACTTAACTAAATATAAAGCATAAAGAGCAGAAATCAGTTTCATGAAGGAACGAGCATGGTTAAAATTCTTTAACAGCACAGTCCGTGCACCACACTTTAAAATACCATTATCGTCTTTTGTATGTAATGCTGAGGTGCAGCATGCTGTACCGACTGCAGGTCTAAAAAGACTATTACCTCACTGATGTAAGTATAGAAAACTTTAGAGCTAATAAAAATTTTGCTTCAAGAGAACTGTATGTTAAATAACAAACTAAAGGAAAATTGAAAAAATATGGACCATAATGAAAATCACAAGCAAACACAGTCGTCTATATGTTTGCAGACCACTTTCTAGTTAAGACATAATCCAACTATAGGTCATACTTCAAGAGTTTTAAAAATTATACACTATTGCATTCAGCAGCTAGAGGCAAGGATACCCAAACCAGCTCGGCAATTGTTACATTAGTTGATGAAACAAATCTCAGTTGAAAATGAAACATCAAGCAAATTCTATGATGTGATAAGACCAATACCCGTTAGAGATTTTAAATCTTTCATCAAAGTTACAGTAGTTGATGAAGCAAATCTTGGTTGAAAATGAAACATCAAGCAAATTCTGTGATATGATAAGACAAAGAATTTGCAAAAGTTACCATATTATTTGTCAGACTGACAAACTGATGCAGGTAAAATCACAATGACTAGGCATAAGCAGTAAAAGAGGATCAGGAGAAAATAAACTCTTATCTATTATCATCCCCGTACCATGTCATGGCATGAGATATTCCATTAGGTGTTAGTGTCCTTATCCATTTGTATGTACAAACTTACAAATAACATGTAAAACAATCCAATCTCCACAGATTATGGTTCATTTATTTAGGTTATGCATTACAAATCACATACATCAGATTTATTTAGGTCGCAACATTTTGTAAACATGAAACAATAAGACCAGACCCATAAAATAGGAACGAAAATGTGTGTCAGAATGAAGACATAAAAGCTCGTCAGAGACAAATCCAATTCTGAACAGAGTAACATAATAAAAAACACAACTTAATTCTAAGTCCACGAGAGGAAAACAAAAATTTCTAGGTCCATGAGCAGAAGTTCCATCTGAAATATGAAAAAAACATATAAAATGAAGATGAGGAGAGAAATTAGTCTAACCTTTAGAAATGGAATAGTTATCTTTGGGTTTTGATGCCTGCCGAGGATATCCAATTCTGAAGATACAGCTCGCATCTGTGGCAGTAGAACCATCCAACTCAGAAACAGAAACGACCATGAAATAATGGAATTTTGACTTTTCAGAAGCAATAAACCAACATGTTATATCTCGATGCATCAGAGGCTCATTACTCCAAGACTAGTAGGCTAATCAGTGACTAAATCATAAAAAAGGGGAAGACATTAACTATTCAAACATGAGCCACAAAAATATCAACTCAGAAAACAGAAGAGATGGACCATCTCAATCGTTGAAAGCACAACACTAACATTCAAAGCAATTAAGTATAAAAATTTACCTTATACAGGCAGGACTGAAGTGGATAAACAAAAAAATTTCAGCAGGGACAGTCCTAACTTAATCCAGATTACCTCTGTGAAGGTAGAGGGTTTTCCTTTTCTTTATATCAGTATTAATGCATAATCTTTCTTGCACGCAGTACAAAGCACCATGGTATCCCCAAATAAATAGAAATATTAGCAAGTTCAGCAAGCATACCGGCTCTTCCAACAAGGGAAGAATATCACGAGCAGTTCCAATATAGGACAGTATTGCAGCAAGCACATTGGGGACATGGGGATTGGTATCCAGATGTCGCAACTCACGACATAGAGAATCAATAATATAGTCAGCATTTGCTACAACAAATTCTCCAACCTGTTTCAATAATGTACCATCAGTGCAAAAAGAGAAAATTGTGCTTCTATAGAGTTCTCACTTGAATGTTTTGGCACTCACAGTAGCATGGCCAAATGAAATTGCAAGCACTCTTAACACAGCATCTGATGCAATTCTTATCTCGCTGCTCGAGCAAATCAAATTTCTCAGTAATAAATAAAGAGAAGGGTGCAAAAAGCCACTGTGTACAAAATCTTTCCCAAGAACTAGACTGAAGACTCCCATTCCATCTAAGATTACCTGCATGTCATCCATTAAAAAAAAAATATTATCAGATTAGAGAACAAACAGAATCAAGAATTTAATTGGTAACAAGATCTTTCCTGGTGCAACATTATAGTGTCACGGAAGAAGTGTAATGGTAGGTCCCCTTCATCTTCCAGCAGAAGGGCATTCTGGTCTACAGGAATGTCCCATACTTCAGATGACAGGTATTCATGCAAAATTCTGCCAACAGAAAGAATTACATGATTCCAAATATCCTTTTCCACTCTGATCTTCCAGGTTGATCCCTGGCATTTGAACCCTCTATGCCTATCATCAACCTCTGCAGCAAGTTTGTTCACTTGTATGATCTCTACTCTAGTCTTTTGAAACAAATTTGAATATGTATTAACTGATTGTTCTGATAGCCCATATATTATCTCAGTTAGCATGCAAACTGCACCACTTGTTTTGCGTAATAATTGACCAGAGCCATGTCGGTAATACCAAACTCTCCACCCTTCTTTGTCATATTCTTTCATCCGAAGCTCTGATATTAACTGGCAAAAATGATCTAGCAGTTCATCAAGAAGAACTGATAAAAACATGCCACTCTTGTGTCCTGACAAAAGACAAGCAGGAAAAAAAATAATAAAAGAAAATTTTATAAGCACAAAACACATGGAGAAACAAAAGAAGTGCTTACAAATCAATTACTGAAAAAAAATTAAAAAGCAAAACACACCAAGCTACTACCTGAAATTATGGATAGTCCAGCAAGTCTAAGAATGGCAGCAAGCGTCAAGTACAATTTATGACTACCGACATTACCAAACCAAGGAGGCATATGAGGGAATTCTCTTACAATTTCTGGAAGATTTAGCAAATCCCTATTTTGAAAATTAGAGACTTTGGGAAGTACAGGCAAAACGGCAGCATTGATAGGACCAGTCAGAGAACTCAGGGTGCTGCCAGCTTTTAACTCCGCAATAGAGAGCAAATATCCAGCAGAAAGTGGTTTTGAAGTAATTAGCTTATTCATGGAACCAGCAAAACATGAGTTATGACTAAAGCATAATTCTAGACATTCCAAAATTCGAGATGCATTGACCTGTCAAGAACAAAAAAAATTCAAGTATTAAAGACCAATTTGTAGTTAGTCCTAGGACAATGTGGCAAATGGTGCATAAATAATGGTCAGTGAAGAAACTTGCATGCATCCACAATACATCAGCATTAAGTAACCAACACAAGCCCATGGTGTGGCCAAGGCCCATAAATTACAAAACATTTGAAAAATGAGTAATCTGGACCAAGCCATTTAGGATATACAATTTTTTTTGTGGTTCCGCAGACAAAAATTGATAACTACAGAATGATAAACAAGTCCATAATGACAGGTGGGATAAACGGATCCTCCTTGCTCCTTTTTCTTCTATCATCATCAAATGAATTAAAAGAACAAAAAAAGGATAAGGAAGGTTAAGAAGATCAGTATTCTGAACAGCATTTTTGATGGGCAAATAAGAAACTCTTAGGGCATATGAAGCAATAAGGAAGGTCAAGTCATATAGGAATGCTATAATCTACATCAGAGGAAATTTTATACAAAAACAGCAAGTTAAGATTTATACTTACAGGAGAGTGAAGAAGGTGATCTACTAAAAGATCTGGACCTGCAAAATATATTAAAGAAAGTAGTTTTTGGGCATGTACTAAAGCAACTGTCTCATCATTTCCAAGAACCACAAGTGGAAGTCTTTCCATAAGCCTGCCAACCAGATGAAAAACATTATGCAGATGCAAGATTGCAAGAGCATTACCTACTTTATGAAATGACAAATAAGAACACAAACCTCATAAATATCTCAGAAGTTTCCTCTTTCTTTATAAATTTCTCACCCAAATCGAACAGAGATTCCATGGAGTTTTGTGCAGCTGTGGACACATTCTCTGCATCATCGCAAGCCAGCACACATAAACACTCCTACAGTTATTATGTACAATAACATGAATTAACCAGTAAATTCAACCAAAATAACCGGGTTTACTGGGACTTTCATGGAAACTAAGCTACTCTTTGATGGCAATATAATAGTAGATTAATATAATTGCACAGAAGTACATGTAGCTCTGAGAGACTAACAATATAGTAGTACCTTAGTAAAATTATAGTGAAAGTAAAAGTAATATCTTATAACACTAATTTCATCAAAATTGTTATGATACTCACATATTTGTACACTGCTAGTGTTCATTCTTTATAGTTCTAATAACCATTTTGATTCCTTTTTCTCAGAGGAGTGAAAATTGTGCAATTTTGTTATTACTACAAGCTAAAATATCTACCTAGCCTCACTCAACATCACGATTGTAGCTTTTGGGAGTGTTTAGTGCGCCACAAGCATAGAGCTGTCACCCCTCTGATGGGACAAGGGAAATAGGTATCTTTGTAGTGGAAGCAAGTATATTAAGTGTCGGAGAATGGGTTTGGGATTTTTCAAATTCTAGAATGACTTTTGTTCACCCTGAAAGTCGTCAGAGTTACTGAGTTGTAAATCCTCTTTTAAGCTACCAAAGGCTTTTGTTCCAGCACTGACAAGTTTTCTGAGCCCCACAGGACAAGGTCCTGCAAAGTAATGATAGTACAAAAAGGCTAGCAAGCCCCACAGCGAAGTAGTGGAGTAGGCATAAGCTCAATATATCCATTAGAAAAGAAGGCAAAAAGGAGTAAATGTGACATGGGGGCCACATCTGAATGCATAACTGCAAACATAAGTGTGTGTGTGTGTATATATAATTGGGAAAGGAGCAGGTAGATATCATTAAAAATACAAAGTTGAAATCACACTATTCTTTGGAAAAATAATAATATAAATATAGAGTTCAAAGACATCAATACTAAGTTAAGCTTTAGTTGAGAGCAAACTAAGTCGAACAAAAGAGTGCACTTACCAAAAGCATTAATTTGCTTCTTTGCAGAGTGCATTTACAATGTGACAGAAGCCCACTAATTCCATCTACAAGAGCTTTTCTTACTTTTTCTGCAGGATGAACACAAAGCTGAAAATGGCATTTAAAGCATTTAGGATCAAGAGGTTTAGAGGACAAACAAACAAAACTACCAGCATAAGATAATTGACTATAAATGAAAAAAAAAGATGGCACGTACACGAGGAAATGCAGCAGATATGAATTTATCAACATTAGAAGAAGTGTCACGGATCCATTCCTTGGAACGATGTATGAATAGAGTTCTTTTCTCATAACCATGATCGATGATACCCCCACAACCATTGCTGGGAGTAAATATGTCGATTGGTTCATTGGCAAAACCACCACTCATAGTTGCTGACTGAATAGAAGAATTAAATGGCAGACTGCGGAGAACCTCTAGAACAGATTGGGTAGATTCATTTTCCTTTTCAGAACCTGTTGTACCATTCATGTCCATCTCAAGGGCATGGAGATTTGTCTTATCATCCAAAACAGTAATCAAAAACTCATCCAAGCCACGAAGGGCATGCTCAAGAGCTCCAGCGCTTCCAGCAGCACCACTAACCACATTCTTTGATACATACAAGGCTTTTGACAAACGGCTTACCACACCAGGTAAAAAGAAGGCAAGTGCATCAGCAGTACCAACCTAATAAATAAGAAATAGGCAGCATAAACAACACGAAAACCAACATAAGGATGAGAGCATGTTGCATAGTTACAGTTAGAAACAAATGAATACAAACTTAAATAAAGGGCACACATCCAGATTAGCGATAACATTTTGCCTTTCACCATATAAAATCTACAGGGTAAGGGAGTGAAACATATGAGAAAGTATTGTAACTTACCACATTTAACAATTGAAAATAAAGCAGTCAGAATTGATTATCTTGGCAAAACCATTGCTACCTAATCGATTGTGTACCCCGCAAGATAGAATAACTACTTCCAATATCTTTTGTCCAAAAAATGATCACCTCCCAAAAGACATTAGCTCTCCCACAAAAGGTTCTTAACTTTGCACCAGTTAGTGGCTATTTTCATATTTACAGGTGAAATTTATTTGTATCAAATTAATTTGTCCAGTGGCAACACAGTAAAGGTGGACTAAGACCCAACAGGCTTCAAACAATCAATCTATTACAAGAATATTTCATCTGTGGTATGAATTGGTTCCACACTAGTGAGAAGAATATAGCTTGATTCCAATGGGAAGCACCTAGAATATTCATACTTAATTGGAAAAAAAAAACATTATCAAAACAACTGCTACTTGCGAGCCCATACAACAAAGGTCATCAAACAAATTATCAAAAGAAGAAAGATACATGCTAGAATCATCCAACCGCAATGGTGGTCAGATTTGGACATCATATTGCACTTAATTTAGAAACAATTTGTAAGCAAAGCATAGCCATCAAATCACAAATGAAAATAGTAAAAAGTAAAACATCAGAAGAAACTATTGAAAGACAATTAAAACATATATGACTTGAACCATGTCCTTAATTAAAACAATTCGAAGTATGAGAAGTCACATGTCCAAACAAACACCTAATTTATGAAATATATACTATATCGATATTCATATTACCTTAGAAACAAGAACTCGAAGGGTAATAAATGCCTCCTTCCGCAGATTTGCACTTCCAAGGTGTCCTCTCAGTATCTCAAGTTCAGCAACCTTTTGAAGTACAAAAGCAATTTCAATTGAGATTTATTTACCGGAACATATTTAAACTATTAAATTTAAACTCTATACATACAACAATGTACAAAAAATACAAATCCTGCTCTACTTACTTGGAGAAGGAGTGACAACCAGTGCCCTACTGCAGCAGAAGCATTTTGTGATTGGAGAAATGCAAGCAAACATTCTTGAGGTTCTGCATGAAATCTTGAAAGAGTATTAAGATGAGAAAAGGTCGGGCTAATGGATTCAGTGGTTGGCAAGACAATCCTTTGCTTGCAGGGGCAGGAACTATCAGAGCAAGGTTGTAAAGGGAGAAGCATTGCTCTGAAACATCTTATTATTCCTTCACGAAATTCTTCTGATGCCTCAGAAGGTGAAAGCAAAGCTCCGTAAGCGAGTTTCTCTAGCACCTCAACCATCTGAGACATAGCAATTTATTACTATTTGACTAATAATTTCAAAGATTTATAGGAACAGATTTTCGAACTCATGCCACTTTCTACATTTAAGTTACAAAGAAAATTACATGCAAATACCATAATGATTCATTGTTTTCTAAAGCAAATCTCGACATTCCAAACAGGCCAATGGAAATTAACTGTAAGTACTGAATTTTCAAAAGAAATGTAATAAAGTTAGTTCCTAGCCCTGAATAAGAGATGCCTCGGAAACAGAGACAAACCAGAAGGGGCCTATAATTTGAGTTAATACAAAGTGGATTCTTTGGATACAGCACTACGATAATTCACCACCCAATAAAACCTACGTAAGAGATAGGGCATTGTATAAACAGCTCGCTACTCAAAAGAACCAACTTTTGGGATACAAGCCTACGATAACTCACCACATAATGAAATCAACCAAAAAGATAACAAAAGATAGATTCATCATTTTTTGGCAACCAAAGAAAGACACTTTATTTCAAATAATTCCCTCTTCTATCCCAAACAAGCCATTGAGGGGGTTATGTAAACGCTTCGAACGACTCTCTAAGTATGAGTAGTTAGGATAACTTTCAAATAAAGATATTGAAGCACCTAATAAAAAAGACGTGACAAAACTAGATATTACTAAAGACATGGCAGACTGTACGCAAAAAATGACAAATATCAAGAAACAGCAACCTGATTCACAGACGTCAAATAACATTTTTTCAACAGCTCCTCGAGGCACAGCAGCATGCCTTCAGCTGCAGAATCACGGACCTCGAGAACATCTAATGGAGCATTGTTATTCAAGGAACCCCCATTGGAGTCGCCCTTCCTCTCTTTTCTGCATTGCACCGCAGCGTCCAGCAGAAGTAGGAAAGGCAGCAACGTATAACTGAGCGCAAAGACCACAACCCAGTTAAACATTTCATGGACAACAATAAGAACAAAAACTTCTAAGCTCAACTTCATTTCATCAACTTTGGGAAGGGGCGAGCGGAGGGAGCTTACTCGAGTGACGGCTGTAAGGCGGCAGCTGGAGCAAGGCGGATGAAATCGGCCATCTTCGGGAGGAAGGAGGAATCCCTTTTGGGGTTGCGTAGGAGGTCAAGGAGATCGATGCAGTATGGCTTGAGGCGGGAGAAGACCAGACTTAGAGATTCCTCGGAGGGATTTTGGAGCTCTCGTTCCTCCATCTCCGCAGAGTAGCCTGTGCAGTCTGGGTTTTAGCGACGGGAAATATGCGATGAATAATCACATTATGAGCGAAAACGAGACGATCATCTCCATAAACTAGGGTTCGAGCGGCATCCACAGGTAGAATTAACCAGCAAAATTCATTTTGAAGCATTGAAATCTTGACCTAGATCGAGTCGAGATCAGCGCTGGCTTCGATTTCTCTCTAGTTGTCGACGCGCGGCCGCACATGGGGAACGATTACGGGAGAAGAATTGGGGTTACATAACATGCATAATATATTTAAAAGGCATTACTTATTTATAATAATAGATATTAAATCGGTTATTTATATAAAAAAATTCATATCATTTTATTTTAATATATAGTGTTAGTTTAAATTGATTTAAATCGAGTTGAAAAGTTTAATCGATATTGAAGTTAAAATTTAAATTATGTTTTTGTAGTATAATTTGTAATACTGAATGAATTTAGTTATAAAGCAAAATAATTAAATATTCTTAAAGCAAAAAAAAGTATTTTATGGTTCGTCAAAAGCAATCCTCCACCCATTCCATTTATTTTCGAATCCCTTCACACATCCAACGTCATTCCTTATTTGGGTTTCCATAGCCTTTTCAATGCAACGTTATTACATTAATTAATTAGATAGAAATCATACAACAGCATTATAATATCTCCTCCTTTCCTTAAATAAAAATCAAGATGATGAGAATATCCAATAAAATTACGAGGTAGATTTAAACTGAAAACAATTTTTAGTTTAATTTATTTTGAAAGACAAAATTCAGATTATAATTTGTTTCGAAATTTAATTCTGAATAAATTTGACTTGTTCTACGTAATCCAAGCGTAAAAGGGGCTGAGGGTAAAACTAAAGATTACGAGGATCAAACTAACAATTAAGCTACAAGGGTCTTATTAGAAAATAAAGAACTAGAACGAGGAGCGGGCCTTCAGCATCCGACGGTCAGATTCCCCTCGTTTTCTGAAGCGAACGGACGAGATCCGGAACGCCCGTTGGAACGGGCACGGCTCGGCCCACCGGATTACGTTATCTTCTTCACATAAAAGCACCTGAACTTAAAATTATTGTTGGATTAGATCCATCGCCCGACCCCTAATATTTTTCTTCGCCTCCAAGCTTTCCCTTCTCTCCCCTTATATCCTCCGATCCTTCTCTCTAATCGCCCCCAAGAAAAAAAAGTCTCTCCAATCTCTCAAGCCCTACCTTTCTTCTTCCGATCGCGAGCAGGCGTGGCCATGGACGCCAAGATCCGCGAGTTCTTCGACTCGGTCGGCTCCTTCTTCTCCGGCGGCGATAACATCCCGTGGTGCGACCGGGACCTCATAGCTGTAAGCCTTCAATCCGATTTCCCAGTCGATGGAAAATGCAAATTGCGCCCCCTCGTCTTCCCTTCCTCCGCGATTCGGGCGACTCGGTTTCCTGATGGAATCGGCTTTTCTTTTTTAAATTAAACTTTGCTTTTCTCGACCACCATCACGATGCACGTACGCACTTCTTTCAGGGTTGTGAGAGAGAGGTCCAGGAGAGTAGCGATGAGAACAAGAATGAGAGCCTCGTGAGGTTGTCCTGGGCCCTCGTCCATTCCAGGCAACCGGAAGACGTGGATCGTGGAATCGCCATGCTTCAAGGTGATTCGCTCGACGTGAGGTTCATTGTTTTGTATCTCTAAATTAGTCAAGTGTTTTGCTAACTACTGGTCTTTTTTTCACTCACTTGGTCTTGCAGCTTCGCTGACTAGTTCTGCTAACCCACTTCAAACGAGGGAGAAGCTTTATTTGCTTGCTGTTGGGTTTTACAGGAAGGGAGACTACTCAAGGAGCCGTCAACTTGCTGAGCAATGCTTAGAGGTACCGAATTGCTGTGTTACTCGACTATCATCATGCTATCCAAACTTTGGTTTATGTGTATTTGTGTTTATTGCATTTAGTTAATTGCTTAAATTTCCCTTAAACATTATGCAGGGCACACAAAAAAATTCATTCATTGAGATACATATCATTGTTAAATAATGGTTTCTTTTCCTACATAAACCATAGCCATAATCAAACACCAACTTAGTTGTAGCAGCGCGAACCTAGTATGGCAATAGAGAATATAAGCAATAATGTTAGGACAACTTTAGAAATCGGAAATGATGGTGGTATATATGCAGTACAGGTTAACAGAAAAGTGTCACCTCTTTATTAGTACAAGAGATGTTATGTGATAATTAAATTTTAAAAAGAAGCTAATATTGAAGAATTCAAGCGTAGGCAATTTTATTCATTGAGAAAAGAATTATTCAGCTTTAGACAAATAAGTTTTTATCTCTAATATTCATTCTATAGTGTCCATGTTCATTGAGGTCTCTGCATGAATTTATTCATCTATATTTCTACTGGAGTAGATAAATATGAGTTGACGGGTTCAAACATGACATTCTACTCACAGTCATGTAGTAAATCTTAGAATGATATGTCTCATAACATAAAAGAGTTTTGAGGTGAACTTGCATGTTATTTCGTCATTGTCTATTAATTTGTTCGTTGCTAACACTTAACTGGCTTTTCCAAAAAAAAATTAAATCAATGTCCTAACTTATTGTTAGTTTATCTGCTGCATAGTTTCTGGTTGTGCATGTTTTCAAATTCCCTCTTCTAGGACTGTAGTCAATCTGTCAAATTCCTGAATGGAACTTTCATGGTAATTTGGGTTTCTTTAAGCCAATGAAGGGGTAATCTATGACTATTATTTTCTTTTTGAGCAATTTCTGGAAACATTCACTTTTCTTAAACAGTGTGAATCAACTCATATTGCTTGTTATGTATTGGATTAAAACCTCTAGTTTGTTTATTATTATTTTTTTTTTTTTGACTTCTGCTTATGTCCTTCTACTAGAGATTTTGGTAGGAAGATTGTCTTGCAGATCCTAATGAGTTTATAATATTTATTTTCTGTTAGAATTATTCTGTGTATGTTCATGGAAGAGTAGTAAGAAAACTCTTGGAATCTACAAGACATGCATATTTCGATACTTTGAGGTATAAGATTGACATGTCCATAATTTAAAGGAAAAGGAACACATTAAAACATTATGTGAATATGTACATATGTAATGGCTGTAAGGGTATCAATGTGGATGTACAACCCCTTCAACACATGAAGGGGACAGGGTAATACTGAATCACTGAATTAGTAACATTGAGGGATGCAGATGAAAATTATTCAGTTAGCTAATGGAGTTAATCCATGTCGTCATAGTATAAACTGATTCTTTATTATCTTGGTTACTAGGAGTTACGCCATGTCGTCATAGCACTTCAAGGGTTATGTTTTTCAGTGGAGTTTAGGATCTCATTGTAATCACTCAAAAATAAATTGCCTTCTCCAATGTAAGTAGGATTAGCCAGATATCTTCCTGCTAAATTTCTCAAATCCTGTTCAGCGTTCTCCGCAAAAAGGTGAAAAGCCACCTGTATTCAGATTTTTCTTATTTCATATATTTATTTGGAAACATCCTCTCATTGAATACTGCTATCAAACATGAGACTATTTTTTGAAATCCTTAATGATGACAAATCTCAGTTGCAAATTAAATTGGAAGTTTGCTAGGTGCTTCATTTGAAACTTCGTATGTTTAGAATTTCCTTCTGTTGTCTACTTCGGGGATCGACTGACTTCATTCATTGATTCTGTAGATTGCACCAGATTGGAGACAGGCCCAGTCTCTGAAGAAAGTGGTGGAAGATCGAATTGCTAAAGGTAAAGAGTTTGTCATCTGTATCTTACATTAACATCGCATCAATCTGCCTTCTCAGACCACTGAGTCTTCCTTGTTGCAATCAGACGGTGCGATTGGCATAGGAATCGCAGCGACTGCTGTGGGGCTTCTGGTGGGTGGTATTGCTGCGTTGGCGGCCCGGAAGGGATGACGGAACTTGGTTTCTCTTTGGATGTTATCGTCGTGAAAAAAGCTTCACTGCCGCTCCTTCCCTGTTTGGTCATCGTCACTTACTATATAGTGTAGTATTTTGATCATGTCTCGTAGTATTCCAAGTTGTGACTCGTCGCGTGAAAATATTGAGCATGCTTGATGCTTCAATGGTATAAGAAAACCTTGCGTGGTGTTTGTCAATCGGTGTTGCTGCTTCTTGATGCTACTCTTATGTCTCTTGGAGCAGCAATTGCTTCCACTGGCATAGTTGGTTTCGGTTTACTAAAAAACACGACTCTATCGGAGCTTTTCTTTGCGTTAAGAATTCTTCACTTTATCATATTTCTAAAGAAACAAAAAAGAATTGTGAGAACTTATAGATTGAGTTCTCTGTTTTCTTCAAAATACTTGGATTATTTTATTTATTTTTTTAAACGTTTTCCTCATCAATTGATCAGCTAATGGCTATCCCCACGGCAATCCGAGTCATTAGCTCTAGAATTCACCAATAAAATTCTGGGGCAGAATCGAATATTTCAAGACTTCTAATGGAAGACGGCATCAAGAATTGCAACTCATTTTGTTCAAGCTCTCTGTGAATGGTTTATACTCTTCAAGCCTTCCCCGTAAATTTCCACCAATTTATCGTAACAAAAATTTTAACCTATCTAATTATTTAATTATTTTGGCCATTAGATTGATTAATCAAGCTAATCCTGGCCATTCATTCCAATAGGTTAGCCCCGCCGGGTTGAGTGTAAGAACCAAATGATAATAAATCGAGGAGATTCCGGCACCTTCCAGAGACAGAGAACATGACAAGGTCGGCCCGGCCCGGCCCGGTTGAGTTTTAGAACCAAATGATCATAAATCGAGGAGATTCCAGCACCTTTCAGAGACAGAGGAATAGAGAGAGGACCAGCGAACTCTGGAGGCATCAAGCTCCCTCCATCGAAGCCTATATAATCTCTTGCATGTGCATCCCCCACCGTCGTCTTCAATTCATTCGCTGAGAACAACAGCAGCTCGCAGTTCTCTCATTCCATCTCCCAAATCATCCTTCAACAGAACTTTTTTTGATCCAACAATGTCGATCGTCAGGCACAGCAACGTGTTCGACCCCTTCTCCCTCGACTTCTGGGATCCCTTCCATGGTTTCCCCTTCGACGCAGCCTTCCGCCCCGTCGCCGACGCCCGCCCGACCGACTTCCTCCGCGACTCCTCCGCCGTCGCCGACACCCGCATCGACTGGAAGGAGACGCCGGAGGCGCACGTCTTCAAGGCCGACCTCCCCGGCCTGAAGAAGGAGGAGGTCAAGGTACAGGTGGAGGACGGACGCGTCCTCCAGATCAGCGGCGAGCGCAGCGCGGAGAAGGAGGAGAAGAACGAAAGGTGGCACCGGGTGGAGCGGAGCAAAGGCAGCTTCCTGAGGCGGTTCCTGCTGCCGGAGAACGCAATGGTGGAGCAGGTGAAGGCCACCATGGAGAACGGCGTGCTGACGGTGACGGTGCCTAAGGAGGAGGTGAAGAAACCAGAGGTGAAATCGATCGAGATCTCTGGCGCCTGAGCTCGATCTGAGGAAACATATCTGGAAAGCACAAGAGCTGCAATGTTGCCTGTTGTCGTTTCGTCTCTGTTTTGTGTTTTGGTTTGGTTTCTGACTTTCTGTGCGTTGGGTCGATCATTTCATTTGGTGCTGCTGAGTCGATATCTGCAACTATGTGTTGGTCATGTAAAGTGTTGCTCACTTAAATCATGTTCGTTTTCCTTTTTGGAAGTAGGATTTCTCAGTGAATATATATATCTATAAAGAAATGTAAGTATAACCACTAACTTCCGCTTATATTTCAGCTCGTGCCCTGCACGGGTCTCCCACTTAAATTTATAAAGAAAAAGATTGCATCCCAAGTCTCTCTCCCCCCATCCAGAGGCACGCCGCCGCCGGAGCAGCGCAATCTACCTCATCGACCTTCTGCTCGCTGCCGGCCTCTACAGCCACTCTCCCCTTCCTCTCTTCTGGCATCGCGGTCTGTTCTCTTATCCTCTTCCTTCTTTGCATCCCTCTTTACTTTCATTTCCTTTCTCCTCGCTCTAGTTATTCTTTGGATTGGTGGATTTGAGGATGGTTTGAGGGTTTGGCTATGTTTTCCAGTAAAATCTGCATCTTTTCCCAGGTGGAAACATCCATACGACTGACCGATTCGGCTGTCCATCCTGCGTTGTTGCGTTTGCATTTAAATCTGCAAGTCCACGTCTTGTTCATTAGCATATCGGATTCTTTTGCCTATTCGGTACTGTGCTATGGTTTATCATGCTGTCATCGGATATCTTTTTTTCCCTTCCCATTGAGAAATTTTATTGTTTAGTATTCTGAAAAATAGTTTCCAAACAGGTTTTCTGTTTTGTCATCGACTGAATATTACTTAATTTACATAGATGGTGCGAGACAAGCTTCATTTTGGTACACATTGTTAACTTCTAGGCATATTTTTTGATATGTTTTTGAAAAACAAAACCACATCAAACCTTCGTGAGAAAAGAAGCTACAACATCACCCATCATCCAAGTTTATAAAATCAATCCAAATAGAGTCAACGTAGTAGAAAGAAGCAGTACTAGCTAGGGATGGAAAGTAGGCTGTTTAAACTGCATATTGATATGAACCCAGCAGTTCACCTACCAGAATTTGCCATATTTCACACACCTTCAGTCATGCTTCCAGTGTGCTTTATTGCTATTTTAGGATCTTCCATTACCGGCTAACAATCTGATTAGACACTGGCATTCCTGAGGCTACTCTTCTATGCCACTATCACGTTAGCTACCTCAATCATTTCAGTGGATCAAAACCATCCATGCCTGGAAGCAATAATCTCATGACAGTTTTAATCCCAGTCCAATCTCAAAACTAGTTCCACATTTATGAGTTCTGCAATCCCAGGATCCATCATATTTGATAACAATGACTCTGCAGGCTTATTCATTTTCTTTCTTCAACAATTTGATTGTCCATCTTTTTGAGTCTGTTTCTCTTTACATGTACTTAGTTTCTTCAATTGCTATTGATCAACACCGTACTAGCAGGACTGAACTTGGTTTTCAATCTTGAGTTGTTTTTTGTTATTCCAGAGGAATCAGAATGCGCACATCCAAAACCTTGGTCATTTTATTGTTTTCAGAATCTTTCTCCACGTTCCCAGAGATCCACTCTATGATATTTCCATTTAGTTTGTCCTCCAAATATCTCCTCCTTTTGCTAGCTAAATCCCGTAAACCTTTAGCATAGGGGCAATCTGCAAACCCTTTTGATTTCTTTCATCTTTTATCAGATAAGATGAAACAATTCAAGAACCTAAAAAAATCAAGTACAAGTTAGTTGTGGAATTATAAGGTGATAATGCATGGGAAGGGGCTGGGCAGTTGATATACAAAGAAATCACAACTTCATTTTGTAAAACTTTATGGCTTATGTAATCAGTTTAATGAATTGCTACTTTGATTCTATCAAACTTGATCTTGACTAGTAATTTTTGCATGTCCTGTCACCTCTCTTTTGTGTCTACAATTTTCTTGTGAGTCTTATCGCCATTCATCCATACTAGTTTTATATCTGCACATATTTTCAAATCTTTAAGACCTCGGATGGTTTAGGCTCCTGACTTTTAATGATTGCAGGAAGTCTGCACCAGTTCTACATTCAAGCAAAGATACACCAAATGAAGCTACAGCGAATCCTCAGGGCTTGCAAATTTGGAACTATGAATTACTTTGATGCGCTGAAACTCCAAGAAAAACTTGCTTTTGATAGAAAAGCAAGCAAAATTCTTGATACTATCTTATCTCTTCAGCATCCACCAACATATACACTTGGAAAAAGGCGAACAGATCACAACTTATTAGTGTCCGAATCTGATCTTAAGGCCATGGGTGCTGAGCTTCATTACACACAAAGAGGGGGCGATATCACATTCCATGGTCCAAGACAAGCTATTCTGTATCCAATTATTTCTTTGAGAGATATTGGATATGGTGCACGGAAGTATGTTGAAGGCCTTGAGTCAGTAATGATAGAAGTAGCAAACCTTTATGGTGTTAATGCTCATCCTGGGAAACCAGGTGAGACTGGAGTCTGGGTTGGTGATAGAAAAATTGGTGCAATTGGTATTCGAATATCTTCAGGCATCACTTCACATGGATTAGCCTTCAATATTGATCCTGATTTGAATTACTTCCATCATATTGTGCCTTGTGGAATACCAGATAAAGAAGTCACATCTTTGAGAAGAGAAACAGAGATGGAATTGCCAGCTGATGAAGTGATCCATGAGCAACTGGTTGAGTCCTTTGCTAAGATATTTCAATTTAGGGATATTCAGTGGGAATAAGCTGGATCCCCTTATCCAAGTGATGAAGTAAAGTAGTAAACTAATATTTTGATGATAATGTTCATTCCTATTGCTATTTATTAATCACTTTCTTTTGATATGGTGAGTGCTAATTTTCATGCATTTTTTTTCTGCGAAAACATTTGTTCTGTTTCTAAACTTGTTGGCTGTAACACTTTTGTATAGAAACATCTGGAGGACACTACTTCTTTCTCTGAGTCATACACACAAAAACGGACCTTCTCAAGCTTCATCACCATTTACACATGACCACAAATGATTTTCTCTGAGAAAATATTTCTATTCCAAATTTTAAGGAAAAATCTAGTTCACAAATGGTAATTTAAACTCCATAATTGTAAATTAGGCTAAATTCAGAGACACAGTTTGAATTTTATGATGTTGTGTTATCTGCAAATGCTCCTTGTAATAAGAAATCTCTAGAGCCTGATTTAATTGTGCCTCTTGTGTCCTGACCTAGTGACGAAGAGCTCAGCAGCAAACAATGATAGATGAGGATAATTGCATGGGCCTTCTTTATAGTTAGGTAATTGTGGATAAGTTAACTTCAGATATCCTCTCTAAAGTTGGCATGTTGATATGGCATACGGAGGTGGCTAATAATTTTATTAAAAAGAACGGCCACGTGTGACAAGAGTTGTTGATTGGGCATAGGAGAGGAGGTCCTTATAATTTTTTAACTGTGGAAGGGGAGGGTTAATTTTAGAAGTTTGAGGATAGCTATTTGCAAAAAAACTTAACTAGGTAAAGGCCCTTGTAATTATCTCTTATAGATCTTGAAAATTATTTCAAAAGGACAAGGAGCATATTTACCTTATTTTATAAGAAGAACGAATATTCTTATTGGTGCAAGTTTGAAAAAATAGATCTATGAATTAATATTTTAATAGTTTTAGATGTGGTTTCTTGACACTGGATGTTGGAACTTTTGGCATCACTTTTTATTATATAAATAATCACTCAGCATCCTCTAATTCTGTCTCGTGTCATAGTCACTGGAATCCTTTGGAGAACAAGGTTTTTGCTGAGAGGGTTAAATTGATGTTCCGAGGAGTCGACTCCACCGTTGTTGCTGTCCGGCTACTTGTGCATGTTAAAGTCTCTGTGTTCAGATCTCAGCAATAAAAAAAAAGCAATTCCAGCTTATCAAACTTTTACTATCTGACTAAACTTACAACCTCTGGATCTGGAATCTACATGTTGAAGGCTTGAGGACAAAGTGGTTCCCGTGGCAAAGTTGCACTACATATCTAAAGACTAAGTAGGCCAGCTAATCCAAATCTGAAGATATCTATGATTATGATGCAATAGCTGATGACTGGTTTAGCAGTAAGACATTAAGAATAATTTCCTGGTCACATGTCTTCTATAAACTAAACCAAGTGGTACTGCAAAGCAGTCAGATATTTAGAATAGTCAATTCTTGATCACATGATGATGCTCTATTTCCTGGTGCTTACCTGCGCCTGACTCACGACAATTAGAACGCTATATCAACATCTTGTTTAAATCTACTGCAGAAATTGTGCAAATCTGTTCACTCTCGTATATGGGTAACATTGTAGTACTCGGAGAAATTTTTTGGTACTTAAATTGTCCCTTAATTTAACAGATTTTTTTGTTACATCTGGGGTGCTTTTGATTCATCATTATTTCTTTTTCTCGACAGAAAAAGGAAAATTAGTAAAAGTCATATTCATCATGTGGAGGACATGGGGAAGGGCCTGAATAGTTTGTTTTATTTTACTGACCTTTTGACTTCTACTTCTTCTTTCACTGATCCAATTGTTTAAGATCTGCATGCAAGGTTGTGGTGAAAGAAAAGCTGACATCGGCTGCGTGTTTCAAACTAGTTCTCACATGGCACTACTTATTAGGCTACCAAAAGACTTGCATAATAACTCTGCCACTCCACCTTTTTTTGACCGTATCATTTCTTCTCTGCATCCAACTGCCATGAAGAGGCGCTCAAGAACTGTGTGTGGTATCCTCTCTGCTTTTTTTCTCCTTCATCTCCTGCTTTGTTCTGCCTCCGGTCTTACCCTTGACAAGGAGTTGAAGAGTGGAAGCTGGCAGAGCAGAAGGCTTCTGAAGCCCATGGATACGAACTCTGCAGATCTAAGTGGCATGCCTGCAGTGGCCAAGCAGCCTGAGAGGGCGGCCAGGCAAAGCCTGAGGAAGGTGCCCCCGAGCAGGTCGAATCCGACGCAGAATTAGCAGAAGCGATCAGGGAAATGGAAAGAGAGAAAGAGAGATGAATGATCTCCTTCCTTAATTTTGTAGTGAGTCCATTCAGCTTTAGTTCATCCTTCCTCTTTTTTTTTGTTTTACTTTGGTAGTCTAGTGATGTATTATAGTTTTCAGTTAAAGTCTTCGTAGTAGTATGTTAGGATCAAATTAGGATGCATGAGAATTAGATCCGATGTACAGTTTCATGCTTCTTTGTGTGAACCAGCGTTTAAAAAGTAAGCTGATAAGTTCTTCATTTGCGTTCATCAAATACCAGGTTTCAGTTCCAGCAGTTTTCTTAGTTGAATCACTCACATTCTAGTATTATTTAATAGATCCACCAACTCCTTCCATATATTTGTGCAGCATCCCTATGATTTCTGTCATTTCAGCACAAGAACACAATAAACTGAGTAGAACTAAGTTAGAGGGTTTCATCTTGGTAAAGAAAGTGTCAGGAATAAGCAATAGCACCACGTCATTCCTCTTCCTCACATGATTCTTTCCTAGAATGAGTTAACCAAGCAATTGGTTACAAAAATGTCAGAAGTTGTAAGAGAATAAAGAATCCAATTTGAGAGGGCAGGGGATTAACTGGTGAATAGATTAATAATGCCTTATCAAATGACAAATAATTTATTACTTAGGCCTAAAAAAGAAACGGGTGTTCCTGCGACCCATTGGCATGCAAGCTCATGCCTAACACAAATGACTTGATCTTGGTATAACATCAGTCACTTTATGGATGATTTTAAACTCTGGGTTTTAATTGAAACTGGTAAAAGGGAGTAAAAGGATTACTTTTTTTTAAAAATAGTATATCTCTTACACTCATCACTCATACGCTAGCTTAGATCATGCATCCACGCACAATATTCCTCTAGGTTTGCTGTGTACTCAATCATACATTACACTTTTAAAACATATATTATCATGATCACTTTGAATTAGAGGATTAACATAAGTTTATCGTCTATATCCATATTTGACAAAGTCTATATAAACAGATGGTAAAATTATCTTCTGCTCTGCTCTCTATGGATTCAACTTCAGATGCTCTCCAAAGGAGAATATTCAAGATGCTCAAGTGACCAATGAGGAAAACTGTGGCCGACTCCTCGTAATTAAATTTTTACTCAAAACAATCAAATCATGAGTTCAAAAATTCCAACTAAAAGAAATACAAGGAAGGAAGGAAGAAAAAGCAGCAGAGAACCGACTCTTTACGCTATAAACCACAAGGATATAGAAATGCTTAGTTTATTGCGCTACCGAGTTGGACCATCCTCCAGGACTTTCTTGTTCCTTGCATACATGCTTCTAGTTTTATGCTTCCAAAGAAGATTTCTTCGTTGACCTTCCGCCATTCTTCTGGTCATTAGCTGCACTCATCATGGGAAACAAGTTTCTAGATCTACTATCTTTCTCCATGTCTCTGAAGCCGACTCCAGGCAAGTCAAAAATTTCAAATGTGAATTGAATCAGCAACTAAAAGCATCGCCAGATTCCAGATTCTGATTTCACCATCAGTGAGTAAGCAGAGTCGACGCAGATCCTGCTACTGAAAGCCCACACCAACGCATCCAGGCACAATAATAAACTCAATGTAAATGCTAATGCCGAGAGCGACGTATAAGCTAAAAACACACTTCTGAGCTTTGGAATCTCCAACTCGAATTGTATCCGACATTGAAGTTATAACCGAAAGGGCTCTATATAACAAGTTCTCCTGCTGCCCTACTCAAATTTCAAAGCTCAGGATACTCGAATATGCGTTTCAACTCGGTATCTAAGATGCATTCCTGGATCATCAACCTTCCTTCCTCCACCTGCTCCACCAGCCTTTTGCTCCGACCTTCATCTCTGAGTAGTATATAAGTCTAGTGGTAGTGGCAAGCAATTGCTGGTTCCTCCGCAGTAGATTTTGTTCCTGAACGTTCATATTTTTAGCTGAACAACCTTCCTGCTGCAGTGTAGAGCCTTCCCTAACGTCTGGTGGTAGTAAGTTGAGGCCGGCAGTAGCAGAGAATAAGCTCCGCCGCCCCTCGCACTTAAGGACAGCGTAGAAATCAGTGGCTGGAAGTTTCTTCAGCCGCATAGCATCTAGGACGACCGCTGCTCGTTGGCATTCCCTGCGTGAAGATTAGTGGGACGACGTTTCGTCAAGCTCGATGCTGTGTTTTTTTGTCGATCGAATTCCTCCTTTTTCCTGCCGCTTCGCCCTTGTAAGTTGATCCGCAGGGGATGAGTAGTAGTTCGTCGGAAACTCCCGAAGTGCAGCGGGTGGTGGTGATCCAGGATGCATCGAGAGAGCTGAGCTCGACCGCGGTCGAGTGGGCCATCGATGGCCTTCCCCTTCGACCTGGGGATGAACTCACGCTCCTTGGAGTTCTTCACCAGGTCTTTACCCCCAGTACGTTGCTATTTTTCCTCAAAAGTAGAAAGTTCATTAAGAATCCTCAAGCCTTTGTGTTAAGGTCAAGGGATAGGCAGAGCGACGGTGTGTGTAATTGAAGTGCAGATTGTTTTGAGCTTATCGATCATCATGCAGCTTGTTCTAAGCTTCCTTTGATTTCAGTGGGATACAAAAGCAGGATCGCCTCCAACTCCATGTTGGCGGCCAACGCCAAGATCATCGATGAGGAGGTCGCGAGGAGGAAGGAGGAATACCAGAACAGCGCAGAGATCTTGTCCATTTGCAAGCTCTATGAATCAAAAAATGTCAATTAATCGATCACTATCTGCTCTCTTGTAAACATTAAATTTGTTTTCTAACATCACTGTATCACAGATTGGGTTTAATATAAGTGTGGTAGCAGCATCTTCACCAAAAGTGGCTGCAGTTGATGCTGCAGATAAGCTGAAGGCTACATGGATTATTCTTGACAGGTTTTGTAAAATCTCTGCATCTTTCTTTCTCTAGTAAGAGATTCTGAGGGCAACATGTACTGCAGGCAGATGAAGAAGGACAAGCATTTCTTCATGGAGAAGTTACCTTGCGGCATCTACAGGATGAAACGGAACAACGGCGTTGAGCTGCTGAGAGAGCCGAAAGCAAGTAGAAGAACCGGCGAACTTCTGGAGGCAAACATCCCCATCACCTACGAGGAGATGCTGCCAGGATTAGAGGAGAGGTCGCCGGTAACGCTGCAAAACTTTTCCGACGATGAAGACGACCTCTTCAGCTTGGATTTTTCTCCGTTAATTAGCAAACCACCCGGAACTGCTGATATTAAAAGAAATCTCTCGTCTTCCACAAAGCATTCTTCCGTGAAACCGGAAGAAGACGACCAGGTAAGCCTCAAAATCGCCACAGAAGAGATGCTCTCGAAATGGGAGCATGAACTCGAAATTCCAGGAGGAGGAGAAGCGGAATACCCTGTTTGTAAAGAGTGCGGCAACCGGCGGCCGAGAGCTTCGACGTTGAGGGAGTTCACCTACGGCGAGCTCCACAATGCGACCAAGGGATTCAGCGACGAGAACTTTCTCTCGGAGGGAGGGTTTGGGTCCGTGTACAAGGGAAGGCTCGGGGACGGGCAGTGGATCGCGGTGAAGCAGTACAAGCTCGCGAGCTCGCAGGGAGGGAGGGAGTTCAGGGCGGAGGTCCGCCTTCTGGGGAGGCTGCGGCACGAGAATGTGGTGATGCTTCTAGGTTCATGCTCCGAAGGAAACCGCAGGCTGCTCGTTTACGAGTACGTCTGCAATGGCTCGCTGGAGCAACGCCTGTCGAGTAAGACATGATCGACCAACTTCTTTTAATCCTTAATAATCACTAACCGGGTCGATCGCGATCTAATGATCCGAGAGTTGCAGAAAGCAGCCCGACTCCTCTGAGTTGGGAGCAGAGGATGAAGATAGCGCTGGGAGCCGCGACGGGGTTGAATTATCTGCACAAGAACGATGTCATCCACAGGGACATGAGGCCCAACAACATCCTCCTAACTCATGACCACGAAACCATGGTGAGAGCTAAACGAGTGATTTCAAGAAACTGTTCTACTGGACTCGTGTGACCTCCTCGTCTTTTTCTGATCGATGATTAGCTGGGCGACTTCGGGCTCTCAAGAAAGCAGCAGAAGGAGAGCACTCGGGTTCTGGGGAAGAAAGTGGTAGGCACATTTGGGTACCTCGCACCGGAGTACACCGAGCGAGGGAGGATCTCCACAAAGACCGACGTTTACTCCTTCGGGGTCGTCTTGCTGGAGCTGGTCGCCGGCCGAACTGCCACCGACAAGAGTTCGGGTGCCAAAGGCCTTGTGGAATGGGTGTGTGGTCTCAACATTAATGGATGAAGAAACATCAAGGTGTCAAACTAACGAAGTATCTTTGGCTACAGGCGAGACCGCTTCTGGGGGAGCGGAAGTACCACGAATTGATCGATGAGCGGCTTCTCGGGTGCCTCGATCTGCACCAGCTGTTTTGGTTGGTCACCGTGGTCGAGCAGTGCCTCAGAAGGAACCCTGACGCGAGGCCATCGATGGACAAGGTAATGTGATTAAAGAGAGTTCGAGAGCGCCATGCTTTCTGTTCTAGCGTAGGAGTGATCAGTTCTTGACGGTGACGAAACCTTCCTCGGCTGGTTGAAGGTGGAGGGGATCCTGCAACGCATGATAGAGGGAGAGGCAACCGGCGGCAACGAGGACTTATCCCCGTCGTCTCTAGTCAGCAGTTGGACTTCACTCGAAGAGCAGGACGTCGCAGCTGAAGAAGAGATCTACTCGTCATTCACCGGCAGCAGGTCTCGCACGGAATCGACGACGACGACGTCGGCGGCAAGCGAGGGCGTCTCCGTTACTTCTTCGACGACGTTACCGCAGAGTTCTTCTTCTGATGCTTCCTCTGCTACTAAATCCAAGAGCTTCTGGAACAAAATTGGGGGCAAATCTTCAAGTCAAAGGATCAAGTACGACGAGATGCTCACTTAACCAGTGTTGGTTGTACCACGTCACTTTTAAACGTCGTTTCTTAATAGGTAAGTATTATTTTTTATATTTCAACCTCCGAGGCAGTTGATCGAGACCAGCGGCGGAGTAAAAAAGCAGAGAATTCGAGGTTCTAAATGAAAAGTTAAATTTTTATATCAAAACTTTTTTTTTTACCGCCAGCAATTAATATGGACTCTAAATAAAAAATGAACCACGTGCTGCAAATAATTATTTTGACCAAATGTGCGGCGAGTCAAACTTGTTTGCTAAGTTTATTAATTATCTGATGTCAAAACCCTGAATTATGAGGATGACGGGGACTTTTGAGCTCTCAATGCAGTTTTTTTTTTTTTACTGAAGTCGGACGGAGACGGGAAGAGGAGTCATTCTTAATTAATTCAATTGATCCCATCCGACTATTTAATTCGCGAAATGGGTCGCACGTGGTCGGAGTCAGCCGACCATCGTCCGTCCACGTGTTGGTTGAGTTCGTAATACTTGCACTATTTTTTATAATTCCGTAAACTACCACATTATGTATTTTTAATTATTATTATATTTTAACGTCCCAACTGAATACTGTTAACTCAAAATAATTTTAAAAAATAGTGGTCGGCTGGCGTTGCAGAGTCCCACGTGGCAGTTATTGCGGACGGCCCCACTCCATTTCGACGACCCCGACGTCATCGCTTGCGCGCACTTATTTTATGACGTCATCGCCGTATCATCATCGTCCTCATTTCCATTAATACCCCTCATCCGCCGTCCGACATCCCTCGCTTCACCGCTCGGTTTAGGAGGTAAATAACGCCGAGTGACGGGGGTTTTGATGGTACACGGAAAATATATGGAGTGGCCGAAGAAGCTTCCAGTGGCAGCGCCGTAATTATCCGAACAGCCTACCTCCGGGAGCCCCCACCGACGACGCGGCTTGACGGGTCAACGTCATATTCAATTATTCATGGGAGGAGGAGATGGTTTTTTTTTTCTTTTTTTTTTTGAAAAAAAAAGAAGGAGGCGGAACCGCGGCTGTTCGAATCTCGAAGCCCTACGTGGCCCACCCCGTGTACGCGGTTTCTCCTTCGGCCTTCCGCCTTGCGCCTCGCCACCGCCTCCTTAAAACCACCCGCTTCCTCCGCAGCCCCAGCACTTTCCTTTCATTCCGTCACTCGAGCGAGCTTCAACTCACTGCATGCTTTGCAGCCATGGCGGATAACTGCTCCGTGCTCGACCCGCGGACCTACCGCCCGGACTCGGCGTCGGCGTGGCTGAGAGAGGCCTCCGCCCTCGAGAACGCCGCCCTCACCAGAGCCCTCCAGATGTCGTTATCTGACACGACGACGACGACCACCGCCACCGCCACCACTTCCTCTGCTTCCGCCGCGGACACCCTCTCCTCCTCTTTCCTTCTTCCTCCCCACCGCCAGCTCACCCCCTCCTCTTCGGCCTCCTCCTCCCCCGCCGCCGGCGCCGCCGCCCTCCGCCCCTCCCCCGCCAGACGCATCTCCAAGCGCAAATCCCGCGCCAACAAGAGGTCCGCCACCACCTACATCAAGACCGACCCGGCCAACTTCCGCGAGATGGTGCAGCAGGTGACGGGGGTCGCCGGCAAGCCACCGGCGCGGGCCACCGTGGGCAGCGCCCGCCCGACGGCGGCGCTGGAGCAGATCTGCCTGCCCACGCTCGACACGTCGGCGATGTTGCTGGGAGGCGGCGAGATAGGGGCTTCTAGACGTGACGGTTTTTCCGGGCAGCAGCCACCGGCGCCCGCGCCGGCGTCGCAACCGGTCGACGCGCTGGGTTTTGACTTCGACTATCTGCTGCCGGCGTTCCCGACCCTCGACTCGTGGGCTGGTTTGTAAGGCGGAGGCGCTTTAGGAGGCGTTCGATGGAAATCAAACGGTAGAGATAAATGTATTTGTTACTTATTTTTAGGAATGTGATGTTCGAGTGCGGTGAGATCAATTTTTTTTTTTGCCGCGAGGTTTTAGATAATTTTGTGCAATGTTGATATAATTGCAGTTGAAAAGCTCGTTTTACCAGCAATAATAGGCTTTTCTTTTAGGGGTAATTATTCATCGGTTGTCCAGACGAAGACAATAATTTTTTTTTTAGCTCTTCACCTTCCCAATCCTCAAGAAGATTGGGAAGCGAGCCACCTTAATCGTCTTCCCATCAACTCCCCATGCCTTTTCCAGATCGGCCACCGTCCCCTCCGTCAGAAGCTCCACTCCATTCTGCTTCGCCGTCTCATACGCCGACCACGACCTGATGTACGTCAGGAGCGCCTCCAGATCAATGGGCCTCTCCGCCACGAACTCGAACGGCCCCGTGTGCGCCTCGCCATCCACGGGATCGAACGGGAACGCGATGCTCCTGTACTCGTCTTCCACCTTCCTCCTCTCCGGCGCCCAGTACGGCGCCGAATCGCCGTAGATCCGCGAGAGCACGGCGTCGACCGCCGGGTCGATCCGGGGCAGGGTGTAGCACCACGCGGCGAGGACGCCGCCGGGCTTGGCCAGGACCGAGCCGACCTGGTCGTAGAAGGCGGCGTGGTCGAACCAGTGGAGCGCCTGGGCCACCGTGACGAGGCTCACGGTCGACGGGGCGGCGACGTGGCGGTGGAGGTCGGCGAGGGGCATGGCCGGCGGGGTGTAGCGGTACTCGATGTTGGGGAGTTTCGCGGCGAAGCTGAGCTGCTGCTGGCTCGTGTCCGTGCCCACCACTCGCTTGTAGATCTTAGCCAGCTGAGCTAGCGATTGGAAATACTTGTCGATAAGATGTTCGATGAAATGCCAAGCAGGCAAATTAAAATACGCTTCGAAAGGGGAAGAGGGAGAGGGAGAAGAGCTTACGGAAACTGCGGCCTGGCCGCTTCCGGTGCCGACATCCCAAACGAGGTCGTGCCGGGGAGTCTTGGATGCGATGAACAGGAAGAGCTCGTCGGGGTACGTCGGCCGAGCCTCCACGTAATTCTTGGCCTGCTTGTGGAACAGATCTGCCATCGCCGGAGACTCTTCCTTCTGCACCATCAATGGATTATTGGGCTAAATATAGATGGGATCGGAGAGTTAAACTGGAATTTGGCTTCTCTTTTTTTTGGTTGACCAGAGAACGGATTGCTTGCTTCGCAAGTCTGCTAATTTTTATGAATTTTAATTGCATATCAAGATATATCTACATCGCCTAAAGAGAATGCCATATTGCTCTGTTCCACTTGGAGTGGTGGAATTGGAACAAGTCAAGGTTATGTCCTATTATCTCACAAATATATTAAAAAAATAGTCCATTCGGATGGAATTGCGATCGAGACTAAAAAGCAGCCACTCTTGAAAGCTGTGACACTTTATCCATGACTTGTTTTTAAAATATTTTGGACGAATATTTCATTTTATATTACTCCATATTAAAATTCGCAGCAGGATAAAAAAGACAAAGGTTTGAATGCAGCGTAATTAAATTACCATCATATCTCAGATCTTCCAGCGGTTAAAAGTGGATATTAAATTGCGTCCACAGGTTGGGACGAAAGCTGTGGATCGGCCTCCTCGAATCCAACGGCCGTGCCTCGCTCGAGCCGATCCCCCGGCCTATAAGTACTCGAGCTTCGCCCGCTCTTCCTCAGCACGAACATTACATAACGCATTTCATCGTCTCTGAGCCTCTTCCTCTTCCCTCTATCGATTCCAATCCAGCTGCAACAATGGTCACCATCAAGTGCGTCAGGGCTCGCCAGATCTTCGATAGCCGTGGAAACCCCACCGTCGAGGTCAGATTCGCCGTCTCTTCTCCCTTCTCTAATGCTTCCCCTTTAGGTTTTTCTTTTCTTTTTTAATCCGTCCTAGGATCCTCGAGCGCGATTTGATTTTTCATCAGGTGATCAGTTCTGATGTGTTTTTCGGAAGGTTGTGAAGATTTCGGAGTGCTTTGGTTTCCCTTCATTTATTTTTTTAATAGAAAAATGCATGTTATGCTTGTTTGTTCAGGCTGATGTTCACTGTGATGATGGGACTTTCGCAAGGGCTGCTGTTCCGAGTGGTGCATCCACAGGTAAATAGTTCGAGCAATGCATCTAAGGCGATAAAGTTAGTATGGGTTGAAGGCTTTCAATGCTCTACTATTTTATTTGTCCGTGTATCCGAAATGATCACGCCTACTATATTTGTGCGTGAAATTATTAATGCAGACCCTGGGTTTCCAAGAAACGGAGCGACATTGCTCTGCTAATAATTTTCTTCTTATTGTATATTACGGTTATTGATGATTGCTCTATGACATGAGAAGCGGTAGTTCGATAACTGTTCATATCTTTTACTTCCTGCATGGGCCTACTAAATTTAAGTTAATTCATATTTAGGTGTATATGAGGCACTAGAGATGAGAGATGGAGGATCAGATTATCTTGGCAAGGGTGTGCTCAAGGTTATGTTCTGACTTTTCTCTTTGAATTTGCTTGATCCTTCAGCTTGATATGTGTCATCTACCTGATATGTTGTGTGGTGAAATTTTCACCTGACTGTTCGATGATATACCATCCATCCCATCAAATTGCTTGCTTGTTCTCTCTAAATCTTGTGTGTTTTGATAGTGGTACTGTTCTTTTTACATAAGATGAAATGTATCGCTTTAAGTAGACTTTTTTTTGTTTCAGGCCGTAGACAATGTCAATAAGATAATTGCTCCAGCGCTAGTTGGCAAGGTTTGAAAAAAGCTATAGTTTTATACACTCATTTGAATTATTTGTACGTGGAACAAGAACGCATGAGGAAGTGCGACCAATGTCCTTGAATATACCCACGCAGGATCCTACGGAGCAAGCACAGATTGATAACTTCATGGTCCAGGAGCTCGATGGCACTAAGAATGAATGGGGCTGGTGCAAACAGAAGGTACACTTCTCTCATTAACTCTCTTATACTTTTTTGAATTCTTGCTGATCCACCATATTGCTCGGATGTTGCTTCAGCTTGGTGCCAATGCTATTTTAGCAGTATCTCTCGCAGTGTGCAAAGCAGGTGCGAGTGTGAAGAAGATTCCTCTCTATCAGGTTGGAGTTATTTGCGAGACCATGAGCTATTGGTTTGACTTTTCATAGTCTGAAATATTTCTTTTACTGAAATTGTAGCACATTGCAAATCTCGCTGGAAACAAGAACTTAGTTCTTCCTGTGCCTGCATTCAATGTCATTAACGGAGGATCTCATGCAGGGAATAAGTTGGCTATGCAGGTTAGTACCTACATTGACTGTTCAGCAATCATGCGTAGTATGGTTGTTATGCTCATCTTGGTTCACTTATTTTGATAGGAATTCATGATTCTTCCTGTGGGGGCCTCCTCTTTCAACGAAGCCATGAAGATGGGCGCCGAAGTTTATCACAATTTGAAGGTTAGCTTTGTATTATCTTACTAGCTTCTAAATTCTGAACTAAAGACCACGGTGTTACGAGGACTTAATGTCACGCTTTCTCTTGTTTTAGTCCGTCATTAAGAAGAAGTACGGACAAGATGCCACGAATGTTGGAGATGAGGGTGGTTTCGCTCCCAACATTCAGGTTTGTAGTCATGCCGATTATTATTATAATTCTGTGATTGATATTCTTTGCGTGGCTTAATTCGTACAAGAACCTATAGCAAAGGAAAATTTTGTTTCTTACCAAAAAAATATTTTTAAAAATATTATTTCTAAAAATTTTGGAGAATTTACAGGAGAACAAGGAAGGTCTTGAACTTTTGAAGACAGCCATAGCTCAAGCTGGATATACTGGCAAAGTGGGTGCTACCGTTTCTGGGTCAATTTCTGAGGAATCCTTAAGTTCTAGGTTTTTTATTCTTCTTCGGCTTGCTGTAGGTTGTAATTGGCATGGATGTCGCTGCTTCGGAATTCTATTCCGATAAGGATAAGACATACGATCTCAATTTCAAGGAGGAGGTGAGTTGATAAATGTTGTTTTTGAACTGGGGCAGGATTTCCAGCTGTATTATTCTGGATCATGTGGCTTATTATGCTAAGTTCTCTTCAGGATTTCTATACTGTACTACGGTAAGTGAAATATGATTTTTTTTTAATCAATGCAGAAGAATGATGGTTCTCAAAAAATATCTGGAGACAGCCTGAAGGATGTTTACAAGTCCTTTGTCAGCGAGTACCCCATTGTGTCAATTGAAGACCCATTTGATCAGGATGATTGGACCCACTACGCAAAGATGACAGAAGAGGTTGGAGCGCAAGTACAAATTGTTGGGGATGATCTTCTTGTCACAAACCCGACGGTAATATTCCTTTAGAAAAAAGACAGATGCTGTATTATTCGAGAGTTTTCCTATTTGATATCTAGTATTACTTTTTTTGTTTAATTTTACTTCTGCAGCGCGTTGACAAGGCAATCAAGGAGAAGGCATGCAATGCCCTTCTTTTGAAGGTATTGTTCTTTTAGAGGGTGTGTAGGCTGGTCTTGCAGATTAGGAATGAATTCGAGATCTAGAGGCATTCCTTACCTAGAATTTCTGTTGTCGTGCTCGTTTCATTTTGAAATGTTATGATAATGTGTTGCCTGCTTGTTTAGGTTAACCAAATTGGGTCTGTCACCGAGAGCATCGAGGCTGTAAAAATGTCTAAACAAGCTGGCTGGGGAGTGATGGCTAGTCATAGGAGGTAATTCTCTTCATGTCGGTTATTTTTGTTGTTATTTCCAGCTTTGTGATGTGAACTACTTTTCTCATGTTACAGTGGTGAGACCGAAGATACCTTCATTGCTGACCTCTCTGTTGGTTTGGCGACGGTATACAACTGTTGATTTGGGCTGTCGCTCCATGGTAATCTTTTGTTTCTTCTCACCTCCCGATGTTTAAGAGATGCTTTTTGTCAAACAGGGCCAAATCAAAACTGGTGCTCCATGCCGTTCTGAACGCCTTGCTAAGTATAACCAGGTAATTAAGCTTTTACATACTACAGTTTTTATTCATATTTATATACGCTACGGTATTCGTTCTGTCATTAATCCATCATTAAGCTGTCTTCTGGGATGAAATAAATAAATGAATGAATGTTTGTGCAGCTGCTGAGGATTGAGGAGGAGCTCGGTGCCGCTGCAGTGTATGCCGGTGCCAAGTTCAGGGCGCCCGTGGAACCCTACTAGAAGAGCAACCCATGGTTCCTACTTTGTCCGGACGTCCAATGTGAAACAACCGCATTGTTTTGAGATGGTTCTACTTTGCCCAGTCCTGGACTTCCACTGTGAAACAACCGCATTGTTTTGAGTTTGGCTGTCCATTCTTATTTATGTGATTCTGTAATAATTCCCAGTCTGATATCGGCGGATCTTTTTCTTATGAATTGTCACCTCGGCGGATCTAGAATTCAATTTTGTCCCTTTCAACCTATAAATGTAGAAAAATTAGTCTATCGAGATGTAATAGTGATTGAGGGGAGACATCATCATCATGTGTTGAGACTTGAAGCCGTTATTTATATATAAATTTTGTTGACACTTATGGGTCTATTCTCATTCTGTACATTAAGTGATCACGCTTATTTCTCCGCGAACAATATATGTTGCCAAGTTGCAATTTGTTCAATTAAATTAAAATTGGATCCCTATATTATCCTATATTAATTACACTCTATTTGACAAATCATGATCTCGATGGCAAGCATAATTTTAATGATGGAATCATGTCTATAATTTTGATGGTGAGTACAATTCCATCAATCAACAGAGACAAGACTGGTGATAACACCGATGGAACATCACTCATGAGGTCGATAGGGAGGTTATCGACATAAAATTATTGTACGTTATTAACACCAATAAATTAACTTTTCGCCGCCAAGTAATAATAATAATAATTAAGATATAACTACAGGTCTTATTATGGCCGAATACCACCAAAATACTTATCATATAACTATAAATCTTATTCTAGTTAACCCGTTAACAATAAAATCTACTCGTATGCTTGAGACTACCAGCATGGCACATGCTGTGCAACCCCCACTCCTCAATAATCCACAGCTATATAAAATAATCCACAGCTATATATCTCTTAACGAATAGTCACACTGTAAAGCAGCACTCATAAAATAAAAATTCATAAGGCATAATTAGTATATAGGATATGACTATAAAAGTGGCCGAGAATATATATCATGTTTAAGTGAAGTTTGTAGTATTTTTTATTGTATAATTTTTATTATTTTATAATTCTTATAGATTAAGTATATTTACATATTTTTAAAATTTTATTAATTCTTAAATTTATAATGTTTAGTATGGAATTTAGTATTAATTTGCGACCGTTTCGATTCGAAGCATGTAATGTTCATATACTTTCGAGGCCGGTTCGGGCCGTCAGTGAACCCGACACGACCCTTCCACAATGCCGGTTTGATGAATTGGGAAAATAAAAAAAATGGAGGGGTCAAAAAGCAAATGAACGAAACGGTTAAAAAATAGATATTAAATTGCGTCCACAGGTTTGGTCATAATCTTTGGATCCGTTTTCCTCGAATCTGACGGCTGTGCGTCGCCGGAGATGATCCCTCGCCCTATAAATATCGTGGGGAGCAAGCTCTTCCTCAGCACGTTTATCCTCATTTCCTCACATTCCAATCCAGCTGCGAAAATGGTGACCATCAAGTGCGTCAAGGCCCGCCAGATCTTCGACAGCCGTGGAAACCCCACCGTCGAGGTCAGATTCTCCGACGCCTCTTCCTTCTTTTTTTTTCTAATCTATCATAGGATCCTCGAGCGTGATCTGATCTTGTGTCGTCTGATGTGTTATTCTGGGGATTGTGAGGATTTCGAAGTGCTTGATCTGAAGGACGTTGGTTTCCCTTCGTTTTTTTTAAACTTTTTTTTTGCTTATTTTTGCTTGTTCGTTCAGGCTGATGTTCACTGTGATGATGGAACTTTCGCTAGGGCTGCTGTGCCAAGTGGTGCATCCACAGGTAAATCGACATTAATTTAGTATAGATTGATTAAGGCTTCGATCTTCTGCTATTTCATCTGTGCGTGTATCCGAAATGATCAGCCTACTAGTATTTTCTTTGTTTGTAGAACTATTAATGGAGACCCGAGCAACTTTGCTTGCTTTGGTGCCCTTGAAATAAGGTGGTTTTTAATCATCATACTGCTGATTAGTGTTAATTAGTGTTACAAGATTGATCTTATTGTTTATTATGGTAATTGATGATTGACTTATGACTGGTGAGCAACTGCTTAACATTCGAAATGTAAATTCTTTATATTTTTAGGTGTATACGAAGCATTAGAGTTGAGAGATGGAGGATCAGATTATCTTGGCAAGGGTGTGCTCAAGGTTATGCTCTAATTTTTCTCGTTGAGTTTGCTTGATCCTTCAGCTTGATATGTATCATCTACCGGATATGTTGTGTGATAAATTTTCACCCGAATGTTCTACGATTCACCATCCATCCCATCAAATTGTTTGTTTGTCCTCCAAAATCTTGTATGTTGGCTAGTGGCGCTATTCAATTTCCACATGTTGAAATGTATCGCTAAAATTTATTTTTCTATGTTTCAGGCCGTCGATAATGTCAATAAGATAATTGCTCCAGCGCTAGTTGGCAAGGTATGAGTTTTATACACTCATCTGAATTATTTGTACCCGTGGAACAAGAACGCGCGAGGAAGTGTGACCAATGCCCTTGAATATATCCACGCAGGATCCTACGGAGCAAGCACAGATTGATAACTTCATGGTCCAGGAGCTCGATGGCACTAAAAATGAATGGGGCTGGTGCAAACAGAAGGTACACTGTTCTCATTATATTTCCTTTTTGAATGCTTGCTGATCCACCATATTGTTCGGATGCTTTTTGCTTCAGCTTGGTGCCAATGCTATTTTAGCAGTATCTCTCGCAGTGTGCAAAGCAGGTGCAAGTGTGAAGAAGATTCCTCTCTATCAGGTGATTGGAGTTATTTGCGAGCCCATGAGTTATTGGTTTGACTTGTCATAATCTGAAATGTTTCTTTTAACTGAAATTGTAGCACATTGCAAATCTCGCTGGAAACAAGAACTTAGTTCTTCCTGTGCCTGCATTCAATGTCATTAACGGAGGATCACATGCAGGGAATAAGTTGGCTATGCAGGTTAGTACCTACATTGACTTTCAGCAATCATGCGTAGTATGGTTGTTATGCTCATCTTGGTTCACTTATTTTGATAGGAATTCATGATTCTTCCTGTGGGGGCCTCCTCTTTCAACGAAGCCATGAAGATGGGCGCCGAAGTTTATCACAATTTGAAGGTTAGCTTTGTATTATCTTACTAGCTTCTAAATTCTGAACTAAAGACCAAGGTGTTATGAGGACTTAATGCCACGCTTTCTCTTGTTTTAGTCCGTCATCAAGAAGAAGTACGGACAAGATGCCACGAATGTTGGAGATGAGGGTGGTTTCGCTCCCAACATTCAGGTTTGTTTTCACGCCGATTATAATTATAATTCTGTGATTGATATTCTTTGCGTGGCTTAATTCGTACAAGAACCTATAGGTTCAGACAGAGCAAAGGAAATTTTGTTTCTTACCAAAAAAATATTTTTAAAAATATTATTTCTAAAAGTTTTGGAGAATTTACAGGAGAACAAGGAAGGTCTTGAACTTTTGAAGACAGCCATAGCTCAAGCTGGATATACTGGCAAAGTGGGTGCTACCGTTTCTGGATCAATTTCTGAGGAATCCTTAGGTTCTAGATTTTTTATTCTTCTTCTGGCTTGCTGTAGGTTGTAATTGGCATGGATGTTGCTGCTTCGGAATTCTATTCAGATAAGGATAAGACATACGATCTCAATTTCAAGGAGGAGGTGAGTTGATAAACGTTGTTTGTGAACTGGGGCAGGATTTCCAGCTGTATTATTCTGGATCATGTGTCTTATTATTCTAAGTTCTCTACGGTAACTCAAATATGATTTTTTTTAAATCAATGCAGAAGAATGATGGTTCTCAAAAAATATCTGGAGACAGCCTGAAGGATGTTTACAAGTCCTTTGTCAGCGAGTACCCCATTGTGTCAATTGAAGACCCATTTGATCAGGATGATTGGACCCACTACGCAAAGATGACAGAAGAGGTTGGAGCGCAAGTACAAATTGTTGGAGATGATCTTCTCGTCACAAACCCGACGGTAATATTCCTTTAGAAAAAAGACTGATGTATTATTATTCAAGAGTTTTCCTATTTGATATCTAATGCTCCTTTTTTTCTGTTTAATTTTACTTCTGCAGCGCGTTGACAAGGCAATCAAGGAGAAGGCATGCAATGCCCTTCTTTTGAAGGTATTGTTCTTTTAGAGGGTGTGTAGGCTGGTCTTGCAGATTAGGAATGAATTCGAGATCTAGAGGCATTCCTTACCTAGAATTTCTGTTGTCGTGCTCGTTTCATTTTGAAATGTTATGATAATGTGTTGCCTGCTTGTTTAGGTTAACCAAATTGGGTCTGTCACCGAGAGCATCGAGGCTGTAAAAATGTCTAAACAAGCTGGCTGGGGAGTGATGGCTAGTCACAGGAGGTAATGGTTTGTCTGCTTATAGTTGTTGCCCCACTTTGTGATGTTAACCTCTCTCTTTCTCATTTTATACAGTGGTGAGACCGAAGATACCTTCATCGCTGACCTCTCTGTTGGTTTGGCGACGGTATATACTACTATTTTACTTAGGCTGTCTCTTCATCTTGTGTTCCTTCTCGGCTTCCTATGTCTAAGAGAGATGAATTTTGTCAAACAGGGTCAGATCAAAACTGGAGCTCCATGCCGTTCTGAACGCCTAGCCAAATACAACCAGGTAAATCTCTAACACACCACAGCTCAAATGATTCAGCATTGACATGTTATTCCTATGGGATGAATGAATAAATGAATTGAGTGTTTCTGCAGCTCCTGAGGATTGAGGAGGAGCTCGGTGCCGCCGCAGTCTATGCCGGTGCCAAGTTCAGGGCTCCCGTGGAACCCTACTAGAAGTGCAACGCACGGTTCTACTTTTGCCTGGACTTATAAATGCTGATGCGAAACCACCGCATTCTTCTGTGTTTGACTGTCCCTTTGTGATTCGGAAATAATCCCCAGTCTCGTCTCGGCGGACCCTTTTTTCCTTTTTTTTTGTTCTTCTGAATCGTTTCCTCGGCGGATCTAGAGTTCAAATTTTTTTCCTTTCAACCCACAAATATAGAAAACTAGTCCATTGAGATATATGTAACAGTGATTGAGGGGAGACATTATTCATCTTTCAATTTGGTGAGACTGGGACTGTAAGAGTTACTTAATTATAACACGTTCGTATTTTTATCATTCCATATTCACCTTTGTGTTCTCAACGAACATTTTCAAGTCATTTATAACAATTTATCTCTTTAATTGCTGTCAGTGTTACTAATTTATATATCCCTTCTAATTTATTGCTTTGTCCCTATATAATTTATTACTTCTCCTCACCTCTTCAATCTACTAAATGCTTAGTTACTTGAAATGATCACTTGCGAAAAACAAATATTTGTATATACCTTAAAATCACTTTAATATATATAAACTCTTCAATCAACTAAATGCCTACTTGAATTAATCACTTGGAAAAAAAGTATACCTTAAAATCACTTTGATATATATAAAGTCTTCAATCAACTAAATGCCTACTTGAATTAATCACTTGGAAAAAAAACAATATATCCGTAATCACGGAGTATAAATAATCATGGATGTCAGAACAGAAAAAAAAAAACTACCAAGTTACACTTAGCAGTAGTCCAAACTGAAGTCTATTTTTTATAGTATATCAGGACGCTTATGTGGGCAAAGAGGTGATTTGTAATAATTTTATTTTTATTTTATCTATCTTCTTGTAATATAAAATTACGATAACAAGGAGAAATTCTGATAGCTTAAAAATCTCCTAGGATACAATTTACTAAAATATAAAACTAATTAATGTTTGGTTATAATATTGCATATTGTTGTTATATAAGGCATTAATACTAATAAATCTTTTTAGGATCCGCCAATGAGGAAGATGGTCCGGGCCGTCAGATAAGCGACACGGCCCCTTGTGGGCCTACATCGATGGACGATGCCGCTTTAATGATAACATACGCATTAAACCGCTCCCAGTTTTTTAAAAAAGGACATGTTATCCGAAGAATATTCCATCTTCGTCCAAGGTGCGGTGCGGTTTAGCCGCATACCTTGCGCTGTGCCACCCAACTTTTTTACCCCTCAATTAATTTATTAAAATATAATTCTTAATTATTCACACATCACCCTTTTTTTACAGAATTACCAGCAACAAAAATGGAAAAAGTGTTTTTCCAATACATGCAGTGGGCAGATAATAACAATTCGCTCGTATTCTCCACCAATTTATCTAATAGATCAGATGCATTTTTTTTCCTTTTTGGAGTTTGCTTTAATATGCCAAATAAGAAGGTACTGGAAGCAAAGGTGAAAAAAGAGAGAGTTAAAAATAAATAAATTAAGCGGTTAAAAAAGTAGATATTAAATCGCTTCCACAGGTTTGGTCAAAAACCTTGGCGTCCGCCTCCTCGAATCCAACGGCCGTGCTTCTCTCTGAGCCGATCCCCCCGCCTATAAGTCGTTTCGGGGTCCGCGAGCTCTTCCTCGGCTTTCATCGTCCCTGAGCCTTCTTCCCCTTTCCCCATTTCGATCGCATTCCAGTTGCAAAAATGGTGACCATCAAGTGCGTCAAGGCCCGCCAGATCTTCGACAGCCGTGGAAACCCCACCGTCGAGGTCAGATTCTCTTCCCTCTCCCATGCCTTCTCTTTGGGGTGCCTTTCCCCCCTTTTTTTAAATGTGTTCATGGGATCCTCTACCGGCGAGGAACTCCTCGAGCGCGATTTGATTTTTGTGTCAGATGATCAGATCTGATGTGTTTTATGGTGGATCGTGAGGATTTCAGTGTGCTTTAGCGGAAGGACGTTGGTTTTTCTTCGTTTTTTCGGGGGGAGGAAAATTGCTTATTATGCTTGTTTATTCAGGCTGATGTTCACTGTGATGATGGGACTTTCGCTAGGGCTGCTGTTCCAAGTGGTGCATCCACAGGTAAATCGTTCGACCACCGTTACAGTGAAGGTTTCAGTATTCTTAGATTTCGTTAGTGCGTGTATCCGAAATGAACACGCCTACTAGTATTTTTTTGTGTGAAAGAATTAATGGAGGCCCTGAGTTTCCAAGAAACATTGCAAATAGTGCTGCTCAACTGTGGTGGTTTTTGATCATCACATTTTTTGTTTTAGTGGTAAAAATAGTGATACAAGGTTGATCTTATTGCTTGTTATGGTTATTGACGTTTGATTTATGAATGATGAGCAGGGTAGTTCAATAACTTATATATTTTCTAATTCATGCGCGAACATACTAAATACGAATTCTTCATATTTTAGGTGTCTACGAAGCATTAGAGTTGAGAGATGGAGGATCAGATTATCTTGGAAAGGGTGTACTCAAGGTTATGCTCTGACCTTTCTCATTTAATTTGCTTGATCCTTCATCTTAATACATATCATCTATTGGATATTTTCATCCAACTGTTCTATAATTCACCATCCATCCCAGTAACTAGTCATTATCCATAAGTGTCTTACGATTGCTAGTGGTACTGTTCTTTTTTCCATACGTTTAAATGTACTGCTAAAGGATTCACTTTTTTGTTTCAGGCTGTAGACAATGTCAATAAGATAATTGCTCCAGCGCTAGTTGGCAAGGTATGAAAAAAGCTATAGTTTTATGCACTCATTTGAATTATTTGTACCCGTGGAACGCAAGAGGAAGTGTGACCGATGTCCTTGAATATACCCATGCAGGATCCGACGGAGCAAACACAGATTGATAACTTCATGGTCCAGGAGCTCGATGGCACTAAAAATGAATGGGGCTGGTGCAAACAGAAGGTACACTGCTCTCATTAACTCATTGTTTCTTATACTTTTTTGAATGTTTGCTGATCCACCATATTGTTCGGATGTTTTTTGCTTCAGCTTGGTGCCAATGCTATTTTAGCAGTATCTCTCGCAGTGTGCAAAGCAGGTGCGAGTGTGAAGAAGATTCCTCTCTATCAGGTGATTGGAGTTATTTGCGGGCCCATGAGTTACTGGTTTGACTTGTCATAATCGAAATATTTCTTTTCCTGAAATTGTAGCACATTGCAAATCTCGCTGGAAACAAGAACTTAGTTCTTCCTGTGCCTGCATTCAATGTCATTAACGGAGGATCTCATGCAGGGAATAAGTTGGCTATGCAGGTTAGTACCCTCTAAATCGGTTGTTCAGCAATCATGCCTGGCATTGTTGTTATGCTCATCTTGGTTTACTTAATTATGATAGGAATTTATGATTCTTCCTGTTGGGGCCTCCTCTTTCAAGGAAGCGATGAAGATGGGTGCTGAAGTTTATCACAATTTGAAGGTTAGATTTGTATTGTCTTACCTTCTAAATTCTGATCTGCAGACGCTGATGTTATAAGAAACTGCTTTCTTGTTTTAGTCCGTCATTAAGAAGAAGTACGGGCAAGACGCCACGAATGTTGGAGATGAGGGTGGTTTCGCTCCCAACATTCAGGTTTGTTTTCATGCCCCGATTATTAATCTAATTCTATGATGTTTCATATGTTTTCATGACAAGTGTAACATTCTTTTGTATTAAGTCTCCGTGTGGCCCAACTCCTACAAAAATATACAGGTTCAGACAAAGCCTGTAGTAAAATCTAGTTGTCTTGCAAAATCCCATTTTTAAAAAGCAAACATAATGCTTGTTTCACTATTTTAAAATCATTTCTATAATGTTGGAAAAAATCTACAGGAGAACAAGGAAGGTCTTGAACTTTTGAAGACAGCTATAGCTCAAGCTGGATATACTGGCAAAGTAAGCACAACTGTTTGTGGATCAAGTTCCGAGGAGTTCTTAGATTCGAGAATCTTTTCAATTTTTATTGTTCTTGGTGGCTTACTGTAGGTCGTAATCGGCATGGATGTTGCGGCTTCAGAGTTCTATTCTGACAAGGACAAGACGTACGATCTCAATTTCAAGGAGGAGGTGAGTTAGTAAAACTTGCTTCAGAATTTGGCAAAACGTCCTTCTTATGCTACCGGTAACTAAGCATATTTTTTTAATCAACGCAGAAGAATGATGGTTCTCAGAAAATATCTGGAGACAGCCTGAAGAATGTGTACAAGTCATTTGTCAGCGAGTATCCCATTGTGTCAATTGAAGACCCATTTGATCAGGATGACTGGACCCACTATACAAAGATGACAGAAGAAATTGGAGCGCAAGTTCAAATCGTTGGAGATGATCTTCTCGTGACAAATCCTACAGTAAGTTTACTTTATGATACGACTAATGGAGTATTATTCAAGAAGTTTCCTATCTGATATCTAATTACTTTTGCAGCGTGTTGCCAAGGCAATCAAGGAGAAGGCATGCAATGCCCTTCTTTTGAAGGTATTGTCTTCAGATGATTTTGGCTTTTGTTCCTTCTGTTATGGGTGTGTATAGGGTGGCCATGCAGATTAGGAAAGAATCTCAAAACTGCACACTGCTTCTCTTTTTATCTGGTAAAGTGATTGGTGGATAAATGAAAGAAAGAACTACACGGCTTGCATAAAGTATTCCTTTACTGAGCTACAATAATACAAGTTGTCGTTTCTTGCTAGAATTGCCCCGTTTGAGATTCCTAGTGTCACAATCTCCCCTTTCATTCTGAAATATTATGAGATTGTATTGTTTGATTGTTTAGGTTAACCAAATTGGGTCTGTCACCGAGAGTATTGAGGCTGTTAAAATGTCTAAACAAGCTGGCTGGGGCGTGATGGCTAGTCACAGGAGGTAATGATCTTCATGTTGGCTATTTTTGTTGCTGTTATCTAAAGTTTTGTGATGTAACTCCGCTCTCATGCTACAGTGGTGAGACCGAAGATACCTTCATTGCTGACCTCTCTGTTGGTTTGGCAACGGTATGTTCAATTGATTCTTGCACTCGCTTCATAGTAATTTTGTGTTGCTCGTCTGTATTCCGATGTTTGAGAGGCATGTATTTTGTCAAACAGGGTCAAATCAAAACTGGAGCTCCATGCCGCTCTGAACGCCTTGCTAAGTATAACCAGGTAATTAAGCTGTAACACACCACTATTCTTATTCATATTTTTATCTGCTATGCTACTTGCTCTGTCATTAATCCATCATTGAGCTGTTACTCCTATGGCGTGAAATGAATAAATGAATGAATGCTTGTGCAGCTGCTGAGGATTGAGGAGGAGCTCGGTGCGGCAGCAGTCTATGCCGGCGCCAAGTTCAGGGCGCCCGTGGAACCCTACTAGAAGAGAAACGCATTGCCTGGAGTTCCAAGTGCCGATGAGATACCTACCGCTTTGTCTTGAGTTTTGGCTGTCCATTTTGACTCTGGAAGCAGTTGCTTTTGCTTTTGTTTTTTCTGCTTTGAAAAATAAGTTGTAGTACATTTCCCTAATGCCGCTCCTGTCACGGTGTTAGTGATAAGAGGTGAGTGTGTGAAGTGCACTTGGAGGAGAAACCAAGTAAATTTACGAGAAATAATAAACTCTCTTTTAGATAAAAAGCCTTCTCATGTTCACGCTTTTCTTTACAATCAGTTAGCGCCGGGTTGAGTAATCTCTAGTCAGATTATTTGGTTGCGTGCGTAGGTGCGTGTTCATATAATTTTCGGTCGGATCATTTAAATTGTTGGTTCTCTACACGTCAATTTTTGTATCAAGTTCGCCTTCCAGGGTGGACAACAAGTCAGGAGACATGTACCGTCGTGAAATTGAAAGATAGGTGTATTGTATGATTAATCATATGCTCGGTGCTCTGAAGTTGGAATCTATCTATCCAGCCCATGCCTATTAACTCCTTGATGTGTTTATTTTTGTATCCGTCAAATCAATTGTGGATGAACCTGCATTAATTCAAGTGACCCTTGTCTCTTTTCCCGTAACATCCAGTGTTAGTCGGTCATATTTAATTAATCATCACTTTCGTCCATTAATTGTATTCATATATATATATATACATTTATGTGTGTGTGAGCTTCGTGCTCATTCATGAAGAATAATAATAATAAGGATTGCTGGTTTGTCTTGAAACCTTGCAACAAGACCATGGAATTCTCAGCATTTTAATTTAGTCCGAGCCGGATTGAAGTGGAACCAAGTCAGATCATATTGGGACAAGGAGACATCACAGCTTGCCTTGTACGTGAATATTTGGGGGAAGGGAGCCTTACCATGCGTGTTTAATTAATCATATCCTACATTGAGAGAGAGAGAGAGAAATTTCTATGAAACTTCTGGCCCATTGAGGGAAACATCAAGGTAAATAAAAAAAATTGTCAAATAAGATATTGTGTGATGCACATGATCATGTTCTCTTTGATTCTAGCTATTCATATTTGGGTGGAAAAACAATCAATAACAGTAGTTTATATGATGGCCTAAGTTCAACGTAATTATATTCTTGGTAAAGTCATTTTTAATGCATGCTAAAGTTATGTTGTATGTCAGATTAGCTCATTACCATAAATTTGATATATATATATATATATATATATATGTATATATTAGTTCAATTACTTTTTTTTAATTTAGCAAGTGTTAGGAATTATTGTGGTTTGCATCATAATAAAATTCACCGATATTACATTTTTTTCTTATTAAAATAGAAATCCAAGGTAAATGTTTCGTGAAAACTTTAGCACGAAATAATTAATTATGCCTGAAATTTATATGTTAAGTTTAAGATCAAAACTAACGCACATGATCTTCCTATTATAACATAATTAGGAATGGAAGCTTACCGGGATGTTTAGGATGAACGAACGCTCAACGAATAAAAAAGTTCTTGCCGACGTTGCCATCAAATTACATCAAATGAATAAAAAAAGGTATTAGTTAACTCTCCCACGGAGTCTTGAGAGCGTCGTACTTGGATCGTAATGCTCTGTTAACATGACATCATTATAATAATCTAAAATTTTAATTAAGTGCTCCTGCAATTTTAGAATTTTATAAGAAACCAGACATCGACGGCAATAATAAATTATTAGTAGCATTACTTGTCTCCGTCCATACTTGCAGTATCGTTTTTTGTCAGAATATAATATATGCAACTAGTCATGTCGCTCCAAGCCAATTTAATATTTTTGTCCGATCTAATTCCCTATGTCTATATATATATATTTATACAGATAGATTAGTCATCCAGGTAGAAGAGGAAGTCAATTTCTACAACGAGCAGACGAAGAGGAAGAGGAAGAGGAAGAAGAAGCAGCAGCAGAAGAAGAGGGTTTGATAATGGCGTGGTCTGCAGAGAAAGCCACAAAAGCCTTCCTTCGAACACTGAAACTGGTAAGCAAAAACATTTAACCACGGCGAGCTTTAATTTAAATCCTTTCATGGAGAACTAATCAATTAACTGCGACAGGGAAACAAGGCCAATGAACCAGACGTCGCCGAGTTCGTATCCGCTTTGGCCGCCGGGAGCGGCGCGCGGCTCATGGTCGAGGCCTGCGCCGACTCGGCCGGCGGCCCGACCACCCTCGCCCTGATCGCTGCCGCCGCCCAGACCGGCGGCCGCGTCGCCTGCATCGTCCCCGGACCCGGCGAGCTGCGGTCCTCCCTGGACGCACTCGGCCCCGCCGCCGCCGCCGTCGAGCTCGTGGTCGGCGACGCGAGCCGCCTGCTTCTTCAGGGCGAGTACCGCGGCGCCAACTTCGTGCTCGTCGACGGCGAGCTCGAGGAGCGGGATCGCGTGTTCCGGGCGGCCCAGGCGGGCGCCGCGGAGGGCGGTCTCGTGGTCGGCTACAACGTCAAGGCTCTGCGCGAGAGCTCGTGGCCCAGCGCCGGCGGGCCGAGGGTCGATCTGCTGCCGATCGGCGGCGGGCTGAGGGTGTGCCGGGTGCCGCCGGTGCTGGCGGAGGGTAAGCGGAGCCAGTGGGTGGTTCGCGTCGACGAGTCCACCGGCGAGGAGCACGCGTTCCGGATCACATCTCCTCGCAAGAAATGGATCAAGAACCAAAACAAGTGAAGTATTTTTCTATTACTAGAAATAGATCCAAAGATACTTGTTTAAATAAATAGAAAAAGGCCTAAAAAATATCTTTAGCGCATATCCATCCCTAATTATATGTGCATATATATATTAATTACATATTTATATGAAAAAACTGGGAGTTAAAAATAAAAGATGTATATATATATATATATATATATATATATATAAACTGGGAGTTAAAAATAAAAGATTTAAAAAAAATTCATCCGCGTCTACGGAAGAAGTACTCCTCCTTGGTGTAAAGGTTAACGTGCTTGATCCACCGAGGTCGGCCGCCGCCCAAGCTCGGCCCTTTTCCCACGCCGACGTGCAGCACCTCGACGCCAGCCCCGATGGGAAGATACGTCGACCGCACCACCCGCTTCTCCGCCGCGAGCACGGCGGCCGCACCAGCGCCCGCCGCCCCCTTGCACACCACCACCATCCCCCTCGCCCCCGGCCTCGCCGTCCTGAGCACCCTCCACGCATCCCGCAGGCGGCAGTCCACCACGACCAGGTCCACCCCCTCGAGCTCCCGCATCGCCTGCTCCGCGTCCCCTACCACCGTCGTCGCCTCCGCCGTCGCGCCCGCCCGACGCACTGCCTCGGCGTAAGCAGCCGCGGAGGACTCGTCGGGGACGACGCACACGTGGCGACCTCGGGCATGCTCGACGGCGGAGCGGAGCGCGATGGTCGTGGCTGCGCCGGAGTCGTGAGCCCATGCTTCGACGATTAGCTGGGAATTCCAGCCTCCGGCCATGGCGGCGACCAGCTCGGCGACGTCGCTCTCGTCGAGCTCGAGCTCGGACAGCGCCTTGACAGCGTCGACGTAAGCCTTGGTCGCCGTCTCCGGGCACCAAACTAGCTTCATTCTTCTTTTTCTTCTTCTACTACTGCTACTAAATTAATTCTTCCTCCTCTTAATTCCTCTTTTTCTTCTGCTTCTGCTAGTTTTCCAGCCTCCACCAGTTCTTCTTCCCTAATAAATAGAAAAAAGGATTTGACCTTGATGGAGGATTATAAAGTGGAGGGAAGTCAGGAAGGATTTCCAATGATTACAATACACAGTAAGAAAGATACAAGAAATGACAAAAAATCTAAAAGAAAATTATGGTGTGGAGTTGACATCGAGCACAAGAGGCCAACTTGTCGGTGTGAGGATCACAGCAAACGGACGAGAAGATGCCCCATTTGCAAGCCTCGTGGTGCACATCTTTACACAAAATTAATATTAAGTGCCCTAATTAATCAAAGATTCATATGCAAATGTCAGAGCATGACAGCCCACCACGTAAAGTAATCTCTGAGGAAGAAATAGCACACTTTTTTTCTTCTTTTTTTAAAAGATAAACAATCACCGAGTAATAAATATTAACGTCTCTTAATATACTTCATGGTGAAAGTAAATTTTTGTCTTCTGACAAGTGGATACGAAAGATCTTTTACTAGATCATCAAAATCTAGTCCAGAATCCTACTCGACCAGTATATATCAGCTAGGATTTTTAAAAACATTTATTTAACCGCAGTGAAAACGAATAAATTAGACTACCATTACCTTACCAACAATGTAATAATATCTACGTACAGATGGAGATTAAATGGTGGAAATAGGTAAAAGTTTGGTGATGCATTAATTGGTTGGATGGATGGTAATTGTTCATGTTTGAATGAAGAAGGGGGGGATTTTGACTTTTGAAAGGTACATGTAGGGTGGTGAATTAATGTTTGAACGAGAAGAGGTTGGAAATGGGAACAGGATAAGATCTTGAGAGGATATCACGTTGGAATTGGAGAACCCCAATTGATTAGCTTGCGCTTTCAAACAATTAATGTGCCTAATTGTGAGAAGAGAGACAAGAAGAGAAGAGTCTAGAAATTGTATCTGGGGAAGGGGGGATGTCACCATGAAATCATATTACCCCCTTTTTTTTAAAAAAAAGAAGAGAGTATAGAGATGACTGCTTCCAAGCCTCAACATTTCGTTTTTCTTCCTCAATTAACCTTCTTTAATGCAGTAAAGATATGAGTTCAAAACCAAGAGACATGGAATGCAAGTGATTCCAGCTATCACTTAAGTCACATGGTTAGTAGAAAATGAAGACAAATTATCTAAATAAGCGTACAAACTCAGTCCATTACTATCCAACAGAGAATTTTAAAAAAGTAAACTTGAAAGAGACTAATAGAAGATGTCAATCCTTTTATACTCTGCATTAGCTTGAGCCAATGTCTTGAGAAAGTGCTGCTACCTTTTATACTCTGCATTAGCTTGCACCCAGCAATGGACATCTAAGTCATGTTATAATCATACAGGCTTACCAAGAAATCCCACTTCAGCATGTTTCATGTGGGGGGAGTCATCTTGAATGCTTTTTATGTCATCTTCCACAATACAAAAAAAAAGGACAGCCCATGGGTCAAGTATGGAAGATCATACACTGATGATTTGACAAGCAACAAAATCAAATGATCCTCCACAAGTAGTTGCAAAGCTACAAACTGACCTAATTGATTAACCAACAAAAGCAGGCACAGGCAGAAATGTGTTCCGCAAGCTACAGTATGTTGGAACATGAAAGGTAATGATTTACTATATTTGTCGTACATGAGGAAAAACTGTAAACAAATAAGAATGCTTAATGATCAAGATACAGATAGCAAAAGGAACGCAGATTTGGCACAGGAAGTGTGAAAGGAAAGAGTAAACACATTAAATTTGCAGCAGAATATGTGAAAGAATGAGGAAAAATCAAAATTTTTTAAAGAAAGGAGATAAACATGTGACAATGACACTAAATATAAGTGAAGCCTACGATTAGTGATCTATCAGAGTATGCAAAGTATATACATGTAAACAAGAGGAGCGATGAGAAGAACTCTGAATAAAGAGTTAGTTTCTGATTACCAGCCTCTATTGCTACTCCCTCTACAATCCTCTTTTCCAGGAACCACTTTCTTGTTCTCTTCGTGCAAGAAGGGAAGAGTAAAACGTCAAGAAAATTCTTAGGTGTAAGTTTCTTAATGGATTGCCAACACGTGTAACACATAAGCAACAACAATCTAGTAACTTGATTAGATCTCTGCAGATAGAAAATCTTTTTTTTTAGAACTTTGCAGATAGAAAATCTTATGAACATTAGTAGCAGCGCAAAGGAGACAACTTGATGAAACCTTCAAAACAAAGCTATTTCACAATAATACTTCAGAGCTGGAAAAGTTGGACATGCATGGTCCATCAAGATGAAAAATGCTTGACGAAAACTCTTCAATAACAGGATGAACTTATCTAGTAACTTCATTGGATCTCTACAAATAGAAAAAACTTTATGAACATTAGTATTGGTTCAAAGGAGACAACTTGATGAAGCCTTCAATACAAAGTTATCCACAGTAATACTTCAAAGCTAGACAACTTGGACTTGCATGGTCCATCAAGATGACGAACACTGTTCAATAAAATGATGATCTTTACCGTGGTCTTTCTTCATGCACTTTATCTTCAAAGATAGCACCAGCGTTGAAAGCAAGACGAAACCAGTAAAGAGGAAAGTCAATATACTAACCATGATGGTTAATCTCAACCATTCAATAATACAAAATTAGCAGCTTGGAGTTCCCCCTACCTACTTTACTCCAACACATGACAATCCCATTCTTCCATATTTTAAGCATAAAAGGGGCAACACATAGTTGCTTACCACAACATACATGATGGTATGACATGATCCACTATGAAGAGTTAAATATATTAAAAGAACTCTCTTGCTTCCATGATGATTTTTCCAATGATGATCTTGAGGTTATTCGAAATAATTAATATGAGCCGAAAAATTCAACTGAAGGAAAACAAAAACAGCGTACTAACTAACCTATTATCTGACTTGTCAACATTAATTCTGAGGATCTTTAAGATTTTGCTGAAAAAACCGCTTTTTTCTTGAGAAAAAAATCATATTTAAACAGGAGAAGAATTGAGAGCTCGTAAAGCCTCGTATCACAACATCTTGCACTTCTTGTGGTTGTGGTCTCGTCTACTTTATGTCAAATTTAGAACTCTGTATATTTTTGTTAATGGTTCCACACAAAAAACCTGAACTACCAGGAAAATAACAAAGAAGGTTACAATGTTAACATATAAAAGAGGATCTTAAATTGCAAAACAAGCTAGGAAATGCTCCCATATAGAACTGCAAGTCCTAGCCCGTTGTAAGTGCTAGAAATTAAGGTCATAACAACAAGGCCAATGGTGTTTTCTTTCGCTTATACATCAGATTAAGCAGCACGCGTAAGTAAGCAACATCCATATATAGATTTCTTCATAAAATGAGCTACATAAAATGGAAAGTTGTTTACTACTAAATCAAGAACTTAGATGGCTTGATTAATCAACTGGCCATATTGTGAGAGAAGTAACGCTTGCCATTATTCTTTCCAGAAATAGCTTTATCTTCGAGAAGAAAGAATTGCTATCTTTAAGTCGATGTCAAAGATGGTTTTTTTTTCTCAGTAGCTCTCTAGCTTAATTAAACAGCATATCACAGAACCAACTTAGTCCTTACCTTGCGCTCAGACTTGAAATGTTTCAGACTTCAATGCACCTCAGATGTTAGTACGTTTTACATGCAACTTTATTCAATTCACATGGACGCACTCGTTTTACATCATTTGACTATGTCTACAAATTCAGGTTTCAAATCAAAATTATCCAATGAAGTGACAAGGCCCAATAATACTGTCGCATGCTGAGGAAAATACAAGTAGTGAACAGAAGTCAGGGTAACTGTCCTTTATTTTACCATACATATGATAGTCTGAATGGGTTAACACATTCTTGCTTTATCGATTAAGCATATACAGAAAATCAAGCTAAACCTACGAATGGATAACCCAGGATAAATGCAGATCATGAGATTTGCAAAATGGTAAACAGGAAACAATTAAGATTGAAAAAAAAAAATCTGAGCTGTCTTCTCTTTGCTAGTACACATTATAAGAAAGTAATGCAGAGGATGCACCAGCGAAATATAGAATCCTTGCTTGGATGTCTCCCAAGTTCCTCCAGCAATCACATGATCCAGATTAAGAAGAGCAAGGAGGAACCACAAATCTATCAAGAGTAACAGAACGCAACTTAGATGTGAAGAAAAAGAAGCAGAAACATCAATGACAGTGCAAGGAATTCAAGAACAAGAACTGAAGAGCAATCCAGATCACCTCAATCCCATCGCAACTAGTCCGGAACTCTCATATGCCATCACCTAGCTACTGATGCTTCTACTGCTGCCGCCAGTCTTACTTAATGAAGTGTAGTAATCAACGTACCAACGAACAAATTTCTTAAGTCCATTTTGGAGACTAGTCTTCGGATGATATCCCAACTCCTTCTGTGCAAGAGTGATGTTGGCATGGGTGAACTGCACATCCCCATTCCTGGGCATATTGACGAACTTCCTGACTGCCTTAACCTTGAGGAGCTGCTCCAGGATGGAGACGAGATCGGCAACCGGAAGAGGGGAAGTGTTGCCGAGATTGTAGATACGGAAACGAGCTGGTCCGCGTTTCTTCCCTCCGCTGCCAGTGCTCTTCCCTGAACGGTCGACCGCTGACACGCAGCCTTTCACGATATCGTCAATGTAGGTGAAATCACGAGCGACAGTGGCGTGGTCAGGGCCTTCAAAGATGGAGATGGGCTTCCCGCGGAGAATATCACGGGTGAAGAAGAAATAGGCCATGTCAGGCCGCCCCCAAGGACCGTAGACAGTGAAGAACCGGAGGCCGGTGATGGAGAGGCCGTAGATATGGTTGTAGACATGAGCGATCTCTTCCCCAGCCTTCTTGGTGGCGGCATAGAGGGATGCAGGGCGGTCGGTGCGATCGGCTTCCGAGAAAGGGACGTGCGTGTTGAGGCCATAGACGGAGGACGACGAGGCCCAGACGATGGCCGGCTGGGGGTCCGCGGCCTTGGCGGCCTCGAGCACCGAGACGAGCCCTGCAACATTGGAGTGAACATAGGACGCCGGGTCCTCCATCGCGCGCCGGACGCCCGCCTGTGCTGCGAGGTGCACGATGTGGGTGAAGGGCACGACGTCGAACAGCTTGCGGAGGAGCGGCCCATCGTTGATGTCGCCCTCGACGACAAACACCCCCGCGCGCTCGAGCAGCGCCTGGCGGGCGCGCTTGAGGGAGGGCTCATAATACCCGTTGAAATTATCGAGTCCAAGGACGCCATCGCCGCGGCGCTTGAGGGCGGCGGCCACGTGCATCCCGACGAACCCAGCAGCGCCCGTGACGAGCACGGACTTCCCGCCGGGCTCGCGCCGCACCTGGGCGGACGATCGCACCCGCTTCTCCCAAGCGGGCCCTCCCCAAGCGGCCATGCCGAGGGAGCGGCGGCCGCCGGAAGCCGTCGCCGCCCCGGTCGCCGAATTAGATCCGTGGGAGCGAGGGGAGAGAAGGAAGAATACAAGGAAGAGTGCAAAGGTGAAGACCGACCAAAGCGCTAGCTTTGACAGAGGCGAGAAGAGGTGCAACCGGTGGAGGAGCAGGCGCGGGTGGCGGTGGTACTGGTGGTGCAGGAGATGGGAGGGCTTCTCCATCTTCCACTTCCCAGGGGTGGACGGGGCACCATCGACATCCATGGCGGAGGCAAGAAGAATCCTCTTTTTGTGTGGGATTCCTCGCGCCGCCCTCTTTTTCAAGCCGTGGCCTTCACTCCAAAGAGAGAAGGCCCATCAATTTGTGGTTGAAAGAGTGGTGTCCCGATCGGCAAAAGGGGTTCAGCGGATGCTGCTCGCCATCACCATGGGAGGTCTCCGAGATCGCTTCCTGTGATGGGTTAGGGTTGTGGCAAGGGCTCACAAATTTGATCCCTTGCTTGATCTCACTGCCTTCGATTTGGGGTACTTTTGTTTTTGTTCTCGCTTCCCTCATAAAAAGATAAGGGAGAGAGTGTCCCAGGTCAATGAGGGGCCCAGCGTGGGTGGAATTAATAGGTGATCCATATGGGGATGGATACGCCCTTTTCTTTTCCCCCCTGTTATTTATTTGAAAAAAAAGAAAAGGGAGAGATTAATATGGTAAGTAATTAAATATGTTGGGAATACGAAGAAATAGGTAAAAGGAATTATTTTTTTCCTTAGCTGGAGTGAACAAGCTTTTTTTTAAAAGATATTTACATATTCATAAATACTTTTTTTTAAAAAGATATTTACATATTCATAAATACTTTGTTGAGAAAGTAAACGATTTCACGAATTTATAAATTCATAGAAATCATAAAAGTTATCAAATAAATAGTTGAAGGTTAGAGGGGGAAAAAAAAGTTTGATAAGAGTTTATGCATGACTGATTGCCTATGAAATAGCGCTGATGTCTTTACAATTAAGCATACGTATAGATATATATAATTTGTTTGAGATCTGTGTATGGAGCCACCAGCATTTGCTGATTACAAAACTTGAATTCATAACTCAGCGCATGGGTGGGGGACAAGAGGTTGATGTGCAAGGAGGAAGGGCACCTGGGAAGCAGACAACAGAAGAAAACAAAACCAATTAGTTCTCTCATTATTCCTACAAATATTACAAGAAACACTTTTGTAAATTTACAGGATATCAGCCCAAATCCTATTAACACAAAAATCTTAAAATGAGCAAAGAATTCGATTCTATAACATTTGCCTAATAATTAAATCACTTAAAGATTTAATTTACTTAAGTCACTCTTTATCACCAACATTTTACCTACTCATATTTAATGAGTTAGGATATTAACATCAACAAAGTAGTGAAGTTTAGGTGGTTTGAACAAATTAATTGACTGCAAATCTTACGCCCCCCAAAATTTGTTATTGTAATTAAACAACAAATCTTTTTTTAAAAAAAAAATCAACTTGCTTTTATTTAATCCACAGTTTGACTAATAGATGGTACTAATTTTCTAAAAAAACTAGTATTAATTTAGCTGATTTACATCAGAAGTACATCGTATCTATGACTAAAAATTAAAGATTCTAATAAGTAAAGCCTAGTCTTTGTACTTGTCGCCAAAGAAAAATAAGAACACTCAACTTGATTGAAAATTTTAGTTCTTCTTCCCTAAATGCAAATAGGAGAAGAATAGTTAATTGGGAACATGTAATCAATGATCTTGTTTGATGGTGATGGAATCGTTGTAGCCCTCAAATTAAGGAAGTCATCATCATCACCATCAATTGCATGTTGCTTGTAGGTGGTGGGAAAAAACAAGATACCCGTTCCAATTTATTGGACCCACAATTAGCAACATCAATCATTCATCATGAATTGGAAGTGCTACCTATTTCTCACTTCAAACGGTACAACCCACTAATTCCAACCAATACCTTCAAAATCACATCAGGTAGATAGATATGTCAGTTCAACCAAGATACGACTTATGAATACAATATGATTATAAATAGTTTTTTGTCTAATATAATTGTATTCATGTCAATCCTATAATAACATACCAAAATCATGTCATGTTTGATGTGAAACACTAACCTAATATTGACACCACAATTTATAACATCTTTCTTACAAAAAAAGTACATATACTCATAATGACATAAATAAAGAAGGAACAGTTTGTATATGTTACATGTATATTAAACAAGAGGTTGTTTAATTTCGAGACAATGTTAACTAGATGAAATTTGACAACTTTTAACAGAATCTTTATAATTTTTTACCTTCACATCTTTAGTGTCATATCTTTATATGTTTTCATCACCGTGGGTGATGACTGAATTATCCCTAATAACATGAGCGTAGAAAAAGAACAAAATTGATACACAAAATTACTATATTTTGTGATTATTTTTTATCTTCTCCATGAATGATTAAATAAATCATTATGTATCCTATTTTTTCTTTCTGAGCATTGATGCGATTCACATTGCATGCAAAAATATTCAAACTTTCATTATTTCAAATTTAATTCATGATTCTTGAAGCGCTTACCTTCGAATGTAGTATTTGGTGATAGATGGAGTTGTGTGAAAAATAGTCCAAGTTGTTGATCCTGCTTTGTTGATGTCAGTAACCTGAAATTCAAAATTGCAATTATATCATCACAATCTTCAGTCCATTGTCCCCAATCTGAAACAAAAGTCCACAGTCAGTATTGTGGGAAACATCATTGTGCAAGAGGTCACAAATATTAGCTGCAAGATTAACACCTTCAAGATTTATTGCAAACAGTTCAGAAAATCAAGGGGATTTGTACCTGGAGCAGAAAGCTTGGCCTGGCATGATATTGCCATGCGGATCCCCATCGCAGTGGGCACAGTGGTCAAGGATTCAGATGCAGTGCTTCACTTGTTCATGTCCATGGAAATGCTCCTGGCTAGTATCTACTGGTTTTTAGCTCCATTGCTGAGCACTTCTTCGTGGTGCCACCCAACATTCAAGGGAAGGCAGATTTAAAGATGGCCACAGTGGATGCTCATTTCTCAATGCACATCCATGTTTCGGACCAGCAAAAAAAAAGGTTCAAGCATATAGATTTCAATTCTATGTACTATGTAAGGGATTCATATTTTCGTAAGCCAGCTGAATGAGAGATGCCACTCAATGGCCTATACGATGACAACAATCCAGATAAATAAGATTTTTCATAATCCATCACAACATCATCACTCATGATGGCAACACAACTTTGAACCTCCCACTGAATACAATAAGGAGCATTCTAAACATAAATACGATTTTTCACTTCATCCTTCAAATAAAAAAAATGAAGCATTGAGCTTTGTATTTTCTACAATATGTTTATAAGGTGGTTGAGAAACTTATTTTAGGAGGGACGAAGTTCGGAACTCTTCAATAAAACATACAATGCTTAGTTAGTGAATATTACAAATTTCCTTCACTTTTATCTGCTGTTGAGACCAAGATGCTTGATTTAAGATGTGACGATGATGAAAGCATACAATGGAAAAGCAGGTGTTGGTCATTTTCCATCGATGGAACTGTGTGGATATTAAACTTGATTTATCCTGATCTTGTTTTCAATTTGTTCACATATAAATATATGTATGTGATAGCAAGATTTAGTAATATAATAGCAGTCTTGGCGAACATGAAGAATTAAGCAAATTATGTTGAACAATTTATATATACAGATGGTATGATAAAGATCTTACTTGATAAACCTGTTTTGCTGCAAATGGATGAACAAATGTCGCTGGATTTTTTTTCTCACAGATCAAGTTTACAATTGACTCTTCATTATGGCAAAAAGTTAATAAAACCTGTCTGAGGAAACACTCAGGAGCTTATTAAGTGACATCCTCTTCCCTCTTATTATCCTTTTAATCTCATATCTTTTCTTGATTCGATCATCGAGCTTGTAACCAAGAAATGCAGGAAAAATCAGAATCTCATCAATGTCCCGCTCCATGTCACCAATTAGGAACTCCATTTTCTTTTCCAGGGACTTGTGGTTGTATTGCAGAACCTGAGGATGCTTTTTGCTCATCTTCAGTATGTCCTCAAAAGACAACCCATAGCACAAGAAGAGCTCAATCACCCTCTGCAAGTTTTCGCAGCTCGTTCTGGTAGTTGCACCGAATGCTAATGCAAGTTCCCTAGTTCGGTGTTTGTATCCAATCTTTACAAGAAAAGTCAGCTTCTTGGACAGGTTTTCCTCAAAGGACAGGCTCATGAATAGAGGAGCCTTGACCAAAAACTTAAACATGTCCTCTGCATCCATGTTGCATTGCCTCAAGAACTCAATCCGAGGCTCAAGCTTCCTCTCCCTGCTGACACTGAAGATGTTGGGATAAACCAGTGCTATCTTGAAGAGCTCTTCTTCTGTGAGGCCAACCGATCTCCAAAACTCTAGATGGGAGTGGAAGTGGTCGACGGTGTAAGATAAAAGAGCAGGTAATTTGGAGATTAAAGCTGTGGCAGCCTCTTCATCTCCCCCCGCTAGTTCCACAAGGAAATCAATTCTAGGAATCAGCTGGCTGTGCAGATCCATGTTCAAAAGCATCGGCCGGCGGACGACCCAGTCGGGCCAGCCATACCGCTTCAGGAAAAGGATCATCTCTTCCATATCACTCAGAGGCCTTTTGCAGAACACCTTCGTGATGTCCACAAAGTTGAGGACATGCCCCAACTTCTCCCCAGGAAACCCATGGTCCAGGAGCAACATGACCCTCGCAGTGATGCAAGCAAAGAATTCCGGATGCGTCATCGCCAAAAGCCGCTCCACCTTGGCTGGTTTGAGCCCCTTCAGCACGTCGCGGAGGAAATCGAGGAACGGACCAAACTCGGGCGCCGACAGGATGTCGGGGCGCCGGAGCACGGTGCGGCGGATGGCGAGTTCAGAAATGCCAAGCGACTGAATCGCTAGGACGCGGCCGCGCACGTTCTCCTGAGACACATGCTCCAGCTCCGGGTGGTCGAGGAGGAGGGCCTCGGTTTCCTTCTCGTCCAAGTGGAGCTCTCGCAGTAACGAGAAAACTGCTCCAAAGGCACAACAAGGCATTGAAGACCAGAGATCAAAAATTGGAGGAAAAAAACGCCAAAAAAAATTTGTTACCGGAGGACACGGCATTTGTGACTGCGGGAGCGACGCGGAGACGGCGGCGAAGGTTTGCGGCGAGGGTGGGGAGGCGGAGGGAGGCGCCGCATGTGCAGGGAGGGGAGGATTGGGGCGGAGGGAGCAGCGTGAGGGTGAAGCGCAAGGCAGAGAGGGTCATCTCAGCTGCCTCGCCCTCTCGCCAGCCGACTCGTGGAGGAGACGAGCTGCTGTGGCTGTGAAGGGTTAAACCCCCACACAAGCGGCCGGGTTCGGGTAATTAGGGGCGTCTTCCTTGCTCAGCCACCCTGTCAAGGCATCAGCCACCGATAAAACTCCTCGAACTCGATCGGCTCAAACGTGCATCATCCTCCATCACCCATAAACCCTAGAAAATGAAGAATTTTTTTGTGCAAACTTGAAAGAAAGTGAAGATTTTTAAGCATCAAAATTCAAATTTAGGGTTCCTTTTTATCGATTCAACGCATCAGATAGCACGCGAGCGCACGCTTGGACCCACTTGGACTCCGTCTCTCGGTCAACGATGTAATGTTCCTTCGTCAGATTTGTTAAAACGATTTCTTTGTGCGAGGAAGTCGCTCTCGATCAATGCAGACGAATCTGGATTCAATCCGCTGAACATGGCTGGATTCCGCAGTCCACGCGAGGCGGTGGAGAACTTCTCCGATTCCGCACGCCTCTCTTTCCTTGCCCCGGGAACGCATCCACTGCTTGCTTGTACTTCTCGGAAGGCACCGCGACGATGGCGAAGAAGAAGACCAGGAACCAGGACGTTGCTTGCTTCTCGCCCACTCCAGAACTGCCCCCCCTCCTCCTATAAAATGCTCTTCCTTTTCGCTTTCCCTACCAAGCGCAGCTTCTTCGTTAATTAGTCCCTCGTCCTTGATCGATCTAATCCGCCATGGCTGCTACGACGTCGCACTGGGTGACCTCTCTCTTCTCGGCCGGCGAAGGGAAGGCGCGAGGGCCGGCTTCCGACGGCTCGTTCCGGAGGAAGGGGAAGGGAGACGAGAGGAAGGAGGAAAGCGTCGATGCAAAAGTCAGTAGCTCGCAGCAGCAGAAGCGGAGGCAGCTTCCGCGGTTCGCAGTGGAATTGGATGGGCTTCATTGCTTTGAAACCATCGTCAGACAGTAAGGCTTTCAGCAGTGTTTGAAGACATGCCTGAGATGGGTTGGAAACTTGGAAGCAGATATTGTTTAATTAATTTATTTATGAGGATGAGATAGATGCAGGAATAATGATAGCCTGCCCTCTTCGCTTCTTCTCGAGAGTAAACTTTTATCAAAAAAATTTAATGTTCTTCTCCGGAGATGTGAGAGGAATTAGTCTGTATATTGTGCCTCAAATGGTATATATGACTCTTTCAAAAACTATATCAGTATCAAAGCATAATCTCTTGTCACGATCTCTATTTAAGTTTTCCCCGTATGGAAAATAACTATTGAAGGTTATCTTTTATACTTCCTCGAAGAGAAGAAGATAAGAACGTGTAGATAAATCTCAAAATCCCTAAGCAATGAGAACTTCGTAGTTCATATAGATTGTAGCCTGGCTAGCTGGAGTGCAAGCAAGCTTGATGCTCTTTGTTGAGTAAAAGTTCAGTAAATAGCATCTAAATTGGTTAAAAAAGTCAGGATTTCGGGTAGCCAGAATTCTTTAGAATAGTTTTTATGTTCTATTACACACGACTAGAAGCCAAAAACAGCAGCAAGAAGATTTACTGATGAGTCACGGCAAGAAGATTTAGTTTCGTATCTTAAAAATCTTCATTGTCCGAGAATGACGCAACTAATAGCAGGATAATTCCAAAATCCAACTTCATGAAAGCACCAGGCTAACTGTACGATTCAAGCATCGACGAGTAGAGTATTAATCAGATTGATTAGTCCAAACATATAAACAGAATGGAGAGTCATTGCTTGGTATATAGTTTGGTAATTGAAATCTCCAGCTACAGACCAGCATCCGACAGAGTGATGGACGCCAGGAGGCCTACGAGGAGAGGAAGGAGGGCGGAGGGCCTCTCGGCAGCGGATGGAGCACCGGCGAGAGAGTGGGGGAGAACCCTGACGGCTGCGTCCATTCCGGCGTCTCTGGTGATGTCAGAGAGGGAAGATTAAGGAAGAAGGTAAAAGATGAAGATGAAATCCGTCGCAGTGAAATATTGAAATATTAGCTGCAGTAGTTTTTTTTTACACATATTTTTATGAGATTTACTAATTAATTAGTGAGCGAAGAGAGCATTTATTGGGCCGGACTTGGCCTGTTTCAACCAAATAATCCAACGGTGGAGAGAGCGCCTTAGGGCGTCATCACAGCCGCAAAATCTAGGGCTCATAGTCCTCGTTATCTGATGGGAGTATAAATATCTCTCTCGCCTTCAAACCCTGCGGCAACTCTTTTTCTCACTCGCTCCGCCGCTGCTGTCGCTGCCGCCGAGATGGGAAGAGTGATCCGTGCCCAGAGGAAGGGAGCGGGATCGGTGTTCCGCTCCCACACGCACCACCGCAAGGGGCCGGCGCGCTTCCGGAGTCTCGACTATGGTGAGCGCAACGGCTACCTGAAGGGCGTGGTGACCGACATCATCCATGATCCTGGTCGCGGTGCCCCCCTTGCCCGCGTCACCTTCCGACACCCCTTCCGCTACAAGCTCCAGAAGGAGCTCTTCATCGCCGCCGAGGGGATGTACACCGGCCAGTTCGTGTACTGTGGCCGCAAGGCCAACCTGATGGTCGGCAACGTCCTCCCCATCCGCTCCATCCCCGAGGGTGCCGTCATCTGCAACGTCGAGCATCACGTTGGTGATCGTGGCGTCCTCGCCCGCGCCTCTGGCGACTACGCCATTGTCATCAGCCACAACCCCGACAACGGCACATCCAGGTCCCTCTTTTTTGCTAGATACAATCATACACCCTATGTAGCTCTTCTTTAAAATTAAATAATTTATTTGCAAGAAAGAAGTTTTTTCTGTCGAATTAATCGTCAGTTATATATTGCTGGCATTACGGATGTGCTGAGTCTAATTGATGCGGATCTATCTCGTGAAAAATTTTCAGCTTTGCTTAATGTTGCTTGTTTATGGAACTTCACCATTGAATGCTTCTTAACAGTTTGGCCATGCATGTATTTCTTTGTTTTGGTCATATAGGCATTCCTATAATGATATTTAACGGGTGCTTCCACATTAGGTGCATGTGAGGACTGATTGATATAGATTTGAAGAAGTACAGTGAGATGGAAAAATATAATAAATAATTTTATTCGCCAGCATCATTTTTGAGGATTGGCATCTTTGAACCTTTTTGTTTGCTGTCAAATCTGGTTAGGAGTATACTTCTGTTGCATACATGTTTTTATCTGGTTTGCTTAAGTTGGCACCTTTATAATTTGAGGGCAGTTGGGTGTCTTATATTTTATAGTTTAATTCAAAAGTTTTTAATGCTGAAATCTCACATGAAATTTTCTGCTTTGAAATTGTGTATTACGCATACCTTTTAACTTGGCATTCAATTGCTCACCTTATCATCAGTTGTATACTCTTTTCTTGCAGTAGGTCTTTCTTCAGATTGCATATAAATTTCCTGAACATCTGAATTCACAATCATTCGTGCAAATGACAATAAAACAATAAATTGCTTTATTTTGCTTTAAATTTAAAGTATGATTTTGTCGCTATGGTTAAAATAACAGTTACGGGTGATTTTGACCAGAATCTTCATTTTTTTTTACCTAGTTATACTTTGGTCTGAGGTTGACCTTTCTGTGTTTCCATTGCAGGATTAAACTTCCATCGGGAGCCAAGAAGATTGTTCCAAGTAACTGCCGTGCCATGATTGGGCAGGTTGCTGGTGGCGGTAGAACTGAGAAGCCTCTTCTCAAGGCTGGAAATGCCTACCACAAGTTCAGAGTGAAGAGGAACTGCTGGCCTAAGGTTCGTGGTGTGGCTATGAACCCTGTGGAGCATCCCCACGGAGGAGGTAACCATCAGCACATTGGGCATGCCTCCACTGTTCGCCGTGATGCTCCTCCTGGGCAAAAGGTCGGTCTTATTGCTGCAAGGAGGACAGGTCGTCTCAGGGGCCAAGCTGCTGCCACTGCTGCCAAGGCTGAAAAGACCTCTTAGATATGTTAGTGAGAAACGTCTGTTTTTTGTTTATCTAAGAAACATAATTTGTCATTTCAGATTACTCTTTTAACTTTCCTGAATTGTTGGACCATTGTGGATTTTGAGTCAAATTTTGATCCATATGATCTCTCTAGGTTTTTTATTTATGTTAGTGAAATGTTGTGGTTAATGCTAGAACTTTGTAACCATGTGAGGATTACGCTTTGTTAATGGGTTGTCTACTATTTTCATCTGTTTCATTACTCCAGATCATGAGCCCTGTTTATAGTTTGATGACTGATCACATTTTTAGGAATCTTATGACTAATTTCCTAATTTATATATGTTTTAGAATATTGTATTTCTTTTTCTATCAATATTGAGTCTTTTTATAAAAAAATTAATGATGAGCTTTCAACTATTATCGAGCCTCACGCTAAACCTTTTTTAAGGTAACTTTGTCACTCTAATGAAAGAGTTTTAACTGACTTCTCTGTAATAATTGCTAAGTTTGGGGTAAATAAGCATGTAATATTTTTAAATTGCTAGTCATGTACGTGCTATCTGTCAAGTTTAGGTGGATCCAATATTTTTCAAGTTTACGTGTATATGATTACATTTTAAAGGGATAAATAAAATTCCTTCAAATTTAGGTGGATCCAATATTTTTGAGTAGAGTTGGATACCAACCTCATTGGGTCACCTATTTGTTTCACGGAGTCGAAATTTTACTTTTATCATTAATAAATAAATCTACAAAAAGATGCTCTTTCTTAATTTTCCTATCTATTTATATATTATTTATTTCTAATTTTCGTTTTTTTTAAAAAAATATATGTTTTTGATGCGTGACATAACGTTGGATTTATGATTTATACACTTATAAATAGGGCCTTGTTTGGGACGCCAAACAGGAATCGGCTGCGAGTGCGAAGAGAATCCACGCAAAGGTAGAGAGAAAGAGAGGGAGGCGACGACAGGATCGATGGCTGCCGCGCAGGTAAGGGCATCCCACATACTGATCAAGCACGAAGGCTCGCGGCGCAAGGCCTCCTGGAAGGATCCCGACGGCCGCGTCATCTCGGCCACCACCCGCGACGACGCCGTCCGTCAGCTCCTCGCCCTGCGCGACGGCATCGTCTCCGGGAGGGACCGGTTCGAGGACGTCGCCGCCCGGTATTCCGACTGCAGCTCCGCCAAGCGTGGCGGCGATCTCGGTCGGTCTCGCTCTAAACCCCCTTCATTACATCCTAGGGTTATGCATTCCTGGTTCCTGATTCTTTTGTTGTGCTACTTTCCTTTCCTCATAACTTTGTGCGTATCGCAAAAGAGGTCTTCATATTTTTATCTGATTATTTTCATATTTTTCCTATTGTTGGTTAAATTTTGATCTGGACTGAATCCCTTTCAACTAGAAAGTTCTATTTTCCAGTACTTAGTTGAGTGATCATCCAACCGTTTTAGAATATTGGGTGAGCTTGATGCATAACATGAAACGGAAGGTGTAAGTGTGTTGTGACTTTTGAGGACTATGGAAAAGGTAGAAAGTTTGAAGTTGGGAACCTCAAGGAATTCAACCTTTTGATATGAAAGCCTAGATGATGGCTGTTAGTTACTTCTATTGTTGTAGGTTTATTTTCTGCAGCAATAAGTTGTGATTATTTTTTAGACGCAAGATTTCTATTTATGACCATGGTTCTGTTAGCATCTTAATCATGAAATAGCCTAGAATTGCATATCTTAGTAAAGTGCTATCTAGCTGTGAGGATCTGTACAATGACTTTCTCTGCTCTTTTTTTTCACCATCTAGACTTGTTTATGCAACTTATATTGCCTTTGATTGTAGTAAATTGAAAATATTCCTCCGTCACTCTAGCTACTTTCGTAGCTAATTCTTGGAGATCTAGGAACTTAAAGTCTAATGGAGCTTCATTGTGAGGTGCTCATAAGAATAAAACGAATTAAAAAAACATGTGTGACATGGTTTGTTCTTTTCTTGGTAAAGTTTTAGAGAAAATAACGGTTGTACTTGTGTAATATAGCTTGCACAGGTTGCTCTTGAATAATCCCTCCTCCCTTGAGGTGCATTCCATCTTTACATGTATATTGCCTGTTTTGCTGATGATTCTTTTGAAGATATGACATGCCATAGATGGTTCCTATGCCCGACTGATTACTTACTGTCATGCCTGCCGCCTATTCATCTTGAGTCTAGAGCAGATGTCAGAGTAGCTTTTTGTAGAGCTCAAACATGGTGGTTTTTCATTATATCTCCTAATAAATGAGAATAATTTATATCAAAAAGTCATTTCTCTGTTTGTCTTTTTTTTTATCTGGGTTGCAAGATTGCCGCTATTGGTTTCCTTATTGGCCTCTGCTATTGATCAAATTATGTTTTCAAATGCTGCAGGCCGATTTGGGAGGGGACAGATGCAGAAGCCGTTTGAAGAAGCTACCTGGGCGCTTAATCTGGGCGAAATTAGCGACATTGTGGATACAGACAGTGGCGTCCATATCATTCTGCGAACTGGTTAATAGCCAGATTAAGAATACAAATCTTCCTCCATTCCAAATTCTTTCATCATAATGACACTTTTGCTTCCGTGCATATGACAATTGGGCTCTAATAACGGTATAATTATGTAACCCTAAACTCTGGATCACGAAAAAGGACATTGACCAGTATTTATTTGACTCACTATTTCCGGCAAAAGTATTGGTGTGGATCGTGTTTGCTTTCTTTATAATCTGATCGGTTGAATTTGAGCTTCGTGGGTGGTGTATGATGCTGTACTTTTCGGTTGATACCCTCGCATGCTACTCCCAATCGGCTACGTCGTCATAACAATGCATCAGATGCATCTGCCTGAGGCAACAGCAGTGGAACAACTATAAATTTCTAGTTAAACAGATGCCGTTTCATTACTGTCAAAGGTGCAAATATAGACAGGAAACTTTTATTTGATTTCAGGTTCCACACGTCGCCAATGATGCACAAATCCCCTATGTTTATGATCTAGCTTCATAGTACATATAAGTGCAAGAGACGTTAAAAAAACCCTTAATTAACAAATGAAAGAACATTAGCCCCGACTGCTGTGTACATGAGATATGGGGGTTTGAAACTTTTCAATAACCAAACAAAAGAAAAGTAAGTTGTGAGCCTGGTACAACTATGTAGCTGTCAACTGAGGTTATTTTTCTGGGTAAATCACACCTGGGGTAACAGTGATGTGCTCTAAAATGAATTCCATCTGCCTTTACAAAATTTAATGGCCAGCTGCTGATTTGTTTATTTGGCTACTTTATTGCTTTGAGGAAGAAGTGGACTCTGTTTCAGTACTGTTGACCTGACTCGGAGATGATCGAAGTGACTCTGGCCCGATTGCTTCAATTCTTTTGCATAGTGCATCACAGTTGCTTATCACCTCCGTAAGCCTGCCTTTAAGTTCGCCAACTTCAACCTGTAGTTGGTTCACTGCAAGATTCACCAAAAAAATTACCACAATATCAAATAGATAGCTTGTCAGCTCTCCAAACACGCATCAATCTGTATATTTTCTAAAAAAGATTTGAAATAACGGATAGATCTTTAAACAGCTAAAGAATCAGGGTAATTAACCTTCAGCAAGACTATGAGAAGTTGATCTCATGGCTGAAACTGAATAGTTGAAGCGCTGAAGAAGCTTAAGAGCCAAAGCATCCGCAGTCTCTATTTTAATTTCAATATCTTCCTGCAGCATTTCACAGTGAGAAGTACGTATTTCATCACTTTGCCTATACAGTCATGAAAATTCACAAACAATGACATTCGAATTGCAAATTCAGTCAATCCGAATTATCATCGTGGGCAAAGGTGAAATTATGCAATGTTAGAAATCAGTGACTATCTACATGCACAAGAAAAGCATTTGAAAAACAAATATGTGCTGATCTAAGAGATATTGTATAATACTGGGGGAAAAAAAGAAGAGGATGCTTCTTGGACTCTTTTATCGTGAGAGACAAAAACATCTTTGTTTGTTCTTCAGAAACATCTGATATGGAAATTTGTTGTATATATCAAAAGAAATTCAACAGGACTTTTTTTTTCTTATTGGTAAATTTATATAGCAGCTGAATCAAACTCTAAACGTCCATGATTTCTATGACCAGGTATTTATATAGGCATCTAAGATGTCCCGCAATACATGCTAGTATAGTATTTCAGCAGGTTAGCTCCGAAGTAAATCTTAGGAGAAATAGTAGGAGTTCAGTTGCATAACCCCCTGATGGTACCTGCATCTTACTGATCTTCTTCACCTTCTCCTCCTGCCACTGACGATACATGGTGAAGAGTTCCGACAGAATCTTGGGATTCAAAGCACCTACTATAAAGAGATTGCATAAGCAGCTAACAAATGGATTTAAAAAAAAGGCAAATGATCAAATATCAGTACCACGCTCACCTTCAAATTCAAAGCAATCAGAGAATTTTTAGAGTGCGGAAACAAATTAGAAATCTATGCCAAACTCTTCCGACTGATGCAGGAAAAGAAGCAGGGAACTTAAACAACCGATTTTAAATCCAAAAAAGAGAACAGAGGAGAAGATCACCTGAAGAAGCGCCGGAAGAGGACTTCCTTACAGGAATGTCCGTAAAGATGGACTCAGCCGGAGGTGGCGAGTCGAGCAGCGGTTTCACCTGCAACAATCCTCATCATCGACAAGATCGACCAAAGGTCGATCGATCCATCGATCGAAAATAGAAAAATGAAATTAAGAGCAAGTCGGGGAGCAAGCGGAGTGTTACGATCTTAAGGGCCCTGACGCGCTCCAGAAGGGGATCTACGCCCTCGGCCCTCTCGGAGACGGTGGTGATCTCATCGATCGGCTGATCATGAAATAAACAACCATAAGAACTAAGATTAGAATTGAGAAATCGATTGCGAGGATGGAAGAAAAGGAAGATTTAGGGTTACGAAGTTACCAGCTGCTGCTTGGAGAGAAGGGATTCGGAGGCGCCCATGGGAGTCCCGACGCCGTTGCATGCGAACTCTATATATAATGATCGAGAAAGAGAGAGGGAGGAAGGAGAGCACGGCGGCTCCGGCTCTACTCGCCGTCGGCAGTTATAAACGGCGAAGAGCCTCGCCGCCGATCCAATCGCCGCTGCGCCAGCGTGTGCGTCGCACCTGCAAGGGCCTGGTGATCGGTGGGCTTCATCAACGGAAAGCCATGGGCCGGTCTGGTTTATACTTTTCTTAGCATATAATTTTTCCAGTAGTTTTGAAATTATACTTTATCCTCTTTATTTCTCAACCACGATCTGCATGGCATATTAATATTAGGTCGATTAAGGTTAATTGGGGAAAATAAAGAGCGTGTGATATTGAGCCTATGAAATTTAATAGGAACGGCTTTTAAGAGTATTTTCTGTGTTTGACTGGGCTTTTAGAATATTTTTAAATTGCAAAGTTGATTGGCTGTGTTTAATTGGTTGAAATTTTGTTATTTCAATAATTCAAAAGAAAAAATAGGTTTGCGTTTAGGTAAAATATTAGCGCACTTAATTATTACGTAAATATTAAATTAAGTATACGTATTCGGTCCAATCTGAGATCCATTTATTGTGGCTGTGTTAGGTGACAGGAAAATTTGGATATATTCTTTCATTCTTTGAGATGAACTATGGAAATTAAGATGATATTAAAAAAAACGCTTTTAATGTTATTACAGGGCAGAGAAGGAAGACAAATAGAAAGTGCATAATATTGAAAGAGCAGAGTGTAGAACATGCCACTCCTAATAAAAATTCACCATCTTGATCCTGATGATAGACACACTGGTCTAAGATGATGGCTATAAATAAACCAAAGATATAATGATGAAAGTTCACAGTTCTTTTATCAAGGACCATATAACCAATCTAGGAGAATAATAGATGATTCTCTCACAGAGAAATCATTTATGTTTTTACAACTTAGATGGGGAAGAGGCACACTCTTCACCTCTTGATGACATACAAGATTGAGATGATGAAATCCCTTGCACAAGAGTGCAACAAGTAATTTTCTTCGAAAACTATGATATTAATGAATTCTATGACCATACCACAACTTTCCGACTTGTTTATTCTACAGTCTTCAAATCACCCCTCCCTCCTATGATTGTTCATCAAATACTTCATAAAACAATGACAACGATAGGTCACAATAACACTTATGTAGTTGGGTATTTAAGTGATCATTCCCAGTTCATACTTCTGTGGCTGAGCTATTGGTAGATGTTAACAGAAGTAATTAAAATATTCATTATCTAAAATATCTCCGTAACCACTTGAAAACCTTGAAAAACAGAGTGGAGGATCACGTCAGAGAAGTGGTAAAGGGGAAAAAAAGAGGAAAATGATCAGAAGTAGTAAAGAGACAACGAAATTGATGTGGCCAATCAAATGAAATTTGTAGCTCAGGTGGCATAACAGCACACTTCAATCAAACTAAATGACTGTTAGCCGAACCACACAAACTTAAGGTGCCAATTAATTGAAGGTCCAGGGAAAAAAGTGACGGATAAATTAATTATTGAAGGCATCTAGAGACCATGATTTCATTGCAACAAGCAAACTGAATGTTCACACCAACTATTGGTGATAAGACACATTATGTCTTCTCATTCAATGTGAGATGGAATAAAGTATAGTCACAAGTAGATAGATTATTGCATGAGAATTGTTTAAATTGTCCGGCAGAATCATGTCGCAGCACCCACGAAAACCTGGAACTAACAGGCAAAGCAGAATATACCCCCAAAAGGATCGCGAGAACTACTATTGAAAATCAAGACTAATTAGCAGGCAGCATCCCTTCTCAGTGATGATCTTTAGCCTCCGCATTCTTGTGAGACTTTGCCTTCAACTGCAGAGAAATAAAAAGAACATTGACCATGAACAGCAATAAGTAAAGACTTAACTTACCAACCTTCTACACATATGAATAAAAAAGATAAAAGAGAAGAAAAAAAACAAAAAGATAACTGTCATGAAAATTAATAAGCAAGAAACTGATTAAACCTAAGAAAAGGGTAGACAAAGATCAGTCATGATACAGGACTCACTCTGAGCGTCAAGTTAATGACATGCTCCTACAGCCATTTTTGATAGGCATAACAGTTCCCTAACTGGAGATTCTATGTGCACTAAAGCTCACTGAAAAAGCATACCTTGGTCTTCTCGTTATCAGGCTAAAACAAAAGAAGACCCAACATCAGCTGATCTTGACCCAAGGTTTTCCAACCAACTCAAATCAAGATCAAATCCCCTATTACAATTGAACTATGGCCCTTATGGACAGGCTAAATCACTGAAAGTAACATCACTTATGTAGACCTTTTACAAGAATTCATATCTGGAATTTTTTTATTAAAATCAAACTATCTAAGACTGAACTAAAACTGAAAACTAAATTACTAGCATGGTTTAACCACCAAAAGCAAAACTTCATGGGGCCAGAACTTAAGCAGATTAGTATTGTTGCATATACTAGTATGTCTCTTCCCCCGAAGGTAGTACTTCCAATCGACAACATCTGGAGTTAAAAGGAATTTGTCTCTGATAACGTGTAACTTTGATTAAAATTTACTTCTTTGCTACCGCATAGCTGAATGTGCATTTTTGCGTACACCTCGGTAGATAAATTGAACAGTTTAGGCTGCATGAGACATAAGAGTTTTTTACGTATGTGCTAACCTATGATTAGTCTTTTTCCCTTATCAGCCTTAGCAGCTCGAACAATTTCACTAATGCATCAATATTTTGTTCTCCAATCGAGATAGAACACTTTTGTTAATGCTAAATTTGCGTATTCCGGCTTATGCTTGTTCCTGGCCTACCATTTTTCTTTTCCTTCCTTTGTTAATGGTTTGAACAAATTCACCCGATGCATCACATTTTATTGAGTAATCAAATTAATACCGCAATACCATTTCTCTATATGCTAAAACGAGACATAAGGAGATCAAATCATCTGGCCAAAACAATGAAATATAATATCTAAATTGCACGACTGGAACAAAGGATTAGAATGAAAAGAGATCTACTCGAAGATACGAGAGCTTCGTGCTGCCGTAGGCGAGGCCGAGAGCGAAAACCGAGACACGAGCCACCTATCAAACCAAACAAACGATCAGAAGAATAAAAAGGCGAGACAGATCCAGATCGAGATCCATCCAGATCGAGGACTTGAGAGAGACGAGCGTCGTACTAAGGCGAGGGTGCTGCCGCCGCTGTAAGGGCCTCGAACCGGAAGCTCCATGGATGCAGAAAGGATTTAGGTGTTCCGGCGAAGAGGAGAGAAATCGATCGAGCGATGGCTGGGAGAAGAAGCGGCCGGTCAAATTGCTCAAAAACCCTAAAAGCAGCCGTCTGGAATTTAACAAATCATAGGATTTAATATATTTCTTTAGTCCCCGTAGTTTAACAAATTGTAATTTGGTCCTTCAATTTTTAATTAATCGAATGCTATATTTGGTAGTATAAAAATTAGACCAGCTAGATAAATTTTTATTTTCTTATTAAAAATTATATTAAAAATTTTAATAAAGCGTTGATGATATAGACTTGACATTTTTTTTAACAAAGAAAAAGCGTTGGCCATTAATTATCGTCCATCCCCGTTTCTAAATTAATTAATTAAAAAGATAACGTTGGATCTCCCCCCCCCCAAAAAAAAAAGCAAATAGGAATAAAATAAATCGAATAAGCTTTATCTTGGGCGAACCGAATACTTGTGTTCACGTCGATTAATAAATTAGCTAATTAATTTAACTGTTGGTATACAAATGTAAATTTTCCTTTTTATAATTTTAAAAATCCACATTATATATATATATAAAAGAAATAAGGGTTGATGGAAATCGATCAAATCCAAAACAAGAGGAGGTTAAAGAAGTTGTTAATTAGTTTCATTATTTATTATTTTTAATGTATATTAATTCACGATGGTGGGAGGGAAGCTTTTGATCATATGTGTATATATATAAATTATAATGAAGTCTTCGCCATTGACGATTGCCCCTCTCTTCTTCCGCTCTTTCCTCTTCCTCCCTTTCCCTCAACCATTTTTGCGGCCTCCTCTTTCCGTCGATCCCAATTTCCGATGGCAATCGCATTGTGATTGATGGTTATCTCTGCAATCCGGAGATCGGTAGGGAGGTCGCAGAGGCGGGGAGAAGATGGGCATTTGTTTATCGGGCGCCAAAAAATTAAGCGGACGGAATAAGGGCACCGGCGGGAGTAGGCACAAGGCGAGGGCCAAGAGCGAGCAGCAGAAGCCGAAGGAAAGGGCGCCCAACGACTGCGGCGTGAGGCCGAAGCCGGCCGGGGTCGGGGCGCTGTCCTGCGGCAGGAGGACCAACTTTGGCTACGATCGGAATTTCGATAGCAGGTACTCGATCGGGAAGCTCCTAGGCCATGGCCAATTTGGCTATACCTTCGTGGCCGTCGATAAGAGCAGTGGGGATCGGGTTGCGGTGAAGAGGATCGACAAGAATAAGGTTATTTCTTTTCAATTTATTCTAAATGTTTATTGGACTTTAAGAATCTTGCTTGATGCGATGCAAAAGTTCAATCGTTGGGTGTTCGATTTTTTTTATATGTTAGTCAACTTTCTCGAGTGGAGGTATATTATTCTGATACCTGTTTGTTTCCTCGTCATATTTTTCTTTCCTCTATTTTAATGTCCCAATGATGCTTGATTTTTTTTCTTCTTTTGGGTTCGATATTTTGTTTTGGTCACTGCATATTGCTCTGTCGGGTTGGAGCATCTAAAAGTTAAAAACATGTGTAACTAGGACGAGATGTTACATATTTAAATAAGATGGAATCTTACTTCAAGTACTATTTCACCATAAATTGATGGAAGGACTCATATATTAAGGAACAACACTACCACCCAACAGTGACATCAAAAATTCCATAGAAAAGCAAGCTACACAATTTCCATTCTAGCATTGAATTTTCAACTGCTCCTTTTCTCTTCTAGATACTAGTATTGTTCCAATTTACTTAATTCTACTAATGCACAGGTTGTGACATATTCACAATTTTGTTCGATGGGAAGTTGCTCTGGTACTATTTATCATGATCAATGCATATCATCTACTAAACCTATGGACCTGGCCACAACGTTGAAAATCTTTAATTCCTAATTAGTACCTAATAATTGTTTATTAATGAGCTTCTAACCGAGCTCAATAAATTATGTGTTATTTTCCACTATGAGACTTTATGTAGCACAATCGGTTGTCATCAACTGCACGTAATTAAGAAATAACTAATTTTGCATGATATATAGATCTGGTCAACTCCAATAGTTCCTTCTAGGCATACATGCATTTTTTTAAGTTTTAAACGATGGCACTAAGCGTGAGATTCAGGATTTAGTGCTTGTGCTGTTCTTGCACACGGACTATCCTTTTTATGATCTTCAATATCACATGACCTTATTTTTCTTCTTAGTAATTGATAGATATGCTAAATGTGTATTTCTTTGCAGATGACACTTCCTATTGCTGTAGAGGATGTTAAACGTGAAGTAAAGATACTGAAAGCCCTAGCAGGTCATGAGAATGTTGTCCACTTCTACAATGCCTTTGAAGATGAAAATTTCGTCTACATAGTGATGGAGTAAGTTCCTTTGTTGTGCTTTGGATATTTTTTCTGTTGGACTTGCTCTAAGAGTTTACTTAAAGGTTAATCTAGTGATGTACTGACTCTTTGGAAAATATAATCAAGTTTTACATTTGATAGTAAACTTAAGAGGGGACTGCATTTGATCCTCGTCAGGAAATTTTCATTCTTACTCGGGGATAAATTGGCAATTAGGCAAGTTTTTAATTTTTTGGGCAAAGTTTGTGCCAGAGACATTGATTTGTTCATTCATAAATTTTATGTAGGTTTATTTACCAGTTTCGTATTGAATTGACATTTAACACATGTACACGGTATCTAAGATGCTAAAGTTTGGTTTAAAACGTTTATTAAGATGAGTTTTGGAAAAGGATCTGCAATTAATATTTTGGGCTTTATTTTGATAATCTAAACATGGATCCAAGTGTCGATGTTGCAACTGACTTAGAGGTTTGATTATATCGACCTTGTGTGGTCTACAACTTGCCTTTTTTGCTTGTATCAGTTTTCTGGATGATGACTTTTGATTTCTAATCTTTTGATCAGATTATGCGAGGGAGGGGAACTTCTTGATAGGATATTAGCCAGGTAAGATCATTGCACTTTCTTATTTGTTAATTCTTATTTATTTATTTTATATTTGAGAAGGAGAAAAGAGGCAATTTGGGCATCCCTTTTCTTTCATGTTATTGCAACGAAGTCCAGTAATCTTCTGCAATGAAATATGAAACTCAACTTATGCTGAACAAATTTTATTTACAGAAAAGAGAGTCGTTATTCTGAGAAAGATGCTGCAGTAGTAGTTCGACAGATGCTTAAAGTTGCAGCTGAGTGCCATTTGCAGGGAATGGTTCATCGAGATATGAAACCGGAGGTAAATTTCAAAAAATTCATGGGATGTATCAGGATACATGTTCATAATCATAGTAAGTGTGTTATTAGGTAATGCTTGTGAAATCAAGCATTCACAGACCTGATTTTTTTTTTTATTTATAATTGCAGAACTTCCTTTTTAAATGTACCAGGGAGGATTCACCTTTAAAGGCAACAGATTTTGGCTTATCAGACTTTATTAGGCCAGGTGTGTTTAAAGCATTGTTTATTTATGCATTATAAATATTGAATAGATGAAATGGTGCACTGGATTTAACTTAATACATCACTTGTTATAGGCAAAAAATTTCAAGATATTGTTGGCAGTGCATATTATGTTGCTCCGGAGGTGCTAAAACGGAGGTCTGGTCCTGAGTCAGATGTTTGGAGCATAGGTGTCATAACCTACATTTTACTTTGTGGGCGGCGTCCCTTTTGGGATAAAACTGAAGATGGAATATTCAAGGAGGTATATTCTTATGTTTTCTCTTTGTTTGTGTTTTTTTGGTTTCAATTCTTTTTAGAATATAGTACACAAAGTGTACACGCCTCTGATTAGAGTAATTGGACTCATTACGGAAGATTGTGAGTTCAATACTCACTAAGTTCTAAAAAAATTCTTTTTGGAATGTATATTGTATTGTCTTAGAATGGTAAAATGAATATAATCTATCATTTCCAAGAAAAAACTTATAAAAAACCACAACACGGCATAAATCACAATATATGTTTGATTCTAATATAATCATGTTCATATGGACCTGATGATGATATACGAAGTTGTTTTGTGTTCTGGGGGTTGATCCGTTAGCCAAAATTGACACGGTAATTTATCCTTTTTTATGCTTTTATCAAAAACATATATATTTTTATTTTATAATGATATAAAATGAAAGTAGTTTTGATAAAAATTGTTTGTGTCGTGCTAGTAGGTTAGGTTGAGTCAACTAAATTAAACATGCTATGGATTTCTATTTTACCTTTTCGTTTAGTCCAGTAACTTTTGATCATTTGCTATTCTGGTATTTCGATAGTACTATGATGATCAAGCAATTGTCTCGAAAACAATTCTTACTTAACAAACTAATTCAAATAGGTTTAATTCTTCTGAAACATACAGTTTATAATTGCATAGTGTGCTAGTGCTGTTGCTTGTATTTTACTTTTAAAGAAATGAGGGAGCAATAATATCATCCTATATGATGCTGGTCTGTAGGTGTTAAAAACTGAACCAGATTTTCGACGGAAGCCATGGCCAAGCATAAGCGAGAGTGCCAGAGATTTTGTTAGGAAGTTACTAGTTAAGGATCCACGGACGAGACTAACTGCCGCTCAGGCTTTGTGTATGTATCGAGTTCGACCACTCTTGAACTGTTCAATATATAAAATGGGTTGCTGCTTTTGTGCTTGTGATGACAATTTCTGTTTATTTCTTTTAATTATGTTATAATTTCATTGTCAGCGGATGGTTTTAAGCAAAATTTATTTTCCTTATACACCTTTTCTTCTTTTTTTCCATATAGACTTGTCACATTTCTTTTTACTTTTCAGCTCACCCATGGGTAAGAGAAGGCGGGAATGCACTCGACATTCCATTGGATATATCTGTGTTATCTAACATGCGACAATTTGTAAAGTACAGCCGGTTTAAGCAATTTGCACTGAGGGTAAATAGTTCATGCAATCTTATTGATAATTACGTTTTCGTTCATGGTAAATCAGTAAACGTGGAATTTAAACTATGAAATGGCCTATTCAGGCACTGGCAAGTACCCTTGATGAGGAGGAGCTATCTGATCTTAGAGATCAGTTTCTTGCAATTGATGCTGACAAAAATGGTGCAATCAGTCTTGAGGAAATGAGAATGGTATGTTCTACATTATTTTCACTGTTTTACTCTATTATTCACCTTCAAGCGAAGGAGATATAGCGACTATGCATACATGATAGGCTGATAGATTTGCTTCAGGATATTTTGCTTTCATCAACTTAACCACATTCATCCTTTTGTACTGATATATTATTCTTCATTGTAACTTTTGTCATTTTTCATGATGAAAATTGTGCAGGCACTTGCTAAAGATCTTCCTTGGAAATTGAAGGAGTCTCGTGTTATGGAGATACTTCAAGCGGTAAGCTATAGATATTTTGCAAGTTTGCTATTGTGCTGTCTGTCCATATTATCACAGAAGGTTTCTTGTTATTCTCTTACCAATGTTGGTAGTAGAATTTTCGCAATGCCTTTCTAGATGGTACTTTATTGTTTTTTAACAAATTCCGCAACATGTGATTTTCCAGAGAAAACTGGGGGTAATTCATCTCCATAGAAAGAAAAGAGAGTGGAATTTCATATCCTTTCCTTTAATATGTGCATGCAAGCAAATCAATTTCTAGCGTTTTCTGATGTTTCCATCATTTTCCTGCAAAATAAAATTTTACTCTCACAAGGTAGAAGAACACGAGACTCTAAGATATGCTCCAAGTATAGTTTCCTTTTCATTCTACCTTCAATTAAATGAAAACTATACTTTTGCTGCACGCTCTCTTGTTGATGCTCCTTTTACTATGATGTACGATTTCCTTAGTGGTTATTGTGTATACGGACACCGATAATTTCTTAAGTTTTGAAGATATAAAAAATTGGCATTATTCTGGAACAGATGGACACCAATACAGATGGACTCATCGACTTCGAAGAGTTTGTAGCAGCTGCTTTACATGTGCACCAGTTGGTGGAGCAGGATAGTACAAAATGGCGATTGGTCTCTCAAGCTGCCTTTGATAAGTTTGATGTGGACAGAGACGGTTACATCACAGCAGAAGAACTTCGAATGGTACCAGCTACTTCAATATCTCTAGTTAACTTTATGGACATCTAATGAATAGTTGCTTGCACATCTGCAGCACACGGGTTTGAAGGGCTCCATTGATCCACTCCTGGAGGAGGCTGACATCGACAAGGATGGCAAGATAAGCTTGGACGAATTCCGCAGGCTCCTCCAAACTGCCAACCTGGGCCCCCGCAATTCTACGACGGCCAGTCCTCACAAGTTGTAGTGGCACAGAAGATTAAATACATACGAGGATGGATATTGGAGAAGTATGAGCTGCTGCCGGCTGGTGCTTCAAATGATAGAGTTTTAAGAAACCTTCTTTCGGTGCGTATCATGCCAAGACTTCTGAGCAACAAAAAAAGTAATTTTATAGCTCAGAAGTGTTCACACAAAAGAAAGCAGCCAAAAAGTTTTGAGTTTGAGGAATCAGTTGACATGGAGTTACAGCGACTCTATCTGCAACCTGTGCACCGTTGGTGTGGGTGGTGGAGCTTTTCCTCTCTTTTTTTGCCCCCCTCTTTTCTCATGTTTCACATACGGAAGAAATGTAATGCACCGCCCATCCCTTCACATTTTTTACGCAAAAAGCATGTATCCACAAATGTCGCATTTTCTTCACAGTGCACTACTTGTAATTAATCCATTTCAAGTGATTTCCTAACTTTCCTCCCCTGATTAACTTTACAGCATGTTTCCTAAATGGTGGATCCATTTTCCACCTTAAATTTTTAAATATAATTTATATTTTAATTTTTTTTTAAGGTAGAAATATATTTAGTATAAGATAATATTGGTCAGAAAATGGGAATCTAATCACATAAAATGAAAATTATATATATAATAAGAATTTCTTTTTCCACGGACAGGATTCATAAAAGAAAAAAAAAACAATAAATTTACACATCTCGACTCTCGTTCTGCACTTCTCTGGAGGATGTGAGGTAGGTGAACGGCCTCCAAAAATTTCAGGTTTGTGGTTCAACCAGAAAAAGGAATAACACTCTTTTCAGGTTCTGAAGCGTGCAGTTTAGCCAATAAAGAGGGGAAAGTACACTGCACATCAGGAGGTCTTCAATTAAAGAAAAAAACATCTTAGTCAAATCCAAAATAACATAAAAAGGATGTTACCTTTGATGCATCTGGATGAAGTTGGTCAGAAGTCTATGCTTGTGATAAAATGCTTGGCACTTTTGTGTTGAAGATGTAGATAGAAATGAACAGTAAATTCCACTAGCTGAATGCAGATGTTACCTTTGATGCATCCTGATGAAGTTGGTCAGAAGTCTATGCTTGTGATAAAATGCTTGGCTTTTTTGTGTTGAAGATGTAGCCAGATATGAACAGTAAATTCCACTAGCTGAAATGCCAAACCAGCATCAGGCATGAAATCCAGATATACCCTAAAAACTTGAGAAGACCAACATGTTGGTAAGTGGCTAACAGAAAATAGAGGATAGCCACGCAATGCAGCCTTCAAACAAGCAGATAAAAGTTTTGGGTCATTGCTAGTTTTAAAGTTCTCAGATCCATGATCAGTTTGTGCATTGTCTTGTTCGGCTGATAAGTAGAACAATCAATCACTTTACTAAAAGAGACCTGCCTGGGAGAGCATCCTATCTCGGACATTTCATCATCAAAGGCCTCGTTCAGGTCATGGTGTTAAGCACCATCCTCAATTCAACTGAATCAATTATATATATATATTTGGCAACAAATCTGGGTCAATTATTTGGGTTTGGTTTTGACCAGTGACTTGAGGAAACCAGATTTGGGGCTTAACAGGTAGAACCGATCCCAAAAGTTTTGGATGCACTGACTAGTACAAATGATATCATTCTTCAAGGCAAGAACTTCAGCAAATCACCGGGCATGGTGGAAATGGGCTAACCAATAAGCGGTGCAAGAACTGAATAATGAGGAAGACAGAAATTTGAGACTTTAATGGGCGTGGACTGGCCTATTCTCATGTACAAATTCTTGCACATAACAGCATAGCCCTCAAAAGGGAAAAAGGAAAATCAATGTATCAGCACCAATTTAAAAAAATTCAAAACAGTAGGTTTATCAAAGAAATAAATACCCATAGGTATTTTCTCTCATGGGGGAAAAATGCTAAATATATACATGTCATATATAAAGAATATGAGCGTGATAATAATATCTTCACACCATAAAAAATGCACCATCAACAATAATTTAAGACCATGAATCCATCAGTATAGTACAGTAAATACTATAGTGTCAATCAGAAACTCAGAATAACATCATCTCTTCAGAAGGTCAGTTCTCATGCTAGAAAAATTTTGACTTGTGCCTTAGTCTTGTGTACTCAACTGTTTAAATTAACAAAAAGGGGAAAAAGGATGATGATCTTTCATAGCATTCTCTCATTAAACAAGGTTGAAGAAAAAGATCTACGTATTCTAATTTGGCTACTCCGTGACAAGTTACACTAAGTGAAAGGATGAAGAGAGAAAATTTTGCAATAATCAAGCAAATCTTCGATAATACGGGCCACCATCTACCAAAAAATTTTATCCTTTGAGATTTTGATAAGATACGGATCAGGTTCTGATAACATAAGTAATGAGAATTATTGCACAATTCAGAAAAAGTTTCAATTCATTGATCAATCTTTCTATTAATGAAGTAAAACCCTCTTTTCCATTGTGTCTACATCCATCTATAAAGAGAAGAAAATTTTGAAATGTACATTAAAATACTGAAATAACAAATGGCCACGAAGAGGTCAGTCTAACTTTACTCACCGGGCCTTCTTTCTTGACTTGAACGAGAGTCCAGTAGGTGGTGTTCGTGAGAACTCAAGTGGGATGGGTGGAGGCTGTGATTCACCGGTAAGCATACTCAATATTTCCTTACTGGTTGGACGAGCAGACGGTGACCTCTGCAGACAAAGAAGTGCTACCCTAATGCAGAGAAGAGCCTGCTCCCTGTCCAAGGACTGAAGGTAGGGGTCGACAAGATCGAGAAGCCTCCCCAAATGAGCAAGACACCTTGCCCAAGAGATGAGATTTGCTCGCTCAAACTCCGACATGGACAAGGTCGTCATTTTCAGTGGTCGCCGACCTGAGATGATCACCAACAGAAGCACCCCAAAGCTATAAACATCACATTTCTCTGAGAGTGGCTTGCCACCACTATGCTCAGGAGCAACATAGCAGATTGTGCCCCTCGTGCTCGGTGTGCTGCTCATTTCTCCAGATTTCGGAACGTCCCGACTAATGCGATCAATCCAACAGTCCAAACCGCTATGGCTATCGCTTCTCTTTTTCTTCCTCTTCTTTTCTAAAGGTGAGGTGAAGTTCTCATATTCCTGCCACAGCTGTTGCTCCCGACAACCGTGATTGATGCTCTTAGACTTGGTGAGTGCCAGAGGCTTCAGTTTATTTGACAGATCCTCATAGGCCGCCGCATCCAGCGAACAGTCCTCAGGGGGTTGACTCTTCTCCTTCTTTGTTAGTCTATCATGATACAATGATGTCCACCACTGCAGTCTTCGAAGAGTCTTCTTCCGCTCTGTTCTCTCAGTGTCTACTGGCTTCAGCAGGAATCGATCTGCAGCAGTGGCGGTCGGTGCTGTAATCGAAGTGAGCTTTGGATTCATATTCAATTCTGATTGAATCCACTGCATCACGTAGTCCTTGACATTCCCTCCTGATTCAGAATTGGGTGCCTCACCTCTGATGTCCTGCTTCCACCACCAGTCCTTGCCTGGTAAGGTTTCAATCTTCTTCCTGTGGCCTCCTTTTTGGCAACCCAATGCAGTCAGATCATTTTCACTGTCAATGCTCATTCTGTCGAAGAGAGCTGAAACATCAGAAGCTGATGCTACTTCCACAGTCGTAATTGGTGACGCCACTGCGGAGGCCTCGTCTTCCTCCATCGATCTATTAGCTGTCGAATTGCCCTTTGCCCCAAAATCTTTAAATCCAGTCATCGTGGTCGTGCTGACTGCAGTATTTTTCAGCGAACACCTGCTAGGATCAACATCGACGATCGTCTCCTCGGTTCTAAGCTGTGCGAGGCCGAAATCGGCTATTTTGGCGGAGAGGCAATCGTCAAGGAGGATGTTGCTAGGTTTGATGTCTCCGTGGATCACCGAAGGATCACACACATCATGGAGGAAGTGGAGGCTGCGGGCGACGTCGAGCACCACCCCGAATCGTCGCCCCCAGTCCATCAGCTCCGGGCACCGGCGATCCAGCAGCGCGTCCTGGAGGCTCCCCTTCGGCATCAATTTGTAGACCAAGAGGAGCTTCCGCCCGGGAGCTGCGGCGCCGGACGCGACCTCCAGCGGGTCCTCCGTAGCCTGCCGCCTCCACAAACGCCACCAACGTCGGCGGCCGTCGCCGTCGTCCGAGCAGTAGCCGATGGCCGGGACGGCGCGGGCGGAGCCCCCGGAGAGTACCCTGGCGGCGAATGCGAGCTCGTTCAAGAACTCGCGCTCGCCCTGAACGGAGCCGGACGAGTCCATCATCTTGACGGCGACAACCTCTCCTCCGGGGAGGACGCCTCGGAAGACGGGGCCGAAGCTGCCCTGGCCGAGGCGGCGGGAGGGGGCGAAAGAGGCGGTGGCTAGTCGGAGCTGGGCGTAGGAGAACCGACGGAGGGGGCAGGCGGGGGGGTCGGGGTCCGGGGCGGGAGCGGTGGGTGTGGCGCCTCCACGGGCGAGGCGGCGGAAGAGGAGCAGCGCCAGGGCGAAAGAGGGAAGGCGAAATCCGAGGTCGGCTACGGGAAATGAGGCGGTGTGTCCGCCGGGGGACGGCAGCAACTTCCGCCGGCGGAGGTCGCGAGAGGTAACTGACAGAACTCCCTTCCTTCCTTCCACACAAAGAGCGGCTTATTAATAAAAATATTAGAAAGGGAGAAGAAGTTGGCAGTTTCCCACTTCTTTCCTCTCTTCTCCGCAGTGCTGCGTCTCCCACGCTGTCCACAGCTATGAAAAGGAGAGAAACTTTATATATATATATACATATACAATTACTAATTCCAGGTATATTTAGCGGAAAAAATTGACTTTTTAATTAATTATCATAAAAACCAAAAGGTGTTTATCATAATATAGACTTTATATATCAACATAAAGTCTGTGAAGGTGATGAAACTTGTACTTAGTCTTAGCCAATAATTTTTTTTAAAAAAGAAGAAATAAAATATGGTTGAGTGGGAAAACAAGCGGTTTCCCATGCAGCATTCCAACTTTTTTTTATTCGAAGTAAGTGGAAGACTTGTTCGATAGAGTGAGGCCACCATACCAAGTCTTTTGTTTATGGTTTTGGTTTCCAGCGTTCACACATGTTTTTCCATATACGCACACACGTGACCAGAACTTGAGGACAAATAAAGATGAAGAAAAAAACAACACTGTGAGAGTGTGATGGGGGTTGAACTCCTTCCAATGCAAAATAGCAAAATATCACACTGGTGAAAGGTGTGTGTGATGGAGAGGATATCTCAGTAGAAACTTAAAATCCCAACTTAAATAAATCAAATTTCATTTTATTTATGTGATAAGTCAGTCAGGTTAACTCATCATCAATAATAGTTAATAGGAGTGGTACCATTAATTCCTAATTAATTTTAGCTCTAACCAAACACATATTATATCTTTTTTTTTAGAGAGAATAATTAGTTAAAATTATTTTAAAAATTAGATTCCGGTGAGATCTAAATCTAACCCATGTGCGGACCAATGGATAATAGTAAATAATTGCTTAGAAAGTACCACTTCTAAACCATAAATAATTTAAGATTTTTATTTGAAAAATATAACTGAATCATCTGTCCAAGTTCAAACTTATAGTTTTCCTAAAATATTAGCATGTTCAAATTACTAGTCCAAGTTTTGTTTTCCTCTAACCTTCTTTTTGTATTAATTAAGTTAAATCTAAAAGAAGTGCGGTCCAAAAGTAAATGGTCCCATTTGATTCTAAGATGTATTTCCACTAAGACAACAGACATCAATAAATTTTTTTTAAAAAATCACATAACCCTTTTTTATAGCCCTCTTGCATCATAATAATTTACACCGGTCGGTTGGTGTTGACTTGAGAGTTGAAACATAGTAGGTCATCTGATAGCTGACTCGGAATCTCTGAGCTTTCTATAAGAGTAATTATTTTACATTTATTGACTCCACATTGCAGGCGTATGTCCATTTCACCAGAGAAAAAAAAACAACATCAAACTCCTAATCAGATAGTGGTTCAAAATCCATGATGAACTGATCGATCCAATTGAGGAAACAACATGTCCGAACAATTTAAGACAAGATACAAACCGGTCCATCTTTCTATTTGCACGTTGCTTGAGATGCCCTTGCATGCATTTGAATAAGAGCTGACATTTTAGACGATGCTCCTCAAGAATCTGTTACAGAAAGGATAGCCTAACTTTTCTACAGCCCTTTGTAGTAGTACCATCTAAAAAAAACAAATCTTTACACAACTATAGGTCAGGATAAACTAGATACAGTCGATTGATTTCTGAAGGATTTCAGGGCAAGAACATTTACGTCTTCGTCAAAATTAATGAGATCAAGATGGGATTTCAATTGCTTAGCCATGTCCCAAGGATAAAGATGATGTTACCAGGGGAAAGGTTTCTTTCGCAAACATCCAGAGAAAGTATAATATGCACGCAGCGTATGTATGAACTTTTCACATAGGATCGACGTCTGTAGTTTTTCTGTATTCGGGCTTCAATTCATGGGTGCCTTGATTTGGCCCTCTCTTGTTATATATGCATATATCATGTAGTATCTCCTTCAGGAATTGCTGTGGAAAAAAATTAAACAAGTCAGTATCGAGGAGCTTGAAAAGTCGATGTGAGACATCAAATACTGGGCAATCGGTACAATGTCATGAACAATTCCCCCCATTTTACTAAGATGGCAATCACATGGGAAAAAAGTTCTACATTCAGAGAGATCGATGTTATTAATTTAAAAAAGCATACTATTCGTTGCAAATATTTTCTTCATAGAATTCTAAGTCGCTCAACATGTAGAGTTGAATGACGGACAAGACTGAGAACGACAGGCTGCAAGAAGAACTAATAATGAAAAAATGAAGTCAGTCAGTGCATTCATTTTCATCACACTGTGATTGGAGCTCAAGTACAAACCTCGGGTTGATCAGTCTCCCGAACCAGCTGTTTAAGTGCCCAATTTGATTGTCGTTCAAAGAGATTAAAGATTATACTCTCCATTTCCCGACGATCCTTCCGTGTCCGTTTTGCATCAGGTCCTTTCGCTGGTTGTAATTTACTATTGTGCTGATGCATAAATAGCATGTCTAAGTAAAACATGATCTTAATTTTTTTGAAAAAAGTAAAATGATCTAATACTTCAAGATATAAATATTGTTGGTGAACGTTAAGCATTAAAATGAGAAGGCCAAGGGAAAGGCCTAAAAGAATTTTAAGTGTTTGCATCCAAACATGCTACAAAACTAATAGAAGATCATGTGACAATACACTAATAGATGAAAACATGATCAAGATCCGAGAAGAGTACAAGGTGAATTGGCACATGAAAGTAGGCGGATTCATTCCCTCAAAAAAAAAAAAAAAACAAGTCTTACCTTTGGACCAGATTGAGCAAGACCAACCATACCAGGCAGTGGCCTCATGAGCAATCCATTATCTTTATCAAGAATCTTAAAATAAAAATTGAAAACAAGAAGAGTTTAGCTTCTGTGTAAAAAAAGTATGATGGAAATAAAATTAAGGGTAAAAGGTAAAGCTTCATCACCTGAACTTTCCTAGTTTTAATCATGGCCTTTTTAGTTCTTTCCTGGCAGAATTTACGATAGTCCCCAATATTTTCACTATGAGGCTCCAAATCAAATTTGTATTCTACCTTCCCCTCAGTAGAAAATTTTCCTACGTTATTTTTCTGCAGTTATTAGACTCCACTATGCCAATACAATAAGTATCACAAGTAGAAAAGCATTCAAGAGTAAAATGATTGAGGTTCTATATAAAAAATTAGCATCAGCAATAAGCTACCTATACAAGCTTCTCAATTATGGAAACACAGGATATTCCTCAGTGCCATCAGCAAAGTTGTAACAGTAGATTCTCAAAAAAATTTAATAATATGGATTCATCCAGAAATAGCTATAGGCATGGTAACATATGCTTACCTTGGGCAGATTCAGCGAAAACACACATTGGAACGAAGTCTTTGAACATGTTGAGTGAGTAACTGTTGGGTGCATTACCGGAAGCAGTTTCAGCCATTTCCATCTTAAACTGAATGTTTAAAACAAATTATCTCAAAGTCAGCAGGTTTTAACATAGAGGCACTAGCAGGCATAAGCAAGATTAAAAACTCTAAAAGATTTACACTTCAAATTTAACTTGACAATGGAAAAGAACACCCTACAGAATAATAGAATCATAACGACAAAATTAAATAAATCAAAAAAGAGCTTATGGATCAATCATACATGCAAAATGGATGCCACATCTACGCTACATAAACGACATATTTCGAAGTTTCAGGTACCTGTATAAAAATACGAGTCCTTTACCTTCGGATGTTTTTGGTATGAAAGATTCTTTGGAAGGAAAACATGGTTCTTAGTAATTTGTGGCTCACGAGAAAGATCAGTGCATTTGATAAACTCTAGAATCCGACCTCCGGTGGGATTTCAACCTTCATGGGCCCATTATTTTCTCACTGATGCTCAAAATGTGCTTTCAGGCCAAGGGATAGAAAAACCCTTAAGAAAAATGTTTAGATTTTTATAGAACTACTTTATCCTTGTGAGGAGAAAAATGATTCACGATTAGCTTTCGTATTAAAAAATTACAGTAGGAGAATGTCAGATAATTGTTTTTTCTTTATATGCAATAAAATAATACTTTTACGAGGCGACTGCTTTGTTGAAAATTACTTTTTATTTCAAAATATGCTTTGGAGTGAATAATTTTATTTATAACTTTCAAATAAAAAATAACTTTACTTTAAAAACCAGAAAAAAAAAATTTCCCAAAATTGGATTTTTTTTATTATAAGGTAAATGAAATCTCCAAACTCAGTATAACTTGAGGTTGCTCCTCTAATCAGGAGTTCAATTAGGATAAAGCCTCCAATTTAACGGCAAGCTCAGAAGAGAAGAAGAAAGCAAATCGATAATGGAGTATCTATCAAGTCCAACAGGAACCACACTCTTACAGATTAGGTTCCTCATATTCAACTCGAGATTCACACAGGTTCCACTAGGCGGTATTCCAATTAAACCATCTTGTGTTGACATAAGGGTAAAATCCTTGTTCGTGTTGTTAATCCAATCAAATAACATCATCCAGAAGCCAGCCTCTCCTTTTCTAGGAAACAAAAAAGATCGGCAGTCCATATTCTGGTTCTCGGTCAAGTAGATCATTTCAAATCCATCGAAAGCCACACACTTGCATCATCAAAGTCTATCAAACTTCGACTCACACAGGATATACTAGGCGTTGTATTATGCCTAAACACTCTTCTGATAAAACTCTATCAACCAATCCAATAACAAATCATCTAGAGGCCCGCCTCTTTTACTTCCAAAAAAAAAGTTAAACCCTAGAGACTAGAACGGTCCTGAGTGAAGGAGACCACTTCCCAAAACCCTAATTGTAACGCAAAGGGAGAGTAAGAGGGCGAGAGAGAAAGAGAGAGAATATGAAAATTGCCTGGGGGGAGGAGGGGTTGTCGGCGCGGAGGAGGTCGACGGATACCACGACCTTGGCGAGGACGGGGTTAGGCCTGGCGGAGGCGGCGGCGGACGACTGCCACGAATGCGACACCACGGACGGGCACTTCATCAGCCAAACCGACCGCTCCGCCCGCGCCGTATCAAGCTCGATCATCCCGCCGTCCTCCATCGCGTCGTCGTACTGCCGCTTCTTCTTGAACGAGAGGGACGGCTTCTCTGTCTCCCCTATTTATAGTAGGGGAGTGATAGTGCGGAACATGTGCTTAATATGTTGCCTGTTGTTATTTTATTTCTACGCTCACGAGTAATCAGGGTATTTTTCCAATAATTTCGGAAATATCAAGCCTATCAAATCCTAAGTTATTTTAATTTTATATCTCTTTAATTAATAATTATTTGCTCAAAGGTTATCATGCCGGAGGTCATTTGAAAAAAATCATAATGTCAACCTGAATTTATTTATATAAGATTTAGTCAGTTTCAGGTTTTTATTTTTTGATATTTTCTTTAAGAAAACAAAATAATTATAAGAAAAAACATAATATGAATCAATTTCTTTTTATCGACCAAATATGGTTTAAATTGGTATCCAACATGATTTATATTAATAAAATAAAATAAATATATGGTTTATATTACTTACGTCATAAGTGTGGTTTAAGCGGCATATCTTGGTTTAATTATTATTTTTAGTAACATGAGATAGGAGAGATGTAAATTAAGTGCAAGACATGAAACTTACTTGAACAGTATGGGTCTTAGGATGCATCTTTTATAGACTGCAGAGAAGAGTCTTGTTAAAACAAGGATGACACTAAGGAAGAAAACCAACATAAATACTGTTGAATATAATTAAAACTAAGTTACATCATCTGATGTATTATGGGATTATTATTCATGAATAAAATTATTTTGTAATGAACATGGTATTGAAGGGAATCCATAACCCTTCGATCACAATGATACACATCATTGGGTTTACCTCTGTCTCCTAAACTGGGAGAACAAGAATTGCAAAATTCCTTTATCCACAAGTCACAACCCTCCTGACGAGGACCATTCAACCAACGCAAATGCTACCAAAAAAAATAGAGCGAGAGAGGGAGAGGGAGGGAGGGAGAGAAGATCAAGATCGACGCTCTTTCCTACTCCTCCTCCTCGGAAACTAGTGCGAACGAGAATGGATAGAACTTGTATCCGTCTCCCTCGTAGAACTTATTCTGGAACTCGACCCAGTGGAGCCTCAATGCATGCAAGAATGCACTTAGCGTTTCCATCACGAGCAAGACGCCAATGGTGGCGAAGATGAAGACGATGATGCCGATTACGAGAATCAAGACATTGTTAAACCTGGTAAGTGAGGAATTCCATCAGTTAGGCACAAAAGAACTTGATGGCGGACGTATGATTAAATTATATTGAGAAATCGACTAGGAAGAAAAGAACTTGCCCCCATGCTAGAAGAAGAACCTTCTCATAGAACACACTAGACAACTCTGAATGAGCAAGACTGCAAAAGGAAGGAAAAGATTGTTATCATTCATTAGCTCGCAAGTTATACGGTCGGAACATAAGATAAAAAAGAAGGGTATTCAGCTTTAATCAGTCTCCCACGGTTGTCCAATCAGAATTATATCTTGTAATTATTTTTTCATCCTCTCACCTCAAGGCACTCCTATATCTCAGCTTTTCCTCATGGAATGTGGTAATCTTTAAACAATATGCATATAACTATAATAGATTCTCATTTTTCTTCAAAATATCGGAAACATGATCACATTCATTCCTAAGCTCACCAAACTTCTGGAGCATCAACAACATAATAACTACTTGAGCATGTTCTTTCCTAATTCCACAAGCATTAGTCCTGATCTCAAACTATAACATATACTGCATGAAATCAAAATATTCTAGGTTAAACTTTAAAAGCAGTACTCCTGACAGGTTGCAGCCACAAGGGAGCAAGATGAGGAGAGTTGCGGAACCTTTGCTTCCATTTGCAAAATAGGCAATGTTGATCTAAAACATGAGCTTTTATGGATAATATATTTTATGCATCACAATCAAGTACCAAAAAACATAACACCCCAAGAGGAAAAGTATACCTGAGAGCCCACAGACGAAGATACGATGCAGTATTTGAAACTGCTCCAAGGACAAATTCTATAGTATGTATTAGTTGGTGGACAAAAACTTCACTAAACTCAAACTCCTCATGGGCCCCATGTGAATCACGATCATGCTCAATCTCAAGTGACTCTTCAGTGGTCTGGAGCGCGGTGTATGATTGACCTTGATGTCTCTGAGTCAACAACAACTAAATATGATCAGTGCAAGCAGCACCAAAATTTCTAAAAAAAATACAAGCAGCACCAAAATAGAAAAGAAAAGGTAGAAGTTTATAGTACCTGATCATGCTGCCTCTTCAAGAGAAGGGGCTTGGGAAATAACATCCACGGAACTGAAACAAGGGCTAGGAGGAGCAGCACAAGCTGATAGCACGATGAGGAAAAGAAAATAAGAAAACACAGAGGTTGGAAATAAACAACAGGAGACTTTATTGCTGATGACCAACCTGAAGTTTTTTCTGGCCAGGAAATAGCTGGTTCTCACCTAAGTCATCTGTAGGACTTAGAAACATGTATATCATTACATGGTACAGATCTGCTTGTGAACCAGTCCACCATTTTACAATAATGAGGAGTGAAAGGTATCCGAACAAACTGTTCAGAAAGATTAACTGCGGAACAAACATATACCTGCAATAAAAGTTCCATAATATCACTTAGGTGTTAGGTCACCTATACTATAAACAGGGCCAATCATAAAAAACTTCTATTAAAACAATCTAACAGATCCTTTTTTCTGACAAAGATAATTGATGCTGTGATTTAACACTGCTTTGCATTATATTGATAAAAATTTAAACTTTCATATTGCATTACCATTTCACATAATGGCAAAAATCGAAAAGTAATCAATAACAAGTTTGAGTTCAAATATCTTCTGCATAAGTCATTATCAATAACAATGCAATGATTGACATCATTTTATAGATCTGAAGTTTTAGGCTGTTCAGTGTAGTATGAAAAACCCATGTGCCAATTTCCCCTAGGTGATGGCAAAACATAATGGCACTTATAATAGTAGTGATTGGTTGATGTCGTGTGGTACAACATTTAATGGTCATGTTAAAATAAACAAGCATGCAAGAGTTCTTTAAACCTATATAGGAAATAAACATGTAAGCCTCGTGGACTAATCAAATAAACAATACCAAAAGGCTTGTGGAGACAACAATACCAGTACTTACTAATGGATAACACCATGTATAAGAGAGGTTCTACGAGCACAAATAAATATCAGCATTTCAAATTACACCCAAGCTAAAGTTGAGATCTGGAAGAAGAAATTACCATATATTGAGATTATTATTGAAGAACTTAGCATTAAAATAGCTCATAATAATGCCAAGATTCATTTGTGCCACTCCAATAAGGATAGACATCTTCATCTTCAATGAGTTAAGGAATGGCAGCTCGCTTCTGCTGCCATGCCACACAGGATCAACACCAAATGGGTATGTTGCTCTCAATTTAATCAACCCTTGTGTAGTGGCATCACTGCAGTAGAACATGGATTACAAATTTTACAATAGATCTAATAAAAATTGTTAAAATAATTAGATGTGTCTCATCATTCCATACCTGCATGATGGATCACGACAGGCATAAGCAGATCGACCAAACAGCTCAAATGGGACAGAGAAGAATTCGTTATAGATCAATCCAGTGTAGATTGAGAACAATGCCATCATCATGATCACATAACGACCACCAAACATCATCTCCATGATGTCTCCGAGTTTCTGCAAAAAGGAAAAAAATAACAATATATCCCCTGATATAAATAAAAAGGAAATCTCAAGAATTTAGAAATAAGAGAATAATCAAGAGTGCCACTAAGAAATGTGTTAAACTAATACAAGTGTCATAGCTCATAGTAAACCAAACAAGAGTACAGTGGCTTGTCCTCATTAGCTAAATATAGACTAAATTACAACAGTAGATCAGCATTGCAAATCATACAGAATGTCAAGAGAAAAAATAAACCAAACACTATCGGCAATTCAATTAGTGCTTTAAGTGTAAAATTTGTGTTGATTTATGCTAGAGATGCAAGACTATATGCACAGAGCTGTAGAGGAATGGATAAATGCACCTAGCAATTGCACATACAGCATAACCTGCTCGTTTCCGCATTTTAAACCAGGTTCAATTTAAAAAAATACAATAAATCTAGGAAAAGAAGATGCCAGTTAAATGCATTAATCAAGCCTTACATCTGGCTGAGCAACCATGTCCTGGCTGGCAAGTTCATGCCAACATCGGAGATCCTGTTGCTCTCTTGTTATGCAACAGAAATATATTGTACAGGCATGATCATCACATTCATTGATATTAGGAAACCAAAAGTTTTGACCATAGAAACATTTGCGTCTACCTAGCAGCTTCCTTTCCCTCTTTGTTATCTTTTTTTAATATAAGCAGAAAATATTCTTAGTAACCCGAGTTACTGCATTTACATCCTTGTATAACTTAACTTTCTTTCCAGTTTATGTGTATGGTAGGCATTTCATAGCAAACCTGTCCATGTTGAAAAGGGTTGGTCGGAGGGATCCATAAAAACCTTGAAATCTTGTATTACCAGATCTTCAAAAATCAAAAACATAAATAATTAAGCAATATCAGGCATCTTGAATATGTCCCAACTTTTGGACTGACGGATTGACCCCTAATGGGCACACACAGGGCCATTGTTTATTTTTAGTCACGGACAACAACTTGAGCCACCTGATTTAGGGCTTGAAGGTAGGCCGCCTGATCTAAATTTTTGGGTTCTAATGGAACATAAGGTGAAAGCTTGGCTCGACCTAAATTATAACTAATTTTAACTTCATAATTATTTATTACTATATTTTTTACTATTTTTATCTTTTTATTAGATAATTTTTTAAAATTAAACCACGTGACTGATTAGAATGTGGTGATTCAAATTTAAGTCAGCATTCTGCAATTTATTAGCCATACGGTTCATCAGCCAAAATTATCCTGAATTTCCTAGTTAACTGTTAAGAAAATTTGCTACCCCAACCTACTCTACTAGCCATAGATATTGAAATTCCTGCTGCAATTATTCAGCAAAGGGGGTCATCAAGTTGCTAAACACAGGTTAAAAAGGATCATAAATTCAAATCTCTTATACAAGACTATATCATTAACAAAATTAGATATAGGAGCCTCAGAAGAACGGAGGAGAACATCCCAATAGAATTAATTAGGAAAAAATGGTAACTTACAAAAAGCTCAAAGTACTTTTCAAAAATTCATTCATCCAAGTCTAGCACTCTACTTATAATCTGTTCTGCGTAGTGCTATAGATGATAAAAATTGTTACTAGATAACAATATATTTGATTAATTTGTTTGTATCAATCATCTAAGACAAACGCAGTTTCATATAACAATTATATTAATCAGTTTACTTTTATAGGCTACCTTATAGACAGATTCCGACAATCGAATGTCTCACAATTTTGTGACTAAATCATTGGTATGTGGCATCATAAGAGTTTCATTTCAAATTTAAAACAAACTCAAGCAGCTAAACCTGGAGGATGTACCCTTTCCATCATGTTATATAAGTTAAAACACAACTTTATATGCATAGTATCATTCAGTAACTTCAAAAAACCTGGAAGATACAAGCAACATTTAGGAGGGCAAGAGCTCACTTGAGAAGATAATTTTTTTTCTCGGAGTATAAGTACCATCGTGGACAATAATAAGCATATACCATGACCCCAATCACCAAACATGACTGCAAACAAGAAAGGAAATGTGACAATGGTATAGACACCAGGATTTGCCTCTTGATACTTCGCAATCCTGCAATATGCACAAGGGTTTATTAGGGTCACTACAAAATGAAAATATGAGCATTAAATGTAAATGGTAATATATTATTCTAGTAACTCATGATATAAAAAAATAAAAATTTATCCTCACTCTATAACAAAGAGTGCTAATGAACTTAAGAATTTGTAGAGAAGGATCATGAACTGAACCAATCAATGTTAAATCTATGCTAGATACTACTCACTGCATGATCGCAGTTTGACAGGTTGCTCTATGCCAGTACAAGCAGCATCAGGCATTGAATGTATTAGAACACGCTAAATGCCATGTTGAATTACTTCAAAGTTCATGACACAAGGAAGATACTAGCAAATATCAACTGTATGATCCAGCACTTGTGCCATTGTACATGTTCTTTTTGATGTAAGACATTCTACATGTGTTGAGTTGGCATGCCTGCTGCCAAGTAAAAAGATGGAAGCTTGGAGAGGATCAATGAATGAAGTCATAATATTGCAACCAAAAGTTTATTTTAGCTAGCCTCTATCATTATTGTACTCACCCATATGCATCAACAATTTCTTGAAAAGCAGAAGTAAATTTGTTTGTCCTGAAGTATGTAGGGGGAGATTCTTTGGTATGAAGGACCTGGAAAATAGAGCCAACTTGGGAATTGCTATCATATGTAGCACGCTGCAATGTATCTTGAATCTGTAAAAATGAACATATATTATCAATATTAAACACCTACAGAATTTTAAAATATAAACCACATTGTGTAGAAATTGCAAACTAATGCAATACCTGACTAGATGCAAAAACAGGGCTCCAACCCTCAGCGACTAAGCATTTCTTTGTCACATCAAAGCTGAGCATGTTTAATGTGTGGTAAATAGATTTCTCCCTCTTTACCTGAAATAGGTTAAAAGCTTGATGTTAACGATATTAGTAACAATAGAATAATATATGATATCTATCTGCTTTGTTTTATGTTGTCTTTTAAATTACTATTCTTTGTGAACTTCCCTCTGCGTTTTCTTGTTTTTCCTACTTTTATCACCATTGGTGGACTGAATGCAAATTTCCATTTCAAAAAAAATGATATTAGTAACAATAAGCAGGCAAACTCCTTTACGGAAGGTTTACTCACAGAATATTTCGACTAGCAAGTTAAAGTGAGGAACAGTGATAACAAAATACAGCAACAAGCATGAACATAGCTTCTTACTGATTTTGTAAAAAGAGATGACATAGCACGAGACACCAGCCATTATGGGAGAATTAAAGTGGACCTTTCTTGATAGGTTATTCTAATGAATCAAACAATGTCTTACTCAGGTCATAAAGGAATACTCTTAACTGTGAGGTCAACATAATTTTCTTGTCAATTTAATGCTATCGCAAATACAAAAGATAAAACACTACAAACTAAAAACTAACCAAGTTATTCCATTGCTCAAACTGGTAACTTAGATTCTTAAGTATGTTATCACGGTGTAGCAACCCGACATCTATTGTGGTCTTCAACTCTGTGGTTTTTCCAGAAACCTGTGAGCAAAACTTTCATGGTTAAATTAATTGCATAATGCAACTTCTTTTAACAAAAAAAATAATACTGATAGAATCAGGCAAGCAAGGACCGAGGATATTATAGGCATAACCATCAGTTCACCTTCTATAAGAGAAAGTCATAATGCAACTTCACCAAATATAATGGATACAATTAGACATGGGTTAACATCTTGTTCTAGCATTAAATGATGCCAAATTGCAAAAAAAAACCAAAAAAAAACAATTTGAATATGAATGCCCAAATCAATGATTTTAATTCTAATACCTATGTGAATGTTTAGAACCATATGGATCTAGACATAAATCTTGTGAATAGCTAAGTTCTTCACAACTTAAAGTGATATAGAACGTATTGAGAACTCACACATTTGGAAGCTCTCCCAATTTGAAGAATCTTTCAAATCAATAGCATTTTCATGACTTGGGTGGTATTTCCATTAATTAACTGAAATATCATGGTTTCAATCTATGAATCTGATCGAGGGCCTAGTTGTAAATATGAAAAAAACAACAGGGGTTTTATGGGTTTATACACGATCTGCAATGTGTATCGCTTGACATGCACTGTGTTGACAAGGTGCTGCCCAAATATATGCTAAGCTGTACAAACCAAGTATCATGTCGACTGACCAATATAGCTTGGTCCATCTACAGATTCATGCTCGGACCAGTAGATTCCAAGTGATACCCTCAGTATTTTAATTTTTGTTTTCAACCATGAAGACCATAGGCAGACAAAATCATGTTAGAATGATTGTACAGATACATTGCATAGTCCAAAGCAGTGTCAATTTAAGTCAGAGAAACTGTTTTACATCTTAACAGAAACTCTGGACATGCCTGGCATGTCCTAGTGAAGCCTAGCAACACCTAGAGTCAGCAACAAAAATTCAAGTGAAAGGATGTCCTTTCTACTAACTAACAAGATCCTTCTTAGCATTATTGACCTTGTAGTCATGCACATTAGAGCTCCACGTTGAACTAGACTGTGTTTAACTTTATTAAGATGAGTACAGAAAATACGTAACATCATAGGTGATATGCTGCACTGGTATTAAATAGTAAAACGAATACACGGAGTAATTTGAACCTCAGTGATCATCTGAATTTGTTTTCCTACATCTTCTGTGAATGGATACCGATTTGCTCCAAAAGCCTCACATATCTTAAGAATCTTGGTCTTTGCTCTTTCCCCAGAGTAGAAGACAACAAAAACATTTTTGGCAATCTGCAGATCAAACAGTGAGGTAAAGAGTATGGACACAGTGAAGGGCATAAAATGAAAAATCACTGCAGAAAGAATGTAACAGCTTTAAGAGCACTTGGTGCTTCCCTTATTGATAGGGGTGTAAAAATGTACAGTTAATTAGAAAGCACATTTTTCTATTAAACACACTTGTAATCAGTCTCCCTGTGAGGAAAATCTGACCTTTTCACCTGAAATTGGATCGACAACAGGATTATCAACTGCAGCTTGTCTAAGAAACATATTGCCCCTAGTGGCACGAAATAAAATTCTTTCAAAAGCCATAGCCTTCTCTTTGGGCACAAGTCCACTTACAAAGCCAAGTTTTACTTGCTTTGTTGGTTCTGTGAGCATTTCCTGGACAATAAATAACTAGAAGGTTACTCATCAATTCAACAAACAAATAGAATGATGTACGAGTGAGAGATAAGATACTTGTTCTGATAGCAACGGACTATCAAGAGAACCATCACCAACTTGCTGTGCCTCAATTTCTCTCTGCTGAGCTGTAGCTCTGCTTTGGGCTTGGTAGAAAAACTCAGCAGCCTGCAAAGGAAGAAACTGCACGCTGAATAACAGAAATTTTAAATGCTCAGTTAGAAAGAAAGACTTCAAGGAATATTTCACTAATGTACATTTAAAAAGGAGAAATCTAATATAAGGTTTTAAAGGCAATGAAGTCCATAGTGTGAGACGGAAAGATGTGACAGGTGCAACATACATAATCGTTGTTTTGCATTATCAGAACCAAAAAAAAAAAAAGTTTTTTCAGATGTATAAAAATAGTTCATATACCCAGAACAGATAAGTTAATACAAATTTTGGATATAGGCAACAAGTTACTTGAGTTAATTGAATGTCTAGTCAATCATGCAGGTACCTAGTAATCATAAAATAATAATTAGTTATATTTTATCAGAAAGAACATAAGTTTTGTGAGTATGAAAATGCATGTTGCAAATTCAGAAGACTGAGCTATGCTACCCAGCTCGTTGAGCATTTATCCCATCCACAGCTGTTAGCAACTAAGAATATAAAAGCCTGAGATGAGGAGATAGGAACTGAAAAAACACAATAGATCTTTGTTTTTCCAAGCAACAACTTATTACAAATGCTCCTAAGTCATGCTTTACAATCCACTTGAACTTACTTTGGGTCTCCTTTGTTGGGTGAGCTAATAGTCACATTCATAGCATTAGCCATGAAGTAGACCAATTCTTAAAAAGAAAGTGGTCGAATTAATGGCCTGTGTGCAGCATTTATGTTTGCAGTATGTCCATCAAAATTGCCCGTTAATAAGAATTATAAGCAAAAAAATGACATAAATAACAAAATTCACAACAAATCATGTCAAACCACGTCACCCTCTATAAGAATTATGAGAAAGAAAGGTATATATAACAATAGCCACGACAACATGCAAATTGCCATAAGGATTGCAGCCCATGGGTCCTGATTCAACAAAAACACCATATCTAGCTACTAACATACTAATATACACTGGTGAAAGGAATACGTACCTTTTTTAGAACTAACATATATTCCAATAATTCATTGTAAGATCTTTGCAATTTCTCATTGTTTGAATTAACTTCAGTTAGCTCAGCTTCAAGCTCTCCAAGTTTTATCTGTCATAATTACTCAAGTTTAACAAGGCATACAATTTGTATAGAGAGAGGAACATTTATACAAATGTATAGGCACTTTAACAATGATAAGTTACCTCCAATGCATCAAAATCAATGCGTGCTTGTGTTGACGTCACCCCTGAATGTGATATACCTGCCTTTGCCATTTGTTCCTTGAAGAATCTTAACTTACGTGCCATTTCACCACATCTTTTGATCTACAAAGCATATGATCTTTCAATAGCGAGCAATTGGACAATAGGTAGAGCGACAAATTTTCAAATTTTCAACATGGTAACATGGAATGGTTATTTGAATACATAATATGTTGAATTTGAATAATGTATCAAAATATTAAAAAGTTAATTATTACAAAAAACTGAATAAATACATCTTCTCCCTTTGAAGCTTAAAGAAATTTTCAACTATGTTGCAAAAAATTCACTAAGCATTCTAGAAAAATTAAGCATGATACCTGATTAGCGTACGTCCTCTGGAAGGGACTTTTATCTGCATTGAGCTGAAGGAATTGCATATTAGAAAAAAATGAAATAAAACTAAAATTAGGTAATGGAAAATACAACTTCGAATATTTGAATAAGCCATGAGGGACCATGACAAAATGATGTGCACTCCATAACTTCAAAGAAAAATATAATCATTAGGAAAAGAATTATTAGATTTGGAACCTGTTGTTGGCATCGTGGATGTAAGCATGAGACAACTTACCCATTATCGAATGGCTAATATCAATGATGAAGCAAAACATTTTATGTAGGTATGCACTATGCTCTTAATTCTACCATCAGTCATAGAGCCATCAAACGATGGAAATGAAATCAGTTGCAGTGTTGCGTGGGAATCATGCAGCGTCATATGCTTTTATTCAAGGGGTTGCACTGTTGCGGGTAGGATCCTCGATCGATACAGAGAACAGGTGGTGATCGCCGACAGAATCAAAGATCAAATAATGGACGCGAGAGAGAAAACAATAAGATAAAGCTGAACCAGGCAAGGGATGGAAAGATCGCAGCATACATCTTTGAATTGGAGAAGGCCGAGGTCGCCAAGGTAGGAGAGCGTGAGATGGGCGGACTCGACGGGGATGATGATCCGCACAAGCTGCATCGCCTCCGACCGCATCAGATCCATGGAGGGGCAGCAACCACGGCGCTCCCGCCCCATGTTGAGCCGGTTGTAATCCCCCATTCCCCCGCCACTCTACGATCCGTCAAATCCGACTCCGATGCCGACGAACAACAGCAGATTAGGGTTGGAAACGAAGCCCCGGAGCCTCGATATGCGATGAATTAGATTGAGATTGGGATCGCTTCCGGGTCGTCCCCCTCCGTTCTGATCCGCTGAGGAGAGAGAGATATCTGGAACGGACAAAAATAAATAAATAGCATTTTGGTTTTCTGGCGAATTTTAATTGGTTCGGACCCCTGACATTTTACAAATTTCCGTTTTAGTCTCCTGATGCAATAAATCCTACCCCAATTTAATCCAATTCTATCCGCGACTTGATAAGATTATTAAATCAGTAAAAGAATACTGAAAACATGTAAGGACTAAAGTGAATAATAATTCTTCGTGGGGATTTCAATATTTAAACAAATCGTATCCCACGTGTCGACGAGTCCCGGCTCGGTCGTGGAAAACTTTCCTGTGGTTAAACTCCAAACGACAACGCAGAGAAGGAACAAAATGTTATATATATATATATATAATGAATAAGATAATAATTAATATTAAATATATCACCTTTTAAATGTTTTAATTGTACTAGACTGTGGGCTCAGTATTTTATTTTCTGGTTAAACTTCTATCGACATTAAAAAAAATGAAGATTATTTGTCATACTTTAATGTATGTATTTTCGAATAATTAGGGGGCAAATTGGCCCAAACCATCCACCCATATCGGATAATTAGGCTGTGGCCCAAATCTGCTCCAATATATGGCTCGTACAAAAAGATAAGTAATGGAAAGGCAATTGAAGCACAACCCAGGGTTTAGTTTTTTTTTCCTACTGTTCTTTGTATTGAATTCTTATCTTTTAATGATTATATTTTTTATTATATAATTTATATAAGTAAAAAATCTAGTCGATCAGTAAATATAAACGCAGGCACGTGGATGTGAATAATTATTTAATAAAATTTGAATATATTAAAAATGATTTTATAAAATTCAAAATCCAAATTAAGATGAAGATTACATGCTTATCCAATTAAATTTGAAAAAAAAAATAAAACAGAAATAGTCAGATTGAAACCTACCTTTAATAAGATAAATGAAGATGGCTCGTGAATTCATGCACCTCGTTCCACACAACATAATTATAAGGAATGATTAGTAGTTTTTTTAAGCAAAAGTTATCACCGACGAGTGGAGACGATAAATTAATCCTATTGCTCCACGTAAGTAGTAGATAGATTATTTATTTATTTATTTTATAATATATAAAAAAGATAATTCTTCTCCCTCCGTGTTGAGGTCAATAAGTCAGCCACCGGGAAACAAGGTGAAGAACACATGTCATGGCGGAGGACCCAAATTATAATTTAAAAAAATCCACAGATAAAAATTAATTATCAACTCTACACAATTATAAACGTATTGTAAATTAAAAATAAGGGAGGGGGACTGATCATGGCATTAATTAGCATTAAATGGACAATGGAATTTGGTTAACATGTATGCAGATCGAGTTAGAGTTGGTGGTCAACAGGCAATGTCCAATTTCGTTGGGTGCCCTAATTGCTCCATCTCCCAGCTCAGCTTCGGTGCCTCTCCATCATGCATCGGCACATAGTTCTGCATCAGAAGATAAGATCAAGGTAAATACGGGCATTCTAAGTTTAAAGTCAAGCGAGGGGGAGAGGGGAGAAGGAGGACTCGTGTTTTAATTACCTCAAGTTTGGATAGTAATTCGTAGGCATTCTCTGCGGAGATGATGATATGACGTGCAGCAGGCGTGACGAATCCATCATCCACGGCCTTGTCGATGAATGTAAGTAGGGAGTTGTAGTACCCATCGACGTTGAGCAAACCAACCTACGTGTAGGATTTGTATGATTTTTTTAAAGAACGATGGAGCTGCAAGCAATACGATGCATCAGAGAAGAGGGGAAGTATTTACCGGCTTTTCGTGGATCCCTAACTGCGCCCAAGTTATCACTTCGAGGAGTTCTTCAAGAGTACCGTATCCGCCTGAGGAATCAAGGGACACGGAAGAAGAATACTTCAATCGTTTCTGCAAGCAAAATTTAACGGGAGGTGTGCAGATCTAATATTATACCGGGCAAAGCAATGAAGGCATCAGCTTGGCGAGCCATCTCGGCCTTTCTCTGGTGCATTCCTGCGACGGCCCTCACTTCCCCTACCGTCTCTCCTGTGATCTGCACAATTTTAAAACTCGAACTGAACCTTCGATTCTAACTAGTAATTAAGAAGGGGGGGGAGGGGTGTAGACATATATATGTATGTACCTCTCGGGGCATCAGAGTTCTTGGGATAACCCTGCAAATATGATGCGACCATTAATTATAGCAGAGGGTGAAAGTAAAAAAGAATAGGGAGGGTGGCTTAGTTTTAGTCCGGTTATAATTATAATTACCCCAGGACATGGCGGCCACCATGATGAACAGCTTGGGAGACGAGTCCCATGAGGCCAATACTTCCCCCTCCGTAGACCAAGTCGATCTTCCTCTTCACCTGTTCGTGACACCAGCAGAGCAGAGAGGGAGTAAATTGATTAGTTAATCAGATGGGAAAAAAAGCAGATAAGTCTGAGGGTGCGTGGGAATTGCTCTTCCCCCCCAATCTCACCAATTCATGACCGAGTTGGATTGCCGCAAGCTGGTAGCTTTCCTTCTTCCCAGGGCTGCTGCCGCAGAACACGCAGACCCTCCTAAACCTGGAATTTTTAGATGAAGAAGATGATGATGATGATGATGCTGTTGCCGTCCTCTTCCCCGTCAGAGCCTGACGTGCTGCTTCACCTTCCATGATGGTAAACACAGCTTCTCTGGTTGAAGAAGAAGAAGAAGATGATGATGTCGTCGCCTTCACCATCAGAGCTTGTGCTGCTTCGCCCTCCATTGAAAACACAGCCTCTCTTGCCGAAGGAGAAGAAGGAGAAGGAGAAGGAGAAGAGGGGAATTGAAGAGAGGAGGAAGGCAGCAGTACTGTGCTGTGGTGGTGGTGGTGATGGTGGTGGTGGTGGTGATGGGGGTTTCCTTCTTGTTCTTGCTCCTTTTAAAAAGGGTTAAAGAGTAGTGCTCAGGGGAACAGTGGAAGAGATAAGCCATCCAGGGCCCTCCTCCCTCTCTCACTCTCATGTCTCTCTCTGTCTCTATATCACATGGCCAATTCCCAGTTCAGAAAATAAAATTAAGCAAGCAAATGCTCTAAACAAAAAAATTTGAGGATAATTATTTCATCGGATCGATTTATAGGAATATATTACTCCAAACAAATTCTCTTACCCCCTCCCTCCCAGTGACATGGGGGAGGAGTTTTGCCTGCATGTGGGACTAATTAATCGATTAATCCATGCATTCATCAAAGGATGGTGGTAAGTAGGTTTCTTAGAAAGTTCCAGTGGAACGACATCCAAAACTAAACTTGCTTTTGATAGTCTTTTAATAAGAGAGCGAGAGATGATGGAGAATAAGGTATGCAGGTGGGGCCGGTGACAAACTGGAAACCTCCACAATTAATTCGCTTCATCTCTCTAAAACTAAACTGATAAATTATGAGGTGCGTTCATGCACTTTATAATATATCAGAGGATTCTTATTTAGCTTTGATCCTGTTGGTTCATGGAGGATTTGCTTCTCATCAGTTCATATTATCATTTTGAGTTTTCTTTTCCCTCTGCCTTTTCTTCAATTTGCATGTTTCGTCATTTAAAAAAGAAGAAGGAAAACACATCCACATCCAATCAGCAGATGCCCTACAACACACGAGCACAGAGATACCTCCTGCCGCAAACTTTCGGTGGTCAAACAAAGGTTTAATGGCCTTGCCAGAAACCCTAATATATATTTCTCCCTTTCCTTCATCGTCTCCTCCTCGGCCATTCTTTTGCTACGTCTCGTACCGAAATGAATCCAATTGAGGACGAGATGAGAGCAGCCTCCTCCCGGGCCGGGGCCCCTCCTTACCTTGCCTTGCTGCTTTCTTTCTTCTTCTTCTTCTTCTTCCTCTTCTTTTCCATTCGTTTCCCACTTGCTGCGACTCTGCCCTCGCTTTAAAGGGAAGTGTGTCGCATCGATGGGATGGCAGTGATCTGCAGGTGGGCTGTAGGGGAACAACCAGACACAGTTGGGGATGAGATTGTTTGTCCCCTCACTCTCACTCTCGCTCTCAGAATCATCAGGAGATTAATTAATGATGCACTTGCTCGTAATGCACCCCCCTGCATGGAGATCACTGATTTGATTCCTCGGCTATTTGAGAATGGCAACCGCATCCAGTACTTGTTTTGCTTCAACTGGGTACTTCTTTATTAGGACTTGGACTTGGGAGACGAATCATCCATCCATCCATCCATCCATCATGCACTGTCCTCCTCATTGGATGGTTAATATAATATACCGATGTAGTCCTACAATTAAATCCCCAAGTCATGTGTTTTCACTTTATATGATAATTCAACTACACTGCACAATTACTTTTTTTTTTAATAAAAATTTTTAACATTTGTTTCCCACGTTTATTTTATTTATTTATGTTTTACGGTTGTATTTTTTCAACAAACAAAAAAAATTTATTCCTCCTGCACGAATCCGATATGAACAAGGTGGAAGAATATTCTCGGAGTCCATCATCAGCACCCTATAAATTCCCCCTATCCGCATCCTACGCCATTAAAGAACACAATTGGTTGGGGGGTTGATAGGATCCCATCTAAGATTCTAAATCAACAACTAATTTCTAATTCATTATATGCGCATAGTAATAATAATTTATATTCTTTATGGTGCTCGTAGTCAAACACTTGCACCCCAATAACAAGCAACCTTCTCCACACGGCAAACTCTCTCCGATCTTTCCCTTCACTTATTGCCCCATCATCTCTGATGTCACCGGCAGCATTGATTAATAATTAACTCTGAAATCATCATATGGCGACGCTGCCAGCTCATACCGTAGCTAGATGTCACAGATGCTCAGTTCCTCACATCCTAATAATTCCTAATCCCGCTCTAATTAATTAGAGCAGACGAATTTTTTGCGCAGTTTTATTTCGTCGATGATTTATTCGGTAGATTTTTGTGCGGGTGAATGAATCATGGAGGGAGGGGGGGTGTCGACATTTGAGCGTTAAATATGGGCCACATAAATTTATTTTTAATCCCACGCGTTAATGCTAATGAAAGGGACGCACTATTAATCGATTAATTAATCAATTAATGTTTTCAAAGAAGAAAGCTGTTCAGAGTTGAACTCAGCACATCGGATGCTTATTTTTTTTCAATTACAAATTATTCTCGGAGTAAATAAAGCTAATATTAATCTCAGATATTTTTTTTGTTTATTTACATATTTACACGTGCATTCGACTAAAAATACACGCAGCATCGCCTTGGTAGGTCAAACGTGTATCGCTTTGAATCAAAGTAAATGCCGACGATTAAAATAGAATCCCTTCCCTGTTGGGGAAACTGAGAATAATCTGTATAGCTACTAGCTATTCCTAGTCAAACTATCAAAAAAAAAAATATCCTTACATGCAGCAAACGCTCCTTTTTCTTCATTCTTAATTCTTAATTGCGCATGCATTCATCAGGAAGAACAAACCCCTCTTTTAGATATATAATAAAAAAGAACACACTCTTTTTTCTTGCACAACAATGTTTATTATTACTAATGTCTTAAATAATTTATAAAAAAATTGCTAGTGCTAATCTTGTCACAGCATGTTGGTAGGTCTCCGGTCTCCAATCCTCCCATGTCCCCAACCGTTCCTCCGTGCATGGGCATCAAAATTCCAAAAGCTCAAGTGCCACTTTTTGGTGTGTTAGGGCTTCATTGGACCGAGGGAGGATATTTTAATTAAGCTCTCTCTTTTCCTAATCGACCGATTAATCTTCCGTGTGGACTCTTCCCCTCCCTCCGTCCTTAAATTAATTTAGGCTGCAAGCACCATGTCCTCCTTGATTACATACTTTTGATGACATCCTTAGCTCGATCACAGCAGAGAAGGAAGCTCCGTCAAGGAACAAGCAGACATTTGGGTTTTTGTATGCATGCAGCAATCAAACAAGCAAGCTAAAAAGCTGCCATCTTAGGAAGTAGGTAGTAGTTGTGGGAGGAAACCTAATTGATTACTTAATTATTTTCTTTGTTTGATCCGTCGGTTGATTCGATCGACGATGATAATGCTGCAAGCAGTCCGTGGAATGGAATGAGACGGAATGCCGTCGGCTACGTGATCTATAAAAAAAAAATTTAACTGTTGGGTTGGGCTTAAGTTTGGAGTTAAGAGACCCAGTTTCTTATAATCCAGACCCATCGTCTCTAAAGATTTTATCACAGGGTTATATACAATTATGTTCACCGTCTTAAAAATACTCACCGTGTGTGTGTGTATATATCAGTCTTGCTTGGAGGCGATGAATCAGCGGACCTAAAGGTGTTCCGGATTAGGAATGCCCTAGAATTTATTCGCAAAAGTGGATGTTATGATGAAGCCAAGGAGGGTTTGTGACCTTTTCGGATCATTAATTGCTTAATGGATCCAAAAGGACAACCGGGTAATCAATGACGATGATTACGGCGGAATGGGGATGCTGCAACGAATGAATGGTCCGATCCGACCAATACCCGCTCGGAGTCCGATCCGAAGACTCCAACTCCGTCCACCATCACGTGCTGGAGAGAGACGAAGAATTTAATTTAATAAAAATTGCGGTCCCTCTTCGTGCCCGTTCGTGTCACGTGCCGACTCGCGTTTCACCCCATCAAATATGTACCGATCACGTGCCAAGTGATCGTAAAGGTTCGACTTATATATATATATATATAAAGAAAAAGATGACGGGCTACGATGATAAATAGATTTTTGGGTGCACGAGGATGATGGGTGGTGTGGATAAGGTTGACGGAGCCCAATTCGTAAACCCAGCTCTCCGGTGAAATAATAAATAATTCTTTTTCTATTCTACGAGAAAAGAGAAAGAGGAGGAGGAGAAGAGGGAGAGGAAAGGAAAGCATCTAATTAAAAGCGCGCAAATCCACTTTGGTCGCGTCGGAAGAAATATTACTACCGTGAGCAGCGTTCGCTTTCTCATTTTCCTCCCTTGCATGCGTTGCAATAGAATAAAGAGCCTCATAGTAAAAAGCTCTGCTATAATTAATTAATAAATGTGGTTCTCCACAGCTAACATTCTCAGCAGAATTACTGTCTATTCAAGTACGTTATATTTTATACGTATTTTAAATTATAAGGTTTAAATTTATATTTAGAAAAAGGAAGCTAAGTATTTACTTAAAATAAAAATAAGTATTAATTATTTCAATTACCATGATTGGACTGTGATAAAGAAGAATCAAAGGGCTGAATTAAGAAATCTTATGGTTGGCAATACTTAATTATTATTCCGTCCTTTTCATTATCCACTGTCATTTCAATTTTCAACTCTCCGCTCGTTAAAAACTTTAGTAACCGTTCGCGAAAGGAGGAGCGCCGCAGGCGAAGCAAAATTACCACCACCGAGGCGAGGAGGACGAGAAGTTAACCGACGATCGCCGCTTTAATAGTCGTGCGCGAGGGGAGGGGGAGAGATCGTCGCTTTAATAGTCGTGCGAGGAGAAAGGGCTGCGGGCGAAGCAAAGTTACCGCGAGGGAGGCGAGGGGGAGAGGAGAACTCAAAATTGTGGGCGAAGCGAACGAAAGGACGACTGCGGTGGACGACGAGGTAAAAAAGGGGAGCAGGGCTTGGACCACCGAGCTCCTCCGCCTCCTCCTTCCTCTCTTCGATTCTTCTTCTCCTTCTCCTTCTCCTTCTTCGTTGTCGATCGTTTCGGACGTCATCCCCCCTCTCTATCTCTCCCTCCCTCGATCGAGCGATCTCGTGAAGGTATCCGTGTCTTTTTGGGCCCTCAATCGTCATGCTTCGCTCACGATTCTCGTAGGATTTGATTCCTTTTTTTTTGGCATTTTCATTGGTGTTCTTGTTAATCGCAGATCTGTTCGGTGTGAATGCATATTTTGCCTTATTTAGGTAGGTTTTGCTCTAATGGCCGTGCCTAAAGTTGATTTGATTTCTTTGGGTTGATCTTCTAGTTGGGATTTGCTCAGGAGAGTTGGGAGAGCACTGGAATCAAGATGATTGGGAGTTTTTTAACCAGAAGCCTTGCGTAAGAGAATCTGCACACGATTAGGTTTTTCGCACAGTTAATTTCACCTGTTTATTTATTCCGAATGCTACTTGGTTACAGGTTGATTCTTGGGTATGCTTATCCGGCTTATGAGTGCTTCAAAACCGTGGAGTTGAATAAGCCGGATATCGATCAGCTGCTGTTTTGGTGTCAGTACTGGTATTATATTTTGCCCTTCTCTACATTGACTTACTGCTGACTCCAAACTTGAAAGTAGGTTGTTTTTGGACAAATTTGTAGGATTCTAGTTGCTGCATTGACCGTCTTTGAGAGAGTGGGGGACAATTTCATTTCATGGTATGATAGATCTGACGCTGAATAATATCTATTCTTCAAAGCTAAATGTTGTTGTTTCAATGCTGAATCTTGTCTCTCTCGAAGGCTGCCTATGTACAGTGAAGCAAAGTTGGCTTTCTTTGTTTATCTGTGGTATCCGAAAACTAAGGTATAATTGGATTTGAGAGCTTTATTTTATCTGTAATAAAATGAAGCAGTTTGGTTTAATGGTGCATTTATGGGCAGGGAACAACATATGTCTACGAGACCTTCTTCCGACCATACGTAGCAAAACATGAGAGTGAAATAGACCGCAACTTACTTGAGCTGAGGACGAGGGCAGGAGACTTTGCTGTCCTTTATTTTCAGAAGGCTGCAAGCTATGGCCAAACAAGGGCTTATGAAATCCTGCAGTATGTTGCTTCGCAAGCTCCGGCAGAGCAGCCCAGGCCTCATCCGGTTCAGGTGCTGACCATTCGACTTAAATCTCCTTTCTCTTCTTACAATGGTGTTTCAACTTCTTTCTATCATGTGAATCTTCATCTACAAATAGATTTTCACTGGACCCTGGAACACGTTTCTCTCATTATCTGTTCTTCTCTATTCTAATTGAACCAAGTATCTGCGACATCAGTGTTTCTATTTTATTGTGACGTAAATATTTGATTTTAATGTACACCATAGAGTCTATGGTTATATATTGTTAGTTAATTGCAGGACAAGCAAAAGAATAGGTAAAATATAGTTAGTCATTTGACATGTGAGGTTTATGTTGCGCCATTGCATGCTTGCCATATACAAAGTTAGGAAGTATCTTCATGCATGGCTGCTACTGGCTTCCCTTTTAGTTGCCTGTACTCGGCACAAGAGGTTTGTGACAATTCTAGATTGTGGTTAGATATGAATATAGATCGAGACAAGGAAGAGACACACTGTATTTTCATTCCGAGGCAAGGAAAAATGGCATGTTATTTCCTATAAAAAAATTTATATGTATTGAAAAACTGGTTTACGTGAGTTTCTTGTCTTGCAATTGCCCATTTAGTGATACCTGAGTGACTATTGTTTGTTAAGAAATAACATTGATCCATGCTTTTGTGTATCCTGATGTGTTTTGTGTTGCTAGCAGCGACCTCCATCTCAACAGATCCGTCGAACAACATCAGCAGCAGCTCGAGAGCCGACTGAGCAACCTAAGCAACCCAAAAGCGTACCTTCAAGCCCCACTAGGACCCAGCTTCAAGAAACCTCAAAGGCAGGTGTTTCTTCACCAGAGGCTGTTGCCAAGGTTCAATCTGTATCAGGCCAGCCCAGTCAGTCCAATCCTGCAGCGGCTTCCCTTCAGATACCAACAGCAACAGGTGAAAAGGAAGCACCACAGAGCGGGGTGACGAATGCTAATGACAAGGAAAACACAAAGGAAGAGACTAATCCTGTTGTTCAAGGGACTCCTATCGAAGAGGCTCTCCGTGTCACTCGTGCCAGATTGAGAAAACGAGCCGGAGCTGCTGCAACTGGTCCTTCAGCCCCATAATGGTGTGCTTGCTTTCTCGTCCCTATTGGGAATTTACTATGGTTTGGTGAAAATCCAAATATCTCAGTTCCTGTAAATAACTTTGAAACATCCTGAGACTTCCATTAGCAGACAACTAGCTTGCCGTTCTTTGATTGTTTCAGTGATAATGGTTTGAAATGGTCCTTCGATGAAGCAAAATAGGTGTGCCATTCATTATTAGTCGCTAAAGATACAAGCTACAAGCGACTTTTGAAGGGCGGAAGGGGATATGTAGAGGATCATCAAAATTTGGAAGGTAACGTCATAATGTAGAAACAATTCATGAGGCCCTCTTTCTCACGGATTAAATTCAAAACTATTTGGGAGCTCTTGGGGTTCTCTCAACCTTGGTGCTGCTGGTTCATGCGTGCTTGCTTCCATTTATAACCTTTAGATGATGATCCATATGATGATTTTGCTAACACATCTGTGATCGTTTTTATATTAATTTGAAATTTGTTAGTATCCGTTCGTCCTTGTAAAACCAAGGACGGGCCACAAAATACCACCAAGAGTTGCTCACGCAATTTTGGTTGAAGTGATAATGCATCTTCTCAATCTGGCTACAGTGTATGCAACATAACGTATATAATCCAAGGCATCAAGCAGTTCTTGATCTGACAGAGATAGTTCAAGGCAATCTGACAGAGAAGAAAAGAAGCAGAAGAAAAAACATGTACATTTATCTTACAGAGAAGCCCAAGCAAACTTAATCCACTAACCAGGACCTAAGCAGAAGAAGAAAGAAAACACTAACCGGAACCTCCTAATCATTAAGTAATTGGCACCAGAAGAAGAAGAAAGAAACAAAGAAAAAAGGTAAAGCATATACCCAAGTAATTATTAAACCCAATTTACATGACCTGCAACGAAGCCAAGTTGACTTCCAAATCTTTCGCCTCCTCACACACACCCGACGAGCTCCCGCCTCCCTCCGCCGCCGCCACCGCCGACGATCTCTTGAAGAACTCGATGCATTCCTCTACCGCCTCGCTCCGGTACGAGTCCGGGTGGAGGTGCCGGATGTGCTGCTGCCGGCCGCTGCAACCTCCCCCCGCCGCCCGCTCCCCGCCCCGCGCTCGCCCTCCTCCGCCTCCTCTGCCGACCGCAGAGATCATGATGATCTTAAGCACCGTCTCCCGGAAGCGGTCCAGGAGCGACGCCTGCGTCGCGGCCGCCGCCGTCGTGCTCTTCCGCCACAGCCTCGGCATGCACTGCGTCGGGTGCTGCATCGACTTCCTCGCTTCGTACTCCCCCTCGCTGCCGTCGCCCCCATCCGCCATTGCCATCGATGTCTTCCTAACTCCTTCCTCAACCACGAACTATATATACAGATGTCTTGCATTCACGGCCTGGCTCTCCCCCTCAAATCAAGAGTGGTAGCTGTTAATTCTTTAATCATCATAGCTGCAATTAATGAATGCAGACAACAACGTCGAATTGTTTAAGTGCAACTCCATAAGAAGGCGACTGAGTTTTTTTTATTGGAACTGTGGAGGAATTGAGGCAGTGCGGTGGACCTGCCCGTTAATCCTGACATGAAGCACTCCATTTGAGTTCCCAAAGCTTAATTTTTGACCTCAAAATTTTAAGAAATCTGTGTATATATTGTGTATTGGGCAGCTAGCTAATTAATACACAGCGAGCAGATGGCCATATGATGCATACTTGTACATGGATTAAATTAGTGCAAATTGGTCAAGAAAGGCTCTCATCATTGCACATGAAGCTCGTATGGGGAGCACATGCTGGATTAAGTACGTGCACATGGAGATTATCTTAACCAAATAATAGCTTATCCTGGTTTATAATCTTTTAGGGGAAAAAACCCATTAGGTACACAGTAGTAGTGTTCTAAGCATGCATAATAAAAAATTAAAATAATAAATGATTTATCCGAAAATAAAAATGATTCGACTACCAGTATTAATACCTAAAGTTTGATTTTTAATAAATATAATTAATTAGGATATATTAAAGTTTAAGTGAAATAATAATTAATTCCTTGGAGCGGGTAAAGAGAGAGAGAGAGGGGTAGGCGAGGCAAGTTGATCACATGGCTGCATGTGACGGACCAAATCCTTTTAATTAATGGGCGGATTAAATCAATCAGGGTTCATCTGGCTCGGACCAGGCGACGCGACCGACCACGAATTAAATCAAGTCCGCGGCCTCGAGCGGCGCGGTAGATTTTGTCGTCGTCCGTGGAACAGTGAATCGCAAGAGATCCTCCCCGGTCGTTCGGATGATTAGATGCTCTGAATCAATCAATGGAGATCGCTTTCGTTATTGTTTAATGATTAAATTTCTCATTACTTTCACTTCCTTGCTTGCTGCCCTTGCAAGCATATGTTCGGTTTCTCTCCTCCTTTTTAATTAATTAATTAATTAGTTAGTTAGTTGGAAATAAAAAATAACAGAATCGGAAGTCATAATTTTGTTATGAATCATTTTTGAGATATATATGCTTGTTATTTTTTTAATGTACCACTAATTATACACATGCTCCAAAACTTATCACGCGCATATAGAACTCTAACATAAATTTTACCACAGAGTAACTTTTTAACTGATTTGTAGTCCCTGACATAACTTCTAACCAATGTATAGTTTTCAAAAAAAAAGTAGAATAAAAATTACATGCACTTACCTCACCACAAACATTTTACATCGTTGTCATATATTTACTGCAACAGAATCAAATAATTCCTAAGTGAATTGAACATTATACGTGTGTGTGTGTATATATATATGCATAGAAGAAAAAGAAAATGTAATAATCAATCACTTGTTATTTGAACAAACATGATCATGGCACAAGGAATCCTCCACGGAATTAACGTTCCAGTCTATAAGCCTCGAGTTCTTCCAAATCCACCACCCTGGTGATCTTTTTTCTTAGTGAAGAGTGCTGCCACAAAAGGGATGATGGCCTTCTTTTTCTTCTTCAGATGTGTGCTCTCTTTGTCTACTGAGAACTGCCTCTCCAAGACTACGCGCTCTTCTGAGCTTGCAGCTCGAGCCAACGTTGGAGGATTAGCAAATGTCACGTACCTCTTCTTCTGGAACTCGATCTCGCTGCTCGGTTTGGGTGTCTCGGCTTCTACTTTGGTTGTTTTCTCGACGAATTTGACGTCCTCGATCTCGATATCCTTCACTTTCTTGATCTCCTGCTCTCCGGACCTGAGTTGTTGCAGCTGCATCCTCGTCTTCTCCAGCTCTTCTTTCAGTGAGATGAGGCAGTGTGTCATCTGCAGTCTTTCTTCATTTGCCTTCTCGAGATTCTTCTTGGTTTCTTCCAACTCGGCAAAGACTGATCCCAGGCTCGAGTGCTCTTGCTCGTTCTTGCTCGTTGCAGCACGATTCTGTGGGCAAAGAGCCTGTGATTAAAACGTTAGTGTCTTAATGTTCTTCCAGAAGCATAAAAGAAAGTTGTTTAATTCTTCAAAAAGTTAATTTAACAAGGCTAGGTTTTTGTCCTTGATCATAGCTAATTTATCTAATTTAATGATCCAAGCAAAATATCTGCCTGCTGTTGAGGAAATCTCCAGATACAGTCTAACTGAAATCCTGTATCTGAAAAAGTAAGTGATCACAATTCAAATTTGGTAGTAATCAGAAATCAGAATTCAAGATTGACAACATCTGATGATATGTAGATCTTTCAGTACTTGAACGTCATCCTTCAGATTCAATGAAGACAGATCATCAGAACAACTAATGTAATCTAACAATTCGTTTTGCAATTTAATCAAGAGAAGAAAAATCTTTAAGGTGATCTAAGTTTATGGACCAGTGGTATATCAACAACTTGATATTTAGAACAGACACCATATAACTCTGTTTTCTGCTTGAGAAGACGTTAACTGATCAAAAGCTCGACCTTTCTTAATATTATGAATCCAAAAATTTGACAAATCTGGAAACTGAAAATTTTCTTAGTTTATGCCTTTATGGATTCAGGTTTGCCTGTTGAATTCAAACGAGAACATTGAGAAACCTATACATCCATTCTCACTGATATCATAGTTTAGGAATCAAGGAACTGATAAAAATCTCAACTTTGACAATATTCAGAATCAAATGTTTTTAGGATATGGAGTAGTCAACAGGAACTTTTTGAATTCAGATGAGAACATAATCTACGTAAAGTTGCTTGCTGTTGAAGAAACCCACACGTCCATTCTCCTATAGCAATCAAAGAACTGATCAAAATCTAAGTTTTTGATAGCATTCAGGATCCAAATCTGACGAGTCTGGAAAATGCAAACGTTTCAATACCCGGACATCAATCACTTTAAGATTCAATGAACACAGAGAAGCAGATAAATCGAACAATAAGAAGTTCGCTTATGATTATTCAACATCTTATCATTTATCATTCAGTTTCATCTGACAATGGAATCATATCGAAAGCAATGAAGAAAGCAGGCATTGCGAGATGGAAGGCAAACAAAACAAGATGAGAAGAAGAAGACCTCATTCATCCGGCTGGCATAAACCTCGCCGGCCAACACCCTCTCCCCGAAGAGCATGACGGCCTCCTTCACCGACCGAAAGGGCGCGCTCGTATCGATCTCGACCCGCCTCGCGACAACGCCACCACCTTCGCCAGCGCTCTCCATGCTTTAAAAGTTAAAACTCTCTCAGAGGCCTTTTCACGAGCATCGGCAGTGCATGCAGGACACCGTTCCGCTCTAATGGCCTTTATAGCAGCAAAATACAAGCGTCGAACAAAGGGGCACGCAGCCGGAGAAATTAATGGAGGTTGCAGCGGTGGGGGAGTTGTTAGAGGAGGAGGAAGCAAGGGAAGAAGGTGGAGGTAGATTTGCTTAAGGGGGTAATGAAATGATAGAGTGTGTGCGTGTGTGTTCGCTTCGTTACTTCGCGTCCACTTCACTGTTATTCTACTCGCTGAACTGGTAGAGGAGAAGACTCGTCCGCCATCGGGGAGATCAGATGGTGGGGAGAGAAAGAGATGCACCACCGAATTGCGGATTGATCGAGAGGCGAATTCGGTGGAAACATCAATTTGTGTAAATCTTCTTCAGTAGCGGATTGGAAAAAAGAGAGAAGATGAGTGATTATTAATTGGATGATTGCGAGGTGAGTTTGGAATGAGATGGGGAGCAAGCAAATGAAGCTGGAAAGCCAGATTCGCTCACGCGGCAGAGAGAAAAAATTTAGCGTTAAGATTTCCTTGCAACGTGGCTGCTGCTGACGTGTATATTGCAGTTCAATTCTTAGGTTTTATTTTATTTATGACCACCGTTGTTCTCTGATTCTGCCAAGATGCTAAAATAAAATAACAAAAATAGAGATATAGTAAAAAAAATGTTGTAGTAAATAATATTTTATAAATGTTGATCATGAAAAATTTTCAGATTTATTTGCTTTTGTAGATGAAGTTATTTCAAGAATAAGAATGTGCATCGAGGATAAAATTTGACCGAAACGAAACCTACTTGTCCCAAAATTTCCCGGACCAACCCGGCCCGAGACAGCCTCTGTAGCCATCGCAGAGCATATTTCTCTTGGGGAAAAAGAAAACAGCCCTAACAAAAACCGAACGCTTCGCAGCTGCTCCTCCCTCACATCTCTCCTTCTTCGTCGTCGTCATCTTTCTTCCATTTCCTTCACCCGTCGTCACCGATCGCATCAACAGCGAGCGACCATGGCTCGTAGTCGCAACTGGATGTACGAGAACAACGGAAGGTGAGTGCCCTCGAACAACGATAAGGAGGGCAATAAGTCGAGCACCGAGGTGAAAGCCAAAAAACACTGAATCATCCATCCATCATGGCAGTCTGCCCTGTTCAATAACATACATCTGGTAGGAACAAGTGCCATGAGAATGATGTATCCCTTTCTTCTCGGCGGTAAATTTTTAAAGTCTGTAGATGATCCAAACAGTTTTTGATTGATGTTTAAAATTTATTTTTTCTTTAAAAGATAACATTTGCATTTATTTCACCTATTTAAATCTAAAACAATGCAACATATTATCTAAAGAGATAAAAAAAAGTATTATATGTAGTAAAGTATAAATAGTATCACCAATGACATGAGGAATGGGTGATCGTATGATTGTATTTATAATAATAAGCCAACCATTAATTGTATAAGGATAACCATTAATTGTATAAGGATATTGATAGAAAAGATTGCATTTACATTACAATAATTATAAATAAATAGATCAACCATTAATTATATAAGGATATTGATAGAAAATAATTAATTGTATAAGGATATTAATAGAAAAGATATCCCTTATCTCCAAGTCTCTCTTATATATTACATGTCAATCTCATTTTAGCTTGTAATCTGTACATTAGCTAATTTTAAAAAGAATACATTTCAAAAAGAAATCTAGATTTCCAAGATACAACCTTTCAGTATCCTTGATGTTTAAAAATCATTGATAACAAGTTTTAAGGAATTGGGTTCTAACAGTACCTGATGGCGTGATGCTCGCTTGCGCATTGAACTTATGTTACATTTGAAATCCAAATACGCAAGTGCCTTGTTGAGCTTATACACACAGCAACAGACAATGCTGACCTTATCTCCGATAGCGATGCCGCTTGAAGTTGAAATAGAGGTGCAGAATGCCTCGCTCAAACGTGCACTTAAATCCTTTCTTGTGAGAGTACTCCCATTCCTTGTTCACAATGCGGAAAGCCTGTTGATGATAGAAAGCAAGTGAAGTTATCTAAATAAGTAAATGAAAAAAATGAGGATGACGTTGGCAGCTTGAGGTAATTCAAACTCACAATATCCTCGTAGGGAGGCCCTGCATGGAATCTTATAAGGCATGTTTCACCATTGCTATCATCCTTTTCAATTGTGTAAACAGGAGCCTTTGACTTGTCAACAAGATCAGGGTAAAATATATTGAACTTGTAGCCCTGTACAATCTTGGGCGGCGGATTATCGTGATCATAATGCGTTTGATTATATTTGTTCCACTCGTATCCTGTATGAACGCGATTGAAATACTTTGGTTTTCTTGGTCGGTACTTGTCATGCCACCAGTACACCTGGAAAAGATGAATTGTTTGAAATTTAGCACGATGAAAGCAGGTGAAGAAGGAAACAGAACGATCAGGGGGCATAGTATTCTGGATCTGTAAATGATGGGAAAGAAAATAAACCTGTGAATCCAGGGTTACTTCAGCACCAGCACCAAATACAGCGTCACCTTCTTCCATGGCTCCCATTGCTTTCATGGCTTTGAGTTCCATGCTATCTTCAGGAGTGCTCGTCTTTGCAGCCATTGCTTCCTGAATCCTTCTTTGCTGCTCTATCACTACACCTATAACAGCCTCTCGTTTCCGACCCTGCAGGAAATGAATTTCTTTGCTGAAAATACTCATATAGATAACCTCTCATATCACGATATAAGCCTAAAAGAAGAATGACAAGCAAATTGGTTCATCAATTATCATACTATCTGTTGGCCAATCTCAGTGGTCCATTTGATCCATGGAAACTTCTATTTCTCAATCAATAGGAAGAATTATGACTGATCATAATAAACTGATGCACAAATAGAACATAAAATGTGTCATAAATGTGCTCGACATTAGTTTCCACCTTGAGGTCAAACTTGAAAAGTAACTTCACCACTGGTAAAGAAATGCCAAACCATCGGGTATTTTTCAATCTTTATTGTCCTACTTTTCAGTGTTGAACTGTTCAAAGAAATCTGGGTCATTTTTCAAGGCTTGTTGCATCATTATTATACCGATAATAGCCAATGCTAAGCCAGAAAAGGTAGCATTTTGAAGGATGTGAATAGGTGTTACCAGCTCAGCCCAATCTTGTTCAGGATCAATTGCTTCATCATCTCCATCGCCTTCTTGCAAGAGTTGTGGTGAAAATGAGCCTTGTTCTTCTTCAGGTTCATAGCTTGGTTCCTCGATTATGGGTTCAGGAGAACATGGCTTGGACTCTAAGCAAACTAACAGCATAAGCATAGAGGGAATAAACAAAGTAAAAGTTGAGATCACTAATAGAGGTTAAGAAGGAGAATATACCCTCTTTGTCCTGCATCACATCCTCCACTTCAGGCTCTATATCATCATGTACTTCTACATGGTGTTCAACCTCTGCAGGTTGCTCCAAACGTTGAAGATGCTTTCTCAAAAGTGATGCATGGATTTCTCTCAGGCAAGCCTGCATTGCAGACTTTCTGTAAGTTACCATACCTCAAAATAAATTCTTCTAATGCATCAAGATTGGTTGCATACCTTTGCCTTGTATATTTGGAGGCGTTTTAAAATAGCCTCCCAGTACTCAACCACCTTGGCGGTGCCTGTACTCATTTCTGACTCAATTTGCTGTTGCATAATCTCTAATTCCCTGAATTTTTTCCCTTCTAAGAGATTCCTCACATCCGTCTCAATGCTAGAATGTAAACCCCTTTCTTCTGCAAGAACCTCTGGAGGTGGTTCCTCACCACGCACTCTAGCTCGATCTAGAGCATCCCTTTTCCAAGCTTCAGCAAGTTCCCAGTTACAAATTACCATCAAGGCCTGTTAAATAATAACATTAACCCAGCATCAGCTGCTAGAAAAGATTAAACTGAATAGACTCCATTAAACTATATAATTTTGGAACGTGATGCCCACCAAAGTTGACAAAATGGTATTGACATTGTGAACTAGAAGTTTATGGTTGTGTAATACAGCATTTGCCTTTTTTAATCCATGAGTTATATGCTCGACAAAGTTGACAAAATGGTTTTGAGATTCTTAATTAGAAGCTTACTATTCCTGTAATAGAAAATTTGCCTTTCCACTCAAGAGTTAAAAATGAATTGCTTTAGCTTTTGGAAGTATTGACTAAACCCTAAATCATTCGGAATAATAAACAGTCCAGGTACTTTTACAGGATTTATTAATTCAATGATCAGCAGCCTAAGATGTGTTGCTCCAATCGATCAGGAATCAGTAGGTTCACACGAAAAACCTTCTATACGTCACATTAGTTATTTTGATATGGATCCATTGCATTTTTTGGCCTTCTAAAGTTGTTTCCACTATAGATATCTGTTAATAAAACAATTTCCTCCTGTTGGTATTGTATGATTATAGTCAGGCAGGCTCTCAGTCCATAAAAGTATCCCTTTTATGAGTTGTTTTACATGTTTTCTCATTCTTCATTCATCCAAAATCTATGCATTGACTACACATCCACTAACTTACCCATCAATTAACTATCCATCCAATTACTATGCCTTCTTTTTAGCTTTTACATTGCATAAAGTTTTTATCAAAATTACAGGTTCATAAGAGAGACTAATATTACACAGTATAAATTGGAAATTCATATTATAGGCAGTATAAAATATCTTCAAAGGCCAATAACATCACCTCCCAATACTCGATATGCTTTGGAGTTGCCCTATCCAAATCCAGATGCATTTTAATGTCATCACGAAGTTCTTCCATCTCCTTCACAGTCAGTCCCTATATTTTTTGAACATAATATATGAATCACCAACCTAAGATGTACAAAATAATGGCATGCACCAGAAACTACTTAATAATAAGTAAAGATATTGCATAAGGAGGTTACAGTTTTTTCAATAAATGAAAGTATTAGCATTAGTCTTCTTTCTTTTTTGTCCACAAGTTTATACTGTAAGAAGTAATCAGATAGAATGTACATTCAAAAACGTAGCTTACCTTGAATACCATGTAAGGTTCATTTAATTCAATGTCAAAGTCTTCAGAACCATTGAGGGTTTTGGTAAGTACATCTATAGGTCTTGCACGCCCTTCACGCAATCGAATCTCAGATCTGACTTTGCTTTGATCAAAATGGAACTATTAAAAATAAAAGTCAAAATCAATGAAGAATAAACACATTGTCATGAAATAGTACTAGAATTAGTTGTAAAAGGAAACAAATAAAAAGGTAGATAATATAAACACCTCTTCTTCTTTCTTCTCCCAATCTTGAAACTCAGCCCTCGCTCGCTCTCTAGCTAGCATTGCCTGCAACAATTTACAAACAAGGGATAAAAAACCACAACCAAAGGCAGCCATGGGAAAACTTTCACATGTGGGCATGCACATATTATGACAATTGGACTCATAACCAACCATTTCCTCCTCATGTTGTGCCTTTTCAATTGCCCTTTCCTCTCTTCTTTTCTTAACTTTCTCAATCTCTGCCTGCATCAGGAATGAAATACATGATGCAATATTTATATTAATATCCACTATAAGTAGGGTATCATACAACCATCACTATAATGCAAAAATTGATCATGGAAAAAATGCAGCCAAAGATATCCTGTAGCTAGTCAAAGATGATGTGCAACATTAAAAACATGTCGAAAAACAAAATTTTATCCTTCACATAGTTGAAGGATTTGAAGGATTCAAGTGTTATATGTGCATAAAAATCATTCAGCAACATACATGTTGATCTTGAAATGCAATTACATATTCATGCAACTATACCAGTTCTCTAAGCAATAGAAACAAAGACCATAACCAATTGATACATTATCAGCATCCCTAAAACTTAATATGGGTAAGTTTCTCTGAACATGCATGTTGACGTGCATCCTATAGATAAGATATTTAATTATAAGTATCTCTGCATTTAAACATAGTCAAACTGATGTTTAAGTTGGAATAGAAAATCTGATATACTGTCTAGGACCATAGCGTCAAGTACCATCCATGCATATAAAGGTTCAAGCATGAAAAATGACTAGCATACTACCACTACTATAATGCTTATTAATGATAATGTCATCTACATAAACTGATGCAAAAAAATTGACACAAGAAATGAGCTAATAATTTGAGTGTAGTATCTGATAATCCCATACCATCCTTTCTCTTTGCTTCTTCTTCTCAGCCTTAACAGATATATCCAAAGGTACACCTTGAGAGACATCACGTTCTATCTTTTTCCTCCATACGAATCTACCAATATGTAAATGAGAAAGGCAATAAATATTTGAACATTAACAAACGCTACTCTGACATCCAAAGATCTTCTCAACAAGTATAAACTTGGACATCGACGCTGTCATAGTAGATAGAATACAATCCAACAAGGAAAATAAACTATCATAGAGAAGGAGAGTTACTTCAAAGAAAGATAGTTTCTCAAAATAATACCGAAAGAGTTATCATTTTATTAAAAAGTCATAACTCATTATACACAAAGCCTAAATAAAAAATGAATGCATGAGCTACAACATATTTCCATTAGGTAGCCCCAACTGCCTATGATGTGGTTATGTCTAGAGTCATACTCCCAACTTTTTTCCTCCATCTTATTTTTACTCTCCCTATTTATACAACCTTTTGATCAACAATTAGAAAAGAAAGAAAACAAGTAGCTCAGTCCTGTTCCAGATTATCAAATTTAAAAATTTAGGAAAAAACAAAAACCAGAACCCTAAACAGCAAAGCCAATAACAAATCCGAACAATCTTGTCATAATCTAGCAGATAAAGGGGTTGAAAGAAGAAACTTACTTTTCCGTTAGGTTTGAGTCTCCAAAAGGATTTGAATCATTGGAGTAGCCAGACACCGCATTTGCTTTGAGCTTCTTCGCAACTTTCAGAGCCTAAAAAGAAGCAGCATTTCACCAAGTTGAGAACCCTTGTAACCCTCTGCAACAACAAGAACCAGAAGGAAACAAAGATGACACCTTTTTCTGAGCCTTCTTGGCCATGTACTCAATGATCTCCTCCTCTGTGACATCCCTGTATGAACCCTTCCGCCTGCCAACCCGGTCGTCCGACCCGGAATCCGAGTGATCACTGCCATCCTCGTCTGAGCTACGTCCACCTCCGCCGCTCCTACTCCTTCTCCTCCTCCGCTCCCTTCGGCTGCTCTCGTCACCGCTCCGGCGTAGGCTCCGCCTCAGCAATCGCAGGCCGCTCCCGTCGTTGTCCTCGTCCGACGGCGATCTCCGCCGTCGCCTCTCCTTCCTCGTGCTCTCGGCCATAAGAGGGGCAAATCCTAAGCTACTCGCCGAAAAAGAAAACCGCCTCAGCCGGATTAAGATCCGAATTTTATATATAAAAAAACAAAAACCACGAGTACCTTAGATTCGTATTTTTGGCCCAATGTCCAGATTAATCATGCAGTCCAAATATGCAGTGTAACCCTAACTCAAACTAAATAGCTCAACTCCATTGTGGTTCAATTGACACCCTTGAGCTCATGTCTAATTAACAAGCCCATATTTCCATCTCATAGCCCAACGAGTAACAAGCTTATTGTGGCTAATTAATTAATTATATCAAATGACTAAATTTTATCATCCAGCCAATGTAATCACACAATCAAATAGCTAACTTTATTTTATTAATTAAATACAAGCTAACTCATTAAAATCCAATTGCAAATTATAACTCAATTTAATTAGACTTAAATGAATTTTATCAAATCAACCCACCTTAGTAAACCGAATCTTCTGGTCCAATTTACACAAGGGCCCAAGCCTACTCAAAATCCAAAATTTTAATTTATGCGATCCAAGCCAAAATTTGTCAACCTAAAATTTCCTAAGCTCATGAATCAACTCAATTTATGTGGCTCAATCCACTCGGCCCAATCTAATCCATACCACCTTATATTCATGCTCTCAGCCTAGACTAGTCCATTCTGCCCATTCTCATATCCAAAGCCCTCCAACTGGCACACCCAGTTAAGCTAATCTACTATTTAATTAGTATTAAGTGGCTTAATTGCTTTCTCTGCTAGTCAAACATTGAAAAATTGATTTACTCACTAATCAAGATTAATTAACAACTAACCATAATTAATTAGCTAGTAATACATAATCAGGGAGGAGGCATCGAAACCTTACCTCCCCGTCGTCCCACCTCCTCCGGTCGCCGACTTCACTGTAGCAGATGAGGTAGCCGACTGAGATCTCCTCAATCGACCAAGAAGTGACGTTGCTGCTCAATCTGACGAGTAAGCACGCCGCTGCTAGGTGATGATTCGTGGCAGACCAAACGAATCAGGGCAACGCGATATCATCGACGTCAGGATCGATCAGCAAAAGGGCGAAAGGAAGTCGAACACGGAAACGACGGAAGAAACCCTTATCGCTAAACTTACCACACAATCGTGCAAGGGAAAGGAGGGACTCAATCAACGAGGAAGAGAAGAAATGGAGCCTCGTTCCTGTCAATGAGCAGAAACCATTCATCTGGCTCCGTTGCCCAAATCGACGACAACTTCAGACGAATTTGGGGAAGAGGTTGAGCTGGGAAAACTGACGACGCAGAACCCTCCAAATGCTGGCCACGTACAGTGAAGACGGTAGCAGATGGGTGGCCGGATTGATGAAACTTTTCCCATTGAACCCTCTCGCCTAGCTCTCGTAGATGGGAGGATCTGCTGGGATCTACTCAGTTGAAAAGGCCACCTCGATCCCGAGCCAAGTCGAAGAGCATCGAGGTCTCCAGCAATGAAAGCGGTAGATGGGGGCGACGGTGTCGCAAATCTAGGAAGACGAAGGCGGCGATGCTCGCGAACGGGCAGAGATCGTGGCCGAGAGGCTTCCGATGAGTCAAACTTGCGATGGGGAAAATGGGAGACGGTGGTTGCAGTGGACGACGCGCCGGCGAGCTCAATGGTGCTCGTCTCCGGGGCGTGAAGTCGAAACGGGGAGTCGGGTGAGTGGCCGGACCGGTGGAGACGACGAATGGCGCGGTGTCACAAGGCAAGGGGAAACGAGGGAGTCCAGTGCTTGCGATGTGGGAGGTACGCCGGCGAGCTCGACGACGCTCGCGTCACAGTCGCGGAGACGAAGACGATGGGAGGGTCGCGCAATTAGGGCTTCGAGGATTTTTTTTGTTCGCAGGGGTCGGTTCGGCCGGGCCGGCTCAGTTAGACCGGTCCGGTTCAATCATGTGAGTAGCACGTGACTAGTAAACTTATGCTGTTCGCCCCCTAGACTCTATTAAATCTCAACTAAATTCCTATTTTTTTAATAAAATTCTAACTAGGTCCCTATAATTTTTAATAAATTACAACTATATTCTTTTTAATCCAAAAATTAGCCGATGTCTAAAAGGAAGCACACCACCTGAGGCCTTGGAGGTAGTAAAGCGAGCTCGGCGAGACATGATATGACTTGAAAATGAATGTATTCTGATCTAACTTGAAATTTTTTGTATATATATGAAAGAATCTAGACATTTTTTCTAAGAAACTCAACAATTTTTGTTGGTGGTATTTCTGGGGCATCTTTAACATTAAACTGAGTCGTGGAAAAAAATACCATTGCAGGGGGCACCATGCAAATTTTCATAAATTCTGATGTTGTTTGAAAATTTGTTTGTATATTTATTTATTTATTATTCTAGATTGTCATGTTTTCAAAGTCTCAGAGCCCCATATGAATTGTGGTATATCCATGTATCAGTGGTATTCGTAACCTTTACTATTTAGAGTAGATAATAGTTGGTGAGCGGTGGGGCTAACTAGTAGTCAAGATTAGTTTCTGACGCAGTAAGCCAGAGTTGCTAGACGTGCTGAAGAACTTGACTTGTTTGAAATCGATGCCTGCTTTACTTGTTTAAAATCTTTGCCATTGGAAGTTTGAAATTAAGCATCGGAAAGTATAGAAGAATATTTCAAAACAAAAGGAGTTAGGCATTAATATGATTAAACTAAAAAAAGCAAGTTAAAATCTCTTTGGTTGAACTTGACGGAAGTATTATGATATGCTACATAATGCCTTGGTGTGTTATGATTGATTTCTGAAGTAAAAAACCAGTATAAGAAATGTCTAATGCAGCATGATCCCCTTTCTGATGCTTCTAAACACTGCAGCTCTATCAGCATCAGCACAACAAACAGATGAGCTGTCCCGCCATGGCCCAGCTTCTGTCAAATACCCTTTACTACAAACGATTTTTCCCCTACTACACTTTCAACATCCTCGGGGGACTTGACAGTGATGGTATGAAGTTCTCATCGATCTCCATTATATTATGCGCCATTATGCATCAAACTGTGAGTTGTTACATTGATATCTGGTTCAGGAAAGGGCTGTGTTTACACATATGATGCTGTTGGCTCGTACGAGAGGGTTGGTTACAGCTCACAAGGTAGCGGTGCAGGGTTGATCATACCGGTTCTAGATAACCAACTAAAATCATCAAGCCCTCTGCTATTACCTGCGAAGGTATTAAATAATAGATAGGTTAAAGTTCCACTACAGAAACCTCGTCACCGGTGTAAATTCTTGCATCCCTGAGCAGGATGCCGTCACGCCTTTGTCGGAAGTTGAGGCTGTCGACTTGGTGAAAGATGTCTTTGCATCAGCAACTGAAAGAGACATCTATACTGTATGTTTCTTCCTGATAGTTACCGAGCGTTAAGGGATTCCTTCAAGTCTTGCTCCTCACATCATTCTCTCACTGGTGACCTTTGCAGGGTGATAGGGTAGAGATTGTTGTGATTAATGCATCAGGTATTAGACAGGAGCAAATGGAACTGAGGAAGGATTAATCAGGTGAAAAAGGAAACCGTTCCAACCATGCGGCCATTTCGATTTCAAACTCAAATTTTGTTTTCTTACTGTGGATGCATGGAACCCAATGTGATGTATTTGTTTGCTTTTTTCCTGGAAACTTTGATGTCTATGGCCTGTAAAAAAAGAAAGTGATTTTTATATCTTAGGACATCAGCAAACTCCGGCCATTGGCAGAGCCGGTGGCGGAGCGGTGGAGGCGAAGGATCTTGTTAGGAGTACTGTGAGCTTAATGTTCCCAACTTTGTTGCCGGCATAAATACGTGTAAAGATTGACAAAAGAAAGGCATAATTAGTTAGGGCAAAAGGCATCCATGCCATCGGCTGATGCAAAGTGGCGCACAAACAAGTGCGGTAGAATATTTTAAAGGCAAAAATAATTGAGGCAAAAGCTTTGGCTCAAACAAAATAAGGTGGAGACGGCTTCCGCAAGCTGGTAAGGCAGCACTCATGATCGAGGGATCATATCCTCTCACCTGCCAGGGTATATAAAATTTGGACCAAAGCTTTCGGAAGTAATCAAATATCTCCTTTTTTTTCCATTCCGGCAGGTAAGCTAATGGCTCAGGTGCACCATTACAGTACGAAACTGATTACTCTTTTATGCATGCAAACAGAAAAGTTTTGAACAAGTTGAACGGATCAGTTTGGATTGATGAGGTAACACACGGGCTGCACTGTCTCTGATGAAGGATGCCCAAGAAATTAGTTCGATAAGGATCTCCTTTTCTGTTACAGGAAAAAAAGCTTTAGGGAACAATTTCCTCCGTTGGTGCCTGCAGGTTTCTGCCAATGACCATTTTGTTCTTTGAGAAGATGTGACGGCTGATGCATGCGGTCAGAGCCAGGACTTCTCCATTAGCACAACTGCCCTCTAATTAATCATCGATCGTCCCTTAAATTGATAAGCGTGTTTGCTTGAGGGGCAAGAAGAATCTGGTCTTGCTTCTATATAAAGGCTGCCTCCAGAGACTTGATCGTTCTCATCGGCGACTTCCTACGAACGTGTATATAATACTGAGATCAGAGCTGGCTGCTTCGGTATCAATTTTTCTAGAGAGCTTCTGCGTGGCTGCAGGGGTACCCTTCGGTCATATGGGTCATGGTGATAGGAGGTGCGTTGGGCCGCTTCATCAGATCGGTTCCATTTGCCGGTCTTGAATGGATGCGAGTTTATTGCATATGGTTTAAACTTGCAGGCATCAAGAGTGACCTGCTATTCTATGAACTGATCTGGTGAAGGGTTCCAATTCATCTCCCATATATCATTTGATCGGTCGGTCGAAGGTTTAGTAGAGAGGAAAGTAATATGGCTGTATCTGATTTGTATAATATAGACATCGCGATGGATGTCAACGCGCGTTATTTCCTTGTTTGGTGCAAAATGTAGCATAGAGATCATGATCGCTTATAGCTAATCTATTTGTTGCAGTATGATCGTATAAGATATTTAGAGCTTCATCCAGTTCATTGAAATTGGCCGATAAAGAAATAATATCTGCATCATAAGCAGTTCATTAATTTTGAGTTGTCACATAGAGACCAAGTTTTGATGTTATCTTCCACAATTTTGAGCATCAATTTGAGATAGAATAATGTACAGGGATCTACGTGCAAAAGTGGGAGGGCTAGAATGTTAATTTTGTTTATATATTTATTTGTTCTCCAAGAGCTTGACCGATGACGTCCTCGATCCCGAGGGAGAGACGGCGACTCCAAGTCGAAGGAAAAATAGAGAGGTTTTTCATTGCTTCCCGCTGCAGCAGTGGCCTCCTCCAATGGCTTCTCCTCCTCCTCCCACAGCGGCTCCTCCTCCTTCCTGGATGCCCGAGATCGGCCCCGACGGCATCGCCAGAGAGTCCCCCGTCATCGCCTACACAGAGAAGGTCGGTATCTGTCTCTCTTTCCTTCCAGATCTACCACTCCCACGTCTCTTCTTTCCCTTCGCCTCCTTTGCGCTTTCTCTGAAAAGAAGGGCTCTTGATTTCGCAGATCATCGAGGCAGAGAAGCTCCAGCTGAAGAGGTAATCCAACTCTGAAAGTAAAATGTAATCTCTTGTTTTTCCTCTTCTCGGATCTGGGGAAATTCCTGGTGATTTTCAGTTGTTTGTGAATTGTGGATGCATTTGTCGCGTATCTGTTTTAAAAGGAAATGTGAGTTGGTCTGTTAAAGAGATGCCAGAGTGAGGGACACTTTGTGGGCTGGGTCGTCTGGCGGTAATTTAGGGCGTGAATAGAAATACGCCTTGATCTATTATGGGGAATTGAAAGCACAGACCGGAAAGCTTTAGATTCAATAATTCTAAGGTAATTTAGGATTCGCCGCTTTGATGCACTTATGGTGTGTGGAAATTAAATATACTGATGTATATGTAGAATATACACCAAGATGTTGGCGGGAAATAAGTTCTAAAATTAAAAATACCCATGGAGAAATTATGAAACAACAATGGAAGGTGAGTCTGTAATCTAAGACTAGTTGCAACAACGGGATTCTCTTAAAATCCCTCATAAATTTTGATGGTTAACGTTTGAATTTTATTTTTGGATTATATTTGTCTGAAAGCTTGGAAAATTAGGTAATTCTTCTCCTTATATTTCCCAATCACTTGAATGTGATATTAAAAGACTGCACTTATCATACACGCAGGCTCTATAAGATTTTAGAGACATCTTGAATCACTTGAACGGTATCATTTGTCCCTCTTAATTCTTCCTGGTAGCCAATTACAAAGTTCAGTCGGGCTCTTATGAATCCTATGTGCTGGAAGTCCGTGTCAAAACACCCCTAAATAATATTCTCTTTAGTTATCTGAGTAAATTCCGTAGTAGATATTGCTTTAGTCAGAAAATTTACCATATTTTTCAGATATATCGAAGAAAATTACTCCAAGATACGTGAAGTGGAACGTGAGCTCGAGGGTTTGACGTTGGAGTTAAAGCTTACAGCTGGGCCAAAGAAAGCAGGTTATTTTACTTCTTGTTTAACATGCTCAAAATTAGTCATTGTTGCTGCATACGAATTAAATTACCTGTTTGATCTTTAAGCATTTGAGCACATGCGGAAGAAGATTGAGATATCAACTGAGAAAATTCGTGCCGCTAAGCTAAAGGAAGAACAAGCCAAAAAGGTTACTTAACACCCTTACATGTCAACGTGCATTATTCTCTTTAAATTATGTTGCTTTGACATTCCCCATATTTGGTACAGGATGATCGTTTTAGTAGAAAAATCAAAATATCCTTTAATGCTTTTATAATCATTTTACGTGTAGAGTGTGCATTATTAGATACTAGGATCCATCAATGTTTTTCTCTCCAGATATTATTTTCTAATATGTTCTCCTTGATACGTTATTAAATAGGTGTCTTTTTTTAAGTTGGCTGTAGTTGTGCAATGTTTCAGCATATTGAAAAGTAGGATATACGCATTTGTGAAAAGTCAGATACATGTGAGTGATCTTTAAAGGGTACTCATCTTAAAAATATCCCAGTTGATGGAATCTCAGAAAACCCATCCCTTGGTGGTGTTTTATTGTGTCCTATTCCTTACAAGAGAAAGCCAATGGTTTTGGGTAATTCTACTTCACCTATACCAAAGGGAAGCATTAACCTCGATTACATCATCTACTTTCAATCCATGACATTCATCTCGTAGAATTTGCCAAATTACAATGAAGAATAGTATTTCATCTGGGTGGCAGAGTTTTCTTGAATTTTGGTCAGTTATATAGACTTAGGCTGAAGATGTTCGATCATATTACACTTTGCATAATTGCTACTTATTTTTTAGTCCCTTGCAGTTTAATTTTTTTTTTCTAGTGCTAGTCCGAGAGTTGTTAATCATAAGTTTTTGTGGAAGACATTTGACAATCGTATATTTTTTATTTATTTTCTTGGTTTAAAATTATCTTTAGCATTTTAAAGTCACTTTATGATACAAGTAACTTGCTACGGGAATAAGAAAATTGCTAATGCTTGCTTTCTAGTTATCATGTCGTGTTGAAGGATGAACTAATCCTAACATTTTAGGCATGGGAAGCTGCAGCTGAAGCTCTCAGAGAGGAAGAGGCTGCGAAGCAGAAGCTTTGTGATGATCTGAATCAGCTGGTATTTATTTAATATTCTCTTCCTTTTTTGTTTACATGTGACATGCTGGATTGAACCATTGTTGAATTTATCCCGATGCATGACGAATAGGTCCAAGAAAGCACAAGTTCTCAATTTGTAAGGTTGGAGGAACTAAAAAGACGTCTGGAATCTCTCAACCCTAGCAGGATGTCTTCTGCTGATGTTTCGGTAAGGAGCACTGCACTTTTCTTTCTCTTCTAAGTAAGAATTTCCACTGTCTGATTGAGTGGCCGATCTATTTTATCTAATTTGAGTTGCTTGGTAATCAGAAACTGTGGTGCACAGATTGCGTGGATATTCCTGCTTGGTAGGAAATTTCCTCTAAAGAAAATAGATATATAGAGATTAATTTCTCTTGAGATCGTTCTTCTTTGCAGATTCTGCACATATTAGTTTTATCCTGCTCGCTATAATCTATCAAATTTCTAAACTAGGATAATGAATTAGCTTGTTACTAGATGCTACTAAGCCACGTTGGTGAGAATTGCTTGTGCAAACTGTTAACAAATCGGACATAACTTTGTTTTCTGATGATATTAGGATGCGAAGTTGTCGCAGCAGCTACCTAGTAATGCAACTGCTGCGCCAAATGCACAGAATCAAACGGCACCAGATGCCAGAAGTTCTGATGCAACTTCTACTGCAGTCAGTAACAACGAGCCAACATTGGACACACGAAACCAACGACCCGTAGAATCAAAAGAAAAGAAGAGAACCTCAAACTCTGCAAGATCAAAGGGCAGCATGATGTTGCCGAAAGGAAGAGGCAATGGATCTGGCTGGACTGGCTCTGGTTTTGATGTCGATATGGGCTCGTGATATAGGTTTAATTTAGGATGCTTCGTCGCCGCGTTTTGAGTCTATAGATACATAAAAAGGATAGAGAAATTGATCAAGGCACTCTCTTCCCTGATTGTCTCTTCATGCTTCAGCACAACTGTACAACATTTATTTCTCCTATCTTTTCTGTGTACCTTAACGTTACAGGCGTATTCTTGTTCTAGGAATATTATTTTGGGTTTCATGTACCCGGCGGAGGGGCATTATTAGCTAGTTTTCTCAACGGCATTGCTTTAATTTGTATCTCGCATAATGCGAAATAAATCATTTGTGGTTAATGATGCCAAGTGCATGAATTGGCTTTGAATAGATTTTTAACCAGCAAAATCCTTGCCACCGGCTATCATCTATTAAATTGGAAGGCGAACAGCCTATATTATGCTATGAAAGGAGGCACAGTGGTTTACTATAACTGACTCTGTATCAAAGTGTTGGAAGATAAAACAAGGTGGCTACAGCTAATAGGCTTCGTTCTTGAAGCAAAAAATTAGATGCGTTTATTTAATTAAGTGTTTTTGATCCAAGCGAAGCTTGTGCTAGTAGCAGAGAAACACCCTTGGCAAGGGAAATGTGGAGTATCTCTCTCTCTCAACAGCAAATTATTGAGTTCCAAGCTCCAGGGATCCCAATTCTAGTCCCAATCTTGAGGTAAAGAACTTATATCCGATTGAATAATATATTCCACAATGTGAAGCCAATTTTTATCCGAGCTCAAAAACCCAATACTTAGAACTTACGGATAGATACGTGCATTGAACAGGGGAAGGATAAGATAAAAGACCGAGAACTTCAGAGGCTGTACACTGGGAAACAAATATTCAATCAATACAGATTCCAGTTGCATTATGTCCAACACCTAAAGAGAGAACCTCATATCGTACAGGATGTTATCCTCACAAAACTTCTCCAAGAAGACTAGGTTCCTTCATAGATCACACCATACATTTCAGCTAGACAAAAATTGTTAACTTCATTGTTATCAACCACGATAAAAAGAAACTTTGAGATGCCGATTAGAACGTCGTTGAAGCAAAGTACACTGTATCATCCACTTATCTTCCCTGTGACAGTAGATTCTCTAGCAGGTCCAGATGATGCTTCAATATCATCTACTTTGCCATCTTTAGGAATTATCAGTCCGTATCCGCCCTCTTTTCTCTTGTACAAAATGTTTATTTCACCTGAAAAGAGATAATCAGTTATCTTCTGTTGCAGAAAGAAGAAAACAAACAAAAAAATGAGGAGAAGAAAAAACACAGTAGCTCATTAAGAGGTTGAAGGGTAATATTACCAGTCTCATCGTTCCTGAAAGCATAAAAGCTGTGGTTAACATTCTCTAATTGCTCTTTTGCCTCCTCAACGGTCAGCGGAGGCATGTCAAAATACTTTGTACGTACAATCTGAGAAAAAGAGTAAGAATGCAAGATGGGATTAGAAAACTGATGGATTCAGCACATATTTGGATCCCGATTTGTACCAATTAAACTCAAAGAACAATACTATCGTGTGCTATCACATGCAGTGAGCAATGATTCTAAAATATCAGTGGAGCTTCAGTCAATCAACGATTAGAAGAAGACACCTACTTTCAAAGAAACAATTAGAATACAACTATTTTCAAATATAGATGTTTTATTCCCAAAACTTTCTATCTCGTCTGTGTTCATTTAAACATGCTTGTAGCATTCTTCTACTCCAAATAGAGTCACCACTCACAACTTTCGAGTAACCACCGGTTGTACTACAATGACATCACTAAGTGACCTTGTCTTCTGCAATGAAAAATTATTCAATCTATTTTATTTTATTAGAAACATAACATTATTATGATTCGGTTGTTCTATTAGGTTCTTGAGATACCCAGTATATGTACTACTTAATACATGTAATTGTCTCATTCAAATATCTAATAAATCTCTGAATTCTTTTATTGCAAAATTCTCCTTACCTTTTTACAATAATGTGCATTGTTCTGCTGATCAAGATGAACTAACTCATTGAGGAAATCTTGAAGAAATTATGGTCTCATTGTCTACAATCATCATATTTTTACTTGTCTCTAAAAGTAAATATATGCACTTATTCACAAGGGACTAATAAGAAGAAATATGAGAACATATGATGCAAAACAAATCCACTTGCATTCTTATTCATGCAGTTCATGTAGTCCTACTTTCTAGTCACATGTTGTTTATGAATGTTGTACATGCTGCCTTCAGTCACATGAATTTGGGAGGACTGCAGAAGACAAAGAAAGAGTGTGTCCACTATCTACTACCATTGTCAACCTTTTCTTCTCCAAAGAGGTAGATTTAACCATGACAAAATTAGAGTATCGAGCCATAGGGCAAACCAAACTCAGAAGGTTAAAAAAAAATGGTGAAGAGATAAGCAATCACCTTTCCCAGGAGTTCTACATCCTCTTCCCCAGGTATGAAGCTCTCCACCTCTTCTTCCTCCTCTTCATCATCAACTCCCGGGAGCTCCACATCGCGAACCTTGAGGCGGTTGAACCCCTTCATATGCCGACCATGGTCGGTGATCTTCTCCTTGATCTTCCTCAGCTTCCTCTGCAGAACGGAGGACACCAGGTCGATGCTTCCGTACACCGATTCCGCCTCCTCCTCGGCGCGAATCACCCCGTGCTTCTTGCTAAATAAAGTGACCTGAAGCAAACGAAAGGCGCCACCTTTTAGTCATCGAGCAGAAAAGCCTCCACGGCAGGCGCAAGGGCGTACCTCGCATCGGCAAACCCGGGGCCCGCGGCCGACCTCTCCGCCGCGGATGGAGAGGCGAACGTCGACCTCTCGGACCAGTTGGCTGTGCTTCTGGACCGCCTTGCCGACCTTGTCCTCCACATGCTTCTTCACTGCGTCCGACATCTGGTCACCATCCACAGAGTTCCTAATTACGCCCAAATCAACGACAAGAAGAAAAACAAAAACGAACGCAAAGCAGAGGAGACATACATCGAGGCTCTTTCCTTGGATTATGAGCCGGACGGAGGAGAGAGGGCCATCCCACGACATACGGACGGCGGAAGAACGCATCTTTCCGCTACGCAGAGAAGAAGCGTCGACGAGGTCGAAAGCGGAGACGGCATTGCCGAGGAAGAGGGACGGAAGGGAGCGTGCCGGTCTGGCTGTGGCGGCGGCCGGGGGAAGGTTTCTTGAGGCGGAGTGGGAGAAGAAGGCGGTGGCGCCGGGGGCGGCCCAGGCAACGTTCGCCATCGCTGGAGAGCGAGGTGGGGTGGTGGTTGTGGTGGTGGTGCTGCGGGAAAGAGAAGTGATGGGGATATTGGAGAAGGGGAGAGGAGCGAGCAGAGCAGGATAAAAGCGGGGTGGCCGTTGATCTGTGCAGAGGGCCAGTAATGGACGATCGGATTTGATCACAATAAGGATGATATGATGGTTTGGCGGATGCATTTGTGTATTAAATGGTCCCGTGTTTGGATAGGATATATTATCATCCCCTCCACGTCAACCGGATTGACATATATATAATTTAAAAAAATGTTAAAAGTCTAATTAATTTTTAATCTGATGAATATATACTTTTTCACACTTCAAAAGTATATTTATTTAAAAAAAATATTTTAATATTATTAATTATTTATTTTTCCAAATATATAAAATAAAAAAAATCTACGTAATATTTTGCTTAATCAATACCTTCCCGCCGAAAGTTCAACCGATATAACTTATTATTGACTGCCTTGATTATTTCCTATAATATATAAAGCATAAATAGCTAACAAAAAACCAGGATAATTATCCTAATGTCATATTTATTTTATTCTGATTGCAAAATTTTATAGACTCGTCAACTACGCTTTAGTGACCCATGTCTTTATATTTTAACGATAGAAGAATATAAATTTTTAAGATAGACAGCTGACTCTATTGAATTATTTGAAATAAAATTAACTCAGAAGGAAAAAAGTTTTACTTGGGTAAGAAGGTAAACTTCAACCTTTTACTCCATCGATGCTTGCATATACATGCACATATATATATACACACACACACACGCACTTCCGAGGGATGCGTATAAAATTTTTCTTCCGTGGTTAATGAGCCCGGATTGCCTGTAGATCCTCGCACACGTTCCAGACGCTTCGGCGGTTGCAGACACCAATTCCGAGGGCCGGCGTCCATCTGTGATTCGGCATATTCCCTGATTCCTGTCTGATCAAGGACAGGAGATGGTTTACTTGCTGTAGAAGCCTGGTCCCCGAGCAGGACACGTGGAGCTTTTTAGCGGCTCCAAGCCCCTGAACGGCGTCTCCCGTTGGATCATCCGACGCGTGTCGCCGTCGCGGTCGCGTCGGGCCCACAGGCGGGGATACGTTCGTCATTTCGGCAAAAGGTCGGGATTCCTGCGCTGCCCCTGGCGGTCCGCTGCTCCGCTTTCATACTCGGGCAAACTTTCCTTCGCCATGCTCGACGAAACTCTACCAGTCGCCACTGACCACGTGCTCCGGCAGTCTCCGCTCTCGCGGAGCACCGGACCGCAGGCCTAGAAAAATCCCCCGCCCGTTTAAAATCCCGCGACCACCGAAGTAACCCCCCAGCGCAAAATCCCCAAATCTCAGCCGCTTGATCTTCATCAGACGGACCTCGCGCCTCCGCGCACGTCATTAAAAGAGACGCTCCAAACCAAACCCTAGCTCGTCATTCATCTCTCTCTATCTCTCTCTCTCTCTCTCGGTTCCTTCACCGCCGACGAACGTGAAGCGCTTTAACAACCGTTAGTTCGCACCTCCTCCCTTGGATCTTGATCTCGGGAGGGAAGAACAGATCTTGGTCTTGGGAGGGAAAGGCGAACGGAGGAGGACTCGAAGTTTTTGGGATCTCGATCTTGGGAGCACGCGCCGGTGATCGGATTTGAGGATGAGGGGCTTCTTCGGGGGCGGAAATGATGGTTGTGACGCGGCGGCAGACGAGGCCGGAGAGTCCTAGGCGGGTGCGGCGGAAGCTGCTCGGGGCGGCGGCGGAGGCGGAGATAGGGTCGCGGGTGTTCCCCCTGCCGGCGCCGGCACCGCCGCCGCCGCCCATGCCCTCGGTTGGGGCTAGGCGGTCGACAAGGGTGTTCCTACCCAAGGCCTCTTCTGCCGCCGCGCCCGCCAATTCCTGCGGCAACGGAGACTCCCGGACCCTCCGTTCCGGAAAGCGGCTGGCGCTGTCCAAGAGCGCGGATGAGTGGTTGGAGGACTTGGGTAGCGGTGGGACCCTGGAGCTCAAGTGGTGGAACGTCAAGGAAAAGGAAAGGCCAGATGTTGGGGAGTCGGCTGTGTTGAACGAGCCGGCGGCTGCGGAGCATGGCGGTGGAGATGTGAGGGAGTCGCCGAAGTTCGATTGTCCGAGGGACTCTCTGGATCCGCTACAGGAGAAAAAGTTTGCGATTGTTTATGAACGTAAGCGGCACAGACAGCTCTCTGATGGAGCGGCGTCATCGTCTTCCTCCGCAGGTGATGGAATTGCCGATTCAGGGAGGAGATTTGGGCTGGTCTTTGTCCGCAAAGGTCGCCGGAAAAGGTTTAAGGTGGCCCCTTTACCCCATGGAATCAAGGAGCTTCCGATTGTTGACGAAGATGGTGCAGAGTCATCACAGAAACAACTGGTATTTAATGGCGGGCTTGGATTTGCAACTTCAGCAGCCATGTTGGTAAAGAAGATCAGGGCTAGGGAAGACATTTTATGTACTAGTTTCAGTAGCGGAATGGTCCTCTTGCTGCTCGTTGAACCCTCTTGTTCCAGTAGCTCGCTTTTTTTTGCAAGATTTCTTGTCTCTGTATTTCGATGGATAAGGCGGACCAGAGCGATGCTTGGCGAATTTGCTGCCTTTCTACTGTCTGGTCCACTGGCGAGTGTCTTCTCTCAGCAGGGAGTCCATATAGTACCACTGAGCTGGCGAAGAGACGTAAGTTTTTTAACCTTTTTATTGCTTTCAATCTGACCTCAATAAACAAATGTCAATTTCATTCTTTTTTACTGTTTCAGAATGATGCACTCAAAAATGTTCTGCCATATTGCGGTCAATGCAAGATTTATGGTGCTACACAGTCTGCGGCTTTAATTTGGATTAATTTTTTGGCCCTTCCGTCGTACTTCAGCAGCTTGTACATCAGAATGCTTCATGGTTCCCTTTATTTGCCTCACTCCTTACGCAGATATTTGATGTGCTTGTGCTCAAGCACTGGTTCTTCTGATTCTGTCGATTCCGGAGGGAATTATTCTCCTCCTGTGGATTCAGTCTATTTGCCAATTGAGCATTCTGGGCTTGCTGCTACGGAAGGATATGCACAAAATGCTAACGCGAATGCTCACAGATCAGATGGTCATAATGTAATTATATTGCATGGTTCAAGGCTAAGTAAACATCGCAGAAAGAGGAGCTTCTTAAAGCATCTCAGAACTAGGAACCTGCCTTCTATTGGACCACGCATCGATACATGCTCCAACCAAAGCAGTAGGACCAGAACCACTTCAGCAGAAGCTAAAGCGAGCATCTTCCCAGAAGTTATAGTAAAACCAATTTATATTGAAGTGCCCGATCCCTGTGTTGAAGACTCGCTTAGTTGCAGAGATGAGAGCGATGTCTCAACTCCACTTCATGGTAGGCAGAGGAAGTCAGCCAAGAAGAGTCCTGTAGAACAGAATAAAGAAATAAGATCTGCTTTGGCAGACGTGAGGCAGAACATAGAGACTGCACAATGTAAAGCCAATCTCCTGGTTACCATTGGTGACAGGTGTTGGAGGGAGGAAGGTTTTCAGGTAATGATGTGCATGTTGGCCCCTCAGGAATGGTATATAGTAGTTAAGTTTAAGGGTGAAATGAAATTCCTGCACAAACCTCTGGAGATGAGGCCTTGTGTTGTCAATCGTTTTACTCATGCCTATATGTGGGCTGGGGAAGATAGATGGAAGCTTGAGTTTTTGGATAGGTGGGATTGGCTTGTGTTCAAGGAATTGCATATGGAGTGCAGAGAGCGCAATCTGCAGGAGGCTTCGTTAAGGACAATTCCAGTGCCTGTGTACAAAGAGGTCCCTGCTTATGAGGAGGATGCTGGAGCAACTTTTGTGCTGCCCGATGAGTACATTAGAATTAACGACGATGAAGTTCGGCGAGCTCTGCTGAGCAAAGTTGACAAATATGATATGGACTCCGGTGATGAGCAATGGCTCTTCAAGCACAACACGGTCAATTCACATAAAGAGACTAGTCAAGTCATTAGCCTTTCAGGAAATGATTTTGAGAAAATAATTTATGCAATGGAGAAGTTTGCATATAGCAACGTGGATGATGTACATGATAAGGAAAAGGTGCTAGATGTTTTGCAGCATTTTGGAGACTGGGAGATGCTTAGTTTGATTTATGAATACTGGATGAAAAAAAGAACCAAGAGACATGCTCCGTTAATTAGAGAATTTCAGGTATCCTTTGCTCATTATCTTTTTCCTCCATCATATTGTTTCATTTTCTAAAATGAAGTTATATATTGAAAGTTAATATGCTGCTGATACTTCCTCTCCCACTAGATATTTACTGATCCTTCCTCTCCCACTAGATGTATTGACTGCTACTGGTTCTTCCATCAGTTCCACTTTAATATTCGAGTGGATCCTCCTTTTTCCTCGGTAGCCTTACTAGATATGTTGAGACTATTACTTCTGTTGCCAATCCTAAATAGATCTCTTAGACAGTGAAGTGTCTTCTTAGCCGATTCAAAATAGTTGTAGTTTGTGTCAAACAAGCTATAATAGTGATGCATTGTAACTGTTACAAGGGGTATGATGCTTACAATTTATTTGCTTTCTCTGGTTTTTTTTATTTGATTTCTTATAGTGGGGGTGTATTTTAAGGTGCTTTTTGATCTGATCATTTATATGAATTTGTGATAGGGTCCTCCTTTGAGGAAGGCTCAGTTGGTGCATAAACCATTTCTTCGCAAAAAGAGATCTTTAAAGAGACAGCGTAGCCAAACAGCCCGAATAAAGCCAGAGGTCATTTCACCAGGTTTGTTTTGCGTTCTCTTTTTTTCTTTTTTTTTGGGGCTAAATTCATCTCACAGCTCTATTCTGATAACCTTCTTGAGATCTTCACCTTTTGTCTTTATGGAGCATTGTAAGATCATCCGTGTTATCTTTTTGCTCCTGTTTAATTTTGCTCCATTTGGTGAAGTTTGATGAAACTAGCTCCTGCTCTTTTTTTCCATTGCTCAAAGTAGGCATTGTTCTGAACATGGAGACGTAATATGCTTACTTGATCTCTCTCTCACACACACACACACATCTCACTTGTTCTGTATCAAGGGGCTGCTGCAATATGAGGTGACATGGGGGTGCAATTAGCCTCCCTGGTATGCAAAACAGTCCTCAAGTTCTGGAATTCTAACACCAGGAGACAATATGCTTCCTCTCTCTCACACACACACGCGCGCCGCACTCACATCTATCAGCCTATACTTTGCATTTCCATCATTTGCAGTTTGTAAGCGTGACTAGATTTTATGCTTTCTATTGATTTCTTATTACTTCAATGCTAATTGCTCTCGTTCATTATGGTATTAGTTGGAATCGACAATGGAGCTTTGCAAAGGGTCGAGGAAGCTCAAAATGCCACCAAGAGAGCCATGGAGTACGCCATTCGGCTACGTAAGAGAGCTCAGATGCTCATGACAAACGCAGAGCTTGCAGTGTACAAGTCGGTAATGGCTTTAAGGATTGCGGACTCTGTTGAGGCATCGGATGCATCTGAACATGCATCATTAATTATCGACTGATCGCAAGGGCTATTCTACGAATGCTGACCTTTTTCTGGTTTCAGCTGTCAATGCCCATTTGGATTCAGAGTCTCTTGTGCATTGTTGTCTAATTTTGCCGGAGATATTCAAGGTTGCACAGGAGCACCACGAAAGGAAACAAAGAAAGACGTTCTGATGGATTTCTTGGTTCTTTTTCTCTTCCACGTGCTGCGGGATTCCTACTCTGGCTGATTAATGCGAAAGGGCTGTTTTCGAAGCCATTTTTGAGATCGGTTTTGCTAAAATCACGCCGATCGAACCATAATTTTTGTATAAAATGATAGCTGCTGGTAGATCTTGTAAATTGTATCATAATCGCATTACATTTGTAACTTGTGCCTTTCTCAAGGTATTGTTGACATGGAATACATGTGCCATGGCAAGTGCACTCAACTTCTGCCGAATTCTGACTGCAATCTGGTTCATATACATGATTCTGGTGAATACTTGGGACATCTTTCGTTGTTGTGTGGAGCTGTCGTGTTTGAACTTTTCGTTAGGAGATATGTTTTTCTACATGTTAAATTTCTTTTCGAGTTTGGATTTAGCTAAAAGTCAGGAGTATTTCCGAATTGTATGATATTTGTGTTATTCTTTCTTGGATAGTTGGGAAATGTGTGTGATGGGTGCTTTTCTTTTGTCGTGTTGATATCCTCCCCACGATTTTTTCCATTAACCCTCAAACTGGATATTGTGTATCTTTTATTAATATATTTTGCTTCTTTTAGCATGTCCCCGTGTTTGGGACGATATTAATGTCATATAAAATATGATTCTTCATGACTTTTTTTGCCTAATTAAATCTATATATTTCATCTTAACGCTTACCGGATTTATTGTTTTCTCAATAAGATTTTTTATGAGGCCCAAAACATTTAAAGGCGCTCGACCCAATTGGGCCTACTACGTTATTAAAGGTGGTTATTAGGATTTGGGTGCTAGGGTTTCGCTGCCTCTTGCCGAGTCTCCCCTCATCCAGGAGCCGTTTTCTCCCACTTCCGCCGCCGCTGCCACACTGGGAGTTGAGATCGACGTGAATACTCTTCCGCCATGGTAAATCTCCGTCCTTTGTCTTATCCACGATGCGTTGTTTTTGCGGTCGTAACCTGCTTTGATCTGATGTTTTGCTACGCCTTCTGTTCTATCAGGTGAAGTATTCGAGGGAGCCTTCTAATCCTACCAAGTGTAAGCTGCGTCCGGTTTTGTCTTTCTAATATTCTTCCTTCTCTCTGCCTCTCGAGTTTTATTTTCGATCGTTTCCGCTTTGGTTTCTAGTTTGGAACGAGCTTTACGTTTTTTTTTAATCTCCATTTTTCGTTACACTCAGAGTTCAGTTATGGTCTGATCCTGTAAATTACTTCATTCTGTTGATGACGTCGTCTCTTCAAATTTTCTTTCTTAATGATGCATGTCTTCAAATATTTGTATGCCTTTTTTTGAGCTTATATTTCTCGGTGTTTGCAGCTGCCAAGGCTATGGGTCGGGACTTGAGGGTTCACTTCAAAGTATGTTGTCATTCACATTTTTAAGCAGTTCCTTTTTTAGTTCAAAAACGGCCTTTTTTCCTCAATTCTGTGGGACAATGTAATGGGTGGTCTTGGGTTCTCGAAAATGGGGGATTGTACAGATGTTACAACTAACGTATGATTGCATGTGTAACTTAACATAATAGTTAAATATGCTAATGGTAAATCAGTGGATAAAATTTGGAGTGTGTGAGTGTTGCATGCACCTGTATTTCTCAGTTAAACCATAGGTAATACTGGGTATTTAGTTGTGAATGATTTTAGAGCAACAAGGATTGCCCAACGATGTTTTATGTCTTGTCGGGGAATGTAAATTAATTGTCCAAAGTTGCAGATGATTATGAAAGTAATTTTTCTTTATTCTCACTGATAAAACATTTATATTGAGCATCGAATATGTATGTTCTAAGCCCATTAAATTTGTAGGCGGTTTTCCAGGTAGTTTGGTAATTTAAGTTTTAATTATTTGCGTATTTATGATGCCTGAGTTGTATTAATGATATCATCCGTCTTTTCTTAGCATGGGATTCCAATATATCAGTTTCTGTTTCTTATGGTGCGTGAGAACTTTAATAATCTCTTCTTACACACCTATCTTATGTGATGATGTCAACAGAACACTCGTGAAACAGCCTTTGCAATTAGGAAGTTACCCTTAGCAAAGGCCAAAAGGTACCTGGAGGATGTAATTGCTCATAAACAGGCTATTCCTTTTAGGAGGTTTTGTGGTGGTGTTGGCCGTACTGCCCAAGCTAAGAATCGGCAACCAAATGGGCAGGGCCGTTGGCCAATGAAATCGGCCAAGTTCATCTTGGATCTGCTCAAGAATGCTGAAAGCAATGCTGAAGTACGAAGATATGCAACCATTCTTCTCATATTTCGTGTTTTGTTTCTATTCCTTAACTGTTTTATCTGTTTTGCCCTTTAGGTGAAAGGCTTGGATGTTGATACACTCTTCATATCGCACATCCAAGTGAACCAGGCACAAAAGCAGCGGCGCAGGACTTACCGTGCTCATGGACGAATCAACCGTAGGTTCACTTGCTGATTTAACAATTAAGGTTCTTTTCAATTTGAGATGGTTCACTTATTATTCGTCTTCAGCTTATATGTCTTCCCCATGCCACATCGAATTGATCTTGTCTGAAAAGGAAGAGCCTGTCAAGAAAGAGGTAATTGCTCTTCAGACATCAGTTTTTTAAATAAAACATTTAATTTGCACGATTTATTTAGAATAACAAACAAGATTTCTTAAACCCCTCTTTTTGGCTTGTTTTGAATGATGTGAATCATTTTATAGTGGAAAATGAATACTATTGTGTATTTTTTTAGATAATTAACTATTTTGTAATTTTTGAGTGGTCTTGTAGCTGATGGCGTCACTATGCTGACTCCCCTTCTATATCGTTTTTCAGAGTTTTACCAAGTTATTGCCATCAGCCAAACTAATGAAATTAGCTATATTCCTGACTTCCTATTGTATTTTATTATTTTCCATGCTTCTAGCCATTCATTGTCATCTGCACTGGCGAAGGTTTGCTCCTATATTTTTCTAATTGTTATTGAATAGTTGGTCCTTGCTGCTGCAGCTTCTTAAGCTGTTCTTTTTCCGTCTTCTATTCTTTTTGTATGCAATTATAGATCCATCATCTCCTCCGACACATAACCTTTTTGTAGGTTTAGTTGTTTTTGATTGATATCCATTGCTTGGTTCGTGCAGCCGGAGACCCAGATTACTACCAGCAAGCCCAAGAAAACTTGAGCAATTTTAAGTGGCGCCTCTTCTTAGGTAGCAGCAGCTTTAGTTTACAGGAAGACGTCCGCGTGTTTGTTACTTTGGCTGAGAAGTATTTTAATTTGTGTTGTCAAACTTACTTTATGCCCTTTTTGTTTTGCTTGAACCTCATTGGGGAGTTGCTTTATTTAATTAATGTTGATCACAAGGGCAGTGGTTTTGAGATTATAGTGTTGATTAATGTTGGTATACTTGTGAGATGCAGAGATATATATATACACACGCACGCTTGTTCCTCCTGACATTAACATTAACGGCGGTTCATCCATCAAATCAATAATTTTAATTTTTAGCAATTGAAAACTTAATCAAGAATTGGAGACAAAAATTAATTAGTCAATGTACTAGAAATTAGAATGATATTATTTATATTTTGAATAAAAAAAATTCGTTAATGATTTTTTGGTAATAATTAAAAAAACTACTAAGGGAGATAAATACTTTCCTATTTCTCTAGAAAAAATAAGGAGAAATTAAAAAAAAAGATTGTCAGTTTCATTATTTACTTATGAAATAATATAACAAATATTAACTAATAAAGGAGAGAAATATTTTCCCTATTTCCGTTGAAAAGATAAAGAGAAATACATAAATAAATATTAACCGATAAAAGATAAATATTTCGCGATTTCGTTTTTTCTTCTCATCGGAGATCTCCCGGTTGTTTTTTCTTCTCCTCTTTTAACGGAGATTTATCGGACCTTGAGGTAATCGACGAATGAGCAACTCCGTTCCTCAAGAATGTCGCCCTCCCCCGGCATGAGGCAGCGGTGGCGGCCAGCAGCGCTTAATCCCATTCTTTTCCAACCCTAATGAGGCGAGTATTGTGTGCAAGGTTGATCACTATTTACTGTTGTGCATTGAAGTAAATAAATTTCAATGACACGCTTTGTTTCAGGTTATTTTTGTAATGGATTTGCTTATTATCATTTTCTGCAAACTTGCTGCTGTCAATTATTTCCTTCCTCGTGGCTTCTTGAAGCTAAAGTCTTGAAACCTACTGTCACCAGCTACTAGATTTGGAGCTCCAAACTTTATGAGAAAAAAATAAAGAAATCCTTATAGATGTAATTCGAGTACCAATGTGGTTGATTTTACTTTGTTCAAGGAGATAAATTATCAAAGTGTTGCGCCATACTTGCTTCAAAGACAACAGTACTAATCTCTAATGCTTCTTTCTGCTCTATGAACAACTTGTGATAACTTTACAGCAGAAAGAAGCATCAGATAACTTGCACTTAATCATCTCACCTTTATTGTAAACAACAAACTAATACTAGATAGAGGTTTTCCTCCCTTTTCTTTTTATTCTAGTTACCGTTCTTAATTTTAGATATGCATGTTGGTCGTAGTGTTTGGCGTTATTTGTCTAAATTTTAACTTGGCTGATTGGTGAAAGAGGACCCAAACTAAGTAGAAGCAATGCTACCAAATCAATTTGTGAAGCTATATCAGGGGATCAATGTTATTAGGCCCAAAACTGCTGACAGGCAAGTGGCCATTATACTTGGTCCCAGTGAACCCATGCCACACTTCAATAACCTCAGTCCAGTCCAGGGTTGAAGTTAATTGTTTGGAAGCCAAGAAAAGTTTCGCACTTAGATATGTATTCATATCATGCGTCAATCAGGGATCCTACAAGAATCTCTTTGGAGCCACCAGGAGGGGTGTTCAGGAAAGCTTCTAATCCAATGTTGTTCCTCTATCAGTTCAAATTTCTGGGTATCTTCTGAAGCTGACATGACAATTTATGCAGTAATTTGACATATTGGACATAGGTGTAAACTCAATGCAGAACTTAATCTTCTAGTTTGATTTGGTGACGTGATCTTTATAGTTTATACTACCCTGCTTAATAATAAAGAAATTTTCCAGTCCTGGATATTGTATTTTTTTAACTCGATTATAGTATTTTTCAGTTAACCAGAGCATGTAAAAATGGAGAAATAGCATTGAACACCTTGCAGAAAACTTCCCTGACATGATGTCTTAATAAGGTCGTCGTTATTTCTTCTCTTGGTTTAGCAGAACTTGTTTCTCTCATTTCTTAGCATTACCAGGTTTCACTTGTTAAATAATGAAGACGTGAGGGGCTCACAGACGAAGACACAGCTAAAGTTGTAGATGGCTTGTCACTTAAAGATAGCTGATAGAAATATTTCAATAGAAGTGAAGAAACTTTAGCGACTATTCTGTGAATATATTTCTTGTGCCGTTAAAATTTCTCTTGTAGTTCGTTCCTCTCTAGACTTTTGGCTTGTTGGTCATCGCTGCTAATTTGATTCCCCTCCTAACTAATGGCAGCTTTCCTTTGCTTGATAAATGCCATCGCTGAAAGGTCTAGCAACCAACTAGTAGCTGCTGATGCAAAGTTGAATTTTAATATCACCAAAGTAAGACCCTAGGGAGGCTGAAATTTGCTTTGTTGTAACTGTGATTTATCTATATAGTCCCGAAATGTACTTAATGCTTGTGACTGCAACTTCTCTGTAAAAAAAAGTTCTTTATTCTGATTTTGCGTCTTTAATTACTTTTTCTCCCTTCTGCAGGTTGCTGCTGCCAAAGCAGATCTGAGAATAACCCCCCTTCTTGTTTCTGTTCATAATGAGATGCGAAGAACTGAGCATAAGGTGAATGACCTCGACCGATCAACGCAGAAGACTTGAATGTTGCGGCAGGGAAAGCTTTCTTTTTAGAGAAAGATGCAGCAGAGAGAGCTGTGAAAGCATCATCGGCATATTCAGAGCTGCTGCATATGTAATTTATATATGCATGTTCTTCGCCTCTGCTGATCCTGACAAGTGATGGTCGTCAACCCAGAAGGAACAAACTTTGATCAGCATCGCTTCTCTTCCGGTCCCTGGTCGCAAGATGCAGAACGGCATAATTGCAGCGTCCTTCTTCCCGATCCATTTTCGGGGGCCTCAGTCTCTAGCTCTACAGATTCAGTCATGTGCATCGTTGCAGGTATGCATGCAGCTGCGTGGACTTGGTAAATTAAGCATATTAATCTGACTTTGTTTCTGATGGGTAGAAATGATTTCCACTTCTTATGATTTAATACTAAAACAAAACCACTTCAATTGTTGTGATGGTATATCTTGATTGTTCATTGGGTGTTTTCTGCTAAAATAACACTAATCTTATTCTTATATCTGGGAAACGAAATTGTGGTGTGAATTCTCTCAACTACTGCAATTTAATGCGTTCATCCATAAATGCGCAGGACAAGTCCAGCGACGCCAGCAGACAGCGGATAGGCAAAATAAATGTATTAAAAATGTAAGAACGTAGGTGGGGAGCGTACAGTCTATTAATCGTAACATTCTCTTGTTTTGGCAAAATAAAAACTTTTATATCGCGTGCTAGTTTTATTAGTAGTTGTTATTTAAGAGTATATATATATTGCCAATTAAGACTGTAGTGGCTACACATGGTCTTATACAATATATTTTTACTGCAGAGAGTCAGTATGAATAAATTGTAGCCCGCAAAAGCTGAGGAAATATGAGACTTGGCTCAATGTGAGAGTGTTGGGATCGCTTAGATTTATCTCCTTCAGATGCGATTAACTACTCACCAGCTAATAATCATCATTTCGCCTTTGATTTCCACGCTATAAATACTTGTAACCCATCATTTTAGTGTCTCGATCCTGCGGAGCTATAGGACCATCATTTCCGTCACCAACTCCAACCAAATCATCGGCATCATCTTCAATAATGGAGAGACTCCTCCAAGATATCTCCGCCGAAAACAGCATCGATTCGCCGGAATTGCTCGATCCCGAGGAGTTCCGCCGGCAAGGACACACGATGATCGACTTTATTGCCGACTACTACCGCAACGTCGAGAAGTACCCCGTTCTCAGCCAGGTCTCCCCTGGCTACCTCCGTGGCCGCCTACCGGAGTCGGTACCGACCAATTCCGAGTCCCTCGACGCCATACTCCGCGACGTCCGCGACCACATCCTCCCGGGCCTCACTCACTGGCAGAGTCCCAACTTTTTCGCCTACTTCAACAGCTGCACCAGCGTCCCCAGTATCCTCGGCGAGATGCTCACCGCTGCTTTCAACGTCGTTGGTTTCAGCTGGGTCGTGTCCCCGGCGGCCACCGAACTTGAGATGATCGTCATGGACTGGATGGCCAAGTTGCTCAGCCTCCCCAGGTGCTTCTTGTTCCAAGGCGGCGGCGGCGGCGTGCTCCACGGTACTACCTGCGAGGCGTTGCTATGCACGCTGACAGCCGCCAGGGACAAGGCCCTGGGAACGGTGGGCCGAGACCGGTTATGCGACCTGGTGGTCTACTGCTCCGACCAGACTCACTGCTCGCTGAAGAAGTCGGCGCAGATCGCCGGCGTCCGTCCGGACAACGTCCGCATTTTGCCGACGAGCTCCAGCGACGCGTTCGCGTTGTCCCCAGACGCGCTGCGGGCGGCTATCGCGGCCGACGTCGCCGCCGGGCGGGTGCCGCTGTACCTGTGCGCGACGGTGGGGACGACGCCGTCCACGGCGGTCGACCCGATCCGGGGGCTTTCCGCGGTGGCGGTAGAGCACGGCGTCTGGGTGCACGTCGACGCGGCCTACGCCGGGAGCGCGTGCATCTGTCCGGAGTTCCAGCACTTCCTCGACGGAATCGAGGCCGTCGACTCCTTCAGCTTCAACGCCCACAAGTGGCTGTTCACGGCGATGGACTGCTGCTGCCTATGGTTGAAGCGGCCGCAGCACCTGGTGGAGGCTCTCGCCACCAACCCAGAATACCTCCGGAACGAGCCCACCGAGTCGAAGAAGGTGGTCGACTACAAGGACTGGCAGCTCGGGCTCAGCCGCCGGTTCCGAGCTCTCAAACTGTGGATGGTTCTGCGCAGCTACGGCGCGGCGAAGCTGAGGGGGTTCGTCCGTAACCACGTGCGGCTCGCCGAGCTCTTCGAGGAGCTCGTCAGGAAGGACGAGAGGTTCGTCTTGGCGGCGCCGAGGACATTCGCCTTGGTGTGCTTCCGGATGCTACCGCCGGCGGGCATCAGCCGCCGCCGAGGGCTCAAGGAGGCGAACGAGTTCAACCGGCGGCTTCTGGCTGCAGTGAACTCGACGGGGAAGGTTTACATGTCGCACGCTGTCCTGGGGGGAGCCTACATCATCCGGGCAGCCGTCGGGGGATCGTTGTCGGAGGATCGGCACGTCCGAGAGGCCTGGGCGGTCGTTCAGGAGCAAGCGGCGGCACTCACCTCCGCCGTAGACGGCCGAGGTTAGCTTGCAGCGGCGGTGGTGCAAAATAACCGGAAGCCATGCATACAAATGGCGGCCGCCGCGGCAATAGGAGTTGATCTTGTAGTCGAAGATAAAATTTCTTTATTATTTATGTGTGTATGTTTCGGGGTTCAAGAAACAGAATGAAGTATTTTGAGCTTTATACATATGTATAGAGTTAAACACGACATATATATAAATACAGAATGAAGCATTTTGAGCTTTAAAATAATTATTTGTCTATTCTGACCTGATACTGACATGCCATCCCCTGTTTCCTCTTCCTTTCCTCCTCGGAGCAGCACCAGACGTCGCTCATTGCCACGAAGGATGAGCCCGAGCAGCTGGTTGTTTGAATTCTCGACGACCCGTCCATCAGCCGGAGCAGCTTGAGGCCTGGTTCTCCGTCGTCCCTTGTTTCCTCTTCCGCTGCCTCCATCGGTCCATCGTCAACCCCTCTGTCCCATATTTCCTCTCATTTCTACCTTTCCGAGCGATGAACGGACGAAGGTGAACAGAGTGCCTCCGTTCACGAGCATCTCCTCTCCGGCTTCGACTCTGCTCCTCAGCATCTCCTCTCCGGCGATGAATTGGAGGCTCCCGCTACGTCGATGAACGAACGAACGTGAACAGAGGGCTCACGAGCATCTCAAATCCTCTCCGGCTCGACGATTAACCGGAGGCTCCGGCTCCGGCGATGCTCGTGACGCCTGCTGTTTCGCCGTCGAGGTTGAACTTCATGGACGTGACGACGATGGGTAGCTTGCGAGCAGGACAGAGGATTGCGAACAGAAGGTCGGGGGTGAGGATCGCCGATGATGTAGCCGCGAGCGTGGCCTCCGGCTCGTTGAAAAAGAAGAAGACTTTGGACGAATAGAGTAGAGGTGGGCGTCGCCGGACTCGATCCTTCGATTTCAATGGGACAACCGTGATCTTCCGCCCGTCTCTACTGTTGGCCACGCCGCCCTGGACATAGCTGCCGATGGAGGCGGGCATCGTGTGAGGATTTCCGGCCGAAGCAGCACCAGCGTGGCTCTTAAATGGGCCAGAGGGGCGAAGCCAGAGCAGGAGAGGAGATGCTCGCGTACGGAGGCGCTCTATTCGCCTCGCGCTGCTCCGTTCGTCGCCGGAAGGGGAGAAAGGAGAGGAAACAGGGGACGGAGAGGTTGACGATGGACCGGCGGAGGCGGAGAAATAAGAGGTTGACGATGGGCGACGAACGAGAGAAAGAGGAAGAGGACCGGGCGGGCGGGCGACATTTAATGTTTTGAATTAAAAAAATGATAATGTGTTAATACGGCGGTCAGTTTGAAAAACATTATTTTATATACGTTGTTTTTTGTAAATTAATATTTTAAAACAGCTATTACGGAGAAATACTCGCACAAAGAGAGTCACGTGAGTGTGTGTGTGTGTACAAATTGCTATCACGCTAATGCATGCGACTCTTAAGTTGGACTGGATGGCCAAGTTGCTCTGCCTCCCCAGGTGCTTCTTGTTCCAAGGCGGCGGCGGGGTGGCGGCGTGCTCCACGGTACTACCTGCGAGGCGTTGCTCTGCACGCTGACAGCCGCCAGGGACAAGGCCCTGGGAACGGTGGGCCGAGACCGGATATGCGACCTGGTGGTCTACTGCTCCGACCAGACTCACTGCTCGCTGAAGAAGTCGGCGCATATAGCCGGCGTCCGTCCGGACAACGTCCGCATTTTGCCGACGAGCTCCCGCGACGCGTTCGCGTTGTCCCCAGACGCGCTGCGGGAGGCTATCGCGGCCGACGTCGCCGCCGGGCGGGTGCCGCTGTACCTGTGCGCGACGGTGGGGACGACGCCGTCCACGGCGGTCGACCCGATCCGGGGGCTTTCCGCGGTGGCGGTAGAGCACGGCGTCTGGGTGCACGTCGACGCGGCCTACGCCGGGAGCGCGTGCATCTGTCCGGAGTTCCAGCACTTCCTCGACGGAATCGAGGCCGTCGACTCCTTCAGCTTCAACGCCCACAAGTGGCTGTTCACGGCGATGGACTGCTGCTGCCTCTGGTTGAAGCGGCCGCAGCACCTGGTGCAGGCCCTCGCCACCAACCCCGAGTACCTCCGGAACGAGCCCACCGAGTCGAAGAAGGTGGTGGACTACAAGGACTGGCAGGTCGCGCTCCGCCGCCGGTTCCGAGCGCTCAAGCTGTGGATGGTTCTGCGCAGCTACGGCGCGGCGAAGCTGAGGGGGTTCGTCCGTAACTACGTGCGGCTCGCCGAGCTCTTCGAGGAGCTCGTCAGGAAAGACGAGAGGTTCGTCTAGGCGGCGCCGAGGACATTCGCCTTGGTGTGCTTCCGGATGCTACCGCCGCCGAGGGCTCGAGGAGGCGAACGAGTTCAACCGGCGACTTCTGGCTGCGGTGAACGCAACGGGGAAGGTTTACATGTCGCACGCTGTCCTGGGGGGAGCCTACATCATCCGGGCAGCCGTCGGGGGATCGTTCTCGGAGGATCGGCACGTCCGAGAGGCCTGGGCTGTCGTTCAGGAGCAAGCGGCGGGACTCACCTCCGCCGTAGACGGCCGAGGTTAGCTTGCAGCGGCGGTGGTGCAAAATAACCGGAAGCCATGCATGCCGATGGCGGCCGCCGCGGCAATAGGAGTTGATCTTGGAGTTGAAGATAAAAAAGTATATATGTTTTAGGTGCTGAAGAAACAGTTTCGACTTGCTGCCTCAAGCAGTTAGTGGTCGATGTAAAAAGTTAAACACGACGTATATATAAATACATAATGAAGTGCTTTGTGCGTTAATACAGCCATGTGTTTATTTTGACCTCATACGGACCTCGTCGACCCATTAATTGTTAATTATTATTAAAAAAATAAAGGTTAAGATCGGAGGGTCATCGTCGCTCATCAGAAAGTAGTTAATCGTTAAGAGTCAGGTGGATGTGTGTTCAGAATGCAGCTAAGCTGATGCATGTGACTCTTAAATACGATTTGTTCAATTATGAGGCTGCGAGGAAGAAATGTATTTTTTTTTGCAACCACAACCCAACTGTATAGCAATGCGGTCAGAGGTTGCGGTTCGTAATCATCGGCCAGCTTCATGTCGTGTCGCATATTTATGATTTTTTCTATTTACAGCAGCATCATCAAAAATCAATTTGACACGAGCATAATATTCTATCTTTTATAAAAAAATTAGTATACGGTCGATACATGTGACTCGTAACTAAATTTTATAGGCACACTCTTTCCTAATTTTAGTTGGCATAATGATACGATTCGTTCAATTAATGAAGAAACAGTTTTTGCACAACCACGGCCCAACCTAATAATTAGAATGCCCACCACCGTCAATCCATCCATCTAATAATTTTCTCCCTGATTCCTATTAACTCGTCAACTTTATGTCGCGTCTCTCGTTTTCAAGCTGCTCGGCCTCCCCAGGTGCTTCTTTTAGCAGAAACATCAAATTAGTTGAAAAAAACGTACAATTATTCTATATTTTTTAAGAAAATTACTGATGTTAATATTTTTGAATGATATCATATCATTATTTTAGTATACCGGAACATGATAGAGCTTAGAAAAAAGAGGATAAAAATGACATTATACATTATATCATATACTAATTTAACCAAGTGAAGGTATGAGCATTATTCATCGATGTCCTGATAACTGAGAAGGAATAGCAGTGCTTATAAATTAGAGGCCAGGAAAGGGGGAGAGTGTCATTAGAAATTATTAATATCATAAGGTAGAAAGATTACAGACATCAAATAAACCATAAAAAGGCACAATGTGAGAAAACAAGTAGCACACACCGTCACACGCACAGTGTGTGGTTCTGCAGTAGCAGCAGTAATTATGAATTCATCTCTATCTCTTTATTCTTTTTCTTCTTCTTCTATCTTATCCTTATTCTTCGTTTTGACCGCTCTTTTACTTATTCGCGGCCTCGTTTCAGCGACTTCGCTATCATTCCGGCGATGCAGTAAGCGGTGGACTGGATGGTAATCATGGGGTTCACCCCGATGGCGGTGGGCATGACGCTCGAATCGCACACGAACAGCCCCTCCGCCTCCCAACTCTCCCCTCGCTCGTCCACCCCTCCCTCGCGCTCGCTCGTGCCCATCCTGCAGCTCCCCATCTGGTGAGCCGAGCAGTACATGCTCCAGTAGTCGCCGCCGCCCCTTGGGCCGCTGGCGTAGGAAACCCCCTCCAGGAACTCCTCCAGCTGTCGCTCCTCGATCCCCTCGCACTTCAGCCTTTGCCCGTCGTTGCGGTGCGTCCCGACCTCCACCGCCCCCGCGGCCACCAGGATCCGGAGGGCTCTCCTCAGCCCCTCCTGCAAGTTCTCCTTGTCCTCCTCCTTCATCCGGTAGCTTATCCGGCCTTCCCCCTCCACCGTCCCCGACCCGCGGTCCCTCACCAGAGCTATGAGATGCGACGTCCGGTTGAAGCGGACCATGCTTTCCTTCGCCGCGGCCCCCGACTGCCACGGGGACAGCGAGGCGAACGAGCCGGGCCCCATCGCCGGCGTCTCGATGATCGCGCAGGGCTCTTGGCCGTCTCCGGATCTCTTTGTGACCTTGTGCACTGAGGTGATGATCCCGCCCTCGTTGGCCTTGCCCTTGAGGTCGGAGATGGACTCTGGAAAGTAGCCCCAGGCGATGGCCACCGGATGAAGGCGCAGGTTCTTCCCAATGTTTCGGTTCTTCAGCCCGCTGGCTGCCATTAGTACCGGCGTGTGGAGGGCTCCGCAAGCTGAGACGGTCACTTTGGCTTCGATCCTCAACCTTTTGGCGATCTCCTCGTTCGATGACTTCGCAATCAAACCCAAGCATTTCTTCTTCTTCTTGTCGCTTTTGTTCTTTTGAAGCATAAATCTCTCTGCTTTGCAGGCACTGATGACGACGGCGCCGCAATCCACTGCGTCGACGAGCCAAGTGGTGTCCGTCCCGCGCTTCTCGCCAAGTCTGCAACCGTAGGTGCAGGAGCCGCAGAAATGGCGCTCCGACGAGTTGGTGGGAACTGCCCCCACCTCCAGGCCGAGATTTCTACACCCTTTCCGCAGAACCTGATTCTGAAGCCCTTCTCTCTCACACTCTCCTGTAACGCCGAGCCTTTCCCAGACGGCGTCCATTGCGGTGGCATAATCTGGACTCTGAAACAAAGGAAGATGGTGCTCCTCCGCCCACACCTTACGGATGAGCTCCGGCGTCCGGATGGACGCCGACCAGTTCACGGCGGTGCCGCCGCCTACCGTCGATCCAGCCACGATCGACATCTGCCCGTCCAGCGTGCACATGAGCCTGCCACCTTCGTACAAATGAGTTGACGACGGTCCTTCGAGTCCAGTGTAGTCCGCCGCAGTGAAGTAGTTTCCCTTCTCGACGACGATCACCTTATGGCCGGCGCGCGCGAGCACGGCGGCCGCGACGCCTCCGCCACAGCCGGAGCCGACGATGACGACGTCGCAGGTGATGGTGATGGTGTCTTTGTGGACGGCGGTGGGCAGGCCCTTGGCGGCGAGGGAGCGGAGGAGGGAGGACTCCGTCTCGGCCATGGTTTCGATGATGCCTTTCTCGAGCGGTCGCGGAGCTTGAGGTGGCAGTGGCTGCGGCTTCTCCTCGTCGGAGAGGCGATGGCTGTATCCGATTGCGTCCCATGCGGGATTCATTAAGTTTTCATCGGTCTGCAAGAGAAAAAGCGTATTGCAGTTAATTTATAATACAATGAAATCGTTTGAGTGATGCCATCTCATTCTCAAAGCAGTTAATTTACTAGTTTTTTATGAAACGATTTTGAAATGTTAAATTGCATCGCTTTAAAGATTTATTTGTATAAATACTTTTATCTAGTTAATTAGTAAAATTTAAGAAAACATTTATTTAAATAAAAAAGATAAAATTAGTAAAGAAATTACTTACTGCTTTAATTAATTGACTTTTAAGTAAATTACTTACTAGTTATTTTATTTCTGCACGTTGGGCAGACCTTTTTTATTTAAAGTAAATTAGTTTAGCGTATCTACTCTGACAAGACTTGCAACTAATTTTTTTAAATATTTATCAACAAATTTGGTGCACAGCCAACATTTAATACTAGTTTTATGGGTGTTTTGCTTTTGACTGTAAAAGAACAAAAAATAAATTCATGCTTTAGAAAATTATTTATATATTTTTAAATTGAAAATGAATATTATGTATGAACCCAATTAATTCTCGTACTAGTTTTAAATTATCCGTTTCTAATTATTTAAATTGCTCCAACAAACTTCTTAGCTAAAAAATGAAAAAATTAACTTCACGTTTTTTTATTAAATTTACATGGAGAAAAAGACAAAAAAATTAATCCTAACAAACGACAAAAGCACAGTGTTTTCAAATTCAAATCATATCGAATCGTTTCTGACGTGACACTATTTTTATTTTAATGAAATATTATTATATAATTATTAGTTTAATTAATTGAATCCATTTGGATGAAGGGAAGAAGCAGCGGGAGATTACCCGGGTGTAGAAGGTGAACAGACAGCCGACCTTGGTGAGTAGAAAGAACAGCCTCATCAGGGAGTTGAAGTTCTTCTCCCTGTTCCATCGAATCAGGGCCTTCTCCCTCTTCTCCAAGGGCATTCTCGAGAACTCGTTGACGACGAAGGGACGCCCGGAGTCCATCGCCAGAGACCTACAGAGCACGAGCGTCCCCGCCCTTGTGGAGAGCAGCCACAGCACCAATCTGATCAGAAATTTGCCTTCCTTGATCGCCCTCTTCATCAGCAGCTCCGCAACCTGCTTTATTTTTCAGGAAAGGAGAAAACTCGATGAAGCTTTTATCCGTTGAACAGAGAGAACTTTTGCAGTGAAGAAAAAAGAAAACAGAGAGTGGGAGAAAGCGAGAGCGCAGTCGGATACACCCAGAGAGATTAAACGGAAGACATCATACATCATATTCACACGGCAAGGAGCTACTCCGAGAGAATCCAAAAATTCAAGGAGAGAAATAGACCTCGTCAGGTAGATGGCCGTCGGCGGCGGAGGCCGCGAAGAAGGCCCTCATAGCTTTGCCGCTGGCGGCGGTGGGGGGTTCGTCGAGGGAGGGCACGTAGGCCTCGCAGATGGCAGCGAGCGCCCGCATCTGGCCGGCGGAGAAGCCGTGGCCGTATATGCCGCCGTCGCAGAGACTCCTCCCTCCCCGCAGAAGCGGGTGCCCTTCCGCGGCTTCCACCGTCGTCTTCGTCTTCTCCTCCATGGAGCGATGAATGAAGGTGAAGACGCCGGTCTCTGGCTCTGTTTAGGTTGGGCGAACACCGAGGCCATTACTCCCCGTATATAGGCAGCTGCCGGATGGAGTGACGTCAGCGACTACGTATCCCAGCAGCTATTTTTTATGGCGTGAAGGCGGGAATTACTTTATATTTTTTTTATGAAGTTAAGTGGGCAGTTTTGGTAATAATTTATATACATACATATATATAAGGCGTTGTTGAATCAATTACTTCAACGGTGAGGCGATACGAAGAAGCACAAAATTCTCAAACTTTATTCATGCGGGTGCATCGTGAGTAGAGAAATTAAATTATTAGGAATCAGTTAACATTTAATCAAGAATGGTGGAGGACAACAATAACGGCAACATTAATTAAAATTAAATGTCTCGAGGACAATCAACCAATAAGCTTCCTGCCGTACCCTAAATATTGGTGCCATAATTGCCGACTTATCGCAATAAGCCCGTATTCATCTATATATATTTCTATCGTGGGGGTTAGGAGTCGGCGAACCGGTTTGTTGTGGGAAAGAAGCCCAAGTTCGAATTGGGTTCACGGCCTATCTTATATTCATGAACGAGATGAGCCCGGTTCGATTTGATCTCAAATTTAGACGGCTGAGATCGACGATGCCGATTAATCAAACGTTTACCTATGCATACACATGTTGACGATTCACGATCCCTCTTTCTCTCCTCTCTCCTCTCCTCTCTCCGCTCGATCGATATCTGGAGGTCCAAACCGTGGATCCTTCTGTCCGTCGTCCTCGATCCCAATAAATTTCCGCTTTCTGGATAAAATCTTCGTGTTTTCCACCGACTTAAATCTGCCCTGGCGTCCGACGCGCGTGATTGAGCTCGATCTCGCTTCCTGAAGCGACGGAGTCGGATGGAAGGATCACCCCGTCGAGCCGAGATCATTTGGGGCTTCTCCAGTTTTGCAGCTTCCAATATTGGTCTTACCTTGTTTAAAGTTGACCTTGATTTGGGGTCCTTCGATCGAACGGCGGAGGGAGGGAGGAGACCTGAAGATGGAAGCTCTGTTTTCCATGACTTGAATTGGTGGATTCGTTTTGGGATCTTCGGCGAGGAGGAGTTGAACACGGGTCTATTTTCTTTGGATTTATTGGTTTAGTTTTATCTGAGGAGATGGAGGAGCAGATGAGCAGATCGAGAGACGCACATTTTGGTTTCCCTGATTCTTGAATTGAAAGATTTTAAACCAAAAGGATGTTGATATCGTCTGGTCAGAAATAGTGAAATTTGTTTGCAGGAATTAATGAGAGAAATGCAATTGAATGTAGAAAAGTAGTGTATGATCAAAGATAATGGGAAAGGCATGAAGTGCATTTTGAAGTTGAAGTGCATGAGGGATAATAATGCATGCGACAGAGAATTGGTGAATGGAAGCATAAGACTGTTTAGACAATTAGACGCAGACCTGTTTGGAATTGGTTTTACTTCGTCAATATCCTTAATTCTGATGCTATGACATCCATCTGATTGTGAGTTTCTATATTCTAGATTAGATCCATTAAACTATTTTCCTGGGGCAATAAGTTTGACAACCTACGATTAGCAATTTGCTCTGGAAGTTGAAGGGGATAACAGATCCATTGTTAGCATATTACTATGATGCAGTAGATGTCTGGGTTTGAAGCATATGTGGTCATTCTACCTATTCCGATGTACGAAATAAGTTATGTACCATTTTTTTACTTTGTTTTGATTTGGAATTGGTGGTAAATCTTGATGGGCTTCTCTTTTTTGATTCTGTTCTTTGCAGTATGCTGACACAACCCTATTTCAGGAAAGAACACAAACTACGAATATCTATATTTTGTGTTATCTTTGTACTTCAAAAGGAAATAAAGGAAAACTATTATTCTCTTTTCAACACTGCACTGGCCTCTGAAGAATTCTTTTTCATTTTATCTACAAATTGTCCGATTTTGGGCACCGAGGTTCATTATTTGTCCACTGTAAAATACTTCCATATTCATTATGTTGTCAGGTTATTAAAATACCCACACAAACATGCCTGCGTTTCAGTTGTGCATCTCATCCTGTAGCATTAAATTTCAGGTAAAGTAATGGATTGAAGATCTAAAGGCAGGTTCAAGTTTGAATGTTGTTGGCACCTCTGGCAGTGTTAGTACTACTTCAAGCAATTCACCACCTTCCATGTTTCCTGTTGGATGTGCGTCTCCTCTCTCACCCAAAAGTAGTTCTGGTTCGCCCCGTATTGTGAAACTTAGTTCAGGGATTGGACCTCCACCCTTTGGTTCGCTGAACTTAGCCCATCAAAGAAGTTATACGAAGTACCTAAATTCTCTTTTAGACGTAACATCGAAATGAATTGACACAAACTTAATATTCTCTTTTCTTTAATTTTTAATATGCAGTTGAGACATATGACTTGTAACTGAATTTTATAGGCCCAATTTTTGATGACCTAATGATACGATATGTTCGATTAATCAAGACATAGTTTTTGCACAACCAAAACCCAACCTATTAATTAGAATGCCCACCATCCATCCATCTAATAATTTTCTCCGTGCTTCATATTCACTGGTCAACTTCATGTCACCTCTCTCGTATTTATTGTTTTTTTTAATTTTAGCAGTAACATCAAATTAGCAGGCACAAACATACTATTCATCGATGCCCTGAATACTGATTTAACCAAGCGAAGATATGAGCATTATTCATCGATGCCTTCAAAACTGAGAAAGGATAGTAGTGTTTTTGAATTAGATAGAGGACAAGAGAGGGAGAGAGTCATTAAAAAATATTAATATCATTAGCTAGAAAGATTACAGACATCAAATTAACAATCAAAAGGCACAATGTGAGGAAACAAGTGAATTTTATCATCACAATCACACCGGCACACGCACACTCTGTAGTTCTGCGGTAGCAGTAATTATGAATTCATCTTTATCTTCTTCTTCGTCGTGACCGCTCTTTTCCTTATTCGCGGCCTCGTTTCAGCGACTTCGCTATCATTCCGGCGATGCAGTAAGCGGTGGACTGGATGGTAATCATGGGGTTCACCCCGATGGCGGTGGGCATGACGCTCGAATCGCACACGAACAGCCCCTCCGCCTCCCAACTCTCCCCTCGCTCGTCCACCCCTCCCTCGCGCTCGCTCGTGCCCATCCTGCAGCTCCCCATCTGGTGAGCCGAGCAGTACATGCTCCAGTAGTCGCCGCCGCCCCTTGGGCCGCTGGCGTAGGAAACCCCCTCCAGGAACTCCTCCAGCTGTCGCTCCTCGATCCCCTCGCACTTCAGCCTTTGCCCGTCGTTCCGGTGCGTCCCGACCTCCACCGCCCCTGCGGCCACCAGGATCCGGAGGGCTCTCCTCAGCCCCTCCTGCAGGTTCTCCCTGTCCTCCTTCTTCATCCGGTAGCTTATCCGGCCTTCCCCCTCCACCGTCCCCGACCCGCGGTCCCTCACCAGAACTATGAGATGCGCCATCCGGTTGAAGCGGACCATGCTTTCCTTCGCCGCCGCCCCGGACCGCCACGGGAACAGCGAGGCGAACGACCCGGGCCCCAGCGCCGGCGTCTCGATGATCGCGCAGGGCTCTTGGCCGTCTCCGGAGCTCTTTCTCACGTTGTGCACTGAGGTGATGATCCCGCCCACGTTGGCCTTGCCCTTGAGGTCGGAGATGGACTCCGGAAAGTAGCCCCAGGCGAGGGCCACCGGATGAAGGCGCAGGTTCTTCCCTATGTTTCGGTTCTTCAGCCCGCTGGATGCCATTAGCACCGGTGTGTGGAGGGCTCCGCAAGCTGAGACGGTCACTTTGGCTTCGATCCTCAACCTTTTGGTGATCGCCTCGTTCGAAGTCCTCGCAATCAAACCCAAGCATTTCTTCTTCTTCTTGTTGCTTTTGCTCCTTTGAAGTATAAATCTCTCTGCTTTGCAGGCACTGATGACGACGGCGCCGCAATCCACTGCGTCGACGAGCCAAGTTGTGTCCGTCCCGTGCTTCTCGCCAAGTCTGCAACCGTAGGTGCAGGAGCCGCAGAAATGGCCTTCCGACGAGTTGGTGGGAACTGCCCCCACCTCCAGGCCGAGATTTCTACACCCTTTTCGCAGAACCTGATTCTGAAACCCTTCTCTCTCCCTCTCTCCGGTAACGCCGAGCCTTTCCCAGACGGCGTCCATTGCGGTGGCATAATCTGGACTCTGAAACAAAGGAAGATGGTGCTCCTCCGCCCACACCTTACGGATGAGCTCCGGCGTCCGGATGGACGCCGACCAGTTCACGGCGGTGCCGCCGCCTACCGTCGATGCAGCCACGATCGACATCTTCCCGTCCAGCGTGCACATGAGCCCGCCAGCCTCGTACAAATGCGTCGATGACGGTCCTTCCAGTCCAGTGTAGTCCGCCGTAGTGAAATAGTTCCCCTTCTCAACGACGATCACCTTATGGCCGGCGCGCGCGAGCACGGAGGCCGCGACGCCGCCGCCACAGCCGGAGCCGACGATGACGACGTCGCAGGTGATGGTGATGGTGTCTTTGTGGACGGCGTTGGGCAGGCCCTTGGCGGCGAGGGAGCGGAGGAGGGAGGACTCCGTCTCGGCCATGGTTTCGATGATGCCTTTCTCGAGCGGGCGCTGAGCTTGAGGTTGCTGCGGCTGCGGCTGCGGCTGCTCCTCATCGGGGAGGCGATTGCTGTATCCGATTGCGTCCCATGCTGGATTTGTTAAGTTTTCGTCCGTCTGCAATAGAAAAAGAAAATTGCAACTGTATTATAACACAGTGAAGTCTTTTGAGTGATACCCTCTCGTGTTCAAAGTAGTTAATTTACTAATGTACGTAAAAGTAGTTTATTATGAAATAATTTAGAAATATTAAATTGTATGGCCTCCACTTTTATCTATTTAATCAGTAAATTTTAAGAAAATATTTCTTAGAATAAAATTTATAAATTAAGAAAATAAATATTATATATATTTAATTTTTTCTTATTGAAGATCGGATCTTTACTACTTTAATTAATTACCTTAGAAGTAAAAAATGACTTATTTTATTTCTACAGGTTGGCGAGACCCTTTATGTAATTAACTTATAAGTAAATAGGACTTCAATTAATTAACTTCACCCTTTTTTATTTAATTTACATTTTGAAAAAAATACAAATAAATGAATCCTAACAAACGGCCATAAGTACAGTGTTTCCAAATGAAATCTCATTATATAATTCTTAGTTTAATTAATTGAATCCATTTGGATGAAAGGAAGAAGTAGCGGGAGATTACCCGGGTGTAGAAGGTGAACAGACAGCCGACCTTGGTGAGTAGAAAGAACAGCCTCATCAGGGAGTTGAAGTTCTTCTCCCTGTTCCATCGAATCAGGGCCTTCTCCCTCTTCTCCAAGGGCATTCTCGAGAACTCGTTGACGACGAAGCGACGCCCGGAATCCATCGCCAGAGACCTACAGAGCACGAGCGTCCCTGCCCTTGTGGAGAGCAGCCACAGCACCAATCTGATCAGAAGTTTGCCTTCCCTGATCGCCCTCTTCATCAGCAGCTCCGCAACCTGCTTTATTTTTCAGCGGAGGAGAAAACTTGATGAAGTTTTTATTCGTGTAATATAGAGTAGTTTTGCAGTGAGGAAAAAAGAAAACAAAGTGGGAGAAAGCGAGAGCGCAGTCGGATACACACCAAGAGATTAGAAGGAAGACATCATACATCACATTCACACAGCAAGGAGCTACTCCACGAGGACAAAAATTTAAGGAGAGAAATAGACCTCGTCAGGTAGATGGGCGTCGTCGGCGGAGGCCGCGAAGAAGGTCCTCATAGCTTTGCCGCTGGCGGCGGCGGCGGGGGGTGCCTCGAGTGAGGGGACGTAGGCCTCGCAGATGGCAGCGAGCGCCCGCATCTGGCCGGCGGAGAAACCGTGGCCGTATACGCCGCCGTCGCAGAGACTCCTCCCTCCCCGCAGCAGCGGGTGCCCTCCGGCGGCTTCCACCGTCGTCTTCGTCTTCTCCTCCATGGAGTGATTAATGAACGTGAAGACGCCGGTCTTTGGCTTTGTTTAGGTTGGGCAAACGCCGAGGCTTTTACTCCCGTATATATATACAGCTGCCGGATCGAGTGACGTCAGCGACTACGTATCCCAACAGTTATTTTTTATGGGCACGTCAGCATAGATCCTGTGAAGGCGGGAATTACTTTATATTTTTTTATGTGAAGTTAAGTGGGCAGTCTCTGTTAACAATTTTAATATATATGTAGATGATAAGGCGTTGTTGAATCAATTACCTTCGACGATAAAGCGATATGAAGAAGCACAAAATTCTCAAACTTTTTTAATGCGGGCGCATCGTTAGTATAGAAATTAATTAAATAGTTAACATGTAATTAAGAATGGTGGAGGACAACAATAACACCAACATTAATTAAAATTAAATGTCTTGAGGACAATCAACCAATAAGCTTCCTCCGTACCATAAATATCGGTGCCATAATTGCCGACTTATCGCAATAAGCCCGTATTCACGTATATATACAGTGGGATAAGGAGTCGGTGAACCGGGTTGTGGTCAAAAAGCCCAAGTTCCAATTGGGTTCATGGCCCATCTTATATTCATACACGTGATGGGCCGGGTTCGATTTGATCACAGGTTTGGACGGCTGAGATCGACGATGTTAATTAATCAAACGATCGTGTATATATACACATGTTGACGATTCACGATCTCTCTCCCTCCCTCTCTCCTCTCTCCGCTCGATCGATATCTGGAGGTCCAAACCGTGGATCCTGCTGGCCGTCGTTCTCGATCCCAATAAATTTCCGCTTTCTGGACAAAATCTTCGTGTTTTCCACTGACTTAAATCCTGAAGCTACGGAGTCGGATGAAAGGAGCACCACTTTGAGCCGAGATCATTTGGGGCTTCTCCAGTTTTGCAGCTTCCAATATTGGGCTTGCCTTGGATAAAGTTGACCTTGATTTGGGGTCCTTCGATCGAACGGCGGAGGGAGGGAGGAGACCTGGAGATGGAAGCTTTGCTTTCCATGACTTGAATTGGTGGATTGGTTTTTTGATCTTCGGGGAGGAGGAGTAAAGCATTGGTCTATTTTCTGCGAATTTATCGGTTCTAGTTTTATTTGAGAAGATGGAGAAGCAGATAAGCGGATCGAGAGACGCACATTTTGGTTTCCCTGATTCGTGAATTGAAAGATTTGGTTTTTTTATTTGTATTTTTTTCTAGAGAAGAAAACTTGGGGAACTAGGGCTCCTGCGTGCTCTCTATTTGTTGGTGCCGTCATTATATGCTTGCAAGAGAGCGCCCTGTTGATGTCTTCGGCTGCAATAATCACGGATATGGCCAGGGACGCTGCGTCATTTGACCCGGAGCTGGTGCAGCTCACGGAGGTATCTCAATCGACTCTGAAGGAGAAACCTGTACTTGCTGAAGAATTGTTCTTCCAATGGCTTTCACTGCCAGATACCGGAAAGCTGGTGCGTATTGTTTCTCTTGGTACTAATCGGCAGATCGTCTCTTCTTTTACACTCAAAAAAGAGAAAAAAAAACCGGAAGATTTTCTCTTTCATCAACTCTGTTTTGGTTTACTTTTTGACGTCCTTTGATGGCAAGTTATGAATTGAGTACACATTTGCATTGCATCATATCATGACTTTATTATTCAAGGTCCGCTTTATTAATAAGGGTTTGAATTACGTTTTCCCCCTGCATTTGAATAATACAAGTTGGCCTTATTAGATTTTTACAATATGTTTTTTATAGGACTATTATTATATTCTTAACAAAGAAACACAGCTTCCATGCTTTTAGAATGAGACATATTTCTTAAGATGAAATGCATAAATTTTTTTGCAGCAACAAATGATTTAACAATTGGTGTTAGCTTGATTAGTTGACTGGACCTCTTTTGTTGAGGGTATTCTCTTTTCATGTTGACATGTGGCGCTTTGGAGAGTAAACCGAGAGAATGTTGATATCGTCTGGTCAGAAATAGTGAAATATTTTAGCAGGAATGAATGAAAGAAATGCAATGCTGATGAATTGAATGTAGAAAAATTGTGTATGATCAAAGATAATGGCAAAGGCATAAAGTGCATTTTGAAGTTGAAGCGTATGAGAGATAATAATGGATGCGATAAAGAATTGGTGGATGAAAGCATAAGATTGTCGACAATTAGAGGCAAACCTGTTTGGAATTAGTTTTACTTTATTAACGTCTGAAGTTTAGATGCTATGACATCCATCTGCTTGTGAATTTCTGTATTCTAGATTAGATTAATTAAACTATTATCCTGGGGCAATAAGTAAGCAATTGCTATCTACTTATATATAGAATCTAACAACCTACAATTTGCGATTTGCTCTAAAAGTTGAAGAGGATAACCCATCCATCATTAGCATATTACTAAGATGTGGTAGATGTTGGGGTTGGAAGCACATGTGATCATTCTAGCTATGCTGATGTACAAAAGAAGTTATGCTGCGATTTGCTTTTTTTTTTTATTCTGTTCTTTGCAATATGTTGACACAACCCTATTTCAGGAAAGAACACAAACTATGAATATTTAGAAATAAAGGAAAACTATTATTCTCTTTTCAACACTGCGCTGGCCTCTGAAGAATTCTTCTTCATTTATCTAAAAATTGTCCGATTTAAAGCACTGAGGTTCATTATTTGTCCACTGTAAAATACTTCCATTCCAATTATTGATGTCAGGTCATTAAAATACTTAAATAAACATGCTTGTGTTTCGCATGTGCATCTCACCTTGTAGCATTCAATTTCAGGTCAAGTCATTGATTGAAGATCTAAAGGCAGGTTCAAGTTTGAATGTTGTTAGCACCTCTGGCAGTGCTAATACTACTTCAAACAATTCACCACCTTCCATGTTTCCTGTTGGATGTGCGCCTCCTCTCTCACCCAAAAGTAGTTCTGGTTCACCCCGTATTGTGAAACGTAGCTCAGGGATTGGTCCTTCACCTTTTGGTTCTCCACTGAAATTAGTTAGTAAGCCCATCAAAGAAGTTATACCCCAGGTACTCTCTAGCTCATGATCAGATTTATGTGGCAAAATATCTGACTAAGTAGCTAAATTTTTCTTTCACTCGGAATGGTCACAGTTCTACTTCCTAAATGGGCGCCCACCTCCAAATGATCAAAAAGAACAATCTTTATCTAGAATTGACTGTCTTTTCTTTGGCAACAAGGATGGAATAAAAATAGAAGGTAAATTCCCATCTACAATTTGTACATGCTTACAAATTTCCATGATATTATGCATGTCAATAAGATTCTTAATTTTTTCTTTTTCTTTTCAGAATTCAAGGCCATAACAAAGGAATTCTGCAAACTTCCATCATTCTTTTCCACAACGCTTTTCAGAAAAATTGATGTTGAATCGACTGGAAAAGTGACAAGGTCTGTATGACTCTTACAACCAACCTATTGGGTGTTGCTCCATTCATTGTTTAAACTTGCATCAATTTTCTTGTCGTTTTTTCATTTGCGACCTATTTGATTCTTGTTCGAATATTTTCTTTTTCAAGACAAACTGCTGATGATCTTTCAGTTTGTACTCCAATTTTGTCTTTCCTCTAGTTTGGCATTGCTTTTTTTTTAGACAATTTGGCATTGAATAGTGATAGCTGGAAGTACCATGCCACTAAACCATGATCCCTGATCTCCCTGTTCCATTGACCTTCATGTGAAATGGCCTAATGCACTAAATATCTAGCACTCTATATAGTGATATTCCAAATTTGCCTTCATATTTGAGCACTAACATATCTGAATATTTCATGCCTTTGGAGCCTGCCTTAAATTTGAATATAGTGATATTCCAAATTTGCCTTCATATTTGAGCACTAACATATCTGAATATTTCATGCCTTTGGAGCCTGCCTTAAATTTGAATATAGTGATATTACAATACATACCATTTTGATAGGCAAAATACCCAAGGCTCTGAATAGCCTGTCAGAATCCTAATAGATGGATTCACGGTTTGCTGATGAGGGTAGTTTTGTACATATCCTATGTGCCGCTGCAGTGTGGATTAAATTTCCTTTTACTTCAATATTGTTTATGCTGTCCTTTAGATTTTATCTTGATTTAGTAAACTGTCTTCGGATTTCATAATATGTAAATTGTTTTATATTAATCTGGTTAGAGGGAGCTTGGAAGGTATGGCAAGAAGTAGGGATGGCTAACTGTTGCTTTTGCCACACTAGTTTAGAATGTTCGGTAATTTGAAAAGAGGGAACAGAGGGAAAAAATGCAGGAGATAAAATAAAAGTTGATGTTAGGAACTAAGAGTAGGTAAGCTTAGGGGCACAGGAAGTACATCATTCCTTTAAAGAAAGCCAGGATAAATCTACAGCCATGTACATGTATGTTTCTGATATATACATGTATACTGCACAATTACTCGTTATCACAGAGCCATTTTGATGGTTTAAAATATTACAGTGTCCATTTTTAACTTGACCACAAGCTAAATCTGACTATCCTTAAATTTGCAGGATCATATGGCCTTTTCTGGGTTTGAACAACAAAGGGTTGATGTGACTTTCCTTGTCAGTTGGTTTTATATCTTGGAAATCAACTTGACTAACCTGAACTTACCCAGATTATACATTAAAAGAAACATGTTCCTTATGCAATTAATTGATTAAATTTGTTATATAAGTTAGTGCTTTTGTAGTGCACTGACTTGGCGATTGTGTCTACGATCAATTAAATCTTGTATGAGATAAGTCAGTGATCAAGTAAACTAATACATTGCAATGCTGAAGACAACAATGACACGGACATTTCGTGAATAGATCAATGAGTTTAATTCATGTAGCTGCTCCACTTGTTTCATTGTCATCTAAATCCACTTGTTTCAAAGCTGCTCTATTCTGCATTGATGATTGGCTTACTGTTCTATACTTGAGGAATTCCTTGCCTGAACATTGATTAGCTTTCTATATATGCTATTATTTTAGGGATGCATTTGTTGAATATTGGGTGAATAGCAACCTGATGACAAAGGATGTAGTTACCCAGATATTTTCTGTCCTGAAGCAACCAGATCGCAATTACCTTTCCCAGGTCCATTCCTTTTACTTTTTCTCACCCAGATTGCAACATTTCTTATACAGCAGATCACCCATGGCCTGAGGCCAATGGTATACCATTTTCATGAAGTAATTGATTTTTTATATATTACTGATTTAGGCTCCAATCCTTTTGTAGGAGGACTTTAAACCTCTTCTGCTAGAACTTCTGGCAACCCATCCAGGCTTGGAGTTCCTGCAGGGAACCCCTGAGTTTCAGGAAAGATATGGTCAGTTAGAGTTGAAGAATTCTCCACTGTTAATGTTTTACTTTTTTTAATAATATCGAATTATGCTTGTATTTAACAATATTTTCGAAAAACTCATTACCATCTTTTGTTTTTAAAAATTCTGAGCACCATGTAAACATTTTTTTTATCCTAATTGATCTTATCTCGTATGTTTTTTTCCAGCTGAAACTGTTGTATACAGAATTTTTTACTATATCAATAGATCTGGAAATGGCCAACTTACCCTCAGAGAGTTAAAACGTGGAAATTTAGTCGCTGCTATGCAGCATGCTGATGAAGAGGAAGATATTAACAAAGTTTTGAGGTGTGTTTGAGTGCTATCCATGTTTATTTGATCTGTATGATAGCATTTTCTTATACATGTTTGGAATGGTACGTTATTATGAAATTCTATTATGCACCTGACATGTTTTACTGCCTTTTACTGAATATGTTTATTCCTTGATAGTTTCTGTCACTTGGCATCTCTTAGTTAGAAATCTAACACAACTGAATTCTAACGACCTTATGAATGACATATTTGTATCCAATGTACCAAGGTTCATCAAGCGATAATCCTTACTAAAATCTCCTGCCTTGATGCATACCAAGACTTATAATGTCTCAAAGTTTTAGCTGAATCCAGCATTCTTTCTGGGTAAGACCATGTTTCAGCCAGTGCAATTTTCAAATTGCTGGATGTTTGAAGAAAGCAATAGTTTCTTCTCAGTATTTTGGTAGCTTACTGCAAAAGGTTGCTTATACTGCAGGCATGGACTAGAATTATTTTTCAATTCTTTAATGCCAATTAAATCATCACGATATTTAGGACAGATTTTCATTCCATGCATCTTTATGCAAATTTCTCAATGTCATGACGCCCTTTTGTCTGATCGATATTTTCTTGCATAATTGATAAGTTCAAAGTGAATTGTCTTTTTGGTATGAATATGTCATCAATATTCTTTTCTTGATTTTGAATATTTACATCCAAAAGTTGAATATGAAACTTTGGAGTAGAAATTTAAGTCAGGTAGACTGACCTTACAATATTATTTGCTGGGGCTTCTTGGGAATTAAATCATGGACCATATTTAAATGTAATCACGAGGCATCACCCAGATGCAAATGAAAGAAAGTTAGTAATCAGCTGATACCTGGGTACATTTGAATATGGTCCATGATTTTGGATTTTTTAAAAAATTATCTCTTTATCTTGTATATAGTAGAAAAACTTTTAACGTTTTATATGGTAATATTGATCATAATTTGATTAGAGTCTTAGGAATTAGAGTCATATCTGCAGTGAATAAAGCATTGCCCAATGCTGCATGTGCCTGCAGGTACTTTTCATATGAGCACTTCTATGTCATATATTGTAAGTTTTGGGAGCTTGACACAGATCATGATTTCTTCATCGATAAAGAGAACCTCATAAGATACGGAAACCATTCACTGACATACAGAATTGTTGAAAGAGTCTTTTCACAGGTCTGTACGCATTTGTTGTTTTAGAATACCAGGGATGATTTCTGTTAAAATTTGCTTATGATGTTAATGCATTTTAGTCATCATCTAGGTTCCCAGGAAATTCAGAAGCAAAGAGATTAATAAGATGGGCTATGAAGATTTTGTGTATTTTATACTAGCAGAGGAGGACAAGTCAGCCGAGCCCAGTCTTGAATATTGGTAATAACAACATTCTCTCTGAAAGTACCGATGATAAAATCCTTTATTTGATGCATATTTTGTGATGAAATTTATACTGATGTGCCCAAATTCTATCAAAGTTTTTAATAAGTAAAACGTATAAGTCTCTGAAAAAAATACAAGCCCATCTTTGTATGTGGATCACGGAGGATTTAAGTTCATTAAATAAATATTTGTTTAAATGATAAATCACCACAAGTCAAACAATTAAGAAAAACATTCTTAAATCTACCTTTTATCTTGGTAGTTTTCTTGTCTTGATAGAAATATTCTAATGAATTTCTGAGAAATTAATTCACTCACGTCCAGCACATTCTCTTATGCAATCATATCACTTTGAATCATCAAAATTTACTTTGAAACAAACATAATACTAATTATTGGATTCCTCCCATGAACTTATATTCCTTTATGTTAATAATTATGAACTTGATAGAGAAAATGAACATTTTTCACCAATTTAGGCGGACAGCGCTTATGGATAATCCATTAATTCCTTCTTATGTCAGACACTTACAAGCTTTCATGTCGGTTATATAATTCCTCAAAGAAACCATTGCATAGTTAGGAGATTGTTAGTGCTTATTTCCATGTTATCCTTGAATTAATCCCATCATGGCTTGTTAGCAAAACTGTGCTTTGAATTCTCCAGCTTGCTTTAGTTATGATTGTTATCAAGACAACAATTACTGCAAACTAATAATATCAAAATCCTGTGGATGTAGCTTTCTTTGATTCCATTTTCGTCCATTAATGATGTGTGCTTTTGGGTCAGGGTGTTAGATGACACTAGCGTGCATTACTCCATGCCTGCACCTCTATTTGTGATCCATGCAAATGTTGACATGAATTAATCTTGTCGATTAAATTTTATTTTGTTAAGTTCGTCAATGGGTTTGATATTGTTTTCAATTGCTGGATTTTTTCAGGTTTAGATGCATAGATTTGGATGGTAATGGTATCTTAACTGCCAATGAGTTGCAATTTTTCTATGAGGAGCAGTTGCATCGTATGGAGTGTATGGCACAAGAACCTGTACTCTTCGAGGACATCTTTTGTCAGATAATTGATATGATTGGACCAGAGGTTGTGGCCTATTTTCCTGATACTTACGTTAAGGCTGTGTGAACCATTTGAAACAGACAATTTCTTTTTTGTAGAATGAGAGGTTCTTAACACTGAGCGACCTTAAAGGCTGCAAACTTTCTGGAAATGTTTTCAATATCCTTTTCAATCTCAACAAATTCATGGCTTTTGAAACTCGTGATCCATTTTTAATTCGACAGGTTAGTGGGCCAGTCTACATTTTGAGTAACTTCAGATTTCTTATGGGTAGTTGGCTGTATGCTTACTCAAATGGTACTTAGTTCTCTGTAATTTTGCATGCAGGAACGTCAAAATCCCAATTTGACAGAGTGGGATCGGTTTGCACAGCGGGAATATATTAGGCTGTCTATGGAGGAAGATTGTGAAGACGCCTCCAATGGAAGCGGAGACATCTGGGATGAATAAATTAAAGACTCCAGTTTAAGGAGAACCTATGGTAAGAAGAAAATTTTGTTTTTTTTACATCGTTTAGTTGCTGCTAGTAATTTTAATTAAATTACAACTTCCACTGATGATTCAGCTGAGAAAATCAAATAATCATCTGTAAATGCGAATTAGTTACTGATGCAACACTACATGGAACGTAAAGAAGCATATTCCTAGTATCTTCGCTATTATTCGTCCATGTAGGTCAGCATAGGAGGAACTTTGGTGAGTTTATTAGGAACGTGCTTTCTTATCAGTTCGATCGTTCTTACAGGCATTCACATTTCCGCATTTTTCCTTCGTGACAAACTTTTATCACGTTCCTTATAAGTTTTAGGCTATATGTGTCACATCTATGTCTAGGTGCCTGAAGGATGATGGATTTAGTTTGCTGCATGTTTCTCAAAAGCTGCCCTGGGAGCAGCCATAAAGCTTGCTTCAGATGTTCCATTGGAGAGTGGCAGGACTGCTCTGCCCAAGTTTTTTCTCTCCACAATTATCTTCATCAGAAAGGATGAGATCCCATATTTATGATTTGCAAAGTTTTGCTCTGACGGCAAGTGGAAAGCTTGACGGCAGCCTATAAGGAGGTGGGACTATTGCTCATCTTTTCAAAAAAAAAAAAAAAATCCAATTTTTGTAATCATTTGTCACATCAGTGTAGATGTAACCAATTTATGGTTGATTTCTCTCTTCAAACTGTTTTCTTTTGGGACTACCGAGAAAATGATTTATTATCTTCGGTTCTCCTTCGCATGCATTTAACATCAGACGTTGGCGTCTTATTTTTTTTAGTGTTCCTGGAATAAGTTCATTTGATTCAGATCATAAATTATTTTTTATAAAGACCACAAATCTTTTTGAGTGTAATTATTTTGTTCTTCTCGGAGTCTACTTGTGTGTGAAAAAATAACGTGCGTGTTAGTGGATTTGTCAAAATTTGCTCTGTTGTGTAATTTATACATCTTCGGTTATACATGCTATTCTTCTTGTTGCTGAGTAATTAAAAAAAAGAAGAAGGACAAGTCACTTTTATAATCTTCTTTTATTGTTTCTAAAAAAAATCATTACGTTCATTTTTAATGTTTAATTAATAATGACTTTAAGAATAAAAAAATAGATGAAGATTCGAAGAATCTGGCGGCGGAAGAGCGATGCATGGTGGTAATCTCACCGAAAAAACTGCTGTGCTCGTCGGAAGCATCTTTTCTTTAACTCAGCTGAGGTTGCGTGCGGTAACTTCACTCGGCAGTCTCCACATCCTCTTCCTTTCTTTATCTGGAGGATGACATATAATGATATAATATATATAGAGGACATTATAATCTATAAGGACAGGTGATTAACCTTTTAGATGAAAAAAATATTATTCTTAGGACATTTAACCTGTCCCCTATTTTCATGTTTTCTTTATAATATTTAATATTTAGGATTTCCTAGGTAGAAAAAGAATGAAATTATATCTATCTGTAATTAACCTTTCTAACTTCACAAAGACATCCACTAAAATTAAATTTAGAGTGCTATTTAAGAGATTCATATTTCTTTTTGGGAATAGGTAAGTTTATATTAATATTTTGGAGCTTATGACGGGGATATTTATTTATATGTATGGAATATATATGTCAGAACAAGTTGATGTGTTCAGAGTTGAGACTTTTGAGGACTCAAGATCTAAGGGGGAAAAAGAGAAAGATATATATATATATATATATATATATGTATTCCTTGTCTTTTAAGTATTCTTTCACTCGATCAAGTTCCATGTAAATTGTTTCTTTGCGATGGTGCATCTTCTTTCTTTTATTTTATGTGAGCAAATTGGATAGAAAACTAAAGCTCCATTGGTTGTTGATTAGAAATTATAATGATGATAATAATAATAATAATAAGAAGGGGTTCAAATCAGCAACAGAAGAGTTGGATAAGCAATTAACTTCTCTCCAGCTCATACAGGTATATAATTAAAAGATTATTGATGTTGAAGGCCCACCATATACCGGTTGGAGGCGTCCTACTCTATATGCCCTGAACATTTAATACGGACTCATCAGATTGGATCCTACTTGTTTCATCATCCACATCATATTAAGGTATCTAATAACTATTACTCATACGATATTGATGTTGTAGTAGTCTCTATTAATCTCACCCGTAAGGCCTCTGCTTGAAATGTTAATTTTTTTTCTAAAAAAAATCAATTTCATACTTGGACCAACGAGTGAGGTCATAATGCAGGCTTCATTATTTATAATATGTATACATGCTGACAGCAAAGCAAAGCTGTGAATTCATCTGCATAAAATATAATACTTTACTTGAAATGAAAAAGATGCATGAGATGAGGGGATGGAATCCATGTCAAGTACAATTCAAATGGAATATGGCCATCTAAGGAGGAATGGGATGGACAAATAGATGTTATATGGTGGGACGGCACATCCCAACTTGGATGGATCACGACTTGTCCCCATGTTTATGTTTACGTTCACGTTCGTGCTCATTGTTTTTATTATAAAAAAAAAGTAGGAAAAAGGGCTGTTTTATAAGGTCAAGACTGAGAGAAAACCATTGAAGACCTTACTATTTCAACCCCTTAAACACGTAGAAGTTATATGGCCTCCTTATTAGAAATATTATTTGTAGTTATTCTCTACCTGTCTTCTTCTTCAAACTTTCCTTCCTCAATCTGCTAATTGTCTCCTGCTCCAGTTAAGGATATATATATAGATTCGTATGTTCGTGCAGTAGATTACTAAATTGTATATACATTTTAAACTAGGTTAAATATTTTTAGTACGGTTAAAAATTATATATTCCCAATTATTTTTATACACCTAAATCTGATCACATGTAATATATACTAATGGACAGCTAAGCTGAGTTGTGAGCTGATAAGTCAGCACCATTTTCCAGTGGATCATTCTGTTTGACCTCTCATTTTATCTACCTCAACTTTCTTTTATTTATTAAGATGCAGATGCTACTATTAAGAAGTATAAAATTATCCTAATTAAATAAAAGAAGAAGAAGCAGAAGAAGGAAAGATGCATTGCAACCAACCGAGGCCGACAGGAGGAGAAAAAAAGGAGAGTGATTAGTGGGGAATGAATTGATTAGGGTTTTGGTTTCTGTAGGCTGAAATCTAAAGTGGGTCCGAAGAAGGCAACGCTCTATCTACTACTAGTATTACTATTAACACAGAGAGAATGGAAGAAAGGAAAGCAGATCCATCAATTGCCTGCTCTTTCTCTCCCACCACAACCACCACTCAATAGGGATGTGGGAGGCAATTTGATCTTTCCATTTTTTTATGAGACATATTTAATGTGAAATTAAGTAAGCATATCCATAATTAGGTCCAATCAAGTTTTAATATATACATACATACGTAGTCCTTTGTCCCCATGCGAGATGATAGGAAGTATTTTTTATTTTTTATTACTCGTATCCTTGATTTGGATGAGAGATGTTTTTAACCTGTAATTAGAGGAACAGCCTTTCCCTAATTGAGAAAATACATGTAATTATATATATATCTTAAAAAAAATTGCAGGACATGCATGCACTTTTTATATGGAAATAAATTTATAATAAATTGTTCGTGAAATTTATTTTCATAAATTTAGAACATATATGATCTTTTTTTTAGAAATAGTTAGAATTATCATTTCCACTCTTCCAATGGAAATGTAACCGAGCAAATCAACTTTTTTTAAAAAATTATAAGATTTATTCGATGTGCGATTGCAGTTGAGTAGGTGATTAAAACATCACATCGAGCAGCACGGGTACATTAAAAATTTATTTAAGAACGGAGATGAGAACAATTAATTAATCATCCGTAAGTTTTTTTTAAAAAAAAATTTATTTGTTTTGCTTATTTTTCAAGAATAAAAAGATGAAAGGAAGAAGAAGAAAAAAAAGAATGGTAGGTGGTTTCATGATTAAAAGAGTTAGCCTTTTGGCACCTACAAGTTTGCTTCTTTTGCTCAGCACATAATTGAAATGTCACGGGAAGCCAATTTAATGATCTCCCCTTCTCCTTCTCCCTATCCCTCTTTTTAATTTCCACGTCCAACTATAAACTCACTCGCTCGCTCCTCAAATTTTTTTTTAATATTCAGTAATATTCAGTAAGCTTGATTGTTATCATCATCCTCCATCCATAGTAAAGTTTAAGTTTATCCCAATTTAAATATAATAAAATTTTCCCCTTGTATTCATATCAAATGAGATATGAAATACTTGGTTGTCACCCATAATCATCACCTCATCAAATGCTGCAAATAAAGACAATGTCTCTACACTTCATAATTCCTGGCAATAATTCCTTCTCCCTTCCTTCATATATAAATAGATAGAATGATGATTCTGGTGCCCTATCAAATCACGCACGAACCAGGTCACTGTTCTAAGCACCCAATTCCAGATACTTTTATCTCTCATCCATTAATTTGCTTGCTCTTTAAACTATTTTGCTTCCATTTTTATATCCCAACATATATACCGTTTATTATAATCCCAGTAGATCTTTTTTTAAAAGCAAATAGTGTAAGTAATTAATACAGTGAATGCTTTTTTTACTTTTACTTTTTTAATTTTGGATATTAAGACTATCCTATGCATTCTAATAATCAATTATAAATAAGTAATAAATGGAGGTTTTAAAATTCAGCATTCAGAATGGTTTCATTACCCACCTCCAAACCATTCAATGCTGCAAGAATCATCAGATGATATATTTAGCCACCGATTAGGATTGAAACAATAACCTTTGCAAAGTAAGAAGAAAAACATAAATCAAGGGTGAATAAATAAACTGCAGTTGACCAATCGAACCCTGGCCATGATCGATGGATCCTCCTACTTCATGAGTCAGATTTGTCAAACCACTTTCTTCTAAAGTGAAAGATAGATAGATAGATAGCGATAGATTCTCTTGTAATCCAATGAAGTGACCGAGATACCCTTCCTCCTCCTCCCAACTATTCTACACAATACTCATCACTGGCTTTTCTGCTCTCTCTCCCTCTTCTGCGAAGCATCATCCTCTCCTGTGAAGCATCCATCGTCCTCTCTCCCACCCATCATCATCCATTATTTTTCTTTGCTCAAAGAGAGAGAGAGAGGCAAAAAAAAAAAGCTCGGCCTTTTATTCCCCAGTTGTCCTGTCATCTCTCCATCTCTCACTCAAGCTTGAGCCATAAAAGACTTCATTTTCCTTCTCCCCACTCCAATTCATTTTTGTCTGCAGGAGCTTCTCCGCTCAAATTCATTTTTTTGTTCTTTTGTTTTCCTTCTCTTGTGGCCTGTGCATCCTCTTTGTCGCCTGTTCTGCTTCTTATTTATGACTTTTGGGAGCACTGCTGCCTATAATTGCAGTTGTCATTGAAGATCTACCATCTACCTTAATCTTGTGGAGAGTTTCAGCATTAAAGCTTCCATTTTCCGGTCGCTACGCCGCTGTTCTCCCCTCAATGTTTGTCTTCTTTTTTCTGAATCCTTGGTCGCCGTTTCTTAATCTGTGTCGGTTTGTCTTGAAATTTACTTATCCTCCTTTCGTGCGACAGCATTGCAGGCAAGGAAAGGTGGAGTTTTTTTTTCGGCGCATCAGAACCTCTTGAGTGAGATCTGATGGAGAAGTAGAGAGAGAGAGGTAGGAGGGGAGTTAAGGGATCAAAGATCTGAGCTTTCTTCCTAGATCTTAGCTTGTTGGGACAATGAGGTCCGAGGCTCGGCTTGATTCGGCAGTCTTCCAACTCACGCCAACTCGAACCAGGTATGCTGCCAGATCGTTCTTTCTCGTTCAAGGGTTTTGATCAAGGGGAGTGGATGCTATAAGTCTGAGCTTTTTTGAGGTCTGAACAGTTCAGATCTTGAAGTTTTTGTGGTGATTTTGGAGCCTGATGTTGGAAAATATATTTCCCATCAACTAGGGCTTTTGGTGCATGAATGTTAGTCAAAGTACTGGTGGAATCATTATTCGCTATTGGAAATGACCAACTTGAAGAAAATTGTATTGGGATGTTGTATATGTGGTTGTGATCCATCACTTGATGCGAAGATTAGGGTTGAGCCTGCAACTTTTGCTTAGATATTTACGTGGTTTCTTCCTGTAGACGCACCACTGCTTGTTAAATATACAAAATGTTGGAATAGTTAGCTTTTAATGTTTCACGACCATGGGTATTGACAGTAATTCCCTCTAGAGTGAGGCTTTGCGTGAGCTGATTTTGGTGTACTCTATATCTTTCTGAGGATGCTGCTTATTCATAATAAAATCTATCTTCTTTCGGAATCTTGATTGCTTGCAACAGGTGCAGCTGCTCATTCATGATAACATCTTGCTCTTCTTTGGGATTTTGATTGTTTGCAACAGGTGCGATTTGGTTGTCATAGCAAATGGTAAAACAGAAAAGCTCGCATCCGGCTTGTTGAATCCCTTTCTTGCCCATCTGAAGACTGCTCAGGATCAGATTGCCAAAGGTGGCTATTCCATAACCCTAGAACCAGACCCAGAAATTGATGCCATATGGTTCACCAAGGGCACTGTAGAAAGGTAAGAGAAACAATCTCCCAAGTGCAAAATCCCCCGCACAGCATTGTACCATAAGTAATTGCTATTCTTCATACATTTCTACCTTTTCCATAGTCTAGTCATACTATCTTCTTGGAGATGCTTTTAACCTGTGATCAATTGCAAAATATCAGGATTCAGCTTCTAATTCTTATCAACAGGTTTGTTCGTTTTGTGAGCACACCTGAGCTCCTAGAGCGTGTCACCACCATAGAGTCCGAGATCTTGCAGATTGAGAATGCAATTGCCATTCAGAGCAATGACAATGTTGGCCTAAATACTGTATGTGTATAATCTACTCATATATATATTCTTTATATGGAAATCATGACATCCTTTCCTATACCATTTGGCAGGTGGAAGATCATCAAAATAAGACAGCAGAAAATATTGAAGGTATTGGTGATTGATTAATAATGCCACCTAGTTCATAATAATGCTCAAAGGGATCTCAATTCTGAAGCATTTCTAATCTGATTATCTTGTGTCAGCAGCATGTTGGGATGGTCTGAAGGCCTATGAATAATGTGAACCATATACTACACTGTGAACAGCACTTACTGAACCAACTTAACATACTCCAAATTCTTTAGGAGTGGAGTAATATCATTAATTTTATGGGGAGAGATGACTTCCTGTTCTACCTACCAAAGTTAAATCGTCTTTTTAAGAAAATATGGGAGTTAGCTGTTTAAGTCCTTATGGTTGATCCTAGTCATTGATTTCTATACTGTGCACCTATCGTATTGTTGAAGGATTTAAGTTTGTGTTCCACTAGCACTTTTGGCTACTCTGACCTTGCTATCATTGCTTGCTTATGGGTAGGTACCAAATCCCCAGTTGATAATGATGCAGGAAAGGCAATAGTTCTTTATAAGGTATTTCATTTGATGAATATAGCATATACATGTGTCTATATAATAATCACATCCACATAGTATTGATCCAATATTTCATGTAGGACCAATATCAACTCCGTTATGGAATAACAGTACTATGTAACACTGACATGCCAATCTGTCAAATGTTGAGAAATATATAAGATACTTGGGAAAAAAATAGCACAACATATGAGAGGAACATGATACATGGGCAGAATGTAGCATAAGCATAGGATACATAGAAAACAAGTGGTTGTTCTCATCTTATTGATAATGATCATATGCTAAATACAAATGAAAGTAATGTGCTGTAGCAAGAGTCATAAATCAATACTACTGATGAATATTCAAGAAAAATTATCTGCTACGTCAGTTTTTTCACTTAAAATCTTTTATTAACCTCAGATTGGTGAAATGAATGCAATATTATTTTCCAAAAAAAAAAAAAAATGAACCTCTGAGGTATCCCAAACCATTAAATTTTGAATAAAATCAAACAATTTCAAATAATCAAATATTAAAAGAAACCATCTCAGGATATTGATTCTACACATATTTCATACGACTGAAAGATGAAGTAACTGTGTTCCATTGGTGCGCAACCCTGACACATGCACATTTTTAACTGCAATTGTTGGAATTGTTATAACTTTGTTGGCTTTTGATTGTGATAGCCTGGTTCGCAGCCCAACCCACCAGAAGCTAATGGATCCACACCACACGAGGAAAACTCGAAGTAAGAGCAGCTTAACGTGTGCTTGAACTTTTCCTTTTTAATAGTTTTTTTTTCTCGAAGCATTCAAGAATACTAGTAGGATTGCCCTTATAAGAGACATGGTCACACGTGCTAGTTAATCAATAAACAACTGAAAAGTAAGCAATATCTGTGTCTCTTTTGATGCCCTGAGTGAGAGAGTTGTGTTTACATGATTGAAATTAAGACAAAGGAAGCATTGTCTCTTGCTTTTGTAAATGGGTGCCTATATTATTTTCCTATTGCAGTTTGCCATAAATGAATTACTAATAATGAACATGAAGCTTGCCTATTTTTTACCCACAATTTTCTTTTGTAGAGTTCAGCTATTAAAAGTTCTTGAGACCCGCAAAATGGTGCTGCGGAAGGAACAGGGTATGGCCTTTGCACGTGCTGCAGCAGCTGGTTTTGACATGGACAATATGCTAGATTTAATACCATTTGCTGAAAGTTTTGGTGCCTCACGTTTAAGGTAATTTTACTGTTTTTTGACAGGTAATACATTGTTTGATCTGTTCTTGACTTTTAGTTACCTAGCTTCAAGGTTTAGATACTGAATCATTTTGTAATCATAAGAACTGGAGAACCAAGATAATGCTAGATGTTAAATCTAGAAGTTGCTGATTTGCAGTAACTGGGGAATGAAGAGAAAAATAACTTCATGAAAGATATTTTGCAAAACAAAATTTAGGCATCCTATGTGTATTTAATCTAGTGAAAAATCAAGGCTGACATCCTGGTTGCCTGACCAAGTGGATTGTGGAGTTTGATTTATTCCCTTAAATCTTACGTTAACCCTTACAGCTTTCATGTCATCCACTTTAAACAACAGGGAAGCCTGCATACGATTTATGGACCTATGGAAGAAAAAGCATGAGACTGGACAATGGCTTGAAATTGACGCTTTAGAAGCAATGTCAACTCGGTCTGAATTTGCTGCTTTGAATCCCACGGGCATTGTACTTGCTGGTGATTCTATGATCCAGAAGGATAATGGGGATGTACGTTCTATCTCTGGTGGTGATATGGCAGATATTGAAGGAAAAGCAGGTATATACTGCAAGACAAGCTAGGATTTTTTAATATCAGTATTCATGTGACGGTACTAAAGAAGAACCCCATTGGTTTTACTGCTTTATTTTTTAAAGACAGTGTTTGTTCCGTAATTCCTAATTTTGATAGAAGCAAACAACATTAATTGATAGATCAATTCCTTTGTTTCCTCAAAATTTCATGTGTGGTTGAAGGCACTCTCCCTTGCTTATAAATCTGTAACTTCAACCCTCATTCTATTTTGTTGACATACAATCCTGGCTGAAGTTCCCATAATCTTTTGATCATTAATATTGACGAGGGTTCTCATAATTTGAACCTCAGACAGATTTAATCATATGATGAGGCAAATTGATAACAAGAGCAAAACAATCTCATGTCTGAAGACAAACTAGAACGTATGTTAAAGTTTTGCATATTGGTTCCCTCTATCCAGCCTTAATGCGAGTTCATTTTTCCATGTGTTTTTACGGACACTATCTCAAGCATTTGTTTTTTCTTCTCTTGTATTCAGATCGAAAAGGGTCGCTAGGACACCAGGAGTATTTTCAAGGTCAATTTCAGCATCCCAGTTATCCACAATGGCCGATGCATGGCCCTCCAGGTCCTATGCTTCAACCATATCCCATGCAGGGTATGCCTTATTATCAGAACTATCCTGGCAGTATGCCATATTTTCATCCTCCATATCCTCCAATGGAGGATCATAGACATAACAGTTCTCGCAGAAAGGGCTCAAAAAGGCAATCAATGGATAATAAAGACATTGAGTCTGAAAGCTCACCGTCAGAGGATGATACAGATGAAAATGCATCAGATCATGAAAAGGAAGGTTCTCATGGCCATAAATCTCATAAAAAAGGTGGTCGATCAGGAAAGAAAAAGTCTGGTGTTGTTGTCATTAAAAACTTAAATTATATTGCATCAAAGAAGCGTGGTGGGGATTCTGATAGTGACCAGCGATCTGCATCTGAATCAGAGGCTGAAGAAGAAAGTGAAGTCATTCGAGAAACCAAGCATAAGCACTCTGGGAGAACTTCCAAGAAAGAAAATGGTGGAACGAAGCATGTAGATTATTCAGATGCCTTTGGCAATGAGAGTGCTACATTTGGAGGGGATGCAGACTCTGGAAATTGGCAAGCATTTCAGAGTTTCTTACTAGAAGCTGAAGAAAAGGCAAGAACAGTCGATGAAGATATGTTCATGAGAGAGAAAGAAGCTACACCAAAGAGAAAACAGGGCAAAGGTGAAGCTGATCCTATTGTTCCTCATCGAGATTTTGGTGATCTTAATGACCATAGGATGGTTGGATTTGATTCTGCTAATGGTAATGCAAATCGAATGAAGTTGACATCTTCTGAAGATCAATTATTAGTTTCAAGTAACGGAAGAGATGCAATGGATAACCAGTTCAAAGAAATAGAAAGTATAGGAGGAAGATACAGGCGGATGAGCAATGATGAATTCATGATTTATGAGCAAGAGAAGCAATTTAATGGTAGGATTTCTTCTGATCCACTTATTGATCCTGCTAATGAGTTTGCTGGTAAGGCAGCCGAGGCAGCCAAGCCATCTGCTCACAATATCACCACAGATGAGTCCTTCCTGCTTCCTTACCGGTCAAATTCACAGGAATATGTAACAGACAGCATAACTGTTATTGACATGGATTCTGAGTTTCCAACAGCTCCTCAAAAAGCTGAAGAGGATACAAATGACAACTCCAGAACCCAGCTTTGGTATGAACCAGAGGAGTTGTCTATGGTTCCCGACCGTGGAATGGAAAGTTCATATATCGGGTATGATCCAGCAATGGACTACGAGTATGAGACTCCTGTTGTAAACACTGCCAAGGAGGAGGAAGCCTCTAATCAAGAGGAACCCGAAACAACCACTGAAGAACCACAGAAATCAGTCAAGGTAAAGAACTTGAAAGCCTCAAATGATAGCATGGAGAAAAGAAGGAAGGATGCACTGATGAAGAGAGGGACATCCTCAAGGCTCAATACATTGGCTGAAGCCCAAAAACGGGCCGAGAAGCTCCGGTCTTACAAAGTTGATCTTCAGAAAGCAAAGAAAGAAAGGGTATTACTCATATCTGGAATCTTCACAAATATTTATCTAATTGCTACTCAAAAAGTTCCCAAAAAAAGTTGGTGCTTAGAAAGAAAATCATATTCTCCATATTAACTTGTTATTCTTAGAAATAGCACAACCTGGCTGCATATTTACTAAACTCCTTTATCTACCTTTTAAGTTGTTAAATAATTTCTTTGGTACCCTTTGTTAAATAGTTGTTAAACTCCTTTATCTACCTTTGTCACAGTTTTTGAGTCAACTCCTCTTTGAACAACATGCAAGTATCTTTTCTGGGGAAATCTAAGTTTAAGTGAATGAAGGATGGTGTTACAATGTCAGACCCATACTATTTTATTCTTTAGGGCCCTTCAGTGAACTTTCTTCTAATAGTTCATATTGAAATTGAAATTGTGATCCCAGTTCACAGTTCTGAACTACTATACTTAAATGTTTAAGAGGTGTTAAAGATTTCAGGTCAGCGCTTAAGCTAAAAATGAGGAGACTTTAGTTCTGTGATGTAACGTCCTTGTTGTAGAAGTCTTATTACCTTCGCTTGTTCATAATGCTTTGGTAAAGTTTTCTTGTCGTTTTGTTGTCTCATGTTCATTCTTTCTAAATTTAGGAGGAGGAAGACAGAAAGCGCTTGGAAGCATTGAAAATGGAGAGGCAAAAGAGAATAGCTGCAAGAAGTGGGTCCACTGCCACTCAATCACCATCAACTCCACAGCAGGCAAAATCGCGGTTGGCCACAAAGCCTTCATCAAGCCCTTTCAAAGGATCAAAGTTTAGTGATGCTGAGCCTGCATCTTCCCCTTCGAGAAAAATGCCCGTCAGAACCTCTTCCTCTGGATTTAGTGACCCGCAGAAGGCTACCAAATCCAGCATATCAAATGCACGTAACGTTGGAGTGACTCGATCAACATCATCATTGCCTGATGTTAAAAAAGAAAGCGATAGGCAAATGACAGAAGCAAAATCGGACCCTCTTCGACTGAAAAGACTCTCTGAACCAAAAGGTACTTCTACTCACCATTCTTCCACAGTTAAGTCCGTAACTGCAGATAAAGCATCAAAGAAAAACGTATCTGGTGAGTCCCAGAAAAATATTACTGAAATTATGCAACTAGACAAAAGTAAGTTGGCAACTCTACCAGAACTTAGAATTGGATCAAAAACTCCATCTGAAGGAGTTGAAAAGGATACAACTAGCAAAGACCCATTGAAAGAGAATGGCGGCAAAATGCCTCTGGTTTCTGACAGCATTGCAGGAAAATCAACCATTGGTAAGTCACCTAGTAACAGCGATGATAATCTGGTGATTGAGAAGACTGTTGTGATGCTCGAGGATAATGTGGTTACTGCTCCTACCATCCTGCAATCTGAAGAGATGACGAACACAAAAGATAGACCAAATGGAGGTGGTTTAGTTACAGGAAATGCAGCTGCTACAGATGCCTTGCCTTCATCCATTGTTGTAACTCAGGTTGACAATTCTGATGAAAGCAAGCTGGATTTGCTGCAGAGTTTCCACGAGGTAAAGAAAACATGCAATTTTTTTAATTTGATGAATGGACTCTATTTCACCATCTCATTACTTGCAAACATCCAGTTTCTCATTGTACCTAGCTTTTAACTTTACGTCATTGAAAAGAAAGATAGCCACTTAGTTTTTTGTTTCAGATTCAATTTCTTTTTTTTTAAAAAAAAAACTTTTAGTTAGTCTTATTTTGATGGAAAGCAGCATATGGATAGAATATCAATCTTCCGAGCATTCACTATGAAGTTATAAGCTGTCTTCTTTCTACATATAGCATTTAACAAATGCTATTCACAAGTGATTAAGGATGAACATTGCTTATGTTGCTCCAGGTGGTTGCTCCTTACTCAGAGAAAGAGACTCCAAAGTTCTCCGAGTCTATTGCAACAACAAAGCCTTATGAAGCACCATATGCCAGAGCAACATCGTTGGAGGATCCGGTTATTGATAATGTAGAAAACGATGGTGATTTGGTTGCATTGGAGCCTGAAATGGTCGCAATCCATGTGAAGAGTAATACAATAAACATGCCCAATTTTGAGAATTCAACTTTAGGAGACCAAACCCTTGAGAAGCCTCGAAGCAAGGAGGCAAAAGGATTCAGAAAACTGTTAAAGTTTGGTCGAAAGAGCCACAGCTCAGCTTCAGGTGAATCGCACCTGGACTCAGATGCTTCATCAGTTGATGATCAAACTATTTCTGCTGCTTCTACCACTGACGGTGAGATATTTTGTCCTGCTCATTCGAGTTTACATATCATTTGATGTTAAACTTATTGTTTACATGCCTAAACAACTGAAATCAACCAAATAAGAATGAAAATTTGCACTATAAAATCGAATTGCTGAAAAATTTAAGTTAGATAAACATTGATAAGAAATTTAAGATGGTCTTAGAGTGGAAGGTCCTCCATTCGAATCTTAATTATCCAGGCCACTCAAGTAATAGCTGTTGCTTGAGTATCTATACCTGTTTGGATCCTTAATTTTGACTTGATAGACCTTTCTCAAAAGCTTGATTCTTTTTCCCTTTGCAGTTTCTCGATCCTTCTCTCTCCTCTCACCATTCCGAAGCAAGAACAGCGAGAAGAAACAGACTGCATAAGAAGTATTTGTTCCTCTTCTCAGAAACATATGAACTCGAAAAAAAGAGATACATGAAGTTGAGGAAGGGAGGAGATCGATCCTCTTCTGCCAGCCGCATATATAATACATATGAGATGTGATTATTTTGGTTTTATGGTGGGTCATATAAATACATCATTGTTTTATGTGTAAAATCTATGTTTATTTATTCCTTGCTGTTGATATCATGTTTGCTTGCAAAAGAGTTTAGTAATGAGATCGGATAACTATTCAAATTTGTTCTTTTATAATGCATTCAGTTTGTATGCAATATTTTTTCATCCGAATCAAAGAAGCCTATATTTACAAGTTTCAGAAACGACAAGGTGACCTCCTTGCAACCTGGATGTATCTTTATATCTCTTTCAGAACATATTTCTGTTTACAAACAGCCCTTCTTTAGCAGGTAGTGCCTGCCATCTGATCGAGCGTGGGGGATCCTATCTGCTCACTTTGCCTTGATCTCTCATTGTCCATTGGTAGCCGAACAAAGTGCTCTTGTTTTTTTATCACCACAGATATTGAGGTGAACAAAAGATTGAATGGGAAATAGAGTAGTAGTTAGAGCTCTTAACCCGTAGAAGCCACATGCGAATCATTAATTTAATACGAGCTTCTCATTTAATAATTTATTATTTGTTGTGAAGATTCTCTACCCTCCTCTAATTGGAGAACTTCTAGTGGTGGCCCACTTTTAATACATCATCGTAGTGCAGGTAGAAAGGGGGTAACACATATACGCGTAAACAAAGTGATTTTGTCTCTCGAATTATCCCATGGCATAACGCGATTCGGCGACGCCGCCGTTAAAAATTTATTTATTTGTTTCTAAAAAAATGCTTTGATTCCTCACGCCTTCTCTGCGAGTCAATTCCGAATCCCATCTCGCTTTTTTCCGATTAAAAGAATTAATTCCCTTGGATCGAGGGCCATTAGATCTTCAAAGTGGGATCGGTTTTTGGTTCCTGCTGATCTCTATAAATTAAATGCTTAGCCCCATTCGATCCCTTTCGATTTGAAGGTCTCGGAGAAGAAGAGTGCGAGTGCGACAGACGATACTTGGCCGAGTAATTTTCTCTGACGGTCAGTATTCGGACGGAAATGACTTCGTTCTCTTTCAGTTCTACTCGGGTTCTATACATAGATTGAATGATTGGTCTCGTTTCTTTTTGGGATAGATCTAGAGGCTAGAAGAAAAAAAGAAGAAAAAAAGTGGCATCTGAGGCTGTTTTTTCATTATTTGATGTGTGGTTTGGGTTTAAACTACTTGAATCGATTTTTTTCCAAGCAAAATCTCAGATCGCGACTGGATACTTGCGCATCATGGAGATCTGAATGCTAGTTCTTGTGATCCGGAAAATTAACAATGATCATGATTGTGTTTGAACTCGCCGTTTCTGATATTTTGGGATCAGAACAATGAACACTTTCTTTCGCCACTACCTGTTTTTATCTCCTCTCCTGGTACCAATTTAGCAATAGGAGTGACTAGAATTTTCTTTTCCGTGATCTTAATAGATCGAAGATATGGAGGGGACTGTGTTCGCTCCCTCTCTGGAAGGAATGAAGCATGTCAAGAAAGAGAATGGGGATATGTTAACAAAACCGTTCCTTGAAGTGTGCAAGCTCATCCTGCCAGTTTTAGGTACTGGGTTTCCTCCCATTTTCCCTTGAGGGGAAGTTACAGTCCGTTTTTTAATCTCTGTAGTGTCCTTATTTTAAATAGATCTTATCGGTGAACATATTAAAGCTGACAGACATGTTTTACTTTTGGACTACTGAGGTGCTATTTTCTAAATGAATTTTATGCACTACTGGACTGTATATCCATCTGCAACATGATGTTTCATAATATTCATGCAGCGCACTTACCCGATAGATTTTTGTAGCTCATTAGTATATATCAAATTCAACCGGGTAAGTCTCATGTAATGATGTCTGTCTGTGTCATGTCTGTATCAAAATTGTCATTACATTTACACTCGCCAATATCTTCATGTTTTAGCTCTAGAAGCCCTCACTTCTAAGTTCATTGTTTACTAAAAGCTTTCATAAGGAAAGAAGGGGGTTAATCCTTGTTGTTCATACTTGATATCATCCAATAAGGATAAAATATGGACATCAGTGAATCCATCATATCATCTGATGAGTCCTGATGGGCGCACTGTTTGTGTCACATTTTGACCTTTTCAATCTAAGGAACCTTTCAATTTGTAGAAAGTATCTCATGCACTGAAAGACAGAAAGTTTTGAAATGAACTTACCTCCATCTTGTTTCTAAGGAAGATGATTATATATCTGCACCTATGGTTTTGAATCTAACTTTCACTTTGGTCTTGGCAGATAAGTTTGGAGCTGCTATGGTTATTGTCAAGTCTGATATAGGGGGCAACATAACGGTAAAAATTTCATGCTGTTTTGGTGCATATATTAGTAAGAATTTTGGCAATATTCTTTCGCTGTTACATGATAGTTCACTCTAATAAAAACTAGTGACCATATTATCTTCTCTATGATACTAGTTGTTAATGGGCAATTCAGAATCCACTTTCGTCTCACTTATGCTATTTCTTCTTAGTCGGTAACTCTACTAATGTACCTGATATAATGGTTTCTGTCTTCTTTTTTTTTTTTTTTGCCAACTTACAAATATTCACCATTTCCCTTGTAGAGGCTGGAAAATAAATATAATTCTGATCCATCCAAGTTTGAACACCTATACAGTATAGTGCAAGTTGAAGTAGACTCTAAAACAGCAAAAGGCTCCTCAAGCTGTGCCAATGGCCTTCTGTGGTTAACAAGGTCTGTTCTTTTTTCTATCCTCACTACCTCTGGAATTCATTTATCTTTTATCAACAACATTGAATCCCACTGTGCATGTTGTATGAGAACATTAATTCGTGTAGACATGCTAAAATATGCTGATACAAAGTACCATCATATAACATCTTGAATGGATGTCAGATTTCATGGTAAACATTGTAGTAAATGTTTGACTGAAGTAGCTACAAAGTATAAACAACAGAGTAGTTTGACAGGATGGTGAACACGTAGACTAGTCATATATACATACCTGTATATTGAGATGAGAACCTCAGAATATTCAGGTTCGAACTGTCTCAAAATATTATATTCTGAGGGTTGCTGAAACCTGGACAATTTTGAACATTTATTGTTCAGAGAAAATTCGAAAGGTTCTACATACAATAATTTTAAATCATTAGAGCATCGGATGTCTAAGTAACACTTTACACGGTATCTGCATGTATTTGTGTGCTTTTATATTTCATATTGTTCTGAGCATGCTGTTATAGGCAGCATCGTTCCAGGCATTACTGGATTTTTATTGTATCAGCTAGCAAATAAAAGGTTCATGTGTGATGTGTGACTCTGTTTATCATTCAGAGCAATGGACTTCCTTGTGGAGCTGTTCCGAAACTTGTTAGAGCATTCCGATTGGACAATGACGCAAGTCTGTACAGATTCCTATGGCAAGACCTTGAAGAAATTTCATGGCTGGCTTGCCAGTTCTAGCTTCACGGTAGTAATATATGCCTCTCATAGATGGTGACTAAAAATAATATATCGAATGACCAAGAAATAAGACATAAATGGTGTTTGTCAGTTTAGTTCGAAGCAACGTGTCTGTCAAAATACATATATATTTGTTTACCCGTCTTTGCAACTTCCACCTTTTCAAAGAGGGAAATTTCAACGACATCAGACGGACGTTTTAAGTTAGACATGCTTAATATATATGTACGTATAAAGTTAGAATTACTTCATTGCTTCCTCAAAACATCTAAAATCAAATTTGTCATATACTAACTACCAAGTATACTTAATACCCTTCTCGGCCTTCTGCTGAAGATCAACTGTAGCATCCATTCTTAACTACTAAATGTTCTCATTACTGTTGCCAGTGTTGATTTTTCCTTTCGATTCAAATAAATTTAACACACGTCTTGTTGGTTTAGTGGTAAAATTGTCTCTTAAGATTTGGAATCAATGTATATACTAACTCTTGTACCAAATGTTCATTCCTGTTTGACCTGCCCTGCTGTTTCAAATCAAATTATTTGATCAACTGAAGAAGTCTTGAGTGTTTCTCACCTGGTTAAGAGTGAAAAGTCTCGACTTCAGATGTCATAGATGCAAGATCAATGAAAAAAGAAAATAAAAACTATTTCAGTCTTGATCATCCAAATGTTTGTGCTGTTGAACTTACTGCAGTATTTTTTTTACAGTTAGCTATGAAGCTTGCTCCCGATAGGAAGAAATTCATGGAGGTCATCGGTGGATCTGGTGACGTCAATGTTGATATGGAGAAATTCTGTACAACTTTTGCCCCTCTCCTTGCAGAGAACCACCAGTTCCTCGTAAGAACCCTACACTTGGTTTCAATGGCCTCTAGAATTCGCATCAATTGACAAGATCATTTTTCATGTTACCGTAGGCAAGTGTCGGTCTCGATGATATGAAGGCTTCTTAGAAGCAAGAACCTCTGCCCTGTTCTTTGAATCCCTGCTCAATGAGTCATCCTTCTAAAGTTGGAGCACTGGATAGATGCGAGATGGTGCATGATGAGAACAATTTTACAAACAACTGTCTCCTGCTATTTGATATCTGCTTACTGTGAAGAATTTGGATGTATCCATCCTGTTATGTTTGATGTCATGCTCTAGATCAAAGTTGGAAATCGAATAATTGCATGTTCTTGGATTGCGGTTGATGCAAGCCCCCTATGTCCATTCCGTAGATGCTTGGGAAATATATAGTTCTTGGTGGTAAGAAAGCTTTGAGATCAAAATGATCTTTTTCCATATGCATACACGGTTTGGAAGCTAGATGTCATTGCACAGTGAGTCATGTACTTGTTAAAATAAAAAAAGTCATTTAGTAACAAACATTTAGATTTACATATGAAAAATGTGTCATCTCTTGATATATATACATAGAAGCTCGTTATGCCTGTTTATTATCCTTTGATACATTTCATTTCAATTAAAATTACCATGTCCCAACAAAAGCTTTTATACTATGTGCAAATATTATTATATTTTAATACAAAACTAGATGGTAAACAAAGTGTACTTTTAGTATGAACAATTGAGGTTGTGGGTATTAATTGCATAAATAAAAAAGACCCGAGTATACTTAATTCTTAGTTAATATTAATGTTGAAATAGCTCTTCTGCAAAATAATAAAATAACTCTATGGTGTGCTAATTTCACTTGGTATAATTAATACTTTTAGTTTCTAAAATAATAAAAAATTATCATCTAAATTTTAAAAATTACACTAATACACTCTTATATTCATCTTAATAATATTATAATTTTAATGATACTTTTTATTATATTATAATATCGATAATAATTTTATTAAAAATATCATATTTAACAAAATAAATATAGGAGGTGTTGCAGCTCAGAAAAAAAGTTTTTTTATTTTTTTTTTAAAAATAGAGGGTGCAAATATAATTGAAGAATAGTAGAAGGGTGAGAGTGAAATTATTGATTTTTTTTTGTCCGGGACGAAACGGGCTTATTAGGGTTAACTATATAAGGCTTTTGGGGAGTGTTAGGGTTTCGCTGCGTCGCCTCATCTAAAAGCCGCAGCCAACTCCTGCTCCCGCTGCAGCCACATTGGGAAGTTGAGATCGAGCCGAATACGATTCTGCAATGGTAAATCTCTCCTTCCTTTCTTCTCTCCACGACGCTTTCTGTATGCGGTCATAATTTTCTATGATCTGATGTTTTTGTTCCTCCTTTCCGAGCAGGTGAAGTACTCGAGGGATCCTTCCAATCCTACCAAGTGTAAGTTGCTTCCGGTTTGTCTTCCTAATTTCCTTCGTAATTCGCTCAAGTTTTGTTTTCGATCGGTTCCTGTTTTGTGAGATTTACATTTTTTTTAATCTCCATTTTACGTTGTGAATCAGAGTTCAGCTATTGCCTGATCATACAACTACTTCAAATTTTGTTTCTCGATGATGTTATATCTTCATCTTCTTATACTTTTGTGTAAGACTATATTTCTTGGTGTTTTCAGCTGCCAAGGCCATGGGCCGGGACTTGAGAGTTCACTTCAAGGTATGTCATCATTCTTATTTAAGCAGTTCCAACTTTAGTTCAGAAACGCGCTTTATTTCCTCGAAGTCTGTCAGACAATGTTAAGTTTCAAGCCAATGCATGTTCTTGGGTTCTGGAAATGAGGGAAGGGATTCTGTTCCAACTCATGTGTGCTTGCATGTGACACTTAACATGCTAGTTAAATATGTTGATGGTAGTTCAGCGGGTAAAATTTGGAATGTGGAGTGCTACATGTATCTGCAGTTTTCTGGCTAAAACCTTTGGCGATACTGTGTAGTTATTTGAATCTGATGTTATTGTAGTATGGGATGTGATATATATTTGTGAAAGTGAATATGAAATCTTTGTTCGAATGCGTAGATGATTATGACATAATTTTCTTAACGCTCACTGATAAAGCATTTATATCAAGGATCTAATGTTATTTATGTTCCAAGTCCATTAACTTTTAGGCAGTTTTCCTGATAGTTTGGTTATTTAAATTTTATTTATTTAGGTATTTATGATGCATGACTTGTATCGATGATATTATTCTGTCTTTTCTTAGCCTGGTATTGTGATATATCAGCAGGAATTCCTCTGTTTCTTACAGCACGTGAAAACTTTATTATCACTGCCTGATGAACACACTTAACTAATATGATGATGCCAACAGAACACTCGTGAGACAGCCTTTGCAATTAGGAAGCTACCCTTAGCAAAGGCCAAAAGGTACCTGGAGGATGTAATTGCTCACAAGCAGGCTATTCCTTTTAGGAGGTTCTGTGGTGGTGTAGGCCGTACTGCCCAAGCTAAGAATCGGCATCCAAATGGGCAGGGCCGTTGGCCAATGAAATCAGCCAAGTTCATCTTGGATCTGCTCAAGAATGCTGAAAACAATGCTGAGGTACGAAGATATGCAACCATTCTTTTTCATATTTCATGTTGTGTTTCTATTCCTTAACTGCCCTATCTGTTTGGCCTTTTAGGTGAAGGGCTTGGATGTTGATACACTCTTCATATCGCACATCCAAGTGAACCAGGCACAAAAGCAGAGGCGCAGGACTTACCGTGCTCATGGACGAATCAATCGTAGGTTCCCTTAATGAGCTAACTTTTAAGGTTGGTTTCACTTTGAGATGATTCACTTATTATTGTATTGGCAGCTTATATGTCCTCCCCTTGCCACATCGAACTGATTTTGTCTGAAAAGGAAGAGCCTGTCAAGAAAGAGGTAATTGCTGTTCATACATCAGTTTTGTAAATAAGAGAGTTTTTAGAATAACAAAGAAGATTACCTAAAACCCCTCCTCGCTTACTTTGAACGATGCGCATTATATTGAGTTGAAACAATGTGCATTTTTAGATAATTACCAATTTTGTAATTTTTGAGTAGTCTTATAGCTAATGGAGTTATTATGCTGTCACTCCATTTCTATAGTATTTTTCAGAGTCTTACTAAGTTAGTGCCATCACCCAAACTAAGAGAATTAGCGATTATTCCGTACTTCCTATCGTATTTTGTTCTTTTGCTTGCTTGCTTGCTTCTAGCTCTGCTGAAGCTTTGTTTCTCCTATATTTTTCTACCGGCGATGGTCACTCCTGTCGTCGCTGCTTCTTAAGCTGTTTTCTTACGTATTCGTGCATTTACCGATTCGTGATACACGTGGACACTTTTATGTTCATTTGTTTTTTGATCGATATGCTTTTCTTGGTTCGTGCAGCCGGAGACTCAGATTACTACAAGTAAGCCCAAGAAAACTTAAGCAATTCTACGTGGAGCCTCTTCTTAGGTAGCAGCGGCTATAGTTTCCATGAAGACGTCCGCCGTGCTTGTTATTTTGGCCGAGAAGTATGTTAATCTGCGTTGTTAAAACCTACTTTGATGGCCTTTTTGTTTTCCTTGAACCTTATTGGAGTTGCTTTAATTAATGAAGAATTTTTCAATGATTTGAAACTCTCAGTCACCATGGAATGTTCATCACAGGGGCAGTGGTTTTCAGATTACCATGCCAGTAAATGTTAAGACACTCTTTGCAAAGTTCGGAAAGACAGGCAAAACTTTATAAAATACAATAGTGTATTCATATCTACGAAGTATGTTGTCTTTTTATGTAGGTTGGTTGGATTCATCAAGCAAGAAATATAACCTCTTCTCCTGTGATTATATCGTTTTCAGTTCAATATAAATAATGTCGTTTTCCGCTAAATTCGATCAGATTCCCAGTAATGCTATGCGCATGGAGTTCTGCTCCCTAACCCAACTAATATTAGGGGTCCATAAGGATGATGCCTTTGAATTATCAGCAGCATAGATGTCGATGTTAACTCGTGCTCCTGTCATTCTCATCGCCGCTATTCTTATCAACAACAGCGTGGATGTAAAATGTTGGAGATCCTAGTGGTTGCATGCATAAAGAAATAGTGTATCATGATGATAATAATAAGATTGTCTTAATGCATTTAATCACCGTTAATTAAATTAGAAAGTTGCGTGTGGGCCAGCTCCAACTCGTGAGCTCGCACGTGACCGGCATCTCACAATTTTAATTAATTAAACTTCATCATGGATCTCTTGCGTTATTTTCTATGCACTTAATTAATCAATGATACGGTTTTAGAATTAATAAAATCCTTAAATCCTTTGCGATCCAATTCCTTGTCCCTTTGTTAACACCTTGATTACTATTTTAGTATATAAAAATGCGCTCGAGCTTTTGCAATAACCCTCCTGCTGCTATTCTATTCTTGGCCACCTTCCTCTTGAGTCATTATATATATATTTAATATGAAACAAACATTGATACATCTACAGACTGATTATATATAATTTTTAAAAAAGTAAAGAATTAATACAGTAGGAATCCAGTGGCATACTAATAGGTGATGATGATATAATAATTAAAAGGAGGAGAAGAAGAAAAATTCACTTTCAGGGTTCCATCCACCGGGCACAAAAGGAAACAATTGCTTGCAGACAACCCCTTTACCACTCTCCCAAGTCACCAAATGCAGCAGCAGGCGTGCAACCTAATAATTTAAAATTTAATCATCAAAAACCAAAACATTCACTGTGATGTGCGTGATGCAAATGTACAATTATTATAAAGAAGGAAGATGAGAGAGAGAGAGAGAGAGATCCGAGTATTATTAGAGCACAATTACGATAAATCAAGTCAATGATCAGTAAAAACAATGTGAAAATGGCCCTAATGGCAATGGGGAGGGGGAGATGAGATTTTATCAGTAGGCCATCCCTTTCGGGAGAATGATTGATGCGAACAATACATGGGAGCAAGGTTGGTGTGCATGCAATGACTCATCAAATCCTCCTCCTCCTCCATTGTGGCATCAATCAATCCATCAATCATTTAAAACCATGTGATTTTTAGTTACTACGTTACTTTGGGTTAATTAATTTCATATATTAACCGACTTAATTGTGCAGAGGCGCAGATGAATGCAGTTTAAGTAAGAGAAACTATACATTGTTTTGTAGTTTTATAGTGCGTGAGCGTTAATTCGATCTGCAATTGAGATAACATGTAAAGGAATCTTTTGTTGGAGATTAAATTAATTATTGAAATAACATCATGAGCGTGACAATTCATTTTGGCTCATTTAATTAATTTGTTTTTCTTTTAAAATTCACCAAACAAACCAATTCATCATGTCATCACGCGTGTTATTATATTAAAAATAAAGCACATATATATTACGGTTAATTAATTAGGTCGGGTAGTTGACAGGTACCCCGGCCGCGCCACTTGTTTTAAATTTTAGAGACACAGGATCCAAGTTTTATTTCAACTATATATATATATATATATATCTGAACCCTAATCTAATTATATACGAATCAAGTGGCCACTTAAAAATAATTGCTTCAACTCACATGTCCATCTAAAATGAGATTGGAATTATAATTCTATTTCCTATCTTCTTCTTTTTTAAAAAAAAATACTCCATATATTGCATGCATGCACGCACGCTTAATTAACATATTGACTGCATGTACATAGAAATATATGAAAATTTGAATGAATCCTGTGTGCATCTGCTGGAAAAAGAGTTGAATTGAATCATGCTTTATAGAGAATTAGGAGTTCTAGGATTATTACTACTACTACTATTTTATTTTTTATGGAATCGACATGACATTGAAATTTATTTGTATTGTTTAATGAAACTTATCCATCCCAATTAATAATGACAACAATATTTGGATGTATATGTTCTCATTATACATGTATATAATAATTGTACAGTGTTATCCAACGAGGCAAAAAAAAAAAAAAATTGCTTGTGGGGAGGCAGAAAACATTCACATCACCTTCGCCCTTCGCCCTGCACGAACATAACAACACCATTAATTATATAATAATATCATGGTATGATATAAATTAGGGATACGTATACTGAGCAAACATTGTCCTAACTGTTTTTTTAATAATAAAATGAATATTATACGTGCTGCTAATTAGACTGCCGTATAAAAAAAGTAGTATTTATTTTTAACTTAAGTTACTATATTAACCTAAAATGCTGTTTGAAAAGAAAAAAAAGAAGGGGTGGTGGTGAATATATTTATCCTTTTTATAGTATTAATTTCAAGTTAGTAGGTCAACTCAAACATGATACAACGTTAACATATCATTATAATCTACATCTACCCAATAAATTTAACAAGAAGATGATCATATATTAAACTCAAGTCTACTTATTACGTGTTAGATTTGTGCTGTGTCTGTGTTCATACGTGCATAGTATTCAACTTTTCTACCTCTACTCAATACTATTAACATTCTTTCTTCCTTACTATTTTAATTGGTTGGGCAAAAAAAATTTTAAGTGAACTCAGTTGACCGATAGTTTTCTAATTGTAAATGCTTGTGATTTTGACCGGATGTTATTAAATAGTAAGATTAGATCAAACTTTTTTAAAAAAAAAAACCCACCCACCTATTTTTTTATCTGGTTAAGTAAATTTATATATACTTATTCCAACTGAAATCCAAATCAAGAATTTTTCTTGATGATCAGCTAATTTGGTATAAAAAAATTGATGTGGACCACAAGTTTCAATTGTACAAATATAATCTTTATACATGCATCCCTCCCTCCCTCCCTCTGTATATAACTATTGCAAGAAATATAATTATATGATGGAAAAATAATTACCTATACAACTCCTACAAGCACGGAACAAGTGAAATTAAAGAATCGATCAACTATTAAAAACAGACTTAACTCTGATGCATGCATCTTAATTTTACTATGTCACTTCACATGCGAAGAGGTTCACTTGCACCGATTTTAATACATTATCCTAAAAGTTTTAAGTTGAGAGCTCAATCCATAATATTTTTTAATGCTATTGACCCGCTAATTGCTGATGAGTATTCATTGTGTCGTCGGATAGATAGGACTAATTGAGGATCTAATCATAGTATAAGACATGATAAAACTTTAACATGTAATGCTGTGTAAAATATTATGCCAAACAAGGGATAAATATTCCGTTAATGTAATATATAACATGAATAAATATGTTTTTAAATTTGTATCATTTTAAAATATGTTGAGTAGATAGCACTTAATTTTCAGGCAAATTAGTGGAAGAATTGGTTAATTGGGAGTAGATATACAGATTAATTGTTTGCTCAACTTAATATTAATTGATGGAGACAACAAAATAAGACAATGATTATTAATTATTGGCATAATAATAAACAATAAGAATACAAGGTAGCTAATAAGGTTGTGTATGTATGTGGTCCATGAAGGAATCATCTCATCTCCATCTTCATCCTCAATCCAATTAACTAATTAATCAAGAAACCAAATATTTAAATGACATCCACATATATCATCACATACATAAAAAATATATATATTTTTTAATTATTTTGTATCCATCGATGTTGGCAAACGATTCACGCGTTTTTTTTTCCTTCTTTTAAATTAAGACTTTATTTCCGTTCATATTATTATTATTATTATTTATAATAATTGGTTTATAATTAGGTCATATGCGAAGAAATTAAAAAGAAAAAAAAATCCGAAGCTAATCAATATGCTGTCGTCTCCATATCGCATTAAAACCATAATGTGTTGTTATGCGAACGTGTGCTTTCTCCATTCTCATAATAATTACTATTCGTAGGGGGCGGCAGATGACGAGGACTCGTCGAGGAATGATTGAGACGACCATGATTGGTCGAGCTCGCCAGCGTGGCGGAGACGTCACTCATTGTACAAACCCCTAATTAGGGTTAGGGTTTTCATACGTATCTACATATGTGCGTTGTGTTGTGTTGTATATATATATATATATATATAGGGAGGGGAATTATTCCCAATCATGGAGTTTAATAATTGAAACTTCTTCTTCCGATGATGGAGGTCGATGTGCTCCCTCAACAGTCGCATGTGGCTTCTTCTGAGCTGATGGAGGGGGAAGCAACCAACCAACGTCCTCCAGCTCATTCAGAGATGGGACCCCTCCCCCATGATATGACACGACACACACACACGCGGAGAGAGGGGGAAAAGAAAGGAAAAAAAAAAAAAAAAGATGCCTCCTGAATTATTATTCTTCATTCTAATTGTTTCGTTTGTCATGTAGAGCCAAAAAAACACCCAGTTGATGAGATAACTAAAATAATTATCATGTGCACACATAATTATATAATTTTTAAATAAATTAATTATGCGGAGGAGAATTAGAAAAATAAAGGAGTTTATATTAGGGGTATTCTTCCAAATTGTAATACTGTACGTGACTGTCTGCTTTATATTCATGATTAGGCCTTTCTTTTAATAATAAAAAAAACAAATCATCGAATGTGCTTCCTAATTTACCCACATTATAAAAGTGGCTGCTTTTTCTATCACTCTTTATAATAACTAATTTGGGAATAAATGTTTAATTAATTGTGAAGATATTTCTCTTCATTAGTTTCAGTACTAGTAGTAGTAGGAAGGGATAAAATTATTAATCATATACATGTATAACTGTAGACCTACATAAAATAAATAAATGGAATAATGAGGTGGTATGGCATGGCATGCTGTTCTAGGCTGTTGATGCAAACTAATAAGACAAATCAAATAGCCTCTTGGAAGGATACTCCAAGTAGACCCAACGTACATTTTTCATTCTTTTTCTTTCTCTTTCATATGACTAGTACTTCTTTGATTGCATCAATCTATGTATTTTATATATGTGTGTGTTTAATTGGCTGAAGATATTTATTTATTTTGTGTGAGAGCGAGGAATGCAGTGGAGTAGGGATGTTCACCTTCCACCACCTGAATGTAGTGCAAGCACATCTGAACATGCATCCTTCCTTTATAAATATTAGTATAGTATTTTTTTTCCTCTTTCTATTTGAATAAATTAGTATATATGTATTTTTATGTCTGGATGATTATTCCAAATTAAAAAGATATTAGATACTTTTTTTAATTAACGCACCTATTTGGAGTAATAATAACTGATCTAATGATTGCAGGGTTCAGGTTGTTCGGTTAATTTTTGAGGGCTTATATCTCAGTATTATGACAAGGACTTCTACTTATTGTAATGTTTAAGTAATTGTTGTTACTGGATATTTGATATGTACATGGTGAGATTAGATTAGATTTTAATGTAAATTGATATTTTTACATAATACTCGATAATGTGATCAAAATGCAACAGCAGAAACAGAAGAGAGAGAGAGAGAGGAAAATTCATCATCATCATGCAAATTAAATCAAGCAGTTGACCTTATACAATATGAATACAAAAAATAAAAAGAAAGTCCAACACTGTTTTATCTTCTTTCTTTTTTTGGGCAATATTTTCTTCTCCGTTGCGTCCTGGTTTTCGTGTCCTCATTTTTTTCATGGAACGCGAGAGTTATTCCTCCTGCTCCTCCTCCTCCTCCTACTACTAAAAAAAAAAGAGGTCGGCTTATCCTACTCGATTTTGTTATGTAGACTGCTTAATTTCTGCAATGATGTCCTCGTTTAATTAATTTCTGCATGCAATGGATTGGGGTTATGAGCGAGCGAGTGATTCATGAAAGCAACATGCAGACACTCCGTGGATTGGATAGAATTGAGTTGAAATGAAGCAGTAGTTGAGTGTGATCGCAAGGCGAATGTGGGTTGTGGCAGAGAGACATAGACCATCAAGCAAAGAGGCAATGGAGCAGTCGAACGCCATGAATAATTTATTATAAGCTGATGTGGCCCCAATTATTAGCCCTCATCAGCCATCATCATCGCCCGCATCAGCAAACTCTCTTCAGATCGGCTTCGTCGTCATTGATTCACCACCTTTTGTTCATTTCTCGTACTTGACACACAACAAAAAAAAATACCCCCTTCAGATCGGTTTCTATATATTTCACACCCTTTTTCCTTGGAGTTTTCTTGTTACCGTGTAAAGTCTTCCCTGTTGTTCTTCTTCATCTCCACAAGCATCCAACTAAACAAGAAGAAGAAGAATAAGAAGAAGAGATTGCGACAACTCCACACGCTTCTCTCTCTCTCTCCTCCTTTCCCCTTCCCCCTTGTATTAATATATAAACCATCAAAAGCGCAGCTCCTTCGACATGGTCTTGATATTTATCTCTCTAGCTAGATTGCCTCATATAATCTAATTTGTCAGATCGAGAGAGAGAGGGGAGAAGAAGAAGAAGAAGAAGACATTGAGATGTCGGATCGAGTAGGGCTGAGGGACATCGAATCCACGCTGCCGCCGGGGTTCAGGTTTTACCCCAGCGATGAGGAGCTCGTCTGCCACTACCTCTACAGGAAGGTCCGCCGCGAGGTCCGGAGGGAGGAAGACGACGGTGGGACGACCATGGTGGAGGTCGATTTGCACTCTCGCGAGCCGTGGGAGCTTCCAGGTTATTCATTATTTCCCTTCATCTAACTTCATGTTCTTCTTCTTCAGGTATAATTAATTAGGTAACTGATGTTGTTGTCCGATAGTAATCGATGGGGAAGTCGTTCTTCTTGGAATAGGAAAAAAGGGAGCTAGATTTTTAACCGATTGATGGATTATAAATATGCAGGCAGTCTTCCATGAGTAACTAATTGTAATCATCCGCCAAGACATTAATATATATACATAGGGGGAGAGAGAGCTGATGTTATTGTCAACTAGTCAATTATTAGGCCTGGAAACATTGCGTCCAAGTATTAATAAATAGATCAGCTAGCTCTCTAGCTAGCTGAATTTTTTTAATATCTTATCCATGCCAAAAAAATTCTTCAGCTCCAGTATACAGATCGAACTACATGCCGATCAAAGGCATACGGACGACCAGTTTGCCATTAATTATTTACCTTTTTAGTACGCAATGTATTCTAGGGTTTCAGCTGGGTGATCGATCGATAGACATATGAGTAAAAGAAAAAAAAAATGAATGGGTGCAGATGTGGCGAGACTGAATGCGAAGGAGTGGTACTTCTTCAGCTTCAGGGACAGGAAATACGCGACGGGATCGAGAACGAACCGGGCAACGAAATCTGGTTATTGGAAGGCCACCGGAAAAGACAGGAGCATCTGCGATCCCCGAACGCGGGGCATGGCAGGGATGAGGAAGACGCTCGTGTTCTACCGAGGTCGGGCTCCGAATGGGATGAAGACGCCCTGGGTTATGCACGAGTTCCGCCTCGAAACCCCTCATTCACCTCCAAAGGTACCCTTTTCTTTTTTCATCCATCGCTCCATAAGTTTTACTCGGCAACCATTCGTTCGGCTGCTGGCTGAGTACGTGTATTCTTGTTATATTATACGCTTAGAAGAATCTTTTTAATGTTAAATATGTAGAAAGAGATGAGATGGGATGGAAAGATAGGAAATGAGTAAAAAGATCTCAAAAGATACGGGATGTTACGGCTTATCACATGTCCATATACTCCGACAATACTATATATATTAATTAATTGTATTAGAATCGGAGGGTTTGAGGCTTTGTATCCACCACACAACACACATCTGTTTGTGTAATTATAATGTTGATTGTGACCCTATTCCAGCGAATAATAGCGTCATGTCTAAATATATAGTTGTTGTATTTGGATCGTTACTTGTATGCAGTATTGCACTAGTTTCAGGTTTTTTTTTTCCTTAAAAAAATAATATTTTATTGTGCGTCTTTAATACTTATAATCATCTGTGCATTAATTCCCTCAGACCAGGTGAATGCTTCTTGTAATAAAAATACAAGTAGTTTTAACTACAACTTGATTGCTGCAGTTTCTTTTTATAAATTATTTCAGTTTATGATTCAGTAAGTTATCTGGCTGCAGTACTTGGATTTAGTCAGATCCAATTTGAGGGATTTATTAGGTTCATTAATGATGGCTTACTGAAGAAATTCCATTTGATTCAAAAACCCTAGAATATTAACTATAAATTTATACTGAGTTACTTAAATTATGAATCTGCATCTTAATTTTTCTTGAATTAGTGAGTATGTATATTAATTTTGGGTGCACTCTTCTCTTCTCGGCAGGAGGACTGGGTTCTGTGTAGGGTTTTCCACAAAAGGAAAGGGGAGGACGGCGCCGACGACGACGTTAACCACAACACCACCGACGGCCACGGTGCATCTTCTGCTTCTTCTCTCGCCGCGGACCTGGCGCCGCCGCCGGCGGTGCCGGACCACGAGCAGCAGCTGCTGCTGCCGAGCTCGTCGCTGATGGGTCAGTTCAACACCAACAACTACATCGGCGGCGGCAGCTGCATTACTCCGTGGGTGGACGTGCAGACTCTGCTGCACTACGGCGGCGGCGGCGGCCTTGCCCACCACGAGTTCGCCGTCCCCGGATCGGTGATGGTGCAGGAGATGACCGCCGCGGCGGGGATGAGGTCGTCGTCGTGCGAGGATGAGTCGTCGCCGTCGTCGTTCGGGCTGTGGATGGAGATGATGGCGGCGGAGCAGCTGCCGAGGTGGCAATAAATGGATTGATTAATTAATTTATGAAAAAAAAATCAAATTAATTAATTCATATATCCACTTAGTATATAATAATTAATTATTGCATTAATTGGTTGGCCTTATGATCATCATTAATAATCAATCGCTCAATTAAGATATTGCTGTTCGTGATTAATAATTAGAATTATATGTATAGGGGGTGAGTTGAATGGGTAGTTCGATTGTGGAAGTAAATGTTGATTTGGATTTAGAGTGTGATTGAAAGTGAAATGTAAATACGTGTGTTCTTTTTACATGTACATGTTATTATTCCTTTACTTTTCTTCTTCTTCTTCTTGCTTTTGCTATTACTGGTTAATTAACTAATCTAATTAGTGCATGGATGCATGCACCCCATGTACGTAGATACTTTTATACTGCATGATACTTTTAAGGAAATTATATTAATCTATCATTACCATCTATTGGGATAATATACTCGTATTACTCTATTATTATTTAATTATAATTACGTATGATAAAATAATATATTAGTGAATAAGTAGCATAGATGGATTTTTATCATTTTAAAACATAGAAAAAGGCTACAGAGTAATTAAAAAATAGTAGAATAGATATATTTAATTGTGTTAAAACTCAGAGAGGATCTGAGTGCAGTTAAAAAAATAATAGAACGGGTGTGTATATATCCTTTAGTTATTACAAACTAAAAAACAGTGAAACTTAATTGTTTCTTAGGTAATTAGCGGTAAAGATTTAAATCATGTGTACGGTGGATAGAAGATATAGATATATATTTTTAATGGTATTTATTTTCCCATACATTTAATCCGTACACAGTGAGCACCCAGCTGCTGCCTGTAATATTATAATCGGATAAACTCGTAAGGGGAAAAAAATAACAAAGATAAGGATGAGTAAATTAAATGAATATACATACAGGCGTACGTAGTCGAGCACGTCGAACCCGCCCCCCATGTATACGTACTTAATATACAAGTTGATAGATTATTTAATCGAAGGGAATGGATGTTATATACGTTCGTTTAAGTTGGACCTGGCCGCTCTAATTAAACCTTAATAATATTATCCCTTTGCATGTCGAGATTTAATATTCAATGGTTTCAAAGCTTAATTCCGTGAAGGACCTTCATCACTTAATTAGCAGCCTCTTCGATATTTATTTAGTTACCGTCGATGAGTCTTATTTTCTTAAAACTCTTTTCACTGATGTGGCTGATAAAAAAATGGATAAATAAAATACAAGCGAGAAGAAATTAATTGTTGGAGAAAACTTAGGGGTCACGGTTGCTCCTACTTGCTAGCAAAATTAATTACATATCGAAAAATGTCAACTCTGAAATATAGAAATCAAGGTGATACAACAGCATTAATAAGCTTTTAGTTACTGTCTTTGTCATAAGATGGCAAGCCCCTCAAGAAAAAGATGGGAAGGAAATAAAAAGCACTTTACATGGCTTTGATGTTGTCGCCCTTTTTTATTTTATTTCCCCCACAATTTAAAGATTACACCATGTACGTCCAAAATAAATATAGTGTTGCGATAAGAAGAATATTCCTATTACAAGTTACCTGAACTGTGTGATGTTGCTGCACATTCTTCTACAAAGTAGCAGAAGAACCCATACAGCCAGTTGCCTTTCCTGCTTTTAGACAATTGATCTAGTCAGCATCAAGAAATAATTTGGAGGCCCAAAAGAGAGTAGATATGATGGTGTCTCCGGAGAATATTTTAGATTAACTTAAATAAATCTTATGCACAGAATAAATAAAAAATAAACAAATCTCAACTTATTGGCAACGGAAGTGGCAGATAAAATTTAATGATGAGGCGCTGTGTCACGACCACGTAGCCTCCGTGTCATGCGTGGTGTCTGCAGTGCATGCATGAAAAAACCACCACCGTAATGTTGAGGTGATTGCAGCTTTGAAGAGTTTCCACGTATTAATCAAGCCGCCATGGAACACGTTTTTCTCCATGTGACTTGTAATTGGACTCAAACACGAAGCAGTTCGTCAAAACACTATGTCCACGCGTGAGACACTAAAGAGCTTCGGATGTCTGCTTGTCCTTTCTATCAAGGCAGCATCGCCGATTGGAGGAATAAAGGTTGACTTCTTCATCGATCCAATGAGAGCCAGGCCTGTGACGGAGGCATCATCCCTAAACCAGATAAGTCCCAAATTACCAAAGTCTAAAGCAAAAGACAAGTTCTCAAGTTAATATGCAGAATAAAAAGTAAGTGTCAGCTCTCCTTCACTCTCTCATTTTAACACATGCTCATATGCAAAATACCTCTGAACAGTCACTTAAATTAAAAGATTATCTAAACTCCAGTTATTTTTATGTGCTAGTTCTTACGAGCAGCTCAAAACAACACGGTAAGTATAAGTGCGAATAAATAAACATAAACCAGTACGATATATGCATCAGGATAACAAAAACAATACCGAGGATGAGTAAGAAATGTCTCATGTAACCAGGTGCCACAACTCCAGTACCACTCAGCATGCGAAGACAAATCACAGTTATGATAAACAACAACTATGTCCTACCGATAGCAAAGAACATACCGAATTAAGGTCTATTTTCAGAACAGCTGCCAAAAAAGTTGGATCAGGATAATTGTTCTCGAGTTTTGGCAGCTAAACAATGGGACCGGAGAAGCGAAAAGAAAATCAAGAAAGGGAAAGAGACAGCAAAATTAGAACTGTTTGCAAATACATCGAATAAGTACGTTCGTATGCAATCTGCAGTCAGATTGAAGACATGTGATGAATAGAACTTTCAAGACACCAACGTTAGCTGGCAGCAAATACCTTCGTGACCATCAAACAGCTGAAGTGCCAACATCAAAATCTTCAATAACTGCACTCGGTAACGTATAAATAAATTTATTGAAAAAGATTATCGATGCTTGTACACAGAAGGCAAGGAGGCTTCGTCGGTTATCTGCGATCAGTACTGGTATAATAGGGGCGAAAACAAAAGTGATAAACTGACACAAGAAACCACATGGAGCTAAGGTAACAAAAAGCATGAAATCGACACAGGGTTCTTGAGATTAAAAAGTTTACGAGTTTAGAACCATGATGATCAAAATTGCAAGGAAGCCATGCAATATGTTTGCATCATCCTCTGCCTACAAGGGGAAAAAAAGAGGAGATTGCTAGTTGAACGGAACATGGCAGCTGGACATACTATATAGATCATATGATAGTTCCATTCTAGATAAAAGTCGTTATGGAGGCATAGTCTTAATATAAAAGCATATGGGTGCAAGATTTGTAAGTTCTATTAGTGTCAAGAAGTGATCATGATCATACAAGGACTTGCATTCAACAGACATCTCTATGTATGTACTAGATAGTAGATACATACTACATTCAGTCTGATGAAAATAATAGCTAGCAAATTGCACATACATCAAGAATCGCTCTTTGTAGAATATATAAACATATAATATCCCAAGAAATCAGATATAAAACCTAGTTTCTATCTAAAAGATTCTTAAAGAAACAACCCACTTATTCTAGCATCTAACAACCCAAATTCTCCCTTCTCCTAAATTAAATATAATAAAAGTTTAGGCAAATTAATGTAATTCTCTCCCATTTAGAACCCACGGTACCTCAATGGAATAGCTTGTAACAAATTGTGCAGAAAACTAACTGTGCCTTCTTTAATTTGGTATGCTAATTAAGTCGAGTGTCCCTGATACTGTTCGATCTGACTGTTTATTGCGTGTCCCTGATACTGTTCAATCTGACTGTTTATTGCCTCTGATTATCGAAGCCACAACCTTTAAAATTTACCATGATACAGGTCGATATCTTAGTGTGACTGTTAAATACACTTCCGAGATTGTCCTCTGATTCAGGCACTTCTATCTTTGTAGTTTATCATTTTACATTTTGTCATCTGACCTTCTGAACTATTAGAATAACAGATATACAGTTGAATTTCAAGTTTTTCTGAATCACCATTTGTCCCAACAGCTGCAAGCTCCATCCTCAATATGATGATAAAAGCAAGCATATAAAATTTATCAACAAAGTTGCTGATAAATTTCATTGATGACTGGCAGTCTAGACACACTCAAACATTCTTTGGGACATGTACTGGGCTGTCACTGTGCAAAGAGATAATGCCTATACTTCAAGACTTTCAATGTGGTGACAAGTGAAAGAGTCAACTTCTCCAGAGTCACAACCACAACGTCTTGAGGAGTATACCTAACTTTGACATATTATCAGCTAATATGTTCCGCCGGTGCAGAAATTTTCCCATTCATGGATGTGAGCCATCTCCAGCTCTAAATGAGTGGGTGCAAGTACCTCTTCTATCCAGCTACAGTTCTTGCCACCTTCAACCCCTTATCTGTCCGTCCATTATTCACTGTAATGGAAGAACCCCACAGCACAGCCATGGCAAAGATATTAGAAAGCATTTTGAGGCTCTAGCTCAAAAAGAGCTCTTGCTGCCCTCTCACCTATCTCAAAATTTGAATGTAACCTACTTGCTTTAAGAAGGGTAGCCCATATGCAAGCGTCAGGTTCAAATGGCATGCTCCTGATAAGGCCTACAGACTCCTCCAGTAAACCTGCAGTACCAAGCATATCAACGACACAGGTAAAATGCTCTAAAGTGGGAGAAACTCCATAAACATCCACCATACTACTGAAATGTTTCCAACCTTCCTCTATAAAGCCTTCTCGGTTACATGCTGCAAGGATTGCGGTAAAAGTAATATGGTCCGGCCTGATACCTGATTGTTCCATTTGTTTAAACAAGTCTAGGACATCTTTGGTCATTCTGTGAAGTGAATAACCAGCCAGCATAGCGTTCCATACTGCTAAGTCCTTTTCAACTGCATGATCGAACACTGATTTAGCATCTCTAATACTACCACATCTGGCATACATATTTATTAGCGCACTTACTACAGTAACAGGGTAACCATCAGGTCTATTTTTCTCAATGCGGCAATGCAATTGTCTGCCCACCGTCAGAGCCACTGCCTTGGTGCAAGCCAAAAGAAGGATCATCATAGTAATCGAAGAAGGATGAAAGTTCTGTTCTAGCATTTCCAAGAACAGTTTGAAAGCAGATTCTGGCTGTTCATTATTGTTATGACCTGCCATTAGAATATTCCAAGAAACAACGTTTTTGTCTTTGATTCCATGAAAAACCTTGGCAGCAGAAAACATGTCACCGCATTTTGCGTACACGTCAACCAATGCACTTGCAATAAAGACATTACACTCAAAATTATTTCGCAGAAGGAAACCATGAACTTCCTTTCCCAAATAATGCAGCTTGAGATCTGCACAGGCTGAGAGAATAGAAGTAATAGTAGCATCATTAGGTCGGACTGCTACATTCTTCATGCTTACAGGAAGATGAAAACATTTTGCGCCAGCTAAATTTGGCCATTGCGTCGATCGAAACAAATCTAATGCCTCCTTGTTAAGACCAGAATGATGGAAACCAGATATCAAGGCACTCATAGAAACAACATTGGGCTTTAGACCATTCCGGAATGCTTCAGACATAAACTTCAGGGCCTCATCTCTCTTCCCCTTTCTTGCATAAGCTGCAATAAATGTATTGTAGGTGATGATATCGGGCAGAAACCCATCTTTCTGCATCAAATCAAGAAAACGGAGAGCCTCACTCATCTTATCCTCGTCAATGTACGCCGCAATCATGGTATTCCACACAATTTCATTTCTGTTCTCTAACTCCGCAAACACCCTCTCTGCAGAGGCGATCTTTCCACACTTGACATACATGTTGATCAAAGATCCACACATGAAAACATTCATTCTAATTGCATTCTTCAACGCATAAGAATGCAATTCCTGCCCAAGGTTCAATGCGCTGATGCCCCAGCAAGCAGGGAGAACGCTGGCAATTGTGATCGCATTTGGTTTCTCGTGGGAGCACATTTCCCTGAAAATCTCCAGAGCGTCCTCAAAGCATCCACTCTGAACAAGGCCAGATATAATTCCATTCCAAGAATTGGCACCTGGCCGCATCCCATTTCCTCGCATGTCATCCAAGAGGCACAGGGCCGTGTCAGTCTCGCCATTCCTAGCAAACCCAGAAATCAAAGCGTTCCATGATATCAAATCTGGTCGAATCCCATTCGCTCTCATCGACTTAAAGATCACTTCCGCCTCATCCAGGAATCCCGCGTCAGCATAGGCATTGACGAGGGCAGTCCACGAGACGACGTCTCTTTCAGACATTCGATCGAAGACGTTATGCGCCGAGGCGAGATCGCCGCACTTGCAGTACATGTCGATGAGGGAATTCCAAACGAAGACGTCGACTTCGAGAGGAGCAGCGATAATGCACCCATGGATCGCCGCGCCGATGCGCCTATCCCGCATCTGGGAGCAGGCCTTCAGGAATTTGGGCAGGAGGAACCGATCCGGCACGGCCCCGTCGGCGGCCATGGAGGGGAGAACGGACAGCACGTCGACCCACCTCCGCGCCCGGTAGCGGGCACCGACGAGCGCGGCATAATCGTGGGCCTCGTTTCGGCGCGGCGTCCCGTCGAGCAGGTCGTCGGCGATGTTGCGGGTATAACTGCTGGGCGCATCGTCCGCGGGAAGCGAGGCGGACTGTGGTCGGGCAGTCGCCGGGCTTGTTGAGGAGAATCGGCGGCGGAAGGGACGAAGGGATTTGGATGGAGATTGAGAGGAGACGATGGGAGGAGAGGAGGGAGCAGCAGGAGTGGCGGCGCGGCAACCGCAGCAAGACAACATTTCTTTTCTTTTCTTTTCCCTTTTTTTTTTTGCTCGACACTAAATGGCGGTGGAGGGAATTTGATAGGGTCGCGCCTGCGAGCCATCGACTCGGTTCGATCGAGTCCGTGACGGACGGACGGAATCATGTGCGCTGTAAGATCGATCGAGCCCAACCCAACCCAACGCCGCCCAAAACCGATACAGGTCATCGGGAGAAGAAGGTTGGCGAAGCCTCTCTGAGGGGAAAAAGCAGGAATATATATATATATATATATAATTATTACGAACCAGTTCTAACCGAATTATTAATTAAAGTTCCTTTATAGTTATCTGATCGATTATTAATCAGAGTAGATGAAAAATAAAAGAAACTTCTACAGTAAAGATTAATACATATATTTTTCTAAGAAAAAAAAGTGCAGCGCTCGTATTAATTATGGGCCGTGCTCCAAATAGCAGAAGCAGCAGCAGCAGCAGCGGTAATAGTATTATTATTGATGTGAATCCATGGATGTGCAGATAAATGTTTGACCGTACGGAGAGGTCAAAGGGACAGCAGCAGCAAAAGAATCAGGCCCCACAGTCACACGGAGGTGGTCAGGCGGGCATGCGTGCATGTCCGCCTGTCTGCACTCTGCACTGCGCTCCCTCCACGGACGGCCGGAGGGATCGGAGCTTTTTTCTCTCGCTCCCTCGCCGCGGCGCCCTCCTCCGCCTCCTCCTCCTGCCGCCTTCGTCAGCCCATGTGTGTTTCCAGTAACGGGTCGATCAGGCCTCCTCCTGGCTTTGCTTTCCTTCCTCATGACTCGCTTTTATTCATAATTAATTAAGTAGGAACGTTAATCGTACGTGCCTGCGTTCGTTTGATATATATATATATATATATATATATATATATAATACGCGCGCATGCACGTGAACTCGGTAACGTTATGTATGATATGAGAGGGAGGAATCTATAAATATATATATATATGTTTCGTCTCGTAACTTGAAGTAACCAGGCCTTTGGTTTACCGCCTGCCTGTCCTCCCTTCTCCTCCGGAATATTAATCCTTTCAAGGACGTCTATATATACACATACAAAAAACGCACACAGCGGTATACGTATTAATTTTTAATTAACTGTCGTTATTTTTATTATTACCTTATATATATAATCCTGATAAAAGTAGATGTATTAATATTTTTTTTTTATTTTTTACACATGTTTATATGCTTTTTCTCAGACAAAAAAATAGTCTCACTACTTTAAATTGGAACAGATATATAAATAGTATGATATTTTATAAATAGTATTTTAAATTGGAATAGATATATAAATAGTATGACATTTTATGGTATATAGATGTATATATATACACATGCATATTCATGTGACCGGATTGAACCTGAGAGAAAAATGAATTTTAAAAAAGATTTGCTTCCTCCCGTATAACCGCACACATCAATTAATTGACAGTAATGAAATAGTACTACTACTAATTAACAATAGCAGAAAACAAGGATAACAGTGAAAAAATGAGTGAGACAAAATAAATAAGATGACATATACAATTGACAAAAGCAAACCAAATACTGGGAATAGAAATTAAACAGTATAAAAGATATGTACTCAGGAGATGACACTGACTGAGCAAGCTGTTCCTTATTACATAAATCATCACCTGATGCTTTTAAAGTATCCTGACTGACGCATTACTTTATGTGAATTATTTCACATCATGTAATATGATGACTCAGATATATCATATACATGTTACTTAAAACTGCAAACTTAATAATTTGGAATTCAAACTCATAAAGCATCTACTGATATTTGATCATCCTGAACATATATATATATATATATATTACAAAAGCAAATACCAAAGCAGGTCAATCCCCTCATTATCATCATAAATTTAAATGTCCTACTCCGACGAATAGTATATGTTTTGTCATATATTTGTTGGTATATACACACACCTGTTAGTATGTCACACCTGCCTTTTAAAGCATCAGTATCTTCCATCTTCCTGATAGTAGTTTTCTCCCATGCAATTAACATATAACTATATATTATACATAGAAAGAGAGAGGATCGTGCATAGATAAATCCTGATCCCCTCAGTAGAACATATAAAACCATACTAATTAAAATGGTGATTCAAGCAAGCCATGTTGTATGACCGAGAAAAAAAACAGTCCACGAGATAGAGACATTATATAGCTGCTGCATAGCTAAGGTCAGCTTGCAGAAGATAACAAATTAATATACAGGCAAAAGATAATTCAATAAATATGTGAATAATAATATACTATATGGTAGTGATCTAAAGTCACCTCAACTTTTAAAATCCATAGATAGATAGATAGATATATGTTATGAATGGAAAGAAATCGCAGAGAGTAGACTTGACACATCAGGTAACTTTTTCTCTGCAACCAAGAATCTAAAGAGCTCTCACGCACTCCATTTAGAGAACTTTTCCTTGTTTAATATCCCCCAACCAAGCCTCAGCAGTGGATGCTGCAGAGATGCACGTACTCCTTTTTCCTTGTTTCTTGCTGCTATTTGAGATCAGAGATCTCGAGTACAGTACCTGATGGAGAAACAATGAAGCCCCCAAAACTGGCGCAGTGGTAGTAGTAGTTGCAGTTGCTTGCTATCAGGAACCATTCCAATAATGGCACTTCTGCTACCCCCTGTCATTTCTTCTTTTCTTCGTCGAAGATGCATGACTGACTCCATTAATGGAGAACCCAGAATTAATAGGATCTCATCAAATATATAATATATAATTAATCGATTCAGAGGTAGACAAGAGTAGCAAGTTCGAGACATGTAGGAACTAATTAAACAATATATATGAAGAAAAGATCATGCTTAATTATAATAAATAATTAGGTCTGCGCGGGAGGAGGAGGAGGAAGAGGGGGAGGAGGTAGCGGATGCTGGGGAGGCTTCTTGCGCTTCTTCTTCTCGTAGCTGACGCCGCGAGCTTTGGACTGGACGTCGCGGACCTCGCGGAGGTAGAGGCGGACGGCTCGTGCGCCGAAGGGGTTGGACTCCGGCTTGCCGCCGTTCTCCTCGAAGGCGGCGCGAAGGCGGCCGATGAGGGCGTCGAGGCTGCCCCAGGCCTGGCGGAGGGGGCAAGGGCAGGGAGCCGGCGGGTTGGGGTGGCCGAAGAAGGGGCACATCTGGGTGTGCACCTTCGTCTTCCCGAACTGGTCGAGGTAGCGGAGGAACTCCAGCACGTGAGCCCCGCTGCAGCGGGCGAGGGAGAGCGGTGGCCGGTGGTTCTTCAGGTACTGCCCGAAGGTGTTCCAGTCCCGCCGCTTCTGCGACTCGTAGCGGCTCAGCGACGGGGAGGCGCCGCCGCCGGATGCTCCCCCAGCGGCGGCGGCGGCGGAGGAAGGAGATGCGAAGCCTTGAGGGCCGTTGCCGCCGCCGCCGCCGCCGATGCTGTCGGAGCGCGGACTGTCAGGGTTCGGTATCAAGTCCATGGATTGACCAAATTAATTAACAATCTCTTCTTCTTTCTTTGATCCTAAAGAAAAGATACAAGAAATTGAGATCTAGCAAAAGAAAGCCGGACATATATATACATATACATCTACATATGGAGGAGAGGGAGAACTGCGACAGGTGATCTTGTTTTCAGAAGGAGGAGGAGGAGGAGGGTGGAAACGCCGCCGCCCAAGCAAGCTGCGGTCCCTGCTAGCTGAGAGGGATTCAAGTAAGTAGATGTAGATAATGGATGGGAGATGGTGTTGAGACAAAGGAGTTCAAAAGGGGAAATTAATGAAGAAGCTGCGAGGCTGCTTCTTCTCTCTCCATTCTCCTCTCACTGCTGCTACTCCGACCGATGGTATTGAGAGAGTTTGAGCGCTGAGGGCTTCAGCTTCAAGTAGAGGGATGCTGTTGGGTCTAAAAGAGGAAGATGAAATGATAGAGAGAGAGGGTTTTGGGTGGAAGGAGACAAGTTCGACAGTGGGGATGAAAGCTGATGTGACAGCATGAATAATTTTTACTTCGGTGGGAGATCATCCTTAATTATTAATCAACTAGTTTTATAAAAATATCAGTATATTTCATTAAGGAAGTTTTATTTATTAATTAATTAGAAAACTTAACTCTTTAGAATAAATAAATGATAAATAATTAAAATTTTAATCTGATGAAATGTTGGAACCATGATTCACGCAGACGGTCCTCCTAATTTAAACATCCCCTTGACCTAATAATATTAATACTTCAAGCATGAAGCATGGAAGGAGTTAAGCTAAGATTGTCAAATTCTTTTCATGGCTACAGCACCGATGAAGACCAATTAGCATATCCAGGTAATGAATATGCAAGATCCCCATCCCCCTCCTCCTCTGTCGAAGATGAATCCAGATTTAGGAACCACCAAATCTTATTAGATTTGGAGAGACATCCATGCCTTCATCATGATGCAGGCCTCTCACATTATTTATTTAGTATCTTCTTTATTCTGGATAGAACCCTAGTCAGTCCATGCTGCTAAAACACCTAAGAACATCCAGGTGGCAAAATAGTTTGATTCACCTGCTAATCTAAAATATAAATTTGCAGAAAGAATAGTAAGACTAATTGAAGGCTTTAGTTCAAAAATTACTAATATAAAAAAACTAAATACATTTAAAATATATGAACTAACTCAAGATCATTGCATTTAAACCACACTGATGATAAGAAGATGCCTTATTTCATATCATCTTAGCAACTGAGGTTAATCTAAACAAATTCTTATTTCATATCATCTTAGCAATTGAAGTTAATCCAAATAAACAAATTAGGTTCATGTTAAATCTATTGTAATTAAAAATCTTTCAGTGATTTTATCTCTCTATAATTTCTATGATATTATATGGAAATTGATACAACTGGAGTGTTATTATACTACTACAAGTTTTATCAAAATAATGATAAGAAATTAGCAAATAACAATTTAGACTATAAAAAGAGCGATCATAGTACAATTTAATAATGGTGCCCTACTTCACCAACTGCACACGTATCCAGCATTGTTTGATATTTAATTCTTCATAGTCTTCCTGATTAAAATCTGGAGAGCCAACTTAAAATATTAATTTAACAAAACGGCAAAGTAAAAATATTATTCAACAAACTAGCCAAGTTAACTGCCACTTCGGATCATTGACTATTTTTTTAATCAAAAAATTCACTGGTGCCCCGGTCCAGTGCTCGACCGGACTCCCTTCAATTTCCTCTCCGCCTCCGACCTCCCTCGTCTTCATCATACTCGCCATAGTCTCCCCTCCGTCTCCAACCTCCCTCGTCTTCATACTCGCCGTCGTCTCCCCTCCGCCTCCGACCTCCCTCGTCTTCATGCTTGCCGTCGTCTCCCCTCGATCGCCCATGCCGGTTACACCACCACCATCTTCTTCCCCACGCCCACCATAATCTTCCTCGCGTCCATCCCGATCCTTCGCCGAATAGCCATCGCCTCCCCTCCATTTCCTTTCTTCCTCCGACCTCCCCCCTCCCTCTCAGCGCCGCCGTCCCCCTTCTACGCCTGGAGTACGATCTCGACTTCGGTGCCCCGAATGATTCCCCATGCCGCACGGTGGAAGAATAAACCACGCGGGCATTGCAGATGAGGGGATGCTTCTTCCCCCCACCCCCCACCACCTCACGCTCGCGTTGCGGAGGAGAAAGCTCGACGACGACGATGAGCTCCTCCCCCCTGCTAGCATTGCGAAGAGTAGTGGGAGAGGGATCGAAGCGTACGGTACTCAATTTCGAAGATCCGCAGTGGACGAAGTCGGGATTCGTGAGTTCGTCTTCATCGTCGTCACCGCGCGGTGGGGAGGAACAGAGGTCCATGAAATCGGTGCTCTCGTGCTTCGATCGATCTGAATCAATGAAATCAAAGATGGAAGACGCCAGCGAGGTGGATTAGGAGCTTGGGCGGATTGATTGATGGCCGCAATCACAGTGGACGGAGGCGTGATTGTGAGTTTGTCTTCGTCATCGTTGCAGTGGTGGTAAGGAACAGAGGTAATGTCACTTCATCTCCGTGGAGGCCTCAAGGATCGCTAGAGCAGGACAAGGTCATGGGAGAGGATCGTGAGAACAATGTTAGCCGTAGCTGAGTATCGTCGCAGCGGGAGAGTGATGGCGAGCATAAGCTAAGGAAAGGTCGCAGTTGAGAACAAAAAATTGCCCTCCTCTCTTCCAGCATCCCCCCTCCGCAATGCTGGAGCGCCCTCCTCTCTGTTCCGGCACCATCCCTCTCTGCAATGCCGGCGTGCCCTCGAGGAGGAGGAGGCGTCGGAGCCGAGAGATGATGCAGGGCCCTCCTCCTCTGTTTTCCCCCCTCTGCTGCTCTTCCCCCACCCCACTCGATCTCCTATCTCCCCTCCCTCCACCCGCTGCTTTCCACCCTATCTCCCCCCCTCTGCTGCTCTTCCCCCACCCCACTCGATCTCCTATCTCCCCTCCCTCCACCCGCTGCTTTCCACCCTATCTCCTCTCCCCCCATGCCGCTGTCCCCCCACCCTCATCGTCGTTGCCGAGCTTTCCCCTTCTCTACAACGCGAGCGCGAGGTTGCGGTGTGGGTGTGGGAAGAGGGGAGGGGGACGGCGGCGCCGAGGGGGATGGGGGGAGGTCGGAGGCGGAAAGGAAAGAGGGGAGACAATGAGGAGTCAACGAAGGATTGGGATGGACGCAAGGAAGATTATGGTGGGCGTGGGGAAGAAGACGGTGGTGGTGTAGCCGGCGTGGGCGACGGAGGGGAGGCAACAGCGAGTTTGAAGACCGATCGAGAAGACCGGGAAGGTCGGAGGCAGGGTAGTCCGGTCGAGCACTGGACCGGGGAACCAGTGTTGAATTTTTTGATTAAAAAAATGGTCAACGATCCGACGTGGCAGTTGACTTGGCTAGTCTGTTAAATAATATTTTTACTTTGCCTTTTTGTTAAATTAATATTTTAAGTTAGCTAGTACTAAAAAATACTCTTAAAATCTGCTATCTACAACTTGTACTATGAACAATGATATATGACACCTCCATTAACTCCAAACAATGAGTTGATAGGCCGTTTTGTATTGGATGGGGGGTGCAACGATTACCAAATCCACTGTCTTACCAACTATTTTAAACATGGTAGCATTAATGAGAGTACGTAAGAAAATTCTTCTGAGTGATGCTAGCTGAATAATTTCTGAGAAAAAATTTAACATCTCCTTTTTTTTTTGAAATTTTTTTGGGGGGAGTCCATGAATATATATATTAGTTTGACATCAACTTATATGGCAATTAATTTGACAATTTTTAACAAAAAAAATAAAAATAAAAAATCCTCTTTGCTGTCAATCTTTTCTTTCCTTCAATGGGTAAATGGAAAGGTCACATCCACACCGTACCAAGTGAGATTAAGATTTCTATAGATAAATCATTGCAGGTCAGGAGCTCGGGAGGAAATAAATGAGCACCATTCTGATAAGGATTTTGAGCCTAAAAATTAAATTATTAAAAGCAATCCTAGCCCCTTTACACCTGTGTTTAATGTCTCACCTTCATAGAGTTAGAAACATGATTATTCCACGGTATGATTCACATCTTTTTAGCTCAAAATCTCACACAGGACATTTGGAATATGAGATCTAAAATATATTACTTCCAAGATATCACATATTTCTAAGAAAACCTTGCATTTTATCAAAGAACAGTTCCAGAGCAGATATTGGTGGCTGGTTCAAGGGATAAAATGTTAACGTAAAAAATGTAAAAAGGGTACGTATTGTTTCTTCCACCCCCACTTTAACGAATAACTATAATCATAGCCAACTCACACTGGCTAATTATCACACCTACACATCTCGAAATCCACGAGTCCTTTAATTTGGTCATGCCAACATTATTTTACTCATATTTTTTGTTTACTTCATCCTATATTCTGTTCATTAATAGTACCATTTCTTATACAAAACCTCTACCGGTGTCAAAATTTTGAATCATCATCAAAACATATCACACGCTACAAAGTTTAAGAGAAAAGAAAAAGCATTTTCCCCAAACCTTGCAAGAGATTTGCAGTCTGCCTTACATTCAAATAATCATGTCTGAAGCTGATACCCAGCGCCAGGATGAATGCATTAATTGACAGAACACTCAGCAACCTTACTGCCGGAATGAGCTGGAATCAGCTTTCTGTCTGATCAGACCTCGACCCGGTTGGATCACTAATTTACAAGCTGGAACAAATTCAACCAGGTCATCCATAAACTGTTCCGGTCAGTCTCAAAACACAGACTTGCGTTACCGCCAGTGCTGGCGCTTCTTACAATCTTTTGTCCTCTTCCGTCATCGATTTCCACATCCATCTGAGAATATTTCAGAATGTAATTAGCAAGAAACACATAAACTAATCCCTTATTTAATCAATAAGCCCATTAAAAGAATACAACAGTTGTGATAGCTTGCACTTGCAGACACAAACAAGACCAAGAAAGTACAAGCAACGCACCTTTAATTAAGGATCCAAATAATAAAGGACAACCACACCTGTGCTTTCTCGGAAACACCATGAGGAAACATTTTGTCAACCCTCATTGCATGTAAAACGGCAGGCAGCAGCACAAGCCCAGTTTTCCCTGCTTCAAACATCTTTTTCCTGGAGGGAAGAGAAGAAGGAAAAAAAAGAAGAGGGTTTAGTACATTTCACGCCCCAAAGTTCTCGAGAATGCTGATATTGTAATGCCAAAGAGCTCATAATTAAAGATGGAAGTAACCCTGCCAATTGCAAGGGGTTCGCTCAAAAAGTACAGCATGATCATGTGAATTGTGACAAAAAGGACCATTGAAGCACCCAAAGGGGTAATTATTCAGAATCCTAAGAGAATCTGGAGCAATATTATAACAGGTTTGGTGTAAAAATTGCGTCCGACTGTTGTCAAAGTACTGTGGGAAAATAAAAAAATCTTTTAAAATGCTTCGCACGTGCCACAAGTACAGTAAATGACTGAACCCAAAAAAATTCTTCCTTGAGAAGGATGTTGAGTATGCCATGCAACTGTGTGGTCCAAATGATCGAAAATATGAATATGTTTCAAAAACCTATAACAACTGAACAACTGCTCTCTGGCCATCCACTGATAAATGCATCTTCTCTTCTTTGAGCACACCAGAAAAGATTCAATTGAGAGAGGAGAAACATTTTCACCAAAGCCATAGCCCTGTGGTCGGATAAACAAAACTCATCATGCTTAGTGTCCCCTTGAATGAGTTCAGCGTAGGGATGACGATGGAGAAAATGGTGAGGGGAGGACGCATGGAATACATTTTCTATTTTCCATTCTCCATGTTCCGCAAGGGTAAATTAACATTTAAGGTTATCCTCCTCATCCAAATCTCACCATCCAGTATAAATTTGGGACCTGAATAAAACTTAAACACTAAAAAATTGATGATATCTTATCTAGACCATTGAGAGATGGCAGTTCGAAATGGTAATAAGTTAGATGATATACTAAAAGGTTACACCTTGTCGTTCATAATCTAAACCTTAGTGCTGACCCACTAAGTAATCCTTACTTTGCAAGCCCATTTAACATGAAAGAGATATCCATTAGAGTCACCTTAGGGGTATGGATTGTACGAAAAATTTATTTCGGAATAAAACATTAGGGTGATGCCTTAAAACAACAGAATGATATCCTTCTTAGAAATAATGGACATATCGCAAAAGACAGTAATCAGCATAGTTGCAATGATGTTCCTGTTCGTTGTACAATTTGCACTGACAGACATGCTAGTTCATAAAGCTCCTACCAATATGAGATTCAAAGGGGAGAGAGCTTGATTGATGACCCAGAAACTAATCATCCAATCCAAGTCAAGACTAGATAATATAGAAGAGCATAGAAGTTTTTCCTTAAAAATATAGAAATTATATATATTTGCAACCATAAAATTCATCATAGTTTCTATTATTTAGTTGCACGAGGTGTGAGAAATTTCTTGCATACACCCTTGGACGGTTTGATTGCAAAAATGAAACTTTTTAGGAGAAAATCAAGGTTTCAAAGATTGGTAACAATATCCATACTGATCCCCAAAACATTAGTGCATTACTAGTATTGGTACCACAACAAATGCTAGTGCACCCTACACGAATGCTCGACACAAAAATATTTTTAATTAAAAATTCTAATAAATTAATAAAAAAACTAAATATCAAGAGTCTTCAATATAAATATGAAAATTTTATTGAAAAAAGTTAAAATTGATTGATAATGATCAATCAATATTTATGGGCATGAAGGGCGTATTTGTTGTTATGAAAAGTAAAGGGAATTTCTAAAAAATTCTAGAAAATAAATCGGAGGTCATCCGTGCATACAAGGCAACACTGTGCCAATATCATATGAACCCATCAGCACTGCAGCGCGGTAAATATGGAGAATGAAGGACAAGTTTTTTAGATATCGAAAACCTTAGAGAAAATGAAATTACTCCTTTACTTAAAGGGAATTGAAGTAAATTTTTTTCTAAAAGTAGTGTCCATCATGAATAGGATTCACTGGAAAAAAAGGGGTCTTTATTATAAAATCCATCGCAAAGAGATAGACTTGGCCAAAATTCTAGGCACAAAACGCCTGTAGAAGAATCAACCCCGTCACATGGTCACTTTCCATACACCAACATACAGATGTAAGCTCATGTACAGGAACGAAACAAAACCTAAGAAACGACCAGTACAGCAGGACTCAGGTGACGTTTCACATGCACAACTCAATGGCAGCAGTAGATGATAGAAGAAACGATAGAATAGGATTACCGGGTTTATCTACCAGCAGCTCTTGTAAGGAACAGAGTGCAGCAATCTAATCGTTTCTAGGAATACTTGAAAGGCCAAATATGATAAAATAAAGACATCTATCTGTGTACAAAATCAACTGGTGTCTGCGTATGCATAAGAGAGCATGCTCGATATAGGGGGTAATTGGACTTCCCTCCAACTACCTGCTTTCCTATATATATATATATATTTAGGGGATAAATTCCAACTGGCCCTGGTAGTTTCAAAATTTAATCAAATTTCCCTGCTTTTAGTTTTCGTACTTGTAGTTTGATTTATATACTAACTTTGGCCCCCTAAACTACCACATCGGGCGATGGCGGCTGCTTTCTCAATCGACTCATTTTGGTTTACTATGGAGTAAGCAATGCAGTGACCTGAGTTGAGGTGTCATAATTAATCATTTTTAACAAAGGAATAGACTTGACAAAATCATAAACCCCCACAAATATTGTTGGGAAAGAAACACGGAAAAGTAGGAAGACGGAGTTATCACAATATATGGCTGAATGCAACAATAATTTCCTTTTAAAAAAAGGAGTGAAGGTGAACTCACCGAATTACAATACTACGAATTAACAACGGCAAGTATCCAAGAGAAATTGGGAGAAAGCTACAAACTTGGCATGCAGATAGAACAATTACGGACACTCTGCTCACCAAACCCTAGAAAAAGAAAAACTAGAGGAGCATGATTACCAATGCGATCCGAGGCAGAAAAAAATGGACGCACGTTTGTAGATCTTATTGTGAAGGATAAGGATCAGTGTAAGAAAGACGATAATAAGTTCGTGTCCCTCATCAGGAGGAAATTTCCTAGACGAAATTAATCCCGTCTCGCACACAAGAAATGGAGTTCAACATCAGTTGATCAAAAATCGTAACACAAAAACAAAATTGCTCACCTCAAAGCCAGATTCCCAAAAAAAAATCCTGCCACTCTTTTGCACCGCACCTGTTGATTCCTCTCAGAGGGGATTCTCGCCTTCGACTTCAGAACCGGAATCAACACCAGACATTAACCCCCGAGCATGTATTTATAGCTCTCTTTATGTCCGGGGCCCGGCCCCCTGGTATTGTTTTGGGTAGATTATAGCCTATTTCAGTCGAGATAAATTGACTTTTTATCATTCATTATTCTTATGATGGGAGTAATTTCTAATTTGGAGAAATAGTTCTGACTTTTTACCGATATAGCTCTTGTAGAATTATCTCAATGTAGAGCTACAAGTTGGCTCTTGTAATTTAATATAACTATTTCAATATAGTTCCTGTAATTTGAATCAGTATATACTATAAACGTTATGCAAAAGCGACTAAATAAACGACATGAGCTCAGTTTATTGTTTAATAAAAAAGGAATAAAATAAATATACCCCTAATTTTTCAGCAATTAAGAAGATATTTTAGCATAACCATTAGCATTTGTTTTTGCTTATAGGCGCATTGGTGGGATCATTAAACAGAAAGAAGACATCAAAATCCAGAGTTAGATAACCAGATTGCAGTGTACATTTATCTATCTATATACCCTCTGATAAGCCCTGACAACATTTTAGAATCTTTTTATTCTACCAAAAGATAAGCTACTTCTTGATATCCTTTTCATGACTCTTCCTACCAATTACCTGCAAGAAAAAGGGTTAGCAATCACCGGAAGTATGAAGCCACAACGTACGACAAGATTGATGTTGCTAGGGTGACCCACAGTTCCTGCAAATTCATTGCATCACAGCACTCAATCAGTTTTTTTTGGAAGGAAGTTTGTAGTTTCTGATTTCTAAACTCTGCTTGTACTAGCACTCTTGTACAAGTAATAAAAGCAGACAGCAACCTCTGTTGGTGTTTGCTCCTAATAAGGACATAGCAATAGATTAAAAAATGTTCGATTGTTTTTTTTTTTTCCTCTGAAACGCAGAGCTTGAGATGGTATGAAGTTTCAGATATTGGTACAAAGTTGCTAGAAAGTTATATTCATGCAGTTTAAGGTCCAGTCAGCAGCAATACCTGGGTATGATAAACAAACAATGGAATGGCATGGCCTGTATACTCAATGAGGTCGAGGAGTCCAGTGTAACCCTGCAGTGACATGAATGATCAAACCAAAGAAACGGATGATGCACGTATGCTGTTTCTAAGAGGAAAACCAGGAATGCCACCCAGAAAGGGTTCTCCTTGTATGCATACCAGTGACGAAAGTGCGATACAACCAAAAACTAGTGCCAAGGAACGAAGCATCCGCTTCCCAATTCTTAGTCCCCGACCTTTTTCTTCACCGAACTCCTGCAGTCCATAACAGATATATGATTCTGAACTTGAATAAGCACCCTATAAAATATTTAAGTATGAAAGAAAACACCAGATCTAGATAGCTAAAGCAATCAGCATTATCAGTTCTTCATAATACAAAGACCATGTAAATCAGCACAACTCACATCCAAGGTGTGTGCTACTGCAGGTTCAAATGCTTTTATCTTCTCAAATATTCTGTAGAAAAAAGCAAAAGCTAAAAACTGCAGAGGCTTCCATTCTGCATTCCGTTGGACCAGTACCCAAATAATCTGTAATAAATAAATAAATCCAAGATGTAGAAAATATTTTACAGGAGGTCCTTCATTTTCATTCGGAATTAGTCAAGAGCAAAACATTCAAAAAAATTGGGATAGAGAGTTTTTTTTTTTCGTTTCACATGGGACTGTTCTTGTTGTTCCACATAGCTTCATGTATTCCCATAACAAGGTTTGCCTGCTTATGTTTTTTGAGGAAAGGTTTGACTGCTTATGTTAAAACTTAACAGTACAGCATAATGCCATTTTAGACACCGGCTATCCAAATTTATCATCACACCATATAACAATCTGTTTTATCAACTTGTAGATAAATAGCACAGCTCCAGTTAGTTGCTTTTCCGTAGTTTGATTACTGATATTGCAGACAAGTCATATGTAAACAACAGTAGATAGGCTGGATAGACAAGGCAGACACCAAATTCAAAGAACAATTCTCAGTAAAGTTATGGCGTCAGCCAAAAGATTTGTATTATATAATAACGAAGACATTACTAAACAAGTTCACTATTTCCAGTGCTTGGTCAATGATTCAAGTGATACGCGCAAGGATCTTACAAAGACTGCAGAGATAGCCATGTTGATGCGCATATCTTTAGAGCTAGACTTGGAATACCTACAATGAGATGAAGCATATTAGGCATAAATGAGAATGAGACGTAAGCCATAAGAACTAGTCAGAGTAAGTTATACAACAATAATTCAAACAAGTCATGACTGCCTTGGAACTAGATTTCCGCTGCAAGCATAAATGTTTACTGTTCATGTACAGACAGTGGACAACATTCTACAAGTGAAGATGCCTAAACAATACTGATCTAGTCCCCCTCAACCGACAGTAGGTCAATATAGACTAAAGGACAGATTGCATGAAATCAGCCATTTCAGCAATTAGTTGCAAGATTGCAACAAGCGTTAGATTCTCACCCAAATGTAGACAACTCGCTCCGAAGAGGTGGAATTTACACAATGAGATTAAATTAAGATAGCATGCACAAAAGTTGTTGTTTTCACCCATTGGTGTCTTTTCGGTCTAAACATTTGCCTAGCTGGATACGAATGGCTTCTATACAAGTATGCAGGCAGTGATCTCGTTTGCAAAGTATATACACTTAGGCACCAAACACTTGAAAACATATGCCGATCCAACCATAACCAACATGACTACCTCGGTGCCCACGGCACTATTGGCTGTCTGTCCGCATATTTTATTTCCTTTGGCACCTGAGTCATGAAGAAGCATGAAGTTAAAGGCAACTAAAACTATTTGATGGAAACAAAAGAAAAAACTAGATGACTGTGAACTCAACAAACAACTTTCTGAAGAAAGAGAAGGCTGAAACTAACTCAAGAAAAACTTGACCAACTTGAAATAAAGAAAACCAGAGCCTAGTGTGATGATATAAATGAACACCGAAGAATTGCTTGCTAAGCTTGAATAGCAGATTCTTCAAAATGCAAATGTTCAACAAAGAACCATTGTACCAAATAAGAGAGGAATTAGGAAAGAGTATCACCTCAAGTAACCCATATGTCAAACCTTTCTTCCGATTATGCAACTCTGACATAATGATTCTTTCATATGCTTTATCTAGCTGGAACACCAAGAAAAATCAAAAATCACAAAGCAAAGTTAACAGAAAAACGGCAGAGTAAGGAACACAACCAGCAAAAGGTAAGAACATCAGTACAAGTGAAGACGGTGAACCAGGATGCCTATGAGGGATGATGGTAAAACAAGCTAAAAACATTCATTCAAAACCTACTTCGGCAACATTATCTTCATCTCCCCTTCGCTCTGCATCCTTGCGCTTTCTTGCATATGCGAACTTCAACTTATCAAATCCTTGTATCGAACTAACACCAAGAAACTACAGAAGAATACGGGCCAGTGCTAAGAAGCCATCAAAAAACATCCCTCCCACATCATTTAGCCTTGAAATCCTATGTTTTACCTCATACGGGTTTTGATCAGCATTCTCGTGTGGCCCGCCCCCAGCATAGTAATCCGTGCACACTATCCGATTTCTATTCACTGGCTTTCTAAAGAACCTATCAGTACTCAATTAATCAAAAAGTCAAAAAGAACGAAGCGCATATCAAATCCAAGATTGGAAACTTAAATTCCACCACAACATCATTCAACCAGCACAATGGAATTTCTAAAATATCCACGCAGAGGACTTGCGGAATTACCTAACAAAGGTGGGGCTGGACCGAGCCGCCGGAATCTCCCTGGTGTTCGTATGACCAGCGGGGCAAAGCATAGGCCACCTCGTGGCGGCCAAGGATGCCGCCGCCACTGCCGGATTCGCCATTTCTCAGAGAGTAAATGATCGCCGGCTTAACGTTTTGGTTCCTTAATTGGATCGCGGGGAGGCTGCAGCAAGGCGACGGATGGAACGTATTCCTCGCATCTACGGCGGCCGGGTTCTTATACGCGTTATATATGTATATTGTACATAACCTTTGAGCCTTACGAGCTTATGAAACCCCGTTTTAATAATTATTTTCTAATTTTTAGTTGTTTTTAAAAGAATTTCTTCCTTCATTTCCTCTTGGTTATCACGTTCGTTCATTCATTTTAAGAAATAAATAAAATAAGCTCTCTCGCGCTCTCTCTCTCTCTCTCTGAGAAAAATCAAAATTGGATATGCACACACAAATAAAGTTTTTTTTTTGAAAGACACACAAACAGAGTTGAAAGCTCGAAATTAGAGTAATATAAATTGCATCACCTCATGACATCTCAAAGAGGAGCATGTACTGCAGATCATGTTGCTGAAATCTAATCCTACCTACCAAGCGAGTGCTTCAAGACAAGAAGATGGAGCTTACTCAATCAAATGTAACGGCAACTACTGAATTAAGAGTGCTTCCCACCAGCTGAAGACGGTGACGGAGTAGTATCAATTTCTATGGTTTCCACGCACTATTTGCATAACTACTGTCATCACCAGAAACAACTTCAATGAATCAAACTCATCCTCGAGACAATACGGTTTTGATCTGTTTCCGTTGCTGTGGCCGATATCAATAATGCTACCGTGACGATCACCTTTCTGTTCCTTCGATCTCAAAGCTTCTAGCTCATCTTCAACCTCCTTCATCGTTGGCCTCCATCTCCCATTTAACTCCAAGCACCTCTCTGCAAGCTTCGCAATTCTTCCAACTGTTTCTTCTCTCCCTTGACTAAGTACGAGTGGATCTAAAATCAGGCTAATGGAATTTTCATTCATCGAATCCAAGAAATCCCTCACTATATGCACGTTAATCTTACCTAAAAGCAGTTGCACAAGAATAACCCCGAAACTGTAAACATCACTTTTCTCGGTTAATCTTCCGGTTACATGGTACTCTGGATCCAAGTAGCCTAGGGTTCCTTGAATGACTGTTGTTATAGAAGTTTGCTCGAGGGCAAGAGACCTTGAAGCACCGAAATCTGCGAGTTTTGCTGTGTATCTCTCGTCCAGTAGTATATTAGATGACTTGACATCTCTATGGAAGATAGTTATAGAAGCTTCAGTATGCAGATAAGACAATGCCTTGGCAACTTCAGTGGCTATCCTTAAACGATCCTCAAAAGGCAAAGGTGTTTCACCGTTGAGGAGGTGGTCTGTGAGTGTTCCACCGGAGATGAACTCGAAAACTAGTAAGGGGACTTCAGTTTCCAAGCAACACCCGAAGAACTTGACGATGTTCCTATGGCTAGTCTGGGAGAGAATGAAGACTTCGTTGATGAATTGACTGAGCTCGCTTTGATTTGCTATCTTCGGCTTTTTGATGGCGACAACTCGTTGATCAGATAGAATTCCCTTGTAGACACAGCCGTAGCCTCCTCTACCGATGACTCGAGACCTGTCGAAATTATTGGTGGCCTTTTCGAGTTCATCTAGCTTGTAAATCTTCATCCTCTCCACAAGAGTTACTTCGGAAAAGCATGACTGCTCTTCTTTTAGCAACCCCAAGTTTTGGTGATAAAACTTTTGCTTCATCTTCCGCACATTCTGCTTTTTTAAAATTCTCCATGTCACAGCGGTGGCTACAAGTAGAAGTATACTGCCTGCTCCCGAACTTATAATGATAATTGCGATGCGAATTCTTGAGAGATCTGCATAGCATAGGCAAAATTTAGAACAACTATTGTCTGTTAAGAAAAAAAAAATCAGATAAAATATATAGTTTATTTGTTGTACTTTATGCCCATCCTTTATTACCTTTAAACCAAGTGAAGTGATAACAAATTTAAAAAGCATATGAGTTTTGCAATATTTTTCGAAGTTTTTTTAATGAAAAAACTAAGAATTAATTCCACTTCGATGCTTACTGTTCCGTGTAGGGAGTCGAACCAGCGGGGCGCCTTCAAAGAAAGAATACACCTCATACCTCATGCTACACCGATCTCCGAGCACCCTGCCTCCGATCCTTCCTGAAAGAAATGATGGCATCGGTTCCACAGCTCTTCCAAGCACTGCCTGCACTGCCGCGTCGACAGGTCCGGAGTGCACTGAACCAGCCCGTATATCGTCACCGGTAACTGACCAGGGAATAACTCTGACTTGAATGTTGCATTCATCACGCCAGTGGCGAAGTTCCTCGTCGAGTCGGCCGCCGCCACCGCCCAATCCGCAGTTATGTTGAGCAAGAAAGCCACCCGCTGATCGAAGTAGGACGGGTCGAATTGGGTGCCGTTAGTGGCGTAACTGACGTTGTTGCTTTTAGTTTCTGTTAATTGGGTAACATTTACAACGTTCCACATCATAATCTCCGCCGAATTGTCGGTGGAATTGAGAATTTGCGGCTGGTCGGAGAAGCGGAGGAAGCACAAGTCGTACCAGATCATGGCCGCCTTGTTGTAGGCGCAAAGCTTGAGGACGTCGGACGTGGCAGCGTCGAGGCAAGAGCGGCACTCTGTGGAATTGATGTCGCCGCGGCAGAGGGCGAAGCCGTAGACTTGGTCGGGGTTCCCCCCCTCGGCGGTCGATTTCCAGCCGCCGGAGGCAGAGGCGGAGGCGAGGTTGGAGAGGAGGAGGTTGAGGTTGGATTGGTACGTACTGTTTGCGGTGAAGTTGCTATCGGTGTTGCAAAACTGTGTTTGTTGGGCAGAGACGGTGAGAGAGAAAAGGTGGAGAAGGAGGAGGCAAAGAAGAGTGGAGGAGGAGGGAAGCCTCGCCATGATCAATTTTTCTGCCATTTGTCTCTATATATTAATTCGGAAAAGGAAGGTAAAATAAAATATGGACAAGGTCATCATCTATGTATTCATATATTTCTCAGCGAAGACTATTTCTAGTTGATAGTTTTCTTCTGCTGCATGCTTTCTTTTTCACGCGCAAAAGAAAGAAAAGATGGGAGTTGTGAGTCTACGCTGCATTACTTTCCTGCCATTTTCCCCTCTTTGATTTCCCTCCTGACTTGTACAACCAATAAAAATGATGAGCGATGTTTCAAAAATACATCCAATCTAGTCTGGATAATTCTCTTTCATTTAAGAAAAAAAATCAGGACACCTCAATTTATAAATTAATTATTATACCCATTCCAAACAAAGCATCCATGTGAAGTCTTCCGAAAAGCAATGTAAAATTCCAGAGGTCTAGAAAATTCATTAATTTGGCAGCACCATTGGTCAAACTTATGACAAGTGACTCGTTTTCCCCCATCTATTTGTTTTGTCGGACTTATGTAAATCTCTTTTTGACTGAGTCAATGTGGACTTTTATATTTTCCCTGGTCGTGCCTTTCTATTTCCCCATCGATAGTTGACATTAACAATCAACTATTAATTATTAATCTGCTGAGCTCTGCTTATTCATCGATAATTAAATGTACAGACAACTGTACAAACCCTTATTCACTGTTGAGTTGACCACCTAGTCTTCTTGCTTTTTTCTGTAAATTTTATCGGTATGGAATTCAGTAGTATTTTTCTTTTTCTCTTTTGTTTTCCTTAGAGTGACCATGTTTGCAACCCCCTAATTAACTACGTATTGGGTTGATGAGCGTTACAAGCACACACATGTAGGAAGTTGATTCCGAGGGCTGGTTGCAAAGGAAGTTAATCATCCTTTCAAAAGCCTAGTTTTGCAAATTCCAGTAGTACATCATTCGACAGAGGTGCATTTCTTTTATTTCTTTTTGATGAAAAGGAAGGGAGCCCCAATAGGGCTGACTGCCATCCTTCATTGGGATAAGAGATATATAATTAATTACACAAGAGTCAAGATGAACAGGAAACACGGTGTTACAAAGACTCCAATAACAAAAAAAAACTACTTGAATCAGCAAACATAAAAAAGCATTGAAGATGATATACACAATGCTATGCCGAACTAATACTGAACTATTATTGTGAGGTGTGTGGAGCGCATTGCGTATCAGCACTGCAGCTGCTGGGGAAATTAATGCAATGAGTTTCTGCTGCCGAATACAATACTGAACTGAAGATTAATATGGATGATCCTCCCTACTGCTGGGATGAGCTTTGTGCACTACCATGCCTGTTCATCTAAAAGCACGGCCTTGTCGTCTTTCCATCTCCTCACCACTAAAATACTGCCCCAGCGTTGAGAGGCTCCCTGTTTCGAACGATGCTGTGGTGCTTCCTAAACTGTTTGTGAATAATCCACTGCCATCATTGAAGACCACCTGCTTCCCAGGATTACCGCGCATGAAAGCCCTAGTTTTATCAGCATCTTCTTCTTCTTCACCGTCACCACCAACGCCGACACCTGATCTTGGCAGCTTCCTCGATCTCAAAGCTTCAAGCTCGGTCTCAACCTCCCTCATCGTCGGCCTTTCCTTCCCGTTCAGTCTGAGGCAGTTCGTCGCAAGCCTGGCAACTCTTTCGGTCGTTTCTTTCTTCCCTTCCTTGAGGACCAAAGGATCCAGAATCTTATAAAGCGAATAATCTTTTATCGCGTCTAGCAAATCCATGACTATGGTTCTCACCTCGTCATTCGTTCGATAAGGTGTTGCGGTCCTCCCGCACAGCAACTCCACGAGAATCACTCCAAAGCTATAAACGTCACTTTTCTCAGTTAATTTCCCCGTTTGGTGGTACTCAGGATCCAAGTATCCATAGGTTCCCTGAACAACAGTAAATATGGAAGTTTGCTCAAACCCAATGGTCCTCGAAGCACCGAAATCTGCAAGTTTCGCGGTCTTCTTCTCATCAAGCAGTATGTTTGCTGCCTTGATATCTCGATGAAAGATGGCTATGGCAGCTGCTGTGTGCAGATAGGACAGTGCATTCGCAACTTCCGTGGCAATCCTTAAACGGTCGTCGAACGATAAAGGCAAGAGGTTTTCACCACCAGTGAGATGATTGGAGAGCGTTCCGCCGGAGACGAACTCGAAAACTAGCAAGGGCACTTCGGTTTGCAGACAGCACCCGAAAAACTTGACGACGTTCCTGTGATTAGTTCGGGAGAGAACGAAGACTTCGTTGATGAATTGGCTGAGCTCATTTTGATTTGTTATCTTTGGTCTTTTTATGGCAACCACATGCTGGTCTGATAAGATTCCCTTGTAAACCTGGCCGTGGCCTCCTCCGCCGACTACTCGTTCTTTATCAAAATAATTGGTGGCCTTTTCCAGTTCCTCTAGCTCGTATATCTTCATCCGATCGATAAGAGCTATATCAGAATAGTCAGAAGGCTGTTGTCTCGCTAGTAAGTCCAGGTTCTGCCGGTAGAATCTCTCTTTTTTCTTCTGTACGCTTCTTTTTTGAAAAAAATTCCAGATTGCAACGGTGACTGCAAGCAGAAGCATACTGCCTATTCCAACACTTACGCTTGCTATGATGACGGTCCCTGCAAGGAGACGATCGAACAATTCAAAGATTAGAACCACCATAGTAATGAAAGAATTAATAACGGCTAGCTGCTGCAGGTATAAGTACAGAAAAGGCCGACAGTAGTACATAGCAGATGATTAATCGATCGACACTCACTTGTGTTATTTGTGTCAGAGACGCATCCTTTTGGTTCGTAAGGGTTCCCGTTCGTGCCTCTAGGGCATATGCATGTGTAATTACCAGGCAGGTTGACGCACTTTCCATGACAAGTCAACGGCCGCTGGAGCTCTGGCTGTTGGCACTCGTCGATATCTACGTAGAAAGTAGAAAATTGGATATCAAATAACAACAGAATTAGGAGATTAGTATTTGACATACCATTATCTAGTTACCTTGGCATCCGTTTTCCTCGTAGGGATTGCCCCGATAGCCAAGCGAGCAGTTGCAGAGATAGCCGAGTCCATTTCTGGAGTTGAAACACTCGCTGTTGGCACTGACGCAGGCGTAAGACGAGCTATCATTCTTAGCTTTCTCGCATCCCACCTTGCCTATCGACCAATCGAGGACGACCCGGACGAGATCACCGCCGTTTCTGGAAACGAAGCTGTCATTATTGAGATCTGACCTTTCGAACTTGTACTCGCTCTCTTCGACGACGAAGGCCAGGCTGCAGTTGTTCGGCCGAGTCTGCTCCTGGTCAGGAAAAGTGTACACCGTCGCGTTGATGAACTGGAGCCGAGGGGGCACCTCGACCTGGCAGCAGCCGACGCCGGTGCACGACGTCACGCCGTCGAAGTTGGTGTCTTCGTTGCAGAGGGAGACGCAGCCGGTGGAGTACATGCGGTCGCTCGTCCCGACGAAGAGCCCGATGGTCTTGCAGCCGGTGGCGGTCAACTTGTTCTTCTCGGTTGAGAACGTGAACGGCGAGCCTGTCAAGTTCATCGGCTCTTCGAGACTCCTGACCTCTATCCGATCGCTGCCGCACTTGGCGGTGATTTTGCTCGTGGTCGCTGTTGCTTGTGCGGGGGACAGGCTGATGTTGATGAACTCGGCGTGGTAGGACTCGGAGAGCAGCTTCGGTTGGGATTCGCTCGTGTCGCAGGCGAGGTCGAAGCCGTCGAGGTAACAACCACGCGCGTCCCCTGAGACGCCGAAGGGAAAGGGGACGACGATGTCTCCGCAGCTTCTCTGGCAGTTTGTTGGCTGAGACGCCGACATCTTTGCTGCTGCCGGAAGAAGAAGCAGTAGCAGCGATAGAAGCTTCATCGTCGTCATCGATGATTTTTCTCTGAAATCTCTTCTTTGATCTCTTTCCTGATCTTCTTAATCTGCTAATTAATCCATGCTAGCTTCAGTCTTCAAATTGAAATATACAAGCATGAGAGAAGTTTCACGTGCAGTTCAGCTGGCGTTGTCGTCGAACTGCCTCCTTTTATTTTTCCTCCTCTCTTCATTTAGACGATGCATGATTGACTGGTTCTGCAAGGTCCTTTTTTTCCGGTCCGCAGCTCACAAGAAGCTTCCTCTCTTTTACTTATATTTTTCTAAAAAAATTAAGCCTAATTGGAGCGTATGGGTTTATTTTCATTTGATTGTCTATTTTAGCTACATATATATATATAATAATTTATTATAGCTAAGTAATAATAATTATTATGGAGATATGGGTTTAAAATTTATTAAATTTTTAAAAAAGAACATAATAAATAAAATAATTTATTACATGGATGGGGTGTTCTTGAACAAAAAGTAGTCACATGCGAACACGTGCGGACAACATTTAACAGCCGTTTACGCCTATTCTTCTTATTTTCCCATGTATTTTTCATAATAGAATTTTTTTTTAATTTAGTCTTAAACTCACAAAAAGAATTATTTATCTAACTAAAATATTCAACCTTCTTTTTTAAAAAAGAAGATTCGAGTTTGTTAAGAGGTAAAATTGCATTCTCAGATTTATACTTTGAGTTTGAGACGGCAAGAGTTTTTTTTTATTTTTTTGATTTAAAACTTCAATTATTCTTTTCCACCCCCACGCCGGCCTTCCTCCTCTTCCCACTCCCTCCGGCAGTCGCCCGCACCCTCAAGCTCCGACTGCCTTTTGCTGACACACCGACCATTCGCCGCCACAGGTATGTATGCTCCCTCTATCCTTTCTATTCCTCTGTTATAGAAGCCCTACTCAGACTTATTGATCGTGCAAATCCACTAATCTTAGTTTGTTCTCCCCTTTTTTTTGGATCTGAATTATAATCTCGTTTGTTTGTTTACCGGGGTCGCAGGATGGTGTCGCCGTTTTTGAAATTAGGGTACTTGGTGATGTTTTTGGTGATTATTGGAGATGTGGGTTGCGGGGAAGCAAAAACGGAGGAGGCCTACGCCACCCTCCTCTACGGGGACGAGTTCCTCTTGGGTGTTCGTGTTCTCGGGAAGTCGATTCGGGACACTGGAGCCACCAAAGACATGGTCGCCCTTGTCTCGGATGGCGTCTCCGACTATGCCAAGGAGCTTCTCCAGGTAGGTTCTACCTCCTGGTTTACTCTATCAGCTTTATTCTATTTGTTGAAAGTGTAGGTTGAATTTTGGTTTCATCTTCCTTAAAGGAATTTGTGCCCTTCTGTGTCCGCAGTGATTTTCTATTTGATTTGGACAAATGGATACATTTATGCTGTACCATAGTCAATCGTGATGGAATATATTTGATATGAATCCAGTGAAAAATTCACATAAATTCTCAATATTTAATTAAAGGTGTTCGGATATGGTTAGGGTACAAAGAACGAACTAATGCAGCCCATTTCTCGGGTTGAATGAAAGGTGTTGTAACTCAACGAACTATGGACTTGCTGTCAATGTAATATTCGCTCATTGGTATTCTCATGTGTGTTGTCAGTGCTCAGAACTTTATCAAACATTTTTTTATTGACTTCAGACTTTGTATAACATAATTAGAAACATCTTGATTGTATCTATCACTTCGGAAGTACTGGAATTATTCAAATACTGGAGTTAACTGCTTTTACATTTCTACCGCATACAATAGCTTATCCTGTTCAAGTAAAATGTAGGCTGATGGTTGGAGCGTTCAGCACATAACTTTATTGGCTAATCCAAATCAAGTGAGGCCAAAGAGGTTCTGGGGAGTGTACACAAAATTAAAGATATTCAATATGACTGACTATAGAAAAGGTAATAGCATTTTACTATGCTTTAACTTCATAAACACTTGATGTCCTTTGATCTTGTTTTTTAGTTACACCTTTTAGTGCTCATCATCTTTGCTTTTCCTTCACCAGTTGTTTATCTTGATGCTGATACGATTGTTGTAAAGAATATCGAGGATTTGTTCAAGTGTGGAAAATTCTGTGCAAACTTGAAGCATTCTGAAAGATTGAACTCTGGGGTGATGGTTGTGGAGCCTTCTGAAACTACTTTTAAAGATATGATGAGCAAAGTGACATCCTTATTTTCTTACACTGGAGGTTAATCTCTTTATCTAATTTTTTCTATTGCCCTCAAACTTTAGTGATCGATGATGGTGCACTGAATTTGTACATCTTCATACATAATGACTTTATCTGTGTGATGCTTCTGTTTCAATACAAGAATAATTTCTATAATATTTTTTAAAACAATTAACTGTCTCTTCACTGCTCTTTTAATTTTTGCAGGAGATCAAGGCTTCTTGAATTCGTATTATTCTGACTTCCCCAATGCACATGTGTTTGAACCAAATTTATCTTTAGATGTCATCAAATCTAGGCCCATGCCTGCGCTTCAAAGACTCTCTACGCTGTATAATGCAGATGTTGGTCTTTACATGCTGGCCAATAAGGTAAGTAACAGGCAGCACTATAGGTCACCTTATCTGTTTGCCTCCGTCACTTTCAGTGCTTCTTATCATGTCAATTGAATGACCACAAGAATTTCTCTGTAGATTTTTTACAAAAAAATCTGCCTTTTCCCATTTAATGTAGCCTTTTATCTCTTTCAAGCTTATGCAGCTACACTGTTTCTTATTCTTGGTTTTTTTGCTAACTTGGGTTGGTATATGCGAATTACTTATTGCCTCAAAGCATGCCAATCTTAATGAGTTTTGGATTCTTTTCATTTTATTCTTGGTCTTGCTAGTTTTTCGTATTGCCAAATCTATTTCTTGTGTCTCCTTTTCTGCTAAGCTTATATGTGACTGAAAAAACGTGGAGAAGTCCATCACACCATTGAGATTTCCCTTGATAATTAGAACTTATATTCAAGCAATCTAAGGTAGTTATAATCTCCTTTTCCTATGAATGAGAATTTACATTTTCTTTCACCACTAAAAAATACTTCTTGAATTCAAGTTTATGATTATGTTTACAGTTTTGAGTTTTATGCAAGTGAATGTTTTGGCTAACAGCATGGTTCTGGTTGCCTATATATGATCTTACTAAATGAACCATATATGAATGCCTTTGAATTTGTCTGATTTTGATCATTCCATGTATGTATTTTTTTCCAAGATCATTATATCTGTCACTTCAATCTTGATATATATATGTATATATATATATATATATATATATATATATCTTTCATTTTCAGCAGGTAAGGTTTATGTTGCTAAGACCATTAGTTTTGGAATTATCTTCATAATTAATTTGTTGTCGAACTCCATGTGTTGACATTTTCAAATGTGCTCTTTTAGCATCAATTGATGATCAATCTTTGTTTCCAGTGGATGGTTGATGAGAAGGAACTTAGAATTATTCATTACACGCTGGGCCCCCTTAAACCCTGGGACTGGTGGACAGCTTGGATTCTAAAACCAGTGGATGTGTGGCAGGTGATTGACCTGATCACCTTAGTTTATTTTTTGTATATATTGGTTTCTTAATTTCTACTTCATTTCAGTGCACCTTTTTCTGAACACAGTGAGCTTCTTCTACTAACTTGCATGTTTGATTGTTTCCTGCTAGTTAGAAAATTTAGTTCAAGAGGCTTTAGTGATGGGAGATTATAGTTTTTTTAAACATTGTTTGCATAAATATGGCAGAATGTTCGGGAACAGCTAAAAGAAACTCTTCCTGGGACTGGTGGAGGAAGAAACCCTCATGTTCAGCTGCTGGTCAAATTTTTATTTGCTTTTCCTGTTGTCTTGCTGTTTTTATGTTACTACCGATCTTTCCTTCAGGTTAGTAATTCGTCATTGGTTGCTAGTTTGTATGATTTTGACTTGGGAAATTTTGACTGTACAAAGTACTTTTGTTTCTCGTGGACAGACTAACAGAGATTTCACCACTATATTTTCTCGAAGTTCCATATGTGATTGGGCAAGGCGAATCTCCTACAGATACCGATCTGGAGGGCTTCCTACATATTCTGGTATTGGAGTTGCATCATCTTCTTTTGTGAACTCAAATCAACAGGTTGGTCTCTAAAGGCTAAATCTTTGGTCGTTGGTTTTCTAGTCCATAAAGCAATTGAGATATTAGTGGTCTTGTGGACAGTGATTTTAAATTGTTCCTTCATGTAATATGAAAATAACTAAGTTCTAGGTGGTGTATTTAGAAATTTAAGGTGAAGTAGATTAACAAAGAATTCTTCCAATTAAATGTTCTCTCCAGAGTATTGCTAACCAATTGTTTGGTGTTTGAAAATCTGGGCATCCTGTTCTCATGGTTCTCAAGAACCATTGAAAGAATCCTAAAATCTGAAATTTAATGTTGTGAGACAACACCAACCTTTTGGATATCTTCATGATTATCTAAATTCTTGTCACTGATTGAGAGGATGGAGACGTAGTGCTTTAAAATCAATTTGGTTACTTAGCTAACTAATACATTTTGAAGGCAGGAGTATATAATGGCTTGAACACCTTGTTTGCACAACTTATTTATCATCAAGAAGTCAAGATTAACCTATGTGCCTATGTGCTTTCAGCATTATGTTTTTTCTGGTGATGTTGATAGGAACCATGTGCACTTAGGAAATCTGTTTGGTTAATGCATGTGGAAATCAGGAGAATATAATGGCTTGAACACCTAAATTTTGCACAACTTATTTATCATCAAGAAGTCAAGTTCAATCTATGTGCCTATGTGCTTTTAGCATTACGTTTTTTTCCAGTGATGTTGATAGGAATCAAGTGCACTTAGGAAATCTGTTTGGTTACTGCATGTGGAAGTCCTTGACTAAACTTGAAACTATAGTTTGTACATTCATGCATTTTCTCTGTTTAAGTTTGTTATTTCTTAACAGCTTTCTGGTGGTGCACAGTCCAAGCTACCAGCTTACTTGGGTGCAATCTCTATTGTGGTCTGCTTTATGGCTGCTGTATTATCCCTTGGTCTTTCGTTTATTTTAGTTCCCCATCAAGTAATGCCATGGACAGGCTTACTGCTGCTGTATGAGTGGACATTTTCAAGCTTTTTCATAATATTTGGAAGTTATCTAAATTTTGTCCATCAATGGGGGAAGTGGGCTTCAAACCAAAACAATTACAATCGTTCTGATTCTTCAGATTATGATTCCGGAAAAGGTTTGTCTAGTTAATTGAATAGTCTCCAGAAGGGATTTCCTTGTTGTACAAACTAACTGCACATCTATGCTAATGCAGGCTTTCAACGCAATGCATCTAGCTGTGACATAGTGGCATTATTTTATTGGTTTGGAATGGCATTTCTAGCTGTTATTGTTCCTTCACTGCCTTGCCTGTTGGGGATAACTGCTCTGTTTACAAGGTGAATTCTAGATTTCATGGTTAGCTATAATTAGTGCTTCAAAATTTTATTGAATTGCTGCATATCTTGTTATATATCATTTAGTAGCATGTTGCCGTCTGGTGAGTCTCTTTGATTCATTTGCCACTTTTCTCTTATATCTTTGCAGTTGGATTTTCCGAGTGTTAAACCTATTAAATCAGCCATCCTTTCTGATAATGCTTCTGTATAATCTCATACTTTTAAGGACGATATCCTTGCATATCAAAAAATATATATATAATTTAGAGGATTTGTTTGATCTTATATTAAATCAGCTATATTCTTGGATTAACTAATTCTAATTGTGAACAAATGAAGACAAAGCGTCGCGTCTGAACTATTAGTGCACTCATGATGGTGTATCCATACTATCTTTTTAACTCATTTTTTAATGTCAAATAGTAGGCTTATTCAACATGTCTAGTACTGTTTATAGCCTTTCTTGTATAGCTGAGCATAAGAACTGTAACATGAAAATTATCGCTTTTGTATGTTTCTCCTTTTCGGTGGCTTGTGACTGCAGTAATTTTTTAGTTGGAATATGTTATTACCTAGTTAAGTTTCTTATGTTAGTTTCATGTACCAATCCCACAAGGCAAGTATAAATATAAATTCCATCTCGCCTGGGATCTTCTTACTTACCCTTACATCCATTGACAGGTTGGGTCTGATGGTTGGTGGTGGTTTTATATTGGCTGGTTTTATGACATTTGCGTCAGAGCATCTCGCTATTGGAGCTTTCATCAGGGGCTGCGAGGATCGCCATCAGCCAAGAAGCAGAAGCGCATGTTTTTTGTGTTAATGGCCATGCGAAGTGGTTGGATTAGAACAACGGTTGTTGTATCCATGTATTATAATTTTGGAATCTCAGCTGTAATTCATTTATAGAATTAAAAGCAGTGTACGCTTAACTTGGGGTTTCGTTTACTCTTCATTCAAAGCAAAGCGTGAAGATTACGTTGTTTCTGTTATATATGTTTTCCAACTTGAAAAGTTGAACAGATTAAATACAACGAATGAGGACAAAAGATAAGAGGCTCAAGCAGAGATATGCGAGTGAAGCTGGTGGTTTCCTCTCTTTTCTGTGGGCTGGAATCCAGCCAAACCACCTGTGCTATCTATTGATTGAATTATTTGCTCGACTTGATGCCGCAATGGTTGATTGATGAACTACATTCCATATTGCAGTGCATGATGGGATCGGAGTGGCTGTGCTTATGTGTTGACACCACCATATTACAACGATAACTGTCCTTGAGATCTTAGTAGGTAAGCTTTACATATCATATCTACAGTGCGTTGTTGATGGATGCATAGTAATCATGGTGTCTTTTTGTTTTAGAATTAATCATTTCGCCTTTCGCAGTCTGCAAGTTGATGTGTCTGTATGTAGGTGTTGGTTGTTTTATCCTATGGGGAGGACCAAGCTTTTCTCACTCTCTTTGAAGTACGTAGTGTTGGCGCATACGAGAAAAGTTTGGTCCATGCCATATGGGGTAAGAGTTTGAATCCTTGATGGATTTCTTTTCGATTATTGCTGCTTAGTCTTTTTAGGAATATCCTCCGACGTGCTTTTTAAATTTTAAACACGAATTCAACATAATGCTTGTATTATATAAGTTGCCTATCTTTCGGAACTGGTTAAGAAAAGAATACAAACATGGGATAATTTTAGTATCCTCTTATTAAGAGGTTTTATATTATCTTTGTAAAAAAAAAGATTAAAAATGAGAAAGAAAACTACAAATTAGTATGAGACAATATGAATGTGGGTCAGCTGGTTTATTTGGCAAAGGTGGGATGTTGATTGGATCAGTACTGCTGTCCTTGCTCAGGATGGATTTAGTAAATGTGCTTTCTATACTATAACATTAGCCTGTTGATATATTATATATATTCTGCACGTTGATGCTACAACCGCCAATGTGCATGTCCTGATGTGTTTGTTAGGTAAAGCAGCGATGCGTGGAGTCCAAAGTCTAGAGAAGCTTGAGGTGCCATCATTTATATAAACACTCCTCCCTCCCTCTCGCTTCGCTGGTGAGCAATGGCTGTAATCGGCCTATTAGATACCGGATTAATGATCTCTTCCTCCCTCGCTCGACGACAGAGTTGGTGAGTCGGTCCCCCATTGTTATTGTTGGGCTCAAATGCCCTTTAAACGAGATACGCTGCATGGGTGGGCGCGCGCCTCGCACTTCTCCAGCCTGGGTGCACCCCGAGCAGCCCAAAGGTCTGACGTGATAAGCTTACCTCCCTCTCCCTCTCTCAGTCTCAGCAAGCTCTTTGAATGAGCGTATCTAAATTTTACATTTTAGATTCATGTCTCTATATCTCTTCACATGGCGCAGGGAGAGGAGGAGCCGTCGCCGACCCACTGGGACTTAAGAGAGACGGAAGAAGCCGCAGCGTCGATATCTTTTCTCGTTCATGCATCGGCAGCTGTCATCTACCTCTGACGCCCATTTGCTTTGGGGGTCATATCAGCAAGGGATAAAAAATACGGATGCATGAATCTGACAACCCTTTCCCTGCATCCACTTCAACCGTTGCCTACTTGTGTCCATGTTTCGCACTGACTCTAACTCTCTCTCTATATATCTATCTATCTATCTATATATATATATATATATATATATATATGCATGCAGGTTCTATGACAATGGTAGTGTGGTGGTGGTGGTGTGGCAATACTTTTACCTAAGAACAGTAACGATAATGATAATGAGATCAAGAGCAGTAACTAGAAGTTGGCAGCGGGATGAGCAGCCGCAAGAGTTCCAAATATTTATTTTATTCCGCAACATGGCTCTTATGCATTATGATTGCAGGTAGAAGAAGAAAGCGCATTTAATTATTGCTTCTTTCCGGTCTATAAGTTTCGTATTTCCCTTCTGGAGTGGAGTTATTGTTGGCAGCTCGGAGGGGTGCATGACTATTTTCCTGCTGCTTCGGGGAAACTAATTTACCTGCTTGCAGATAAGGTGTAGGTAGATGTGATTGCTGACATAGTCCTTGGATCTTCTTCTTCAACTGGTAATGGAGGCTGGTGGCCTAGTAAATCCAGTATTAGGTCTGCAGATAATGATTGTGGATTTGCTTGTACAGTTGCACCGGTCCAAGTCCTGGTCCTGCAGGGAAAGGCACAAACCACAAAGGGTGGGTGGGTTTTCTCTCCCATGCATCTGCTGCCTTCTCATTGGATAGATCTTGTAGTGTTCCTGCTTGGTGGGGACTCCCAAGGATTACGCTTCTTTATTTTTCCTCCTCGGTTTCTGTCACAATCCGAGGAGAGGGTTTCCTGTAAGAGGTCTCCTGATTCCTGCTGTGCAGACGAATTTGATCCTAATTGCGAGATTTCAAATCTTGAGGATGGAGGGTTAGAGATGGACTCCCAAGGATTACGCTACTTGGCGCTGTTCCTTCCCAGCTTGTTGCCTAATCCCAAGTAGTTGGATTTGGGCATCTTGAAGAGGTTCTTCAGCAGATTGAATGCTGTCCTGGATCGAGGTTCTTGAAGCGGTGGTGGTGATGGGGGCCTGAGATTGTTCGTGCGTGCCATGGGAAGCCGATCTAAGACGGTGCTTTGGTTCAGGAGGGACTTGAGGATCGAGGACAATCCGGCATTAGCCGCCGCCGCCAAGGAAGGGTGCGTCCTCCCAGTTTTCATATGGTGCCCTAGCGAAGACGGCCAGTTCTACCCAGGCCGCGTCTCCCGGTGGTGGTTGAAGCAGTCGCTCGCGCACCTCGACCAGTCCCTGCAGTCCCTCGGCGCCGCCCTGTTGTTCATCAGAGCTGAGAGTACTCTAGCGGCCCTTCTGCAGTGTATTGGTGCCACTGGGGCCACCAAATTGGTTTACAATCATCTGTATGGTATGTCATCTCAACTTTGACTACTTATTTTCAGCTGAAAACTTTCTTTTTCGACTGATTCCATGCTGCCTTTATCGTCTTCAGACCCTGTTTCGCTTGTACGCGATCACAAAATAAAAACCCAGCTAGTGAGCCTTGGAATCAACGTTCAAAGCTTCAATGCTGATCTCTTGTATGAACCGTGGGAAGTCTACGATGAGAAGGGGCTTGCTTTTACAACCTTTAATGCGTTCTGGAGCAAGTGCATGAGCATGCCGGTTGAGCTGACCTTGCTACTTCCTCCATGGAAATTAATTCCAACTGAAGGTAAAAAAAATAACAAATTTGCAATTGAAAAATTAGTGCCAAGTATATTATGATGAATGTTTTGTTTCCTATTGGGGTTTATCACTATAAACCACTTTTCCTGCAAAAGTTTTCCTCTTTCTAGACCTCGATTTAGTGTTAGAGTTGAGAAGACCAATTTCGATTTGTTTGCTCTACACTAAGCAGCCCGGCAGTCGACCTAGAAGTTAGGTGGCTTCACTAATGGAGGTACAAAAAATCATGAGTTACTTCTCATTGCTTGCAAGTCCGTCTTGCTCTACTACTTACCATTTCAGTTCTAGGTTCTTGCTGTAACACTTAGCACCTCAGTTGTAGGTCACAACTAATTGTGAAATAATCTTAGACATGTAAGATTAATTGCTTACGAAAAATCTTGTGTTTCATCTTACTCATTTTGAGGTAACAGGAACTGAAAACATCCAAAGTTGTTCGATTGAGGATCTAGGGCTTGAAAATGAATCAGAGAAATCAAGTAATGCATTATTAAGTAGGGGCTGGTCTCCGGGATGGAGCAATGCAGACAAGATGCTAACTGAATTTATCACGGGGCATCTACTGGATTATTCGGAAAACCGAATGAAGGTTGAAGGCACCACAACTTCACTGCTGTCACCGTATCTTCATTTTGGTGAACTGAGTGTCAGAAAAATATATCAGAATGTCAGGATCAAGCAAATACAGTGGGCAAAAGAAGGTAACCACAAAGCAGAAGAAAGTGTGAGATTCTTCCTGAAATCAATTGGGCTCAGAGAATACTCGCGGTATCTTTGCTTTAACTTCCCGTTCACATATGAGCGATCACTATTGGGTAATCTCAAACACTACCCTTGGCGGGTCGATGAAGGTCATTTCAAGTCATGGAGGCAAGGAAGGACTGGATACCCCTTGGTGGATGCAGGAATGAGAGAGCTTTGGGCAACTGGCTGGATACACAACAGAACTAGAGTGGTGGTGGCAAGTTTTTTTGTCAAGTTTCTACTGCTTCCTTGGACGTGGGGGATGAAGTATTTTTGGGACACACTACTGGATGCTGATCTTGAAAGTGACATCCTTGGATGGCAGTACGTATCAGGTAGCTTACCTGATGGCCATGAGCTCAAAAGGCTCGACAGTCCTGAGGTAAGGCTAGATTCCATAGTACGAATTGAACTTTTATTCTACAATCATTGGCAAGATGGTTTCAGTTTGCTAAATTGGTAAACGTTGTGTTGTTCATAGCAAAAATCTTGGTTCAAAATCTGCCAAAGAATAGAAAGAATGCAATGCCCAATAAGTTATGAAATTATAGGATAGGTACTCTTTTCTTTCTTCTTAGTTTATGATTAGTTTCTTCTCCTCGTATATGCATTCACTATAAGAAAAATCATGTCTTTCTCTTCCATTTTTGACCAAGTAATATAAGCTCCTAGTACCAGGTTTCATCAAACAGTTTGATTCCATATGATGCTTATCTGCTCAATCTTGCTAATTAAACAAAATATTTCTTAATATTCATGACTTTAGAAAATATGGTAGACATTTGAATTGACAAACATCAGTTTCATGATGATAACTAATTCTTTTAGCACTTTGGAATCAGGTTCAAGGTCAGAAGTACGATCCAGATGGTGAGTACACAAGAAACTGGATTCCAGAACTTGCCAGAGTGCCGACTGAATGGATTCATCATCCATGGGATGCTCCAAAGTCAGTACTGAAAGCAGCTGGTGTTGAGCTAGGCTTGAACTACCCAAGACCGATTGTGGAAATCGATAAGGCAAGGGAATGGCTTGATGATGCCGTGGACATGATGTGGGAGCTCGATCGGGCTGCGAGAGTTGCAAAATCGGGCACTTCTGATGAAGTTGTAGCCGACAACTTGGTCAGTTTGAAGAACTTGGACATCCCAAAGGTCGTCGTAAAGAAGGAGGTGTCTTGCAACAACTCTTCCCTTGATCAGAGGGTGCCTTCTGTTCATAATATGAAGAAAGGTTTGCTAAATAAAGAACTGAAGGATCTAAACGAGGAGAAACCAAAAACTCACCAAGTCATCTCGTGTTCTGAAAGCAATCTTGTGAAGCCGAAGATGGATTCTGACTTGCTCTCGACAGCTGAATCCTCATCTGCTAGGAAAAGAAGCCTCAGTGAGAGTGGTTGTGCCGTTCCAACGCATTTCTCTGCTTCTTCGGAAGGGATTCCTCTGCAAGAATGTGATTCAATGGATCAGCACTATCCAAACAAGTCTAATTCTGATTACCCCTGCCGAGAAGCATATCAAGTTACAGATGAAAAGGTACTTTCTAAACTAGACCTCTTCGAACTAACGGCACCCTATCACAGATCTTTTAGTATGAATTAACATATCACCGTTCACAAGTTGCTATTAATTGAACGAGGAAGATTAATACTACTTGGTTAATCCAACTTTAGTTGAAATCTCATTTTCTGATCTGATAATAGCCATTGCTGATGCAGGGAGAGGATTTTGATGCTCAAAGCAGCTTCAGTGGCATCAGACCCTGCAAGAAATAGTAAAAGGATCACCGAACTGCTGTAAATTAAAATCTTCCCTTTCCTTTTTTTTCTGGTTCCTCCCTACTTGTATCATGTCAGATTGATTCTCTCGTCTAAACATTTTTGTACCTATTTTTTTCCCAGTTATCTGAAATATAACTTTTGTCACGTTAATATAAACAAATCAGAAAATTCCTTTTTTAAAACCGTAAAATTGCATTAGCCATTGTGGAATACAATTCTTTATCAACCTGTAAATGTCTTGTAGAGCTCTCAAGGCCCCTTCCTTCATGGGTGAGAATCGTACAAAATCTATAAGAATTTTTAATTTCATAAGAACTTATTTAGTCGATCTAATTTTTACAATCAAATATTTATTATAATTTTATCTTGTGATTTTTTTAAGATATTAAGTGAAAAAATCTACAAAAATTTAAAATTATCCTTGCAGATTTTCAAAAAGAATTCTGCTAATAAAAAAAATGATGAACTGGAGTCTATTTAATGGCTTTGTAACCTTTTATTTTCTTCGTAAGAGAAAACAGATTCAACAAATCAAGCAAGATTTATTCTTCAAATGCTACAGACCATACATTAAGAAATCAAAATTTATAGCTTAGGTAAAAGTAAAACAAAAGAAAACAATTAAATCTTTGCAGCTTTTTGGCAGACGTTACCTGCATTACCCTGCTTTTTTGCTTCCCTGGCTTTTAACGCAACATCGACTACTACAACAACAACAAGGCTGGATGATCTATTTATTTAACATGTAGTTCTTAGCAGATGGGGATTGGAGCACCATCCCATTCCTTCAAGCACTCGAGGAGCGGATCAACGATCAACCCCTTGTTGATGGCCGTGAAAACCTTGTCGAACTCCTCGCCCGGCGACAGCACCTTCTCGCCGGTGAGGTACTTCGCGCCGAGCTCCTCCCTCACGAGCCTGTACAGCGGGTACGACCTGCACTCCTTGATCCTGTTGTCAATGGGAGCGTTGCCGCTTTCCACGGCAGCCCTCGCTGCCTCCGCCTCCTTTGGCAGCACCGCTTTGAGCTCCTCCTCGAAGGCGTTGATCTTCTGGAAGATGGACGTGTTCGCGTCCTTCTCCTTCTCGCCGTTGCTCAGAGCGTGCTCGACGAGGACCATCCGCAGCTTGGACATGAGCGCGTAGGTGGAGCTGCAGGGGTCGTCGATGTAGCTGAAGACGTGCTCGCGGTCGACGACGGTGATCAGGTCCTTCTCGCAGAACCGCGAAGGGTGGAGCTCGCCAGTGACGCCGGTGGTCAGGACGCGCTTGGCGACCTGGCCGACCGTGTTCTTGACGGCGTGCTTGAGGTTCTCCTCCAGGTGACGGAGGTCGACGGCCTGGCAGAGCGCCACCAGGTAGGTGGCGGACATGAGCTTGAGGATGTCGACGGCCTCCGCCGTCTTCCTCGACGAGATCAACCCCAGGGAGTTGACGTCCTGGTTGTGCTGCTCCGCGCTCTGGACGTGGTTGGTGACCGGGTTGCCGAGGAACTGGAGCTCGGAGCAGTAGGCGGCCATGGCGATCTCAGCGCCCTTGAAGCCGTAGTCCAGGCTGGGGTTGCGCCCGCCGGAGAGGTTCGAAGGCATCCCGTTGTTGTAGAAGTCGTTGACGAGCTCGGAGAACTGGGCGAACATGAGCTTGCCGATGGCGGCGATGGCGAGGCGGGTATTGTCCATGGAGACGCCGATGGGGGTGCCCTGGAAGTTGCCGCCGTGGAGGGCCTTGTTCCTGGAGACGTCGATGAGGGGGTTGTCGTTGACGGAGTTGATCTCGCGCTCGATCGACTTGGTGGCGGCGCGGATGACCTCGATCTGAGGGCCGAGCCACTGAGGCGAGGTGCGCAGGGCGTAGCGGTCCTGCTTCGGCTTCTGCAGCGGGTCCTGCTCGTGGAGCTTCTGTGCCATCTTCATGTAGGAGCTGCCGGCAAGTACGTGCTCCATCACGGCGGCGGCCTCGATCTGCCCCGGGTGGTGCTTGAGCTTGTGGGTGAGGTGGTCGGTGAACTCCGGCTTCCCCTGCATCACCTCGCAGAACACCGCGGAGAGGACCTCGGCGAGGACGGCGAGGACATTGGCCTCGTAGAGGACGACCGAGGCGAGGCCGGAGCCGACGGCGGTGCCGTTGACGAGCGCGAGGCCCTCCTTGGGCTGCAGCTCGAAGAAGCCGTGGGGAATCCCAGCGAGGCGGAAGGCCTCAGCGGCGTCGATCGTCTCCCCGCCGGAGGTAACGGCCTTGGCATTGGGACGGCCGGTGAGGACGCCGGCGATGTAGGAGAGGGGGACGAGGTCACCGGAGGCGGTGATGGTGCCGCGGAGGGGAAGGCAGGGGGTGATGCCGGAGTTGAGCAGGCTGGCCATGGTCTCCAGAATCTCGAACCGGATGCCGGAGTAGCCCTGGAGGAGGGTGTTGACGCGGACCAGCATGGCGGCCCTGGCCGCCGGAGTGGGCAGAGTGTGGCCGGACTCCTTCCCGGACCCGAATATTCCGGCATTGAGGAATCTGCAACGGCAAAACCATTTTTGGTGAGTTCGAGTCCACCCAGCGGCGCGACTTTTAAATCATTTAATTGGATCGCAGACCGACGACCAATCCGACACGACTTATGGATCGGATTCGGGTTATCGGGCACGCAACATGCATATGTTACGGCAAACTTAGCTGGGTATTAGATTTTTGATGGATAAAATTTGGATCGGGCAGACTTTACGTCCGGTGAGTAACATCTCACCCACCCCACCCGCATCCGAACAAAAGTATCGATTCAATTAATACGCTAACTCTTCAAGTAAAGTAAACTCGATCACATGGTGTTGCGTGCGGACCAAGCCGGTGGCGACTCGGCACTTGCTCGCTCCTTCGTCGTGCCATTAAAACTAATTAGGCCGGTCGATTAATTCTACACTGACGTCGTTGTTTTTTTTTTTTGTTTTTTTTTTAAAAAAAGAAGAGGTCTCCTCCTCCTCCTCCATTCGGTCATAATTTTATAAAATAAATAAAAGAATAAAGAGTGTGTAAGATGTTATACTTTTCCTAATTTAGGTGAGAATTAGTCCGATTTGACTTGTAGAATGCATGCTTTTTTAAAACATAAAAAGCGTAATCAGCAGCTGTCGAACCTGATGAGTTCCCTCTGCAGGGCGCCTCCCTCCTTGGTTCGCCGGTGGGAGGTGGCACCGAACCCGGTGGTGACGCCGTAGCTGTCGGTGCCCTTCGTCATGCTGTCGGCCACCCACTGGCTGCTGGCGCGCACCCCCTCACGCGCCGCCTCCGCCAGCTCGACCGTCACGGCCGACGCCGACGCCACCGCTGCCACCTGCGAGATCTTGAGGGTGGCCCCCTCGAGCCGCACCAGCGGGCGGCGGAACTCCTCCACCATCCGCTTCACCTCCTCCAGGTGGCTCCCCGTCAGCTCCTCCGCCGCCGCCCCCCAGTTGAGCGGGTCGCTCTTGATGCACAGCCCGTCGCCGCCGCCGTTGGCGTGGGCGACGCCGTTCAGGCGGACGCCGTTCTCAACCTCCATGGCAAGAAATGAAGAACGAGGAGGAGGCGTGGCCGAGAGAGATAGCTCGTGAGGAGGAAAAAAAATGCAAAGTAATTTTTTTCCTGAGGAAGGAGAGGGAGAGGGAGAGCTTTAAATAGAGAGCGCAGAGGTGATCGGGAGAGTTGGGTTGGTGGGAAGGGTGAGGTGAGTTGGTTGGGATCGCATTCGAACCATCGGATCGGGTTCGATCGACGGTGGGAGAGAAGGAATTGTGACCCGGTAAGGGTGGGGGTTGGTGGGAGCTCTGCGCCATCGTTTTCCTTCCTTGCTGTTTTCCTTTCTTTCTTTTTATTTTATTTTATTTCCAGGTTACAATAATTCTAACGCTTATATTAATTACTAGGTCAGATTAAAATGCTCGTTAAAATTTTCCAATTACGTAATGGAATAGTGCTGGATAAATTATTAAGGATTAATCGGTAAGAAGGAACGTGCACTTAGCCATCCTACCCTCTTTTTTATCTAAAATAAAACTTTAAAAAACTAATAATGAAATGAAGTGTAAATTATATTTAAAATTTTATTAAATATTATTTTTTTAAAAAAATCTTTAATATTTCGGTTCCATCGTAGAGCAGTGCAGTATTAATTTAGTTTAGGTACGTTTAACATAGAAACTCTAGAATGCTGCTGCTCTCTATTTCCTTTGCTGAAAAAACTAATAAAATTATTTTTTTTTTTTTATAAAAAAAATGTCAGGTTATCCGAGGTTGATCTATGGAGTTGAATTACGTTGAATTAGTAAATATTTGAACAGGATAAGGTTAGGTTTGACTTGGACATCCTATGCATATTGGAAGCTTTTGAAGAAATAAAATAAAAAAGGGGGCACCAGCTTCTTCTCTCTTTCCTTCCCCCCATGACCATGGGTGGGCAACGGGCAACGGGCAATGGGGTTGGTGAAGACCGGCCGCCAACCCAAATTGCCTTCCAATTTCACTCTTATTCAAACAAAAACTCCTCCCTAATAATTACTCTAATCTATCTACCTCTGCTCCACTCAATGCATGCAAACATATATGCGTACACTAATCTTCTTATTTATTAATCTCGATGCTTATCCCATACAATAAGTAAGTTTAGCATGCATATATAGATAATAATAATAATCATGTCATATCAAGATCCAAATCTAACTCTATTTATTTCTTAAAAAATAAATAAATTCACGGTCAATATTTTAAAGTCCGAATCCAAAGTTAAACGTATAATATTATTAGTTTATAAAGCACGAGCTCGGCGATGAGTCGGTAACAACCTAACAGTTTATTAGTCTCGGTTTGACTAATTAAATGCACATGAGAACATGCTCCAATCTTCCCTTCAACCCCAATCTTATCTTAGTATTATGATCGGTGCCCGGATATATAAATTCACATGTATTCGTTAATTAGCCTTCATATGATTTTTTTAAGACGTAAAAGAAATAAATTTGATTTTTTTTAATAAAAAAAAACAGATGAATCCTCGGATTAGGTTTCTAATCATCAAGCTTAATCATGTTTGAGAAATAATTTGATTAATCAGGGGGGGTAGTTGGCATGCTTGGCATGCAGCATCTTCTTTTTTTCAAGCACACCTACCGCCCAACACCAATTAATAAATAAAATAAAATGAGCTGCCACGTGGAAAATAATTAATTAAGCGAACACGACGAGAGGTGGTAGTAGTAGTAGTAGTGTGGCAAACGGTGCTTCACATGCTTCATCGCCACCTACTTCACACCTTAATTTATAATTATCATCGTAATACAAAATAAAAATTTATAATGAATTTTGTTTTTAATATATAGACTGCAGAGGTAGTAGTAGTTCGTTCATCAACCGGCGGATGAGGATGCACGTATTAAGCTAACTTTAAGTCTCTGTTTTGGCTGACACGTAATTAATGATCGTGAAAAGAATTAACAAGAGGGTTTTCCACGTGGTCGAGCGGCACACCTGCACCAATAAATGAGATGAGATGAGATGCGATGCTGGCAATAATTAATTAATTAATTAAAAGCTAATTAGAGAATTATGAGATGCATGCCGTATGTGACTGCGTACGTGCGGTGTGGCAAATACTGCTTCACTTGCTCCTTCTACCTCCTCCTCCTATATATTATTTATTAGGGGGTAGGGATGGTTTGGATCGAGATGTGGAAGTAACAATCTATGCTCTACTCTACTAATACTGATACTAATGATGGTGATGTGATGTGCACCTAATTTATTATTAATGCCTATCACCTGTCCTTATCCCGTATCCTACAATTACATGAATCGCGTACATTTAATTTAAAAGTACTTTTAATTTGTACTGCTTGAGTGTATCGTGGTGCATCGACGATACAAGGACCAAATAAGAGGGCGCTGCTCTTCCAATTAAACTTAAATTTATGATTCGTGAATAGGACACAGCGATTAGTTGTTGTTTCTAATCTAAGTAAGCTTGATAGATAGATAGGTAGTTGGAGGGGGGATATTGAGAGGGTTAGATGGACTTTAAATGGGCATATTGGGTAGTACCGATTACGAATGGAGCCCAACTTTTTAATAACGCACTATTTACCACCGTCGGAATAATATAGAAATAGAAAGTACATCATTTTTTTCACGGCCGAACATGTCGTGAGAAGGTCAAACAGCATCTTAATAATACATGAGCTATTTTTGTTAGAATCATAATGATACAGCAGTCGATGGTCACGGATTCCTGGAAGAAACCGACCTATTAATTAACATTTTTATTCCGTCTTCCAAATTCCTGGAGGAGCTTCCACCGTCCGTGCCGTATGCTGTGTGCTTCCACCTGCGACGGGAACGCAGCGACTGAATATTTCTCAGTTTAATTAAATCGATCGAATTCGACCTCAAGCATCGACTAATAATCCAAAATGAACTAAAGATCAGACTTACATCTCGTATAAATAGGTGGAAACATGATGGCCCTTGTAGCAGACGAAGCAGAGCAGAGTTAGGAGAAATAAGTCTGATTGAGCATGGTTAAGGAAACCTACCCCATCATCATCTGTATATATATATATATATAGATTGTAGGTGCAGGAAGAATAAAAGATTTAAAAGGATACTGCAGAGGCATTGCTCCCACCACTCGAGCACGTACAGTCCAAATGTCACCTTGTACAGATACACTTTTTTGCTCGTCCAATTCATCTTTTTGCAGCACCTCTCTCTACTCCTCTTCTCTTCTGAGCTTGTTTGTTGTCCAAACCTAAGGAGAGTATCTATCCACACACACACATATATATAAAGAGAAGAAGAGAGAGTTAGAGGAAGGGTTATCAAATTTATTGAGGTCCAAATCTTGGTTACGGCATATAAATATTGTCTGAGGAGGTCAGAAGTGGGCAGATATTAGTTAGGTTCTTCGGCTCCGCAGGTCCACCCCCTCATTTATATAGATATAGATAGATTTCAACGGGAAACAGCCAGCTCACCTAACGCGATCGTCGAGTCACTTCACTGCAATTAAATTTGAAGTAAAATAAAATGAATCAGATTAACTAGACATTTTTATTTGAGTCGTTCATTCGGTTATACGTAGAAATCATCATTTAGAATTATTTTTTAAAAGAACTAATTAGTTAACCATGCGTGGGATGGTGAAAATTAATCAGAACAAGAATGATGTATGTATGTATGTGTTTGGTGAAATAAGTCGCCCGTTAATTGATGCTGCGAGACCGATGATTTGGTACGGCAACTGCAATTAATAGGAGACTTTGACTTGGTTGGGTTACGACGCGTCGTCGGTTGACCTTTTTATCCCCTTCCCTTCCACCGCTTTCTTTCTTTATTTATTTTATTTATCTTCGAGCACTTTTTTTCCATGCTCCGATTTTTCAACGGCCTAATGAAGATTGAAGGGCGACGTACCAAATAATGATCATCTTCGGTGAATCAAATTGAGAGTTGTATATACGTGTGTGTGTCGAACTATTATTATACGGTCAGCTATTCTTAAAAGTGATGAAAATAATGCTATTACTTCATGTATTATGAAGAGTACAATAAAAATTGTGGTCCGTTGACGATCCAGGAGCACAAGTGAAGAAGAGGTCTTCGGTCTTCACCGTCTGATAACACCAACGATTCATTTTAAATACCACCGGAGATTAATTAGGATTCGACGAGCTTCCTCCGACTGCGAAGAACTCTCCGCCCAAAAATTTAAGCTTCGTATAACTGAAATATATTTTTTTCAAAAAAAAAAACAGTTAATTAATCAGACATTAGTTCAAGAATCGACTAAAATATTTTTTTATTTTTTCAAAAAAAGAAAAGAAACCTCAAATCTCTTTGAACCCATTATTATACGTGGACGAGTTATTTTGAAATAAAAGAAGAATGGGAATGGAAGTTAATTACCCGTCGTAAGACTCGGTTGCCAGCCGATGAGCATTGAAGCAGACGAACCAGAGCAAAACAAGCATCATTACGTCTGTAATTGAGAGTTAAGGAGGAGGAGAACAAAATATATATATCTTCGTCATGAGATGGAAGATTAATTAATCGACTGGTCGTACTGCAAGTTTACATAAGCAAGCAGACGAAGGATACTGAACAGGAGTTGCTCCCACCAATCAAGCATGTAGAGCCCCATTGTCACGTTGTACAGATGAATCTTTTTGCTCACCCAATTCATCTTCTTCTTCTAAATCTTCTCGATGCCAACACGGAGAAATTAGAGGGAAAAGGGGGGTAGGATTGCGAACTGATGCAGAAGAGATGATGGTTGTGGAATTGAAATGGTGGAAATATATATGCATGTTTGTGTGCGTTTTTCTTGAGGTAAAATGTATTGCTTGGCGTGAAGAATAAGGAGATGGTCAAATTAAAGGGGCTGATGGAGCTCGTACGTTAACTACTAAGAAAAGAGGACTCTACAAAAGAAAACTATTTGTTCGAGGAACATGATTTTGAACTGTTCTGCTTGCAATATAGTAATACATAAATGGTCAAAGGAACTTGATTAACACGTTGGTTTCAGTCACATGTTTCAAGAATAAAAATGAAACATCGTTTACCCTGAAAAAAAAATGGAAAGTTGGTTTGACGAGGTTATTCCACTATTCCTAATTCACCTGCATTCCAAAAAAAAAATTTAAAAAAAAAACTGTATAACTCAAGGACTTGACAACTACTACCGATCAGAAATCTTACAACCGGATTATTTTTCTCACATCAAAAGAAAGATGGCAGATTGCTTTCTGTTTGACAATACACCAACTACTTGGATCCAAAAATGCACGAGGAGATGCAAATAGCTTCACGAAAATTTATGCAGGCAACCGGAGATACGATACTGCTACAGCATGTTGCCGAGATCATCGCAAGTCACATCACGTTAATAAAAGTCAGGATAACTATGTCTGTAGTTCATCCAGCCTAAGAACAAGTTCATCATCAATGATTATACATCGATAGTTCACCGCATTACATTTTTATCATCAAGCAAATCAGTCCACGATAACATTTGGTGAGAAAACCGAAGGGCACACATTCGCACCGATGTCTGCACTGGCATACTCTCATTTGGGATTTCTTAGAACGATGATGACAGAGTCCCCTCGGAGGAACATCTTACTGATGAATCTGTCCTTGTTGATAGGGAGCGCTTTCTTCTTTCCCTTGCCCGTCTTAGGCATCTACAACATTAAAACACACTAAATAGAAAAATTCATTTGGAATCATGGAAAGAAATGAACGACACGTGTAGGAACCAGCGCTACCTCAGTCCACATTTCCTTAACGTTTTCTAGCACCATGTTACAGTGGCGATCAAATGCTCTCACACGACCCAGTAGCTTCCTGTTGTTCCTGCAATTGATAAGCACCTGTCGCAGAAGAACGTTTCAGTATGACAAATTTGTATTACAGGTGGACCATAAAAATAAACAGCTGTTATTCAGGTCAAGAATATGCCAACTGAATACGTTTTTAACATAAAATAAGTGGAGATAATTAGGAAAAGTGGTATTTCAATTTTATGGACAATTGGTGCATGCAAGCAAACTCTATTCGCTGTTCTCTTCCTTTCATGAAGGGAATATAAATCACATTAGCCAACATTTACCAAAAGTCACCTGCAAACCAAACTCCTCCCAGTTAAGTCATGGTATCCCCTTTTTTCTCAATTGCCAACAATTTATGTGGAAACATAATACAACGACAAACATATTTAAATGGCCTAACCTATGGAGGAAAAGAATATAGATATACGACCGGGCATTACCTGTGTATTGTTTTTTACACTCATCATCAGAACAGAGAGAGGGCCCGTATTGAATTCCTCCTCCTCTTTCTTGGCCTGAAAGTAAGTTTCAACATATTAAAGAGCGAGAATCTCTGCTGACAGAGAAAAAACTAAAAGACCTTAAACTTTTATCACGATAAACAAAAGATCAGAGAGTAGCAGTTAGGGAACTTACATTGTTATCCTCCTCCATTGGCTTCTGGAAGTAATAGGAAGGGTATGTTAGAAGCAAATAAGAAAAAATTTAAGCAATATTTGGCAGCAGCATGATGCAAAAGATCATCGAACATAGAAGTCAGCAGCAGAATGCAAAGACAATTTATAACCAAAAGAAACATACAAAGGACGGTTCCAAATATCTAAAAAGATGTTTCTACGAAATTTAGCAATTAAACATCAAAAAAATTTCTAAAAAAAGGCACTTGCATAGCCACTAAAAAGAAGTGCATTCACCGTCCACATAGTCAAATGAAGGCACTTGTATAGCTAAACACTAACAAGTGAGTTCACCATCCACAGAGTCAATCAACAGCGTGTGTTTGAGAACTGCAAGCATTCAGGTACATGCGCAGGATACAAAGATGGCGCCACAGTGAGGTACTAATCTCATACTGTCACAGCCAAAAGTTCAAAAATGCATTAGATTCCATGATGTGCTAACCGAAGGTAATGCTAGTTGGAATGGAATCTCGAGGAGTATCTCTCCACCTAACCCTTTTTTCACCACGACAGATTTCCGAGATCTGGAATGTTTTCAGAGCAACTAGAGAAGCCATACAATTTAAGAGACTTAGAAATCAAAAGCATTATAATTCTCTCCCAGCCTAATCCTTCACAAATAGCAAAAAAAAAAAGCAAGACGAAGCAAGTTCAACACAAGCGAATCATCGAATTTTTCATAAATTTGACATGGGGAGGAAAGAACACGGCTCGATGAGATGCTCGTCGCCCGATACGAAAGGCTACAAGGCAGGCGAGAGAGGAAGAAATCGTACCTTTGCTGATGAAGGCGGTCGGCAGTGGAAGAGGTCGCAGCGGAGGGTTTCGGGGCGGGGCGGCGTCGACGGGGAGAGTGGGGGGTTGAAAGGCTTTGCGAGTGGGGTTGCGTTATATTGAAATCTAGGGTTTTGAGCAACGAGTTTTCTTCTTTTCTTTAAAAGAAAATGGCTAAAAATTGAGTTAAAGCGGAGAGTGGGACAAACGGGTAATTTAATTAAGCAGCCTCTCTTTTTTTAAAAAAAAAAACTTTTTATATCTAAAAAGAAATCGTATTTTTTTTTGTAATTGTATATATTATCGTATTTGGATGTAGAAAATAAAAGTACTGCACATCACGAAGGATTTTTGTTGGTTTCGTTGATGGGTAAGAGGGTTAAAGTGGATATGGACGTGGGTCAGGCCCGATCCGCTAAAGCCCCGAGAATAAACGAACTCATATAACCTCTCGTATCTAAAGTCGTTACTTTATGCACGCCCACATCGATGCTTCCTCACGTTAGAGATATATAATTTTTGAGATAATAGATCAAATTGATAGTTATATAAATCGATGATCGACGTCAAATATATAATCTTGAGTTAATATGAGAAATAAAGAATATTGCTAAAATTTGTTGCATCGATTAATTTCTTCCGGTGATTTCTGGTCGCAGAATGAGGGAGTTTTTCTTGAGGTGGAGAAATGGCATCGCATTTGCTAAACAAAGCCCAATTAATTTGGGCGAGAGGTAGGGAAGGGAGGAGAGCAACTCGTGCATCCCACTTAATTCGCCATTCCTCCATGGATTGGCCATAAAGCTCCTACAAATTAGCGTCTTTTATATAATAAGAAGCGACCGCGGCCATGGTGGTGGGAATTGTAGGTGATTGATCGATTCCTTGCCATCCTTTAGTCCCTTCTCTGAGAGTTGGGACGGCGTCGGGTCGGCGACGGCGTCGCCGCCCTCGCTCCTATCCAGAAGCATAAAGGTTCGCCGAGGAATTCTGCCCGGCAACCATTGGAGTGGATAGCAATAAAAAAGGCCGCGCCTTTTGGATGCGTTCGGGAAGAGGAGAAGGGAAACTGTGCATTGAGGTTTATGTCGGCAATGGCTATGGCTGGTGACGGCAGCGACGATAAGAAGATGGAAGGTTGGCTACACCTCGTCCGATCGAATCGCCTGGGGATGCAGTCCTCGCGGAAGAGGTACTTCGTCCTCCAAGGTAGTGCTCTCCATTGCTACAAGACGGCTCCCGCGTCCGAGGCAGAGGTATTGAGAATCCCTTCTTCATTCTCCTGTCCCTCGTTATCTTGGTGTTGTGGTTTGTCGATGCTTGTTTGGAAAACCTCTGATGTCTGGGTTTTTGCTATCGGCCATCCCATGTCTTTCATTGGAAAAACTTTTCTTCAATGAAATCTGCGGTTTGCAATGAGGTTGGCCGGCCTCCTTCTTGTACCTCTTTTTACTACGTCTCCTGTTTCTTCTTGATTGTTTATTGGAACTCCTTTTCCAAGAAATAATTGTCTGCTGGATTTCCTCCTCATCGCTGGTTGTCTTAAATGTTTCTGGTCCAACGGAAACAAGCATTTGGTATAGTTACTCTAGATTTTTAATCGTATTAAAATTGAATATGTTTTCGGTCAAATGAAAGCAGCAATTCTGTGAAAAATATAATTTTTTTTTCTCAAATTTGTTTGAACTTTGTGATGGTAGGTGTTGGTTAAGATTCTTCTTCTCGGGCTTTATTGGAAGTTTCCTAATTTCTTTAGAAAGAGACAACACTAGAGTAGGCCTTGTGGGCTGAGTTGTCTGCCTGCTCATTTAGGAGTACAGGGAGAATCATTGAATGCCATTAGATAAGCTATCATCGGGATTTCGGCGTTAATTTGCTTTTTGCCCTCGTTGTTATAGAGTTCTGCCCCTTTTCTTATCTTTAACCGGACCTAAGTGGTTCTAATAGATGGGTGGTGTTCCATTTATAGCACTGAATAAAAACAACCGTTTAACCTTTTCAAGATGGCGTCCTTTTTCATGCCATTTGCAGGTTGCAAGCTGCAGTGTTTTCTATGCCATTTATACTTTCCAAGCCTTTTCTTTGAAGGGAAACATGTTAGTTCTATTTCTTGAGAAGCTTGAAGTCCTTCTGATCCTAGGTCCAGTTCCTTACACGGTTATCACCTGTAGATTCCAATTCAATATCAGTTATTAAGTTGAACCAATGACTCCTCGAGGAAGACTGCCTTTCATACTAGTTGTTCTTCTGCACCTAAAATTTTGATGCCGGGAAATTTAATGCAAGAATCTGTTTTAGAATTGGCTTCCTCTTTATACGTTTGGCTGTCAGCGTAAGCAAAAGTAGCATTTGCTTTATATTTATATGTATTTCTTATCGTCTCAGGAGCCTGCAAGGACTGCGATTATTGATTCCTCCAAGCGTGTGAAAGACAATGGTAGAATGAGCATAAACAGAAATGTATAAGTGATCCCCAATTGTATTATTCCCAAAATGTTTTCATCTATACTAGTTTGGCATTTTGAAGCTTGTTACTTTATTGTTAATCTTAGTGGTTATTGCCAGGTCATCTACATATTTACTATTTACAGCACTACCAATCACAGTGACCAATTAAAGGTAATATTCGTACTTTGTCCTCAGAGCAAGAGAGTTGTTTTAGATTGCCGCTGCAGTTTGGTATCCTTTGGCAACACTCTGAAATTGATTCAACCATGCAGTTGGGTGCTATAAGCTCTGAGGAAGCAGCTAAATGGATCAAATCTTTAACAGAAGCTGCATTCATGGTTTGATGCTATCTCCATTCTCATTTATAACATTTTGAAAAGGTAACATATCAGCCTTCTATATTTGTAGGAGGTCCCAAACCACCCAGTGAATCTTTCGGCTTCTTCGACTAAGAGGTTAAGGTTAGATCCAAGAAAACATTTCATTTGCATGTCTTCATCTGCTTGTTCCAACATTCAACATTTGACTTACAATCGCATTTTAATCCCAATAAAGCATATTTTGACTACTGAGAGAACGTCTTCTTAACTTTCCTTGGTTTTAGATTTATGATTTTAATAGTTTTTAGTCTTGTGCACAGACAGATTCTTCCAACTTTAATTTCCTCCGCATGCTACAAGAGTCTATTTGATCAGTATCATGAGCATTTTCAGAATGCAGAGACATTGTATTGGAATAAATGCCAGGGAGGAAGCAGAATGTTAAAAGTGCATCCATAATTTGCGAAATGACCACGGGGGCAGCACAAACAGTGTCTAGGTGTTAATGTGGATCATAATCAAATTTAAGTTTTTCAGAATACATAGAGGTGTAATAGAAGGTCGACCAAACTAGCAACATCAGTTTAAGACTTAAGGTTCTCTATTTTGAATTATGATCAACTACGATTTCTTGAATGTTTATTAACCATATTGAATCAGCGTTATCTTTTAGTTTAGCACCATGTGCCTGACCTTTTTAATTTTCTTCATATGGATATAACATTATATTATCCATCCTTTTCTTTCATTTATGAAAATGAGCATCTACCCAGTTCTTTTTGGATTTAGGGTTTATAGCAGTTTTTTTTTTAATTAATGAAATAGTTTATAGCAGTTTACTACACGGAAAAAAGAAAACAATGTTCTACCCATGCAGTAAAGTTTCGAGGACTAATTGCAATCATAAAATAAGAGACCATCTATAGTATGATCTCTATTAAACTTCTAAACATCCTTGGTGCCAAATTTGAGTTTGCAGCTTTTTGCATCTACCTGATTTCTATTTAGTGTTTCTATCCGACCTTTTACTTGGGGAATCATAATATTTTACTCTTTCTTTGTTGTTTTTTCTCTTAGCAAAGACTCTTACTGTTGTGTCCTAACTTTACATATAATTTTGCTTTGTGGATATTGTTTATGATGAACAAAATATCATGATCCAGGTCAACCCGTAGTAGGAGCGAAAAAAAACGCATGCACTCTATAGGTAACTTTGTTCAATTATACCTATTGTTTGCATCTTCCGTTACTCCACTTATCTTGCAAAATGATTTCCATATTATTTATTTCATCTCATGGTATTTTTTACTCAGTATGTTCCTCTTGGACATCTATTTACCAAAATATTTGATTGCCATAAATTTTCCATGAACTACTAAGAATTGTCTTACCCTATTCGAATACTCTGCAGATTGGACGGTTTTCTCATCCGTCAATGGTGATCCTATAGTAACATCAGATGTAGTTGCACCTTGCATGTGGACGATAGTTGGTTGTCGAAATGGTAAAAACTTGGCATTTTCTTTTTACTTCTTTGATGGTCCAGTAAAAGCTAAAATTTGTATATGTAGGTTTACGATTGTTCAAAGAAGCCAAAGATGCTGATTTCCCTACCAAGGTATGTAATCAACTTCACCAAAGGAATAACGACGTGAACTAAACACTGTGACTGTCCCCAGGATTGGGAAGATCATCCGGCTATGATGGCAGTTGGTTGTGTTGATGCAAGTTCTGAGGCCATTTTCCAGACAGTAATGTCTCTTGGACAATCGAGATCAGAGTAAGATTTGTACTTTCAAATTCTCTAAAGCTTTATGTCCTACGTCCTACGACATGTGTGTTTCTAAACTCTGGCATGATGAATTATTATGCTCATTCAAATAAAAGAACATAAAACATAGAAACTCTCTAATGATTTGAATCAGTGATTCTTTAGACCACGAAACATGTACAAACAAAAATGGATATGTGTAACAAACAGATTGTGTACTAGGTCTTCAATATCTAGGAACTTTTTGGCTATATTAATCAAAATGGGTGGATAAAGGAAATCTCACGTGCATTTCAGTTATTTAATTATAATTAAAACAAGATATGTTTTTCTCTGTTCTGGCCCTGAATAAGGCATATTGGATCAATGGAATATCTTGCAGATGGGATTTCTGCCTATTGGAGGGTAATGTCGTTGAGCAAGTGGATGGTCACACTGATATTATTCACAAGAAGTTGCGTAGTGACTGGTTGCCATGGTTAGATCCTTTTTCCTTTTTTTTTCTTTTTGATGACAAGGGAGTGTAGCCAGAATGCTATACTACCTGCTTCTACTCATCGTAAACAAACAGTTAGATCTTTTAAATTTTAGATTTCGGGATTGAATTTAATGCTAGTCAAATTTATCTCTTACTTGTTAATGTTGGATCAACTTCTCAGGGGATTGAAAAGGAGGGACTTGTTATTACGGCGTTACTGGAGGAGGGAAGATGATGGATCATATGGTGATGCTATTTATGTAACCTGGAGAATGCCAATAGTAGAGTTTTTTAAATGAACTAACTAAAATTTTGATCTCGACAGTTATCCTGTATCATTCAATCGTCCACCCAAAATGCCAGCCTGAAAAAGGCCATGTCCGTGCCTGGCTTAAAAGTAATGTACAATTGACACTTGTCGACCAAAGTTATCTGTCGAAGGGAGACCTGCGTAATTTTGATGAATATTTGGGTGGTCTTTTCCTTGTTTTTTTTTTGTAGGTGGAGGCTATGAAATATCTCCCACAAACCAAGCGAAACAATCAGTTGTGAAGCATATGCTTGCAATTGATTGGAAACTTTGGAAGGCACGTTTCATTCCCTCATCTTCAATGTTTACCACACTGAAGATGCTAGGGAGGGTTGCAGGTACCTTCTTTTATATTATGACTTAAATGAGAATCAATTTTACCGAAGGTGTTAGCTAATCAATAAAACCCACCTTCAGCATTTACTTTTGCATAAAAGCTAATCAATTTTATGATATTCCAATTTCATATCGCATGATGATCAAATACATGCTGACTGTTTCAATTATGTACTATGCAGCTCTCCGAGAATACTTCCTAGCAAAACATGGTGACTTTGACTGCTCGCAGAATGATTGCTTGATAAAAGAGATATTATCATCACAGAATGAAAGCGAGCAAAAAGATAGGCTGTCAACCGCTGAGAATAGTGGGATCCATGATTTTGTAGAAGATTCAGATGGGGACCCTCTCAAACCAACGGGCAGCGGATCATTACAGCAACTGCATGAGGCAGCTGATGAATTCTTTGATGTTCCTGCTGAAACAGTGTATGACCATACAGATGCATCCTGGTCTTCTAATGAAACTATAATGACCCAGGTATTGTACTTTTTTAATGTTCAAATTGTTCGCTTTCATGATGCTTTTCCTGATCGACAGCATATAAGAATTTTTACTTCCTCCATATATACTGGATCATGCTGCTGCTTACTTTTACATAATCTATTTTCTTGCTCCACTTATACTTTTCAGAAATCAAAATTGAACCTTTCCCTCCAGAAATCAAATATGTAGCCTGCTTTCCATAACCATAATGAAGTTCTTACTTACACCGTATGCTTTCCAGTTTCCACATAATGCATTCAGGCGTACGTACTGGATCATGCTAGTTGTGCAGTAAAATTTCAGAAAATGGTGTCGAAGTCCCGAAATTGTCCGGATTCCATTTAAAAGTAATAAATATACATTCCTTGAGAGATTTAAAAATTATGAAAATAACAAATTATACAGTTAGCTCTGTGTGGTTGTTGGGCTCCTGTCCTTTCTTGTTAACTTCCATCAGTAGCGATACTTTATCAGACCTTCATAGTTCATAGTAAGTAGGTTTTATCCTCTGCAAGATATATAACGTGTAACTTTAAAGAGAATAAATAATTGGAAAACATCTGCCTGGTGAAAGAGCTCACTAATCTTTTGATTGCATTTTTACCAGTCAGAAGAAGAACAAAACCCGAACACGCTACAAGCAGCTTCAGCCTTCATGAAGAAATTGCATGACATTGCAGGTTTCTTAATCCATCCACTGCCGATGTCTGTAATTTAGCTTCATTGCACTGTTCTTGTTTATTATAATTTAGTTATTTCTTCTTTTTCCGCAGTTCAAAAGATGGATTATACCGAGACAGAAGGTGACAACGCAACTGAACCCACTCCTTGCCACTACGGAAGCACTCTTGTGAAAGATACGAATTGCAGCACTGCTTGCAGTTGGGCAATGGCAGATCCTTCAAGTTTCTTAATTCGTGGTGAATCTTACATTCACGACCATCAAAAGGTACCCGATATGATAAATTGCTTAATATAAAAATCAAAAGAATTTTTTCCTCGGAATGATTGGTAAAACGTAAGTGCATGTCCGCCATCTGGAAGGACCAGTAGCGCACTCACAATGTCGGTATACGGAGACATGGCGTTATGGATGCCTTCCGAGCTAAATTTCTTCTCTACTTGCCAAATTAACTCCGTTGAATTCTTTTTTGGCAGGTAAAAGCCACTTCTACATTAATGCAGCTGGTAGGCGCTGATTGGCTGAAATCAGATAAGCGTGAAGATAATCTTTGTGCTCGAGAAGGAGGAATTGTTCAGGTACCTTTAGAATTATTATTATTTTTTAATCATGAACTTCATGGCTACACTCTTCTTGGAATTCCTCTCTCATGTAAACTAAATCTTAAATATTGTAGGAATATGCAGCAAAAGGTGGCAACGAGTTTTTCTTTGTTGTTCACATACAGGTACGTGCTCATTTTTCTAGGTTCCAACCAAGCATACTAATCTTCTTACTTAACGAGAGCCTCTCGGTGCAAAATGTCTTGCGATTATGTGAAACAGGTCCCTGGTGTAACCACGTATTCTCTAGCTTTATATTATATGATGGAGGGACCATTGGAAAGTGTTCCTGTTCTAGAAAGTTTTGTCAAAGGAGATGATGCGTACAGGAATTCAAGGTTTAAGCTCATCCCCTATATATCCAAGGTACGTGCATCCAGAACATATAGCTAACTTGTTTTACGCTGTCATAATATACATGAAGATAAGTTTTTGTTTAGCCTTTTTCTTCACATTTTTCTCATCCTGCAGGGCTCTTGGATAGTGAAGCAAAGTGTTGGTAAGAAAGCATGTATTGTGGGTCAAGCACTTGAAATCAACTACCATCATGGGAGCAACTACATTGAGGTAAACTTGGATTCGTTGTTTGTTCATCAACGGTTGGCATAAAATCTACAACTTGTTCCATAGGATGAGACCTTAGACATGAAGAAAAAAATGCAGTCGTTCTTGGTCAAAAATATTGGTTATATATGCAGATACCACATGCGATATCAATGGCATGCCGATTTATGTTTTCCAACTGCACATCCCGTGTGTTTTTAGTTGATCCTGTCTAGATCATTACTTTTCTTGCAGTTTAAATATTTTATCCCATAAATTAAAGATTAAAATGATGGTTGTGGTTACACTTCAAAGCTGTACGACCAATATTATATACAAGTTCAAAATTTGGTGATATCGTATGGGAAGAAGGTAAGCAGAAACGAGATTGAATTTCAACTCAAACTGCTCTGATCCTATCACAAATTACTAGATTGCTCACTATTAGTTCCAAACGATGGTGCTTTTAGGAAAAACAATACAAGTCAAACTGGATCCCTGGGTGGATTAAATGTATTGCTTGTAAACAAAAGAAAGAAATCTAGCTGGTTTTCTACCTTTAAGTGGCTGCAAGAGCTTTTCATCTCTTGGGTGTTTGATCTTTGAAACTAAGACAGAATGGAATTTGATCGAGCATGCGACTTCATCAAACAACCATTATCCGAGCATATATATATACTTGAGCAGGACTAATACTCTGATCATCTCACATTATGTATGAATGTGAATTCTCAGCTTGGTGTCGATGTCGGTTCATCAACAGTCGCTAGGGGAGTTGTCAATCTTGTTATTGGCTACTTGAACAGCCTTGTGATAGAACTGGCGTTCCTGATTCAGGTACGCGTGTTCCTTGAGCAAAGGGGCAATTAATTAACTACTCAGGATAACTTGAACATTATGAGACCAACTTGCTGTGATCGTGAAAAATTACTGTTCTATCACCGCACAGGGTAACTCACAGGATGAACTTCCCGAGACCGTCCTCGGAACTTGCCGCATGAACCACCTCGATGTCGCGAAGGCTGCATCGATTAACAATTCTTGATGTTCAGGTGAATCCACTGCCCAGCTCGCCGATTGGAAGACTCGTAGTATTTCGTCGATGACCCTCGATCGAGTGCGTTAACAGTTTCTACTTCAGAATTTGGACTGTATGATCATCCGACTACCTTCAGATATAGGAAATGGCAATAAGATTTTTTTTTCTGCACTGCTGCAAATCCTTGTTGATGAGGGAATCAACAACTTCTCCATCCACATCTCCCCACGGCAGAGTTCTCCGTGTTCGGGACTAGTTCACCTGCAAAAGTTGAGGTTTTTGATCAAGATGGCGACGATGAGTGACTAAAATGTCACCGAAGATAAAAAGGAGAAGGATAGAAATCACAACATCTCTATATCTATATATATCCAGCCCTAGTTGTTTCTTTTTTTTTCTTTTGTTGCTTCATCATCCCAATGTTTAACGATGGGAAACATGATTCTGCAGAGCCTCTTCTTCTTCATCCTTCATCTTCCACTTCACGTTGTGAAATAATCTGTAAATCTTCCAGCATTGTTAAGTTGGAGATGTTTTTTTTAAAAGAAAATTTGTGCGCGTGTCAATCTTTTAACACAATATCAATAAAATCATCACATTTCTTTATCATCATCATGTGCAAGTGCAGCAGTTTGAATTCATGTGGGTTCTCCTCCTCCTCCATCATGACGAGCAATCAGTACCTTTTGCTAACTCGTCATCAGAGCGCTTAGTTGAACTGTCGATTTCCAGATTTAGACAATTCGATCGATTAAGATCTTGCATCTCGATATGTTAATATAATATATTCCAGTGGGTGCATCAGATGGAATGTACTTGGAAAGGGTCAAATGTCTTGAAGACCTTGATGCTTCTTATGTTTAGTAAAAAAGAAATCCTTAAAACTCAAGCTTCTGTGCACAGATCCAGTTTAACTTTTTTTTTTGGGGTTCACCAACCATCAAGGTTTAGGGCTGGATCGCTTTGAAACTTGGAGGTTAAAAAGTCAACAAACATAACCTTATGCTCAAATCCCATCATCATCGAAACTAATTAATTAGTGGATGCCATTCCCCAAACTCATGTTCCCTCTGCCTTTTCAAAACGAAAAAAAAAGCCCCGTCTGCTGCTTAATCATTAATAATATGTAGATATATACTAAAACTTGGAAAACCGATGCATGCATGCATGGGTTTTGAATAACCCAAGATGGAAATGAAGTAATGAGCCTGTTTGGTGCCACAAATGCTGGCCATTTCTGTCTGGGGATTTCACCAGCAAACTGTGGCCGTCACAGCACAGGTCAAATCAATGCGACCTGCCCATCGCATCTAATCGCATCTTAATTAGGACGATATTTATTCAGAATGGTTCGGGCACTTCGGCGGAGCTCCTCCCTCCTCCTCCTCTGCCGAACCATCTGATTACGGTGGTCAGCTAATTCCGGAGACGAAGATGAACGGCAGCACGGCAGGCTTTCTTTTCTTCCTTTCCAAGCTGGTCTTTGGAGACATCACATCATCATCAACCCCACCACCGTTCGCTCTCTCTTTTCCATGTATCCCTCCAAAAGCTGAAGTGGGACCCTCCCCTCCGGAACCAAAAAAAGGCTCTCTTTTCAACCGGCTCTTTAATTAGCAACAAGTTGAAATCCAACGTCGCCTACAGCGTTCCTCTTTAAGAAATTATTTTGCTTTCAATCCATCTCCCTCTCGAGATATCTCATCCCACCATTTTAAACTAATACTAATTAAATAGACTTTAAAAAAATGCTAACAGTCATTGACTCATCGATCCGCACGCGCGCGCGCGCGCACGCAGAGACGAAGGCACGGGGGAGCGTGGCGCGGACGTCGCCGGGGCGGGATCGAGGCGGAGCGCGCGCCGGCCGTCGCGCCCGGTGACTCGTGACCGCAGAGCGGCCGTGTCGGTCGTCACGTGCGCACGTGGATATCTCGGATCGGACACACACAAAATAATTTTCTTTTAAAGAAAAAGGTAGTTGTTTATTCTCCTCGTGATCCGTCGTCGATGGATCTCGACACGCTCTCCCCTCCCACGTGCGTCCACCGTCCAACCCAGCCCACATCTTCTTCCTCCTCTCTATATACACACACACATATAATATAATATGTTTTCCACCAGAAATTAATCCCAATGCCTGCTTGCATGTGCACGCATATGCATGCACGTACGTCCAATTTAATCACCCTTTTTTTATAAAAAAATTCATTTACCGTGTATTTTTGGTTTCCGAAGGTCAAACGCGACGCGGGGTTTGCTCTGCCTCTGCCGATTAATTTATTGTGTCGTGCGACCGCAAACCTCCTCAGCTTCAGCTTCAGCTTCAAGGATCGGTTCATTACGTTTACAAGTGTGTGTGTATATATATGGAAGGAAAAGGAAACGATGTTAGTTTTTTGTGGATTAAAAAGGAAAATATACACGGCATTATTAATGGTCGGTCAAAGACATGGTTACGAGCACTCGACGTGAAAAAGACAACCAGGCCACTCGACGACAGCTTTACTTAATAATTATATATCAATTTAATTGACGAATCACCGCATGATCGTTCTTCGTAAGTGGTTGGACCTCCTCCCTTATTATTTAATTCGCGCATCTCCCTCGGTTTTACGAACACGTCTGCGTTTATATCTATCTCGATGCGCGTGGGATCATGCCGCTCGTGTGCTTGAATTAATCCTCGGATTATGATCGCAAGATCGAACCATCGATCGATCGATCGATGATGTATGATGCCGAAGGATACTGACGGGGAAATCTGCGGCTTCCTCGTGAGATCGTCGTCGTACCCTGATCGACACATGTAGGCGTATGATTCCCAGAATGAATACAAATCGATGTGGGACTAAAATTTATTTCTCACCTAATCTATCGCACGACCTAATCCCACGGTCACCCCGACAAGGAATTAATGTCCGAATGTATAAAGGCGATCCAATTAGATTCCACCGTGACCGCTCAGCACTTCTTTTTTTTCATTTTCTCTTTGAATTAATTGACCGCTAAATGAATCAAAAACTCAATAGCTGGTGCATCGTTATCACCTTCGCACGGTTAGGTTTAACTTTTTTTAAATAAATAAAATTCCCTGCTTTCATCTCACGATAAATAAATCCGAAGACCGCGTCCGTCGTCGACGGGGTTGAAAAATAAAGGGCGGAGTAAATTGAGCGGAGAGGGATAAGCATACACGCAAGGAACAATAATTATGGTTTCCTCATAAGGTAGTCAATTAACGCAACAGCTGTCCTGCTCAGGAAAAGGCCTCACTTAACCATGCCCTACGTCGTTAGGTAATCTATTAATAAGATTTTAACTTCCCAAATTAAATATTAACTTTGGACTCTTCCTTACGACGTAGGAGGAGGGGTGTAGGGAGTACTCCTGTGACCTGACCTCTCATTTATGCTTGCATAAATTAATCCTTCCTTCCTTCGAGGTTCGTATTTTAATACCTGCATCCCTTCCTCTTCATCCTCCTCCTCTGCCTCCCTGCCGTTGTGTGTGCATGTATAAATAATTCTGGGGTTTTTATTTTTAACGGCTGGATTTGATCCCCGCCGTGGACGAGCGGCTGGCGGGCGAGCCCCCAAATTTATTTCGTCTAATTTACGTGGATAATTTTAGTCGGGAAGGGACGAGGAGGCGGGTGGGGTCCGGCTCCCCACTTGTGCTGACCTGTCGTTTGTCGCGACGGACGTGGCGGAGGAGATCGCGACAGAATGCCCGACAGCGGCGGGGCCCGCCCCCCCGTCTTATCCACCTGCCTTCCGACGCGTGGCGGCCGCGGATGATGCGTTTGTCGCGTACCTGTCGAAAGGCGACCAAATGAATAAATGATTATTTAAATCGAGAAGAATTTTATCCCCTCCCGCCTCCCGGTCCATTTCAGTTTTACCCTTATGGTATTGGAATTTTATAGCTCCCAGCCTCCGTCCGGCGTAAATAAAGCCACGGGGACCATAATCTAAATAAATAAAAATACAGGGACGTAGATACAAAATATAATTTATAAAAATCGAACATCGGCGCACGTTAGCGAGGGCGGCGCACGAAGAGAGGAGGAGGAGGAGGAGGAGCGCGGCATCGGCGGACGGCTGTCGGCCTCCGCCCCGGCCCGCTCCGCTGTTGCCGCCGCCTCCGCCGCGGCGGGATCCACCGGCCTCGTCGCCGAAGCCCTCGAACTGATCCGATCGCCGACTCACTCGCTGCCTCCTCTGCTAAGATGACGCCTTTGCCCCCCCCCCCACCACCCCCATAGGGGAGGGAAAAATAATTACTTATTATTTTAATGCGATCCCGTACTATGGATTGACTTAATTGGTCGCAAGTTGATAGTAATTTAAAACAAAAACATTGTTTGAAGATCCATCTATCTCGACGTAGATAAAAATATGTAAGTGCTCGAGCGATAAAAATATCCTCGTCTACCACGTAAGATGTCCTTCAATAATTAAGCATAGGAGGAGGTCCACAGCAACAATTCCCGTATCTTAAAATAATTAATTAAATACTCTGAAAACGAACTCCACAGTACCATCAATTAATCATTTAATTAATTCTATAACAAATACAGATATTTAACCCTCGTTCTTCTTCTAATTTTATTTATTGGATATTTTTTCTTTGTGAATAATAAGATGGCCCACGTGGATTGTAGGAGAAGAGTGAAAGGTGCGGTGACGATAATAGAGAGAGGTGAGGTCAGCATCGGACGGCCCACCTTCGCCCGTGAGGAAAGCAACAACAGCGACAGTGGAGGACCGAAGAGAAGAGCGAGGGCAAATTTGAGACGGGCATATATGGATTTTTAACTCATACGGTGCAATAAATTTACATTTCAAAAGCACAGCTCACTTTTTTTTCTCCCCCCACTAATTTTGGTAAAATCCGTCTGCGTCGTCAATAAATATCCGCAGATACATGAAATCGAACTCTTTTAATTTGTTTATATCCAGCGTACGTACCCGAACAAATTAAATTCCCCCCCCGGTTCATTGAATCCGCGACATCTCAACTAATTCAAACATTTTTCCTTTTTTTAAAAAAAAATAATCTAAATCATCGTTCAAATATATATTTTTCTATAAAAATCACCGTGAATAAACAAACAAACAAACAAATTCAGTGGCAGGGTCGTAAAATGGATGAGGAAGGCGAGGGCAACATGGGGAAGATCGGCGATTCCGCGTCTTCCGGATCGGTAAGGAAACGGCCGTGACGGCGTCGGAGTCGTCCGCGTCAGCGTCATGGAGGTTCCGGCATTGCAAGACGACGCTTTGAAATCCTCCGAACACCGGATCCGACTTGGGGCACAGTACCCACTACAGCGACCTCGGACTAATTAAAACCTCCTCATGGAATAGATATATTTTTGTTCTTATTATTATTATTTTATTTTGTTTCCCCAATAAATAAAGAATCAAAGTTCATGTAATTGTTCGAACTATTTTTAATTGGCAGGCCCCTACAATTGTATGATATAATACCTCATACCCCAAACCCTAATCCCCCTTCTCCATCCATTCCCACCGGCCTCGTTACCTCCTCACCGCAGCCGCAGCCCGCCTCTCCTCCTCCTCTACCGTCGGCGCCTGGCTAACTCCGGCGAGGATGGCGGCAGCTGTGCAGATAGTGGGAACCGCCGGCCCCCGCACCAGCAGGTCTTCGAGTCTTTGAAACTTGATCGCTGGGTCCCCGTTTCCTTCGTTTCAGGATTTGCCTCATCTTATTAGCCGTCCTCCTTTGCCGACGAGCTCGTACCTGTTTTTTATTCATAAAAAAATTATTATTATTATTTGGCGGTCATGCTGTGCTCTTTCAGTTCAGTTGGGATTATGGGTATCGAGGATGGAGAGGACGAGAGCTGTTTTGGTGGAAAAGATGTCCTTTTGGTTTTCTCGAGCTGGGTTTTTAGCGTTAGGGAGTAGAACAGGGTTTGATTGTATTTTCCCAAATATTCCAGTCCGGTTGGTATGATTGGACTTGTTCGATTTTGAGATCAGAGCAAGTTCGGAACGAGAAGAAAAATTTCAGATCTCAACTGCTTGCCGGTTGCATCAATTCTGCGGGGAGGAAGGTAGATGGTCAGTTTTCGGGTTCCTTTGTTTATAGTCGCATTTCCGTGTGAAAATTCCACTGAGATTGTCTGGATCTGTGACCTGCCAGGTTCGTGGTGCGTATCCCAACACCATTGCTATCCCTTGAGCTGATATCTTCTTACTGGCAAGAACATGAAGAACCGGATTGCGTGATAGGTGAGTATTGTTGTATAAATTATTTATTTACTGATATTTACTTCTGTTACGCGCAAAGGTCATCTTCTTTTTTCAATTTATCATATCAGAATTCTGTTTATCTCCACAGAGCTCTTCAGGCACTAGTCGGCTGCCGTTTTCCAGCATTTGACGAATCCATGAAGGAGCCATCGATGAAGGACAGAGAAAAGTGCGTGGATTCCCAGCTCTGGCATGCCTGCGCTGGTGGAATGGTTCAGATGCCGGCCGTCAACTCCAGGGTCTACTACTTCCCCCAGGGTCACGCTGAGCATGCTCAAGGGATTGTGGACTTCGGGACCTCGCGGAGAATACCGCCTTTCGTACTGTGCCGTGTGGCTGCAGTGAAGTTCATGGCTGATCAAGAGACCGATGAGGTATTTGCCAAGATCCAGCTGGACCCCATCAGAAGCAGCGAGCTGGACTACGGCGAAGATGACGGATTAGGTCTTGGCATCAGCGGGTTCGATGCACCGGAGAAGCCGGCTTCTTTTGCCAAGACGTTGACCCAATCGGATGCTAACAATGGTGGTGGATTCTCTGTCCCTCGATACTGCGCCGAGACCATCTTCCCCAGGTTGGACTACTCGGCGGACCCTCCTGTACAGACTGTGATTGCTAAGGATGTACATGGCGAGGCGTGGAAGTTTAGGCATATATACAGAGGTACGCCCCGTCGCCACCTGCTCACCACGGGATGGAGTAATTTTGTGAATCAGAAGAAGCTCGTGGCCGGTGATTCCATTGTGTTTCTTAGAGCGGAAAATGGGGATCTATGTGTTGGTATCCGACGAGCCAGAAGAGGTGGAGTTGGTGATGGCCCCGAGGTTCGGTCAGGGTGGAATCCCCCTGGTGGAAATGGTGAATCCAGCTATGGCGGTTTCTCTGTATTCCTGAGGGAGGAAGAGAGTAAATTGATGAGAGGTAATAGTGGCAATTTTGGTTCTGGCGGGGGAATGAGGGGAAGGGGTCGGGTAAGGCCAGAATCTGTCATCGAGGCATCAACTCTTGCTGCAAGCGGGCAACCTTTTGAAGTTGTGTACTACCCAAGAGCCAGTACGCCGGAGTTTTGTGTAAAGGTTGGAGCAGTAAAGGCAGCAACGAGGATCCAGTGGTTTCCGGGGATGAGATTTAAGATGGCCTTTGAAACTGAGGATTCTTCTAGGATTAGCTGGTTCATGGGGACTATATCTTCAGTTCAGGTTGCAGATCCCATAAGATGGCCTAATTCTCCATGGAGACTTCTTCAGGTATCCTTTCTTATGCAGAACGTATCTTTTTATTTTTTAAATGCGCAATTTTAGTCTTTTTACATGATTTATTTCTTTTGGCCTTTTATATCAGTAGCGAACGCAAAAGGACAATTCCTGTTTCATTTTTTCTTTTCAGTTTCACATTTACTGTTTAATGTTTAAAAAAAAAAAGTTGCTTGTATGGAGAGTACTTGTGATGACTGTTTACCACCAGTTAAATGCATCTCTTTGACTTATGGATTAGTATAAGATTTGTCTCCTTCTTCAGTCACCTAGAATTTTGTTATTTCCTACCATTTATTGACATTACAATAGCGTTGTTTTACCATGATGATACAGAGCTTTGATGCTTTCGATCTTCAACTTCAAATTTGAAAATAATGGGTTTCTCTTATTTGGAAATAACTCTTTATCTCATGAATAGTTGGAGGGTCTACGTCTATAGGTTTGGCAAACGAGAAATGATACTTGATAATGGTCTATCCTTTTGCGAGACTGCCAAATGTTGGCCTTAAGTCCTAACTATGGTATGCATTTGCGGCCACAAATATTCCCTAGAAACCTGAAACCAGGTTGCTTGATTCGGTCAAACTGTGGATGCTTAGTTGAAAATTTTGATCTGCATTGACAAGTGTCTCCTTCTTGGTGAGTAAACGCTAGCCAACTTCTCTTTGCTTTTCTTGAACGAACTTCTCGTTGCTTTTATGGACACCTTTTATATGCCCACTTGTATGACGTTTCCATTTTAAAAAAATATAAATCCATCGAAATGGTTTTTGTAGGTGACATGGGACGAACCGGACCTCTTACAAAATGTCAAGCGTGTTAGTCCATGGCTGGTTGAGGTGGTTTCAAACATGCCAGCCATACATCTTGCACATCTCTCACCACCTCGGAAGAAACCACGGATTCCTCAACATCCTGATTTTCCCTTTGAAGGTCAATTTCGGAATCCAGTGGTCCCCGGAAACCCCCTCCTACCCAGGGACAGCCCCTTTTGCTGTTTCTCTGACAGCGCTCCTGCAGGCATACAGGGAGCCAGGCATGCACAGTTTGGTCTATGTTTACCAGATCTCCACATCAACAAAATGCAGACGGGTCTGTTCCATACTGGGTTTCACCGGCTTGATCATACCACTCAACCCTCGAGGATTTCTACTGGGGTTATTGTTGGCAATCCAACTATTCATGACAATGTGTCTTGTTTGCTAACTATCGGTCATCCTTCTGAGAGTCCGACGGGATCATGCAAGGGAAAACCACCACAGCTGATGCTTTTTGGTCAACCAATACTCACTGAACAACAGGTATCTTTGAGCAAATCTGAGAATACAATTTCTCATGGTGCTACTGCAAACAGCTCATCAGATGGGAATCTTGAGAAGTCAGTGAACGCGTGTGATGCTTTTGGATCTGAAATATGTCGGAAGGGTCCTCTTGATATATTCCCATGTCATAGTGATCATCGAGTTTTGGAGCTCAGTCTCGAGACTGGCCATTGTAAGGTGTTTATGGAATCGGAGGATGTCGGTCGTACACTTGACCTCTCCGTCTTTGGCTCATACGAGGAGCTATATGGGAGGCTTGCTGACATGTTTGGAATTAAAAAATCAGAAATGACCAGTCATGTACTTTACAAGGATGCAGCTGGCGCAGTAAAACACACCGGAGACGAACCTTTCAGGTTGGGAACTTGATTAGAGTTTTTAACATTCTGCAGAAGATTGTCCATGAATTACACCATACTTGGAAATTTTTGTGGTGGCCTTTTTTCTATTACCTGAATTTGGCAGCTTCCGAAAATGCTTTCTTCCTTAGTCCATACTAACTTTATATCCGTGAGATTTCGTTCAACTTTGGAAGAGTAACAAGTAATTTGGTAATATCACTCTAGTTATTTACCCTCTTTAATTTGTCATGTTTTTTGCTTTTGGTGTGTTATTCTTCGTGTGTTTTTTTTCTTCCTTTGCCGAGACTTGGCACGAACTAATTCTTAAAAAATCTTCCTCTATTGCAGTGACTTCATGAAAACAGCCAGGAGACTGACAATAATAACTGATTCAGGAAGTGACAACTTGGCGAGGTAGGGGAATGCAACGAGCACGGCTATGTGATGAGTCAAGAAGCAATATGCGGAAGAGATCTCGACCAAGGAGGGTGTTAAAGCCTTTGCTCAGACACGGTTGCATTTTCTTTCTACCGATATTAACTATGTGATACAAACAATTTGAGCCTCGTTGGGTATTGGAGGACTCAACGATCTCAGACATTACACACCTCCTACGTATCAGTTGCGTGCAGTTACACATCCCGTCTCTGCACCGCTTGTTCCATGTTGACCTGACCAAATCAGCATCTTGTTTCTTCTGAAAGTGCCAAAAACACTGGCATTGTGCTCCCAAAGCTGGTTTTCCATCAAGTTCTTTTAGCTACAGGATTGGTATTCTATTCTTGCCAGAAATTGCTGAGGGGTGCAGAAGGTTCACAAGTTCAGCTGCTTTGTGCATTTTTTACCCTTTTTTACAGTTGTGCAGAGGGATGCAAGTGTATAGCTACTTGAGCCTAATATTAAGTCAACCACAAGGGTGGGGTTGGAGTTAACCTGGTTGATGTTGAATGTCTGTTGTATTCTAAACTGTGTTTTCTACACTCCTATAGTGAAAGATGTCGATTGTTGAAAGTTGGTTCTTCTTTGCTTGAATATGAACTGGCATTCATCAGTTCAAACTTGAATCTTAATTGTTTATTATCCGAGTGGGTGTGTCGTTGATTTTCCTGATAATGATGTCTTATCCTATTTCTAGTCAACAACCAGCATAGCAGGTCATAAATGTGAACAGATAAGTCCATGCAAACCATAAACTAGTATTTGATGATGGATTTACCCCCGACAACTAAATAGTTGGCTCAACTAATGATGCTCTGTCTCACATTTTCTTTTTCTTTTTCTTTTTTCTTTTATTTTATCTTTCCCTTTCCCTTTCCCTTCATTTTTTAGGCTAGCGGATCTTTCTTAACTTAATTTTATACATCGAAGTTATTGGTACTGTTGTGAGTCCAGACATTATCTTCACTTCATACAAGTAGATCCAGTCTGTGAGAAGGAATCAGCTTGCTGCTGACTTGACACCATGCCAAGCATGATCAAATTGTGGACCACTTTGAGCTCCCATCAGCTGATGTTTTTCCTCTCTCTTTTTTCCCTTCTTTTTTCTTGGATTGATTATATAATAATGGATGCCTGGAATTGGATTCCTTTTCTCTCTACAGGCTACTGAACAAAATATTGAGACAGACATTCCTGCAGCAAGAAAGGGAGAAAGGACAGGGATGTCCGTGCAAGCCAGTGGAGAAGCGTCAGTCCTACCATGAACATGAACATGATGACGGGAGGAGCACAAATTAATGTCATGTCTGTGGACCCTGTAATTTGAGTTGTTTTGCCCTCCCTTAATGATCTGCGGGAACACTGTTGAATCTACCAACAAGGAGGGAAAATCCCCATAATTAATACTTTGATTGTTCTATAGACGGGCAGCAGGACAATTTCCCAGCTCTAACTCCAACTGTGTGGCCTTTTTCATTTATTGTCTTAATTTTGCACAGCCATTGCAACTTGACTGATTCCTTGTGCGTATCTAACTCACTGTTGTGAAACATATCTCGAAGATTTAATGGACTTCATTTGACACATGGGGCTACGATGTAGATGTGTTGTTGAGGTCAACACATCCAACTCTCAGATGAACAACTTTACTTCCACTGTCCTCCTTTTCTTTAAAAGAACGCTTATTTTCTACTGTTTAAATAAATTTTAGGCCCCCTTAATTCTGGCTATCCGTACCTTTTGAACCGGAACTGGAAGGACTTTTTCTTCCTGGAGGATTTTTGATGTAGTAGAAAAACAAGCCACCAAGACAAGACATGAAAAAGAAAAAAGAAAAGGTGAAATGAAGGAGAAAGTCAATTAATAGAATGCGGTAAGACTTAATGAATATATCTATCCTACCAATAAATAGGAACTCGATTCTTATCAAATATTTTGATTTTTTTTTTTTTTTTATTTTCATGAGTTTGAATCTATAAACTCCAGATAGTTAAGTAATCGATGGGTGAAATGAATGGGTGGATCAGGTTAGTAAAGAAATGTAGGCAGCCCAAGTTAAAGAGTATTCGCCATCTGGGCTTGAAATAAATACATACTTCATCGGTTGCTAATGATGTAGAAGAAGATATCAATCGACCTCTGGCTTCAGTTAATTAAATTATTAAGCAGATGGGTTGGGCTTTTTGTTACTGAGAGAATTCGCAATATAAAAATAATGAATGCATTCGGAAGAGAATCGACAATTAATAAAATGATAAAAAGTAGCACCGAGCAGTAGAACATATCGGATGCTCCTATTCAAAGTAAAATGTATATATAAAAAAGGAGAATTGACGATTGAAAGCTGAACCAAATCGATATAGTCGGATCAATTTACATCCCTTTAGTTTGCTGGCAAAACATCTTTGAATGCTTTGGCTTTACATCATCAGGAACGAAAATGGATCGCCCAACTTAAGCCACCCTGCCTTGATGATTGAAAGAATCATTCATCCCACTGAAAACAATTTAATATTCTATCTGTTTATCCAATCATGTCCTCACAATAAACAAAGCTACAGCCTATACACTATGTATATATATATAATAAGAACAGGAACTCGTCAAGTGTCATCATCCTAAAGTTAAGCTCGCTCTGTCAGTTTTATATGTGCGTATATGTTTATCTAGCATATCAGAACAAAACTGGTGAGTTGTGACGGAACAGTGAGAATTATTCTGTCTTTGAGACAAATCTCCCAATATCTCAGAGAATCTAAGTAAGTGTAGTTTAATCGCAAAGTTAAACAGGAGCAGTAGCTCCTTTGAAATGCTTTTTTAAGTTTTATATATTGTTTTAGTTTGGGGTTGGTCCGGCTAAAAAGATTGCAATTGTCCGACTCTGTCCGACCTACTTTGCTTTTGGACTTTTGGAAATGAGGTCAAGTTTTGTGCGAGCCATGTGGAAAGAGAATGGGAAGTTTGCTGAAGAATATATCAAGATTAAGGGAAAAAAAGAGTAAAGGTTAGGGAAGGAGTGTGTTCAATAATCAAAGGCAAAGTAAGAGATGTAGGCTGGAAAAAAAAAAGGGGGCGGCGGAGCAAAATTATAAACCTTTTAAATTTAATCTTACACTGATAAGTTGTACAGAATGGGTGACAAGACATGGCGTCACGGCCCACACTTGTGTGACACTCCAGAGCAGGCATGGATGCTCCCCACCCCACCATGTTGGAAATTGAACTTGATTTGATAATATAAATGTTTGTAGTGTTTTTATTCACCACCCATCGAGCTAGCTAGCGATGCAGTAATAGGAAAGGAAAAAAAAAGTTTCATATGTAGTGTTTACTTAGCAGGTGGATCTATCCATCCCCATCCCCCCTGCAGGATACAATAAAACAATTTGAAAGAAACTGCAGTACTGCTGCCAAGAGTGAAGGAGGAGGAGCAGCAGCAGTACAGTAAGAAGCTGCAAAGGAAAACGAAACCTACACCATCAAGATCACTTGGTCTTGGATCTCCTCCTCAGAAGCAGCACCATATATATCCATCTCCCTCTCACCAATTGTTGGAATCTTGTTGGCAAAGGCAGTTTGAGAAAATGCCACAGAGATCCAACCAAGTCACAGTCACTCACTCTGCATCCACATCTCTCTATATGTATATAGATGTATATGCACCAAAGATCATGCTTCCATCCAGGTTTGACTCACTCGGTACTCTTCCTCTCTTACGGCAGAAGCTTGAGTCTCCAACAATCCTTTGGGCCATAACATTATTTTGATGGATGATAAGGTGCGGAAGATCTTCCTCATGATGATGTAAAAATAGATGAGGGGGTTGCATATGTTTACTGAAAAATGAAGGGTGTATATGCAGTTAAGTATCCTTTTAAAAAATATATTAAAATCACTATTTTGGAGTCACAGAAAAGGTTAATACTTGTTGATTATTAATATTATTATTTGGGGAATTTGTAAATAAGAAGGAAATAGGAATATAAATTACCAATGAATGTTGCAGGAGAAGACTCACTGCTGCTGCTGCTGCTGCTTTTACTCATCTCCCTCTCTCTCTCACTGGCTACTGTGTTCAATTCAGCCAAGTACTCTCCCCATTTGGGAGAAAAGGGCCAGAGAGCTGCCGAGCTGCTGCCTCTCTGCTGCGTCTCCTCTTTAAAGTTGTCAGCTTGCCACCACCTACCAATCCTCCCCCCTCCGCTCCTCTCTTTCCCTGCTCCCTCTTTCCTCGGAAGACCTAATTTTTTTTCCTACTCTTCTCGGCCTCCTCGTTCTGGCTCTTCCAAATGATGCGAACGGTGAGGGTTTTGGCTTCCCTCCCTCCCGATCTCAAGCCAACAGCTGGGTAGTGGAGTTCGGGGTAGAAAGCTCGGATCTTGATGGGCCGCAACGATCCGGAGGATACGAGGCTGTGAAGTCATTTGTGGGTTTTAGGTTCCAGTGCTTCTTCTTTACATTTTGGAGGATTTTTTTTTCTTATTTTGTTTTGCTTCGTCTTCTTCTTCTTCTGGGGGGGGGGGGTGAGATTGTGTTCGCTTTGGTTTCTGAACCTTTTTTAATAGCTCCGGTCCAAAATATGGCCTTGCCGACCTGAGCTTTGATGCTTTAGGGAGATTTCTGGAGTCAATTTTGTGGTGGTTTGAGCTTTGCTGTCGTTTGCTTTGGATTTCTTTTTCTTTTTCTGGAGGAGGACAGGGATTTCTGTTAGGAAAGTGTTCTCCTTTCGGCCTTTTGAAGTTATTTAAGGAAGGTTGTTTAAACTCGTAAAAGCCATAAAAAACGCCAACATCTGAACCGCTCTCCTTCCTTCCTTGCTTCCCCCTTTGGAGATTAGAATCTTTATCCTTGCCCCTAGTTATTGCAATCACAGCTCCAGCGTTCCTTAGGATAATCTTAGGGCCAAAGCAAAGGTAGAAAAGAAGAGGGAGCAAAAGAGAAAGGTAAAGGAGGGTGACAAGTGGTTTGAAGTTTAAACCCATCTCTCCGCCTTCCCGTTTGGGTCGTTCTGGATCCGTGAAGGAGAAATGGCGGCGGCGGTGGCTGTGCGAGGTGGGGGAATGGAGAAGCAGCAGCCCATGGACAACGGGAAGTATGTGAGGTACACAGCTGAGCAGGTGGAGGCACTCGAGCGGGTGTATGCTGAGTGCCCGAAGCCGAGCTCAATGCGACGACAGCAACTGATCCGCGAGTGCCCAATATTAGCGAATATTGAGCCCAAACAGATCAAAGTATGGTTTCAAAATAGAAGGTACGAGCTTGTGAAAGAACATCTGTTGCTGAGGAGGATATGACTAATTGAGTTACTGTGTTCATCTTGAATCGTTTCTGTTTTATTTTGATATCAGAATTCTCCACTTATTTCAGTAACTCTTATTCACGCAAGGACTGCTTGCTTTTTCAGTCATGATGCAATTTCATTTTTCTCTCATAACATCATAAGGCACGGCACATCCTAAATGGTAGCTTCAAAATGCACTTAAAAATCTATTAGTAAAACCGCAGTATGAAAAGCATTATTAGATAAAATAGATACCTGAGGTTCCTTGATCACTTATTCTACTCTGGAAACCTCCATTCACATATAGTGCACCTAGTAGAGCTGAACGCTAGCTTGCATTTTTTTTTTTTCCTTTTGTTCTCTACATAGGATTATAGAAATTAGTGAGATGGTTCCTTCCTTTTATGGGCTTGCGTGACGTTGCTAGATTTTGTTGGTTCCATAAGCATATTGAAGGAAACTATCAAAGACTATGGGCTTATTTCAAGATTTAGCAGGATTCCTAGACTCATTTGTTTATATATACATACATATTTTCTCAAGCAATTGTCCATGTCAGGTATGAATCTTTCAACTGCCATTCCCCACCATCAATCATGCATAAGTAGACAGATCAGTGCCTGAAATTTCACTTCAAACTTAGTTTCTTTCTGAAATTTATGTGACACAAAGAAGCTCTGACTCCTTTTCTTTCAGGTGCCGTGAGAAGCAAAGGAAGGAGGCTTCTCGCTTACAGGCCGTCAACAGAAAGTTAACAGCAATGAACAAGCTTTTGATGGAAGAAAATGAACGGCTTCAGAAGCAGGTCACACAACTGGTTCATGAAAATGCAATAATGCGGCAACAGCTACAAAATGTAGGTTTCTAAGTTTGAATATATTTTGTTTTTTGTTTTTGCATCTCCTTGAACTGGTAAAGAATAGGCTGTATTCAGTTATAGTAGAGGGATTTCCACTCTATCCTTACAGTGCATATCCCAGCAGACTTGCCTTAATGAAATCTATTACTCCATTAATTATTCTTTTTTCTGGCAGAGAAATACAATTAAAGACAAATGTACAAACAGTCCGATTCTTATCAGGAAAAATGTGGACTAATTTCTTCTTCATGTTTTTTTTGTAGGTTTCATTGGCTAATGATACAAGCTGTGAATCGGTTGTGACCACCCCTCAAAATCCTTTAAGGGATGCTGATAATCCTGCTGGGTATAGTCCATTCTAGTTTCTAGTTAAAGGAAGAATAAGAGCATCATTGCTATTGTTTTTTCTTCTAAGCCAGTTGATCAAGTGTATTTAAATTTTGAATCATTCCCCTTTCGTAATTTGCATGTTCAATCATCCCCTGTCATAGACTTTTATCCATAGCCGAGGAGGCCTTGGCAGAGTTCCTTTCAAAAGCTACAGGGACAGCTATTGATTGGGTCCAGATGCCTGGGATGAAGGTAACAAAATTTTATAGCAACATTACTCACGTTTTTGATCTTTTACATTTGTTTCTGCTGAGGCTGAAATGCCTCTACTTGTTTTTATACATTTATAGCAACATTATCCTTTTTTCACATAGGGATGGAAGCAAATTATACTAAAGTCTTGAATCTTCTTTTGAACAGCCTGGTCCGGATTCAATTGGTATTGTCGCTATTTCACATAATTCCAGTGGGGTGGCAGCACGAGCCTGTGGTCTAGTAAACTTAGAACCAACAAAGGCAAGCTCATCTCTTGTGAACTGGAACACCCTAATCATCTAAGGCAAAGGGACTCAGAGTGGTTAGAATGACTTGTTTCTCATCTTGTAATATGGTTATATTTTGAGATGAAGACAGCCACTAACAAAACATTGCTGATATGATATTTTCTTTTAGCTGTTTCATCTCTTTATGGCAGTCATCTTCCTATAACTAATTTTCCAGGATAAGAGTTATATGGAGTTAAACACTTATCCAACACATTTTTCTCTCTGAACTATCTCTTTCCTTACGCTTAAAATTGACAGATTGCAGAGATTATCAAAGATAAGCCATCTTGGTTTCGTGACTGTCGTAATCTAGAAGTCTTCACCATGTTTCCAGCTGGAAATGGAGGATCTATTGAACTTGTGCACATGCAGGTGAGGATATAAATGACCCCCATTTCCTATTTGGAACTTAATTTTAACCTCATTCAAGATCATTATGTTTTGGTATAGATGTATGCTCCAACAACGTTAGCTCCAGGACGTGACTTTTGGACTCTCAGGTATACAACAAGCCTAGAAGATGGCAGTCTTGTGGTATGCTCTGCAACCTGTTCTGAACATGTAGTTTCATTTGGCACATTGAACTTCAGTTATTTTGATTGCTATAATTTTCTATCCTCAAGATTTGTGAGAGATCTTTAAGTGGTTCCGGAAGTGGCCCCAATGCAACTACTGGCGACCAATTTGTAAGAGCTAAGATTCTTCCAAGTGGTTGTTTAATTCGGCCATGTGACGGTGGTGGCTCAATCGTGCACATAGTTGACCACTTGAATCTTGAGGTATGTTTCTGGGAAATTATATTTTTATAATTGAATCTCACTCTGGAAAAGAGCCTTGACCACAATTTCGTTTCTTCTTTAGGCATGGGGTGTTCCAGAAGTACTACGACCACTGTACGAGTCACCAAGAGTTGTGGCTCAGAAAATGACAATAGCGGTAGGTATTTGTAGGTTATACCATCATCTTCAAGGACCACATAGCTAGTGCTGCTGTGTCATCATGTTTGGTTCTTCTTTAGGAAGGGAATAAATTAATTAGTTTTATCTTTCAAGGCACTTCGTCATATTAGGCAAATATCACAAGAAACAACTGGTGAAGTAGTATATGCATCTGGTAGGCAGCCTGCTATTCTCCGGACTTTTAGCCAGCGATTGAGCAGGTATGTTTTGTGATGTTGAATCATACTTTTGAAATGGGAGAAAAAGCAGAATTGTGCAGGCTTTTATGAATTTGGACATTGTTTTATATCAACTCAAATTCATCTATTCCGCACATCCATGTTTTTATTCTCACATCATTTTTTCTTTATGTTATGATAGAGGTTTTAATGATGCCATCAATGGTTTCAATGAAGATGGTTGGTCACTTGTTGGGAGTGATGGCATGGATGACATAGTAATTGCTATAAACTCAACAAAGAAAACTGGCGCTCATGCCAGTTCTAATGCTTTTTCAGCAGCTGGAGGTATCATTTGTGCTAAGGCATCAATGCTACTTCAAGTGAGTTCCAAACTTGATCATTATGGTAGTCTCCTATTATAAGTTCTGGTTTACTTGATCTTAGGATCTGGCGCATATTGTTTCTAATGCTGCTATTGTCATGAAATAAATTATTCTCTAATGTTTTTCCAGTAGGCATTGTCAAAACTTATGTAGTCAATAGGTTATGATTCTTCTCTGGCAAGTGGTTGTATTAAGAGAGGGATTTCATACACCCACATCTTTCAATGTGGTTTGGAGGTTTCATACAAGGAATTGGGGTCATGAAATATATACCATGGATTTTTTTAATTTATTGTTTGCATTTTGCTATTGGAACTATATAAGATTTGGATCTATCTGTTCGTGCACTTCCACCTCTTGGCATTTTGATTTTCCCGAAAGTACACATGTTGGAATTTATCAGACTGGTGTAAACTAGTTTATACGACTACAAATGTCCTAGTTAGTATGGTTACTGTGGTACTCAGATGCTAAAATGAATAGCTTTTACTCTGATCTTGAGAAACATTAAGCAGTGTTTTTTAATACAGTTGTGGCATCCACATTGAATCCATAAGATCAGTATGTACTTTATAGTACTCTAGGTGTTACTAGTTTGGATGGTGGTGGTACTAATATGCCTCAATTCACCCATGAAACTATTGCACATTTATATAAAATTTTGATCTTTTAGGTATATATGGTATGCGACCATTTAATATGATTCCATCATATACCACAATATTTGAGAATGTTGGAAGGTTTCATTTTTTTGTTCTCTTAGTTGAACTTGTTGCTAATATTATTTTTGTCACTTTTGTAGAGTGTTCCACCAGCATTACTGGTGAGGTTTCTGAGGGAACACCGGTCCGAATGGGCTGACTACAATATAGATGCATATTCTGCAGCATCCTTAAAAGCTGGAGTATGTTCCTTTCCTGGATTGAGGCCCACCAGATTTTCTGGAAGTCAGATCATTATGCCACTTGCTCATACAATTGAGAACGAGGAGGTATACTTCCTTATCTCCTACTTTGCATTCGTTTCACTAATCTGAAATGGTATGATAATCATCCAAAAGGTGGATGAGGAAACAACTGCAGAACATTTAAGTGAAACACAAATCAAACTAATCAGAAATGTTACAATAAATCATCCAAAAGGTGGATGTGGAAACAACTGCAGAACATTTAAGTGAAACACAAACCAAACTAATCAGAAATGTTACAATAAATCATCCAAAAGGTGGATGTGGAAACAACTGCAGAACATTTAAGTGAAACACAAACCAAACTAATCAGAAATGTTACAATAAATCATCCAAAAGGTGGATGTGGAAACAACTGCAGAACATTTAAATAAAACACAAACCAAAAATAGATGGAAATAAACAAAGGGGAATACAGTCCATTTGCTATGGTCCCCCCCCAATGAAACTCGAATCTTTCTGTTACAGTCCTTTTATCCTACTAGTTCCCTCGTTAGTGCCTTTCTGTTACTAGAATTTAACTTTTTGTTAAATTTTATTATTATAATGCTGCATTTGCATATCTACTTATTTCCTACCTGTTCCCATGTTTGTCTTTATAGTGCGCTTAGAATATACATTTTGTTAAGTGAAACTGCTGTAAGGATTCATTTCTTGCACACCCAGTCAGACATCAAACCTGACAATGTCGCTGTATATTAGACTGGTAATCTGCAGGTTTATTTCTTTGTATTTTTTCTCCAATTTTTTTTTGGTTGAAAAAATTGCAGTGTCTTGAAGTGGTTCGACTTGAAGGCCAGGCTCTTAATCAAGATGGAACTGTCTTATCTAGGGATATTCATCTCCTACAGGTATCAAATATTTATTGCCCTGAAAAGCACTACAGGAATCTCCTTGTTTAATATTAGCAAATATGATTAAGGTGGGTTATGTTCTTTCTTTCATATTATGGTATAACAAAGAAAGGACTGGACATTGGTTCTAAGCCACTTGTGCATCTCTGGATGGTTGCAAAACCTGGAATTTTGTGACTGGAATAAAATCTAGCTTATCTATGTTGATTTCCTGCGGTTTGGAACTTATTTGATTCCTGACTAGGTGCAGCATACATCATGCAAATTTAACTGGATTGGATATATATGATATGATAATGAATGTTCTGAAGACCTTGGGAAAAATTGTACACGTGAAATTGAAACCATTAAATGCCATTCTTTGAACAGATTTGTAGATTCAGAACCAAATGGTTTCAAATTACTAATACTCCAGCTTAGACAAAAACTACGAAATTTCCATCACACTAGGATATATGCAACTTGCTGTTTCTTTATCTTGTGTAGCTACGGCACTTGCACAACTATCTTATCAGCCGTGATGATTGCTTTCTAATCTTTTCTGCTGGTAAATTTTGTTTTGCTATCTTGTATATGACTCGTTTACCTTCTTTGTGTTCATATTTGCAGCTTTGCTGTGGAATAGATGAAAATTCCCTGGGAGCCTGCTTCCAGCTTGTGTTTGCACCAATTGATGAACTTTTTCCTGATGATGCACCCCTCCTGCCTTCTGGCTTCCGAGTTATCCCATTGGATGTGAAAACAGTTAAGCATTTTGAAATAGTTTGACTTAGCTTTTCTTCCCTCCATGCGATAATTCTAGATGCTTGATTTCATTAGTAAATGCACACAACAATCACTTTACTTGTTTCTTGGCTCTTGTTTGTCATGTTATTCTCATTTTTGCTATTTTGGCCTGCAACTTTATCTTGATGTACTGTACAAACTCGATGTTTTCTTGCAAAAAATTCATAATGAACTGTTTCATTTATCCATTATACACATATTTGAAAATGCAGAATGGTCTATCATCCACTCGGACATTGGATCTTGCATCCAGCCTTGATGTAGGCACGGCTCTAAACCGATCTGCTGGAGAAACCTCTATCGACAATCTTCGTTCGGTCTTGACGATTGCCTTTCAGTTTCCTTATGAAGCACATCTCCAGGATAGTATTGCTGCTATGGCTAGACAGTATGTACGGAGCATTGTGTCAGCTGTGCAGAGGGTCTCAATGGCAATAACTCGATCAAAACCTGGGAATGCTATTGGCCAGAAACTAGTTCCTGGCTCCCCTGAAGCTGTCACCCTTGCTCGCTGGATCTGTCAGAGTTACAAGTACGTTAAAGCAGACTCTTGTATATATGTATTATATATATATATATATATATATAGCTTGATCAAGCTCGTAGTGAAATAGTTCATGTTCTCATCTGTTGTCCCTACCAAGTATCGTCTTATTTTAAGGAACATATATTGAAGTTCTAACCATACGTGTGGATATCCCAAGGTTGGAGGATATTGAACTAAGACTAAGACTAATAGGATGTTTGGATTCAGTTATAGAATCAATCAGCCAGCCCTTTATGCTCGTTGTCGTTAGTGAATAGCCTCATCTGTGTCCAAGCCCCTCAGAGCACCCTTTCCTTCTTTAAAAATGTTTTAAGTTTATCCGTTGCTATTTCATGTCTCTTCGAGTATAATTAGTGAATTATATCATCAACTGTGTATTTTGAACTGGGAGGTTTATATTCTCTTACAGTTTTACTAACTTTCTTCGCTTGTAGTTACTTTCTGGGGATAGATTTGCTGAGATTGGATGGTGAAGCTCAGGAGTCCATGTTGAAAACTCTGTGGCATCATCAGGATGCTATTTTATGCTGCTCCTTTGAGGTATGCAAAAATGATAAATATTCTGGGGGTTGAACAGAATGGTTTTTGGTGATTTTTTATCCTTACAATCGTTGCTAGAAAACTTTGACTCAACAAATGGCTCATGAGCAATCAATTCGTTTTCCATTTTAGTAGTCAATACTAGTTGGAGATTAGTGTCTATATACAAATCCCCTGCTTACTATGCTTTTAGCTTCAATAACTAGGTTATTCATTGCCCCGATCAATCGAGTACATGAAGCCTCATTCACCGGGTGGTAAAAGTTTAGTGTTCCGGGACTCGTTCTGTCGTTCTTATCGCTGTATCATCTGTTACGATAAGAAAATTGTGATCTAATAAAACACTAGAACAGGCATCCGTCATACACTTGGAATCTTTTTTTTTTCACTTGTAGAAACATTCCTGGTCTGTTTTCATTGATCATTTATGTACGTACCTACACAAATCTTCCAGATGCAACCAGTGTTCAGCTTCGCCAACCAGGCTGGGCTTGATATGCTAGAGACAACCTTGGTGGCCCTTCAGGACATCACTCTCGATAAGATCTTCGATGAAGCAGGCCGCAAGGAACTCCACGCTGAGCTTCCCAAGTTGATGGAACAGGTATATCTGGCTCCTGTAATGTAATTGAAGAACCATCTAAATGCTCAGGATTTGTCCTAAGAAGAAGAAGTAAGACTTGTTTGCAACACCGCACTCTTTTCCTCTGTGGACTGACCTTCACTATCCATTTATCGAATAATTTTGATGGAAATGCTGTTTAGTTTCGATACGAGGAATCTACCAACTGACACTTAAACTCTGGCCCTTTCAACTTCAGGGTTATCTGTATATTCCGGCCGGGACATGTCTCTCGGGGATGGGTCGACATGTGACGTTCGAGCAGGCGATCGTGTGGAAGGTTCTCGGCGAAGACAGCAGCAGCGTTCACTGCCTCGCCTTATGTTTTGTCAACTGGTCCTTCTTATGACCACCAACCACCATTAGAGGAGTATTATTGATGCGTAGGTCCAGGGTTTGTAAGGAGACCCCAAATTTTTGGTTAACTTGGGAGTGCTTGTGTGTTCTAGTTGGCCTTTAGGAGACGCAAGCCATGGACGCTCAAAAAATTTGTCAATAAGTATTGACTACTGGAGGATCCCTTTTGCTCAACGTTCTTTTTTGTTGAAATAGAATGGAAAAGTTTCTTCTGCCTTAACTTAGTTTAATTATCCATGAGCAATCAATTCATAGGATCATTAGGATTAAATTTTAATATCAAAAAAATTATAAATAAATTATGGGGGATAAGCTGAGATGAAGTTTTAAGATCATATTATGTGAGGTCGAATTTTTTTTCTTCTTTTCCAACTTCTATCTATAATTATGCAAGTATAAACATTTTGTAATCCATCGTCTGCTTGGCTTTTAGGAGGAGAAAAGGTGATAGGATTGATGATGTGTGTTGTGTGATAAGCAATATCTACCTACTAATAGTAATAGAATCGTTTGTGGTTGTGAGCACGACAAAATCTAGCGGTGGATTCTTTTTGGATGTCCATACTTTGTTTACACACAAACAACCGCACTTTGCTTTGCTGTTGGATTACTTTGGCTTCGTACGGCCATCGCAATCAATCATGGCCATGGGGGTTTGCCAAAGTGGAGAATCCAATGATCCGCTTTGGTGCAACCAAATGCATTATTATTAATTTAACATTGGACCTCACCAATCTGAAAAGGAGGAAAGAAATATATATATATATTCTCAGTTATCTAGAATTTCTCTCAAAAGGGTAAGAATTAACAAGCTCATAAAAATTATTAAAAAAAATCTTTAAATCAGCACTTCACATCCTATCATCTTGTTAGTGCACGAGGATCCCAGGAGAAGAAGAAAGAGTAGAAACCCTCCACATTCCTTGAACCCTACCGAGCCTGCTCTGCACCCACCACACCACATGTACAAACCCTACACCGAAGGCAAGATTCTAGATAAGATACCCATGTCTCCCAAGTGTAGGAACCACCATTGATTGCAGGACACTGGTTGCTGTAGCAGCAGCCACCCTTTACCTTGGTCCTTCGCACCACCTTTTAGTCCCCCATTCCCACTCTCCCACTGACATCATTTCATTAGCAAGAAAATAAAAAAAAAAGGAAGAAAGCGATTTCACAGATATGCAGCTGCCTTTTTTTCCTTCCTCAAGAGCATACAGACTTCAGCAGATATCTTAAAGAAGGGCTCCTCTTTAATGTTGGGAAGAAGGGTCGAGTTCTGATAGAAAAGTAGATGAATTCACAGCTGCCAGAGGGCGATTATGAACATTTAGACAAACTATAGCTAGGAAGTACCTCGCGGCTACGGAGGACATACTTGCTACAAATGAAGGTGTGCAGGCTTTAGACCCTTATCGAATGCACACACCTTAGCATCAAGTGAATCGACCTAGACTTCTGCAATTGCCGCCTACAAAGCTAAAGATCCTAGTAGATTATGGCCTTTCCAAAATCCTACAAGCGATATAACAAAGCAAAATTAACAAATCCATGCGGAAGATGCAACCGAAAAGGTTGAGATCTCTTGAGATGACTCTTGAACCTCTGGTGTTATCAGATCTCGAGTTGTTTCAAGCTCTCCAATGCTGTAGATTCAGACTCTGCTAGATCCTTCACTTCACGGGCATCTGGAGCATCATCCATCTCAATCAGAGGCTTTGCTGAAGAGATGGCCACGGGCAAGGTTGAAGATTCTTGCACATCGACTGCGGGCGATGGCTCCGTAACCAGAACTGGAGTAGCTTGAGCAGGAACAGGTGATGGTTCCTTCGTTGATGAGGATGCTGCTGCAACAGGCACTGGTTCTTTCACCAGGCCCGGAGTAACCGGTAAAATGACAGGCATAGGTTCCTTGACCGCAGGAGCAGATGCAACAACATTTGGTGATTCCTTTGCCTGAGCTGCAATCACTGGAGTCACAGGTGGGACTGGGGGAGGAGCAGCAAAGACTGGCACGGTCTGTCTAATGCGAACTGGGGAAGCCATGCGGATCTGTGTTTGAGCAATACCAGGAGGAAGTTGGCACATCTGTGATGATGGTGGTGGAAGTGGCGGGGCTGAAAAAACTGGTACGGCTGTCCTTATTGTTACAGGTGGTGCCATGCCATGGCAAGGTCTATTGAAGTGCCTAACTGGAAAATATGGTGTTGCCCCAGCACCTGGGAAGTTCAGCGGCCGAATGCTGTGGTTGTCAGCCTGCTGATAGGATGATGCATGAGCTGCATCGTTGATCCCAGGGGAGGTTGCACGAACTCTTGGAGCTGACTTTTGACGGATGAGGGGCAGGATCTTTGATACAGATGGAGGAGGTTGCAGTGAAGACGGTCTTTTATCTAGTTGAACTGGGAACTTCTTCGGGAAAGGAACTGCATGGGGGTTGTTGGCCATAGCTATCTTTTCCTTTAGACGGTAGTTGAGGAGAGCTCGGGCAATGGTGATCTGCTCCTGCTCGTCATTGATCCCCTGTTCAGTTGATGCGCTTGGCGTCTCCTTTGCCACTGAATCATCACGAAGACGATATTAGAAAGATTTTCCGATCATAACAAGAATAACTGCAAAGTTCATTAACATTAATGAATTCGACAGTCAATTCGAGGATGCTACCGAAACTAAATATTGTAAATTGCTGAAAAAAATTAGAAACAAAACAAAGATGCTAAAAAAATGTTACTAATATCAACATTATCCCGTGTATATGGTCTCGTATTGCTCTAGACTTCCATTGATGAAATATAAGACCCTTGGAATAATCGATAATCCGTCAATTTTTTTCTTTTGTTCACCAGTTTCTGCCCAGGATCCAATAGGACTTGGGAATGATTGTTTGGAATTTCTATCACAACAGGATTTAGGAGGCCTGCAAAGGGCTTTTAAGGAAATTGTTAAAAAAGCAAGTAGTGGGTAGAAGGCAGCAGACCATGAGGCTGACATGGAGTGTCGATGTGCAGCTGGAGCTCAAAAAAAAAAGCCACAGCCGTGAAAAATGCCACTGGATTCATGCCACGACTTAGAATCTGAGGCATGGTACTATAGGAGATAAAAGAAATCAGAATTTATTCCGTAAAATCAAATTAGGAAAAGTGCTAAGCTTGAAAATTAATGGGCATGCATTCTGGGGAAAGAATCTGCATTTCACAAACTATTTCATGAGCCAGCAAGTTAGCGTTCCTGCTTTAAGAATCCAGATATTCACCAATAGCATACAAAAAATGTCAATAGGCACTTTTTTCTGTATGAGGTGATTGAAGAAACTCTGAGTATCCATACAGATTTCTGTTTGAACAGTTTTAGATCATTGAAAAACATCTAAATTCCCTAACATGTAGTATATGAGAATTCACACAAGTAAATCTAAATCAATGTAAGAATTTATAAACAAGATGTCAACTAAGAATATGACTCACATTGTTTCAATGATGACCATGCTGCCAAAGCAGCATTTTTTTCTGCCTGCTTCTTGTTTTTAGCTGGTTCTCCAGTAAATATGATTCCAGCAAGTTCCACTGTGCATGTAAAGACAGGTAAATGCCCAAGTCCTGAACGGACTGTAGTGTATGATGGCAAAGGTGCCCCAACCCTCTGGGCAATTTCCTGCAGGAGGTTCTTATAAACCCCCGTCTCATCCTGTTATGAAGTTAATGGTGTAAGAAAGGCAGTTGAAACATGCTACTTTAAGCCTGTTCCATCTACAAATCATTACTTAGAAACAGGAGAAAGGTATCCCAAAACAACATAATTATAACTATAACATGAAGGCTATCTCAGCATAAAGAATAAAAACCCATGAACTGACCCTTGCTAAGAATGAACAGTAGTTAGATTTGATATTTATTATGTAGACTGTTTCACAACGTTCTTGTATAATTCTAACCAATAAGAGATATGGTCAACGAGATGTACCCTTGTATAAAAGCATGTGATTAGAGAAGTTCTCCAAAGGAAGCAAGGATCTTACGGAACTAATAAATTTGCTACATAAGACACCATCGCGAAGGTAAAGACTTTTACAATTCCTTGTAGCCCATTTAGGAAACAATGAAACAATATTACGGTTACTTCTGAATTGAACTTATGGTCTATTGTATAGATTTTCTGAATCTAAGAGTGTTGAACCCACAACCACCTTATAAAGTTTTACCGCTCTAACGTACACTTTGTGTACTAGTCTATTGCATAGTTGAAAAGTTCTACTGAAAATGGATGCAAAAAGGTGGAAAAATTCACCAGAATAATCCCACCAACAGATATCCAGAAAACAGTGTCTTTGACCCATGGACAATTTCTGCGGCCTTTCCACTGAGTAGCGGCTATCCACTTCATGCCCCATGGTGCGCTTAGGTGCGGTAACCAAAGTCCAAAGCAGCCAGCCTCATGTTCTCATCAATACCATTATCGTGAAAGGTCAGCCTCCTCGAATCTCCACTCATTTCTATACACCTCAAGCGACTACTAGTATGTACATGATCGTGCTTAAAATCAATATGAACATCCACGCAGCATATTGGAATAAACAAAGTCATTTAGTACAACAACGTTAAGTCTTGGTTGGAAGGACATCCCCCATGATAATAAAAATTTAAGCTCAAGTGACAATAACTTATTATTTTTTAACATGGACTTGTCGACAACCCTATAAGACAGATTAAGAGAGTAATATAATGGCTCAGCACCAAGTCCAAAACGCTTGGGCGAAAAGATGGTCAATATTTCGGGACAAAAATGCCCCTTTTTTTCTCGGCTTCCCCCCATCCCTCCACTGGGGATTTTAGAAATAACGGAGTTCTGCATGTTATTTTCGGACCAGTCTAACTTTGTCAACAGAGATTTACGAGTTCAGCCGAAACCCTAACGGAAAATTTGTAGGAAAACGGTGGAATTTTTTTAGAGGAGGACTCCGGAGCCGTTCCTCCAAAGCTGGCCTTAACTAAAACCGAGCAAACAAATAAATAAAAACATGAAGAACAAAGCTAGTCAACCCATTACTCGAAAGTCGCATTCCTTCCCACTTTTCTCATTTGTTCTGAAGAATCCTTTTTTTTCTCTCTCTTTCCGGTCCAAGGGAAACAGATCAAGATCAACGAATCTCCTTTGGTTCACAATTTCGATTCTTTTTTTTGCCACATAAAGCAACTTTATCAGCAAATCGGGATCCCTCCCGTGAAATTAGTGAGACGGGTTGAGAAAATACTTTGCGAACTTGAAAACGAATGGAGAAACAAAAACATATAAACTCTAGCACAGAGAAACGAGTACATCGGCTTAATTAGACGGAAGGCTACGGACGGGATGAAGTCACCAAAAGAAAAAAAAATCATTTTTTTTCATCGTTCTAAGTCGCGGATTAAAAAAGAAAAAGGGATGGAGGGGGCGATCAACGAGTACTGACCAGGATCCGGGCGGCGAGGGAGTGGGAGGGGCCGCGCTGGGACAGGGCGTTGAGCGCCACCTCCGCCGCCGAGTGCTCCGCCTGCCTCAGCGTCGTGCAGAAGCTCGGGCTCTCGAACACCTCGCCATTGAAGTTCACTGCCGCCTTGAACCGCGGCGCATGGTCCGGCCCCTCCCGAATGCACGTGTACGACGGCAGGTTGAAGCAGCTCCGCTGCGCCAGCTCCTGCAGCTGGTTCTTATACATCCTGCAGGGGGCCGCAGGTGAGATCGTCTTCGGTTGGCCACGAGGAGGCGAGATCCAGCCTCCGGCGCCGTTTTGGGCCGCACAGCCGTCTCTCCCGGCGCCCACCGATGCGCGAGGCCCCAAATCGGAGCGGCGCCTCCGCCGCCGGCAAATGTCAGGTCCTCCTGCTCCGATCGGCGGCGGCTCCCTCGGGATTCCGCTGGAATCTAGGCTTCGGAAGCAAAGCCTTCGACTAGGGTTTTGGTCTCTCTCTCTCTCACACGCACCTCCTCGTCAGAGTGAGAAAGAAGAGAGAAGTAGAGAGAAAGAGATCTACTCGTCATCTAAAAAAAGAGCAGAGTAAAAGAGAAGGAAGAAGGAAAAGGGCCACTTAAATTAATTATTTCTTTATTCCTATTTTACACACACACACACAACACAACCGATGAACCCCTGTCAAATTTTTATTTTTTTTCCAAAAAGAATTAAGAAAGAAGGGAAATGAATCATATATTTTCTATTATTCCAATATTAATCATTCACTGTTCCTTTTATGGTAAAAATGTTAATAAGGATGACATTGACTCACTGGTTAATTACATATTATTTTAAATGGAGGAAGAGTTATGCTATTTCCACCTTATTATTATATTTATTATTGTTGTTGTTGTTGGAGTTTGATGTGGTACGCAGTAAAGAAAAGTGGCACTTCCACATGGCATTTAAATGTCTTTACATATAAATAAATAAATAAATAATGATGATGATAGTAATAGTAACATTAATATTAATAATAAGCACTCAAGTCGGTTTGAAGAGGCCCTACGTTTTAGTTAGGACAAGAAATATGTGCTATTTTTTATATTAATTTAAGATGGTTTGGATTAAATTATTTTATTGTTTAGGTTTGATGATCCGGGCTAAGACAAATTATCATGAGAATATTAATATGTAATTATTGTACGATTAACTAAAAATATATTAAAGATTTAGGATTTACTGTGTCCTATTACAATATAATTTATTAAATTGCTAGATGCGTGCATGATTCAATCCTCTACACTCTCATCTATAAATCTTAATCGCATAAGACCAGGAAAAATCAACCATGGAAGATTCAAGGTCAAACGTATTTATTTTAGAACATGCAAGTCAACATTTCTTCCTCTGATTTTTTTTATAAAAATTAATGCTTGAGGTTATCGTGAAACCCAGAACAAATATATTCCAGCAAACCAAAATTAAAATCTGCACGGGTGAAAAAAGAATTGCAGCACAATTTTGAGGAGAAAACCATCTGACTTGAATATTAATTTATCCTTCTTCTTTTTCAAGCTCAGCGACAGACATTTAGATATCTTTCTAGTATTTTTCTAAAATATTTTAGAAGATTTATTTCTTTTGTTTTTGTTGTCGTTGGAATAAAGAGAAGGCAGTCGCCAATTTTGACATTGAATCGTTTGAATTCGTTATCTTAAGTGGGAAGGAAAATTCACAATAAATGATAAAATAAAATATATTTTACCATGGTATTAGGATTAGAGATTTTGGTTGGAGGTTTATCATTCTAAAAATCAAAAAGTACACAATGCATGGAATGTCAATAATAGTACTCTTAACATACTCCATTAATTAATAAAGATGCGTTGATAAATAGGTTAATGGTACTTAAAAACATACTATGATGTTAGATATCCGTCAACATCAATCCTAAATCTCAAATTACACATCGCTGTTATTTCAACATGCGAAGGTATTCGGTCAGCTCGTAATTTTTACATTAACATTTTAAAACAGCGTAGGGTAAAAAATTGGCAGCATATTTTTACGTACGAATTATGAAATTAATGAGGAAAAAGGCTGATGAAGTTGCGGTATTGTCACCGCGGAGAAGGCGTAGGATGAAAAAAAGAAGGTGAGCCGACAAAAAGGTGGCCCTCCGGCCGCACTACCAGTCAACTTGCAGCAACGCGCGGTGGAGATAAGCGAACTGCGACCCAGCTCGACGGCAACAAAAATGCGACGGTAGTTAGTTTTTTTCATGGAGAAAGCAGATGGGTAATAATTAAGAAGGAGTGTGGTTTGAAGACGCAAGCAAATTAAAGAGGGTAAAATTTTTGGTTTCAGAAGGGAGGAGACAGTGCATAAAAGGGGGCGGTGTGTGTTGTTTTGTTGTGCCATGAATGTGGTCTTAATTGTGTGACGAGGCAGCCACTAGATATTAAAAATAAAAATAATAAAAGGAGGAAGTCATCCGCCAATGGAAGGAAGTAATAGATGATGAATGGGTTCAAAGGTCAACCCCAACCCACCACAATGTGCATGGTCCCTACGACGCTTAAATTATGACGAGGCTTTGTCCCATCCATTTTGGGGTCAGCTATCTACTTTTTTCCTCTCCTCATTACTTTCTTTCTTTCCTCCCCATTCCCACAACCACACACATCATGCTCCTTGCAATCCCCCCTAGATTTTTAACATAAATCAATATAGCACTTCCTTTCCAGATTGCAAAATATCTCGAATCAGTCAAAAGAAAAAGAAAACAAAAATTTTAACCACCAAAGTAGTATTCAGTGGCACGAGCAGTATCCTACTCAGCATCGCTAATTACCCAACTTGATTCTCTCTCTCTCTTTCTGGAGCACTTCAGATTTTATTCATAACCCATTTCTAACACATTTTGTGCGAACAGTATATGCATACGGATTATAGGCTTTTATTGGAAGCAAGAAGTTAAGAACAAGGTCAAAACAAAGAGACAGCAGGCTTGTCAACAGACTTCTAGAGAGGTAATGCATCATTATTAGTCAAATAAAGACCCCCAACAACTACTTGGCATATTGTAGACCAGTCCATTTTTTCTTTAGCCTCATGTAAATCAAGGAAACCTTCTCGGCTTCACTGACACATGCTTTACCTACTGAGGAAATTTTCACACTGGTAACAGCACCTGGTCTAGGAAGAGGTGTTTCAATGGCCGCATGAATAATTTATGATATCAACTTGTCTGCTCTGAGGAACTGAAGAATGGAGATTACCGGACCATTTGGTCTTCAAGGGCTTTCTCAAACCTTGACTTTCTTGCATACATTTGCAGGAGAGCTGTCGGTCAAAAGTGTTATGTTTACCTATTCTGCTTTTTGTTCCATGTGGAACATGAACCCTAAAATGAAATGGAAAAATGTATGATACACATGAATTGAAAAGCTACAGTTCTGCATGCAAGTTTAGTTCGATCATGGATGGCATATGTTCATAAACACAAACGTATATAAGAACAGACTGCACGAACACCTCTGAATCTATGCCGCCTGCACTGACTTTTAAAACTGAAAAGAACCATTCTTCAAATTATGGTTATGCACTCCCTTGACATCACCAGCATATGTTACCCCAAGTCATTGAATTCGGTAGAATGCTTGAATTAATAGAAGTAACTTAGCAAAAATAATCGCATAGAATCAAGAAGGTATTTAAGCACAAGAATATGGATGATAATAGCACGTACAGTTAGAGGAGAGGGACTTGTGATGCACCTTTCAAAAGAAAGCCCGTATCCCAATATGTTTGAAGTTTAGCCAATGGTGCCATTAGACGATCGGCTTTCCAAGTTCTTCTGGGGTCACATCAGAACAAAAAATACACTACGTAATAAAGCCCGGTGCAAAACTAAATCAGCCCATCTCATTTGCATACAAAACAGAAGCAAATTTTTTCCCTCGTAGGAGCAAAACTTAGAACTAGGCTTGAATTAAGTAGACAAGCGAAGCAAAATATTATAAATACTGCTCAGAACAATGCAGAAGGTAGTTGGGCCAACAATTCATTTGGCTACAACCAGCCTTTTGGTACAATATTCTCCTTACATTCAACAGATTTTTCTCAGATGGGGTAAATTTAAGATATTGGCCAAGAAGAAGACATAAAATTACTAACTATAACAAAAGAAGACAGATGAACTCTAGCGCTCGAGATGCATGACCATCTCACAGTGAGAAGTATGTGGGAACATATCCACTGCCATTGCCCTTACCGGTTGGAATGGTTCAGACTTGGGCATCGATTTAGTTCTGTGCCTGGCCAGGGCAGCACCAGTCATTTTCCACCATATTTTGCTGCCTTTTCCTTTCTCTGGGTCATCGGCAGTAGGAGTGCAAAGTTCAATTGCATTGGCCACTAAACTTTCAGGATTGCAAGAAATGTAGCTGTTGAAAGGTAAAGGAGAAATGCATAATCTTAGTGTGGATTAATACAGTGAAAAAGTGCCCTTAGAAGCACGCTACAGAAAAAAAGAAAGGTGGTCGTACACAAGACGCCTTATACGCGGATGAGTCCTTAAAGCTTTGATTACCTGAAAAATCATATGAAGCATATGGTTAGTCATTTAAAACTTAGGGCAAGAATTTGTTCCAATGTGCCACACGAGTGATTCAATGAAAAAGAAAATGGACCGCAAAACTAAATTTTGATTCTGGCAAGGACTGGTAACCTATCAAATTCTCATTGAGATTATAAAGGAGTTTCATACTTTCAACTACTTGGGTAGGGTATATGGAGATTCTACACTTATGAAGAAAAACATAAGAAATATTCTTTTGATCAACTTGTGAAGGAGAGGCATATTATGCCACATCAACAGGCTAACCATTTAACTTTGCAGAATTTGTTTTAGATATAGCTATGGATAATGAACATACTACTGAAAATCAATATAATGTGTCCAAAGAGTTCATCAGATGATACATCCCGTTTATTGTTTGATTATAGCTGGCTGATTTATTAAAATGAGAGGGTTATCAAGTATAATTGGGAAGCAGCACCACATACCACAGGATGGAGTCCAGGCCGTGGTGGATCAACAATGGCAACAACATTCTTAAATCGCCGTATGCTTGCTCCATCGTTGTTCTTGGAAGTGCTATCCTGTACTGGTTCTTTACAATCACCATTATCCTCATTTATATCACTGCACCCTGCTGTGCCATTTCCTACAGCTCCCATCGTGCCATTTGAATCCCTGTCTGGACCATCAACAGCCAAGGAAACACCAGCTAATGTTTCCCGGACATTGTCATCTGCATGTATTACTTCATCAGGATTCTCGGCTGATATGTCTTTGACTTCCAGATTTTCTTTAGTATTGCATCCTTGACATGATACCATCACCTCACTTATTTTCACTTAGATATCCAAACTATGTATTTTTAATAAAAATTAATAGCAAATCATCATACCTGTAGAACTGGTCTGCTCAGGAACATCAAGGTACTCTTTGAGTAAGGGCCCTATTATGTCCTCAGCCTGGAAAATTTGAAGTTTTGGATAAAAATGATTTGAAGATTCATAAAAACAGTACACGAGTTAAAGGAATTTATCTTTTAATAGTAAGCTGCATGTTCACTTTATATTCTACCTCCTACTTTCTTTTGCAACAAAGAGGATGGCTGTACAAAAAAAAACACATGGTTTGGAGGAGTTATGACTAAAAGTGTATGGATGTTCGCCAACTCAAGTGCCAACTTACAAGAGAATGTCTAGTATATACAACAGAGGGGAGTCTTGGTGAAATTGTATAATAATTTTAAACAACATAAATGAAGGCTCTGTCGAGTAACAATACATTACATCAGAATAGACCTTGTGCAACCTAAATATAATGCAGAAACAATTGGCTATATCTTCGCATATCGTACCTTGTACAATTTGCTACTGGATAGCTGGGAAGCACAGTTTTTCTTCTGACTAGTAAAATGAAATCCATATTATTCAACAATATGACTCAAACTTTAAAAGATCTCTGTATTTGATTTAGAATCATCCCTGGATGTATATAATTTTCCACCTTAATCATAACCGGCAAAGAATTCCCAATATATGTAGGATGCAGTGATCTTAACAAAGCTTTACTCATTGCATATTATGTTCTTTAATCAGATTATTCACATTCTGCCAACCGCACTGTTCAACATGTGAAAAAGTACAAACTCCAACTGCATATAGGGAAGCTTGAAAAAAATTTGGCACATGGAACAAAGTAGAAGAGACACAAAGGCATAACATCAGATTTCCAAATTTTCAATCCAGGAACAAGTAATGATGCAACTAAACACACCTTGCCGCAGACAAACCTGCAATTTGTTATGTTATTAATCTTTGCATTTCTTTCTGCATCTGAAACTGCAGATGCATTCATTTCAATGCCAACAACCTGCAAGAATTTGAAGTTCATAGGAAAATAATAAATATAGTATGAGGATCTTGCAGCATGATTCCTACAATAGCATTTAAGTAGTAGAAATTCAAAATAGAAAATAATCTATGAAGAAATAAACAAACAAGAAGGATCTTTCTTCTGAAAACATGTTAACCAACAGAAATAGGAATTTTGCAAGCCAGTACTTCATGCTCATTGTACCTTACCCAGTGTATAATGGAGTAAGAAAATCATAATCGTTTGATAAGCTATAGCTAAATCATACATGCATTCAGATAAGTTTAAGGGCTAAAATAACTTCAAATTTAGATCCAAGATTGTCCTATGTCTACAAAAACAAGATAGTTGAAGAGAACAAGTATAACTTTAAGTTAGAGAAATCGAGGAAGCAAACAATAAGTCGAGGGGTTCAAATGATAAAGAGAATAATATATCAAACAATGTGCATAAGAATAAAGTTCTTGAAACCTACCATACCAACACGGTGGGCCAAGGTCAGGCCAATAGTCCCTGTCCCGCAACAAATATCAAAAAGTAAGGTATCTGGATTTAGGTCTGCCCAATCACCAGCAAGTGAGTACAATCTCTCTGCTGCAAGAGTATTAACCTGTAGCCTAGTGAGTGAAAGCCCAACACATAAGTATAAGAAAGTAAAAATAAATAAGCCTGAGCCTAACTTGGAAAAATGCTGTTGGAGATATGGAGAAGCGGAGATTGCTTATATAGTCATGGATTCTAGCTTCTGTTGCATTTTCATTTTCTGGATGAGGCTGCCCTACTTGTGGCACCATTAGTGGGATTAAAGGACAATCAGCTGGTGCAGCATTGGATATCCCTTTATAATCCTGCATGAAAATCACCATGATCCAATGATAAGACAGTAACAAAAAGCAATAAGAGAACAAAAAAAAAGGAAATGCAACAGCAAATCTGTGTTTTATCAAGTGCAAACCTGCACGACTATTACTGTTAGAGGAAGCGAGGGTGAACAGGCAGCTGCTCCAAGTTCAAGTGCATGGACCATCCTCTGAAATTCTTTTTTCATTGCTTCTTCATCAATATCAGATGAACAAACCTGCATTATTTAGTGTATAGAGATTATTAACATAGACCTGACAGTCTCTTCAAATTTTAAATAATATATATGAACACATTTAAATTAATGCGATAAAAAGATTTCCAAGGAATGAACATAACAAAGGATCATATAGCTGATCATATCCTTGGTTACCAGCACTAAAAATAACTCCAGATGTGCATATAGAATAAAACATAGCAAGATTTCCTGGGAACTATGGACTTAGCCGTATTAACTTATAATTCGTACCTGAATGATGATCATGACCTCTGCAATCTCTATATCTACACACAATATAGAAGCATCTGGTCTGGGTTTCCTTCCTTCTCGAACCTAAAAGAGTCCACCAATTATTCAAAATATGAAAGTTCTTCTTGAAGCAACATACTTAAACTTAGGAAGGACAAATACAAAATGAATAAATAAGTCAACCACAAAGAAGATGTGTATACAGTAAACTGGCGCCAAAATCCTTTATTTTCAAGCCTATTCCATATAGGCAACTCTGATGACTGTAGGAACTCCTGAAAGATTCGAGCAAATTCAGTGGATATCCTAGAGACATTTGGGCAGTTGATAGGTTCCTCAATTGCTGTTATACCCTCCCTGAGACCTCATCGCAAAAAACAATGGTCAGAAGCCATACAAATTAGTTTACAAACAAATGAGAAGTCAGTTGCACACCTGAAGCTTCCGATCATAAAGCCAACAGTTGGTTTACCCTGTAATGAACAGCCAACTGAGAACTCACATTTGTTTCGATATCCAATGGTTAATGGTGACTCCAATATGCCTTCAAGTTTGCAAGGAAGACCACCTATACATTTTGAATAGCAGAAAGTAAGCATCCCTGGGGAGTACCAGATGGTATTACAATTGGGAGATTCCATGAGAATTTGAGCATCTTTTCTCCAAAGTAAGTCAAACCACAATAAGTGCAACGTAACAGCTAAGGAGAAAATAAACCGATTGTATAATTTTGGTAAATGTTTAAATATACAACAGAAACCATTTTCATTATTTCTAGGTTACTCATTCGATGAAACAATATAAATATACAGTGAGAGAAATTTACCAATTTCCCTACATTTCATTACCCACTCTGGCAATGAAACAGAGGTAGGACAAGCTTTGCGTGCATTCCGGGTCTAAATGGAAAGTTCCAACCAGATGACAACATGCAATCAAAAATGTCCCAGGAGATGATTAAATGTTATAAATGCTAGCACAAAAAGGAAAACAATGTTCAAATGCTTCCACACTATCAATCTTACAAGTTTCTTTAGTATTTGCATAAGCGAGTTCTTCTTCTGATCTAACTGATCACCATAGGGTATATCAGCAAGAGGAGTAACGACATCACGTGCAGTTCTTGTAGTTGAAACTACTCCTAGGACAGGATTGTCTTTTTCAGTTGCATCACCGTCCTCTAATAAACACACCGAGCCAGGAGTATCTGTGCATAGTTCAGTATCAACAAGCTGCTCTTTCAATTGATTTGAAGGTTTTTGCATGACAGTTCGTTTTCCATAGGACCGACTGATGGCATCTGCAACTTTTATTTGTTTTCCACCAGTTGAACTCTCCTTCAATGCCTATCAGTCCAAAAGATTAAAACGAAGAAAACGAGGCAAGGAAACTCTGGTACCCATTACCACACTTGAAAGTGAACAAACTACCTCAATTGCCTCCGTAAGTTGTTGGACATTGTCAAAGGATGCAAACCCTACAGTCATTCCTTTCTTCTTCTTTGCCGTTTTATAGAGAATTCCCTACAGTAATAAGTTACTAAATCTTGTTAAGAAAAGTATTGCAACTGAATGACAGAGAACCATAACTGGCGTTAATAAATCGAAACCTTACGGTAAGATCAGAGAGCACATCAAACGGCAGACTGTCTATCATACATTGTTTCTTTTAATGAATTTGATGCCAAAAAACAAAGTATGGAATCATATAATTCAATATTGTTCATTTATGATGCCAGTACAGCTATATCATGATCGAAAAAGAAACGTGAGAAAAAAAAGGCAACGGAAGGGAAGACTACACGAGCTTATTGTCTTATGTATTGAAATAAAATAAAATTCATCTCCTAACTTCTATCCGTTTTTGGGACGAAATAATCTGTATGCTTGGATAGAAAAAACTTTCCTTCCAAAAGAATGATGTGTCTCATTGTTTGCAACTACAACTATACGGCAGGATTCACTATACAGCACTATACCTGATCGTCGAGAAAGCCTTTCAGTTTTTCCGTCCCCCACCTTTTGGGGAGGCCAATGAGGCTCTTGTCGAGCGAAGTGGCATCCACCGTGACGGTGTACTCTTCGACAGCCAATGTCTCGACCTCCTTTACACCGTTATCTACGGCAAGCAACTTCTTTGCCCGCTCTGAGGTCGGGTCCCAGGTGTTATCCGGACGAGGTCGGAGCTCCGCCTCGCCGTGGGCATACTGGCAATCGTCGCCGTGGCTGCAGCCAGCCAAACCGGGGCGGCGGCGGTAGTAGGAACAGAGGCTCGTCTTCCAATACAGGTCCTGTTTCGTCCCGTCGTTCCTTGCATCGTCGACTCCCTTTCCTCCACCATCTTCAACACCTCCTCCTTCCTCTCCCTCCTCCTCCTCCTCGTCCCTCTTTCGCTTCGCGCAAGTCGACTCGACGCCACCTCCGTCCTCCATAGCGTTCTCTCCGGCGAAGGGCTCGGGGTTAGCAGGCGGGATCTCTTCGCTGGGCACGGGCGCCGCCGTTACCTCCATGGCCGCCATCGAGGGAGGGTTCGAAGGCTCGACTCGACCGCTCGATTGAGTCGAAGGAACTCCCAGCCCACGATCAAGTGAACTGACGGTTCCACGTTTTCCAACCTCTTTATTTGGTCGTTTAATTATAATTACCGAGGCTATATATATATATAAGAGAAATATGTGCCTGAGTATATATGCTGGAATAGTATATATATATAGTTAATTTTTTTACAGTATATACGTTGAAATTAAATCTGAAGCTTCATTTAAAAAAAAAGGAATTTATTGGGAATATAAAACAATAATTGAGATGTGAATCCTGTAGTAGATGGGAGTCATTCCTCCTCCTCTGCCATTTCTCGCACAATATCCAACAGCTTAATTTCTCCCTCCAATCCAATCCACCTAACAAATGGACCGTCCACCACATCCAATACAATGCATTTTACCTCATTAATCAGATTTGTTAGTGATATTTAGCAATTAATGCTCCTTAATGGGTCTTGAAAATCTAAGACATATGGGTGCATAGAGCCTTCCTTCTTGATAAATAAAGGCATGCAGCAGGCTGTGTTAAATTTTGCTTGAAGGGTGAGAGAAAGGAAGAGAGGTCTATTGTGAAGCTTGTGAATGTGACTTTAACCATTAGGAGGTAAAAACACATTCAGCAAGATAGCCATGGCGATGAGTTGTGAGCCGGGAACAGTGAACACTCTTCATGGTTGCAGACGAATCTCGCGGATCAAGGTGGAGCTCATCATCATAAGCATGCATAATTGACGTAAAACAAATTCACCAGCTTCAGCTGCTGATCGCTGTCATGCTTCCTTCCTTCTGCTTTCTTTTGTTTTACTCCTTTGGTTTATGTTGTTGTTTAATTTCCAGAGAAAGCTAAAGATTGGAGATGACGAGAGCAAATGGGATCGCGACCAAGCAACCATCGGCAGCGTCCACCTTCAACCATCGATGGCGATGCATTATAAACCTGGCGAGGAAGAGGAAGAATAGAAAGGCAAGTTAGAGGCGGAGATACCGATGCCGGTGCAGCGGAGGAAGAGGTTCGGTGGGGAGGAGGAAGCCACGGCGTCGTTAATGGAGGACGAGCCGAGCATCGGCGACGACAAACTAAGCTACGAGATCTTCTCTGTGCTAGAAAGCAAGTTCCTTTACGGCTACGGTGCCGACCACCAAGTCTGGCTCCCGGCCGCCGTGGAGGAGGCGTCCTCCTTCGAGAACAAGAGGGGGAAGGTCCGTGTGCTGTGCATTGACGGCGGTGGCGCCTCCGGGATGCGTGGGATCCTCCCCGGAAAGGCCCTCGCCTACCTCGAGCAAGCCCTCAAGTCCAAGTCTGGTGACCCCGACGCGCGGATCTCCGATTACTTCGACGTTGCCGCGGGTACTGGCATCGGAGGTGTCTTCGCCGCCATGCTCTTCGCGACCCTCGACGGCGGCCGCCCGCTCTTCCACGCCGAGGGCGCCTGGCGCTTCCTCGCCGACCGCGGCGAGCGCCTCTTCAGGAAGCCGGCATCGTCTTTCGCCGCCTCTTCGTTCCCGGGGTTCTTGCGCTTCCTATTCCCCAGCGTGAGGGGAAGGTCGACGACGGCGGAGGTGGAAAAGGCGATGAAGGAGGCGTTCGGCGAGGGGCTCACTCTGCGTGATACGGTGAAGCCGGTGCTTATCCCGTGCTACGATCTGAGGAGCTCAGCGCCGCTCGTGTTCTCGCGAGCCGACGCGTTGGAAAGCGAGAGCTTCGACTTCCGGCTGTGGGAGGTGTGCCGGGCGACGTGGGCCGAGCCTGGGAGGTTCGAGCCGGCGGAGATCAGTTCCGTGGACGGAGCTACCACCTGCATCGGCGTCGACGGGGGGCTGGCGATGAGCAATCCGGCGGCGGCTGCCATCACCCACGTCCTCCACAACAAGGAGGAGTTCCCGTTAATCCGGAGCGTGGAGGACCTCATGGTCCTGTCCCTCGGCTGTGGGACGGCCTCCTCAGCAGCGGCGGAGGCCGAGCGCCGGAAGCTCCGGCTATGGGGGGCCAGGGAATGGACACAGCCCATCGCGCGGATCGCCGCCGACGGCTCCGCCGACCTGGTCGACCAAGCCGTGGCGCTCGCCTTCCGCCAGTGCCGGAGCACCGACTACGTCCGCGTCCAGGTAGTAACTATAACATAAGCCCCGGATTCCACTTCTTCTCCTAACGTGCTAAACTCCTCCACCACCACCACCACCTTCATTGTGCGCCTTTATTCAATTAGTCGTCATCATCATCATCTTCTTCTTCTTCATTGTTCTGGTAATGAGGAAACTGCAGGCTCACGTTGATGCGAATGTGGACGAGGCGACGCCGCGGAGCGTGCAACTCCTGGGGGAAGCCGCAGATGAGATGCTGAGGCAGAAGAACGTGGAGTCGGTGTTGTTTGGAGGGAAGAAGATAACGGAGCAGAGCAACATGGAGAAGTTGGACTGGTTTGCGGAGGAGCTTGTAAGAGAGCATCAGAGGAGGAGTTGCCGAATGGGTCCGCCCATGGTTGCTTTCAAGCAAAATATTCCAAGATCATAGTCTGCCATGAGAGAGACTGCTTCTGCTTCTACCTAATTTATAAAGAGATCCAATTCATAATTATTCTTATATGTCCGTTTAAATTAATTTATAACCTCTTTCTACCAAGAGATTGCTCTTCATAAGTTGTATGTATATTATATATACGACAGACTGAATTAATATAGCAGGAAAATGAAAGAACAAACTGTGGCACTCCTCCATAAATGTTTAATAAGTTTACACGGATAATTTTTTTCACTTGTATTCACTTAATAGCAGCTATTTCCTCTATTAAGATTCAACAGAAGAAGCCACAGGAAGAGAAACAATATATATAATAAACAAGATACAAATTAATGATACATGACTTCCCAAAGAATTACCTATTTCGTAGTAGGGTTCTCTTTCTTATTCATCATCTTAAATTGCAAGAGACTGACTGCGTGCATAATATCCAGCAATTCAAAAACTCTCTTATTTCAGTCAAAAAGACTACCAACTCAAAAACCTCCCTCTCAAGTGATAATCAACATATGAGACAAAGAATTGATATTGAAATAGCTTCTTTAGATACAATCAATTTTCTATCATGTGTCTGTACAACAATTGACGTTTCGGCAGGCCTTCTACGCACAAAGAGCCTGTAGAAACTTGTGATGCTCCTCTCCACTGAAAGAATTGTGATAAGTACAAATTGAATGCAATGTTAATGGCAGAACGAGATCGTTCTTGCGCAGAGGCTGTGCTGTGAAGCTCAGTGTTACGAATATCTCCTGCATGTATAAAGGATGAAAAAGAAATCAGGATATACGTGGACGAAGCCTTGTGACAAAACGAAAAACCATTGCATCAAACATCCTCCAGACTAAGTCGGTTTTTGAGGCAACGCCAGGAAAAAGTTGTGCAGTTTATTATACCATTTGCTTTTATCTCAACCCATAAAACCTTGAACTGATTGGAAGCTCAACATTCATAGTTCGTAATGAGAAACCTTGACAATAAGCTCCTAGTGGCTTCACTTGAATTTAAACTAAAACAAACTCTAGTTTTCATTTTCTCAATTGTATAATTTAGGAAACATACATATGCTAAAAACAATGCAAAGTTCTTTTCCACCAACAATCAGATTCTTTTTCCATTCTTATAAATCACAGGGTGTTGTTTTTTTGTTATGAACTGATACACTTGATCTCCATATTATATTATAATAAAAACGGCATCAACCCCCAGCAGCAGCTTAGGAGCACATCAAAACAATGCTTTAAATAACAACATTTGTCCCAAAAGTAGTTGGATGGAGTGAACCAAAAAGAAGAGCCAATATCAAGGTACCTTGGAAAAGCTAGAATTCCTGTTTCAAAGGAATAACGGCGTCAAGGTTCTTTGTAGTTTGCCATCCTCTAGGGTAAACAATTCGTTTATTAGCTTCCAATTGCAAACGCCAATTCATAATCCTTGAACAATCACGTGGTATAGCTTCCAGTTGGTATTCATCCTCAACTATCTGTTCAATAAATCCAGTATCCTGCACACATCGTAATTTAATGGTTATGTATCACTGAACGATGGAATAACAGATACTACATGTAATACAATAACAATACAGCAACAGCATACTGCAAAGCCCTAGCTCTTTGAGGAATACAATATATGCAGCAGTGGTTAGAATAAAACACTTTAAGATTATGTTGAAAGAGAAGTCTAAAGAATAGTAGAGCTATCCTCAATTGAAGTATTCCCTCAGCAAGCCTTCTAACTTCAATTCAGCCATTTTCATTATCTGAAGTGGTTAATGGATAAAAACAAGATTGTATTTGTTGTGCCATAAGGCTGCAGAGGCTGGTCTTGGGCTACACAAATCCACATTATTACTAATATACTTGCAATTTTCTCTAGAAAAAAAATGATGCACTTTCAAGTTAATGGAAAGATACAGAATGTAGCTATTACTTTTTCCAAATAAGCTAAGAACCATAAACCATTACCATGAAAATTAAACCATAAAGTACCCTTTATATCATACTGAAAAACTCACACTTCAATGCAACTGATACAATTTAATTACCTGAACAAATTAATATGTAAAATTGCCTTTTTTTTAACAAGATAAGAAAAAAAAAAGCAAAATCTTTCTTGACGTGGAACTTGCAAAATTTAGTTAGTCGGAATCAAGAATCATGAAGGAGTATGTGGCAATGCAAACAAAAGGAATAATGAATAGTAAAAATAAAAAGAAGTAAGCCTATCATTTATGAAACAGAATGAGATGCCGTAAGAAAGGAGCCTCTACTGTGAAGGAAATCATGCAAAACATGTTAACCAACTGCTGCATTTTAGAAACATATTTAGATAAAATTTTTCACTTGTTCATAATCTTCACTCTTCTTTAACTTTTCCTACAAACTACAGGCAAGAAACAAGAGAATACATACTTCAAAACCATCTGTTACAGTGTCCAGAAGCCGAATGACGTCTTTGGGATACATCCACCTATTGGGATTCCAAAGAATGGTGCTGTTGAACGCAAAACCAGACATATCAAGAGGAAATCTCCGTGTGCTGCTGCTTTTCTCATTTGCGTGCCATCCAATCACCCGACGCCCTTTGCACACTGGTCCTTCCAGAATTGCCTTACTTTTGCCTTGAGCAAGCATTGCAACAGGCCAAGTGCCAAACCTCCTATGAAAAATTACAAATATAGGGTGTTCAGAAAAGAACGCCAAGTTTATGAAATCATATTTTCCAGTAAAGAAAGAAGATTAATTTAGAACCAAAATGATTTATTACTAACTTCATGCATAAACAGACAGCAAAAGTGGAACAATAAATTCATCATGGTTGAAGTTTCAGTACATTGACATATGCAGTGAAGAGTTGATTCTAGGAGAGCAGCTATCACAGGCTTACAACATGGTAGAAGTGGCCTAATAACTAAAGAGAAGTGTACAAAGATAGCATATCATTCAGTTTAGTATCTAATTATCCGGGTCATTTTAGCCAAGCGCCCTAGTTCTGCTGATTGTATAATGTTTAAAGACCTGGTATTCAAGCAGAACAATCGATTATTGCTTTCTGTCAAAAGATTATAACTTGTCTTGATCGCCTCAATCGCAACAAAGATTCAATTTTAAGTAATATGGTTCTTCCAGTAAGCTCCAATTTGTCAACCTCCAATAGGGAGTAGACTAAGACTATGTCCTAATTTGCATGCAATTTCGGAGATAACCCAGATTTTGGTTCACTCAGTAAAGCTAAACAGTCATCACAGCTAATTCATCAAGTTGGAGCATGCAAGGTGATGATTCAAAAGAACCAATGTTCTAATCAGGTTAAAACATTATCAACTTGCTGCTAACATCCAGTACCTGATCTGCCGCAATCGATCAAAGAGATCGAGAGAGTACACATTGTCATCATCTGCAAAGTACACAATACCGTCCAGGCGATGGTGCCTGATATGCTTGAGAGCGGTGTGACGCTGTCGGACGTCTCTATGGAGGCTGACGCTAGTGTTCTTGCGACAGACGAGGTGCCGATACATGACGCCGGACCTCCTGAGGATGTCGGCCGTCTCTTCAGTAGCCACTTTCGTCTCGACCACGATCCAGAGGAGAGGCGGGGGAACGAGCTTCAGCGCGTGGGCGAGGCGGTTCAGGTGGTAACCCTGGGCGGCCCTGTTGTAGGTGGGCGTCACGATGATCAGGAGCTTGTTGAAAGGATCGGCGGGCTCCTCCACGTCCTCCACTTCTGCTTCTGCCCCCGCGGCGATGGCGTTAGCGGACGAACGGACCGGGTCAAAGAAGAAGCCGTGAGGCGGGGTGAGGGCGAGGGAGGAGTCGTCAAGGTCGGCGAAGGAGAAGAGGCCCCAGAAGAAGCCGACGAGGAAGGAGAACAGAAGGGCGCGGAGGAAGGAACGTCGGCAGAGGCTCCGCGCGACGAAGAAGCGGACGGCGTGGAGCAAAGACGGGGGCGAGTGCGGCGGCCGGGCGAGCAACGAATGGCCCTTCAGGGGCCGATCCTGGATCGGCGCGAAAGCCGCGCGACGGATCGACGCCATCGCTGCTGCTTCTGCTGCTGCGGAACAGGCATCAAGAGGGTGGAGGGCACGGCGGGCGGGGCGTCGATTCGGGCATGAGGAATCCGCCGCGAGCCCGAGAGTTCGGCGAAAGGCAGGAAGGAAGGAAAGGAAAGGAAATGTAAGAGGTGGGCGACAGCGAGGCAGCCGTTGATTTTGAAAACGGACGGTGAGATGGGTGTCGTCGCCGTTGGAAAACGACTCCCTACTGACCGCTACCAACTGGACGGAGACGGAGGAGGAGAAGAAAAGTGTGGCTGATGTTTGCTCAAAATTACCTAAATGGCACCTCCTCTAAAGCGAGCTGTCTCATTTTTTTGTGCTTATTATTCTAAGCTTTATGCACATGGGCTTATTACTTATATGATGTGCCCTAATAATTTATGATGATTACTAATAATAACAATCGAGACTAAGAATTAAAAAGGATCTGTGAATTTTTGCAGTCGGAATTATGGAGGTATGTTGGGAATAAATGCTTTGACCCTTCGAAGATAAAATGAGCATTTAAATATCTAAAACTTTGTTGGCATTAGTAGGCTAAACCAATTGCATGTGATCGTAATATAGTTGAGTAATCAAATAAAAAAATAGCAACTCATTTCCTTTTGAGTATTAAAAGATTGATTGGAACTTACGGTTTACCATCTGGGAGACTGGGCACAGGTATTTGAATAATTTATATCCTGCTAGCAAATAATAATTGACCAACCAGCAAGAGAACTCACAGATCAGTATTAAATATGGGAAGAAACTCCTGATAATTCACGTAAGTTGATCTTTGATTTCTCCCACAATAAGCACGATCACATGTTTTAGAGTAAACAATGGCTGAGAATAGTGAAATCTGACTAGCGTCGGTTGGATTGTCAATATCCAAGCTTTTGTTAAAGGTATAAAGTATAAACTTTTCACCTTCCATCTTTTCTCATTCTACACAATGATGGGATTCGTTTAAATAAACTATGGAATGCATAATCTACTTGCACATTTTGTTTCCACAACGAGCTGTGTATTAACATACCAGGAAGCAGATGAGCAGGTGGAGCTCCGAGGAATCTTGGAGTGGAATAAAAAGACAGCATAACTTTGTTCGACATCGACTGCTGCAGAGCATGACAGGTCAAAGAATGCTGGCTTTGCTTGCGTAATTACGAAATAGAACATCTTAAAATGTATTCGCTATTCAGATGAACCTACACTCATCGGGGGGAGGTTGCAATAAATAAAGATTCCCTCTCTAGCTGTGACTTCTAAAGATTTCCATGAACGTTGCATCAAGGGAAACTAACACATGTCAAACAAATAAAAGAACCTTTCCACAGTCCATTGTTCAGGTCAATCTAAAAAACTGATCCGACTGAAGTAAATTTTTTTATGCACTTCAGTTTTTTCTTCACAGATTTCAGTATTCTTAATTGTAATCCATTGAGTTTGGTTCAGCGAGGTTAAGACAATCAAACACCTCAACTTTGTATTGTAGATATGGATACCGTACAAAATGTTGGATGCTTCCAACTTAATGCTAACAGGACTTTGATTCAGAAGGAAAAGTAATCCTCATGGGAAATAAGATGTAGCCAAACAAAGGCTTCAGTCTTCTTGCATCAGAAGGTTACTGAAGCTGCCAAAATGTTCTTAATTCTTTCTTCATGCATTAAGTCCATAAAAATGCATTGACCCGACAAAGAGGATGAATGCAGTAAGTCCATTGAGCACATTGTTCTTGCCATTCAAAAGAAAACCATCCAATTGCATCATAAATTTTTTTAAATCTGAATATTTAATGATTAATTGATTTGGGTTGGTGATCATGTTATCATGCTAGGTGGAAAGCTATAAATTTTACCTAATTCTCCACTCTTGTTATTTGTTTCTCCTTTAAGGTTTCTCAGAAGTACGTAATAGACGTCCATAGCTAGCAATCTCCTTTTGCCTCTCATTATAAATCGTGATGATAATAAAGAGTACACCAATTGTGCAGTAAATGAAGGCAATTGATTTTTCTGATAATAAGCTCTTGATTATTAAGCAAAATGCTGAAGATTCTGGGAATTAAACAACACTATAATTCTGATTTAGCGTGACTGATACAGGGTATTGTTGCTTACTGAATGTAACTTGAAAAAGTATTTTCTTTTTTGCAAATTTGGATGGCTTCCATAGAAGGGCACAAAAGACATGTTTTCTTTCTACTTCTAGCTTTCCTCATCCTACATTTGTCTGTTTTTTCTATATATTTTTCATCGAATCAGATGACATATGCGTTCTTTTGATCCTTCTGTTGATGAGTTCAGTACGGTTTTTTTCCTAGCAAATATTTAGGGACACCCAATAATTTCTCTCCCTGGATACTCCATGAGCACACAAGACATATTTTCTAGCAAGTTTCTCATTAGAATTGAAAGTCTAAGTTCACAAGTGTTGTCTTGTTGAAAAAATTCCAAAATATTTACTCCTTTCCTTCAATCTGTTTGTAACAAAATCTCTTAGAACTAAACTTGAAACACGATTATTGAATGTTGCACGTTTTGTTCGTAAGAATATTTCTAAGCTTTCATGTAGTTTTAATTCAACGAGTCAATAGAGAAATAACTACAGGAATTGAGAAGGGAACTCCACGGAATTAATGGTCTACTTCAGACCTTTAATTACTTTACTGGATTCATAATTCTTCGTATAGGGCAAACATTACATGGAAAATAATACCAAGCACAGTTGAAGATTAATCTACAGAGAGATGTCTGTGCATATGGCTAATAAGCATTAGGGCTTTAGTTTATAGAAACTTCGAAGTACCTGGCCGCGCTTCCCCGAGTACCCCTTTCCTTTCTCATCTTCTCCAGCGGGGCCCTGCCGTCGTCTACCCTCAGCTTCAAAAGGTAGGTCTCCTGGCAATTTCAAATTTCCGCAGGCCCTCTCCATCGTCTGGATCGAGGAACTGGTGAGTGAGGAGACGGACGTAGAATTGGCTTGGTGGTTCATAAGGCCTCGTTAGCGTGCCCACGACGGCGGCCGTGCGCTTGGAGAGCGACGGTGCGCGCGATGACGTGAGGTCGCTTCTTGGATTAGCGTCGAACACCTCGCCGGCATGCTTGTTATTAGTTTTGATTGGTATCGGTCTTTTTCTTTGTTTGTAGGTGCCATTAGTTTCAACGAAATGACTATTTTGTTTTTTTTCCATTTGTGCAAAATTTTCGAAGTTTCTAATACTCTACAGTTACTCCAATTATCAATCAAACCGATAACTTTACCCATTTTTAGTTAACTAAATTAATTTAAAACTTTAAATAAGATATACAGAGATGTAATTTACAGAACTCTGCGAGGATGCAAAGATAATTGATCATTCCCTCGTGCGTAGCACGTGCATGCGTAGCTTCCGAGCACACGTGCGTAGGATGCCATCTCCGTCAAGCGCTCAATCGCCGCCTCGACGGAGGCGTCGGAGGCGCTCCCTTCGACGTCCAACACGAAGACGTAGTCGAGGTACGCCGCCTTCCCCCGCCCGTCGCCGTCCCTCTCCACCACCCGGACAGGCTTCTCGCGGTTGGGCCGGTGGTCCACGCGCGTCACCCTGACGCCGTGGCTCTCAAAGATCGACATCGCCCCGAACAGCTCCGATGGCCCTCCCTCCAGGGTGAAGGCCACAGTGGTCTTGTACGCCATCCTCCCGCCGCCGTTTGCGGCGGAGGGAGGGGATCCCGGAAGCCCAAGCTGGAAGTAGCGATTGAAGTTGCTGCCGAGGTGTTCGTCCTGGAAATTTTGCTCGAGGACTCTCAGACCGAACTCCCGGGCGGCCATCTGGCTTCCGATGACCGCGGTGTCCGCCACGCGGTTCTCCGACACGAACTCGGCAGCCTCTGCGGCGCAGCAGGCCTCCTCGACCTCCAGATTCAGGGCCTCAAGGGTCCGGCTGCAGTGCGACAGTGCTTGCGGGTGACTGACGACGCGGCGGAGGCCGGACAGGGGCACGCCGGGGAGGGAGAGCAGGCAGTGGTTCACGGGGAGGATGAGCTCGCCGACGATGTGGACGCCCGGGTGGCGGAGGAGTAGGTCGAGGTTGCGGTCGATGGGTCCGTCGAGGGAGTTCTCCGCCGGCACCACGGCGAGGTCGGCGGAGCGGTCCTCGAGGATGGCGAAGGCATCCTCCATAGGGTCGCAGGCGAAGACCTCGCGGGCGGCTGAGGAGGCCGGGAAGGCCATGACGGCGGCCTCCTGGCAGTAAGAACCCCGGGTACCTTGGTAAGCCACGCGGAAAGGGCGACGACCAGGAGGGCCACGGGAGACAGGGGGGAGGTGGCCGCCGGCAGCCTTCTGCCAGAAGAGGCGCTCAAGGTTGGCGACAGCGATCTCTTGGCCAAGGCGGGAGGCGACCGCGCCCGCCATTTCCAAGGGCGACGGCGTCGTTACTCCCTCATCCTGCCTTAGCTGCTGTTCTCGCCGGTGATTACTGGGCTTGAAGTTGGCAGCGGCAGCTCTAATGGCGATGGGACGCCCAAAGCAGCATCTCCTCTTGCTGGCCGCAGCAGACTCCACAAAGGAATGAAGTCTAAGCGCCATCGACGATGATGATGGCCAGAGATCGAGCCGTCGCCCAAGGAAGAGAAGGGGGTGGGGGAAGAAGCAGCAGCAGCCGCGGTGACAGCCACCCACGAGGAATTGACCAGAAACGTGCGCTCCTCTCTGCTCGCCATCCGGATTTAAAACAAATATGTTCACGACTTAGGTAACGAACGAATGGGCTCCGTTACTGTTGCAAGGGATCCGACTCCGTTAATTACTTTACTAATTTGAGATATCTAGGTCCAATAAAATGACTCCACGTATCCATAATTTTTGTGCAGGATGATAATTCACGTTCTATTAGAATTATGCCATTTTTCAAATTTTAAACATAAATTATCCAGCATATAAAAGTACATGTTCGTTGAATTTGACTGGTTTAATACCATTCTTGTTGTGGATATATACAATTTGATAAAACTCAAAATGAGTAAGAATGATAATATAACAGTAAGAAAAAGGAGAACGATACGGTAACAACTAATGGATCCAACTCAAAAGATAACACGAGCTTAATGCGTTCCAAAGTCTTATCTGAATTTGTCACTTTTTTTTTTAATTTGTCTTATGTCCTACCTTCAATTTTAATTTGACGAACGTGTAAAATGTGGTATATAATCCTCATGTTAAAATCTTCAAACATTTAAAGTGATTTTCTAATCAACAATTAACACCATTTAATAATTACCATATATTTTTATTTATAACATACGATAAAATAAAAAAAATAGGAAAACAATGTATATATTACAAAAAAGGCACCGGCAGAGTTACCTCGGTCGCACCACGACTAGAGTCACGACTTACGTCGCGATAAAATTCATTTCCCACGTTTGCATTATTTTGTAAAAGAAGGCGCACGTTGATGTGGGTCGCAAACTCAGCGCGTCACGTGGCACAAAGGACGGACAGATGCGAAATGAGTAATTGAAGGCAATAACCTGGATTAAATAAAAACGCGTGCGGAATTAATTATTTTTGGTCTCCGTTCTGGAGATTTAATTTTGGGAATGTGACTTGATGCGATGGAGGGAGGCAAGTTGGATGAGTATTTTTTAGTAATAGTCAAATTAAAATATTAATTTAACAAAACGACAACTTAAAAATAATTTTTAACAAACTAACCCAGTTAACTGCCACATCAGACCGCTGATAATTTTTTTAATCAAAAAATTCAATCCGGTCCAGCGCTCGACCGAACTCCCCCCTCCGAGTCTTCAGACTCACCGTCGCCCCCTCTCCCCGTCGCCCTCGCCGGCTTACGAGCTCCCCCCCTCTCCCCCACCGTCGCCCCCTCTCCCCGTCGCCCTCGCCGGCTTAAGAGCTCCCCCCCCTCTCCCCCACCGTCGCCCTCTCTCCCCGTCGCCCTCGCCGGCTTACGAGCTCCCCCCCTCTCCCCCACCGTCGCCCCCTCTCCCCGTCGCCCTCGCCGGCTTACGAGCTCCCCCCCTCTCTGGCGCTGCGAAGAGTAGTGGGAGAGGGGTAGAAGGTACTCGAGCTCGAAGATACTAGCGGACCAAGTCGGAATTCGTGAGTTCATCTTCATCGTCGTCACCGCGCGGCGGGGAGGAACAAAGGTTGGGGTGGGGGAAAGCTGCCCGGGGGTGAGCGTCGGTGGGTTGCAGAGGGGAAGGGGAGGGAGTTGTGGCCTTGTGCAGAGGGGAAGGAGAGGGAGTTGGGGGGAGGGGAGCAGAGGAGAGCCGGCTTCAGAGGAAAGGGGAGGGAGCTGTGGCCTCGTTGGAGTTGGATGGGAGAAAGCAGAGGAGAGCCTGCAAAGGGGAAGGGGAGGGAGCTGTGGCCTCATGGAGGGCTGGAGGGGACCTTGGTGCGCAGCCACCCAATCGGGCAGCGGCGACGAAGGATCGGAGAGAGGCAGCGATTCTGGGATCAGCGAGGGAGTCGGCTGCAATCGCAGTCCAATGGAGCTCGGTGAACTGCTTGCCCGTGGGTCAAGGCGACAGAGCACACCTTGGCGTCTTCCCCCGGCGGTGGTGCGGCGAGTTCGAATCACCGCTTCGATCACCAAAGAGATGGACGAAGCAGTGGGCTGTGATGCGAGAGAGACGCAGCAAGCAACGTGAGCAGAGGGGGGGAGAGGAGGAGGAGGAGGAAGAAGCGGAAGCAGAGGAGAGCCCTCGTGAAGGGCTGCAGGGGCAGAGGGGAAGGAAGGAGAGGGAGTTGTGAGGGGAGGGGGGAGAGGAAGCCGGCTGCAGAGGGTTGGGGTTGGGGGGGGGGGGGGGGGGGGGGGGGGGGGGGGGGGGGGGGGGGCGGCTGCAGACCCTCCTCTTCGGATCTCCTTCTCCGTCGGCACAGAGCAGATCTCCTCAGCCGGGGATGGAGGACGAGGACGAGGCCCAGTCGCCGTCGCGCTCGCAGTCCCAATCGGCATCCCGATCTCCGTCGCCGGTCCACGTCTCCGTCGTGCCGCCCTTCTCCTCCCCTCACCATACCAACGGTAGCTACGCTGTCTGTAGAGGACTGCAAAGGCAGAGGGGAAGGAAGGAGAGGGAGTTGTGGGGGTGGGGGGAGAGGAAGCCGGCTGCAGAAGGTGGAAAGATGATCGCCGGAGGAAGCCGGCTGCAAAGGGTGGAAAGATGATCGCCGGAAATGATCGGGCGGTCGAATAGTAGAACGCTGGACCGGGGTTACGGTACCATGTTGAATTTTTTAATTAAAAAAATAGTCAACAAATCTGATGTGGCAGTTGACTTGGCCAGTTTGTTAAAAAATATTTTTACTTTGCCATTTAGTTAAATTAATATTTTAAGTTGATTAGTATTAAAAAATACTCCAAGTTGGATTCGTCAAAGAATTAACGATTAGTTTGGGGTATTAGATTATTAATTTGAAATGTGTAGATGGATGCCAAATGCCAATTAAGTTGTATTTATATATATATATATCAATTCTTTATGTTATTAAATCTACAGTCTCCTCATTAAAATCTTCCACTACTTAAAAAAGCACTATTTTATTTAATAATATAAACCGTAACCTTCCTCTCGTTCATCTAAGGTATGTATTTTCATTAGGGAACTGCATACCAGAAAGTATATCTCAACATAAAACTAAACTGTATCCCAAATACATAGCAAAGAATATCTTAAACAATATTCTAATGTACATCCGAGTCAAATTACCTGTGCTAGAATATTAGTAATGAGACTCCATGATGGGAGAGAATTCTGTAAGAAAATGTCATCATCACTCAAGAGGAGGAACATATTAAAAAAAAAGGGACTCTATTAAGCTGGAACATTGTTGCTAGAATATGCTTAACTTATGCGAAATAAAGATTCTCATCTGATTCTCCAACCATAACTTTAGCAAAAAAACCACATAAGAAAAAACATATGCTGTGTACGCCTATCTTACTTTTAGCGATGAAACTGCATGAGCCGAGCCAGAATGCTTGCTAGTTGACACAAAATCAGGAATAAACCTCATGACTTCAAAATCTATGATCACAAGCAACAGGACACTGCATAAGGTTCATTTTAAATATCGTCAACGTTAGATATATGGATCACCAGCTAGTCTATCAACCCGTCATATTTTTTCTTTTAAATTTCATTTTTGATCCACATGGATCAAAAATCAACTATATACTTTACACATGTAGTTGAAAGTTGGACGAGAGTTTGATTTTAGAAACATTAGAGTTAGGAAGCAACACATGTAACTACAGGAATCCTTGAGCAAAGGACTTCTTTTTTAAGGTAAAATAATCACTATCAAATGTACAAAAGCTGACATTAGGTGTGGAACACAAAAAAAAGCAAGCAAAAGCAAAAGTGTACCAGGACTAGCTTTCTCCTTTAACAACTCCACTAAGAAAGGTTGTAGGTCAGTTCATCACTCTGTCCTATTTCTGAAAGAGATACGGTTAGATAAGAGAGTATCTGTAAGCTTGTAATGTATCATACGGCCCTTGCTGGCAAAGGCTATTGGTTTTTCTAGTGGGAGCTTTCCAAGTTCAATTGAACTATCATTTCATGTCGTTGGTTCTCCCGCTGGAGTTGTTTTGTGGCCTTCTAACTTCACCCAGAGCTCGCTTTTTATAAACTGTGAAGGCAAAGGATGCACTCTTGGTCTTTCTAATGGGAGCTTTCCAAGTTCAATTGAACCATCATTTATGCCGTTCGTGCCCCCGCTAGAGCTGTTTTCTGCCTCTCTAAGTTTACCCAGAGCACGCTTTGCATAAACCGTGAAGGCAATTGTAATAACAACGGCAATAATGAAGGAAACAGTGTTGTAAGCAATCTCTACAGGTGTCATGGTGTACGTCCCATACTTCATACTGGCCAAAGTCCGTATTAATCGTCCGCTGCACGAAACATAAACAGGTTTAGTAACATTCGTAACTTATTATTCCCTATGCGTAAAACAAGATAAACTAATGTTTGATCTCATTGAATGAAAATTACAAAAGAGATCAAGAAAATAAATAGAGCAAACATTTGATACAAAAGTTCATCTCAGTAACATGAATAATTAATGAATGGGGAGACTGCCGACCTATAAATATAGATGAAAGCTTCAGGTATCATTCCAGCAATTGAACCACTAAGATAAGGGCCAAATCTTATACTCGTCACTACTACTGCATAGTTGAAGATTGTATATGGAAATGGTGAAACTCTAAAGAGTGCAACAACTCGGAATTGATGAAACCAGCTCCCTTCCCCAGCTAGCCTAAGTACAGCAGTTTGCTGAGGCCATTTATTAAGCCACCCCTGTCAATATTGATCAGAAGAAAAAATGATAAAATGGGAGGTCCAATAGAATTGATCTGCGTAGATGATATAAAAAATTTAAATTAAGAGATCTTACATGTATCCGCTCACGAAATAGTAAGCCAATAAAATAAGGCAATACCATGCCGATGGTGGTTCCTAACATGATTATAACAAATCCAAGACCATACCCAAAAATCATTCCTGCCAACCACATGGATGGTCCAGAAGGAACTAGAACGACTGGGAACAAGGCCAAGGATGCAACAAGTACCAATGCAAGAACAGGCCTCCCGAAGGCTGTAGCCTCCCATTCCATAATTGGGAGAAGAACCTATATATAGAGTAATTAAATACATCAACATCACATTTAAATTTCATCAAATAATAAAATTCCACTTTCTAAACAAGCAATGCCATGAACATCATATGATAAAAGATACTTGCACAATGCATGCTTGCAGCATCATGAGCTCTCCCGTGTTAGTCAATATTCATTCTCAAAGTAGTTAGTTCTGAATTCTTTCAAAAATGCAATGCAGTTTCATATGTCAGCAGATATTACAATATCAGAATCAATCAAGAAATTCAAATGTGCAACTAGTATCATCAACAGGAAATGGCTACAGATTCAGCAATGAAAGAGGAGGATGTTTCCGAGAAGAACTGTGAGACTAAGACTAGCTAAAAAAAATGTCAGGGTTCACAGGAATCTGCTAGGAAGAAATTAATGCCATAAATGATCTCATATTAGGCTCTGAAATAAAATGGTATATGTATCTCATGCCAGATTGACTATGATTCCCTGCTGAAACATCATCGCTTTATGTGGCATGATCATATTTAGTCATACAAACCAGAGATACAATATGATGAAAGTTTTCCTATTATTGCTAGATGAGTGGACAAATCTAACTTAAATAATCATATAATACAGATGGAGTTAACTTCTCAAACATAAACAAAATTCCCCACTTCACAAAGGTGAAGAAAGGTATGATAAAAAAAATCAGCCAAAATGCAATTTCATCTAACTGAAGATGACTGTGCAAGGAAAATTGAGTTACCTTCTCAAAAGTAAATGGGATTCCCCACTTCACGAAGACAAAAATAAGTGCGATAACAAAAATGCAGAGGAAAAGCAATTTCAACCACCAGAAGAAGGATTTTGAATCAGCATTCTCAGCAGCATATTCAGAATCAAAATTTGCTCCTCTTCTCTCACTAGGCACCATCAGTCTCTCATGCTCATCTTGGATTGTTTGTAGCTCAGGTGCCTCATTGTCCTTCCTTAACATCTCAGATGAACTTGTCATCATCTTATGTGAAATTCCACAATCTGTTTAAAAAAACACAAGCATTAGAGTACGTTTCCAAAACCAGAACTGATCTGCTCTTACCCGGACACACAATAGATTCAAAGTTATGGTTTTAGAATATCTTTTATCAAAAGAAGTATTATTGGTACTATCTTTATGATATTTCCCAATTTATCACACATACACACATTTTTACAGTTACAAAATGCAATTAGATGTCAGCCCATGACCATAAGAATACAAGGAGTTGAAAATGTAGTGGCAAATGATTAACAATCAAGAAAAGTTTTTATTAGAAATTCAAGCTAAGCTTGCTCGAAAATAACAAGTATTACCACAGAAATTACATGACATCATGACACAGATAGACAACTCTTATCAAACATATGAAAGGCTCCAAAACATTCTAAATCAGAAAAAAAATGATGAAGCAAACAGTTTAGAAATAGATTTGCAGTAGGACCGAGAAGAAGTTAACTAGGTATACCTTATTTACTTCCAAAACACTTTCACCCTTGTTCAAGATTCATAAGGCTTAGAGTTCAGAAGATAATGACCGTAGGCAAACCAGGTAACAGTAACACTGCAATAAAAAGGAACAAAGATCAGATGAATGTGTTGCTCTCGCAAAAATTAAGGTAATCAGAAATAATAAAGCTAGTTTCTCATTTTGCTTGAAAAGGGAAAAAGTCATGACTGATGATTTATCTTTAGTAGGAACTAGAAAAAGTTCAACTAGTACATGATCTCTAAGCCACAAGCTATAGCTTGAATTTGAGACAGTTCATAAAGGTATGCTGTATGATTATATGTTGAAAGATAATTCCTGGATCAACTATTCTTAATTGAGTGGATTCATTGGCCAATAGTTAACAAGAGTTAATTTACAAATAAAGCTCTCCGATCAAAACATATCATCATTTAAAGTGACAGATCCTATGGTTTCTTCTTTGATTTCCTAGCTCACTATACTTATCACGGTGACCCACATCATAACCTGGTGTTTAAATTGGCAGATTTTATGCCAGTTCCATTTGGTCTTTAATCCAATTTCCATTCCTTGGATCATGTCAACGACCCAAAATTACCAATAACTTTTCGCCCTGAAGATAACCACCAACAGAAATGGACAAAAAAATACCTTTCTCTAGTTCACATCCCTTAAAAATCCATATTTCAACGTTCTTGTAACCTGCAAAGGGTCCCTGCTGTGAGAGTTCTTTTTCCTTGGCCATGTCACAATAATTCAATATTTTTTTCTAGTAAACTGCCAGAATAAAAATGATTTCAACTTTCTCATATGCCTGCTGCACCCAACTGCACCAATTATGAAGGTTCGCATCAGACATCTAGCAGATGTTGCAACTTCATGGAAATCTGTTGGCTCACAACCAAGTTGAACCTCTAAGTAAATACACAAAGCTTCCTACCCCTCCAATATCAATTTTGCCCGATAAATAAGTCAAGAAAATTATAAACGTCGTAGTTACCTCAAAGTTCCATGTTTAACAAAGTTTCCCAATTGGACGAGCACTGTGTTCGAAGGATTCCACCTCCACATCACAAGGAATCTAAACGGCAGCAGCATGAACCTAATTACTTTCCCATCGCAGATATGTTGTCGAGCTTCAGCGTCTTAGACAACATCTAGAAATAAAAAATAAAAATAGAAAAATGATTGACCTTTACCTTACCCAATATCCGGCCTGTGCCTGATTCATTTATGAAATAGGAAAAGACATGTACATCCAATTTTCTAGACAAAACAGAGGCTGCCAACCAAACGAAACATCCTATTCATTTCCATCTATTTTATTCATCTAAGATTTCTGGCGAGCACTCCATGTTAAGATTTAAAAAAAAAGGTTAAACGGAAACCTCGAAGACCGAAAGTTAGCTCTTCGTGAAACAAACAAGTTTGGATTCACAATTTAAGTCCAAAACATAAGAAACCAGAACCACAAACATAGGCGGAATCGCTTCGATCAGTTTCTGAAAAACCCGATCCTTCTCAATCCATCTGAATCCAGGAAAGCAAAACTCTTTCTCCCTCCCAAAAAAAAAGTATATATAATCAAATCAAAGTTTTTATAATAAAACCTTCCATCTCTAGGTCACGTGAAAAAAAAGAAGACGCCATTTGGAAATAATGAAGAGAGCAGCGGAAAATCCGGTAGCCAAAGAATATAAAAAGACAAAACTCTCTTACCTTGTAGAAGTTGCTCGGAAATCGGAAGAGACAAGCGCTGACCCCTCGAGCAGGAGAGATCGAGAGGGATAGGGGTGAGGAAGGGAGAAGAAAGAGGGAGGAGGAGGCGGAGAAGCGTGGCGCCGGGAACTTGTGCAGGTTTTGGATTGGGTCGAAGAAAGTAAAGAGGCAGAAGATGAAGAAACCTTCCAATTTGCTGGAAGTTCTTCCAAAACAAGGCAACTACCTGCCGCTGTTGCTGTTGTTTGCGTCGTATTGATTTGGTTTGGTTTTGCTTCTGCTGCAAAGTAAATAAAAGAAGTAACGAGACACCGCGATGGAGAAATTTACAAGCGCTGCCACCGAACCACATCGCCTACGTCATGATGGACCACGTCGCCCCGGTCTTTTCCATGGGCGTCTCAGCCCCTCTCCCCAGCTCTACGGCTCAAAAAGAGGATGCAAAATAATTATTTAATTATTCTTATTATTATCGGTACATATGAGGAAAAAAAGGAGTTAATAATAATAATTTTCTGGTATGCTTGGTACTCGTAGTACATGTGTACTAATAAATAGATTTAATAATAATAAGAATAGAAGTTTACAAGGAAATGAAGGTCAAATTTTTGACCCGATAATTTTCGCGGTTGATTCAGGAAGAACCTTCCATCCTCCCGCGGAGGGCTTAAGGGGTGACGGAATCGTCTTCTAGAAAGATCGAGTCAACAGCGTGCTCCGTCTTCAACGCGTTGCCATCAGGAGCCGCGGATTCAAACTTCAGCAGCTTATATCTATTAATAAATAAATAAAGGCAAACTGATAAAATGGCTTACAATTAAAGACTTGATTCGTGAGCTCGAGTTGACACACTGATTTCAAAATTGACGAACCCAGTTCAATCACTTGGTGCATTATTTTTACTTTTTAACTTTTTCAAAACTTTGCCGAAAACTACAAGCTATTCATTTATTATTTTTGTGAACTTAGTAAATATTCAACACGTAATCTCCCAATTACTCTAACTAGAGGCGTACTGTACAGGGGCAGTCGTTCTATCCATGACAGCCATGGCCAGTGGCGACTGCCCGACGAGGGAGAGGCTGCACCACCGGACCTCCTCAATGGCGGAGACGCCCTCCACCTTGCTTCCTACCACATGATCCCGGTAAATGATGGACTTGTTCATCTCCAACGCCTTGATCCGGAACTCGGAGACGCAGGCCTCGTCGGCGATGATATCGTCGATGTCCATTCTTATGCACACGGTCCCCGGCTAAAGGACCGCGTCACGACGAGCCGGATTCCTGGATGCTCCGCCATGCGATTCCCCTAGGCGAGCTCGTCGAGGTCGTCCCTCCCCCCAAAGAAGAGCACCGCCACCGTGTAGGACACCTCGCTGGCGACCACCTGGGAGGCGCCGCCCAGCCCGCGGTCGATGAGTATGCCGACGGAGCACGGGAAATGCCGGAGAACGCGCGCGTTGATGAGGTGATAGCTGTGGGCAATGCTCTCCATCGAGCCGTCGATCTGCTGAATCTTGTGTAAAGGGAGGAGGACGAAGGCGGTGCGCTTCTGCTGGGCGCTGGCTATGGTGTCTTTGTGCATCGTCTCGAGATGGGAGATGGCGGTCATCGGGAGGACGATAACGTGGCTCAGCTGCTGATAGGCCTCGAGGGCGACCACCAGCAGATCGCCGCCGTTCTTAGAGTTGCACTTCCGGTTCCAGAAAGGAAGACCATCACGGCGCGCCTTCTGGACCATGGAAATGGCAGAATAGCGCTCGGGGAGCTCCATCGGGTGCATGGCGTAGACGATGATGCCTCGGCGGCGCGTACCGCGTGAGGACCCGATAAGATTCATCATGGTGGGGATGTACCCGGCTGCCGTGGAAGCAGGCGAGGTGGCGGAGCTCGCTCTCCGTGTCGTCGCGTTTTATTGTCCGGTGCTTTTAGGGCGCTGAACGCTGCACCGGCTTGTAGATGGCCATCCCGGTGGAGGTGGTGACAAGCGCCATCAGCACGAGGATTGTGGTCCTTGCCGATGTTGAGGGCAATGATCTCGAGGAGGCCTTTGGTGTTCATGAGGAAGCCCATGGCAAAAGCCTCCCGCGCCGGGACCTCGACGAGGAGCGAGACGATCACGGTGCCGATGATCTTGCCGAGGCACGCCCAGGACTCGCCATCGTGGATGGCGGCAATGTCGATCTTGAGGCCGCTGGAGACGAAGTACAGCGAAAGGAAAAGGCTCGAGATGATGTCCTCACACTTCTCCACGATAACGCAAGCGAAGGGCCCGTCCTTGGGCACGAAAACGCCGACGACTCAGGCTCCGAAAAGGGCGCGGATGCCGATGGAGACGGTGGCGAAGCCGGCGGCGAGGACGGTGGCGAGCGTGAAGCAGATGTAGGTCTCCTTTACGGGATCGCCATAAGGGGAACGGCGGGCCATCCAGTCAAGGGCAGGACGAACGCAGATCGACACGAATCCGACAAAGCCGACGCCGGTGAGGAGGTCCTAGAGGGAGATGAGGGGCGAACCGGAGCCAGAAAGCGCGATGGCGAGGGCGACGAGGATGCAGGCGGAAACGCCCTTAACGGCGGCGGCGGCGGCGGATATGGCCATGTGTCCCAGGTCGGAAATGAGGAGCTTGAGCTCGGGGAGGATACGGGCGAGGACAGGGGACGCGGTGATGGAGAGGACGACGACCATGAAGACAGAGAAGCTGGGTCCGCCTGGGACGCCCTTGGCGATGGTCCTGCGGGGGACGGCGAAGGTGCCAATGCCCATGACGATGGCAAGGGATATGCCGGCGATGGCGATGGCGATGGCCAGGGCACGTTTCCCGGTGTGTCGGATGGCTCGGGGGTCAACTCCAACCCCAGAAGGAAAAGGAAGAAGAGGAGGCCGATGCTGGCAAGCGTGTGGAGGACCCTCGAGCTCTGCTTCGGGAACACCGTGTTGAGGAACCGCAGGCTGCGCCTGACGGCTGACAGCCCCAGCAATATCCCTCCCTGCAACAAACGCCGTCTTCATCTCTCAGGCACAAGAGCAAACACCTGGGCGACACCAAATTCACAACAAGCAGCCAAATTAAATTTAATACGACGAGGGCCGGGACATGATCAGAGGCTCTCCACGCTTCCAAGTTCAATAACAAAGCATTAACGACATGCAGGAGGAAGAGGAGCACGATGATCTCAGAGATGATGAGGGACTGGCGGAGGGGGCCGAGAAGAAAGGCGAGCGACCTGGTGAGGATGATGACCAAGCAAATTTGGAGGACGGCAAGCGGCAGGGCGTAGCCGAGTGGGTTCTCGCCCTGCCACGAGCTGTCCGACGTCACCTCATCGGCTCCGGGCACGCAACCGCCGTCGCGTTCTCTGCTGCCACCATCGTCGTCCCCATCTTCCTCTGCCAAAGAGATCAGCTCAACACCTGACTGCATCAATAGGCTGAACACCTGGCGGGCATAAATTTCTACATGATTAATAATCTAGCGTCTTCCGCGCTGCCTTCTTCACCCAGTCGAAAGATGCGAAGAAAGACCAAGGAGAAGAACCGACATGATGGAGACACAGATCGATTGAACAAACGATGGGTCGGCCTGCGGCACCTCGCTACGTATCACACATGGAGGAGAGGGCGGAGAGCACGCAGCGGCGAGTAAATTGTGGAGGGTGCTCATCGCCCACCGCAAGTACATATTACTACTAATTCGAAGTCGGCGGCACCTGGTGGACTTCGTAGGAATCTCTTGCATGCATCACCGACGCCATAACTAGACCTGCACACACTTTACAGTTGCAATGACGCGGGGTGTTCGGCCCTTCGACCCACACGCCGGACACGACGTCGCTCCCGCCCATGTCCCGAGCACGTCGGCTACCAGTACGGGCTCGAAGTAGCTCTTTCCGAGAATGGTGAACCAGATTGCCACCGCCGCTCGCGTCTTAAACTGGAGGCTCAAACTTGTCAGATATATGCGACATCTTCTTCGAAGGGGCATTACGTCGAACATCTTACCTGGGATTACTTGATGTAACACGTGGCTTGCTGACCGTATTATATGTGGACCGAACAAAAATGCTAATGCTGATTCTTTTTCGCCGAGTTAAGTGCTTTAAGGACGGATTTTGAACCGAAGGATCTCTGCATTGAGAACGGAACGCCACATTTGAGCTGAAGCTAATTAATTATTCCCGTATAGGAATTTCTGCAGCATGGACTACAAAGTCAGCCCATATATATACTGTTTGGTAATTGTATGGACTCGATTAGTCAACCCAAAACTGAGCAAATAATAGAAGAGTCTGAAACCGGTTCCTGAACTGCAAATGGAGACAATAGCAAGTTGGAGAAGAAAGGAGCGAGTTCCTTCTTCTTTTTTCTCTTATCCTGCTTCGCATACTACATTAGGAGCATACTTAACTAAGTAGTAAATTCTTCTACCGGAACAATTAATTTAGGTTGTTAGAAATATATAAATCGGAAAACAAACAGATGGATCACAACACACACTGCATGTTTTCGATTGATTTGTTCCAACATTTATTATATAATTAATTGATAAAACAAGTACTAGAACTACATAACTCTCAATTCTCAATTGATTAATCCATGCATCCTCGTCATCTTCACTTCTTGGGCGCAAAGCGTCTCTTGATCTCCTCCACCTCTTTCGTTCCGATCTGGAACGCCTTGGCGAGCACGCCGTCGGGCACCCCCGGGTCGGCGGCGAAGAGGGTGGCGGCGATGGACTGCGTGCCCGGCAGCTGGCTGTTGAAGGCAGCGAGCGCGGCGGCGGGGGTCTTGCCGTTGTTCCTCTGGAAGTGGACGAGGCCGCGGGGGAAGACGAAGACGTCCCCCTTGCTGACGGTCTTCGTCACCAGCTTGTTGGCGGTGGTGATGAATCCGACGTCGAGGGTGCCCTCGAGCACGAAGACGATCTCGGTGGCGCGCGGGTGGGTGTGCGGCGGGTTGAGGCCGCCGGGGGCATAGTCGACGCGGGACAGGGAGATGCCGAGGGTGTTGAGGCCGGGGATCTTCTCGACGTTGGCGGCGGTGACGAGGGCGCCGGTGGCGGTCGTGTTGGTGGCACCGGGCTTGGCCAGGGCCTGGGAGAAGAAGTCGGCCGCCGTGACGGTGGCCGCCGGGTTGCAGGCGAAGCCGTTGACCTTGACCGCTGATCGAGGGAATTAAAGACGACGAATTAATTAGCAGAAATAAGCAAATCGATCAACAGATCGATGTAGGCGCAGCGATCGATTACCGGAGTTGAGATCGGCGACGCAGATGTCCTGAAGCAGGTCGGGATCCGCTGCGAGTACGAGGGGGACGAAGAAGAAGAGGAAGAGGAAGGAGGTTAGTAAGGAGGACATGGCCACGGAGTTTGCTTACTTCTGCTGCTGGTGGTACTGGGTGTTCGTAAAGAGGAAGAGGAAGACTTGACTTGGAAGTAGTGATGCTGCAGTAGAGATATATATAGAGAGAGGGAAGACCAACTAGAACGCTGCTCCCTTCCCCTACTCCAAGGGATCATCAGCACGCAGCTTCTTCCAATCTCTCATCATCTGCTCAATCTTACCAATACAATACATATATGACACGGGAATTTGATGAAACTTGGATAAGGACGACGACTAGGTCTTAATTGGATCAACTTGTCGCCATATTAATTACCAAATAAATCATCGATCTGGCGAGCGGTCTCCTTCCCAGTGGACACGGTGACTTGAATGGCGCATGCTGCGGCAGCGGCAGCGCACCGATGAACTTAATTAATATCACGAGGACTGTAAAGGACCATTTGTTTTTACTCTTTTCCATGTGGATCTCTATCTACGTGATTCCTCCCTTGTTACTTAAATTTAATCTAATCAAGATTGCGGTGTAAATTATAAATAAGAGAAAATAAAGGTAGGGATATCTATAATATAAGACAGGATCTGATGAGGTTGTGCCGTGCTCCTCATTAAATTATCAGCTGATCAACTCCAAAATCTCATCACGTGGTGCTCCATAATCTTTGCAGCAATCTGGGAGACTTTAATTTATTACTAGAAGGGTTGATAGGATGAGTAGGTCACAATGTTCTTTTTTAATTTGTTTTGGGAGTTGGGTGGAGGAATATTAACAAAAGAAAACTCAGCTATGAAAAAGAAGAAACAAATGAAGGAAAAATTAAAGCTGCATGTTTCCTTCTCTCTCTTTTTTTCCCCTTTTTTGTCGAAGTTGGGTCGATGATGTTAGATGATAAACTTTGATGACAGCTCAGGAATGGGAAGAGGAGACAGATGACGGGGATCACTTTTAAAGAACAATAAGAATTAACGCCTTTGATGATAACCAATTTGTTACAGAAGAGAAGAGGATTCCAAACAATAAATCAACCTGATGACCTCCAAATCCTTCCCTCCAGGGAGATCACCATGACCGACACATCGTCGTGATACTTTCGCCGGTCGCCTTGAGGAATATCCAGCAGTTCATGAAAGTCCATCCCTGCATGGAAGAGGATTAACGAACATGTCAGAAACCCAAATTGATTCACTAACACCTATCTACCAGTTACATGATCATGAAAAGACTCACCATTCTTTTTAGCTGCACGTATAAGCAGCTCCGCAATGAGGTACTGCGCAGGATCTCCTTCGGGGACATTTTCCATGAACCATGTGACATGAGAAACAACCTCTTCGTTGCTGAAGTACTGGTAAAGGCCATCGGAAGAGAGGACTAGAAAACGATCGCTTGAGCAGAGACGATGGTGAAGAACCGAGGGGGTGCAGCTGATATATGGCGAGTTTCCGACGTACTCGACCCTGAACATTTCAAGCAGAGCTTCGTTGAAGTTTGGCTGTTCCAGCAAGAAGACGTACGAAATCAGAAAATGTAGCCGCAAGTTATAGCCAAAAGGAAAATGGATATGGTTGAAAGGATTATGACCTTCTTGAGAAACTCTGCTCCAAATGCCCTGGTAACCTTTAATTGTCCCTTCACTCTATCGTTGAAGACTGCTTGAGCATCGTCAGCATGTTCTGCTTTTATTCTCAAAACTTCCTGCAAGATTTAGCTTAAGCGATCAGTTAAATGATCAGACAAGATTGACTATATCATCCATATTTGATAGGCAGTGTTGTGGAACTGAAGTACTATACTGTATTGAAACTAGACTTGAAGAAAAATCCAAGTGAAATTTCTCACAGTATTGCAAACAAAATGTCTGGCAGGTGCAAATTTTCATCATCTGTCAAACTACGAGAAGACTGTTTGCCTGAATTTCTAGCAGCACATGCCATTGGCTCAATCATGCACTAGACTCTTGAAATCGCATGCCATCAAGTTTCACCAAAGACATCAATGTAGCTTCACATATTGTGGAAGTTTCTAGGTAATAAGGAATGGAATAATCCTCCAACCAGTCATGAAGTAGGAACAACTTTTAGGTGGATAGGGCCACATACAAAGGAATTTAGTCATCCAGCAAGTAAGACTTCTGCACAGGAATGGAGGGTACACCATAACATGAAGGTGTTTGAATTGCTAACTTGAGAAGATTGTTTACTGACAATAAAGAAGGCACCTTTTGCTATAACATTATATGCTCAGTAAAGTCTTAGACTCCCAACAAACGGCATCAAACACAGAGGCATAACTTTTTCTTGCTTTTCAAACAAATGCAAAGGGAAACTCAGTCAATGAGGCAACCTCTGTTTAATAAGTATGCCATTGATTTATCGTTCATATTTTCACAACATATAGATTCTTTTTAGCTTCTTACCGTTTCTAGTTTTTTATTTACTTCATACTCTACAGATATGCTCATATACTCTCAACTAACAGATGGATATACTGTTTGATATTATTTCATCCACTTTGTTCTTCAAAACTTGCAGAACTATAATAAACCATCCCTAGAATGAGTCAACACGGAGTTGCAAAGAACTCATGGTTATCAAATGACTGGATAGAATCAATGAGGACGACCAATATCCTTTATGTATTTCCCCACAGTTCCAGACTTAAATAGGCTGTATAGAACAATTACTAAATTTATGGGTAGATAAGTCATTGACCAGGATAACCATGTCAAAACCAGTAACCTTAGTATAGGTCCTTGCAGGAGAACAAAAAATACTACAAGTTTTTGTACCTAGAGTTAATGCTATAGTAAGATCCTCTTGAGCTCTACTAAGAGCAGATACTGTACATCCAAGTATATACTACTTGATGTTCAAACAAATAATGAAACCTGTAGTTAGTCCCAGGATTATATTGAAGGCTTACAGGAGAAGACTCGAGGAAACAAGTTTTGAAGAATGTATCTCTTTCACATGAACTGACCACTAATCTTGAACAAGAGTATCTCGGTTTTTAATTCATCTGCTTCAACAGCTTGAGCATTAAGAAAGTCCATCAAGAAGGAAAGTGAAACAACCACATAAGATTCTTGACGGCAACATGAAATTTGCTCTCCTTTGGTTAAATGTGATTTTATTACTTTATAGAGCTTAGTTTGTGCACCACCTTTATAGAATAAATAAGAGAATGAAAAACAATCAATCAACAAATCCAAAATCCATTTCAGCTCTAGTATGGTTGTAATTTTGCAATAGAAAAAGGACTTCAATCAATTTCCATATAAGCATTTTAAGCCACACTGTTGTCATCAAACGTCAGTTAACATATGCATGATAGCTCAGAAACTTTCTATTCAGATTTTTGAAGCGAAAGATAAGATCTTTGAAAATTACTCATACCTCTTCGATGCTTGTACTGTGATCAGAAGATAACTGAACGGCCGTCAATTTTAGGTTGCAAAGAGATAGTTCTTTTGTCTTGTTAGAGTTGCAAATATGAACATTAGGATTATGCATTGGAGATTCCTCTGATATCCTGTCAAGTTCCATACGAACAAGGGAATCCTTTGACCGGTTTCGATGTCTCATATTTTCATTTGCAAGAGTAGGACTACTGGAGGCATCATGCAGTCTATCTTGTGCAAGAACAGCCCGACTATCGCCAATATTCATGACATACACATCCTGGTCCTTCATTAATGTTACAAGAACACATGAGCCCATCAATGCAAGCTCTGGGTTTCTATCTAGTGCTGTATCTACCATATTCACATAAGCCTCTTCTGTAGCTTCTAGTGCCCGTGTCATAGCCTTGAGTACTGCATCATGGTCCACTGGTCCTGTCTTGCACCTTCTGATAACTTCTGATGAGCTAATCATTCGCTCATCAAGATTTGATGTGTCTCTTTGCCAATGATAGCTCCAAGGGAAGAGTTTCTTATGTGATGCTTTATGCTTTCTGTAGATTTTCCTTAACTTTGATCCTAGCAGTGACACTCTCATCATCTGCTTTTGTCCTAAAGAAGAAAATGACACCACAAATTTCTGCTTGGATTCTTTTGCGTCCTCTCCTACTATAGCATCAGTTGCCCTTGATCCACCAAGTTCTTCCCGAAACCCTGAACCGTTTCTTTTGTTACTGGACGACCATGAAACTGGGTGTACTGTTTCTCTGCTACATAAATTTTCAGTGGCATTAAACTGCAAACCACAAGTTTCACTGGTGTCATCTGATGGCAAGCAAGAACCATTGACGTGGTCTTCCAGAACTTCCATCTGAAGAAGCTCATAAAGGCTTTTGCTTTTTTTAGATCTACTCTCTAATTTTGTTGCCGGCATGCAAGATGTTTCTGACTGAGGTGCATCACAGTTATGAGGATTTTCACTCTGTGAGTTGATGTGTCTGCTTGATTCATTTTGCAAGCCATTGCGCATACAAGTTTCTGATACACTGCACTCTTCAGAGGACTGGACGAGAGTAACATCCTTGCTTTGGTTGTCATATGATGAACAAACTGACTCGGAATGCTGTTGTTCATCATGATGGACCGGAGAAGTGATGCATTCTTCATTCACGAGTCTGGAAGAGATCCTAGCAGCATCAGTTTCAGTGAGATCAGATGGAGGAGAAATCTGAAATGACTTGTCCTCATAGTCCCACAAAAGCCCCTCCAGTTCTCTATCTATAGCTTTGTAGAGGTTGCTCATCAAAAAATCAGGTGCGTCGGGGCCATTGAAGCCATCATAGATTCCAACAAACAACCACCCTTGCTCTTCGGAGAGAACAACATGAACCCTGTCCTCTCCAGCCTTGCCATGAGCCCATTGCAAGTTGCGGCTACTGCAATACTCAGGTTCAGACGTCCCAGCCTCAAACCAGTTGCCGGCAGGATCAGACGGATATCTTTCCTCCTTAGCATGCCAACCCAGACGGGAAATGGGATGCGAGAGGAATCGTTGCATCCAACCAGGACCGTGCCGCTGTCGCGTAAAGCTCCGAGAAAGAACACTTCTCATGGGTCTACTCATGCTCCTCACAAGCCGTCCGAACCTTGCCTTTCCCCGGGCATAACCAAGTGGAGCTGAGAAATTGCTCCTCTCAGCTGAATCAAGGGGGCCTGACATGAAGACACCCTTGTCCAATGGCCCCGACATGAGGCCTGCGCCTCTCTCCAATGGCCCTGAGGCAAATCCCCTCTCCAGTGGCCCTGACAGGAACCGATTCAATGGCCCTGATCCACGAGGCACCGGCTGCAAAGGGACCGCGGCGAATGAGGCTGTGCTCTCAAACGATGCGGCAGGCTCCGGAGCATCGCCGGAGATCAGCACATTAGGGTTGCCGGTCCGCGCCGTCGAAGCATTTGCGCTCACCGATGCCCCCGATATCGTCCTAAATGTGGTCTCGGAAGAGTGCTTGTTCAGTCTCTGCGAGACCGCCAACTCCTCCGCAAGCTCCTGCCTGAAGGAAACGCTGTGCGGCTCCGAGTCGAGGGTGCTCGAATCCAAATTGTACCTCTCGGAGTTGGAAGGCGTGGTGATGGCCGGCGAATCGACTATCACCGGCCGAACATAGCAGAAGGAGTGGCCGAGCCCTTCGTCCAAGGGCTCCAGAAATTCCAGATCGACGCCGCCCTTCGCAGCCCCCGAGGGCACGAAGCAGCCGACGGCTCGCGAAGTGCCGTTCCCCATGGGAGTTGCAGCAGCAGCAGCAACAGAAACTACAATCCCGTCAAAACGCTACGAACGGGAGATCCGTGGAGCAGCGGAGGATTTCCATGGCCCTGCACCATGAGCAGGTACAGAAAGAACAAGCTCAACCTGGAACCCCGCGACCGCAATAACCCGATGAACCCCTCAACCACTCTCCGGCCCTGCCGAGCTCGCATCATAGGAGAAAACCACCACCGCGGCGACGGATACGGCTTCAAGAGGACCCAAATGCTCCCATATGCATCGCCGTTCCTTCCTGGTGGTCTCAAGATGCAATCTTTCACACAAAACACTCTAAGAACCACCAAATGTTCGAGCAAGAACAGCAGATCTGCCCTTGATTAAAAAAAAAACTAAGATCTAAACTGGGATTGGCAAGGGGCCGGAGTAAAGTGAGCTTCTTTCATACCTACGAGGGACTGCCAGAGAGAGAAAGAGCGAGGTAGAGAGGTCACTTTCACTTTCTGCGTTGGACTTGCGCTCCAACTTCAAACTTCCGCTTCAAATGCGTGCGTGCGTGCTCGAGCTAGAAATGGAGCTGCCTGCAACGCTCGCTCCCTCGCATCTCTGGGAGCTCTCATTCTCTCCATCCCTTTGTCACCATTTGCAGCTTCATCCGCTGTAGCACGATCGGATTTGGTGCTGCTGCGAGTCAAAAATATGAAAAAGATGGCAAGAATTTTGCTGCCTGCTGCCTCCTCCATCATCACGTCATCATGGTCACGATCATGATTATGACCACGAAATGGATTTAATTGATGGCTGCCCTCCTTGTCTCTTCTCTTTTCTCAATCCCTCCTCCTCCTCCTCCTCCTCCTAATTGATGTCTCGAGATTATTATCATTTTTTTCATCTCTCCCTCTTTTTCCCTTGAAGAAAAAGGAGGTCAAGATAATGCCTCTGATGTCAACCTATCTTTTTCATTAATTTTAATTAGATTTTGTGATTTTAGATGTGAATTTTACGACATGAGCTGGCCGTGCTGTGTTGACCGTGATTACAGAGGTCAAGGAGGATGACAAAATAGTCAAATTTTGAAAGAGAGAATGAGTACAAACTTAAAGCTCATCGCTCTCCATCTTAATTAACTTAACAACCATTCATTTATATTAATAATAAGGTAGGTACTTTGAGCGTGCTGCTGCCCACACACTGTTAGTCCACGAGGACAATTTTGCTGACAAATTGTAAGCTTGCTGTTTCAAGTTGATGTTTGACTTTTTGTCACCCTTGAAGAAGACCAACTTCAACTTTCTTAACTTTTATTTCTGAGTGAGAGATTATGTTATTTAGTAAAATAATTGATCCAGTCTAACTTAGTTCAACCCCTATGAACTAACCGAGTAAGTTTTTTTTTAAAATAAATAATTTTAGCAAAAAGAAAATATATTTAGTTTGATGGGCCCACGAAGGGTTAACTCCACAGGAGGAGATCATGATGAAGAGCCAAAACTATGTTGACTAATAAAGAAAAGTATATTTAACTAATCATAAGGAGGGCCATCTCAGATTAATTAATTAACTATTTCCAAGGGGATGTGGACAGAAATATTAAATAACATAATTAGGGGTAATGCTAGAAGTCAAACACCATGATCACCAAGTGGCCAAGTGCGAGCATCTGATGTTTTTATATTTCTTCTGGTGGCTTAACAAAATGACTTTTAAAAATTAAGTCCACGATTACAAATTGGTTTTGGTCTCTTGCCCATCGTCCAGCAGTATTAATTTCAAAAGTATTATAATTAATATTTGGTCGGGGGGAGGTTGACACATAAAACAAAAAAGTCAAAGTCAAAGTGAAAGAACTATTTCATTTTTTTTTAAACTAAAGACTTCAAATATATAAATATGTTTTCCATGATAGCTATACCAAATACCACCTACAAGGATACACCAATAATAATATTAATTTTTTTTTTAAAAAAAAATCAATTAAACTCTTTAAAAAGATCACTGACTTCGTAAAAAGTAGATTAATGGTTAGCCTTGAGGAGATAAATGTAGACTTAGACTTGGTTGGCAGTCTCATTCAGCTAGCATTAATTAGCACACTGCAAAGGATGGTCTACTTTCTCCAGTGGAAAAAGTTCCACAGTAAATTAATTTGTGCTCCTATTTTTTTCTTATAAAATTGGAAGCAAACAGTGGTGCTTTTTCTTCTTTTTTGGCTGTACTTAAAGACGAACTATTCACCTCTCACATTAGATATTTAGCTCAGCTCTTGAGAGTTGAGATCAGGACAGGATAAAACTAAAGGCAAAAGAAAGAAGGAGATGGCATTAAAAGCGCACGTCGAGTTAACATATTAAGACGTATGCCGAGTCAAAAAGGTAATTGAAGAGATTAGGTTGGGAAACCAAACTGCAGTACCTGCAGGGGAATTAATAACTCAACAGCAAGCTTTTGCCTCTGGACTCTGGTTGAGGAATTAAAAATTGGGCAGTGGATTCAGAGTTGTTGGTCCCTGTCCTTCTCACTATTCAATTGTTTTAGTTCAACCCAACTAATCCCACTTGGGGCAGGGCAATTCACTGTTCAAAGGCCTACTAAGTTAAGTTGATGCAGAGCTATTAGTTAGCTCACGGAGTACTGCATATTGATCCCTCTCCCCCTATTGCCAGGTCTCTTCGACTTGCCCTATGAGACTCGCAGAAAAAGTCACTTCAATTAAGGAATCTCACAGCACCACAATTTAACTTCAGACATATATCTCAAGGTACTGTAAGTTTGCTCAGCATAATTTCTCAACATGATAATGCAGCACCATGGATAGATAATTTCCCATCATCATTATCCTCAAAAGTAATAATTTGTATTGCGAACTTTCAAGGCTCGGTCACAAGCTTTATTGCATTGGCTAAACTTTGTGTCATTAGCTAATTAGCATCCAACTTCTGATAACTTCTGCAACAACAGCGTCAAGCACCCAGCTTATGCTGATAAGGGCTACTGCATGATTCTGCAAATGAGGGCAACTACATGCCTAACAGGGATTTCGAGCACCACTGCTTGCTGTGTTGGATGACAGGGAGGTGACTGCAGACTCGATAACGGGGCATATTAATGGCCAGTCCAGCAGTCATGGCCAGGTTCTCCTTTAATTGACCTCCACGTCCTCTTCCCCCTTCTCACTATAGATAAACCATGAAAAAGGTTCATTAGTCAAAACACAGAGAATCATCCTGCCTTTACTTGCTGCAATAACTTAGTTTGGTTCATCTTTTGATTTGCTCTAGGCACAGGTATGTGGGAGGCACGATAAAATAACTTTGTCCAACCTAGTGCTCTGTCAGCATGCACTTATATGACACCAGAAATATGATAAAATAGACAAGATTTAGGTAGCAATGCGTAATAACAAAGGCAAGATGACGATACCGGTGGCAATTATATATTTCGACGTGATCTATGATATGATTTGCTGACAGGTCTTCATCACCATGAAAGTGTGATAAACTATTTTTCAAGAGCAAGGACCATGCAGCTTGTGGTGATACAACTCGAGATGTTATAATTCATCCTGGCAATCTTTCATATGTCATCATACAGAATTTCTGGGAATATATTCTCTGCTGATCGTACGTCACTTCAACATCACATTTCCAAACCTTAACCAATAACTTTACAGTCATGCTACCCTCTTCCTCGACTATTTTCTTTTTAATGTAGGATTGAGCATTCCCATCCAACTACAACGATCTCTTTCACATGAAAGGCTTTTTACCATCTTGTATAAAGCGATGGATATGGTTGTCTTTGTGATGCCATGTCAGTTCACAGAACCCCAGTGGAATCAAAGAAGAATGTATGCTATAGTCAGTTGTGTTTTCCTAAAAGTCTTATACACCAAACGAGCAATCTATGCACTCCTAAACAAGTTGCATATTTGACAACCACAAATAATGTAATTGTATGCATTGTTTATATAGAAGATAGTAGCAAGATATACAAGAGACATGCATATAGATTATTGTGCTCATGCATGTAACCGATGTTATCCCATGCTACACTTTGTGTAATATACTTCTATGTAGACGTATTTCAATTTTTAATAACCTGTGACTAGTGATTACTCCAAGCCCATGCTTCATAATCTGGGAAAAAGACATTAATGCAACAACCGAGATGCTGACTAAAATTAGCACGAGGCATTCTGAAGAATGAATGCACGATGAATTCTCAAATTATACAATGAAGTTTTTCTTGCTTTGGAACTAATTATGTGGTAGAAAATAGCAAAAAAGCTACTTATGTAATATTTTCAATGTAACCTTGCAAATAATCAACCATGCTTTAGATTTACGCTTTTTCATCAGTGAGCAGATTTAGAAGCATTTCTTTCTTTGCAAATAAAGTATTCATCAAGTTACACTATAATTAATTAATATATTCATGGAGAATACTGTTGCTGGATTACCAAGTGTCAAGCATTTCATCTTTCAGTCTTTGGACTCTTTCAGCTTCTTCTTGGACACATAAAAGATTGGTCTTCACTTCTCTGCAAAGTCTCCCTTCAATTAGTTGGGCAGGCAACCAAAGCTTAGGCACCAATTCCACAGTATAAGATAATGTCGTCTGAAAATCTTTCCCAGCCAAAATCTTCTTATCTTTGTAAACATCATCTGCAATCTAGATTAAACATCAGAATTAGTATTGTCAGTTCAAGAACCCAAATTTTATCTATATAATTTGAATGCACTTCCCGTGGAAAATATGCAGAACGAAAGCTAATTATGATTGCAGCATTAAGTGTGTTGTTGTTATGCTGTCATCCTTAACTTGCACGGATAATAAACTAACATTAATTATTCCATTCAAAAAAATTTAAAGAAAATCACACATGGGAAACAACTGAAAATCCAAAATACGTCATAACCAAATAAATGAAACATAGATAACTAATATTGATGTTTCAAACTTAAAAGAAATATACCTCTTCGAGAATCCTAATCCAAATGTGAAGAAGCGATATCTGTTTCAAATTTGAGTTAATGTTTAGCATTTTACTTGATGGTAAGTATGATAAGGTGAATGGTAGGTTTCTATCATTGATGGGGGTTGGGTGTTCAATTTCATTTATCTTCGAATATGTTCTGCTACTGACATATCAACAGGAATGTCAACACTCTCCAGTAGAAAGACACCTGCACCTGCTTGAGATGAGACGTGTAAGAAAGTAATGTGGCACGACTGTGGATCTTGAGTCTGCAAGTCTAATTACTAAGCTGAACATAAATGCGTGTATATCTCTATATGCTATGTTGGTAACTAAGAAGCATATATTCCTTATAAAGATGGATAAAGGATATAACATTCTATAGCTAAAATCGGAGTTCAAAGCTTTGACAAGTCCAATACTAAGAATAAAGATGGAGCTCCTGGTAGAAGTTAATGGCAGCAAACAAAGTATCCTGGAATCATATATGATGTAAGCCTTGCGAGGCTTTACTTGTTAAGGAGTGGAGACTTTTCCACGTAACAATGAGCTCTGAGACAATAAATATTAAATAGTGCAAGTCCTAAGGTATACTATAGGAATAAGGCAGTTCCACAGGTCTACTGTACATCAATAAGCTTCCTGCGTTAGTGAAATTTCGTTTCTACTAGGGCCAATCACTTCTCATGACCTAAAAATGGATTTCAAGAGATTATATTACTGCTATCTGTAATGGGCAGAGCCAACAAGTAGAAATCTCATTCTCAATATATACATTATGGATAACAAGTTTGAATGAACGAAATAAACAATTGAGTGCAACCAAGTGGGAGAAACTTTATTGTATATGGCATAATGACCTACCTTTTTTTTTATAATCGGAACCAAAAGTTTCGGTTTTCTTGGCAAATCAAATCATGTTCTGCTGATCTTCCTCTAGTGAAATTTAAGAAGAAAACCCAATGACTAAGCACTATGGGTGTTATCTAGGTGGGTGGATAGTCAGAACAGATGTTATGCCATACACAGAGAAACGTGATTTAAAACGGATGCTTTAACAAGAACATAGACAATAACAAGGAGATACCTGTTCAATGGACCACTTTCCTTCGAATTTATCGAAGTCACCTTCCACCATCTTGAAATCGATGTCCCTCTTCTGACCACTAGGTAGCGCCTGGAGATCTCTCTCGTAACAATCTAGGACGCCCTTTGCATTAAACTTGAGACCGAACGCCAGGTCTTGTTCGCCGACCTATTTAAAATGGCCAACCTTTATTGTGTTTGCAGCTGAAAACTCAAAGAAACAGTTCAAAGAAACGATTTTTATCCCGTCCAAAGAAGATACTGGAAAGAACAGAACAAAACCGCTTCCGTCACTAGAATTACAGACGCTCAAAACTCAAAATTTGCCAAATTTATCCCCAGGAAACAAAGAACTCCTCAGTAGCCGAACTAAAATGCAAATTTGAAATACTTGCAAAAGCACAGGACAGAATGAGACAGCGGAGGAGAGGCTACCTCACCTGATAGAGCCGAGCAAACTTGTCCTTCTTGTCGACAAGCCGGCTGATGGCCAAGCTTGGGATGAAGTCGGCGAGACCCTCGTAGTTCGTCAAGACGCTCCACACCGTCTCCAGCTCGGCGTCCACCCGTATCCGGGAACGAATCCTGCGCCAGTTCTTTTGCTTCCCAACCTCGACCTCAATTTCGAAGCTTTCCTCCGGTTCCCCATCAACATAGGTCAAATCGGTCGTCGGAGGCACCTCATCTACGTCCTCGCCGTTGCAGGGAGGGATGGAGGTGGAGTTGGCGAGGAGAGAGTGCCACGAAGGTCGGTCAAAAGAGAGGGCTTTTCCACGAGCCGAGGAGGAGGAGGGGTTGAAGGGAGAAGGATTAGAGGAGGGGGCGGAAGCTTGATGGGGGCGGAAGAGCAGAGAAGAACAGAAGGCGCGATCAACGGCAACCACACTCAACATTTCTCCTCCGCTCCCCTCCTCCGGCCCATTCCTTTTGTTTTTATTTTGCTCTTTTCCCTTTTATGTTTAATATTTCAGAGGAAAAAAAAGGAGAAATTATTTCTACGGTTATATATTACGCATCTATTATTATATTTCTATTGTCATATACGACGTATATAAATAAACTTGACCATGACCTCATTTTTAATTTCGCATCTTTACATAAAAAATTTAACTATTAATTTCTTCTTAACATATCTCTCTTGAGATGTTCGAACCGCCTGGGTTAAGTCGGACAACACGCTCCCTCCCGTTTGACCCGTTCCGCCATAAGCATCCCTCCCACCTTTTATAATTATTCCATGCACGTCACTCTTCGGTCTACCCACACGTAACCCTCTCCCCGGAATGCGGTATGCCGTGGGTAGCCACTCCTTGTGGTGCGTTTCTTCCTTATTAAAAAAGCAGCCGTCCGAAGAGAGATTTATTTGGCATTTCCACGCCGGCCTGGCAAGCACCGCGGCATCCACAATGCGCAGTCGAAAGAACGGTCGAGATCTATAGATCCTCTGAGCCAACGATCAAGATGCCACCCTTCTTGCGGGCCCACCCGTGAAAAGTACCGCATAAAAAATATATTTCACTCGCTCTTTTTATACGTTGTCCTCCGCCATCTCCCTCTACCCTTTTTTCTCCAGCCTCTCTTCCACTTCTCCGTTCTCCTCCTGCTGCCTCGCTCGCCATGGCTAGACATGCAAGAGCTCAGTCTCTAGTTCGTTTCTATCTCTCTCTCTCTACAGGTCGACAGGTCTGACTCTATTTCTTTGGCATCGCAGGATCCGAGCTTGGAGGTCGTCGACGAGGCAGATGCAGGTCGGCGCCGCTCCCGCTGGAACCCGCAAAAGGGAGGGTTCAGAGCTGCCATGTTCGTCTTCGGTAGGCACACACGTTCGAAAGAGTTTACTGCGGTCGATGAATGTGATCGGTAATCACTGACCTTGCTGCACGCAGCCATGTCGGGGCTGGAGAGCGTGGGGTTCGTAGCGAACGCAGTGAGCTTCCTGCTCTACTTCATATCCCAGCTGCACTTCGACCTGGCTGATAGTTCCACCACGCTGACAAATTTCATGGGCACCGCCTTCCTCGTCACGTTGCTCTCCGGCTTCATCTCCGACACCTACATGACCCGCCTCAACACGGTCCTCCTCTTCGCCGTCTTCGAAATCGCGGTATATATACAACAAACAAACGAAAAAGTTGATCCCGGCAGAATTCATCATCGCGGCCTTCAAATACGACTTTTTTAAATCGAAGGGATACATCCTCCTGACGGTGCAAGCGCACAGCAGAAGCTTCCGGCCGGACCCGGCGTGCCCGACGTGCAAGATCGGCGGCGGCAACGATCTTGTGTTCTACCTGATCCTGTCCCTGCTGGCGTTGGGGTTCGGTGGGACGCGGGGGGCGATTCCGGCGCTGGGCGCGGACCAGTTCGACAAGAACAACCCGAGGGATGTGAAGCACCTGACCGCCTACTTCAACTGGCTGCTGCTCAGCGTCACCATTGGCGCCGCCATCGGCGTCACCTTCATCGTGTGGCTCAGCACCGAGAAGCAGAAGTGGGCGTTGGCGTTCTTGATCTCTCTGCTGCTCGCGATCGCTGGGTTCGCGTGCCTCGCCGCCGGGAAGCCTTTCTACCGAGTGAGGGTCGCCGGTGACAGCGCCCTCCTCAAGCTGATCCAGGTCACATGCTGTTTAAAATTTAATTATACGTACTTGCAAATATTACGAGGAGTTGATGTAAAGTTGATCCGTTGACTTTAGGTCCTAGTAGTGGCAACCAAAAACAGGAGTTTGACTCTGCCGGAAAATTCAGAGGAACTGTACGGGATCACTGAGAAAGCGGCAGATGTTGAAGAAATACTTCCTCACACCAACCAGATGAGGTAGTTATATATATAGTTCTTAATATGTAGAGAGTGTGTCGAAAGTGATAAATCCATGGATGCAATGAGCGTGCAGGTTCTTGGATAAGGCGGCGGTGCTGGTCGAAGGGACCGACCCGGCTTTACCGTGGACGGTGTGCTCGGTGACGCAAGTGGAGGAGCTGAAGGTGATCGTCCGCATGCTCCCAGTGTTGGGCAGCACCGTCATAATGAACACCTGCCTCGCCCAGCTGCAGACCTTCTCCGTCGCCCAGGGCAGCCGCATGGACCTCCACCTCGGCACCTCCTTCCTCGTGCCCCCGGCCTCTATCCCCGTCATCCCCCTCGTCTTCATGTCCCTCCTCCTCCCCCTATACAACTTCGTCTTCATCCCCCTCGCCCGCCGCCTAACCGGCCACCCCTCCGGCATCACCCACCTCCAGCGCGTCGGCGTCGGCCTCGTCCTCTCCGCCGTCTCTATGGCCATCGCCGCCGTCGTCGAGGTCAAGCGCCGAGACGCCTTCAACCGCCGCGGTGAGCTCATCTCCCTCTTCTGGCTCTCCTTCCAGTACGGCATCTTCGGCATCGCCGACATGTTCACCCTCGTCGGCCTCATGGAGTTCTTCTACAGCGAGGCGTCCGCCGGCATGCGCTCCCTCTCCACCTCCTTCTCCTTCCTCTCGCTCTCGCTGGGCTACTTCCTCAGCTCCATCTTCGTGCACGCCATTAACGCCATCACCGAGAGGGCCGCGCCGAGCGGGCACGGGTGGCTCTACGGCACCGATATCAACAACAACAACCTCGACCTGTTCTACTGGTTCCTTGCCGTCCTCAGCGTCCTCAACTTTGGGGTCTACCTCTTGTGCGCAAACTGGTACAAATACAGGCGAAATGTTCGCGATCCTCTGGAAGAAGAAAATTTGGTCGGGGAAGAGCAAAATGGAACTGCTAATATCATTGACAATGCGTCCGGCGCCATCAACGGAGAACCAAACAATCTTAAGACCTCTGCCGTAGTCGAAGCCGCAGCCATTGGTGGCGTCACGGAGGAAAATAAAAATAACATTGACGGAGCGCGGCCGGCGGCTGAGAGCTCAGTCGTCGTCGATGGCGGTGACGGCGCCGTTGCAGGCATCTAGTGCAGTATAATGCGTGCCAAAGATCCAGCTTTTTTATATCAGCATCGAGATGCGTGCAAAAGGGGATGGAACGGCCTTGATCTGGGAAGATCAAAGGACGGAGCATGTTGTAATTTTTAATTTTATGTTTGGGTGTGAGAGATGAAATACTGGTTGTCTCATTTTTCTTTTGGCCTTGCAGCAAAATATGAGTTTTTCTTCAATTATATTAAATACATTGTCGTATAGATATATATAACAGGGTAAAAAATTAAGTATGATGTGTACTTGGTCATTTTGAGGTTAATATCTAATTTATATTTACAAAATTTACATCGGTTAAAAATTCAAGGAGGATCTCGTTGGGTTGGTCCGCAGAGCTGCAAAAGGGCCCAATTAAAGAAGTCTTAATCTGCAATCTGCAGCCCATCAGATTTTAATATTATACATTTGCGGCCGTGAATAATCACGATTTGACTCCATCGAGCTGACCTGCGGACGGTTTCGACCCGAGTCATCAGCAAAATAATGAAAGCTGAGCTGGCAAGCCAGGTCAGCAAGGAGGGGGTTGCCGTGTGTGTATAAGAAAAGGAAAAAGGCGTCGGGCTCTCCAGCTGTCGGTGTCGGTGGTATAATTTTATTATGCAGCCGCAGGCAGCACGACGGACTGCCGAGCCGAGGAGGAGACAAGGAGTGGCATTTGCATGTGCAGTCTCAAATCATCGATCGATCAATCCTCATAAATCATGGCCGTATGAATTGTTTTCTCAGGACGACACCTCGTTGGTATTTATGGATACGAAGGCAACTGAATAAGATTGAAAAATATACGCATACATCTATTCTGAACAGTGAACAGCGTCCGTACTCCCCTCCCTATGAACAACACATGGCGCGGGTGGGTTGAGGAGCCAGCGGCGCATGTGCTGACGGTGGGAAGAGTAAAACGCCCCACCTCGGCGTCTCCACATGTTCCAAAGACTGAATGACGCTAACTTTGGTCCCTTCCTTTGCAGGCCTCGAGCTATAGATTGATGATGCGATGCCATTCATTGCGTTCTAGCTTTGCCTTTTGGGCATCAGTCAAGGAGCCAGTTGTGTATTGCCGATTATTTAATTAATCGATGAGCAAAAGAAAAAAAAGGAAAGAGTCGTCGAGTTTGATTGATCTTTAAAATCATACGAGGACTTTACGAACGATTCCAATAACAATGATGCCAAAGATGAGCAAGAATAGTATATAGAATAAGAACGATGCTTGAGGGACCATTTTTGACTTTGAAAAAAGGCAAACCGAGCCCATTTCTTTTCCCACGAAACAGATCAAAAGCTTTTCCACCTCCGTTTTCTTTTTTCCTCTCTACAAAAAAAAAATATGTTCCTCTTACGATATGATGGCGTGGGACGCAAATGAAATTGAATGCATTCACGCAAGTGATGCTGCTGCCGCCGTGCCGCCTTGTTGTTGAATTCTTCATAGGTACATGAAATGGCGGAGGAGGAGGAGGAGGGGGAGAGTCATCTGATCTGCGCACTACAACGAACGGAAAGCATGATCGAATGAATGACTCAGTGCACATTTATTTCTTTTTTTTGGTTTTCATTCTTGCATATTTTAATGCAGGCAATCAGTTTAAAGTTCAAACGAAAAAGCAGAGCTTTTTGCTTAATCTCTGCTGCTTCAGCTTCTGGGCTTATCTTTAGTTCCTCTCGCCGAGTTCTCATCATTACCTGCTATACGAATCTGATATCCTGGAAGTCCAAATTAATTCTCAGGTCGGTGGGTTTCCAATCCATCGGGATGATAATTACTCAGTAATCAAGGATGAGTTTGTTTGGTCCACTTGAAAGCAGCTAATACCTAAACTCCTACTCTCAGTGGATGGACGAGAGTAAACAAGTTGGTGCATCTTGAAAATTCTCTTTTCTTTGGGGTATATCCACTGCTTTGGGGTATCAGTGGATGATGACAGTAAAATTCTCTTTTCTTTTGTAAAGCGTATAAGATCATGAAAATGAAACCAGATACAGGAATACGTACTCTTCCCACATCGTCTTTCTCCTTCATTCTTGAGAAGAAATTAACGAGAGCTAAAAGTAACTTCAGTTCAGCAGAGTAGCAAACTCGTAGCTGGAGGTTGAAGAAGGATACCATTTTTCTTCTTCTTCTTCTTTACTGCTGAAAGGTTAAGAGCAGTAAATGACAGCTTACGAGACAAGAGCAAACAAGATGCACCAACTCGCCAGAAGACAAAGACAAGGAAGAAATCACGTCCACTTCGCATCAATCCAATGCATGTCAGTGTGTTTTAGTCACTGCTCCAATCACTCTTCCCCTGCTGTTAATTAAAAATCCAAGCTCTTTCCTCTTCTGACATTAGAACTTTTCCCTCTCTCTATATATTCCCTCTTTTGGGGGACCTCAGCTGGACTCCTTTAGGCCACTCTCCTAGATCTAGTTGCTTCCTTCCTTCCGCCGTGAGGAGGAAGGAAGCCATGGGGCTTCTCTGGGCTGCTGCGTTGCTCCTGCTGGCGCGGTGGGTTCAAGGGAGTGAGCACCGGTGGAATGGGAGCGAGGTGGAGCCGCTCGGCTACGCCGCCACCACCGCCGGCAGCCCTCCTTTGCTTGTGGGGCTGACCCTCATCCAGTCGGCAGCGGCCAAGGGCGCTGGTAATGCGCATTCTCTTTTTCCCCTCCGCAACGCCCCTCTTTTTTCTTATTAGGTTTTCCTTTGCCTCCGAGGACGATGATGATGATAGATTGATGGTCAATCGTTTCATTGGCTTGCTTATGTTGTTATCTCCAAAAACTTGTTCTTCTTCTGAGCCATTTTGGTTACGAATGCCTTTTTCTTAATTAGCACTCATGGCTTTTGATTCTGTGAGCTGAGGTAATGATACCTCACAATCTTTTTGCCCATTTTGATTTTATCATGTGATTCCTTTTGGAAGGTCGGGCATGTCGGAAGACAAATCTTCAATTTGCGTCACTAGTTTTTTCTTCTGAAGTTGAGTAAATAAGCATGCTCTCACGTCTTTTTTAATTTATGCACAACATCTATGTGGATTCTTTAAATGTTCTCGACACTTTCACAGTGGCCTGTTCTCAGAACATGTATTCTTTTCCGCCATTTAAATATGATTTTTTTTCCATTTTCCTCTACGAAATCAGATTCAACATCTGTTGAATCTCTAGTTCTCATTTGGTATGACACCAAGCCGTATATATGCGGGGGAAAAACCTAACCATTAACAGTAGTTCCTGAATAGTTATTCTCCATGAACTCAGTATGCTTGGATGGGAGCCTACCAGCTTACCACCTTCATCGCGGCTACGGATCTGGAGCAAATAGCTGGATCGTCAATCTGGAGGTAATTTGCTAAAAGTAATCTAAAGATTACTGACAATATTAGCCCAGAGTTCCTTCAGATAACACAGAATCACTCTTGATGACCTTCAAATCTAATGCACCGCAGGGTGGAGGCTGGTGTGATGACATAAAATCTTGTGTTTATCGGAAGACAAGCCACCACGGTTCATCCAACTACATGGAGAAACAGTTGCCGTTTACTGGAATACTCAGTGACAAACCTGATGAAAATCCTGGTTCAGTTTTTTCACATGTTCAGTTAAAGAATGCTTTTGGGGGTTCCTTAATTTCCTCATTGTACCGAACTCGACATGCTTGCAGACTTCTATAACTGGAACCGAGTCAAGATTCGTTACTGCGATGGAGGATCGTTTATGGGCGAAGGTTATAACAAGGTTGGCTTCACTAAAGTCCTAATCTGAATGCCTTCAATCACCTTCATAGGAATTAGATAGACAGTATGCAGATTCCTTGTCTGGCCTGATATATCCATGTGGATTACCCTCCTAAAGGGTTACGTTGTCTGTGTCTGAACATCAACTTATCAGTAGAAAGTGTGATCTATCTAACTAAGGTCAGGTGATTTGATTCTTTAGGCTTCTGGCCTTTACTTTCGGGGGAAGCGTATTTGGACAGCGGCTATGGAAGAACTACTGTCGATTGGAATGCGATCGGCCACCCAGGTTTCTTCCTCATCCATACATAAACACACACTGCTTTGATCATGCTCATAGTCCTCATACTGGGGCCAACCTTTTAGGCCTTCCTCACTGGATGTTCAGCCGGCGGTCTAGCAACCATCATGCACTGCGATGATTTTCGAGCGTTCTTTTCAGGAAACACAAAAGTGAAGTGCATGGCTGATGCCGGCATGTTCCTGGATGTGTAAGACCCAATGCTCATCATCTTAAATGGAAATGCGGTTCCTGAATAAACTCAAACCTCTTATCTTTTAGCTCTGCTCTAACTTTTAACTTCCATCTTGTTTTTTTCATTGCAGAGCTGATGTATCTGGCGGTCGCACCATGAGATCCTTCTTTGGTGGTGTAATGAAGTTGCAGGTAAGAATAGATTCCCATGCTTCTTTTGGGCCACCATCTCATGTTAAACAAAATTATACTCATATATTGTTTCAGTTTTTGATCGTTGGTTTCAAAGTCATCAATTACCACTCTGATCATAGTAATTTTCTTATCTATCCAAGGGCGCGTGGAGGAACTTGCCAAGGAGTTGCACTTCGCGGATGGACACCATTTCGGTAAATTTCATTCATCAGCATCTCATGATCACCAAGATTAAAATTGCAGGTTTCATGTGCTCAAAACTTAATGTCTTCCTCCTCGTCAGTGCTTCTTCCCGCAGAACATCGTCAACAACGTCCAAACTCCACTGTTCGTGCTGAACGCGGCATATGATGTCTGGCAGGTGTGTTCTTGATCTGCACTACTCCTGTCTCACCCAGTTTTGCACAAGACCGTTCTGTTGGTTTTCTTATTGGAATATGCAGTGTACACCGCGTTCTTTCTGCGCAACTTAAGCAATCAAAATGTTAACGTATCTCACAAACTCCCCTACTGAAAATTTTCAGCTACAACAAAGCTTAGCCCCTCCATCTGCTGATCCTCATGGAAACTGGAGAGGCTGCAAGCTGAACCACGCGAACTGCAACGGATATGAAATCCAGTTTCTTCAAGGTTCTTCCTCCTTTTTTCTTTCATTAAGTCTTCTGCCCGGTGAACGTTTCACCTTCATTCGTATGGAACTTCTTCTATCTTACAGGGTTTAGGGATCAAATGCTCAACGCAGTGAAATACTTATCCATGTCCAGAAAAAATGGGTTGTTCATAAACTCATGCTTTGCTCATTGTCAGAGTGAGAAGCAGGATACATGGTATGCAAGTGATTCTCCGGTTCTCGGGTACAAGGTAAGTAAGATCAATCGATCGATCGAATTGCTCATAGTTCATAAAATCAGTCATTCGTGTTACCACCATAGATGATCTTGATCCTCCGCGCCATCGTCATTCTTCAACATACCAACTCATTACCAGACTCTGCATCTGGAAGTGGTGGAGAAGTTTTACCGAACACCATGCTTCTTCAGTGCTGTGGTCTTCTGTTTCTTTCCATAACAAGGCATCATCATCCACGAACAAACATGCCAGCCAAAAAACTACTGCTCAGATTCCTGAACAAAGTTGAACACTGCTTGTTTTTTTGCAGAGAATCGCGGTACAAGTTGGCGACTGGTTCTTCGACCGGAACGGGGTGAATGCGATCGACTGCCCCTACCCGTGCGACGGTTCTTGCCATCACATCGTTTTCAGAGGGAGAAGCTAAAGAAGTAGTTGCTCCTCCCCGTTTCTTCCTCCACTATTAATTCATCATTCAAGGCTGCAGGTAGGAGAGAATAACTACAGATGAAGGATAGAAGAGAAGCAGCAGGTTCCTCACATTGCTGCTGGCCATTTGATTGATTCTGAGCTGAGGACATACGACAAAATTTACTAAGTAATATCGAACAAATTATTCTATTCTTAATTACCATTACTCATGGTAAAGAAAAATGGAAAATTTATATAAAATTAAATGTGACTCTTGCTGAGCTAGTATTTATTCATAAGAATTTGAGATAAATAGAGCGATGGATGCTACTGCTCACCTGTGCTTTTATTATGATTTAAGGTATAGATTGATGGATGAGAAAATATACTTGCAAGTATCAGTAATGAGAATATTACTGCAGCACCGAGAGAGCATCATCCTGTTGTGCTGTGGAAAATGTTTTAAATATTAGATTAATTGGGAAATGAACAAAGAAAGCTTAATGATGTGATGGCTTTAAGGTAACCATAATAAGAAATTACCTACTTTTCCACCTCCCAACCACTGGTCAATGTATAAGGAAAATAAAGAATGTGAGAATCTTGCCCTACCAGTATGGAAATGAAGTTTGTGCACATTATTGTAGGTTAAATTTTGCAATATATGAGTTGCAATACCCATCTAGCATTGAATCTTCATTAAGCTACAATGCCCATCAAATCAACCCAATTAGTACTTCACCTCCCTTCATTTGCAAATCTTTAGCTTTCAAATTAGGGAAGAGTGGCCCTTCACATAAATCTATAGCTAATTAATCATTATTAAAGAAGTAAATTAATTAGGAGATTTATCTAGAGCACTCCCCTAACCTCATTACAACTATTGTTCCCTACAGTGCATTTTGTACATTTCCCCTGTCAACTTTTTTTAATAGTTATTATTAGTCTTAAATCTAGAATGATGACAATGTTTAGTTAAAAATCACTTGTTTTTAGAAGGAATTAAGATTAACTAAGGATATATATATATAAAAGCAAAAATAATTTTTTAAAGAAAATCAAACAATTAAAAGTATTTTTAACAAAATAAAAATAAAAATAGCTTGAAAATGAACAAAAGTTAATTGTTTCTAAAATTCTCACATCTGTGCTATTTATTAGCTTTAATTAATTTAAATATTTGTTCAAATTACAGATTTACAGATAATTAATTAGAAATATTTTCCAAATATGTCTTGCAATTGCGGCGGCGAATGCTGGTTTTGATGCCAATTGCTCGATCCATCGACATGGAATTGGAGGCTTCCTCGCTTCATCGCGTCGCCATGGAGAGCTTGGCCTTGCGCTTGCACCGCCGTCGGCGCCGGAAATATCGCGCCGTGGAGGTAGTCCGACCATTTGAGGTCCTCGCTCTCCTTCCCGAGCTGGATCGGCACGTCCTTGTCCGTCGCCAGCTCCGGCCATGGGAAGGCTCCATTGTCGAAGTTGCAAGCGCTCTGCAGCACGAGGTCGTAGCAGCCTTCTCCCGCGCAGCCTTGTTTTAGGTTCATGACCGTCGTCGGCGGCAGCGGCGGCGACTGGATAGTCGATATCGTCGCATTGCAGTTCAACTCGGGATCCATCGCGTCAAATGAGGTCATCGGTAGGCTCCCGAAATCCGGCGCAAAGCTCAACTGGGGGAGATGGAGATAGCCGGTCGAGCTGGGAGCGTTCTCGTGGCTGATCGCGAGAAGCTGGTCCAGGGAGAAATCTTTGCGCCGGGGCGATGCGGTCGTCGATATAGCGCTGGAGGTCCCCGGGAAGATTTCGCCTTTTTTGATGGCGGCCTTATCCTCGCCGGCTTCGACCTCGGCGATCGGCCGGTGGGTGCTGGGGTCAATTCCCCGCTGCCGCAGCTTCTTCTTGATACAAGAATTCCACAGGTTCTTGATCTCGTTATCCGTTCTCCCCGGCAAATGCGTTGCGATCTTCGACCACCTGATGATTCACAAGGCCTCGATTAGAGATCCAACATGGAGTCCGAATCTGGAGAGGAAAGGCAAGAGGCTGGAGATTTCACCTGTTCCCTAGGACGGCGTGGAGCTCAATGATGAGGTCCTCTTCCTGCTGCGAGAATGTGCCTCTCTTGAGGTCCGGCCGCAAGTAATTTATCCACCTTAATCTGCAGCTTTTTCCGCACCTTTGAAGGCCTTCAATATGTTTGCATAAATGCGCAAGAGCAGTAGCAAATGCTTAGACACAAAACGAAGAAGCACTCACAAGTCCATTGAGGTTGAATTGGGTTGTTGAACATAGAGTTATACCTGCTTGTTTAGGGACAGAGCTCCAGCAGCCATGGCCATACTTGGTAATGTGCCTGATGAGCTTCTCGTCTTCCTCAGGAGACCACAGGCCTTTCCTTAGCTTCTGCTGTTTGTAGCAGCAAGAGTGCCCTCCCATCAGGCAAATTGACCAAGAGTGCAAGGGATTTCTTCTAGGGAATTAGGGAGCTTGAGGGGATTAGAACTGCAGTGGAGGAGTTGGAAACTGAGAAGAGGGTTGAGATTAAAAGTTTCTGCAAGAGGGAAAGATCAGCATCACCATCAACATCCAATGGGCTCTCTTTCTCTCTCTATCTCTCTCCCATATATACATATAAAGTGGGAGGAAGCATCAAGTGGAGAGTTGTGTGTTCTTGGAATTTTGAAGTTAAATGTTACCATTGTGGGACAGACATTCTGATTTTAGTTGTTGGAACAAAGGATTTTAAGGTTAGATGAAAAGGTGATGAATTCTCTTTCTCTAGATTGGGTTTGAAGCAATCTATTCTTAATGTTTTCAAGGCTGAATCAGAATAATCCATCTGGCTGAAAATTGTGATTGGTCAAAACTTTTCAGAACCAATAAAAAACAAACTTACTTTTAACTGAGTTGACAAGTTGAACTAGTTTAGATTTATCACAGCTGGTTTAAATCTACTTCTGCTGCTATACTACCTGTCTCAGAGCATTTGTTCAAGGAAACAGGAAAGCTGCAGTTCTGTTGAGACAGTAGATAACTCAAGCTGGAAAGAAAATAGATTCCAGTAAGTAGGATCAACTTCTACTTTCTAGTTAGATTTAGTTCTTCAGGTATAAGTAAAAGAGTTTGAGCTCGGTTCAAAGTTTGATACGTTATCATATCCGGTAAACTACCAAAACCATCAATGTTAGACAAAGCTTTATGTACCATTGTGGAGTGAAAGACTAAACTTGATTTTAAAGAAGAATCTGTGTTTTATATTCATATTATTTTATAAAAGAATAAAATCATGTACACTCTTTAGAAAACAGGCGGCATCTTTCTTCAATGTATCAGAATCGCCACTGTTTGTCTTGGAAACTTCCGAGAAAAATATACATTGTTCCATTCTGGAAAACCAAATAAAGATGAACCATCTGTATGCGCATTTTTCATGGTGAAGAATTTTCCATGGATTGCTTCTTCAGGAATCAAGGGAAGTTATTGTCATTAGTATCAGTCAGTTTGATGCATTTTGTTGTATATATATACGATCTTAATCTACTTGGCACTTTATGTGAATTATTAAACTTTTCATGACAACTCCTAAGCAATGTAGAGTTAAATTAAAAAATTGACACTAATCACAATCACACCTCAACCTTGTTATAGGGACATGCATTATCATCACTTTCATCATCATTAAAATTTAGATTGATTAGGTAGTAAATATTCAAACTGAACTTTGAATCTGAACCTAGACCGACACAAAATATTATTTGCCTATTATGACCTAATATTATTGCTCATAATATATAGATAATAAAAAAATAAAAAAATTAGACTAAGTGCTGCGTTTATCATCCAGATAAAACTCTCATGCAGTTTTCTTATTTATTTAACTCTAACCAATATTAATTATTTAAAAATGCTGCCCTACCAAAACACAATGTACATAGCTGAATTCCTTCTTAATTAAAGAAATCCCCCAAATCATTTATTAAAACAGGAGGATCTGCCAAAATCAAGAATGGGGCACCAGAGGATTAAAGAAAGAAGAGATGTGGACAGTGTGTTGGGAGGGGTTTTTAATTTTAAGTTTCATGTCAATGATTAGAAAGGATACATTGCATTATTGAGGGCCATGTGATTCTTGACTAATTAATTTCCCTTCATTAAATTAATAAAGACCATATGCATATGTTGTACATATAGAAAAGGCCTTGCAGTATTCAAATTATACTTAACAACTCTCTCCAGTTTCCACTCATACAATTATATTTTTTCTCTGGTAATTAAGACCCATTTAATTATTTTAGAGCAAGCAAATTGATCTTTTTTTAATGCCTAATTGTACAGTGTACGTCTCTAATCCTTGCTGTCTCCAGAAGTAGAGGGTCCCCTCCAAAGTCTAGTAATTATGGACTAAATATTTCCTTTTATTTTAATTTTGTCTTGTAAATTTTAAGATTTTGAAATGAATATATATATATATATATACACATACCTTCTTCATAGCATAAGGAAAAAAATTAATTATGGAAAAAGCACTCCATAATTATTTGTATAAGAATAAAATAGGAGTCCTAATAGTTTTATGATCCTGATATCACATCTTAACTGGTCAATTAATTAATAATTCCTTCCCTCTGTGAGGAACTCAAAGCCTAAATGGCATTTTCATGTGATGCTGCTGCTAATGCCTGCCTCTTTTTTTCTTTTTTTGCAAATCTTTTGACAAAGAAAGCTTTTATTTTTATTTTTTAAAAAAATTTAAAGAAGAAACCCTCCAATATAATTAATCATTGATTTGCAATAGGAAAACCGCTTAATTTAGCCAGATTTAAGTAAAGTGTATATAGTATAGTTTCATGTGTTATATATGGGGAAATGATCCTCTAATTCCTTTGTATCAAATAAATTTATAAAAGGATTTAGGTACTTTTTGCTAAATTTACATTGTTAATTAAGGTAGTCTTAGGCATTATATTAAAGTTACTATTAATAGTACTGAGACTTAATAAGTGGTAGTTAATACGGGATATTTATAGCACATGCATGCAGATATATACATTGCATGTATTCATAATATGCTGATGTGATATGATGTGCTACCAAATTGACTGTTGTACTAAGTGCGCATGCATGTTATGCTAATGCACACACATTTGCATGCAATAAAAAGTAGGATAAGGATCAAGGAGGGAATAATGTCTGTTGGTTTGTAGGACATGCTGCCCTACGCAGTATTGATCAATTACAACTTAATTTGGAAGGAACGAGGAACCTGCCTCAACTCTCTCTTCCATCTTCTAAAAATCAAATTAATCATTCAGTTCTTTTTGCACATCTACAGGGAGGGGATATATAATGGTAGGGCTGACAATAAATGTAGTGTCAATTATTTTATTTTAGCTCATCTGAAAAAAACATCTATTCGTAGTTGATATAGAGTTTTATCTGATTCATAAGATCACTACGGATATTATGATTAATAAATACGGTGTTGAGTTCTAGTGATTGAATTGAGTTCAGCTTTGACTTTTGAGGAGAATTGACTGGCCCAATTAGCATGAACTATTTAAAATGATCGACGGTCTATTGGCAATTGATGGCGCAAATAATTAGCACTGACCAAATAATTGTTCGTTAATTATTTTCACTAACTGCTGATCGTAATATTTCATAATTGTCAATAATACTCAAAATTATTCAATAAATGTGGGAAGCTTGATGTGGAGGGCATGAAGATATCATTCTTTATAAAATATCAGGATAACTTGCATTACTTCTTTTCGTATTTCTCAAGATATATCTGATAGTGTAGATTTAAACAATGCCTTAATCCTATCGAGATACAATGCTAAGCATTATACAGAATAGCATTTTAAATGGGGGAAGGATTTATTTGTAATCCTATCTGTAGTTTGGTCATTTTTGGGATTCAGGGAGTGACAACTTTAGAATTCAACTTTTGGTGGGGTTTTTTCTTTTCTTTTCCCTTTTAATTTTCAAGGTCAATGGTTTATATTTTTCAACTCTATCTTTAGGAGAATAAAAAAGGATAATATTTTTAATAGAATTTGAAGTCTAGTTTATTTTTTAATGAAAAAAAGTGATAGAAGAGAAAATTTTCCACCCACCAAACCCGAAAAGGGTTTTATAGATTACTAGTCACTCCTGTCGGAAACATGACCTGTGAACCCAAACTGATCAGTTTGCTTTCCCTGTCCAACTTTGATATGGAAACTGCAAACCGTGGGCATGAACAAGTACAGAAATGATTGGTGAATCAAGGTTTTGCAGGAGCACCAGCTTCTACCAAGAGAGGAGGAGGAAATCAATTAATTAGGGCCTGACAAGACATCCCCCTTTTTTTTCTTTTCTTTTCGCATCTCATGTTTGTTGGATGCTCAAAGCTGCCAATACCGAGCTTGTGGAATCATGTCAGCCATCCTTTCCATCCATAGAAAGATGGTGGGAATAGATTCATCATGTATACCACCATTAGGTTTGATTTAGAAACGAGAGAGAGAGAGAGAAAGAAAAAATTAATCTGCATATGGAGCAAAAGGATCAAGATTGTTCAGCATAACTGGATGTTTTGCTGATGCAAGTACATCCAAATACTTCTGCTGTTCATTGATATCAGCTGTGCAGATGAAGAAATTAATGCCAAACTTGATGTCGAATAAAACAAGCTGAAAGAAGATTCTTAAATTGGAGGAATTAAAGAAAACTCATCTGTAAAATTGATGCAGGAAGATGCTCCCAGAAAACAGCACATTTTGATTTTTTTGGTGAAAGCTGAAAACCTGACTGACTCCTATCTGCCATGCATTTTACAGATGGAGTAGGGATGCATGCAGCACAATTTTGGAAAACCAAGGATTTATAGAAGAACTTTCTGTCAGTCTTTTACATGTAAAAAAATTTATGCTGGAAGTCCCTCTTAGGATCATGAGGTTTAGTTGGCAGTCTCGTTTGTGCTTGATGTCTGATTACTTGCAAACTATTGGGATGACTCGTTTGTTACTTCAAAATACAAACACAATATATATCAGATAATTAAAAGGTTGAGATAACAAAGAAGAATTAAGCAACGTAGCGGGATTAAAAGGAGCTGCAATTGAGGGGGAACCTGGGGAAAAAAGGGGGCAATCAACAGTATATCATGGTAATTAAAGATGTTGAAATATATGCAAGTTTATGTCATGATAATCACTTACTTCCAAGTGCTTATCAGATTCATCTCCTTCTTAATTCTTCTCCTCGGCTCCTGCATTGTTGCCTGAACTAACAGAGAAGACGCAACATGATGTTTTTCAGCTCCAGACATCCTCAGATTACTTTTGGCAATATGATCATCATCAAGGATGCTGACTCTTCTCGAACAGCCTCCGCAATTGCACAACTCAAGAAATTTATACTGGCAGCAGTAGCAGAGTCCTGATTACTTTAAGTTATTTTCATTAAACTATTTAGTTTTCATGATGCATGAATCAAAAAGACAAGGAAAGTCTTTTTAAGGAACAAAATAAGAAATTATTTATTTTCCATGTCTACTACACGTTAAATACAATCCACACTTATTAGATACATCACGATGAATTTAAAATAAAAAATCAGTGAGAAACCATACAAATTTATAAGATAAGACCTTATATAATAATGATAGACCATACAAGTTAAAGAGATGGCAACAAGTAATTATTTTTAGTAGCCCAAGTTGATCTTCCTGTGGACCTTCTCAATGTATTCTTCGGCCTCGGCCTCCACGTCCTGCTGCTGCTTTCCCTTGTCCATCTTTTGGTGAACCCTTTGGATGTACTCTTTCGCCTTCACATTCACATCCATTTCACCACCTCCTTCAAATCCCTGATCACTTGGTTGAAGAACCCTAATATTCTGATGCCAACTCCCTGCTCCCTCCTCTCCATGCTCATGGTTCTTCCCGAATAGAGCAAGAACTATTGTCTTCCCTCTTCCCATCCTCTCTTTCTCTTTCTCTATAAGTAATTTGCTGGAGGGTTTTTTTCTTTCTTTCTGCTCGACTGATTTGGTGATGGAAAAAGAAAGTTTGGATGCCACTATTTATACAAGTCTGTCTATAGAGTTGTGATTGAGGAGCTAATCGGTTGCTTTTAAATCTTGAACACTTTTGAGCAAGACGGGAATCATCTAATTTGGGTGCTAAAGCAAAAGGAATTCAAGGTGTTTCAATTGATTTGAAGCATTGAACTTTGTTGACTGTTGACCAAATGATAAATATTGTTAATGCTAACCCAAGTAAAATTCGGCCTTGGTCTTTGTTTCTTCAGTACCTAATGGACAAAATTCACACGTAGCCATAATAACTTGTCATACATGCACATAGTTATGGGGAAAAAAACAACAACAAATCGCAAAGTTCAATAGATTCCTTCAAAAACTGTGGCAGCTAGCAAACATGGAAGATTAAAATACTAACAGTTTAAAATAAGCCTGAACTCAGAAGAATTATCAAATAAATATAAAGTAGTGTACTTGTGTGAATATTTTATATGCTTATTAGTCTGAACTTAATTCACTCATGTTATTAAAGCTGAGTTTACATATTTTTAAATAATTATCTAGCTTTTGATTTAGGTATAAAAGAATATTCCAATATATTACTATCCTAGTTATCAAATTAGACTTGGACTGTAATGATATTTCTTTTTAAAAAAAATAGAACAAAATGTCAGATCAAAGCCGAGAGGAATCTTAGAACAAGAGAAAGATTCTTATAAGAAAGACTTGCACTTTGTTCTCCTCTCCCCTTGTGAACAAGGCAAGTTGAGTATATCTTCCTATTTTGTTAGGTAGAACTAAGGGGGGACTTCCTGTCTTTGGTGTTACATCAAAACCCGGTTCTGCTCAAAATAAAAACATAATAACTTATTTAATTAAAAGACGTAAATATGATGATAATTTGTATATTAATTTAATGTTACTAGCTCAATGAGAAATATAAAAGACGTACCTGGATTGGGATCGTCGTATTGTCCCATCATCCCCTGTCGCAGCTAGCCATTAATTTAGAGATAAAGGAAAAGAGGACAACCACCAAGCACCATAGCAGCAGCCGCGACCATCGATCTTGTGGGCCGGGCTCGTGGCTGCGCAATGGCCGCCGAGGAGCCACCAAACACCGCCCTCATCGACCGCACCCTCCATGCCCTCGGCTTCCAGTTCACCTTCATTTCGCCGGAGAAGGTCACCGGCCGCCTCAAGGTCACCGAGATATGCTGCCAGGTATATTAGACAGAAGACGACCCCGATATCCCCCTCCCTATACTTCGTCTTCTTCTACTTCTTTGACCGTCCGTCCTCTGCTCCTGCATATAGCAGCCCTTCGACGTGCTTAACGGAGGGGTGTCGGCTCTCATGGCGGAGACGGTGGCGAGCTTGGGAGCCTACGTGGCCTCCGGCTTCCGGAGGGTGGCCGGCGTCCACCTGTCCACCAACCACATCAAAGCCGCTCTGCGGGGGGAAGAGGTGGAGGTCGAAGCGAGGCCCGTTCAAGTGGGCAAAACTATTCAGGTATTTTGAAGAGTAACCCCTCTCTGCTCTTTCTTTGGCTTTGCTCCATCTTTAGATCTGTAAATAAAGAATTTGCTAAGGAGATCAAGATAGTTTACTGATTAATTATGTAAAAGTTAAGCGAATGAGGTAACGAACCTTCATTAGAAAATCAGAAGCAAATGGAACATGCCGCCTATCTCTCTATCAAACTTTTAGCAATGAAACAAGATACTCGATGTCACTTCAAAAACTGGAAGATAATCATTAAAAAAAAGGACATCATCAAGAAGGACGAGAAATATTCTCCGTGATATATAATCATTATATAGAAATACTGGAGAATATTGATCTCACGAGAAAGATCCAAAATGTTCCAGCGAATCTAAATACTACTTTCCATAGTATAGTTATCTGAGAAACATTATTCCTTGGCTTTCTTTAGTGATAGAATTTTAAGTTTAAGATACTGGTTTGCAGATGACAGACCATGATAATTATGAGAGGGAGTACTATAAGTATTATTGACCATGATTAATGCAATTATGTTGGATGTAGGACACTGAAATACATGAGAACGAGAATCTTAGTATGTATGTGTAGCTGCAAAGATCAATGGTGTAATTGTCTCAGGATAAATCAGGTTTTGAGATCTGAAACATTCCAAGGTAGTAAAGAGCAAATATCAGGGCTTTAGTAAGGTAGAACGACCTAGAAGCAGAATGCATTAAGCGTAACAACAGCCAACTCATGTCCATTAACAATTCATACTGCATGCTAGATCATATGCTAAAGTGATAAATCATTCATATATGGTATCATTTTCTAACATGCTTATTGTCCTCGGGAAGGTTTGGGAGGTGCAGACGAGGAAGACGGAGCCGTCAAATCCAGGAAGCAAAGTATTAGTATCGACATCAAAGGTCACTCTTCTATCCAACCGACAAGCATCTGATGCCATGAACAAGTATCGAGAGACTGTCAAGAAATATGCAAAGCTGTAAAGTAACGTGTCATTGATGATCTTATACGCGTATGAGAGAAAATACTTGAAAAGAAACAAGTAGACGTTCAAAAAGAATAGGCAAGTAAATGGCAATTACAAACCTGCATTGAAACCTGAAGCTTTATTTTTTCCTTTAGGATAATCTCTATCCGACTTCGGTCCAGATAAATTGCTGTGTTTACTTGCAATATATCATTGGAACTCCAGGGTGGGGTCCTGGAATTAGGTTTTGACCCCAAGTTTCCTGTGTGGTATCTCCCAAGAGAGCGGCAGAACCTGAGGAGAACCACGCGGCACTTTGCCAATCAAGCATGCCCCCTCCCAGAAGGGCCTACGTGTCTTCTGCTTAGTGGAGAAGAAGGATCGATGGAGCCCGTAGCTTGCAGCTGATCCGGTCTCTCTCCGTCCCATGGCCATGGCAATCTACTGGTGGTGGGGCGCAGAGTTCACGGCTGCCTTATCCGCCTCTTTCTCCGTCTCTGAAGCAAATGAGCATATGCTCGCCATGGATTCCCCGTTCCATTCCAGAACTCTCTCAATCCCTTGATCCCATCAAATCCCAAGGAAGAAGGGAATAGAAGAGAAGGGAGAGGATTCATGGCTTCCGCGACAGCAGCAAGACTGCCCTTCCATTTCCACCACCATTTCCAGAGCCTCCAACCCTGCAAGCCACCGAGAGCTACCCTTCCTCTTCCTACCAAAACCTTCACTCGCTTCCCCATGCGACCTTCGACGCATCTCGAGTTCGCAATCTGCTCCATCGACGTCTCCAAGGAGGACAAGCCCCTCTCCTCCCAGCCAGATGACGAGGGCAGCTCCGCCGAGCTGCCGGAGCCGGCATCGCCGGACGACGGCCAGAAGCAGCAGCCGAATCTCGACCCACGCCGACTCGAGGAGAAGTTCGCGGTGCTCAACACCGGCATCTACGAGTGCCGCTCATGCGGGTACCTGTACAACGAGGCAGTCGGCGACCCGACGTATCCGCTCCCGCCGGGGTTCCTGTTCGAGAAGCTTCCCGACGACTGGCGGTGCCCGACCTGCGGCGCGGCGCAGTCCTTCTTCGAGAGCAAGAGCGTGGAAATCGCGGGGTTCGCCCAGAACCAGCAGTTTGGGCTCGGAGGCAACTCGCTGACCTCGGGGCAGAAGACCCTGCTCATATATGGCAGCCTCTTGTTAGGTTTTCTTTTCTTCATCTCTGGCTACTTTTTGCAGTGAGGAAGGAGGGTCAAGTGGTGATCATCTTCAGCATATGAGTATTAATTATATATGCCTCTTCCAGTTCGATTCATTCCAAAGTTTAGTCCTAAGTGAACAAAAAAAGTACAATGAGTTTCACAGGTTCCGTGACGAGAATCGAAACCAGAGGCAAACAAGAAGTAATAAAATTTGAATTCCAATTGGTATTCAGCATAAATTAGCATTAAATTTAATGGAATCATCGACCTTTTATGGAAGAACGCTGAAATCATAGAAACCCAATGAAATCTGCCGTGGCTGTAATTAAGATTGCAAATACCTGCCGGCCTTGAAGCAGTTTGCTCTACCGTCATCATTTCGTTCTGCTGCTGCTCATCAATTGGACGCGAGAAACCCGGTTGAATTTGCCGTTGTTCGCCGGCACCCCAGCATTACGGTGGTTGCATTGCAGCATTTGGTCGAGATATAACTTAATTGGAAGGTTAATCTAGAAAAAATCTCAACCCATTTGACTTCAATAAATTATTATCCCACATTGCCGTCCATTGTTCAAATTAAACATCATAATCAACGGTTTATTTCATATGAAAAGCCTAACCGACGGAACCTGCAACTGAAACGGAGATTTTATCCCACAATCTGGAGTCATACAGTCATCTCGACCTACAATTATGGCCAAATGCATATTATTTATCCACACAACCCATTTAAAAGCCTTTTTAATTGATTAAACGAATGGATTGGCAAGATCCACGCAGTGCAAACATTATTCTCAAAATTGCCTCAAACAAAGTTAACTCCTTTTGGGGACGGCCCCATTAGGAATGGATCATTTGGACGCTCTTATAACATCAATGTACCCATGCACCGCATCGGGTAGTAGACAGCATAAAACATAGGTCGATCAATCTGTTTTCTTTTTTGACAGTGTCATGACGTTGAAGTTGATTGAATCGGGGTTCTTCGCGATCATAGATTTTATAATCTTAGCTGCATCCTGGTAGATAGACAAACAGCATAATGCATCTTTTAGCGAGATCAAATAACAATGTAAGAGCAGGCACATGCATTATTTAGATATGAGCTTAAATCAGATTTCATAGAGAACATCATTATAAAGCTTCTTGAGTGCATCCCTATTCCAACGGATGAAAAGGCTTCTGAAGCTTCAATGGTTCAAATGATGGAAGATATGAAATTTTGTTTTCTTGAAAAACAAGTCAATATTACCTTCTTGAAAATTACAATTCTTAAAGGATGAAATATTCCGCTCCATAATAAAAAATGATTAAAGATGTGCATTACCTGCAATAAGCTGTCAGGGGAGGAAGGGCCATGACTTAAAGGTTGAGACTTCTCTCCATCAAGTTCATAAAGTTCTCCTGAGAAAAAGCACCATGTTGTACTTTAGCATAATCCAGGCATAACAATTTGGATCATTAAGTTTAAAATCTGATAACAATTGTGGAAGAATACTCAAAATGGCAATAAATCTGCAATGTTTATTTTTTTCTAACTACACAAACTTCAATTATGAGGAATTTGTTTACGGATATCTCATCAAATATGGTATTTCCTTTTGAAGTTCGTCATGTTGCCAGCCCAAATTAGAGGATAGGAAAAGGAAGAGGATGTAGGAGCAAAATAAAAGGGTTGTCTTAGACTCCTATTTGTACATTTCCTCCAGTCAGATTACCACACTCTACCTCACCCTACTCCACTGCCACCAAAACCGTCCCTCTTCTTTGGTGCCCCTTCCTCCCACTCTTCCATCCTTCTTCCTTTCCAGCCTCCACTCTTATCAATATTCTGGGAACAAAACTTGATGAGAGAAATACGTCTATATCAACAAAGTGAGCATAGAAAGTTAATGGGTTCAACAAGCTGGGGGTACTCTGGGTCAAACCCATCATACAAGGATTAACTAAACAAAATAAAGTTAAATGCTTGTGTTTTCCAAGTATATTTTAGTGGCAATTAGTTCCATTAGTCTTAAAGAAACAAAGCATATCCACTTCAACATTAACCTAAAATTAACGAATAATTAAGTTAGGATTTCATTGTCCGTACCATCAACACATGTGAAGCAGATATAGTGTTCGTCCACATCTGAAGAAGCCTGGAAAGACAAAGTAGATTTTTTAAGGCCAAATATAAGCCTTAAATATTGCTGTTAAAGTGAGAAATGGCAGGATTTGAGTAATAACATTGCTGTTAACTGCCAAGCCAACCAATTTGCTCCAGCTTGCAGGAGAACGTATTAAATATAATATAGGCCAACTCAAAACCTAGGTTTGGTCAGACCAATGTAGAAATGAACAAAACTACAAAATTTATGCATTAAGCCACCCCTTCTATATTGAAGCAATACTGATTATTTCCCTGTTAGACCTAAGCACCTACCACATAAGTAAAAAAATCAATGATGATGATACTGGACATGAAAAATTATAACGTGGTTATAGAATCTCTATATTAGGTCAACAAAGAACAAAGATCAACTTTCCCTGATTTACATGAAAAAAAGAGAAACCAAATGCAGTAAAACATGGTAAAAGATAGAAAAAGGAATATAACCTCTGTGTCCCCTCCAGAAGCTGCAACAGAATGTGCATCCTCCATTTCTCTGTCATTTTCCAGAACAGCAGCACGCTGATAGACAGGATCATAGAAGATATTAAAGGTTATAATATAAAATACAAAAGGTAATTGAAAATTTCACCAGAACATAAGAAACATCAAAACCAACCTCATATGGATCTAAGTTGGCAGTTGTTTTGAAAAATCTATCCAAAAATGATTCCTCAACTGCATAAAGGAAAACAAGAGATTACAGCATACAAATCAAAAATAATAAATCTACGATGAGAAAACTGACTAAAAGGATAACGGTGGCCCACCGTACAAGGCCCAACAATAAGGTATATCAATAAGGTACACAGGTTGACTCAAAAAAGCAAAAAGGGTACATCATACTTCTTAAACCCATGGTCACAATACAGTCTTAATAAACCTTAATAACTCCAATGATGGAGTTATTGACGTGATACATTCATGGCCTAATCATACTTGACGACCAATTGAATATAGTATTTCTATACAAAAAAAAGGTTGGTTATAGAAAAACTCAACGACCTTATTTATGAGATTGCAACGTAACGTGAACCCATCATAATCATAGGAGTTAAATAAGTTGAAACAAAGGGCTTAAGCTTTACCCTATGTAAGTCCACGATATGTAAAACTATATAAAAAGAAAGATCTACATCATCAGAAAGAACTGCCACCACTTATCATCTACATACATATTCTTTCATGGGAACATAATTCCAACAACCACTTGTGCACCTTCACTATCTCTTACTGGAAAAAGAAAGATTACATCCAAGATCAAACTCTTTAGGATCCACCATTTGACAAAGACAGGAGCCTTCAGTGAAAAAACAAGTAAGATTCAAGAGTAAAGCAGACTAAAGGAGCACATACCTAGCTTGATTTGCGATGTTGCATTTCCTAATGCATGAAGAACACCTATTGTTCCACAAGCATTACCAACAGTTTGCTTTAAGTAGTACACCTTCTCACTCGGTGCCTAAGCAAAATAATTTTAAAAAAACATCATCAACTCGTAAAAATAAATATAATAGTCAATATTTATATAAAAATCTATAGTTGGTATTTTCAATCATTTTCATAAAATACAAGAGATTTGTCAATAGAGAATCCTTCGGTCGTCCTCCATAGACTTCTCACTAACTGGGAATATCAACCAGTTTTCATTAAACTTCCAGATACTGTGATGTTAAACAATAATCAGAAACTTGAAGTTTTATTCAGAAAAGGATTGCACTGATTAATAGTTAAATGTGTACTAGTCTTGAAGCTCAATCAAGAAGGATCTGTAACACTATATTTAGTTATTGTTATCCCCACATGTAAATCATAAGAGAAAAACCCCACAGATCAGCTAGGTAAGTGGACTTGCTTGAATGAATCCGAGAGAAAACATTCGTGTAACATGCACTTTGTCTAATCACATCCATGGTACAAAGTTGGAAATTTGTGCCGTTCTAAGGACAAGCATCAACCATTTAAGTTACTGCAAATTGTATGTCCGAAGAGAGTAAAGAAACAGTTCAACTACCAGCCAAAACCCTCACGCGAATTGTCAGAGAAAAATTCTGAATGAAAAGAGATGGTGGATTAGAAAACCACTAATTCCACCACACCAGACAGGGCTACAATAGCAAGCACAGTTTTCTCACTCCATCCAAATGTTAGTCTTGGTCACCAGAAAACATGTGTTGAACAATGAGTTTGTCATTCTGGATATCGATTAATATGGAGAATCCACATGAAAATTCATGAGAAACTATGATCCTCTGCTCAGCATAACCTACCTTATCTTTGTTCCCTGATGTCTGGACGTGATCAGCTACCCTCTTGTCTTCTGCCTGAACGAACCAAGAAACGAAGTCTAATATTAGCAGTTGGCATCTTTTTCAAGGAAAAAACAAGAGGAAGTCAAACCTCGCAACAGTCTCACCTGCCGAGACCAAGGGTAAAGAAACAACACTGCGAGAACAGGTTTAGGGACCATCTCCAAGAGCTCCTCGTCCAAGCCATATACATCGTTGAACTCTACTTCGTCCTCCGGGACGCCAAGACCCCAAATGAACTGCGGTCGTAAACTAAGACGTTAGAATCCAGCTGATCCGACTAACATTTCACTAAAGTATTGCCAGGAAAGAAAGAGAATGCAGTGTTTGTCACATGATTTTCCTACAATCCGTAATTTTCGCCTTCTGGACAAAGACAACACTGAAACCTCAAAATCTTCGCTCCTGTATCTTCCATTCAGAAAACAAACGAGAATAGCCTCTGTATTCCTTTAAAAAATAAGCATAAAGCAGTCGAGATCATCAAATTGGCGCTCACAACAAATGGAGAATCACCGTGGGCATCAAAATTGGAGAAGCTACGAGTTAGATCGGAGAAAAGGAAGAAGATCAGGAAGAGGGACGAACCTGGTTCATAACATCGGGGTTTGCTTCGAGGGGAATCCATCGCTTCCTTTCCGACGACATCTCTTCCGCTTTCGCTCCCTGGTTCCTCCTCGGACGAAGAGCACGCAGTTAAGGAGACTGCTCGCCGCCCCATCTCTCGAATCACCCTATAACTGCAGTGATGACTGCGATGGGGGCGAATCCAACGGTCACCCTGCTCCTGACTCAGTTTCTGCGGCACGACTCTTGATGACATCCATCCTTCATTTTTTTATTTATCTATTATTATATTAGTAGTATGTATATTTTTAAAATCAATAAATAAATAATTTATATGTTGCCAACTAGATTATAATTGGTCTATTTTGATCAAGTTATTATCATAAATAAGTATTTTTTCTTTACGTAATAATAGGAATATTTATTTACTTATCTAATTTAAAAATTTTATTGAAGGTATATAAAAGAATGATATATGCAATTAATGATTAGTAAAAGGTTAATAAGTGTATCACTATTTTTGTTGTTGTTATTATATTACCTTTTTAAAAAAATAAATTGACGAATTTAAACGTTTAAAATCTTACTTCGTTAAAAATTCATATTTAACGTGAATTTTATATTTTTCATCCATAAAAATTCATAAAGTGAAAAGTATGTTCTCTGCTAATCTCATTATTGCTGGCGTGCATATCCATACAGAAATTTTATAATCTTATTCCTCAATAATCTCAGCGACATTCAAAACTCTTCTACCATACACGGACAAACTCCTCAATAATCTCTCAATTACTTTCTCCTAGATGTTTTTTTCTGAAAGAAATTATGGTTTCATATGCTTGTTCTCCCAGAGAAGTTTTCTGTTCCTCAATAATCTCAATCAAATAGCAAAAAATAATCCAAAACGACATGGACAAACTTCTCTGGAAGGGCACGCATATGAAAACAAATTGTAAGAAAAGTAATCGATCGGCCCAAATATGGAACTCCAATCCCTCACCCTGTTTCTAAACTTATGAAACTTCAATTCCTCCCCTCGATGACTCAATCGTGCATCCAGAAATCACCCATCAATTGACGATCAGACTGTCAATGTAGCTGCGGTTGGAGGAGGAGGACAAGAAATCCACAAAGTCCTGGAAGCTGCTCTCCCTGTACCTTTTGGGATTCCGCTCATCTACGAGCTCCTTGGCGGTCGTCACCTTCTCGTGCATGGCGAGCCCATGGATGCTGGCGACCGAGATCCTTTTCTCCGCATTGAGCACCGCCCGGTGGACGAGCCGCTCGTACTTGCCGTTGCTCATGACCTCCAGGTGATCACCGATGTGAACGTGGAGGGCGCACGGGACGTCTCCGGGGACTTCTTTCCAGGACTCGGCTCGCCGGTCGAAGATGTGCAGGCCGGTGCAGGTCTGGAGGAGGACGGTGAGGAAGCCGTAGTCGGAGTGCGGGGCGAGGCCGATCGGCGTGCTGCAGCTGGACGGTGACGTCGGCGACCGCGATCGCGATCGCGACTGCTCCGGATAGGAGTTGATGGCCATCACCTGCATGCCCTTCTCGAGCTCGTCCTTCAGGTATGAGGGGCCGAGTCCCAGGCTCTCCGTGATGGCGTCCGTGAGCAGCAGGGCGAGTTTTCTGACATGCGTCGCGTATCTTCCCATTATTTCCCTGTTTGGTTAAGGAGAGAGAGAGAGAGATCAGCTTCGATATAATTCATCTCCTTCGTTTCTTCACATCCATTTATAATCTGATCGAATTCTTTACCTGTAATCTGGCGGAGCGATTGGCCATCGCTGGATCCAGTGATCGAGCGGATGGGCATAGTGTTTGAGGAGTTCCCTCGCCTCGTTGGCGTCCTTATTATACCCTGCATACCTCACCGGCCTCCGCGGGTCCTTCGATTCGAACTGCGCCTTCTCTTCCGGCGACAACCTGAAGAAGTCAGACGCTGCCACGAGGGCCCCGCTCATCACCGACTCATCGATCCCATGGTTCGTCACCTGCAGGAGGAGCATGATTTCAATATTTAATTATATATCTCCTCCTCAACCTCTCGGAAATCGAGTGAGTCGGTTCTTGTCCTGTACGGGCTCATGCGGTCCAAGCAATAATGTTCAGAATTTAAAGATAATTTTGATGAAATTAAATGCCATGGACGAGGAACGATGTTGCTTCACTAACCTGGAAGCAGCCAAGACTTTGGCAGGCTCTCCCGATCTCCTGGACAACCAGCGGCCGAGCGAGGGAGTGCATGCGGAGCGGACCGAGGTCGATGATCGGAAGCGACACCGGGTCCACCGCCCGCCTCGCGAGCTCCGGCTGGATTAATCCCTTTCTCGAGACGCACAGCGATGCCAACGCCGCCTCTCCCGCTGCCGCCATCGCCAACACAACTGCTGCAGCAGTAGCTTCCAACGAGGGGGATGGAAGAGTCGTATTCACGTCGAACCAGTGGAGTAGAAATTTATAGCCCTCGCTGCTCCCCGGTCGCAGCAATAGAATACTTTGCATTGAGGGGCGCATGGCATGGAGGGCAGGTGCGGCTTCTCTCGACCAGGAAGGGGCTCCCCTCGGGGCGCCCGGTTTCGGCAGCTTTATCGCCAAGCGAGGGCTGCCTCGGGAAGTGCTCCCAGCATCTGCGTAGGTGACAGTGTTCAGTGCTCTGCTTCCCTCCGTGGGGGGATGGTGGTATTCACAATTCCATTCATGACTCTTTGGTGGTTTTATCTTTCTTTTTATTATATTTTTTTTGTTTTGTTTTGGATCGAGTGGATCGGGGAGGAGGAGAAGGATTCCAGTAAAATCCAAGAACAGACAGTGGTCGGTATGCTGATGATGGCATGCATCAGCAGCTGTCCATATCCGTATCGCATGCATCGAATCAAACACATCAAATAAAAGGAGGTCCTTTGGAACTAAAGAGGATAAGGAACCTATTATCGTCACTTTTTTTTTATTTGTTAACCAGTCCGGCTGGATCAATTCAAATGATCCAACTCGAGAAAACTAATGAATTTAAGCTCAGTTTAAGTTCCAAAACATCGGACTACACCTGAGCAGCTAAATGTAGAATAAATTAAACCGCCTCAGCTTCACGGTACAGCTTATTTACCAAGGTATCTGGGTTTTCGCTTCTCGGCAAATGCAGCAAGGCCTTCGAGGCGATCTTCCGTGTGCAATACTTGCTCATAGCATTCCTCTTCCAGCTTCAGCGCCGATGGCATCGTCATCTCCATACCTTTGTTGATAGCAATCTTGGCCATCCTTACAGCCAAAGGACCCTTTGAAAAGAACGACGAGATTAGAAACCACTTGCCTGTAGCATGCCAATTAGGAGACAATCATAAAAACTAGAGATGGTGATGGATCAAAACACAAACTTTACCCATATGCCCACTTTGAGTCAATGCTTTGCTAAGTATGTTTTGCATCGGACTCTAATGTACTTCTTAACCTCACAAATTCCTGAGCCTGACTTAATTGATGTGAATAAACATATGTATATAACGCAAAACATTGTCAGCAGTAAAACTCAATGATAGCAAAAGATAAGCGATACGGCAAGTTGCAAAATGAAGATTTTTGCTATCAGGGCCTTCACTAGCTTCCTAAACTCGGAAATGCATGATAGGAGAGGCTTATTTTCAATTATGGTAACTTGGTGAATATAATGCTTCTACATCCGTGCAAAAGGACATATCCAAAAGGAAGCGCCTTATGGAAGAGAACGGAAACAAAATGAATGCATTACAACTCCATACTTTTTGGTTTATATCTCGAGCAATTTGAAGAGCCTTTTGGTGTGCTTCTCCAGCAGGAACGCAATAATTGACGAGTCCTAGCACGAGTAGATATAAGATGGTGGTGAGGTGACGTCAAATTGAAAAGAAGCGAGTAAAATAGCAAAAAGTTATACCCATGGACAGAGCTTCTTTGCCACTAATCCTTCTAGCTGTGAATATTAGCTCCTTTGCTGCAGATTTCCCCACTATTCGAGGAAGACGTTGAGTCCCACCAGCTCTGTTAGTATCAGTAGAAAGCATTAGCACCACTTTTCAGGTTTTCCAGTACATTATATTTTTTATAAATATTGTAAGAAAAAATTGTTATTTGGAGGTGTGGAAAACAATGATCAGTTCGCCAAATGAAACATGTCATGAAAGCAAAATGCCTAGACTGAATGCATAGAAGTAAGAAGACTAATTTGAAGCACTATGATCAACATTATTTTCCTTTCCTTTATGGTTGTTGTCTCAGCATCATACAGAAACCTACGATAGTTGCATATTATCATCATAGAATGTTCCTCTCAATACGGCCTAAGATCTTCACCCTGAGCCACTCCAGCAATCAACTATCATAAAAAAAACATCAAAATCAACCAACCAACCAACTCAAACATCAGGATCAGAAGCATTTAGACTAGATAAGCCCCCGCATGGAGTTGTCAGACAAATCAGTCGGAGTACTACCGGCTGGAACCATTTAATCAAACCAGCTTGGTATTATATTGGTACAGGTTACACCAGACTGGTAGATTCTGAATCAGAGACAACAGGCTTGTTCCTACCATTCTTAGGTAATTAGAGGACAAAAGGTTAAGTAGAAAGAAAATAACAAAAGATGCAGAACAGAAATAGAGATAAAAAAGCAAGGAAACACACAATTCACCCAAATAACTTACTTCGCAATGTGTCATGGGAAAATATAGATCGTAGACATCAAAATTTTTTATTATCTGCACTATTCACTTTCAGCGTTTCAAAAATTAACAAATTCTTTTTAGGTAGCAGTACACAAAGCATAGGTTACATCTCTGTATTAGATAATGGCATGCTTAAACACATACCCAGGTATGATCGCAAGTCCTGTCTCTGGCAAGCTAAATGTTGACTCTTCCCCTTCAAGATGCAAGTTTAAGAGATCCTCAGAGTTAGATACCAGATCAGAAATATATGTCAGTAAAAATGTAGAATGTAAGCGTACCACACACACGGAGATCACATGAAAGAGCAATTTCTAGCCCACCACCTAAAGCTGCCCCTTCAATGGCAGCAACTGTTGGAATAGAAAGTGTCTGTGGAAACAGTTTGATGCATTAGATCTAGCATCCTTTACATTAGGGGCAATCCTAAGATGAAACCAAACAGCAGATAGTAGACTCTAAAGAAGATAGTCTACACCTATTTAAAGGACGAGGCAGAGGTAGAACGGATGCAAAAGTTTTAAATTCACTAAGAGGAAGATGGTAAGTCAATAAAGGCAGTTAGAACAACATTAGACAGTAAAGATCGTGTGCTAATCACAGAAAACAATATTTGACTAGCTGAATTACTAATCAAAGAAATACTTTTTTGAAAGTATAGCTTCTGCCAGATTGTTGTTCAGATCATTTCAAGTTCTATAGCAAGATAAGAAAAGTAAAATTAAATACTATTTCCTGCAATCATGATTTGTTATATGATTATCTTTTATGCGCATCACTGGTATGTTCGTCCATTTTCGTATTCATCGTCTCCGTCACCACAATAATATATTGACAAGGTTATGATGGCAGCACAGAGCAAGCATTAAGTTACAGACTTGACTGGTTACACCAGCACTAAATTCATTAAAAACTGTTAAAAAGTTATGGAACATGCAAGGTATAGACATAAACCTCCAAGGATGAGAATGTTGATCTCAAGGAGCTAACAAATTGCTGGACTTCTGAAGGATTCATCAGTCTACGCTCCTGGTAAAACACAAGCAATTTCAATGTTTGGTTAACTATAGCCACAGATAAAGAAAGCAGACATCATGAGTGAGAAGAAGAGGAGAGCATCCTATTTAAGATTTAAGTTTGGAAACAAAAGAAATCTCTTTAGCAAAACTTGTTTCATACACGATGCATTTGCTCAAGAATTTCCAAAGTACCAAGGAAAAAAGGCCACACAAAGACAGAAATGGGTTGGCTCAACTCCAGAAGAATTTGATCAGACTAGCTCGTCAATTAACTAGGTTGATTCAAGTCAATTGAATATGCCATTATTTACGATTGATATTATATTCTTAGTAAATAACAAAATTAAATCGCAGTATTTGGCCGATAAGTTACGATTCCTAAGACAGTCTTACTCCACATGATATAATTATAAGTTATAAAACTCTAAGCAGTCAAAAGCCTTTATTATGCCCTCTACAATGGTAAACTCCTAGTCAAGTTCATCCTAGGGTTTAAATCTATTTGCAAAAAAGGAAGGGTGCTGCAACCTTTTGCAAAAGATTCAAAACTGAGACTTTAAGGAAAAATTGATCTCATGCAAGGCAAAATGAAGGCTTGGTAGAAAGCAGGAAACTTTTATCAAGTCTCATAATTTCCGACTGTCTAGACCCAAAAAAAGTTCCTTTCCTATTGTATTGTGGTTAAAAATGACTCTTCAGCAAATAAGAACAGTAGTTCTAGTGTGACCGGAAAAGAATGGTTAAGTATTCTTTCGAAGTAAAGACCCGATCAATAGATGCCCAGTACACCAAAATTATACCTTGAGATCAGCCCCGGCGCAGAAAACCCTAGGAACCGAACTTGACAACACAACCACATTAGCCTTCGAGTCATTGCCGATCGTCTCAATGGCGTTCTGCAATCCTCGCAGCATCTCCTTCCCGATCGCGTTCTTCGCCTCCGGTCTATCCAACTTCACCTCGATAATCCCTGGTTAGAATTGCGAAAACATAATCAGAAAGGAAGGAGCAGGCTCCTGGGAGACCCGAAAGACGACCTCGTGGTTGTGACTCGAATACCGGAATCCGAGTCAGAGAGTCGCTCTAGCTTCACCGGCTCCGACAGAGTTTGGATGATTAGGCCCCGGCAGGAGCCCGATCGATGACAGAGTGGTAGCGCCGCTGTCCTGGCGGCGGAAGAGGAGCGGAGGATGGTGCGGGCGGAAAGGGCAGCGAAGCAAGGCATTTCCACGAGTTCGGGTAGCACCGGCGTCGGCCTTTTGGTTGGGGGCAATCGGACATTTGGTGCTTATGGCCATAACAAAGCTGGAGTTTAGATTGAGGAAATGGCCTCCGGATGCCTACTTGGAAGTAAAATTTTATTTTTTTAGGGTAAAAAAAAAATCTTGCAAGGCAAATATCTAATTCGATTACATTGGTCAAGATTCCACTATATTGATAAAATAAAATAAAAAAGTTCAGTTCCAAATTTAAGATAACAGTACCATAATAAATAAATAAATAATTGCATTCGCTTGTTTAATTTACTTTTTTTTACAAGCTAGATTATGCACTCTTTAACATTTATCCCGATAAATTAATACCATACTTCACTTCGGGTTACTCTTAAACAAATATCATAACCTGCGGAGAAATCATGCATTCACATCTTCTTGAGTTCCACAACGAACCATTCTTTGGGTTCGACGATCGCTGATTAAACGGACTGTATTTTAAGAACAAAATGCTGCCCTCAAACAATGACAATAACCGATTAATTTGCAGGAGCACCGTCCATCATCTCACCGCCTCATATCAAGATTCACATATTAAGTTGATGGACGGTTGATATGCTTTAACAGGAACTCTCACCCGCTTTCCTTCCTGGTCTGCTTCAAAGAGGCACGCTGATAAGAAGGGAGGAGGAGAAGAGGAAGAAGGGCGAGCGCTTCAAGATTCGCGCTTGGAGGCCTCCGCCATGGCGCATGATGGAGCTGGCGGGGGTAACGTGAAGGTCCTGAAGCTATTTGGAGTTCGGATTCTCGGAGAAGAGGCAGCAGGAGGAGGTAAGGAGGAAGAGGAGGAGGAGGTGATGAGGAAGAGCTTAAGCATGGGCAACCTGGTCTCATGCGCCGCCGCCGATCTATCTTCCGTCAACCATGGCTACCAGTCCGACGATGACCTACTCAAATCCTCCGGGGCGAATAGAAAGAATTTCCAAAAGAGAAAAAAAGGTCATCTTTCTTCCTTTTTTATATTAATTGTCATGGTCAATCCGCACTTGCTCTCTTTAAATCATCGATGTCATTTGGGGCTTTCTTCTGTAATTGCGCCGTGATGTACTCTTTGTTCTATTTATCTTCTACAGGTGAATCTCGTGAGCTTTGAGCATCTGATATTACATTTTGTATTTGATAGAAACTTAGATGGCTGATTTTAATTCTCATCTTTTATGCAAGATTGCCTTTTATATAATTTCTTCCTGGATCATCCTGCTGCCGACATTTGGGTTTTTGGTCACCCTTGCTGATTACCTGTGTATCAAACTTGTGCACCTTAATTATGATTCTTATGGTATCCACAAAGCCCTACCGATTACTAATCAATTATTACCCTTAGATGACAGGAATGAAGTACTGTTTTCCATCTCACTGTCGTATCTGATTTTAGCTAGGGTGTAAAATATATATGATTTTTCCTATGATTTATGCATTTTCTTAATATGCTTTACAACGACCCTTACTTTTAATGATTAATATATTCTGCTCTTTTTGTTTCTCATAGCATCCTTTTTTGTAAGCACGTCATTGGGGCAAAGTGTTCTTTTGAAATGGGATTGCATCTTGAAATCTTTCATAAATCGGAGTACGATTTCGCCTCTCATTGGTGATCAAAATAAGTGTAAGGATGCTCTATCGCGATACAGGTTTCTACTTCCTGGTCATGGAAACAACTTCTTGTCTATGCAAGGATTAAGGCCACATGTAATTGACCCTCCTAGATTCTACAGTAGCTCAGTTCAACCCTTTAATTGGTCACAGAAAATTGTGACATGGCCCTCATGTGTGCCCCCTAAAAATTCATATGCGAACTATGTAAATTAGGGGCTTGATGCTCAAAGATGATGTTTTTTCTTCCCTCAGGTTTGCTATAATTAAAGCTGGCTTTCTCTCTTCATAAATCTAAAACGACTCAATCCTTTCACAGGGATACCATGGACAGAGGAGGAGCATAGGACATTCCTGGTTGGGCTTGAAAAGCTCGGAAAAGGAGACTGGAGAGGCATTTCAAGGAAATTTGTGACAACTAGAACTCCGATCCAAGTAGCTAGCCATGCTCAGAAGTATTTCCTCAGGCAAACCAACTCCGGAAGAAAAAAGCGTCGGTCCAGTCTATTCGATGTGGTGGTGAATGATAAGGTAAATCCAAACTTTTCGCACTTCAGAGTGGTTGTGAAATCATTTCTCACCTCCACCCAACTCATTACTTTTCTGATCCGATCATGACTGATTACCAAATTTGCAGGCTATGGCCACCGAACCAGCTTCGTCAAAGAAAAACAATGAATTTGAAGAAGATACGAGTCATCCCGTTCTTAATACGCATACCCCGGATTCCATCGAATTTTCCTCTTTACACCCAAGCTTTCAAACTGAATCTTCAGCCGCCACTCTATCAACTGAAACTAGTGATTTGGAGCTCAGGATTGCACCTCCTCAGCCGGACAAGCTGTCTAAATCATCTTATCATGGAGCAATACGGGTAGCCTAATAAGAATTCAATACTTGTATCTATGTACGTTGGTGCTCCTACAACATAAACACGAGGATGGATGATGTCTTAATTATTCAGAGGATGAAAGGAAGTGATGTTTGTTTCTGCTTGCATAACATCAGTACAGTAATTATAGTTGCGCGTCTCTCTATCCATCTGTAATAGAATGTCTGTTGTTCACATCTTATGAAACATTGAGGGCTGAAATTTTTGTCGTTCCCTCGGCTTCTGCTGTGGATAGTGAAACATTGTTGTAGAAAATCTTGAATGGGGATGCTCTAGTAATAGAGTATGGAAGGTCAACCATCACTTTGATTCATCCCGCTACCTGCCAATACCTATAAAATTCCACCGATTTGATCATTAGAATTTTTTGAAAAATATATCTAAGGTTCGAGATAAATGTTTTAACTATTCTATTATTTAATATTTATAAAATATTTATATATTTAATATATATATACTATTCGTATCGCGTCGGCCGTGGAGCTCATCCTTGAGGCCACATCCGGCACGATACTCAGGTCGAACCGTATCTAGCACGGGCCGAGCTCTGGCCGGGCCCGGGCCGTCCGCGTATCTAATTCCACCTTCGGCTGGGCTGGGCGGGGCTGGTCACGGTAAGTATTCCAGTGAAAATTTGAGACAAATCCCCAAACTTAAGGGGCTAACATGAAATGCCCGCACCATGTGGTCGGATCGAACCCGAAGTCCTTTCTATCCAAATCCGCCGGGATAAGCCAAACCCCATCCATCTTTTAAGTTCCCTTCCGATAAGGTCTCCGCTTTCTGGCTCTCTCGCTCTGTCCTCATGGGCTCCGCCGCACTCCTCCGCTCGCTGCTCTCTCTTCCCACGCCCTCTCCTCGCCCTGCGCGGCCTCCTCTCGCTCTCTCCTCCCCCTACTCGTCCCGCGTCTCCGTGTTGGCCGCTTCGCCTTTGACGCTTGGATCTGCGGTGGTCCGTCGGAGTAGGGATGCTGCCGCGGTGGTCATCGCCAGAGCTAGCTCCGAAGACGCGGGGGCGGCAGCCCCGGAGGAAGAACAAGAGCCGGAAGATGTGACGGCGGAGGAGAACAACGAGGCTTCTGAAGCGGAGGAGGCTGAGGAGAAGCCTCCCAGAAAGCCTATTGTCAAGCTTGGGGATATAATGGGGGTAAAGTTCCCACATTTTCCCTTTCTCCTCTTCTCTTCTTCCGGAAGCTACTCACTTTGATGCGCTTTCCTTTTTTTAAAAATCTGGTAGATTCTGAACAAGAGGGCAATCGAGGCGTCGGAGAAGGAAAGGCCCGTACCTGACATCAGGACCGGTGATATCGTAGAGATTAAATTGGTAATTCTGATTAATTAGGTTTAACTTCTTCTAGCATTTCGACTTTTTCACCGATTGGTTGGATTTTACAGGAAGTTCCCGAGAATAGACGCCGGGCGTCCATTTATAAGGGCATAGTTATCTCGAAGCAGAACGCAGGCATTCATACTACAATTCGCATTAGGAGAATTATCGCCGGTATCGGAGTCGAGATTGTTTTCCCAGTGTAAGTGTTTTATCTTCTTTCAGTTACCAATTTTTACTTGCACTTAAAATATACTCGGGTGCCGGTGCATTTACTGCATGGGGGAACGGTGGGAATGGGAGAAAGCGTCGAACTGTCTTTGCTTTTAAGCTGTCAAAAAGGGGAGACCATAGGATGAGACTTTTATTGAGGAACACTCCGAGTCAGATGAAAATTTTGCATTAGAAAGATAGATAGATGCTTTTATCATATGCATATATCTTACTTATTTTTGTTTTCTTTTATCGATCTTTCAAATGAATTGCTGGCTTTTCTTCTGAAGCCTGTGAATGGACGAATTCAACAAGGAAATCATGTAGCTATTAAGTCACAGATTGTCCAACAATTATTTTGACCGTGTTATAAATTGCAAGTATTGTTGAAACCTTCAACTGCTGCATCCAAAGAACTCCATGGATTGCGGAAGAGTGGATAGTGAACAATTCAATAATCTCATGATATGATACTGACAGTTCAGTGGTAAAGATCGTTTTATCATTCCAGTTTCTTTCCTCCTTGAGGGGAGGCAAAGCCTGAAATCTATTTATTTGAAATTTATGGTGGGAAAGGGGATACCAGAAGGAGGTGGTTACCTAGAGTCAGCTCGAGGAGCCAAAAGTGCAAAGAGACATTTAGAAGGATACATCGTCCTTACACCTCGATGTCCATCCACCGTTGTAGTTCAAAGCAACTTTTGCTATCCTTCGAAGACCTTGATGTTTCTTTCCAACCATTGGAACTAGTTCCATTACTCTGCGCATTTTGTTGCTCCACTTGATCCAGACGAACCTGGAAAAAAAAAATCACAGATCATCTGGATGGTTTTATTTGCCATGCTTGCCGTGGCTTCTATATTCCAAAAAGATGGTACATGAGACAATCAAATATTTTACTTTATCTAGTTGAGGTGCTTCATAACATCATGAGATATGTTAAAGAATGCAAGGACCTGCTTCTTCTTTCAACCAGTGTAGCCTATAGTGATGTATGAAATTTTACACTTCGATTACATCTCATTTTAGGCATGCACATGGGTTGACAAAATGTACAACAAATTATAGATTCCACTTCTTGTTGAAGATTTTAAGATTTTACATCTTTGTGAACTCAGTTGCAGTCACTCAAGGAACCTCCGAAAACATTAGTCTAGGACAACCATTGGATATTAATACCCTGAAAACTCATTTTTTTGATTTTTATCCCTTTATCCACGTCCAAAGGAAGATCAATGTGGTTGATGCTAAATAGTCAAGGATCTCTCTTACATGCCATTTGGATTAATGAATGTTTGCTCCTGTTTCAGGTACTCTCCAAACATTAAAGAGATCAAAGTTGTAAACCACAGGAAGGTTCGGAGAGCGAGGCTGTACTACTTGAGGGACAAGCTCCCTCGTTTCTCAACCTTCAAGTAATTGGTCGCCAAAGTTGCCATCAGAGTGCAATTTTTTTTTCGTTCCTTTGCCTCTTTAAATGAGGCATGTGTATCTAGTTGACACATTCAAAAAATGTTAGATTCCCTGTTCATTATCAGATTTTGTTGGAAGAACATGCTTTGCATGCCCGATGCTTCTTCTGCATCATAGGCGTGTATTCTTCCGGACGCGTTGGCACATTACCAGAATGTGATGTTTGTATGATGCTCTATTTTTAAAATTTATTTTTGACTTGTACTTAATGGAACATCTACTGTTGTATATATGATCTGGATAGGGGTGTTAATGGGTGAGGAACATGACCTGGCATGGCCGGCGCACCATGCCTGGTGACCTCGTAGGCAATGCTCTGGCTAACACAGGTACAGTCAGAGCCGGTGAGGTTATGCCCCAGGTTGGCAGGAGCACAGTCAGCTAATATGCTCAGTTTTGAGCTTAGATGAGTCTTGGTCACCCATTAGGAATAGAGGGGGTTATGGCATGATTAAACCAATTGTCCTCGAAGGACTTGAAGTTATATAAAATTGACGATCCGTTTTTTTATACTGACGTTCCAGATGAAAGCCTACATTAGGTCTTAAGCAGCTGGTGTCATTATTACAATCACCACCCGGTGTATTGGAAATCGGTGCAATCTCATTCGTGACATCCAAAGAAAAATATTAATAGTTGATCCCATTGTAGCTGATGTTTCCTTCTCAATATAACGTTGTTTGGATAAAAAAATAGATGGGCTTGAGTAATGGCGTCCTTTTTAATATTAATTATGTCTCAGAAACAGATAGATTTGTCCGCTTGCAATAATTTCTTCTATTAAAAAAATGGGTAATTTCATCAATTTGATTCAAAATTAGGGGAAAAAAGAAAATCAAGGTGTCACCGCATCAGATAAAAATTAAAATTTAGTTGATTTATTATTACAGCTTTCGAGCATACATTAAACCCCGGCCTTCCTCTGGTTGCTTAATACTAAAAATATAAAGTATTTCCAAAAACAAAACAAAATATTTTTTTGTTTTTTTAATTTATCCGAAATTGCTATTTAGAAGCTTCAGATGCGCAATTAAATCGATGTCGCTCTCCGGCTTCTTCGCCCTCAAACCGAACTCCAAGCCATTCCGATCCCTCCATTCCTCTTTCCCTGCTTCCGATCCATCCAAAGGTATCGCCTTGCTTCCCGATTTCTTTCTTCTTGCGCTTCGCTTGGATCTCCCCCTCCTCCTCTTCCTCCTCGACCTCCTCGTTCTCCCAGATTCATCAAATTTTGATTCACCTGCAATCCAGCGATGCCGGGAGGTGGCCAAATGATATCCGTCTACCCGGAAGAGCTCGCCTTCGGATGTAAGAAGTTGCCCCGTAGCTTTGTTTATATGATTGAAGACGAATTTTGTGTTCCTTGAATGCCGGAAATTAAACTTCCCTCCTTCATGAATAGTTGAGTTGGAGAAGTCGTCTTCCTGCAATATCAAGGTCGTCAACAATACCGAACACCATGTCGCCTTCAAGGTATTCAAAGCAATTTTTCATCATTTTCTTTTCCTTTTTAATTCGACTGCCTCGGGTTACTTGATTTGTTTGTGTTGGTTGGTTCTTCTATCCGAGAGGAGATATATTTGGACCGTGGTTCTATCTTATTTGTTTGATATCTCTGCTTCATCGTGCGAGAAAAATTTAGACCTTTGGCTTCACTTTTCTAGGTGAAAACGACGTCTCCTAAGAAATATTTTGTTCGACCTAACGCAAGTGTGGTACAACCATGGGACTCATGTACCGTTATAGGTATCAAGTTCGGATCATGGTTCCACTATTGATTGGCATCTTCATTCTCTTCATACCTAAATTTGTACGTGTTTTTAGTCACTCTCCAACCCCAGAAGGAGTATCCTCCTGACATGCAGTGCAAGGATAAATTCCTCATTCAGAGTGCCAAAGTGCCCCCTGTCACAGATATTGACGAAATACCTTCTGAGACAGTAAGTTCTTGGTGATGACATCTTGTAAATTATTGATTGATATACGTTTGCTTTAATGGCTTTGACTCTGACGTGTTTTCTCATCTTTTATCCATTAAGTTCAATAAAGACGGCAATAAGGTGATAGAAGAACTCAAGCTAAAGGTTCTGTACACTTCTCCGGGCCAGGCAAATTCTGAAGACGAATCTGGTCTTGCTTCAAGAGGATCTGAAGTATGATCTCCTATTCCTCCATCGTCATTATGCAAATGGTTTTTGTTATAAATTGTTTGTTTTACGCTATTATTGGTAGCATGTTTCAATACATGTTTACTGATTGTAATGCATGATTCATTTTCTTTATGTTGCAGGGGTCCAGGAGCGAGGAGGTCAGCTGCACATTGTCATTCGTTGCACTAACTATACTTGATAAATTCACCTTAATTATTGTTCCTTGCCATTGTTTTCAATTCTCCCTTCTAGTACTTTACCTTGCATGGCCCCTATTTGGACAATTGTGAACTAAGAGTACGATTAAAAATTTGAAAATAATGAGTACGAGAATGATATGCTGATCCAAGAAAAATACAGGAATCTTGCGACTGAGTGTTCTAGTATTACTGAGCTCCTGTATCTTAGTGGTCCTCTTCAGGATTAAAAATTTTGTCACATTTAATTTGGTGTTCTCATCACGGGTAAACGCACAAAGTAATCATTTTATAGTCGTGAAGGTCATTATCTCCAGCGTACTTGCGATGTGAATTCCTACCTATCTCTCTTTATATTTTTTTAGAAGAAAACACTTTTTTTAATTTCAGCTTGCTTGTTCAGGCAGTACAGCGTGTGAAGGAAGAAAGGGACACCATTGTTCAACAAAATCATCAGTTGCAAAGGGAATTGGTTTGTATTCAATTGCATGTCTTCCATTTTATCATTTTAGAATTTTTGAGGAGAAAGCCAGAGAGGTAGCTAAGTTTTGTTCTCTTTTGCATTCATGTCAATCTTGAGAAATTATTTGGCAACTGACGAACCGTTCCTTTTTTTGAGGATATAGTGAAGTGTTTCTTTCTGTTTCATATTAAAACATATGCAAGCATCATTAAAATATATTGCTTGGCATACTGTGTCTGTATGTTTCGGTGTAACCATGGATCAGAAGGCTGGATGGTTTGGGTTAAACATTGGATGTGTGCCGTGGTGGCACTTCGGAAGGCTGCAGTTTTTCCTAGAATGTGCTAACCCTTGCTATGATGTTATAGTTTCTTAAGTGACCAAGAATTCTACTTTTATGATACCATGCATCTTTAGAATTCCATTCCTTCTTCAGGAACCTCCTTAATTTTTTGTTTTTATTTCTTTTTCAATTAAAAACTTATGTGAACCTCATTTCAGGAAATGCTGAAGAGGCGCAAAAGCAGAAAAACCGACGCTGGGTTTTCACTGACTTTCGCTGCATTTGCTGGTCTTGTAGGCGTAATAATTGGGTTCATCTTAAAACTTTCATTATCGCAGCCCTCAGAGGCATGAATTTGCCCTTGCAACCCTTAAAGATGGATGGATCGTTGCTACTAAACTTTCCTCCTGGGATGAGCATTCTTTTTGTCCTTTTATTTGCTTCAGAAGAAGTGGCATGGGTTTTGAAGTTTCTTTGCTATCGAATATTCACTTTCTTTAATTACCACTAAACTGCCTATATTGTCTCAAAATTCTCTTTGTCTACCTATGTGGATTGTCGTTCTTTAATTTGTCATTTAACCAGCTATTGGTTAATCTGTGCGACGTTTCTTGTACGATAACAATTCTAAATTTTGCTTGGAAGCGTTTGATGCCTTGAAGAAAGTGATGTGCTATGTTTTGTGTAATTTGACTGATGGTACTACCAGCTTAGTATCAGTAACCGTGTAACTGAATGGCAACGAGCATTTCTTTTAGGGTAGTATACTTGTTAGAATGGTCATCTATTGTTCAAATTATTATGGTAATAATTTTTATCCTAGTTTTTTTCACTGTGGCTTATGTTTTTTCATAATAAAAAAATTGTATTTATTTAAATATTGAAATTGTGGATAGTAATAACCATTGAATTTATTATATATGTTGAAATGAGAAGAAATATATTTCTCCACATACTTGTGCATTATTTTTAGGTTTGAAAATATCCTGTAAGCACTTTTATGCATCAACTTTATATAAATATAAATTTTATAGTACGATCTTAAATAAATATTTTTAGTTGCATTTTTTTATCCCTTCTAGAAAGTAGAAAGTGGGAGCTATTTCAATATTCCACGTGTCAGATATGGTACCACGATTGGTTCTCGTACGCACACGTGTCTTCCTAATGCTGCGACAGCGTGAGCTCGTCTCGTCCATCGCCAACCAATCAGCACGCTTGCGTTCCCATCACCACTTTGGTAATCGCACCGCTTGCGCCTTCCTCGGTTGCAACGCCGCTACTTCTCACCAACTCGGTGGCTTCCTCGCCAAGCTGCCGTCACCACAATGCTCTTCGTCTTATCCTCCTCCGCCGCCGCCCCCCTCGTTCTTTCCGCGGCCCATCGCCTCCCCAAATTCCCCTCGAAACCTCTGGCATTCCCACGCAATCCCAAGCCGCTGTCGTTCCCCTCGCCGTCCTCTTCCTCCCCCTCGCGTCTTCGCCCCATGAGCTGGCTCGGCAAGCTAGGGTTCGGCCTCGGCGCCCGCGGGGCGGCGACGGAGGCGTCGTCGGCGATCGCTCTGGGGCCGGACGATGACGTACCGGCGCCCGGTCAGGAGTTTGCGCAGTTAGGCGCAGGGTGCTTCTGGGGCGTCGAGCTCTCCTTCCAGCGCGTGCCTGGGGTGACCAAGACGGAGGTCGGGTACACCCAGGGGAACATCCACATGCCCACCTACGAGGATGTGTGCACCGGGGCGACCAACCACTCCGAGGTGGTCCGGGTGCAGTACGACCCTCGGGAGTGCCGTTATGAGGACCTGCTCGACGTCTTCTGGGCGCGCCATGATCCCACGACGCTCAATCGCCAGGTTAAGTTTATTGGGATCTTGCAAAACTTGGAACCCGGTTGATGCTCTCTTTTGATTATAAATCTTAGGACTTTTGGAGATTTTATGCTTCAATTTAGCTGTATTGTTCTGCTTCGGACTAGACGTGTGCTTCTAGGCTTGGGGAGTGAAAATTAAACTTTTCCCGCACAAGACTATCCATCCTATCCCGAGGCTTTTAGGGACAGTCAAATACAAGGATTAGCATTCGGATTTGTGTTTCCTCAAACTCATAAAATACTGCAGGATTTTTGATGTAGCTGTGCTATTCTAGATTGATCCTACGGTCTTGAGTGTCCTTCTAGTCTACATTGTTAATATCTAGTCTTTGTTGTGTGGTTTTGGTATTTGTTCCAGAATGGATGATAACCACTTTGCATATGTGCATACCACTGGTGAGGAGTATTCCAAGCCATGTTGTAGTTTCTAGTTAGTAGCTCGGAAGGTGTGAGCATGCTGAAAAACACGGTCTGCGCTAACCAGCTTCAAAGTGACCCGTCTGGTGATTAGCGAGTTTGTAAATCTGAGCAGGTGTCTTGTTCTAATCCCCATAGATGCACAAGGCTGATGATACTGATCTAAAAAAATTTAGTGACCTTGGGTTGAATATAACTCAAGTTGTGGGCTGTATCACAATCTTTATCTTTCTGAAGATGGCATGAGCATTGCCATATGCATGAGTTGGACATTAGCAAACTGAAGACATGTTTTCTTGCATTAAGCATTTATTTTCTAAATTAAAAAAAAAACATGTTTTTTTAAAGCTAGTGCAAATCAGATGTATGTTCGACTGGATCGAGCTTTCATGCTTTCATTTTGTTCATGTATTACAACCCTACGTATTGCAAGGATCTTTTATTTGTTTCACTGTACAGTAATCTTGTGGATCTCTACTCTGGTTCACACTGGTCAATCAGAACTGATTGAAAAAGAACAATCTCAGTTTTAGTGATTACTAGGGTTGCAATAAATTGTAGGATTAGCAAGTTAAGGAACCATATAACGTTAACCAAGATAGTTTATAGCAAGACTACTAAGGCATGCTAGATGGCTAAAATGTTTAGGTAGGAGCATAGTATTTTGACTGAGCAGTTCACTTTCTGAGCTTTCAGTATGCTTGTTTATAAAATTATCCATTACTGTGCCAAATGACCTATGTCCAGATTACTGGTGTTATCAGTTAGGAAATAAAAGTTGAAGTCTGGATGACAGCATAATTTGTTGTTATCCCTTCTGTCAAATATTCTCATTTGGATGTATTATGCGTAGTAAGGACCTGATCTGTTCAGTCTTCTTTGGTTTATTTATGTGTTTCTAAGGTGATATTTTTCAATGTTGTCTCATGGGCAAACTAGAATTAGTATTCGTTGGGTTCTTGGGGAGATCAATTATGACTTAACCTAGAATTTTAATCAAATGCACAAACTGCACTGGTATATCCTCTACGTCTCTTTTATTTATAGCAAAGGCATCTAGTTTGTTTTCTCTTTGATCATCCTCTACATCCCTCCGTCGGTTATTCCTGTCTGAAGACAGCATACCTCCCTTGGACATTGAGGAATCATTTCAATTTTCTTGCTAAAGCATCTTCTCTCATCTATGGCTTAAAATTGCTCGCAGGGAAATGATGTTGGGACACAATATCGTTCGGGGATATATTTCTACACACCAGAACAAGAAAAGGCAGCCAGAGAATCACTGGAGAGGTATCAGAAGAGCTTGGACAGGAAGATCGTGACAGAAATCCTCCCCGCGAAGAAATTCTACAGGGCAGAGGAGTATCATCAGCAGTATCTTGAGAAAGGTGGGCGCTTTGGGTTCAGGCAGTCCGCAGCCAAGGGCTGCAATGATCCCATCCGCTGCTATGGATGATGAGGGTGATGAAGGAAGCTAAAAAGCCAACCATCAGAATATTTGTAATGTGATTAAACTTTACTGTGGTGATGGTGCTCGCAGCTCGCCGGATAGATCTCTTCTTCATATTTGGTGTGATGTTTAGTAATAAGCATACTCTGAAAAGATAAATGAATGTGGGATTGAGATATAGTCACTCTAATCATGGAGAGTTCCTTCGAAATTGCTTCTGTTTCTTTGAAATCGCTGGAATTAGAGACCCCAGTTTAAGCATCTTGCTGTCGGAGTTTGCTCTCTCATCGTGTTGGGTTTCCAGTCGTGAATTAGATAGCCGCTCTCAAAACATCTCATGGATGAGTCCGACATCAAGGCAACGAAGGATTTAGAGATGGTTTACCAATCTAGCCCCCAAACATGACCTGACATCTTACTCTTGGTCGAGGATATGACTTTACTGGCAAAACCTAAAAAGATGACCGAAAGGAATAACGTACGGTGAATTCAGTGGCAAAACCTAACAAGATGGCCAAAAGAAATACCATGCAGAAGATATTGATTAGCCACTATCCACTTGACCTGTGTGGGCACTTAAAAGGTAAAAGAGTTTGTGTGGTGGAACCACATGATAATATGATGACAACAATAACAGCATCCGACACCCAGACACCCGGGCATTTAAGAAAAAGAACTTAAGAATTCAATTATAAAGTTTCATAATTGAATATTTCACTAGCAGCCTTCTTCCTTTCCAGCCCTATAAAGTTAGGGCAGCAAATGAATCGTCCGCTACTCGTAAATCCAAGGGTGGAGGTTGCTCTGCCACTGGGAGATGGCTTCAGGGAACCACAAAGCAATCTCCTTCTTTGCACTCTCCACAGAGTCGCTTCCATGAATGACGTTCCTGCACGACCAGAATATCTCAATGTCAAATGGCATTCCAATATCAGAAAGACACCGCATCATGCATTACTTTACTACCAGAGATGAAACATTAAAGGCTAAAGGGGCATCGCAACTGACTCTACCAACACTTCTTCAGGAATGCACTTTTGAGCTGGCTTGACATGAACCCATGTCCGGATGCCACATTATGGAAGTTCACGCTTGGACTCAATGACTTCACTGGTCATGTTGGACTTGCGGGTAGAACCAAATAAATAAAATCTACAGAAGCTTTTGGGTTAATGTAGAGACTTGAGCTCCCGGTCTGTTATTAGATAAGGATGCGATACCTGATCAATGTTTCAATAATCTAAAATGTCGGGCTTGGTCCTTCTCGCCAACGGTTGAGATCAAGAATCGAATCCAAGAGTTATGTTCCTCAATAGTGAAGAAAATACTTCCCTTCATAACACAAGAAAACAGACGGCATCCTATATGCCACTTTTACTTGCCTGTAAAGTTGATCTCGACTACCATAAAATAAATGGATGGCCTACAAGTACTTGAAACTTTCGTTAGAAACAATTTTCATTAGTTAGGCCAGGAGTAGATGGCTTTTCTTTTGCAAATTGTAATCATCACCAATTCGAAAAATAATTATAGCGCGACTCAAGGTTACACCAAAATTAGGTACCCAGTTAACAACCTAGTCGGAGGTAATTTCCTCCAAACACAGACCGTTCTGAAAATACGGTCTGGTATTTAACTCATACTGACTTTTGCAGGACAGATGCCTTCCGTTAATAATTTTCTGGCTCTGGTATTTAACTACCTAGTAAAATGAGATTTTAATACTGATTATTTCCATGTACGATCATAGCCTCATTGCAAATTTTCACGACCACGGACGCCGATTTTCGACTTGGTTCAGAGTCAATCATATGAAAAAGGAAAACAACATAAGAGCCGATCAACCCAAACACTGATCTCTAAGTTTCAGAGTGACAAAAAGAAACTTAAATTCCTTTAGGCTAAAGAAATAAGAAATAAGACACGCATAGTACGGTATGATTGAATCCGAGAACAGCATGATAGTAGAGCAACCCAAGCAACGGCTTAAGAGGAAATGAATCATCCAACTATATAGTTGGAATCGATGAGCATTTTCTTTGATTCATGCAATTCGTGTAGTTTTTTTGTCCGAGTAAACATAAATAAGTAAAAGTTACCTGCCGATCTCAATAGCAAAGTCCCCACGGATGGTCCCAGGCGCAGATTCTGCCGGGTTGGTGGCACCAATGATCTTGCGACCGGTGACAACTACATTCTTTCCTTCCCACACCATTGCGACCACAGGGCCAGAGATGATGTATTCCACCAGCGCACCGAAGAAGGGCTTCGCAGAAAGGTCGGCGTAGTGCTTCTCAGCGAAGGACGGTTCTACGCTCACCATCTTCAACCCTAATATTTATGTCAACAACAATTACAAATAAAAAACAAACCAACTCCAATCTTTCTCCTCGGAAGCAACCAATTCGGAAAAAAAAAAAACAGAACGGTGGATAAGCATATTCACCTTTTAAGTAGAAACCCTTCTTCTCGAATCGGCTAACGATTTCCCCGACCTAAATACGATCAACGTACGCAGATCGAGCTACGGATTAGAGTATAGAAATGTTTGGATCTCGCTAAAACAAAAGAAAACCCGTCGAGGGAAAAGGGGGAGGGGAAGGTGTAGTACCAGGCCGCGTTGCACGCCATCGGGCTTGATCATGATGAAGGTCTGCTCCATCTTCTATGCTGCCTCGCTTCTCTCCTGGCCTCGACGAGGTGACGACCACGACGACGCCGCCAACGAAAACCCTAGCAAGAGAGGAGGATTGACTGTACGAGGGAATACGCGAACACTACTAGAAGTAGTGACTATTTATAGCGGGAGAGGAGCTCCCTTCGACTTCACAAGCGCTCTCTCCGTTAAAAAAAAAACCGCTTAATGAACATATAAATTTGATTTTTTATTTAAAAAATAAAGATTAAGCGGTAGAGTGTGGGCCGGTCCGGACCGGCCCAATAACAATTGAACCGAGTCAAATTCCAGTCGTCAACTCTTCCTTCTGCCGTTCTGCGTCTTTTAAAATTAACCCAGTCGACACGTATCAAGCAAAAAAGAAAAATATTGCATTAAACTTATCCGTGTATATATTGTTTATAAAAATGGATAAGTTTGAAAGCTTTTCGACAAGAACCGGTGGAAATGATGTCTGGTTATAAATAATTTTTATAGCTTTCCAAAGAAGGCAACGCATTCTTAAAAACTGGAAAGCTATAAAAGTTTTTTTAGAGACGGAAAAAAAAAAGAATAAGAAGAGAAAGAGAAAGGGGAAGGCAGAAACATTGCATATTTATCCGATTAATTTCTTGCCTTTTGCTGCGGACGGAAGACGAGGATTTAAAAAAGTTATGTTGTGCGTGCCAAATTCTTCCAAAGCGCTAACGCATTGCTTCTTGTCTCGACGCCAAGCATACTTCTCACGCACATATATAATATTATACAAATACTTTTATTCATGGTTACAAATATCACCCCTTTCTGTAATTATTAGCTCCCAATCTGTAAATTGAGACTGGAGGTCAAACTTACCGAAATAAAAGTATACAATTATTTAAAATTATGTCGTGGGGCTGCAGAAGACTTGAAGGATTGTAGATAATTTCTTCGTGTTAGGTTTAAGTTATTTATAGTTATATATTTTTCTCGGGTTCGAACTTATCTAAATTATAATTGATAGGTAGCGAGATAAAGTGTAAGGTGAGAGTGCGATTACTTGGGATTTAGATTCCCAATCAATGCATTTGAATCACATTTGAGGGGTTGCACGATCTCCCAACACCTCACATGATCTTGCATGGAAAATTGATAATTAATTTTGGTAATTTGATATCTCTTTATAAAACCCAGCCCAAGAAAATAGAAGTTATATAACTGCAGTGTAGGCGGTGGAGACGTTGGGCTAGGAGTATATTTTTTAACATCGGAGGATATATTTGGCATTTCATACGTGATGCGATCAAATATCGATTTTTTTCTCAAGCTATTTTCTCATTTTATTTATTATTGAAATTTGATAATAATAACATCTAAACTATGTTTTTAATACTAAATTAAAAATCTCCCAAGGCCGAGCCTAAACAAAAATTACATACAATGGAGGTGTCGCAACTTATATCATAATATTTAATCACTCTGCTTGGAATTATTCAACTACCAAATTGGGTCCTTTTCAATTTTGTAAAAAGAAATTAAATCTTGGTCGAACTAATTGTAAAAAGAAATTTGAGCATTTCAATTTTAGATTTTTTTTATTACAGGATGCCTCTAATATATATATAGTAACATCCTTAAAATTTTACTTCAACGTGAATCCAATTAATCCAAGATATTAAGCAGAAGAATAAAGAAAAGTCTATGGTCAAGTATGACGTCAGCAGGTTGACCTGTCCAAAGTATTCGCACTTTTCTTCTTCAACAGACAACGATTAGTAATATCAATTACAGATCTAATTTTAACTCTTAATTATTTTTTTATAAAAAAAAGAGACAAATCAAATACCACATAAAAAGAATATTTTTTTATCATTTAAAGGAATATAAAGCTTAAAGAGAGGGAGGGACGATGTATATAGATTTTTTTTCCCCAATTTTGTTAGGTCAATTAAGTAAAAAAAAAGGAGAAGCCATGGAGTTAATATAAAGCTGAGCGGTAAAGTATTTGGACGTTCACAAAGGCAACAAAATCCACCTCATCCCAAACCCAAAGCAGCAGGGGAGGTGGACTTGCAGTAGACAGTTTACATGCATACATATCAATTAATTTATCATTAGATATTAAATAAGTAAAATAAAAATAAGAGAAAAAAAGAAAGAAAGGGGGAGGAAGATTGAAGAATAGCAAAGAGAAAGAAAGCCTCCTCTCACCTATTCACCTCCTCTCCTTTTCTCCCACCATTTAATTTTGATTGCCCAGTGGACTCCTCCCTTCCATTGGATTGTGCAGACTTCAACCTACAAACCCCATCCCACCTTGTAAAAATTTTCTCCATTCTTCCACTCTCTCTCTCTCCCTCCCCCTCCCTCCCAGCACCTCTTTCCTCTTTCTTTCCCCCTTTCCTCTCCCTCTTCCTGTGCTCCTCTTGGACTGGAAGGAAGAATTCAACAGCTTTTTGTTTGGGTTCTGCTTGAAAAGGGGGCCTCGTTGATGCTACCGCGTTTTGAGTCCCGGAGCAGATAGCTCGCAAATTCTCCGAATTTTAGAACAGAATTCTGATTTAAAAAGCAGATCTTTTGCTGTCTTCGTTTTTTTTTTTTTGCCGTTTGTTCTCGTTGATTTTGATTGGTATTACAAGAGGAAGAGGAAAGGAGTGGTAGAGAATGGTAAAGCAAGGACCTTGCCGCCATTGTGGAGTTACAAGTGAGTTCTTTTGCATGCCTACGAGCAGTCCTGGATCTTGGGCTTGCTTCCCTGATTTGTTTCATAATTCTTCTCAAATTATGGTCTAATTTCTCAAACATTAACAAGTTTTTCCGGTGAGGTAGTCAAGTTCTTATTAGTTTTTATTCAGAAGGGATTGCTTACCTACGACGTTCTTCGGTAGCATATTGAAGGCATTATTCGGTGATGCCCAATTGGTTGTGGAATCAGTAGGCTATTGGTTCTTCTTCTCGTCTTTCCTGACGAGCCACTGCTTTGATCATTGGGGAGAGGAGGAGGAGGGCGGGGGGAATAGGAATCAGCTCATCTCTTGGGATATTTGCAACTGAATCTAATCGAACTGTGTCCTTCGATGATAGATTCTACCTTGTATGAGAAAATCCCCAAGTTAGGCTTTTCCATTTTGTAGTTCATATCGCATCAAATTGCTTCCTAGATGTCTTGGAAACAATCTGAGTAGTGAAAAATGTGCAAGATATTTCAGAGAAATTCCAGTGACTTTCAATGGTAAATTGGGGATTGCAAATTTGCAAGGCCTATGTGTTACCTTCTTCGAGTTTTGGTAGTCAGTAATAGATCAGGGATCCATTTGCTTAGCGTGATTCCCTTTGTAGTTTACTAGTCTTTAGGTCTGGAACTGGCTGAAAATTTTAGCTAGCTACCATCGAATTTGTACATTATTCTTAGTTAGATGAGATTGGTTTCGTTTTTCCATTGGTGGCATACACTATGTGCTCTTGGTCTTCAAAGCTCATTTGTTTTGGAAATCAGCCAAAAATTATAAGTGCCTTGCAATGCCAACAGCTAAGTTTTTTTTTTCCTTTTTGTTACTTCTGTAAATTTTAGGGTACGCTATTTGTTTGCTTATTTCAGGAGACACATGTTTTGATACATGTTTTACTGCTAGAACATATAGTACATGCTGCTGCCTGAGAGAGTGTTTGGATTTTGATTTCAGTTTCTCTTATATTTAGATGTAGTTTCCTGAGAATGGAACACATCGTTTCCTGCTCCCTTGTTAATTAATCTTTTCTCTGTTCATTCATAAACTTCCTATTTTCCTCTTCCATATTTCCAGCAATACTTGCTAATGGCAAGAAGAGATTCTCTGGTTAAGAGTCTAAATTTGTGTGTGGCTATCGTGTGGTACTTTATAATTGAGATTTGTGTTTCTAAGCAACCATATCTTGTTCAATAGGTACCCCTCTCTGGCGGAATGGACCACCTGAAAAACCAGTTCTATGTAATGCATGTGGTTCCAGGTGGAGAACCAAGGGTACATTGACAAACTATGTGCCACTGCATGCTCGTGAAGCCTTTGAGATCGATGAGTTAAAAATCCCAAAAATTAAGAATGTATCCTTAAAAGAGCAGAAGCTGCAAAAGAAAATGCAAAACAACAGTGGTATGTTGGAGAGTGACTGTGAAATCCAGTACTCCGACCAGAACTTCCACAAGATTGTCGAGGGTGATACAAGCAATTGGTCCAGCTCCGGATCTGCCATATCAGGTTCAGACAGCTGTGTGCATTTTGGCACCGCGGATGCTAGTGAAATAACAGGTTTCTATCCTTTCTGTTTTCTTATTGAAGTGAGTGTGCACTTAAAGAAGTTAAAAGTAACTGGTTTTAGTTTGTTTATCAGATCTGGAGTATTCATCAGTACGTACCTCAACAGTTAATGCTATATTTGCCTCTTATTTGATGTTTCCTCTTTGTTGTTTATATTATTTTCTGATGAGATACATTCAGACTGAAATGTATTACTTTTACGTGATGATTTTGGGACAATTTAACTTGAATACCAGCAATATAGGGTCAATTCAACTTTCAGCATTCAATATCTAGAGCTTCTTACTGAGCAACTTCTCACCATTGTCCATGAATTGCCATTCACTGGTTTAGTTTGTTTCAGGTTCAGTGCAGTCAAATATATGGGATCCTCAAGTGCCTTCTAAGAAGAGGACACTTATGCCTCGCCCAAAGCCTTCTTCTGTTGAAAAGCTCACAAAGGACCTATGTTCGATATTACAGGAAGAACAAGCTTCAAATCTATCAAGAACCTCAGAAGATGATTTGCTTTATGAAAGTGGAACACCACTCGGTTCTTTTGAGATCGGGTATGGAAGTGTACTCATTAAGCATCCAACTTCAAAATCTGTAGAGGAGGAATCAGAGGCTAGTTCATTTCCAGTAGATAAATTATACAGCACTAATAATGAAGGTCATTCAGCTTCAGCATCCTTTGCTGTAAAGCCTGAAAGGAAAGAAACCAACATTTTGAATTCTTCTACTGACAAAATGAAGACTACAATACAAACGGTCCACGACAATGTCAAGAGGTACTCTTTTTTGCACACAGAAAAAAAAGGACAAGAGAGTATACTTGTTCCCGAGTGATAATGTTTAGGCTGAAACTCATTGGTACATGATGTCATTGTTCATGAAGGCTTAATAGCTGAAAAATATAGTTCCATTAAACCTTTGATTTTCCATAATTTTCTGTGTTTTTGCAGAAAGTTAAACATCCTGCAAGATGGAGATTTTCCTCCGAGTTCTGCAGATTTAAATGTAAGAATAACTTCTTTTTGGTATTTGTTTGTGACATATCCTTGAGATCTGATTTGATTACTTTCTTTGAGAAAGTAAATGTTAAAAGAATGATCCGTGCAAAGCTTCATTGTGTTCTGACTACCATGGCACTCTTGTTTCTGTAGGATGCATCCTTGAAGAAAATAAGAGGAAATGGAATGTTGAATAGACAAAAGTTACCTGGTCATCCTGGTTCATCATCCATGAAAAGACATCATGATAAGCAGAACCAGAACTATCCAGGTTTGTTTCATGGAAATGGAATGTTTCATCTTGTTGTGAACAGCTGAACTGCTTGATCTTTTGGATGAGCAATCATCTAATTGAACTTAACAAATGCCTCAATAGTATAGGAATGAATTGCAAATATATTAGCATGCTCTCCACTTCGATATATGAACTTAATCTTTTCTAACACAGTTGTTGATTTCGTTGTTAATTCCAGAGCTGCAAAGCATGATGAGAAGCCCTAAACGAGTGAACAGATCTGGGGGCATGAATCCTCCATCAAGATGTTCCACTCATACTGAATCTATCCTAGTTTCCAAAGTAACTGATGATACAACTGACTTTGTAGACCACGAAGTTGCTTGCTTCAGTCCACGAAGATCCTTCGTGTCTTTCCCCGATACAAGCTCCATGCTAGGCCCAATGCAGTTCATCGCTGACAGTTCCGAAGATGACTTGCTCCTTGATGTGCCGTCCGGTGCATCATTTCCTGAAGCTGAACTCCTGCACCATCCATGGGAACCAAAAACAAACCAGAACACAGTTGAAGCTTCCAATCACCCATCATCCATTTTAGCAACAAATAGCAAAAAGTGAGAACTAGAGGTAGCATACATCAAAATGACATATCCTCCTTTGAACATAAGTGAAGGACTAATATGCCCAAACGATCCGGTGTTCCTGAGCTTGCTCTAATCCATCCTTCAGTTTTCCCAAGTGTGGTCTACTTATCTCAAGTATGCTGAAAACTGACAGTTTTATTTACATTTGAACTGCTGGGGCTGGTTTCTTTTCTCTGTATAGCCTGGCAATGCAGCTGCAGTATACAACTCAATAGTGTAAGAGGGGATTGTACAAAAGGGTTGGATAGAGTTGTCCTGTTCATCTTGAGTTTCCAAAAACAGAAAGATGAAGTGCTTGTCACCATCATTTCCCTAATTGCTAAAGTTTGTAGTTGGCATACTTTTGGCAGAGACATCAATGAAAGCTTCGTGCGGAAATGTCATGACAATAGTTGTTTTTATCTTCTAGGGTAATTAAGAGTTTTTTTTAAAATGTATTTATTAATCACAGAAAGAAATAAGTTTTAAGTTAGGTTACTGAAGTACATCATCGATAGGAAAGATAATATTTTACATTCGATGAGGTCAAATTCATGACTAAGTACTAATTATGTGGAACATACCAAATGTGCTTATAAACGGGCACTAGAAGAACATTAATTACAAGAATTAAGTTAATTGGAAGAATGAGTGCATCGGTTACACGCAGTAATTAGTCGTGAATGATTTTTTTTCGGAAATAAATATTTTGATGGACTCAGATATCTAGCTATTTATTAGTGGCAGATTTTGTGGGTCCCGCAGACGAGGAATCGCAGGAAGAGAGAGAGAGAGAGAGAGAGAGAGAGCCACGTCGAATGAGAAGCTTTTGGGGACGGAGGTTGGTGGGCGTACCTGAGCATAACCCGTTACGAACGCAACACGGTTTTTAACGGGACAAAGTAGCAACGTGTCGTGTCGTTATTATCCCCTCCCCCACCTGGTCAGTAATATCACGCTTTTTTCTTTCCTCTCCCCGGTATAAAACGTGCCGCTTCCTTCCCCCGAGCCCAGATCGGAGCGCAATGGCGACCTACGGCGGCGTACTCCGGCGCTCCGCCGCCGTCGTTGAGCGCGCCCGCGATGGAGCCAGATCCACCCGCAAGGCCATCGTCCGGTTCGCCCGGCCGCAGTCGTTCGCGGCGCCTCCCGACGCCGAGGCCGCTGCCGTCCGCGCCGTCCGCAACATTCGCTCCTTCCGCTTTTACTACGCGTTCCTCCTCTGGCTCCTCCTCCTCGCCTCCCTCGTCCGCCGCCGCCGCGCCACCATGCTCTTCCTCATGGCCGCCTCCAAGTTCGCCTTCCTCTTCGGCGCCCTCCTCAAGGCTTTCCCCAATTCCGCCCTCCTCCGCCGGATCCTCGACCGCAGAGTGGTCACTGCGCTGGTGGCGGGTGTGATCGGGACGGAGCTCGTGGTGACGAGGGCCGTGCCGCAGTTTCTGCTCGCCATGGGCATCGGGGTGCCGGCGGTGCTGCTCCACGCCGTCTTCCGCGCGCGGGACGACCTGAGTGCCAGCGGCGAGGACTCGACGGCCAGCAATGGCGGAGAGTTCTCAACGATCTCAGAGAAGAAGGAAGACCTTGAACTGGGATCTCCGAGACAGCAGTAGGCCAAATTTTTACTCCTTGATACTTACTTCTCACATCTGCTGATCCCTGAAATGTTTTCTAGGTTTATTGAGCATTCTTACGCCACAAATCCCTTACTTTCTTCCCCTTTAAATTTTTCTCATTTTACTCACCCCTACAATCTTCATGTATACTGACAGATAATTATAGTCTTGATAATGAAAAAAAAAAGATTTTGAAATAGGAGAGATGCCACATTAGGATCGTTGATATGTCATAATATTTTTTCCTTTTGTTTGTTTGTTTGGATCCAGAACAGTAATTCTTACGATTTATTGGTTGAGCCATGAGATTTTAACATCAAGAGATGGTGGTCTGCCTTTATTTTCGTAGTCCACCGTGACCTAATCGAGATGCTGTTTCTTCTTTTCCCAAGTCTGTGGGGTTTTGCCTAATTTCTAAGCAAAGACTTTTCAATGTGCGTGTGCCTCTGTATAACTTTTCCATGTCCGAATCATTCGTCTGAGTACTGACGCAGGTGGAAGAAGTTGCTCCGAAGGTCATATTTTTGATGCTTAATTTTTAAGCAGGATTAGTCTTTCCAATTCAAGGGACAGGCTATTAATTTGATTGTTGCACCAATTCTTCCACTTTCGCTGAAAAATTCAACCGGTTTAATTGCCATCAGCTGCGTAAGCTGTGATCCATATCAATCATCCATTGAAACGCATACCTAATATGAAACAGTTTCAGAACCCACCTTAATTTTAAATAAAGATGGTCGTAAGTTAGTTAATCTTCGTAATACAATTTCTTAAAATAGTTTCTATTATAATTAAAAATTAAGAATAGAAATTGGGTCATATTTTTTTAACAAAAAGAAATGATAAAAATTCTAACTACCTCCACGTTCAAAAGACCAACGTACTATGATTGTGTTTGATATATTGATGTATAATAAAAATTAATAAATAGATTTTGTTAAAAATGATTAAAAATTCTAATTGTTACCTTTTAACAGTATTTTTAAAGATAAATGGAGAGAAGGGCTGGAGAAAGAAGACGTGCGAGGGTGGAGCCCTGACTCCCCTCGTCGGAATCGGAACGCGACCGTCTCCCCCTGTGCTGGCCGCGGATTCGCCGACGATCTTGCCGCAGAAACTGATGGCTTGCGGCCACGCTGATGCTTCCTCTCTCTCCCTGTAATCCTTCTCTTATTTGACTTCGTATAGTTATTGAACATACACTGGAGCATGCTTCGTTAATTGACACAGGAATGCCACCTAGCTAGCATACTTGAAGGGTAAATTCTGGTTTTATTTTTTGGAAAACAACTTTGATAGTTTGGTAAGGGGATTGCTCGTACTAGTTACAAAAGAAGACTTTTCATATAAGGTTTTACTGGAAAATTCTCATACGAATTTTGAAGTGACAAGACACAGATTTCGAACCATCAGTTTTCATGTATTTTGTTGCAAGGTTATTAAATGACAGTATAACAGGAAATTCCTAGGAGGCAAAGATGTTAGTTTTCTCTCTTTTCGGGGACAAACTGGGTTGTTGGATTGATGATAACATCTTGATTTTGATCTGAATAATGCGAAAGCTAGTTCTTTTCATCTAAGCAAACAATTTCTAGACTGATGTGTTGCATCGTATAGCCATGTCTATGTTTAGGTATCATAAACTATACGCACCTCGAACCTCCTCTCTAATGATAAAGTGTTGCTTATACCATTAGGTGAAACTTTTGGATTGTTTTCTCTAGATCCATGTCATAAGGCATGCTTTGATGTTTTTAGTCTCCAAACTGTTTCACTCCGTGCATAGCATTGCTCTTGTTTTGATTTTTGTATGAAAATTCAGCTTTTGCATAGTCGATGTCTTAGATTATTGTCTGGATTCTGTAGGTTGTTTTGAGAATATTTTTTTATCCAAGAACAATTACGTGCTGTTTGTTTGTACTGGGAGCAGATGCCTGCTAATCTAAAGATGTATTATGCTATGTGCTTGTGTGGGGGAATCATCACCTTCAGTGGCCTGCAGCAGCGAGTGTAAGTCTCCTCTGTTGTTGATAGATTTTAAGGTTGGAGAAAAGAGGAGCTATGCCCATAAAGAACCAGAGAGTTGTGCAAAACAATGAAGAACCACTTTCTTCTGTGGTTGTGTATCCTCTTCGTTACAAACTTTTACTTTTTATCATAATTTTTCAGGTATATCCCCTATGCAGATTTTATAGAAAGGTACAATACTCTGTTTATCTAGTATCATCCAACACATGAACTTGACTTTCTCTGATAGTGGAATAGGTAAAGGATGTCTATCAAATCTGTACTTGTTCATTCAAAAAACTCCTCCATCAACTAAGTCCAAAGTAACTTTCCTAATCTAGATTATTATATTTGATGGGGGAACTAGACTTTCTTCCTTTATTCACAAAACTAATTGCCAAGTAATTATGATTTTTGCAAATACTTATACTGTATGTGCTCATACTCTTGGGATTGTACACAGGTTATGCATCCAACATGCCTCTGCACAGGGGTGGCAATGGTCAGTGAGCATGACCTCCGTATTCATCCATTGGACTATAAAGAAATGCAGGCAAGAGTTGTTTGCATGTAAACTTTTACTTTTTTTGTTTTAAACAAAAAACACAATTCTTTTACATGCTATATGCAGGAGGTTGCTGATGAGTACCACCTTCAGCCTCATGAAATTTTGGTAGATTTAAACAAGATGCTCTTCTTAAATTTTCCGCTTGGACTAAATTACATGCTTCAAAACTTCAAGATATCCTTAAAATGAATTGTATGTCTCCCTTGTATTACTATCATCTGCTGCTCATATCTCCATTATTTCACTGCTTAGGACCAGCTGAATCGTGCAAGCAAATGCCCTTCACCGGAGGCCAAGTAGAATTTGCCTCCCCGGTATAGTTCCAATTGTTCATCCTCCAGACGTGGAGAACGGTCCGAAGATCAATGATCTTGACCTTCATGCTGACGCAGCAATTCGCATGGACCGTGATCACCTCCCTGAAGTCCCTGCTCATTTGGCAGAATCCACTGAAGTAACCTGTCTCCAGGTACCTCACCTTCAACCCCAGCCTCTCAAATGCGCCTTCCTTCTTCATCTTCTGCAGCACATCTTGGTCCTTCATCCCCTCCGAGCTGTTCCTGGACGCGTACCACTCGTCAAAGAGCGCCACCGTCCTGTTGCTGGGGGTCACGTAGTAGAAGCCAGTGTTGAAGTTGGAGTTGTCGAAGGGGTGCCCGTAGTACATGTCACAGCTCATCTGGAGGTCATCCCCTTCACCACGGTACTGGTACAGCTTTGGGAATGGGTCTCTTAGCCACATCACATCCATGTCCTGTCATATATCAGAGACAACGAACTTAGACCAAAAAATCTCACGATCATCCTGATGGAGACAGAAGAAACTTACTGTGAAGACGAAGCTGTAGCCGCGCCTGAGGACATCTCCGAGGAAGCGCGTTCTTCTCCACATCATCTCATTGAACGCCTTCGTCATGTAGAACGCCTCCTTGGAGAAGTCCACGCCCACCGTCGTCAGCTTGTGGCAGTGGAGCCCCAAGCTGCGGCACCGGTTGAAGGCCCTCTCGTCCACGGCCACGAACAGGAGGTGATCGATCAGCCGCCCGGTGCCTTCGCCCTCCCGGAGGCTCCGCAGGAAGAGATCCAGCATCGCGCCCGGCTCCACGTACGCCTTGTTCAGCACCGCGATGATCAGAGTCCTGTTCTCCATAGCGACGCCCTGCAGCGCCGCGTCCAGTTCGTCCATTGGGGTGACTCGTCCAACGAACCGATCCTGCACTACTCCTCACATATTAGAACACGCAGAAGAGCATCACGGTGCTCCGCGCATGAAGTGATCAAGACTCACAGAAGCAGTAACATTAGCGACGCCGTGGCGTCCTTGCCGGCGGAAGAACGCAGCGGGCACCTCCGCCGTCCACACGCGGGCGTACACGGCGACCAGGATGAGAAGCGGCACGACGACGGCCGCCGTGGCGCGGTATGAAGTGGCGCTGCCGCCGGAGAAGCTCATGGTCACGGCAGGCCGGCAGACGATCGATCGAGTTGCAAACTTGCGATCGAGGTAGTCGCGCTATTGACTAATTAACTGATGAGGACAGCCTGCATTGAATGGGGTGCGGCAGGTAATGGGTGGCGATACGGACAAAGAGGGGAACGTGTCGATGCTGGCTTCTTCCGTCTTCATCTTCCTCTGTTCGAGTAAATAGATGGAGAGAAATGGGAATCCGAGCTTTGACGTTTCAGAAACAACAGGCGCACAGATGAAGAAAGATTCTCGACTCTCGATGCACGCCTATTGATTGCGATGGAGGAAAAATTACCAGATGCAGAAAGCTTTGCTTCTCAGCTCTCTCCTGATTAAAAAAAGGGGGTAAAACACCTGCATTCCTGCATTTACTTTTTCCTCGGTCGATCCATCTTGGCGTCATCATCCAAAACATCTTTAAACTGTGTTTGAAAGGAACCGACGATGTGAATGAGCGGACTGCAAAACATAAAACAAATCCACCGACCTTGGAGCGTAAATAATAGCAATAATGATGGCTGTTCAAGGCCGCAAGGTGTCTTCTGCAGCTTGTTTTCTGGGTCTGCGATGTGGGAAACATCACACATGAGAAATAAAAAAAACCCTCTTGGAAACATTAATTGGTTCGTTGAAGAGAGCTTTCAGCTGGGTGAAGTGGTCTAAATTTTCCCTGTTCGTTCGTCGTCGGTGCATGTCTTGAGATTGGGTAAGAAGTAATGGAGCACACAGGCATCACGGCTCCAAAATTAAGCAGCTCTGAGTTGTGATATCACATGATGCAAGCGTATATAAAGACAACTCATTGGGGGTTTTCAGGTGGAGCTTCCGAGCAACATAAATAAATAGCTATGTTAATTCATATAGCTAAAGTGGAACTTTTTGAATTTTTTTGCAATTTTTTATTGTATTTTATGTGCTTTCTTTTATATATATATATTTTTTAAAATATTTTATTTAAGTATCTCCAGACTCCAGTCTCATGTGATGCTTACAGCCTTTTGGGCTTATGAATTTTAATTATATATATATATATATATATATATATAAATGTGGACCGCTTCTGTTGAGCTAGCAAAACCTATTGGGCTCCGAGGCTCGACCATATTTACTGGGCCTTCTCCCTTCTTCCCGACTTAGGGCGACGCAGCTCCGCCGGCCGTCCGCATCGCCGGGTTACATCCCTTTCCCTCCCGCCCTTGCCTGCTGGATTCTTCGCCGGGCCGAAGATGAATCGTTTATTGTTCCAGTTACTTTCCCGCAGCCCAAGGCTTTCGCAGCGCCGCCTCCTCCTCTCATCCAGAGTTGTAGCGAGTGTAAGATCAACCGCTGATGGAAATAGCAATTTTCTCTATTGATTTTGTTTCCGTCGTGACATCCTTTCGGTTTCAGGTTGATCGCGCTGGATTACCCTTTGAATCAGGCGGCTGGGTAGGCGAAGAGACTATGGAAAGGCGGCATTTTTCTAGCGGAACTCAACCGGAAGGACTATGGGGAGGTTCCTCCTATGAGTCCCTGCTGAGGAGGCTGGAGAGCGCGCTGCAAGATGATTCATTGGAGGAAGCATGGGAGGCATTCAGCAACTTCAAAAGGTTGCATGGCTTTCCGGAGCTGCCCCTGGTGAGCAAATTGCTTGGTTTGCTTTGCTATTCATCGAGCGCTCCCTGGCTTCGGAAAGCCTACGACTTGGTCATGATGATCTCCAAGGAAAAACCTGATCTTGTCCGTTATGAATCATTGTCCAGACTATCTCTTGCTCTAGCAAGAAATCAAATGCCGCTTCCTGCCTCCAACGTTATACGGGTCATGCTGGAGAGTGGCAGATTCCCACCAAAAGATGTATTAAGCACCTCGTTTTTGCACTTGGTGAAGTCACAAATTGGGTCCTATGTCGCGGCGGATATCTTAGTTGAAACCTGCGAGTGTTTCTTGAGTCGGAGGTCGGGTACAAGAAAGCTTGAAAAGGTTAACCTCATGAAGCCTAGTATTACCACCTTCAACCTTGTCCTTGATTCGTGTGTAAGATTTGCTTCTTTGATAAAGGCACGGCAGATAATAGAATTGATACCACAGGTGGGCACTATTGCTGATGCAAATTCCCTCGTGATTATTGCAAAGATCTACGAGATGATGGGAGAGCGTGGTGATTTGAAAAGCTTGCGAGTGCATATTGATGGTATCTCTTCTGTAATATTGAATAAGCATTATTGCTCTTTTTATGACAGTCTTTTGAGCCTGTATTTCAAATATAATGATATTGATGCTGCTGCGGAGCTTATGTTGAATCTTTATCGGCAGATGAACTCCAGTGGACAGCCTGCTAAAATTATTGGGTTGGATAGCCAATGCTACCTTCAAATTGGATCGAGCAATCTTCGTACGGGCAACAGAATTTTGATTGATCCGAAGAACATTGAGAATGATTTCCTCATTGCTGGAAGGAAACACTGCGGACTAGTCCTCTTTGTGGATGGTAAATTTGCTCCCAGCAGCAAAGCTCTTGCGAAGCTTGTCAATATATGTGTAAAAGAAAGAAAGGTAGATGAGTTGTCGAGCTTCTTAGTTAACACGCATAAGGGGGCAGATTTAGAACAAGCTGATTTGTGTTCAGATATCTTGCATGCTTGCATTATATTGGACTGGTTGGATGCAGCACACGACATTTTAGATACCTTGGAATTAGCTGGGATTCCCGTTGTAGCTGATGCTTATTTGTCACTTCTAAATGCATATTTGAAGAAAAATATGCGGGAGGAGTCTGAAGTGCTATTAAAGCAGATCAGCAAGGTAGGTGTAAAAATTAACTTAGCAGATGAGCTCAGTCGATCTGTATGTGCTTCTGAAGACACCGCTGCCTGTCCTTCAGATAAAAAGACATCAGATTCATTAGAAAGATCAACTCTGATTCAGTATCTAGAACTAGAAAATAGGGAATACAACTCGAGGAGTCACTTGGTGTATGAGTTTAACAGTACAATTTCTTTCTTTTGCAAGGCGAAAATGATGGAAGATGCTCTAATGACACTAAAGCGAATGAGAGAAAAAAATGTCCAACCAACATTTTTGACATTTGGTTATTTGGTTGATGGCTATTCTTCTCTAGAAATGTATCGTGACATTGCCATATTGTGGGGAGAAATTAGGAGGCAGATGGAGCGTGGAGCTTTAGCTGCAGACAGGGATTTGTTTGATTGTTTGCTCTGGAATTTTTTAAGAGCGGGCTATTTTGGCATAGTGATGGAAATCATTGATTGTATGTTAAAGCATAATATGTATGTGGATAAATGGAAGCACAGAAGGGAGTTTCTGAAGCACCACAGATACTTGTACCGAAGTTTGAAGGCCTCAGATTGCAGAACAGATGCTCAAAAAAAGAGGCTCGAACATGTCCAAGCCTTTAAGAAATGGGCTGATATCAAGCGATAGTTCAAAGAATACCTACATGTTATTGAAAGTAAAAAACGGCGGTCAACACATTCTTCTTCTTGATTGATCATCTGACAGTTGCAGGGGCTGTTGTAGGTCTTGGATTGTATCTGAAGATACTAGTCAGAATAGAATGGATCTCCTTCGCCTTAAGACTACAGTTTGACAGGGTGGACGGGGCTTGTACGTTGAAGTATTCCACAATCCATTGGAAGGAGCAGCCCGCTGGGGGATCAGAATCAAATGGTGATAGAAAAGGAGAGGAGCTGAATAGGTGTGTTCAGGCTCTCATTCTCTTTGCCGCATTGTTTCTTTACCCATTTCATTCTTATTGTAACATAATTTTAAGTAGTTTCTGTTTCTTTGTTCATGTCCTAGTGTAAAAATAAGACTTTGAAACAAAATGAGCTGATGGACCAAATTAATGAACTGAAATCAAAGCAGTTAAGATGGCTGGCTGTTTATAAAGATTTTTGGAGTAAAAATATTTGGCAGATTCACGGTTTGCGATGCAAAAATTACGTCTTCGATAAAAAAAAGAAGTCCTTTTTTCCCTTCCTTCTGAAAGTTAAACCTGGCCCTTAAAGCCTGCGTAACATGCTCTACAGAGCTGAATAGAGAGGTTCCTTGCCTGACTAGAACAGGATGTATAAACTATAAAGCAACAGTCTATATCTGGTGATCTCAAGTACTTGATCTTGGTACCGAACAGTAACTGGTACTAAGATTAGTCCTTGTTAACAGTGCCCATCGCATACATTTTGGTCAAAGGTTCAGATCTTGGAATCCAATGACTCTAGAGACTACTGTCATGGTACGTAAGGGCTAACGACATCATATATCAGATGGGCCTGACATCAGATGGGCCTGACATCAAACATGGGTGGTGAGGTCAACCCAACCTCTAAAATTAAACCCTAGAAGTAGAACTTTGAAGGAAACATAAGACCTACTGAGTCACAATGATGACACCAAGAACGAACAAAACACTGTTAGTCCAGGACCTCACCTAATACATATTTTATGTGGGAAGACCCATACCTTTTGCTCGTTCTCTCACACTCCAACAGTTGATCAAATAATTGCTGAAGAATCAATTAATGATATGCACTGTTAATCTTGCTTCGAACGTCAGTCTCTGGAAAGCAGTAAATATCATGAATAGCGCTACAAAGTAGACCAGATTTATCGCTGACGGAATTAGACTTCTTTGCAGTGTTTTATGCATCGAAGAGTGAGGAAATTTTTTGAACTGCTGAAGCCCCAACTTGAGATCCTTCTCCATATTTATCATTTTATTTCGAGAGAAAAATCAAAGAGGGGGAAAAAGTTGAAGAAAAAGATACCCCAAAGAAAAAGTTCCTGAGCTCTGATCTCATCAGACTCAGAAAAAAAGAACCATTTTTCACATATCAAAACAGCGAACGATCTGCGCGGCTCGTTTACATATCGTCTGCTTCTTATATTTTATAGGTTTTCGGTCGATGCTCCTCAACGTGCGGCCACGACGGCAGCGCCACCGGTCCGAACTCGGACCTTATCGTGAGACTTGGGACCGCCGCCCCCTCCGCCGCTCCCGCCGGTGGTCGCGTCCACCTTTCTGGCGGAGGAGGAGGCTCTGAGAGAGAGCTTCTTCCGGTTCTTCTCCTTCCTTTCCTCCATCTCGATCTGCTCCTCCCGGCACTCTCTGCTGCAGAACGGCAAATCCCCTCTGCGTCGATCGGTACCCAAAACATCCGTCAGCTGAAGAGAGAGAGAGAGAGAGAGAGAGAGAGAGAGAGACGGCGGCAAGGAAAGAAAATAAAACAAAACTCGATCGAATCAACCGAACCTGTACATGAAGATGTCGCAGTTGCTGGAGAGAGGTTTGCGGCAGAGGAAGCAGGCGTCCAAGAAGTGGCGAGGCTGGCGGTTGCCGTCGTCGTCGATGCCGTCGAAAAAGAAGAACCTGGCCGTGGGCCACGACGGCGGCATCTGCGGGCGCGGCGGGTATTGGTGGATGAGGGCGTCGGCTTCGTCGTCTTCCAGCGGAGAGCATCCGGCCTCGATGTCCGACGACGAAGGAGAAGAATTAGAGGAGGAGGATGAGGAGGAAAAAGGAGAGGAGTCCATGAGATGAACCGAAGCACTCCGTGCGTAGGAGTTGGGAAGGGTTAATTCATGTGGGTTTTAAAGAGGGAACATCCAAAGTTAATTAAATACCGATACTGTTAACACTGTCCACCATAAAACTACACCGAGCACTTCCTAATAATATAAGAATTTTACATTGAACTTTAAGGTTTTTAAATAAATAAGAAAACAAAGTTAATTATTACAATTAAAGCTAGATTTGACTCTCAATGCATCTTTTATACTTTTAATATTAATACTCTTTATTAATAAAATAAATATCAATAGTCGGTTATGACGATGTAATATAAAAACATTATCTATACTGAACTTGTTGTAGAAACTAAACTAATGAGAAGATCTATATAAGATTTTATTTATTAAAAAAAGATATATTAATATAGAACGGTACATGCCCCCTCAGAAGTAATATCTGAGGCGAGCTACTGAGCTAGTAGGTAGAAATAATTGAAAAGTGGTAAGAATAAGATAAGAAGGGTTTATATGGTTAGAGGGAGGATAAACAAATGAGGGGAGGAGAGCATGAGTTTAGAGGCAATAATTGATGCAGTGTGTCAGCTTCATGGAGAGCAGGAGCTGCCCAATCTCCCAACCCACCTATCCATCTAATCTAATATTAAGAACCAAGCTTAATTAATTATATATGTTAAGAAAAAGAGTGATGCGGGAGGGGGGGGGGGTCGGATTAGGATTACGATTTCATCTATTAATTAAATCAACAGAATATACATCTCTGACTCCCCCCACGAAAAAAAAATTAAACAGAAAACAAAAACAAAAACAAAAGAAAGTGAGCGCAGAAAGCAGATGATGATGATGTGACGCCCCCTCATATTACGACAGCCTTTTTTTTATATTCATTGATTGAATGATTGTAATTTATTTATGCCCGACCACTTGATTAATTATCAAGCAATGCAGTGCTTAGCATTTCTCTTAATTTATTTCTCAATCAATGAATTAAAAAATCCGTCTATTTTATTCATAGTTTATGCAGGACCTACTTTTAGTTTCTTTCGTCGCGGTTGTATTATTACCAATGAATGATCTCAGACTGCGTGTGAAAAAAAAAGACGACTGCAAAAATGAAGAATTTATAACAATCGAGCGCAGTTAAGATTGATTTAGTTTGGTCGAAGCAAAAGAGAGAGAGAGAGAAGGAGAGAATCCAGCGAGGTCAATTCGAATGGATGGCCGTCTTCATGTTCGCCTTTAATTTGTTTTTGTTGTATTGCGTTTGTAGGCATATGAGCGATTGATTGATTCTTAGTCCCTTCCTAAACATATTATTATTTTTCCTGCTTTTAGGTGTAGAATTTAATTCTCACCGTTTTGGTGTAGAATTTAATTATTTTTAAGGTGTGACCAGGATTTTTGATATTTACCTTAAAAAATCTCAGACTTACAGACTTCTTCCTGCTCTCCCCTTCTAACAGTCGGTAGCTCACGCTTTGTATTTATCATTCTATATTGATGAAGATGATGAGCGAGTGAGAAGCTTATTAAAATAGTAGTAAATACTTCTCCGGACGAATTGAAGTAGCAATATACTATTTTCTCACGGGCAACTTTAAATTTGATATCTTATAATAAAAATATGAATTAATTAGGCGAAGAGTACGCACGTGGGAGCACGCTGTGTTCCAGCCGGAGCAAGCATGCACTCAGTGACTACTCCATTTATAATTTCTCCAAACCAAAACAACAAAAATGCACTCCGTCGTATTTATTGGTAAAATAATATATATATAATTTTTTAAAAAATGAAAGTAATAAATTATTCTATGAATGGAATTGGAGTTCAGATGTTGAATGCATACTGCATAGGGTGGGTTGGGCGAAAGGAGTTCAATGCAGCTGCTGCAGTGCTCGGAGGTGTCGACTTCCGCCCATGTTTTCATGTCCCCTTTCTTTGCCTTTGTAGTTTTTTAAGTTAAGATTCACTAAAATTTTAAAAAGTAATATTACGTCGCGTGATAATTGGCTATGTGCATGAACCTACTCAGCATGATGGATTCATATTAGTTTTAATCATATAATTACGGGCGGTAGATTTAATTGGTTGGAGATGATTTTAATTGATGGTCGTCTTTCCAAGGGCGGTGGAGGGAGGAGGAGCACATGGTGGTGGTGTTTTTATTTGCTTTGGAAGCAAGTCTTTTCTTTCTTTCCCTTGTCAGTGGTTGGATTTGCTTTCTTTACATGTTACTCTCTAGAGCCACATGCTTCTTCTAGTACCAAAATTTTCAATTCCGACTCGATTTCGTGTCAATTAAATTTTGTCAAAAGCATTGATTCGCCAACTTGTTCGACACACAGGAATCCCAGAAGGGGGTTCAAATTTATGCACCAGCGGTGGTCAGCTAGCTGAGGGACCTTTCACTGGATGGGCAACCCAATATCTTTTAATAGTTCAGCATCATTGAAAAGAGGAAGAAAGAGTTAAAAGCTTTTGGTCTTCCTTTTCGCACTTAATCATGTCAGCAGCAAAAGTTTGATGAATAACTAGGAAAAAAAGTAAATCTAAGGCGTTTAGATAGAGACATTTCCAGGCAAAAGAAAGAGGAACAAGCCAATATCTTAAACTCCCAGATAAAAAATATTCATCTAACTTGAGATGAGTTTGGAAATGGGAACGAGAGGATTTTAATATATTTGAAAAAAATAGAACCCCTGTACGAACACTTTGATATGGGAGTAAGGCAGTTATGTTGCAATTGTTCGACAGTTTTAACTCAGAATCAGAAGGTTTTGTCAGTTCATGATTCACAGTGCATACATCACATCACATCTACAATATGCCATTAAATATGGATGGATTCCAAAACATGACATGTAATCTTCTCCGGGTTCATGTCCCAGAGATATTGATTCAAAAGGGACATGTTATTGAAATGAAATCATAAGACCAGAAGGACCAAGTGATTATTTCTTGACTTAAACCGAAGAAGAACAGAAGAACTATATGAATCACTCCTTTGCCGGTACTTCTTCCGCTTCAGAAAAATAATCATGCCTGAAGGGAACATTGAAAGATGAGAGTATTAATTTCGATAGAAGGATCAATTAAGTGAAGGATAGCAATTGCAACCGCAGATTTGATGGTATATTGCTATCTAAATAGTAGATTGCATATGAAACAGTATTTTTGCTGGTGGCTGGTACGATTGATGTCAATGAATAATACTATTCTATCAACTGATATCTCGTAAAAAAAAAATCCTGATTAGCAATCCTTAGTTGCAAACGTCCATATCAATAATCTACGTCCAACTGAAACCAAAATTTTAGCGTACCTAATTTTGCGAGTAAGTTGATATAGGCCTGTCCCAGCCATTGCCACGTTAACACTGAAAAGGTTCCAGTTCTTCTGAAACATCACAAAGTAAATCAAAGAGAAGATCATCAGCAAGTAGTGGAACATGATATTTTCTCTTTCACATTTTGAATGTAAAAATGACTAATAAATACACTAAAAATTCCAAAATTACCAGAATATGTAACGGTTGAAAAAAAAAATTTGGACTTAGTAAGTATTAAACCTATAACCTCCCATATAGGCCCCAATTGTTCTAATCAGAAGAGCGTACATATTGGGTATAGTAACAGTTGAAAGTTTACAAGTAGATTTAAACAATAATTCAAATTGTGGTTGGAGCACGATAAGAATTCACATCTTTGGCAGTACATCAGGAATCTTTTCAACAATGATATCAATACTTTCTATGAAGGATTTCTGATGTCGTAAATTTTATCGTAGAGAGACAAAATTACACGATTGATAGGTAACCAGACATATTGACTACAAACTCTTGATTCTTCCCCTATAGCATGTGTTGACTATGCATCTAGGTTTTGGTATTTCTGATTAGTTGACCACAAGTATTAACCTTTAATAAACAACCATGAATGCCCGAAGGGTGTAACCATTAAAGAATATAGCAAACCATATGTAGAATAACTTACAGGTGTTATGACTGTGCTGTAACGTGTCCAAATGAGGCCAGTGCAAGTAACAGCTGCAAATCAACTAAAGGTGAGTATTAAACTGCAATCAAAGATCATACAGAAGAAATCAACTACAACATCCATTACAAATCATGCATACCAACTTGTTGAGGTAAAGAAATATTCTCAGGAGGCTTAGAAAAGTCTGCAATATTTGCGATACTAATGCCCCACTTAAATGTTGGAGCCCAAAAATGAACTGCAGTAAGGAACAAACTGGGTCATAAGTATTAACCAATTAAATGCACGATTTAAACAGTCAAAATTCATGGGGAAAGTAAAATGAGACAAAGAATGAAACTTAAAAGGAATCTTTCTATTGACTTTTCATGAAATTATCCATGAATCTCTTGATATCACAATAGGCAGAGTCAAAATCTGAGGCCATCAGTAGCTCCGACATTGATAATCAAACATCAGTCGCCAATGAGTTACAAGAGTTCATTGATTCCATGACAAAAAACATGCTCACAAAAAGGACGGAAGGATAAAGGACAAACTAGTTTTAGGCCCGGCTGGATGATTCCACAGAGCTTGAATCTTTGTTGCCGCCATCTCGACCTTCTTCTACCACTTAATTTATATTGAGGTACCTCACCAAACTGCAAGGTACATTATTAAATGGATATGTATCAACATCAATTCTGCAGAGAAGTGACTGACTGCATTACCAGAATTACAGTTAAAGAAATAATCGTGTTTAACTGTATCTGTAGGATTAGAAGAGACAAAGAAGATGGATAAAGATGAGAATGAAACACTTATGTGAGCAATGTTGTACGGCAAACAACCATCAGGAACTTGTAAACAATTTTACTTTTGAATCACTACCCATTCAGGATAAGCTGAAGGGTAAGCAAACTTCTCAATATGTGGCATCCTACTTGTTTGTCAACATGCACATCACATAAACATGTCATCCCAATTTCGGTACTCACACTACAGTTCCGTCTTCCACTGTTTAATTTCTCAGCCTTGATGGATCGTAATTTGCATTCATTTTGTTACAATTCTTTCTTCTTTTCGGGTATATATCTAGGCCGAGAATGCAGTCAAATTAATCAACCTGCAGTCTCTTTGATCTTTGTGAACCCTAATTCTTGTACGTAGGGATTATTGAACAGAATCATCAACGACCGGAAACTTTATTTCGGTTCGTTCCCTATTTTATCTGCTTCCTAAAGCCCCTTAAATATACCCATCGAATAGGTCAATCGAAAGGTCTGCAAATTAACACATGATGCATGGAAACCATAACTAAAAATCAAGGTCAGGCGGACAGCCGCAGAACACAAGGGTGGAATAAAAAGCAATACCTAAAAGTCAACTGAAAAATTCCTAAACAAAAAAAAATGGGGCCTGGATCAGGATGTAGAGATACAGATTGAATTCGCCTAAGAGGATATGAGCTGATGGAGGATCTGACCTTTTTTGTGCGTTTGGAGCCGCTCGGCGGGCTGGCGACGGCGAAAGAGGAAGCGAGGCGCCCTTCGTTCGAGATCGCCCTGTCTATCTCTGGCTTTGGCTTTTCGGGGATGCCCACCGAAGCGTCCTCCGATATAACGGCCGCTACGTACTTATTAATGGGCCGGTCGGCCCAGAACCGGCCGTACCTGACAAGGACGTTTCCCTTCTGATTTAGTTAGGATATTATTATTTGACGTATAATGCCAATAACAGCTTCTTTCTACCGTAACATTTCCCTTCTTAGATCCATCATCACGGTCGACACCATTTAATCTTTTACGTTTAAAAGTAAGTGAAATCATGATGTTAGGAGTTTTTTTTATAAGAACAACAAAACTAAAATTATTAGATTTTTCTAAACAGTACATATTCCAAATACAGTAGCGGACACCAGAGTAGACTTCATGAGCCAAAGTCTTATAGCTTTCAATATTTGCTTTATTCTGTGGTACATCTGTGTTTGTTTTCTCCTTTTACTGCAGCGAGTCAGTCTGCCCTCTTCTTCTTCTTCTTCCAGTCATTCTACTGTAAATAAATCTATATGAATACTTAGAAAAAACCTTATGTTTCAATCATTGAGAGTTTAATAATGTGTACCACTTGTTGAGATAGAGTTCTGTATTAAAGCAGATGAGTTTATTGTTATTCTAATAATATTGCATTGGAACGTGGAAAATGTGGAAGGAGAAGAATGTTAATATTAAATTGGCATATAATATAATTCTGGGAGTTTAGGTATGTGGAAACGCACTCCCTTGGCTTATGCTCTTGGTGGGTAATTGATGATGGGGTCAAGATTAATTAATCGAGAACTTGGGATAATTGTAAATATTTGAAGTGTCCAGAGGGATGGATCGAGTAGTCAATTAACTCGTATTTAATTGGCCAGCCTGTTTCTTCAATTCTGCAATTAATTAGAGGACCCTTTTTCCGTATGAAGACAATTGTGGTTGTTTGATTTCAAATCAAGCTTACAGTAGTATAAATATAGATAAATATATATTGTGGCTCTCACCTGTAGCCTGAATCGAGTTAATTAATTAACAAATCTACTAGCAGTCTATATTTTTTTAAGAGTACGGACAGGGTAAGCTTTATATATAATGTGGAATTATCTGTATCCGCTCAATGATGACTGATGAGACCTGCATAGTTTACACTTCTACAAAAAGAGGCAGAAATGTGACGATTAAAAGCAAGAGAGACACTTTAAATTGCCACCTTCAATCATCATTGTAAATTATTTCGAGAGAGAAAATGTATGACTTTTTACCTTTCAAAAGTTGCATGCAATATATATGCATAGAGAGAGGGATTAATTGTGCAGAGCAAGCAAAGGCAGGTGTAGGTGTAGTCCTCTTAGCTGCAATTATCATATTTCTCCCTATATAGTTTGAGGTTCACTATTCATATACATATTGACAAACCAAGGGCTATTAAATATATAGATCAGTGCATCCTTAACTACGCACTATTCCAAAGGATGAGGTTAGCAGATGTTATCTATATTTCTAAGTGGTGGGCCTTTTTTTTTCTTTTGGGAACCAACTGGGGGGTTTATTTTAATCTAACAGATTAAAGATCTTGTCGTGACTGAGAATTTGCTTATCCTTTATATGTATACAAATAAGCTGACTGAGAATTCAATGGCATGTATGGGTGACTCAACTGACTTGATGAATGACTTAAGTTGGCAGAACGTGATATAATTAATCATACTCCACAAAGAATTGTAAAATAAATAAGAAGGGCCAATCCCACCAATGCTGCAGAATGCTCGCTTCATTCAAACCTCTCGCATCACCATACTATTCACTTTTAGTCTTTTATTGAAAACTCTTATATTAATATTCCTGCCTTATGATATAATTAACTTTAAAAAAAAACACGTGAAACTTGCAGCAATTAACTAAGAGAGACGAAGAGAAAAGGGAATTAAAGTCCAGGAAACATGAAGACTGAAAGGCTGAAAAGATCCCACTAGCTTTGTTGGAAATTTCCAGAGACTTACCGGGGCTTATAAGAATGCGCCACCGGGGAGGGATGGTGATGGCGAAGCTCTTGGCTTTTGCCCTACACGAACAAGGCAAAGACAGCAGTGCAATTAGGGGAAGTGGCCCCTGCAGTACTACTGCTATTGTATAGAGCATCAGGATGTCTGATATATCATCCATCCATCTCGACCATCTCCTACACTTGCGAGGGGAAGAAGTTGATCTCTCACCCCCTTCCTTTTGCTTGGTCTCCATCACTCTTGAGGGACCATCTAGTATTATTTTATACGGAGCAAGTCAAAGTAAGTGAAAAAAAAAATTACAGTTCCGCTTTTAAGCTGTGATTGAAGCAATTACCTCGACTGACCTTGCTTCAGATGCATATATATCACTCACTGCAAGATCTCAACTTCCAAATGAATGCATGCAATTAAATAGGCTCTAGTTCTGAATCAAGGCGTAGGCATTTATCCAGGACCGACCCTCTCACAGAGGCAGTCATTCTCCTGTGGAGGTTATATAGCAGGACACATACTATAAGACTGTAGACTGTAGACTGAAAAGAGTCATTCCTTGCCTTGTCAATGGACCATGTACAGATGAAAGTGAAGGCTTTTGGGTGTGTATATGCATTCCAACTGCATCGACCTTCCTTCATGACGTTCAATACCAAGGGGTTGCAGAAGCACAGCAGCTTGAGATATCATCCAAGCTATACAGTGGTAAGCTCATGTTACATAATAATATTCGATCTGCAATCAGCAGAGGCTTAATTCTTCCTCTCCACTTCTTTTTTTAAGAAAGTCTCCAAGATGCTGTTGATGCAGTGCAGTACTCCCAGTGGCCTTTACTTTGGTCACCGACAAGACACAGTACGGAGTTCATCAGGGGCATCATTCATGCGCTGCTGCTGCTGCTGCTCCTCCTCCTCCTCTCGCTGCTAGTTTCCCCACCTTCTGTCATTTAAAGCATAAAACCTAGCAGCACCAACAAGCTGCTGCATCCAACCACAAGCCCTCCTCCCTCATCACGTGAAAGTCATAAAGAATGTCTGACCTGGAGTAGTAAATATGTGTTCGGCTAAAGATGCTAGTGATCAATACTAGATAATAATTCTGCTCCTTATAAAGCATTTTATCTGCTTAGATCAGAAATTAAAAACCTTCTTTCTCTTATTTACAGCACTAAAGGTTTTACTGCAATCTAGCTTCGCTTGTAGCCTTGTGCATTACATGGTCTTTAGCATCATTTACCGCATCAAGCAGCCTCATTCCCACAGGTCCTGAGTCCATGGTTTTCTTCTTGTTGTATCAACGATTAATTAAAATGTTCCGTGAAGGAAGCAGGTTTCAAAGATCGATATTATTCTAACGCATAGCATTCAGTCATCATACGCAACGATTTGCAGATAATTATTAAGGCATATGCACTCATAAGTACAGCACAAACTTATGCTAACGCGGAGGATTCTACCAAAGTTGGGGGGAGAAGGGAGGACTAAAAGGAATATTGTCAGATGTCTATAGTGAAAGGTCTACTATGAATGTCTCATGTGGAGGTTCTCTGTGCCCGTTCCTGCAAGAATTAGACAATGTACCTTTTATTTTTAACCAATTTTCTTTCTACATCCTGTCCATCTTCAGGTAAATCTAAATCGATGGCCAGCAAGTTTTTGCACGGTCACCAATGCGATTCAATTTTGCCACTGTTGTTAAAACGCAGTAAAAGAATCGCCAGCACGACCTACTTTTGAGAAAAGCACTAAAATAAGAGTCTAAGTTGACTTGGACTTTCATCATAATATGATAATCTAAGTTAGAGATTACCTGATCAAAAAAAAATAAATATTCTTAACTTGATGGACACTCCATTTGATTTGATTCCTGTGCATACGACGCACTGCATGTACGATGCTTATTATTAATTCTCTGAAATTTTATGTAATCTACTACCAAATATAAAATAACCTAATCTCCTTAGTAATGAAGCTATTGTTTTTTTCCTTTTCCATTAGTTTTGTTCATTAAAGTAATAAGACTAGCAAAATGTAGCCGCTATTTGTTTCTATAAAAGAGATTTTTATACGGATGATAGTAAACATATACGAATCCGCATTAATATAAGAAAATGTATTTTGGAATCTAATAAACGCTGAAGAGCAAAACAAGGAAAGAGAAAAGGGTCAATTAATACCTGATCAAGACTCCACTATATATATCAACATCCTCAGAGACTTCCGTCTTCCCAGCACCATCAAAAATGGCCTCTCCACCCGCTGCGTCACCACCTCCGCCGCCTGCCCTGCGGCCCCTAAAAAACTTGCCTCCGGCGGCAGAGTCTTCTCGTGCTGACACCTCCTCCTCCTCCTCCTCAATATCGCTCAGCCCCAGCCTCGTAATCATATCCGCTATCATCGCCTTCGTCTTCGTGGCGTCGGCCTCCATCCATCTCCTCCTCCGCTTCCTCTCCTCCCGCCGCCGGTCTTCCTCCGTCGCGGCCGCGCCGCCTCTGCCTCTGCTCCTCCAGCTCCGTGGCTCCAACTCCTCTTCCCCCTCCTCCTCCGCCTCAGCGGTCGCCGCAGGGTACGACTCCAGCCTTTCCGAAAAAGAGAAGGAGTCGCTCATCGACTCCCTCCCGCTCTTCTCCCTCGCCTCGTCCCTTGCCGTCCTCCCCAAGTCCTCCCCGGACTGCGCCGTCTGCCTCTGCCCCTTCCGCCCGCACGACGTTCTCCGCTTGCTCCCTGCCTGCCGCCATGCCTTCCACTCCCGATGCGTCGACCCATGGCTCCGTTCCACTCCTTCATGCCCTCTCTGCCGCACCTCCATCGCCCTCCCCGCCCTGCCCCTACCTCTGCCGGCGCTGACTTCTAATCCGGACCCCAACCGATCAGGCAGCTTCCGCGTGGAGATCGGAAGCGTCAGCCGGAGGAGGACGCAGGCGGAGTCAGAGCCAGTTGGGAACCCTCCGCACCACCTGAGGACGTACTCCTTAGGTTCGTCGTTCGAGTACGTGGTGGACGAGGAGGTGGAAGCCGTGGTCGCGCAGATCCGGAGGCAGACGGAGAAGGAAGAGAAGCGAGATGCTGCGACGGTTGAACCTGCCGCCTGCCCGGCCATCGCAGGCGTCCCGACGGCGCCTGCTGCAGAGGCGGCGGGGGGAGGAGGTAGGGGTTGGCTACGGGATTACGTGGATCGCCTCGCCTCCTCGGCCTCCTCATCCTTCTCCTCGTTCCGGTTCTCCGGCCGGTGGAGCCACCGCTACGACGGCGGCGCAGTGCCGAGGTACTACTCTTCGGATTTGGAGGGGAGCGCGCGGCGGGAGGCGGAGGAGGGCGGTTACTACACCTTCTACAGGTGGCTGATAGGGGCATAATCGTCATTTAATTCCCTCATTTCCGTAGTTTCGTCTCGAGCTCCACGATGCCCCAACCAGCGGATCACGGAAGGTTCTGTCGACGACTCCATATTCCTATATTGGCCGCAACATTCCCTGAGAACCTCGAAAATACCCCTCTACGGGCTCCGCGCTCTCCGAATCCGACGGCCCAGAAGCGAGATCCTTGGATGGTTCATCCATCTTAAAGATGCTTCTTGCCTAATCTGGGATGCGTTATTGTTATGAGTATATGGGCATTTGTGTCATGTCGAGGAAATTTCAATTCTTTTAATAGGGATAATTTAATTGAAATCCGTCAACGCCGCCGCCTGCCGCTCCGTGCTTTAATCAACGTTTTGGTTTGATGCATCGCGTCTGGTTACATGCCACGTACGTACTCTACATTCTAAATTTCGTCATATGGACTACGCAAGCTTCACGACTTATAATAAATTTAATTAAAATAACCTACGAATACCCCAAGTCAACTCGGATCTTAACTGGGTGTCATCATGCCCGGTGTAATTTTGGAAAATAGAACGTTTTCTGAACCTGACCTGGACCTGGGGCTTCGATAAAATGATCCGATCCAACATGGGTTTGGGCTTTTACTAAATTGATTGAACGAGACATTTGGATCTGATTCGCTCCACTTTGGCGGCCCATCACAACTTTCCTCTCACGTGCCGTCGAAGGACTCGAACCATCTAGAACGCTCGGCGTGCTTTTGGCTGGCGTTACAATATATCAGCGATTCAGCCCCGGTAACGCCGATGTGTATCAATATATATACGTATATAACGGCACACTTGACAGCGTGCTCATTTCATTTCTTATCCTTCGTTTAGAGTGAGCGAGCCGGCCATGGCGTCTTCCTTTCTCACCGCCGCCATCGCCAAGCCTTTCATCCACCCCTCCAACGCGCCGACGCCTCATCCTTCCCCAACGATTCGCGTCGGTGGCCCTTCATTCCACTGGAGCCTCCCTGCGTTCCGGCGGAACACTGCGCTTAGGGTCTGCGCCCTCAAATGGGAACCCTCGAAGGTCTGTTGCAGTTCTCCTTCGAGGATATGGACTTTGGTCTTTTTGTCTTTTTTTTTTTCGTCTCACATCTTCTGTCTGTTCTCAGGTTGCTCCGCAAGCGGAGCGGGTTTTGATTCGTCTCGAAGAGCTCCCCGAGGTTTTCCTTTTCTACCATTCATGATTATTATTGTTGTCGCCCTTATTCAAGTCGCGAGTATGGGCAATATTTTCATTCCTTGGCATAAAAAAATTCAAACGCATTACTTATAGATGGATCCCGTTATGCACAGTTGTAATCTATACACGAGTAGTTCTGCTGAGCAAAATTTATATTCCATCTGATGGATCATTATAGTTGGTTAGCCACTTGGCTATCATATGGGAGTTTATCATTTACATAGTCCTGATCTTTATAATGTAGGAGGAGAATCACCTTTTCACAGTTATAGTTAATTCTAGAAGATAAGTATGTTTTAAATTATGTAAAAATGGGAACAGAGAAACAGAATGCAAAACTTACGGTGAATGTTTTTGATCCATTCAAGTTGATTAATTGTTGACGAGTGATTTTTTTTTTTTTGAATTTGTTGATAAGGCTAGTGAATTCCAACAGATTCCGGTGAAAAAAAGGAGAAATTTACTAAGATTGTCATGAATTGGAATAAGTAGTTGAGTTATATAAAAAAAACTTTATCCATTTCGTTCGATGTATTTTAATTAGAAAGAATTCTTTGTAATAGAAAACTGCTGGTGGAGTACTCCTTCCAAAGTCAGCTGTTAAGTTTGAACGCTATCTAATGGGTGAGGTAAGAAACAAAAGTTTAATTGTGTCAATTGATGTAATTGTGTTCTTTATTCTTACTAACAGTGTCAAACCATTGCAATATGTTACAGATCCTGTCAGTTGGTTCCAGCGTCACTGAGGTGGAAGCTGGGAAAAAGGTACGTGCATATTTTCTGTAACTTCATCCAAGAGACAAATCTAGTTCCTTTTATCGCCAATTTCGTTTTAACTTAATGGGTAGACAGGTCCCATAATCTTTTAGATCTGTGTTTCGTTTGTTAACTTACCGTATGGTGGTTATTCCAACTTGATCTTCTTTCTTGTCCATATAATATTAATTAGAACTCTCTGTTTTCAACCTTTTGGTTTCTTATTAACTAGAATCAACAGTTTAGATGAACCTGGAAATTTGCCAGATACTGCCTAGTAATGGCTGTATTGTGTCAGCCTGTTATCCTTGTGCATTATTTTAAGTTTGCAAACGAGGAGGCTTATGTAGATGACCAGTTTTCTTGACCTCCAGCAAACGAACAGCTGCTTGATATGCTAATTTTGAAAAAAAAAAGTTTATTGATTTCTGGACTTTATTAATGTACGAAATGTGTTTTAGATGGATTGATGCAAATGGAAGAACTATTACATTGCTTTCTTTCCATGCTCACAATAAATAAAGAATTGAAACAAGAGTGGACCACAAATACCATTCAGGCAATTATCTGCATTAATCACAGACATACACACCATGGTGTTTGTAATTTGTTTTTCATTTGCAAGTTAAGTTTGACCAGTGGGGGTATTGAAGGAGGTGGATAAGTGCTGTGAAAACAAGTAGAGCTTATCATTGCGTGCCTTGTTGCACTGTGTATTGCCCAATGCAACATTGTCATTGATGACTTCCTAGAGTAAATTTACGATGTTACATATTGATGTTCAGCTTGATCCTTTCCCTTTTACCCCCGTTTGCAATGATCTATCATTTTTCCTGCTTTCCTGACTAGAGCTGATGCTTCTTCCATTTTCTTGGCAGGTTCTTTTTTCGGACATTAATGCATATGAGGTATGTGGTACTTTCAAACTAAGTAGATAACTTCTTTTATATGTAATGTTCATGCTAGTCATGAACTACTCGATACAGTAGATTACTAGAATGGAAAGACTATATAATAGTCATGAACTACTTGATACAGTAGATTACTAGGATGAGACAACTACATAATAGCAATGAACTACTAAGCATATGAGTGATTCACCTTAATCAACCAAAATAATCTACAATTTTGTAGTTTCTCCAGAGCCTCCAGCGAGCATAGTACATGATTAGGTACTTTTAGTCATCGTGAGCTGCGGTATCTATTTCCAATTTTATACGCACGATCCAAAAGTAAATTTAAAAAGAAACTTAAAAGTTTATTTCTCCCGGACTTTGATAATTCTCTGTTTTAGTTATTCAAAGAATGAAATACCTAGCATTGAAATGCATGGCATCTGATTAGTATTGGATGGGATTTCATATAGTTTGGATCAATAAAATAATTTTTTCTTTTGTTAAATAGTTTCATTAACTTTATGGTAATTACACAAGCGTGATAGGCTTCATTTGTTAAAATGAGGGAACCTTTTTTCAGTCTTATTCTTTTCCAAAATCTCGAATACCATGTTTCTTCCAAACTTCACTTCAAATCAATCCTCGATCAGGCCTTTATTTGACTTGTTAAATTGCCCAAAAAAAAGAGCTGACTCCTCTTTGGTATACTTTTCCTTCCTGAGCAGGTGGACTTGGGAACGGATGCCAAGCACTGTTTCTGCAAAGCCGGTGATCTGCTAGCGGTTGTAGAGTAGATGATATAAACACTAGATCTATTTTTGGAAACTGTTGGAAACTATTCATGTTTTATGCTTATTGAGTTCTATAACAAAATTTCAGTCTTTTTCTAAATCAGATGATGTGTTTTTTAGCTCATGTATTAATTGCTAATGCTATCGTAACTGAGTTTTTAATGAAGATGTGGCTTTGAGTTTTGGCAATACGAGCAGTGACAGAATCTGCCCAAGTCACGAATAAATGAACATGTATGCAGTAGCTATGTTACATGGAACTTAGGAAACAAAAAATGCATGATATATGTGAAAAAGTTGTCGATCGTTATAAAACTTGAGTAGGAAATATACCCGTTATAAAAAACTTAAGGACAATGTGCCTTCAGAGAAGATGTAGAATGACATTTTTCTTAATTTTTTCCTTTGCGTTTACGTTCTATTCATAAGTTCTCAAGAAAAACCCTTTAGGTTTAAATGAGATGGATGGAGTAAATAAATATTGGTGGAAAAAAAATCAAAACATAGGTACGGGGAAAATAAACATCTTTAAGGGGTTTTTGGATATTTGATCAAATTTTTTTCTAATTTATAATTCGTTGTCATCCATTGGTTTGCTTGGTTTAGATACGAAGCAATTAATAAAAATGATCAATTTATTAATATTATATCCCGTTCGAAAATGGATTATGAACAATAATCCGTGTCTCATAATATTACGCCATCGTACTGCCTTACCGGGTCGGGTCTAAAATATGCGCAGCCCGTTTACCGAGCCTGCGGCACTCTTCTTAAGTGCGTCTTCTTTCGGTCCCCGAACTGGCTTGTCTGCCAAGCAAAACCCCTTCTTCCCCGATCCAATTTTTCCCTGTTCTTAGGGTTTGCACGGAGTCCTCAATTCCATTTCTGTCTCACCATGGCGAATCACAGCGCCTCCTCCGCCGGCCCCGATCCCCCCAAGCCAGCCATGAAAGACCCGAAGAAGAAAAAGGAAGAGAAGAAAGACGAAGATCTGGTTATTCCTCATCCATTTTCCCCCTTTTTTTATTATGGGCTTCCTCTCCCTCGTTCTCTTACTGTTCTGATCGATTTTGAATCGCGTCTCTGTTGCAGTCGGACGAGGATTTGGCACTGAAGCAGCAGCTAGAACTCTACGTTGAGCGCGTTCAGGAAGCTCAGCCGGAAGTGCAGAAGCTGGCACTAGAGAGCATGAGGTTTCATCAATTTTCTCTTTGTCCCTCTCGAGGTTCATTTGCGTGGAAATTCATTTCTCGACGTTTACGGTTACTTTGCAATTTGCTTCGGATTACTTTTACAGGCAGGAGATTCGAACATCAACAAGCTCCATGACATCTGTCCCTAAGCCTCTGAAGTTTCTTCGGCCGCATTATGGAACTTTAAAAGGATATTTTGAGACAATGCCGGAGTCCGATTTGAAGGTACAGAGTGCCTTTATTGTGGTCATATGGGGATAAACCCAAATTGTTAATAGAATCAAAATATGTTTTCAGCCTTTTGCTGGTAGGAGTTAAAGTTTCTGGCATTCATTAATTCATTAACTCTTTGATAGTAGAATTTCCTGGTCTAATAAGATGCTATTGTGCTTATATATACTTGTTTTGAAATTATATTTGGAGGTATTGCTTCTTCGTTCGATTCGTTCCTCTTGATAATAAAGTTTAGTGTTTTATGTTTTATCTCTTATTGATCTTAGAATTGTGTGTGGATAAACTCTTTTCTATGCTCCAAATTTTAACAGTACTCACCCATATTAACCTATGAACTGCAGAAATACTTGGCGGACATACTTTCTGTTTTGGCCTTGACAATGTCCGCTGAAGGAGAGAGGGTATGTAATAATTTTTCTCCCATCGATTTATTTATCCCAGAAGTTGATGCTGAAGCTTGTGCATGGAGTCCTTTCTGCTTGGCTCTTCCACTGGAACTTGCTGAAAATATTTTGTGTCATGCACGGCCTGTTAGCTATGAATTGTTGTATAGTTATGGTTTCACTTTTCTTACTCTATTTATCCTCCCATAAGATCATGGTCATTAGTTTGATAAAAAGTTGTGAAATTTTTCTGCTGTAATTTAGTTATGGAATGTTGGTTTCTATTAATGCTTTTATTCCATCTTCTGTATGACTTGAAACTTATCCTTTTTTCACAGTAATTTGGCAATTCACATTGATATCCTTCCACAATGTATATTTAGTGGCTTATGTTGCCCAAGTCAGTTTTACAATTTCCTATTTCCCTTTATTTAGGAGAGCCTGAAATATCGATTGTTAGGGTCTGAAGGGGACATCGGCTCATGGGGACATGAATATGTAAGGTAAGGAACTGTGAATAACAAGATCTTCCTTTTATCATTTGACCAAAATCTGGTTTTTCTTCATGTAATCTGAATTGTACATTTTCAGTTTCTTATTTCTACAAGCATATATTGGTAGGGCTGTCGTAGGTTGATTTCTAGATCATCATATGTTTGTTCCTTGAAGATAATGAAAACAAATTTTATTATAAAATATTGGTTGTTTATGTTGGTAAGTATGAATTGCTCTAGATGGATCAAGGTCATAAGCTTAAATTTCTTAAGAGAATTGTGTAATTATGTTTTTATGTAATGAAACCATGGAAGATCTCTTAATAAAAATAGTGCATTTACATTAACTCCACTGTTTATAACTCACAAATAGGTCTGTAGACTAATTTGACTTTACGTACTAAATTTTATATTTTGATTGACAAAGTCGTAGTATAGATACGCAAAACAAAGAGAACAAACATTTCTTAGGCAGTTGTGCTGCAAAAGTATTCATCATAGTGAATTCTAATATGATGTTCAAAAAAGCTGATCATTGCTGTTGTCACCTATGACAGATGAAATCCTGCAGCACGCATGTTTGTATTCTCTGATGCTAATAAATTATTCTCATGATTTCTCATATTGCTATTCCATTTGATAGAAATCTTGCTGGTGAAGTCGCTCAGGAGTTTGCAAAACGCCAGGCTAGTCTTGATATCTCAAAATGTTTCTGTCATTTTGTTCTATTTTGTGTGATGCTCAATTACTTCTCTTTGCTAATGCAGTATGATGACACACCCTTAGATGCTTTAATGGAACTTGTGCAGCAAATAGTTGCATTTCACATGAAGGTATGATTTACACAATGCATCGCTGGTGTTATATGTTCTTGTGTTACATTACCTCATCTTGGTAAGATGATCATTTGTTTTTTATGAATACTTTTGCAGCATAATGCTGAGCCAGAAGCTGTAGATCTTCTAATTGAGGTATGCTCATAGCTAGTCATTCAGGTTTATTACTCCATCAATGCTGAATTTTTTTATATTTATTTTTTGTTCAGGTTGAAGATCTTGATCTGCTAGTTGAGCATGTTGACGCTACAAACTACAAAAGAGCATGCTTGTATCTTACAAGTTCTTCTAGGTATAATATCTAATCCTATAGCAACTTTTATGCCCATTTGTAACTAAAATAAAAGCTAATCATGTCTAGTTCTAGTATTTGGCATGACATAGGAACTGTTACAAACTTGGCTTATTCTAGTGTGATACCAACACGGGAAATCCCCAAAATATTTTCTGAAGCGAGCAACATTGAATGAAATTAGTATATTATTTTATAGATTTATGAAATATCCAGTCCGTGAATTTCTACCCTGCCTTCCCTTTATGACATAAAACTGGGCAGAGATCTACCCTTTGCATGCTGACATAGTTCAAGAGTAGAGCTCAAAGGAATATTCTTCCTATTGATAATGATCAAATAGAGAAAAGGTATGGGGAAGGCAATAACATGAATCTTTAATGAACTAAGTTACCTATTATTAGAATTCCAATGATGGGCGGCTCCAATATGTCACTCAGGGGTTCTTATTTCATACCAGATGACCTCAGGCATTCAGAACAACATCACATACATGAATTTTTATAACTTGTGATGGACATTGCTCAGTGGTTCATGTTCCACATTCCAAATTCTGTTGTCATAGGTCTCAGCATTTCTTTGGTTAGGCTGTACAAAATGTGGATGGTGGCCAGTTATATATTTTGTTGGAATCAGTCCAGAGTGGGGGTATCTTCAAGGGTCTTGAAGAGTTATATTAAATGTAGGTGAACAGCTATATTTGATCTTTAAGTATTAACTGCATTCCCATCAATATTATCTTGCAGCTATCTTCCAAGCCCAGATGATATTTTAGCTTTGGACATAGCATATACAATATACACCAAGTTTGAGGATTATGCAAGTGCTTTACGCATTGCCCTCTTTCTTGATAACACCCAGGCAGGTCCTCTTACATATCAACTAAAATTCTGTTATTGCTTATTCAACTAATCAAATTCTCTCCATGACAGTATGTGAAGCAGATCTATACCTCCACAGATGACCTTCTTCTGAAAAAGCAATTTTCTTATATTATAGCTCGTCATGTAAGTTTTCTGCATATTATTGAGTTTTTTTTTTGTTGTATATCTTTTGCTAGTCGATTTAATTCATTAGTGTTGGTTAACATGGTCCATGCTTTTTTTTTGAATTTGAATTGAGAATTTACAATTTGGTTTGCAAAAATTTGGTCAGGTACATACTAACAGATTAATAATTCTTTTTTTTTCTGAATATCTGTTATGAGTGAGATTGCATGAGTAGTTGGTCCAATCAACTTCCTTCGCTGCAGGGTTTGGTGCTGGAACTTGATGAGGACATAGCCCCAGATGATGATGACAGGGAGGCCCTGCAGGAGATTGTCAACAATGTAAAGTTAAGTGAGGGATATCTTGCTCTTGCTCGTGACATTGAGGTTATGGAACCCAAATCCCCTGAAGACATATACAAGGTGCTAATTTCTTGAGCATTGTGTCTTATTTCTTCCCATATAGACATAATGTGAATTATTAGATGCCACTATGTTTTTATTGTTTCATCATATTATTTCTTTTGTTGTGGGTTCAGGACTCACTAAAATTAAAAAAAGCAATTTCAGTAGTAAAGTCTATTTCATAATGGCTTCCATTTTCATCAATTGATAGAACACCCTTAGTCTTGTAATTTTCCAGAGAAAAATGAGAAATTTTTTACTAATGGAATAAAGAAGCATATTAGGTAACTTGCATTAGGCTTATTTCCAATTTTTAATCATATGATTGTCTTTTTACTTGGTGCATTTTCCTGTATTTAGGTGCACTTGATTGATGGCCGTGCAAGTGCTAGTACAACGCTTGATTCAGCAAGACAAAACTTGGCAGCTACCTTTGTAAATGCATTTGTAAATGCTGGATTTGGACAGGTAAACGAGGGTATTTATTGAGAAGTTTCTTGTTGCTGTGGAACATTTACATACGTCTTTTCCTCTTATTTTCAGGATAAATTGATGACTGCCTCATCCGAATCTTCTAGTGGATCCTCTGCTGGTACTTGGCTTTTCAAGAACAAGGATCATGGAAAGGCCAGTGCAGCAGCAAGCTTGGTAAAGTTTGTCTTTATTTTCATGTATCCTCTTTGATTTTGATTTTATTTCATGTGTATTCTTTGACTGTGATTCTCTTGTGACTGTAGGGAATGATTCTGTTGTGGGATGTTGACTGTGGACTTGCTCAAATCGATAAATTTTTACATAGTAATGATAACCATGTTATTGCTGGTGCGCTTTTAGGTGTTGGTCTTGTCAACTGTGGTGTGAAGAATGACTGTGATCCTGTAAGTTCTTTCTCATGTAGGCTTAATTAGATATCATGGACCTCTTTTCTAGTCCACCATGTTACTTGAATTCTTTGGACATCCCTTTTATGTATGCTAATTTTGTTTTTCCAGGCAATGGCACTTCTAATTGAGCACATTAGCAAAGAGGACTCTATCATTCGTATTTGTGCTATACTGGGGCTTGGCATTGCATATGCTGGCTCTCAAAAGGATGAGGTAGAATCTCAGTATCTATTTATCTATTTTTAACTTCCATTTTGGTTTTTGAATCTTGCTGACGAATTATTATATTCCAGCTTCGAATTCGCCTTTCACTTGTTTTGGGAGACCCCAAAACACCTCTTGAAGTACTTGTATTTTCTGCTATCAGCCTGGGGCTAGTATATGTTGGTTCTTGTAATGAAGAGATTGCTCAGTCCATTATTTTGGCCTTGATGGATCGGGCTGACACTGAACTGGGTGAACCTCTCACCCGACTTCTTCCTGTAGCCCTTGGTCTTCTGTATCTTGGAAAGCAGGTAATGGGAAAAAGGAACCTAAATGCACACTGTATTTGTTGTTTTAATAATATTTGGTGGTTGAAACTTACTATTATCACCATTACTTTTTTTTATTTTGCTGGATGATCATATTTTTTGGCTCTATTTTCATATTAAGTAGGCTACAAGATATATAATATATATTGTAGCAGATGAATTTCATTCCTCCTTTTCTATATATATTCTCATATCCAAGTTAAAAGGTTCAGTTGGTTGGCACATGATCGTTTTTCTCGTTCTACAGTTCAGATATCGATGAATTGATATAATTCACCTGCATAAGATAGTTGTTTTAACATTCTCTTGGAACTTTGGTCTGACAGGACAGTGTCGAGGCTACTGCTGAGGTTTCAAAAACATTTAATGACAAAATCAGGAAATATGCTGATGTCACTTTACTGTCTTTGGCATATGCTGGAACTGGAAATGTCCTCAAGGTGCTTATTTTTAGCAATTGGCTATATGATTTTCAATTTATTCGTAGCATCATCCACCAATTTTCTCCTGCAGGTACAAAAGCTCCTAGGGTACTGTGCTCAACACCTTGAGAAGGGTGAGAACTATCAAGGACCTGCTGTACTTGGAATTGCACTAATTGCAATGGCTGAAGAACTAGGCCTTGATATGTCAATTCGATCATTAGAGCGCCTTTTGCAATATGGAGAGCAGAATATTAGGCGAGCAGTGCCCCTGGCTCTTGGTGTCCTCTGTATTTCTAATCCAAAGGTATACACATTGCTCCAGGAATGCAGGTTTTTGATATATATACATAAATAATTTGGTTCGTCACTCAATTAACAAATATGTAAGCATATTCTCTTTATATTGTTGTTTTTTACTCAAAAATACACCGTCCAATTTCTAAAGCTGAAGAAAAGGATGCTCAGCTGAACCATTTGCTTATTCTCCTGCAAATTTTTTACTTGGTGCTGGTTGACCTTATGCTTGATCAGGTGAATGTCATGGACACACTTAGCAGATTGAGTCATGATACAGACAGCGATGTATCTATGGTATGGCATTATGCTGACTTTAGACCTCTATCTCTCTTCCTCTTCAAGCAACTAGCCTAATAAAAGATATACATTATGAAACACATTAGCACATGCTGATTCTAACTCTTGATTTGCAGGCAGCAATTATCTCGTTGGGGTTGATAGGTGCTGGCACAAACAATGCTCGGATTGCTGGCATGCTGCGCAACCTTTCAAGTTACTACTATAAAGAAGCTGCCCATCTCTTTTGTGTAAGCTGTTTTAAACCTTTTGTTTGTTGGTGCTAGCAACTACGTTATCATCATATCATGTTAATGTTCAAATGTCTTTTGCAGGTAAGAATTGCTCAAGGTCTTGTCCATATGGGGAAGGGTCTTTTAACTCTTTCTCCTTACCATTCTGATCGCTTCTTATTGTCCCCGTAAGTTCTTAATAGCGGCTGCTCCTCCCTCATGTACTGTTTTATGCGACAGTCTACTCAATAAGTACTTTTGCAGGACGGCACTTGCTGGACTTGTTACCGTCTTACATGCTTGCTTGGACTTGAAGTCTACCATCCTTGGGAAGTATCATTATATGCTCTACATCCTTGTCTTAGCCATGCAGGTCCGACTTGAAGATGTTTATTTCTTTCATCATTACTTAGTGAGATATCACTGAGTTGTTTGTGACTTTGAAGCTCTCTTCCTCGTTTCATGCAGCCAAGGATGCTGATGACTGTGGATGAAAATCTTAAACCCATATCTGTTCCTGTAAGGGTTGGTCAGGCAGTTGATGTGGTGGGTCAGGCGGGTCGGCCAAAGACCATCACTGGCTTCCAGACGCATTCTACACCTGTGTTGCTTGCCGCAGGAGACCGAGCTGAACTGGCTACCGAAAAGTATCATCTCGACAGGCCTCATCTTCCCATTCCCATCGATTTCAACTTGTTTTTAACAATGTGAAATAACCTATACTTTGATTTGCTTAACTTTGTGAATTGTGCAGATACATTCCTTTGTCGCCAGTTCTAGAAGGGTTCGTAATCTTGAAAGAGAACCCAGATTATTACGAGGATCATTAGGAAGCATAGAAATTTTTTGCTCAAGCTCGAACGAAGGATTGCAAGAAATCGTTGGCTTTGTGGTGTACTCATTTAGCTCGAATTTATTGACTGCAGCCAATGTTTTTGGAGATGTTAAAGTAGAGGGCAGGCAAATTGGACGTCACGTGCTGTACTCGCCAGTATTCCCTGTTAATTAATGCTTTTTATCACTTTTTCTGGTAAAAACCGCTGCATGCTGGCAGTTATGGTGTGTATGATCCATTATCCACCCTCCATCTTCTCCTAACGATCCCCAAAATTTATTTCTTTTACAGCCACAATAGTTTGGATTTGATTGCAGATTGCTGTCAGTTTACACTATCCATTGTTTGGATAAAACTGGTTAATTACGCATGCCAACAGTGGTATCATTCATTAACAAAATCTCCCTTTGTCCAGCTGAACGAGTCTCCAAATCTAGACTTCAATCAAGTGCGATGTTTTTTTTCTCTCTTTGATGCGATTGATTTTTCTTTTACCTCCATTGTATTTTTTTGGCATATAAAAAATTACAAAATAATTAAATACTTAAAGAGTAATTAATATACATTGTTGTGCGTATTCAATCAATTTCTGCTATAAATATGAGCAGCTCATTTCCTCGCCGTTGAAAGGAGTGAAGTGAGAAGGCAGAATGAGAGGCCCTGTTGTCACCGTCCTGCTCTTCCTCATTCTCCGACTCGGCTTCTCCTCCACAACTGCAAGCGCAAGCGCTGCCGCGACCATGCAGAAGGCCTGCAATCTCACCATCGACTACCACTTCTGCATCACCTCCCTCCAGGCCGACCCCCGTAGCCGCAATGCCGACCTCCCCGCTCTCGGCGCCATCGCTGTCGACCTCGCCATCGCTAACGCCACGGTCACCACCTCCAAGCTGGAGGCCCTCCACGCGCATCCGGCCGCGAAGCCGTACACCAAGAACAAGCTGGAGGCGTGCCTGATCCTTTACAGGAACGCAGTGCCGCCGCTGCGGCTGGCGGCGGAGTTCCTGAGGTCGAAGCACTTCGATGTGGCCAAGGCCATGATGGAGGCCCCCGTCTTCGCCCCAGGCAGCTGCCAGGGGCTGCTGGGGCATGTGCTTGGCAAGCAGAACGATAATCTCTTCAATCTCATGCTCGTCGCTAGAAGCATCGCTGGAGCATTAATCGATTAACAGTTGCTCTGGCCGGCCACCATCATCTGCATGCTAATTATAAATCCTCGTATATATGGATCGTGATGCTAAAGTGTTAAAGTGTGTGTGTGTGATGTTTTTGCTTGTTCCAGTGAGGTCGCTTTCTCTGCTTGCTTAAATAAAAGTTTAAGCTTGGTTTCTCACTCCACACTTGTTCATCTTTGTTTTCTTAAATATTTCATCTTTAATCCGATTCCCAGCTAGAAAAAGAGGTCCGCCCAAGCATATTTATGAACAAATTGAAGAAGTTTAATCTTTCGGAATAACTCCGATCACTTCCACCTTCCCTCAGCAAATGGAAAAAGAAGATACCAACTTTATTATCTACGACCAATCAATCAAAACGCGGAAAAATGAGGTGTCTATTTATGTCCATTAATTAATCTAATAGTTCAGGAGTCGCACCTGCCGTGTAGTTTTTATTTTCGCAACAAGCTATTAAATCGGTCACAGCTACCCCGTGTTTCCTACTGCTCCAGAAGCCATTGATGCACATTAAAAGCGTCTGCAGCACCGGTAGCTGAGAAGAAGTTATTGCTCTAGAAAATATGACTCCCACCACTTTGAATAACCTTCACATGCGCCCATATGCATCCACCTCCCAAATTAATTCCACACGTATGACGAGTTAGCAGATGAAGAAGATTAAAATAAAACCTATAAATCTAGATGAAGCAATTAATTTCTCAATATTTATACATGGGAGTGTTAAAATAGTACGTAGCATATAATTCTAACACCGAATCAGAGAAGAACAACCCAATCAAAGATGAAGCTCTCGCTCTTCTCCCTTCTTCTTCTTCTTCCTCTTCTCTTCTCCCAAACCATCGCCTCTTCTCCGATCGAGGACATCTGCGAGAACGTCCAAGACAGCTACGTGGATAAGGACTTCTGCATTCGAACCCTCAACTCCGACCTCCGCAGCCGCACGGCCGACGCTAGGGGTCTCGCTGTCATCGCCGTCGACCTCTCCGTCGCCAAGGCCACCGCCATCCACTCCCACATCCAGCAGCTCCTGCGGAACGCCACCACGCCCTACGCCCGCCGGCGCGCCCAGGCCGCCCTCCTCCTCTTCTCCAACGTCATCCCCTCGCTGCGGTGGTCGGCGTCCTCCGTCGCCGCCAGGTTCTACGCCAGCGCCGGCGCCGTCCTCTTCGTCGCCCTCGACGCGGCATCCGCTTGCGTCGGGGTTGTCGACCTGGGGGACGCCGCGAACGACTACGTCAACCTGACGCTGCTGGCCCAGGCCATCGCCCTCCATTTGCGTTAACCGATTCCTTCTCTCTGCTGTTGCTTTCTCTTTTCTTCTAAATGATGGAGAACTGCAAGTTGTAATGCTTCTTCTTCTTCTTCTTCTTCTTCTTCATGTCCACTGTTAATGGAGAAGTTAGATTTCGTCTTGAGTAAACAACTGAGTCATGGCCTTTTTTTATTTTGATGGTTTCTAGCTATCGAATGAATCATACTTTTTTTCCCGATGATATATAACACAATATCCCGTCAAATGAAAGATTAACTACTTTGACTCCTTTAATTAATTGACTCAAAGTTTGATCTGCTAATTTTGAGATTTGGATGGATAATTGGAATTGGGGTCGAGTCCCGGTGAGTGAGCAGAAGCCGTCGGACAAGATCTAGAGGTTCTCGGTCCCGCTTTGGACGGCTGAGATCAGCCGAGCTGACCTCTCTCTTTTGGTCAAATAATGAATCCTCGACAGCCATCGTCGGATCAACCCAAGGCGGTGGTCTGACACCTTCGGACGGCTGAGATGAGTCTTGCCTCGCGCGTGAGCTTGAGAAGGCAGCAGCGCGTACCGTTAACTAACCCCTCCCTCTCACTGTAAGGAAAGAAACCCCGACGGAAAAAAAAGAGAAGCCGAAATATAAAAGGAAACGCTCGCTTCCGCCTCCTCTCTCTCTCTCCGCTCCCGAACACAACCCCCAAATCGCAAACCCTCTTCCTCCTCCTCCGACTCCGTTCACGCTCTCTCTCTGGCGATCGGGCATGGCGGATGAAAAGCAATGCCGCGAGGAGGAGTACTCCAAGCTCGAAGATCTCAGGATAAGCCTCGATCGAGGCGGCGAGGGAGAGGACGAAGAAGGCGGCGGCAGCGGCACCGGGTTCACTCTTTGCTTCTGGATTTATCTCGCCGGTTCTGCTCGCCCTTCTTCTATCATTCTAAAGCAGGTGGACGGTTATTCTTCCCTCATCTCTTAACTGGAGAAAATGGTGTGGTTTGTTTCTGTTACTTGCCCTCGAGGTTTTTCATTTTTTTTCTCTGTGCGTGCTCGAATTTTGGGAATGTTGATGCGAGAGTTTTCAGTTTTTTCGGTCGTGGTCTTTAGAATGATTTTCCTGTTCAGTTGATTGAGATGGTGCGTGAAATGTGGTTCTTTGTATTCCCAAATCAGATTGTGCTTTCTTTTGACTGCCAATTGATTCTTTTCAGTATAATGAATTGATATTATTTCCAAATGCTCGCGGTCTCTTGGCCTTCCTTTATTCTAGGTTTTCGATCGTGGAGGAATTCAGTTGTATATTACTTGCTGCTCTCTAGTGGTGCACTGTAAAGCTTGTGTACTATTTATTTGATACTTGAGTTTTCTGTTTGATGTTAACAGATGAATTTGCTTGTTCTCAATTTACTTTAACACGCTTGTTTGAGCGCGCATGATTTAGCAGCTAAAGTGTTTTTTGTATGGGAATGAATGTTGACTAATAATGCCTTTACATTAGTATCTTAATACTGTCATGATATAACTGTTGCATCTTAGGATGTAAAAAATGACTTAGATCGTGCTTAAATCTTCTAGCTTGGTGCTTAGTTGGGTGGCCTTGTAATATTTTCTTCCTTATTGAGATAGACAAATCCTGAAAGTAAAGATGAAGTTCCGTTTCTTGTTTTGAACGAGGAGAATAAATTGGTTCTCCTTCCATTGATGCTCATACATGAAGAAGCTCCATCTTCCAACAAGCCCTTTCCATGGACTAACATGCTTCACACAGCTGCTGAAATAGACTGCCCATTGGAGAAATGGTTTCACATTGGATGCCAGGTTTGTGGTACTGCCTTGAACACTAATGTTGTATCAGTACGATTTCATATGGGATTTAAACCTTGTGGTATATATTACGTATTCAATGGGCATCTTTCTTTCTTTGTTTGGCCATGTGGTTATCAATAAGCTGTATCTCGCATGGTTATTTGCAGTTAGAAGGTCGGGTATACCTGTTGTCCAAGTTTTTACTTTCTTTTTTTACAACTTATGATTCCCTGTCCTCTGGGAAATTCAGCAATTTACAGCTCTCTCTGATGCACAACTTCTTCTATGAATAAATCAATCGCAAATATCTCATATTTTAGGTTATTGAAAGCTTAAGTAACATTCGGAATGCTTCTTGAATTGTCCTCTGGCATTTTATGTCTAACATCTCTTCTTCAGACGGAGTAAATCTTATGTTCAAATATCAGTTGGGTATCATTTATTTTCCTTCATCCTTCTTATGTTGACTAACTACTTGAACTGTGGCATTCAAGGACTTTTGACTTCTTATGTTTTACATTTGGTAAGTTAAAAGTCCAAATCTTTATCATATCTAAAACAGGAGTTTTCCTGCCCTTACTGATGTCAGGTAGCTGAAAAATATATGCGCCTTCATGTCGATGGAAAACTGGCTGGGGAAAAGTCCCTGTCTCTCTTATCCAGCAAGAAGTGTCAAGAATATATGAGGCAGATCACACTAGTTGGTAATGATGGGAACCTTGGGGGTTATGTATTCCAGGTTAACATTTTGCCACTATCGGCGTCAGTATCAGATCAGTATGTTAAGGTGCATACTTGCTTCAAAATGTCAAGTTGGCTATCTTGTATTGTTATGCTACTGAGCATACCTGACCATGGAGTAGATCATTTTAACAACAGAATCCTCCAGTAAAGTTGTCTCTTGATAATTCGTGCATCTTGGACGGAGTTGAAGAAGGCAGTGATGGTGTTTGGAGCATAGTTGGTGGCAAGGTCAGTTGTGTTTGTCTCAGGAATAAAGCTGCAACATCTATCTAAAATCTTGGTGCATGCAATCTGAAGTTATAAGTGATGTCAAGTTCAATTATTCAGAGAAGAAAACAAACTTTTCCTGAATCTTCTATTTGAAGAGCCATCTGGCAGCAGGCACTTTCTTTATTGAATCTTCTATTTGAAGAACCATCTAGTAGCAAGCCCCTATCTTGCTGCGCTAACCTGGGAGCCTCATTACAATTGAAACCTTCAATGTGGCCAAGAAATCATCATAATTATAACCGACTGTTAATTGTACAGTTTTTGAATGTTTGAAACTTGAACTTCATCTTCTGGTGTGCCATCTTGTTCTTTAGTCGATATATTTCTGAATGCTTGAAGAGTAAGAGGTTTCTACTATCCATCATGTTGCTGATAGAAATATAGCAGGAATATTCCCAGCAGATGATTTCTAGCTTAGGATCTAACTTGACCTGAGAAATCTTGTCTTCCAACCTCTGAAAAACTTCTTGCATGCATATCAACTAAATTTTCTTTTTCCTAACATACTGTTTTGATGAATGCACAATGCAGGCTTCTTGCAGGAGGAATTTCTCTTTGGAAGTTGTCCTGTTAGATGCTTTTGGTCGATCAGTTCACAGGGAGATGGAGGTCATTTTTTGCTTCTATTAACTTTTTTACAATCATTCCTAGATCTTGTTGACTGAATTGCTTTTTGTCAATTGGCATTTCAGGTAGTTGCTTCACTTTTATATGCTGACAGTGGAACTGCTGTTGAAAAAACTAGAGATGATGCAGAAGCCCCACTGTTAACGAGTTGTGATGGCCTAGAATATCCTTGTAATGATAGACCAGTGATGCTTCTTCGAGGGCGTGCAACATTCAAACTTAAGATATCTCAGGTAGCTATTTAAAGTAGCCTGTCCAGCACAGTAATTTATGTCCGTTATTATTTATGTTAATGATGGACTTCATCAAATACTGATCTGGTCCTTTAGTTAAACTCTGATAGTGTTGACTACTTGTTGATACTGACGTCCACTGAATCCCAATACTACAGTAAACTCTTAGGATTTCTAGATATTTTACAATACAATATCATATCTATATCATCCTAAAAGGTTGTGGCTCAATGCACAGTCACTAAGGATGGCTTTTTTCTTGTTTCTTGGTTCAGCTGTCATCAAAATGTGACAACAGGCTCTTCCGAGTTTGCTTTCACACATCATATTGTAAGAGATATCCTTTCCTTGAAGCATATTCTTGTCCAATCCGCTGCATCTCTAGGAACCGCAGTAACCGGACATTGGGGTTTGGGAAAAGGTCAGTTTCTACAACAGTTCTAGATGAAATTCATTCACTAAAGGTCAGTGATGGGTTGCAAGCAATTCGTGATGTCTATGGGAATGGTCACTCAAAAGCATCACATCAATCTGTCTTGAAATGCAGTCCGCCATCAAAAAGATACAAAGTAGAGGATGACAGATCGACCAAAATAGCTAATGGGTCCTCTGACCAGGTGACTTGTTCATATATCAAGATATACAATTAACCACTAAATCACCTTGAATGATGCACATGCATAAGCAAATCCATTAAGCATGTATTTTTAACATAATGCTAACTAAATTTTATGATGTTATTTTACATTTACACAAAAAGATGCTTAGGAAAAGCCAAGAAGTGAGGATGAACAACCATGAAGGAACAGACAGTGGACCCTCTGATTCTGAGAGCACTGATCTTAAAGATTCTGACTCCACATGGAGCCGAGAGTCTATTGTTTCAGATGTTGCAATATTTAAATATTGTTTGGAAGGCACCTTTGAGCAATCAATGCTACTTAAAGAATTAATAGCTTCTGCGAGCAATGAAGATATCAAGAGTTTTGCAGAACAGGTTTGTCTATACAGTGGATGCTCTCATTACAGGTAATCCTTACTGTTTGATTAAATGATTGTGAAACTTATAATAGTATTTATTGAACTATAAGTACTCCATCCCCCTCTCGTTTTGCCTTTCTTTGTAATGCAGGGATCAAATTTTGATTTCAAAACAATTGGTCCAAGAAGGAGATAATACCTGGAGCTCTATCTCTCATAACAAACAACGGGTTCTTTGGAAGGACACAATTACTGAGATCAATAAAAAATTCATGAGTATTGCAAATTCTACTAGTAGGCCCTTGTCTGGACAGGTTATTTTCTGTCTTTTTTTGCCTTTTAATCTTCTAAGGATTTCCCGAGAGCTCATTGTGCAACGCACTATATTTAGGACTTCGAAATCTTGCATGAAATTGCTGGATGTGGTGATGACTTGGGTCGGGAAGAATTTGATAGGATGTGGTACTGGTTGTATCCTGTAGCTTTTGCCCTGTCGAAGGATCAGATAAATAAAACATGGCGGTGCCTATCACCAAAGTGGATAGAAGGATTTATTACAAGGGAGGAAGCAGAATCCTCATTTAAAGGGCCTGGAGGAGGACTACAAAAGGCGGGAACTTTTGTGCTCCGTTTTCCAACCTCCCGGAGCTGGCCTCACCCGGACGCTGGCAGTCTAGTAGTTACTTATATTGGCACTGATTCTTTCATTCATCATAAACTTCTTTCTCTTGATCATAGGTATGATTGACCTGGTCTAAATTTTTTTATTCCGGGCCTTCTAATCATATTACGTTTGCAGTAACACAAAGGTCTTTATGATGGATCAGTAATCAATTTTTGCACGTGTAATGCAATACAGGGTTTGGGATTCGAGATTACTGCAAGAGTTGCTGTTGGAAGAACCTGAACTGTCCCAGTTAGGCAGGCAAGTGTTCTGACAAGGCTGGTATCTTTTACAACCTTTAATTAAGATGTTTCCTAAATAGTTGGGACCTCATGGTTTGTCCTTTTTTGTTTCGGTTGTTGTTCATATAGGGTCAATCGCCGAAGGAATACTTCTTGGGTAAGCTGATGTCTTGTTCGTGTATGAAATCAAAACACATCCATCTTGTTTGTGGCACCCATATGCAGTCTCCAACACATGCTTCTAGGTGACATCATGCCCGGGGCAATGCGTCGATCTTGTACATAAGAGAGAGAATTAGATCCTGTTCTGTACATGTAAAGGACTTGACTTCTGGGCTCAACTTCCGTCATCACCTTTTTGTTTGAAAAATTAACCAACACCGACGAGGATCTTGAGTGCTTCAGTGATGCCGCTGCCTATGGGTAGAGTTCATGTTGGAAAATTTAGGGCATTTGTTCTAACCGGATATTACAAGGCAGTTGATTTGAAAGGCAGCAGCGCAATCCTGTTTATTCTTATCTTATGCATTTGAAGATAATCTCACTTAGTTCTGAATTCCAAAGCATACAAAAAGTCTTCCATTTTCTTTTGTTACCTTCTAAGAATGTTCATGTTTATTCTCGTGTACAATCAAATAGGACTAACCTCAGAACTGTTGTTGTTGGTCTTTAGACTTATAAAGCAGGTTAATGTTGATAGGATGATGTCTATTTCTGAAACTCTTTTTTTTTTTTGAAAGTAATTGCATTCATTTCACCATTCTGAAATGATACAATGTCTCTTTCTGAAACTACAACTACAATGTCTCTTTCTGAAACTTTCATAATAAGCTCAATCAACTAGAACGGGGATTTCTGTATTTGACAAATCAAAAATATAGTAATTGTTCAATAGTAGCTTTGTTCCAGGCACAAAGGTAAACTGTTGTGCACGTTATTCAAATGCATATTTACAACAATTATATGATGAACGAACCCCCGACCCATGATCCCATCCCTTCCCTCTGAAAGAAAAAAATTAGGTTTCTTTACGATGGATGATGTATTAGAGATATGGTACAGTTCCAACTAAATGGAAATGTTACGGATAAAATGAGCTTATTTGCAACCGACCAACCTCCGCCATCTTCTCCTCCTTCCCCCACGAGGCGGTTTACGTCACAGTGAGGTCTTCCGCCGGCCCGCCTGCTGTTGGTGGCGCCGGCTGGCCGTCCTCCTCCGGCTCGCCAGAGGACCCCTTTTGCCGGCGGCAGGGCGTCCTCATAAACTGGCGGATGCACATGGAGACTCCGGCGAGCCCTAACCAAAGCCTGTGACGCTGATTCGATGAAGCCTCCCGCCCTCGCCGCGAGCTCTTGCCGGTAGACTCCGTGTTGCGTTCGCTCTCTGGCCCCTGTTTCCTGCCCTTTGTCAACTTCCTCGAGCTCCTCTTTCTCCGGCGGGCCTGCACGTCCGTCGACTTCGATGACTTCGGTGTCCCGGTCTGCTCAGGTTCTGCCTTCTCCGATCTCTGGGGGGCGAAGAGGCTGGAACGGACGGGGAACTTGTCGGAGCCACACCGGCCGCAGACAGCGCGATGCAAGGGTTCACGGGGAGACCGACATGCATCGGAGGAGGAGGAGGCGCGGCGGAAGGGTCGGGGCTCCTGGAGCGGATGCGCTTGCCACGAGGCGGCGGTGACGGAGGTGTGCTGCTCCAAACGGGCGACGGCAAGGGCGAGAAGCCGATCGCGGAGGCAGGAGGCGCAGACGCCAACGCCCTTCCCGTGTGGGCGGTGCACGCACGTCGTCATCTCGTCTGCCTCGCCATTGTAGGAGGAGAAGGAGAAGATGGGAATGGAAGCCCTAGAACTGAGAAGGAAAGAGGAGGAGGATGGAGACTCTTAAGAGGCGCTAGGGAGGGGGATTCTTCATCTTGTTGGTACGTACGTCCTCTTGATCTTGCTCTATCTTACCTCGTCGTGTTGTTTTGTTTGCTGCCCCTCCTGTCTCATCATTTTTGGTTATGCTAATTCCGGAACCAGCAGACCCAACCAAAAAGGTGATGTTTGGAGTTCGGTTCTCTCATTTTACTCGCCCTGAACAAATTCGGGTAGCATCGTCTCATTTTAGGGCATCAGCCCAAATTAATACATTTGACATAATATTGGTAGCGGAGTCTTTAATTCTCAATATACATTAAATTAGGTACTTATGGTTTGAACAACATGAATGTACGTAATATGACAATAAAATCTTCTCTGTCTGTGAAAAAATAAGAAATGTAAACCCAGGCCAGCTAATTCAGCTTGAGTCTTTACTTTACCCAGCTGTTCTTTTTCCTCCGTTCAAGATCCGTAGGGGTTGGTGAAAATTTTCCTTCGAGTTCGCTTTAAATTGGGCCGAATACGGGCTAAGATCTCATGGGAGTCCTCCATCTGGTCTCTCTCACCAGATTTTAACATCAGAGTTACTGTATAATACAAGTGCACACTATGCTACACAAGGCAAGAATTAGTACTCAAGCATGATTAATTGTATATATGGTAGATAGCTGATGGGGCATGGATCATCGTGTCACTTGGGGAGCATTAACACGTGATGCGGCTTCACTTAGACCTTAATCAAGACCCTTTAATTAACCGTTCCATTGTGGAAATTGTGCTTCCTTGTGTTTGCTTCAGTTAAAACCTGCTCGCTAAAACCTTCCCGCTGTGGCTCCAATCCACACGCATGCTTCCAATATTTCAATACATGCCTGCTGCATGTAGCTTATTATATCCTCTCTCTCTACATATATAGGGGAAGCACAGGCACCTCTCTTTTAGTTCTTCTTCACCTAGCTAGTCGTAAAGATATCGTCCTTGTTGTGATCCTCCCAAGGAGATCGTCATGTGTCAACATAATAGCTGATCCTTATACGTACTGCACTTGCACATGCATTTCTGATTTAATTTGAACAAGAACTAGCGTATTGTTGCTCCTGTATGAGGTGGACCGACGTCTATCTTCATTCTCTTCATGCCCATTCCTATGTTGCATGGTTAACTACAGCATGTGGGTGAAAATTTATACCTAAGTAGATGAGAGATACATGTGTGCTGTATGGGTGTATAAGTTATCGTCGTACACTGTTCTGTTATCAGTTTCCTCTCTCTTTTTCGCATTCCTTCTGCATGATGTGCAAGCTTATTAAAGACATATCAGGTTTAATGAGTCTTGCAAGAATGTTTTAATTTAAGTTCTGGTTGATTTTTTATTATTATGAATTAGTCATACTGGTTGGTTCAGAGTGGTTCTGAAAGCATTGACATGAGGTAGATAGTTTACTAAAACACTGCTTCCAGAGTTGGAACGGCTTTCCTCTTCTGAAAGCATTGACGTCAGGTACATAGTCCATTAGAACACTGTTTCCAGAGTTAGAATGCCTTTTTTAAGAGATCCGGAAGATAAAAGAATTAGATAACGAAAGGAGAGCATGCTGGTACCGAGGATTTAATTTACCAATCGGAAGAGAAGAACATGAAGCGCATTGCTTTCTGCAATTAAATCAGGTGATTGTGTGCCATGATAGCCAATGCAATTCGAGACATATGTACTTCAACCTAAAAGAAGTTAGTGCTGTGCCACATCTCCTAGTATAAATGTCTGAATTTGATCTCAATTTATTCTTCCAAGACAAGCTCTATTTTTAAAAAAGAGAGAGTTGGGCTGCTTAAGCATATTCTTCCTGCAATTTTACTCAACCAAGTAATCCTACAGCTCCATATTTTAATTGACTGATATGACTACGCACAATGTCTTGTGCTGTGTATATAGCACCTCCAAGTTTGCACGCGCCAGGCAAAGAGCTTCTGGTCCATTCCACTGCATTTCTATTTTGAGTAAGTCTCCATTATTTTGCTTCAGCTTTCCATTAGTAGTAGATAGAGATGAGTTCTTGTAGCCCGTTGCCTTTTTCCAAGGCATGTCTTAATCTCATGAGCTTTCCTCTAATGGAATCGTGGGGTGGGTGTATGTGGTGGTGTTTGCTTCACTGATGGTGACTCCTTGCGGAGAATTCCACCAATTTTTGCTAATTAGTTGCAATGATGTGGATTTTGGAAGATCTTCTTTCTTGATCTGGAACTCGTTTTCGTCCTTTAATTTCTCAGAAATCATACTTAATTACTTTTGAAGTGTTGTTTTGTCCAAACTTGTCAATAATGGGGCTTCTGAACAAACAAATTAGTTATACATAATCACAGACTGCATACGTTTCACTCTGAATTACTTTGCTGATTTCAGCTCCTCCGTTTCTGATTTCTTGACAGATCAAGTGCTTCCAGATGGAGAGAGCAAGAACGGTGAAATTTGAGACCAATCTCTCATTCTCAAGAAGACATCAAACGCATCCCTACTTCATGGTATTTATTCCTTGTGCTTTTAGACATTGCAAAATGCATAAAAGCTCAATCTTCACTGCTGAACTAAGTGATATGCTTAAAGAATGGGACCAGCAAGAAGATCTCGAGGAGCTTTTGCTGCATCATTAATTTGCTCTAAATATATTTCAGGATGAAAAAATCGACGAACGAGGAGCAGTGGAATTGTTTAAGGAGAAGTCACAGCTGTCAACTCGTTGTTGCCCATTGGAGGTCCCCAAAAGTCCTATTGAAGCGATGGAGTTCCTCTCTAGAACATGGAGCCATTCTTCCTCTGATTTCTTCCAGATACTTTCTCTCAATGTGAGTATTAAAAGCAACTTGTTACCTGTCACTCCTATCAATGTGATGTGAAAGTGTGAACTAAAGATTGTGAGACCCAAGAAACCTAGGACCACCAAAGGGAATTTGCCCAGTGCCCAAACTTAGAAGCTCCTTCCCCAATTAGATTCAAAGCATTGAATTGCCAAACGACTTTTCGATGAATGTCCTGTAACTATAAAGCTCTTATTCTTATTTTCTCTAAAAGAAAAAAGAAAAAAGAAAACTTTGGTTCACATGGCCAGTGACCTTCCATGCAGGGAAGGGAGCATGAGCAAGAACTCGAGGAACAGCAAACAGAGGAGAGTGGCATTGTCCGCTTGGACAAGGACGACAAGATCAGATTGGAGCAAGCACTGGTAATCAGTTTTAGTTATATAATATCATCTCTCGTTCTTGCTTTGATCTGGTAGCCCTCAGCAGAAGCAAGTAGCTGACTTCTTTATTTTGAATCATCACCTTTCAGACACTTCTTTCAACTGGAAATCTAGTGCAATCAGCTGCTGGAAAGCACACGCAGCTTCATACTAGCCGGGTAAGCATTTGAAGAGTTTGATTGGTCTCACTGCTGATCGCATTTATTTGGTTGTCCGCAATTAAAAGTTCATCCAGATATTATTTAAATGAAAATAGAAGTGTTGCAAGTAGAAGTTCAGTTAAATGGCTGCAAGTACAAGATACTAGCCAGTGAACCTTTTTTATTTGCTAGAGCTGCACTTGCTATCAAACAAGAGAAAAAACTTGACGAGATGACCTTTTTTTGTTTGAAATTGGACAGAAGAATCTTGGGGAAATGAAGTCATGGTGGGGAGGGGAACTCTTCAGCAGCTTGTCCAAACGATGCAGAACAAGGAGGAAGGAGAAGCTGCGACTCCAAGTGGCTCAGGTGCACGCAGCACTCTCTGTGACAAGGCTGGCTGCTGCCATTGCAGGAATCATGGCCAACTCGAGGATCGAACCGATCAACCAAAAGGCCATGGGCATGAAAGATTCAGTAGGAGTGTTGGATCAGAAACTGGCCTCTGTGCTTGCTTCTTCTGCATCCCTCATCGCCACCGTGTGCGCCGAAGCGGCAGAGTCTGTGGGGGCTGACAGAGACTGCGTTGCTTCCGCAATTAGCACTGGCTTATTGACCAAAAATTCGGCAGATATGATTTCTCTTACTGCAACTGCCGCAACATGTAATGGGATGCATGCACCCTCTGCTAGCTCAGCATTTTATTTAATTGAAGAAATGTGAACTAAAATGTCAGAATATCCGATAATTGTTTAGGTTTGAGAGGAGCTGCTGCACTTGAGCTGAGAGCAGCATCTGCTTCAAGGCCTGTATCAGAGGAGCAGAAGATCCTTGCTAGGGGTGCTCTTCTTCCTGTTAGAATGCCCGAGGGTAAGAATTCATCATTCCCTTGCTTTGGTCTTGATTTAGCTACTTATGATTTGTTTCTGGTGCTTCGATCTTCTTATTGTATCATGCTGCGTTGCAGGGAAAGTGAGGGTAAGATTGGTGTCCATTTTCCTCAGGCACGATAAACTCACAGTGAGAATAGCAAAGAGATACCTACATGGAGTAATCAACAGATGCAAAGAGTGTACTTACTGTTCATATACCATAAACTCATCCAGTTTCCTCCTGCACAGTAATTAATCTTTTTTTTTTCTCTCTGGATTTTGCAGATAGGATACTGGAACCAGTGGAAGATTCGAAAGGAGGATGCAACTGCAAGGACGCTCATGGCTTCTGCTTGATAACTCTTGGCACCACCGGTGGAGCAATTCAGGTCATGTTCGAGGACCAAACACTCTGTAGAATCTGGAGCTCCACCATTTTCCGTCTCTGTTGTGATTCTTAGAAACGAAGTTCTGTCATACAGAGATTGATGGATGTTTAATCAATCTGTGTGTGTCAAGTAATTACTGCTCAGAAGTAAAACTATTATTATTATTGTTACCATTATCAACTCGGCATGATTTAATTTTCTTTTATTGTTAATTTTTTGATTATACGAGCAGAAGTTTTACAGCTACAACTAACAAAAATCTTTTTAAAAAAATAGGGAGTGATCAACTCTAAATATATACTCACGAGAACGACAGCTCTTGCAATGAGTCTGTGACCGCCTCTATTATAAGTTATAACAGATGCGCCTAAGCCTTCCGCCGCCGGGAGTTATAAAAATCTATACATTAGTGATTGATCCTTGTTTCTCAAATCTTAGGGAGTTGTAAACACCGCAGACTCACCTGGCCCAAACCTAGCCATATAACCCGAACCACGGCCCTTCGCCCGCCGCCCATGGCGACCGCAAGCATCCCGTGGGTGCGCCACTCCCCCTCCGCCTACTGCTCCTCCCCGATGAGGCTTCCTCTCCTGGTTGCCCCTCGCCCGATCTCCCGCGTCCGGGCCTTCCGCCGGAGCGACCTCGACGGGTTCGCCCGGCGCGTGGCTTCCGGGGAGGCCCTGCGGGACGCCTGGCGGAGTGCCAACAAAGGGTTCGAGCAACTCGCCTTCGAGGCCCGCCGCACAGCCGAGCGCCTCGACCGCCGCTATTCCCTCTCCCGCCGCTTCGATTCCGCCACCCGTGCCGCTGCGGCCCGAGCGCGGGAGATCGATCAAGAGCTCGGGCTTGGGCGGCGGTGGAGGTCATTCTCCGTGGACTTCTCTAGGAATTGGCCTAGGGTTCGTTTTCTTATCTTCTGCTTATCCAATTCTTTTCTAAAAGGTCTTCCTAATTTTATGTTTCAGTACGCTTAGTATTTTTTTATGCTTTGTTTCAGTACAGGAGAGAGTTAAATGAGCTTCTGCAAACACCCCTAGGCAGAGGGATGGCTGTGAGCTCCTTTATCCTTGCTCTTGTTTCCATATGTTGAATCTTACTTATATTTTGTTCGTAAGCAGTATCCTGTTTCGTTGCCACTTTCGTGATTAATCTGCAATTTCCAATTGAGCTACCTTAATTGCTTAAACTAGGGTATATAATTTTTTTTGTTTGCAGGCATATGATATGCATGTTGTACTACCGAGCCAAACATTTACTGCGCATGATGCAAACCACACATCCAGATTCATATTATGTTGTGGATGATTCCCCACACATGCTAATTTTATAATAAATATGTTACTTTTTATATAGTTCTAATCCAGTTGTCATATATATATGAGCGATAATTTCTTTGAAGCAAGTTTTTATATATATTTACAGTTGCTATCATTACGTTCTATCCTTAGTTGGTCGTTTTTGAAGCACTGGTATGCTTTTTATATTGCAATCATGATGCTTGATTATCTTTAACCTCGTCCGCTATAATTTACTTGTTTGGATGCAACATGCTGAAGACTCCTCCAATCTATACTTATTTGCTTGAATTATTGATTTTTTTTCTTCTTTTTTTGTAGACTATTTTCTTTCTCTGGTTCGCATTATCTGGGTGGCTCTTCAGATTTTTCATTTTAGCTACATGGATATTACCATTCGCTGCTCCTCTTCTCATTGGAACATTTGCCAACAACATTGCCATTCAGGTACCTTATATTGCCTTCAGATTTGTGTTTTTTTTCCTATTTATATTATTCTCATTCTCGAGTCTTCTGGGGAACAAACCTGTGCTTGCATTTCCTATACATTTTTATTCTTCTTTACATTCAAAAAACCTCTCTTATTTGGATATCTGGATTAACACGCTTTTGACCCTTCACATTGATGTATTAAATGATAAGAAATACTCCAGTACCTACAGAAGTGAATTCAAAGAATCTGCTTATCTTTCTTATGCAGATATATAGATTAGCATGCCTTTGAAACTTCATTTTGATGTGAATCTTACCTCTCAGTAGCAATTTTGTTGGTACTGCTTAATTGTTGCTATACCAAGATTGCCGTTCTAATTGTCCTAAGTTTGATCCCTCAACTTCCTGTTGAAGATAGATTCTATTTTTTTGTTCTAGCAGAAGTATTAGTAATGCCATTAGCTTTTGTTGTTCCACCTGTTATCCTATGTCCCTTCTGTCTATTAGTTTATTGATGTCGTGAACCATATGACTTGTCAAAAGCTTATAGTTTATTTGCAAATTCTTGTCTAAGCATTTACATTATTTTGCTTTTGGCATCTCTTCTAGTGATATCATTTTTTAACTGCTGTGCGAACCTTCGAACCTCAATTGATGTCATATCATGTATAAGCTTTATGATCTCTCTGTGCTTATCAATTTTCATCTCTCTACTAGAGATTGTCTACTTCAGAAAATGAAAACCCAGATAAGATGTCTTCTTTGGACTAATTGTGCTCCTTTTTTCCAATTGCAATATATCTCGCCAAGTGTACAAAGTCTAGCTTGATATGAGTTTTTTTAGTTTTTGGCCTCTTGCCAAGTTTGCTTTGGGTTCTACATATGTATATTAACTCTTTTTTTTGAAAAGTAGATTGCATTCATTTCACTATTCTGAAATGATACAATGTCATTCAAACGGATGTGTAAGAAAGGAAAGAAAACAGAGAGAAGAAAGAAAACAGAAAACCATTACAGTAGATACCAAGACTAGGAAGAAAACAACAAAATCAAGAGCCAAACAGCCCCAAAAACAAAGAGAGGATCATCGACATGGCACAAAATATAGGACAACACTTCCCTAAACTTGTGCACCCGGTGTGACTCTTAGCTAAGAGCAGGATCAGGTTCTGGAGGAGGCTTGTGGGTAGTGTACAAACTGAAGGCATCAGCTGCTTGCATGGCTAGGGTCCTTGTTGACACTGAAACCCCCATGAAACATCTTCTATTGACGGTTATTAGTGAATCATTGAATCCCTTCTCTTTTGGATTTTTTATGGAATTTGAGGCACTTTCTTAGGTTTCTCAGTGTAGCTAATTCACATGATCTACTTCATTCAGATTATATACAGTCAGTGTATAATATAATTGTAAGTTATTATCCCTGTTGGTTACTGAGTAACGTAAGGGTAATAGAGGATTCTTGTACTGTTGCTATTTATTTGTATAGTGTGTGAGAATAAACGCAATGCCATTGATTTACTGCAGTAACAAAGATTACCATCCTGGTATTATAGCACTCGTGAACCTTTCTGTTGCTTGTCTCGGTGGTTGACTTCTGCATTGCTTCTTTACCTTTGTCTCTTACTCCTGCCATTAGGGATAAGGACTTGTGATAGTTGCTCGTTATCCAAGACCAAGTATAATGGATAATAAGTCTTAGTAGCCACTTGCGGTCTACAGTCTTCCCATAGTCCATCCTTTTAGCTACAATAGGTAGATTATTGAAAGACCCACGTAAAATCCATTTGCACCATGATGTTAAATGCTTTATCTCAGATTTCTATACTCTACTGTTTCTCCCCAACTAGTAGTACTAACAAATTGCATTCTTCTCGTTGTGCAGGGCGCATGTCCTGCTTGTAAGAGGCAATTTGTCGGCTATCGTAACCAGGTGATCCGCTGTACAGGCTGCAGAAACATCGTATGGCAACCCAAGGATGATTTTTCAAGAGGTCGAAACAGTTCTTCCTCTAAAACGTCAGAGCCTGACATTATCGATATTGAAATCGAGGAGAAATGAGCGACAAAGACAATAATAAGAACTTGCAAGTGGCAGGAAGAAGGCGAGCAGACCCGTCTCTATACATGAAACTCTACAGCAGGCTTCTGAGCTGAGATTCTACATGTAAATACCATCATAAGTTTTGCAACGTTTATCCTCTGCATTGTGCTTCTACACCTTCAGAAAGATATCAATTTGTTTCATAAAACAGTAAACAGTGTAGCCCATTCTTTTTTTCTCTTTGATCTTTGAATCTCTCTCTATATTTTTAGATATATAACAAATGATTGATTATGCGGAAATTTGAAGAGAATATATTTCATCATTGTGCGAGAAGTGCTCGCCCGGAATGTAGATGCAGAGACAAAACATATATACGTACATTATCTCTTAAATTAAACGTATTTACATACCTAGAACATGGTCCGACTGAGTTATTTGTCCTTCGTTGTCTCTTAAATTAGACCTTTTCCTAAAGGAGAATACAAGCGTTTAGGTAATAAATTAAAGGAGGAAAAGGGAAAGAAGACCGAGGTGGTGGTATGCATGATTGGAGCACTACTTTAATAAATCTTTTTAAAAAATCCATAAGACAAAAACAGCATCTCCAAAGATTCCCCAGCTTCATCAAACATCATTTTGCATACATTTTATTGGGGGATTCAAAGTGCATTTTGCTTTTAATAGGAGAAAAAGAAGAAAAGACTGCAGCAGCAGCAGCGCACACACTGCTCTCCCGTACCGCACGCCAGCCTAATGAGCTTTTGGCAGGTGCATCGAAATAGCAACTGATTTCGAAATTACGATCATTCTCCAGGTTTACATTTGTATTCATATTCATGAAGGATTAATTAATTGATGCCCAACATCATTCTAATATAAAATGATATCTTGAACTAAAGTGCTTGTTTACACCGATCGATTGGGTATCCATCTGATTCGATTCGGGGTTATGATCAGGGACAACAAAAAAAAAGAGAAAAGGACTGAACTACTTAAAAAGCATCAAATATAGACAGTAACTAAATCATGTTCTTTATAAAATGAATATCTGATCACAACCAAATATTGTATTATTATTTTTTAGATAAAAAATGTGTAGTAAAGTATCGACTTATCATTTTATTTTCTCCGTGTGCATGTGGTATCCCATCCAAACAAATTAATTTGGTGGACCTGGGAACTTGTAATAAGAACAGAACAGCTAGAAGAAAATACAAGGTTTCATGCAAATAAGTAATATCAGATTTGAACAGGTCAGCAGAGAGACCTGGATAGGTTTACGACATGGCACGAAGCTTCTTGATTCAACTTATGTTGCTTTCTTCCTCTTGCGAGAGACAATTACCGGACAGCAAAGCCACGTCTGAAGTTGACCAATTACATACTGGGGAAGAGAAGAGACAAAGGCAAGAGACAGAGAGAGGGGGGGAACATACAAAATTTGGATCGAAGGTCGCAGGAAAAACCCAGCCATTATAAGAGGCGCACGCCAGTGAGGTCATGCATTCACTGGAGAGCAAGAAATCACCAGTCTATTGGCCATCATCACATTTAAGTATTTGCATCCGGTCAAAGCACATACATATATACACACATCTCCATTCATCGCAGTGACGTGATATTAATTATGTCATGCTTCGCATCATCACCTTGCTTGGCCCCCAAGTTCGGTTTCCAAATTGCGACATTCTGCTGTCTATTTCTCAGCAGAGTTGAAAGACCTTGCAGCTGATGACGAGGAAGATGGCACGATGCTGTTCAAGAAATCTGGGGGTCTTTTTTTAAAGACCAGTAGTTCTTATAGCGAGGTCAGGGACATAGTGGGTGGGCAATCCATCAACAGCATTCTTTTCTTTAAGCACTCATGCGGGCGCCCAGAGGATTCATGCAACGGAGAGTTCCAGCTGTTGCAGCACTTAAAATTGATAAAGCTGAAGAAGCCAAGAAACATGTGCGCATGCGAGATTGGAGAGAAATTTAACAGGGACTTTCGTCTTTTGTCTTCCCTCTTCCTGCTTCACTTTATCTGCGCAGTAGACCTCCACTTTGCTCCTGCAAAATGAGGCCAAAGTGCTGAAAGTAATGCCTACTTTGGATTGCAATATTGGATGATGCAGAGGCATCTTGATAAACTAAAGGAGAAAGGTGTACTTGCACTCATCAGTGACAAAACTTAAGTGCTTCCTTTCTGATTTCACCATTAATTAATTAACAACTAGTGGCAGACAGGCACTTGTCATATCGACTCAGGGCTGCTTGATTCAATCACAAATACACCCCATATCAAGTCGCAGAGAATTTATTGTGCTTGCTGTATGTCTGTATAACTCCATGTTGGAAGGGAGACTGGAGGAGGTTTTCAGTCCAAAAGGATGTTGTGCAGAAAATGCAAGGTGAAGAAAAGAAGATGGGAAAGGGAAAAGAAGAAAAACAAACCAGAGAACGATTAAACTTAATCTACTTTGACTGATAAGCTTAATGTAATCCGCAGAGGCAAATGCATCATGAATCCAACCCAGGTCTTTCTTGAGGCGAAGATGCTAAGTCGTCTCAAGTCTTGTTTTAAAAGTTTTTATAACAGTGATGATGATGAAGGAACAGCAAGCTTTCCAGAACTCAAATGTAAGTCGGTCTCTCTTTTCCAGTATTATATTGCCGTCAATTAATCATGGTCAGAAAAATCGATCCAATGTAATGATCGAATATATATAAACATAGAATTATTCAATTTTTAATGACTCAAGTAATGTGCATACCAAGAGTAGAGACAAAGTCCATCTCCAACCCCCTAATGAATATATATATATATATATATATATATATATATATATATATATTATTAAAATCTGGAACTGCCTAAAGCATTATAACCCTAATTATTACTATATGATGGTGGTTGTCACACTCCGCGCTTCGTACATGAAAACAAAAAACTTAAGATATGCATCACAAGCACAGCCGCTTCCTTATAAATAACGATTGCCTCGATCTCTTTCGACTTCCTTCTTTCCCTATCCACCTCATTTTACTCTACGGCTATATTGCGGAGGACTCATCTGTTTGAAGGCAGGCTACTGCTGCATCAAAAAAGTGGACTCACGGGAAGCCAGAAAAATGTTTGAGAAATACATGTTTGATGTATTACTGGGTAAGTTTTACTCATTTACTTCCTTATTTCCTTCCTATGAATTCATCAAAAGACCAAACCATTTATGTGCACATAAGATGCATGCATATAGTAGGGCAGGGTTGGAAATTCTTTGATAGCATGTAAAGACTGGCATTTCAGGCGGAAAGATTAAGTAAAATGTTAAGAGTACAGTATATAAAGTATAAATAAGTTCCTAAGATGAAAGGAGGTTACCTTTATAAATAATCGTCCACCCTTTTTTGGGTTTTCTTCTCTCTTTTGTTTCAGTAATCTGCAAAAATATTTTGCATCAAAAAGTAATCTGCAGGAATATAAACTAGCCAAGTTTGTAATATTCACTCAAGTACTTGCTAGTGAACATGTAGCTTCAGCAATTAAAGGAGAGAAATATTTAAGTTCCTATCTTGATAAAATATAGAGAACGACTGAGTAGAATCTTGTAATATTCATCTGAAAAGAGAGAAGAAATGATTCGGAAACTAGCCTGCATCATAAATAGTGATCTAATATGATCATTATGATGGGAAAGATAGGTGCATCACAATATGGTCCTCGGTTAACAGAACGGTAAGGAATTAACCTAGTAAAAACCAGCACTTCAAATAATGGACAAAGTTCTGCTTCAAGGAGCACCTCCTTTTATATTGTCGGCAATATTCTATATATATATACGGTATACCATATCTATTGGACCAACGTGGAGAGCCACAAGGACATTTCAAAATCTTGAAAAAAGAGGGAGAATATAAGATTAGTCGCAGTAACACGACAGTCTGAGAAAAGCTAGGATCTAATCACAATGAATAAAATAAAACAAAAATTTCAATGTTGTATTGTCTGTTTATGAAATCCTCACTTGTTTAATTTCAGTAACTGAGACCTGAATAAGAAAATAATATTTCATGCTTCTGCAGATTTGCATTCAATTCAATTTTGGAAAGGATGGCAAGGGACTATGACCTTCTGTTTCTGCAAGAAAGTTTTCGTATTTGTCCATCTCATTTTTATTGGTTGGTTCGTGGTTAAATTTCTCCGGAAGGCTTTTACTGGATCATGCAGAAAGAAGAACAGGACCCTCGCGGAAGAGGGACAAAATTGCACTCCAGATGAGCATAAAGTTGATCATATGTGTCTGGGTTTCTCATACCAAGTGTCTAGAATTTGTTGCTGCCTGTTAATAGCCAGCAACTTATTCAGACTTATTTTCCTTCTGCTAGAAGGAAATAAAGACCATTGCAGGTACATTGTTTCGGTCACAGCTGAGACGACCCAGTTGATGTCATGGATATTCTTGTTCGTTCTCATACTTGAACTCCCAAAAACTAAATCCTTGAACCTTTCTTGGGTTATAAGAGCCTGGTTCATATGCAGCTTCCTGAAGTCGGCTTCCTGTGCTGCTCTAGATATTCACTCTATTATATTGGAAAAGATATTCTTAGGTGTAGAACAATATACAGAAATAACAGACCTCCTTCCCTGCATGCTACTCTTCGCTATCTCAGTGAGAGGGAAAACAGACATCAGCCGTGAATCCAACAGCCTCAAAGAACCATTCTTACAAGGCCCAACCTCAGATGAAAGGCAAGCTGAAAACAAGAGGGATTCTCCTTATGCGAATGCAAGCCTTACGGAACTTGTAACCTTCTCATGGCTTAATCCACTCTTTGAGGCTGGAAGAAAGAAGCCTATAGAGCTGCATGAAGTACCAGACCTTGCGGAGTCTGACTCTGCTGAGTTCTCGTCTCACTCATTTAGCAGATGCCTGGATACTATGAAAGAAAGATACGGCATGAGCACTTCATCCATCTACAGAGCCATCTTCTTGTTCATCTGGAAAAAGGCAGCAATTAACGCAAGCTTCGCAGTCGTAACTGCAGGAGTGTCATATGTTGGACCTTCCTTGATCAACGACTTTGTTAAATTCTTAGAAGGAGACAGGAAACATGGGTTGAAAAGTGGTTACATGCTTGCAGCAGCTTTCTTTGGAGCCAAACTTGCGGAGACTGTGTTCCAGAGACAATGGATTTTCGGAGCCCGGCAGCTTGGAATGCGCTTAAGGGCTGCCCTGATATCCCACATATACAGGAAGGGCCTTGTTTTGTCAAACGAGTCACGGCAGAGTCATACAAGTGGGGAGATTATCAACTATATGAGTGTAGACATCCAAAGAATTACAGACCTCGTATGGTATCAAAACATCATTTGGATGCTTCCCGTTCAGATTTCACTAGCAATGTTTGTCCTCTATAAGAATCTTGGAATGGGGGCTTTAGGTGGATTTGCAGCAACAGCAATGGTGATGGGATGTAATATTCCTATGTCTAGGGCACACAAACGATTCCAGAGGAAAATCATGGAAGCTAAAGATCAGCGAATGAAAGCAACTGCAGAAGTTCTCAGAAACATGAAAATCCTAAAACTTCAAGCTTGGGACATGCAATACCTTCACAAACTAGAAGGCTTAAGAAAAAACGAGTATGATTGTCTGTGGATGTCTCTAAGACTTCAAGCAGTTTCGTCTTTTATATTCTGGGGCTCACCATTGTTCATATCAGTGGTAACTTTCGGAACCTGTATCCTATATGGAATCCCTCTGACAGCAGGAAGAGTTTTGTCAGGATTGGCAACATTCAGAATGCTGCAGGAACCAATCTTTACTCTCCCTGATTTGCTTTCAGTACTAGCACAAGGAAGAGTTTCAACTGATAGAATAGCAAAGTACCTCCAAGAAATTGAAATGAAACCTGATGCGGTCGAGATTGTCCCAAGAAATGAAACAGACGTAGACGTGGAGATTGATCATGGCATGTTTAGCTGGGATCAAGACTCGAAATGTCCCACACTTGAAGATATACAGTTGAAGGTGCATAGGGGAATGAAGGTGGCTATTTGTGGTACTGTAGGTTCAGGAAAGTCTAGTTTGCTGTCATGCGTACTTGGAGAAATACCAAAGCTGGGAGGAAGAGTAAGAGTCAGTGGCAGCAAAGCTTACGTTGCTCAATCCCCATGGATACTATCAGGAAATGTTAGAGAAAATATTGTCTTTGGCAATCCCTTTGATAACGGAAAATATCAAAAGACAATTGAGGTTTGTGCACTGGAGAAGGATTTTGAGCTCTTTGCCAATGGGGACCTGACAGAGATTGGGGAGAGAGGTATAAATATGAGCGGTGGACAGAAGCAAAGGATACAACTAGCTAGAGCAGTGTATCATGATGCTGATATATACCTTCTTGATGACCCTTTCAGTGCCTTGGATGCTCATACAGGCACTCAACTTTTCAAGGTTATTTTTTTGGCATAACTTCCTCCCTCTTTCCTCTCGCATTGTGACGTAGTAAAATGCATCGTTTCATGGATTGATAAACAAGATCATGATAGTTTATGAGCATCTCCTAGTTTTCTTATCGGACGATTTCCTATTGGAGAATCTTGAATCAATGATTATCTGATGTTTGATGTTTGATGTTTGAAGTACTCAGTAAACTTTCACCTATTCATCACATCTGCTTCATCTTCAGGATTGTTTGATGGGTGTCCTCAGATGCAAGACTGTTCTTTACGTCACACATCAAGTTGAATTTCTTCCAGCAGCAGACCTTATCCTGGTAAAGTACAATTACTGCTCAAACACCTTTTCCTTGAATGCTGCAACAACAATAGTGCTCCTGTTAGTGGATTCGAATGAAAATATTATCAACTTGAAGTACTTATGCAGTTGAAGGTTGTAGCATCCCCGCAAAACCTACATACAAACAATTACATCCATGAAACTAAGCTAATAGAAATTGGCCATTATTTAATATAACAGGTAATGAAGAATGGCAAAATTGCACAAGCAGGAACTTATGATGAGCTTCTAAGACAAAATACAGGATTTGAGGTGTTAGTCGGGGCTCACAGCAATGCCATCGAACTAATACTCAATGCAGAAACGTCGAGCAAATCGTCTCTTGCTGCTGAGAAAAATACACCAGGGGCATCAAGCAATAATGACGCTGATACAGAGGAAACATCAAATACTTCTCTCCAGACTCTCCAGAACCAAGAGTCCGAGCATGATCTCTGTCAAGATATGGCTAATAGAGGGAGACTAACACAAGATGAGGAAAGAGAAACAGGAAGCATTTCCAAAGATGTTTATTGGTCATACTTAACTGCAGTACGAGGAGGTGCATTTGTTCCCATGATAATCATAGCGCACACATGTTTCCAAGTATTGCAAATAGCCAGCAACTATTGGATGGCATGGGCTACTACTCCATCCCCAACTGAAGAATCTACTGCGGGACTTGAGCTTCTCTTTTTGGTGTATATACTCCTTTCGGTCGGGTGTGCACTGTGTGTATTGATCCGATCAGTGCTACTTGTTAAAGCTGGCCTCTTGACATCACAATTTTTTTTTCAAAAGATGCTTCACTCTATCCTTCGAGCTCCAATGTCATTCTTTGATTCAACGCCAACTGGGAGGATCTTAAACAGGGTTAGTACTTCGTTAAATCTCTCATTGATGAAGTTCTTCAATAGTATATATCTATGAAGTTCATGCCTCCAGACTAATGATCTCTGGTTGTAAATTTCGTTGCAGGCCTCGATGGACCAAAGTGTGCTTGACTTAGAATTATCAGGAAGGTTAGGATGGTGTGCCTTTTGCATTATACAGATTCTGGGAACCATTGTTGTTATGTCACAGGTTGCTTGGCCATTTTTTGCAATCTTTATTCCAGTGACGGCAATCTGTGTATGGTATCAAGTAAGTGCACTCTCTTTAAAAAAGTCAATCATAGAAAGTTCGTTTCGATAGCAGAGATTGGCAACCTCAGCAGTGCTTGAATAGGAAGATAATTAATTAACTATTTATTCTTTTTACAAAGCATAAGGATTGAGGAGATTTATATATTTGAATGGAAAATGCTCCTAGTCCAATGCTTGATTAGATCCTAACGTTTAAAGAATGAATGATATATGCAGCAATACTACATAACTACTGGAAGAGAACTGTCGAGGGTATCAGAAATCCAAAAGTCTCCCATCCTTCATCATTTTGGAGAAACACTCTCTGGTGCTACAACTGTCAGAGCGTTTGGGCACAAAGAACGTTTCAGCAATGTGAACGTTGCTCTTGTAGATAATCACTCAAGGCCATGGTTCCACACTGTTGCTGCAATGGAATGGCTCTCATTTCGATTGAACTTGTTATCCAATTTTGTGTTCGCATCCTCATTGATTTTGCTTGTGAATCTGCCAGAAGGGTTTCTCAATCCAAGTGAGCATATAAAATTTAACAAAACAGTTGATTACTTAAAATTGAGTCGATAACAATAGTCATATAAGTTGATTAACTAAAATAAATTTTCATCTGTATGGTTTGCAGGCATTGCAGGGCTTGCAGTAACTTACGGAATAAGCCTCAATACACAGCAAGCATCTGTCATCTGGAATATATGCAATGCACAGAATAAAATAATCTCAGTTGAGAGAATACTGCAATACTCCAGGATTTCTAGTGAAGCTCCCTTAGTCATTGAAGGCTGCCAGCCAACAGCTAATTGGCCGCAGATTGGAACTATATTCTTCAAGAACCTAGAGGTATAACTTATTGGTATTTTTGCAAAATATGTGTCCCCAAATCCACATGAAACAACAGCCGTTCATGTTAAAGAAGTTCACTAGGACGCAAAACTGCTGTTATAATGCGGAGGAATCTCTATATCCAAAAGTTGGAATATTAAGTTTGAAAAATACCTTGCTTCTAGTAGCAGTTACTTGTTCATGTCTAATCACTAGTTCTTCCTTTTCCTTTGCTACAGTTCAGATATGATATTTCTTGATACCTTACCTTAATTATATGGCCTGTCGTTGCTTTCGTCTACACAGGTCAGATATGCTGAACATCTGCCATCTGTCTTGAAAAACATTACGTGTATGGTTCCCGGAAGAAACAAAGTCGGAGTTGTAGGACGAACTGGGAGCGGCAAATCAACTTTGATACAAGCTCTTTTCCGTATTGTTGAACCAAGAGAAGGAACAATCGAAATTGATGGTGTAGATATCTCCAAGATAGGCCTCCATGACTTGCGCTCCAGACTAAGCATTATACCACAAGACCCAACAATGTTTGAGGGAACAGTGAGGGGAAACCTTGATCCACTGGAGGAATACTCAGATAGCAGGATATGGGAGGCAAGTGGTTTCTTTTAATCCAAACTTCTTATAGACTAACAATCCAAGAAAATTAGTGCATTACATTTTTATAAAGTAGACATCTAAAGAGTTAGAAACTGCCAAGAATCATGTTATGTACGACATTGAGATTCTGAGTATAACGTTAAAAATGGAACCAAAGAAAATATAAGCTGATATTCCTGATACAGAATAACAAAGTAAAAAATACAAAGCATAGTATGTATAGAGTTGATTCACATGTATTACATCAATTCCAAGCACAAGAAGTCTCTCTTTATCTCAGTGATACATAGTATTTATAGTATGCAAGTATCTTCTATTAGAATTGAAGAATGACAGATGCGTTATGATCAATATTCAGGTATTAGACAAATGTCAGCTGGGCGATCTGATACGGCAAAATAGCAAAAAGCTGGATTCACCAGGTAAAGCATGATAATATTGGAATGGTATGATCAGTATTGAGTTACTAATGTTTGACATGGGACTTGGTACAGTTATTGAAAATGGAGAAAACTGGAGCGTTGGGCAGAGGCAGCTCTTCTGTCTAGGAAGAGCATTGTTGAAGAGGAGCAGCATCCTTGTCCTGGATGAAGCAACAGCCTCGGTTGATTCTGCGACGGATGGAGTAATCCAAGAGACAATACGTGAGGAATTCAAAGATTGCACAATCCTCACAATAGCTCACAGGATTCACACAGTTATAGATAGCGATCTCATTCTTGTCCTCGGTGAAGGTAATTGTGAATCATTGTATGATGAAGTAAAACAACAAAAAACATAGACTGAAAAAATGTTTTGTGCATCATTTAACTTTGAATTTTCTTGTACTTGAGCAGGAAGAGTTCTTGAGTATGACAGACCCTCCAAGTTACTGGAAAGAGAAGATTCATCATTTGCTAAGCTCTTAAAGGAATATTCGATGAGATCGCAGAGCTTTAACGTTGGAGCACATGGAGTGAGCAATTCTTCATAGTTCCGGATTTTTCACATTTTAGGAATGACATGGAATGATCATCTATCGATCACCAAAGGAATAAAAGGTGACATGTTCAGGTAGAACTAACGAGAGGGATCTGTTCCTCTTGGCAAACAAAAACAAGAAAAATGTTGAGAAGATGATTGAAGAAAGTCTACGATCAGTTTCTGCTAAGGTATGCGAATCAGTGGTTTTGTGGAGCACATCACATTGGCAAAGCTCCAATTTAGAAGAATTACTACATACGGTAACTTATTTTCCCCTTTGAAGAGGAAAAAAAAAAAAAGAGCACTTCTCTGTACCCATTAGAGCTTGTACGTTAAAGGTCAGAAGAAATATTAGAGCTAAGTAATTATAGCATAAATAAAATAAATAAAAAGGTTTTCTTTGACAACAAGTTTCGAGTTCTCAATGCTGGAGCCCCATCTCTTGTGTTTTCTTTTCTTGAAATTTTTTGAGATGCTACGATTTGAACTGGATGCAAGTGTGCGAAGTAAACACTGAATGATCTGAGCCCTTGGTTTTAGAATTTTGATCTTTCAATAGCGACTGAGGCTAGAGAGGAAGTACAAACTACCGGCGTACCACCTCCATCAAAACCTAAAAGTTAAATTGACCCTTTTTATCATAGACATTGACCCTTTTTATTTATTTAAATTATCTTACTAATTATTAAAAAAATTATATATATTAGCAGCTGATGTCTGGCTTGATCGATCATATACTTGACGGTTCATCTTTTGGTTATTAATAATAATTGCACGCATGATGACTTCAATTACATCATCCAACTCATTTGCTCCAACTACTCATACATGATGATGATGATGATGCACAGGCGGCGTAGGATGATCAGGCTGAGGTGGCACGGCCGACGACCGCCTCTTCCTGGGTTGACTTGGGGGGCACAGGGTCAAATCGGTGTTGACCTTCAGCAGCTGCTTCCGATGGCGTATGCCGCACGCGTTGCACAGCGACTGACGCAGCAAATCAACGAACTCAAAATACAATTATATATATACATATACATGTGAAGATTACAAATTGTAGGGTAAGTAATATTTAAGGAAGAGATCTATATATGCTGACTAATTTGTAGTTAAACCCTAACACTTTCAGAATTCTTCAACACAAAGTTCAGTTATTTTCTTCCTAACTCCAACTCCTATATATATATATAGTAAGCTTACCTTGGGTCCATGGGGCCCGTTACGCCACAGCGGAGTCCTCGTGACTCCACAGCTAGAACATCTCTTGACGTCCGCAGCCGCTGCAGTCACCGACTCCGGCGGCCCCGGCGGCGGACGCAGCGAGAGAGTCAGATCCACAGCCCGCTGATCCCTCTGATCGGCGCCGACCAACTCGATCGACATATATGTGTGTGTGTGGTGGTAATATATATACTTCTAATGTGTATATATACCGCTGTAAAAACTGAAGTATTCAGGGAAAGGGAATGGGAGGATCATAACAAGGTAGGGGGTACTTATTTATACAGTGGGATGGATGGGGAGTTGGCTAATTAGGAAAGTGAAGCGGATGATGGCCTCGATGGCCGCCGGATCGGCGATCGACGGCGCCGGTGTCCCCATCTAAGGAAGAAGACGATGAGGAGGAGGAGAAAGAGATGACCTTACGTAACGCCTCTGTCCCTATCTGTGCGAGTGGCATGGCATTAATTAATGAACGAGTCGAAGATGGCAAAGTGGTGTTGAACCCGTTGCATGTAATAATTCAATTTTAATATTTTAATTGTTATATTACGCTTACATCGGGAAGCTTGTTGTATGCTGCCTTTTAATTCCCCCTCTATCCGGATTAAAAGGGCAAAGTTTGATGACAAATTTTTTTTTCTTTTTAAAATAATCCCCATCTGGATGGTTTAAGATGAGTTATTTACTATGACATAATTATAAGCTCATTTTTTAAAATATAGATTATAATTTTAAAAAAAATATTAATTCGGTTTGTTCCTAAATCACCACAACTTACCCTGTGTTTTTCCTCCACGTAATTGCCTGCGTGCATGCAAAAAGGGATTGAATTGATATCAAGTACGTACCTACGTGAAAAAAATGAACAAATATACGATGTGATCGAAATATTAAACTTCGATCGACTTTTGACTGACTTATTCTGGCATGTTTGCTAATGTTTTCCTTACAGAATAAAAAAAAAGAAGGAACGTAGTCAATCTGATTGATTGTATTATATATATATATAGAATCCAGGGCAGGTTATAAAGTATAAATACGTACCTGATCAGAGTTGTTCTGATCATTCTATTTATAGTTGCCCTCTCTATATATTTTTTGAAGACTTTACTTCCTCGTGACACCACCCATTAATTGATCAGTTGGTATCCGGTTGCCGAGCCTTATCTTAATGCCTACATAAAACCATATCTACTAAATATTATATTTTTATATATAATACGTTACTAGATTTTATAAATACGACTGATGCAGTGATCGCCACGTGCTTAACGATCAGGTTTAAGAGTTAGGACATGACAAGTATAACACCAAATTCTTCAACAATTTCTCTTATGCTAAGTGTCTCTACCAGCTTCTACATGGCCTACTGACACAAGTTTCCTCTCTTTTTATCTCTAATCTGTCTTTTGTTCTCCTCCTCCTCCTGCAGGTGGTTCCCCTTTCCCAAGTAATCTGTCATCACCATAAATGGAGAGCAAGAAGTTGATCATATTAATTGCAAAACTATGCAGATGACGAACGCCCCCATTGATCTTAATTTGGTGGCTGATGATCCCAGAATGGATGTTCTTTCCAGATCTCTAGCTGCCTCTGGGAGAATCTTCTGCTTCCAAAGCACTGGATGGTTTCATCTTTCAGCAACAATCGCCCCAAAATGGGCCATGAAAATGTATGTACATCGGTGGAACGCAAAGATGGCTGCTGGCTACGTTGATGCTTCTTTAATCATCAGCCATGTGTTTGCCTGCACCGCGGAGCTTATTAATTATCGCAATTCCCCTTGTGTGTTTTGAATGTTAATGGATCGTCAGGTGAGAATATTCGAATGTGTTTCTATTCTTTGGAGTAAGAATCGGGGATGATTCTGAATATAAATCTGGGTTCTTCTCTCATGCATCAAAAACAATTTTTTTTTCTCTCTCTCTCTATCTATTATTCTCCAGAGTTAAAAACCTTCGTTTCTTGATCTCCTGATCGTGAATTTTTTTTGCAGAGGCCTCGGGCGATCACCGCAGTGGAATATATCCCGTGTGTGATCATCGGAGCAAGAACATTACGCATCTGCAAATTCATCGAGATCGATCATCTGTAAGGCAGTCCACATAATATAACTAGCGTACGTACCTTAATCCACTCTAATCCGAGGTAGAGAGAAATCGTTCCTTCTAAAAGCGGGGAATATATCTTCTTCATCTGCTCTCTCTCATTCCAAGCTGCAGATCTACTGCTATTCAGTTATCATTTTAATGTATTATAATATAAAGCCATAACACCGTCGTTTTTGACTGCTTACCTGCAAACTGTTTCCTCATATCTTCGTGGCCGCTGCCAGAACTTAGATCTGGTCCAATCACATAAGTAGGATCTGTATACGGGCAAGAAAAAGGTTGCGGATGCATGAGCAGGAATAATTGCTCGGAGAAAAACAGGTTCAGCAATTAAAGAATGCGCACCACCACCTTTTGGAGCAGTTGAAGCATAATACAGCGCTCCCGTGAGAACAGCAGCGACGACTGCAGCGAACGCTTGAGCAAAGGGGACAAATACAGGCAGAACGCCGATCTAGAATGCAAGATCAAGAAACAATTCCATTAAGAGTACTGCTGGATGAACAGAGGGTAATTCTTCTTCGGGTGGAATTGAAGCATGTACCGGAGATGCAATTCCTTGTGCATATTTCATGAGCCCGGCCGCGTCCCTCAATAACAGCTCGGTGAGTGCTCCCTGAATGGCGACTCGATAAAAGAGCTCCTCCCCTATGGAACTTGCGGCAGCGATGAGCATGACCTGCACGGAAGGACAGCAAGTTTATTGCTAGTAACTGGTAATGATCGATCTCTTCAGTTGTTTCTGCAAGTATGTATGTGTATATATACCTGCCAGGGGGACATGCCATCGAAGAAGCTCTGAAGCTCCTCATCCTCAACATCCCTAATGGCACGAGCTTGCGGCGAATACTTCACGACCCCATTCTGCGAAAGATGAAGAAAATTAATATTGTGGAAAATTAAATATGGGAGCCGATCGGTGACAGGAGCCAGAAAGGGGAATAATATTCTTTAGTTTCATCTACATACATCAAGGATGAAGAGAAGAGCCATGACGGGTGGAGCAGCATAAGCAAGACCTCCAAGGACTGCTTCCGTCGATGGATCGAAGCCGCCCGTGCAATCTACGCCGGTGATGGAGCATATGAACCTTCCGGCGAGCGCCATGGCTGAGTATACACCTGAATCAGTAATTTTCGTCATCAAGTTAAGATCGAGCATTAGTATATTTGAGCACCTACAGCATCAACTAAGAGCCTAACCTATTCCGCAGGTAAGCTTAAGGACGGTGCCGAGGTTATCTCCGCCGCCGGTGATCAACCTCCGCTCGTAGATGGTGGTGCGGCCGGCAGAGGGCTCCTTCGCCGACGCCTTGATGGTGGACCATCCGGCCCACGCCCTCCTCGCCGGGATCCAAGCGCCGTATACGGAGGCAAAGGAGGAAGAAGAAGACGGAGAAGGGGAAGGGGAAGGGAGCGCGAGGCGGGTGCGCGTAGGAGCAACGCAGCTGAACTCCATTAATCTGTTGAGACTTAATCGGCGGAGCTCGTCATCTTGGACGTCTGCATATATGATGGGTATGAAAGGGTGAAATCCGTGGGCGCCGCGGCCCGGTATTCGAAAGGCCATTCGACGGCGGCACGCATCGCCCGCCGGCAATTGTAATAAATTGTCAAAGAAGTAATCTCGTGGCCGGAAGAAGCGGGAGGGAGAGATTAGTCAACTAGGAAGTAGGAAGACCGAGTAGAACAAGCATCAGCATGCATGTTTAATGAATGATGAAATCCTCTCTTTTCCTTACCAAGTAAGAATTCATCAGAAGAGGTATTGGTGGTGTCAGATTTGGTTTTCGCCACCTCCTGTGTTTTTACGACGGGTGATATATTATATACACACACACACGATCATCGATTGGGTCATGAAATTTATTTTTTTAAAGGAATTTTGTTTGACTAGTTGCACGTTATTTATTGGTCAATTTGACTCGAATCAATGTCAAAATTAAGTCTCCCTGTATTAAATAAATTATTTGAAGTCTGCTAAGTAATCGCAGAGCGGAAGCTCCCGTGCCCGTCCACTCGTAAATAGCAATTAATCGCTTTCGCCGTCCACTTGTAAATAGAAATTAATCACTCGTAAATAGCAATCAATCACGGCCTCCCAAAAGGAAGAACCGTGCTCAACCTCTTCGTTAATTTCTAAACTTTCCGGAGCGCGCATCACCTACCTGTTCGACGAAACTCCCATGCGAATCTTCGCACCACCCGGCCGGCAATGGCAAGCGCTCGCCGCCCCTCTACCTCCCCCTCCTCCTCTTCCTCCTCCTCCTCCTCCTCCTCCTCCTCATCCTCCTCCTCCTCCTTCTCTTCCTCTTCCTCCTCCACGGTACTACCAGGACTATCATCACCATCGCCGCTCGCTCTTCGCTCCTCCTCCGTGGCAGCCGCTCCTGCCGCCTTCTATGTCGTCGCTCAACCAGCCTCCGAGCCCCCTCGCCCAGGCCCGCTCCATCCCCGTCCTCCTCCCCCTCATCTTCCTCTTCTTCATAGTCATCTGCTTTCTCTCCATCTTCCTCTTCCGCGACATCCTCCACTTCACCTACGCCTTCTTCTACGGGGACGGCCACCCCCAGCTCCCGGGGGCCGCCGCGGCAGCGGCCGCGGCCGCCCGCCGGGGCCTCGACCCCACCATTCTCGCGTCCTTCCCGAAGCTCCCGTACGCGCTGGTGAGGGAGCTGCAGGAGGGAAAGTGCGGGGCGGAGTGCGCCGTGTGCCTCTCCGAGTTCAGCGGCGGCGAGATCATCCGCCTGCTCACCGTCTGCTGCCACGCCTTCCACCCACCCTGCATCGACTCCTGGCTCGCCACCCACGCCACCTGCCCCCTGTGCCGCTCCGACCTGGAGGCTCCCCCGGACGAGGCTGCCGTCATGGCGGTGCGGGAGGTCGTGGACAGCGAAGGTGACTGCAGCCTGGCGATCTCGATCGACGTCGACGAAGGCGAGGTGGCGGATGGCTGCCCGGAGAAGACGGGGGAGCGTGTAGAGCAGGGGAGGGAGGAGATTGTAAATGGCGAAGGAACGTCATGAATGGATATACATATACGTTTCCGTGTAAATTAATAAAAGCCCATGCATGCATGTATCGTGGGACTACAAAATATATATACACTCACGCACACTATGTATAATCTGTATAAATATTTACATTAGACGCACGTTTCGTTACGATGAGATTGTAGTATTTTTGACAGGGATAATTCATTATTTGTTCTTTAATAATTAGCATTTACATGCAGAGCTAATTATATGTGTTTACGTGAATTAATTAATTAAGACGGATGGAGATATGATGTGGTTTCCAAGAAGGAATCGGATCACGTCACGTGGGTTATCTGGCTCCCCAATGCATGCATGCACGCCCTATATATTTATATGTACGCACCTCAAACTACTCTCTTGTATATATATATACATATATATACAAAGAGGAGAGTTGAGTTCATAATATATGATTTTAATTGTATCAGAAAAATATATGGGTCCCATCTGCAGGTCTTTTTTCAGTGCAAGTACTAGACTCTGCGCTCATACATGCATGTGATGATGATGATGACAAAGAGTAGGGTTGTAAATATGGATGACTTTTTTGGTGAAAAAGAATATTTAAAATATATGTATGCGGTAGCATGACCATGTGTTCTTCCTGCGAGTAAAAGAATTCACTCCGCGGTTAATGCTTTAAGGAATTCACTCACCAGCTACGCCTCGGTTGGCTCTTTGCCTGGCCCTCATGTGCTCATCTGCCCTTATTATTTCTCTTCTTCCCTCTCTCACGCCATGGCTTTTTGCTTCCCTTCCTGATCTCCTCACTGACACCGTGAAATGTAGCTCGCAGGGCGGTTGTTCCGAGTTTGTTTGCGCCAGAGGAACACATCCAGTGGCCGGAGTGCAGTAATATTCTACACGCATATATATATATACGCAGACATAATGTAGCTTGGCGCAGTGGAATTATATATCACGGAAGCTTGGAGGCGATCGATAGAGATCGAGAACGGAGAGGTAGAGGTTAAGTAGTATAATTAATTAGCTAGAGATGGAGCATCCGCCGGCGGCATTTCCCACCCACGACGCGGCGGCGGCGGCGGCGGCGGCTTCGGCGGGGCAAGGAAGGAGGAGGAGGACGAGGCAGAGGCAAAGGGCGTGGAAGAACAAGGAAGAATCGGAGAGCCAGAGGATGACGCATATCGCCGTCGAGAGGAACCGCCGAAGGCAGATGAACGAGCACCTGACCGTGCTGCGCTCGCTCATGCCCGAGTCCTACATCCAAAGGGTTCGTCCGTTACTGATCGATTGGTTTGCTTTTATTTGATTCTTTCCGCTCTTTTTTTTTTATCGGGGTTGATTAATTAACCGATCAATTGGGGGCAGGGCGACCAGGCCTCCATCGTCGGAGGAGCCATCGATTTCGTGAAGGAGCTGGAGCAGCTGCTGCAGTCGCTCGAGGCCAGGAAGAGGGCGCTGCTGCAGCGGCGGCGGCCGCGGCGGCCAACTGCTGCCGATCACGGAGCACCCGACGACATGCCGCCGCCATTTGCGGACTTCTTCTCCTTTCCTCAGTACACTCGCTGCCAGAACTCTGCCGCCACCCTGGATCACCACTTTCCGGCGCCGCCGCGGCCGCCAGAGGCGACCCAGGCAGCGGCATTGGCGGACATCGAGGTGAGCTTGATCGAAACGCACGCGAGCATCCGCATCCTGTCGCCGAAGAGGCCCGGGCAGCTCCTGAAGATGGTGGCGGCGCTCCAGGGGCTCAAGTTCACCGTCCTTCACCTCAACGTCACCGCCCTCGACTCCATGGTTCTCTACTCTCTCAGCCTCAAGGTATAATTAATCCATGCTGATTAATTACTCGACTAATTAAGCATTCTCTGTGTCCTTTATATTATAACCTTCTCGAGTATCCTAAGTGCATCTACTTGTGCTGTTCTTGGATTTGATGGAGGTAGAGGTAGAGTTGTCGGCCTGGTAAAAAGATTCTCTGCTGCAGGGTAGGAGCGAATAGCTTTTCACTCATCTGGATTTTTTTGTAGGATAGTGCCCTTTAAACTCGAGTGGAATAGAGCACCGAACACTCCCTAGCTAGCTAGGTGGTGATTAATCAAATGATTTCGTTCATTAACTCTGTAGAATTTTAAATACCTTCTCTTCAGTTTTCTTCTTTTAGGCGGATTCCCTAGTAGCGATCAGCAGAGCCAGATAAAAAAGTACTGCTCCTGGTGTTCTGAGACTAAATTATTTAACCATCAGAAACAAGAGCAAGATGATAAATGAAATCAGTCTAAAATTTTGAAACATGGAATTTTAAAATGCTTTCTCTTCATTTTTCATTTCTGAAACTGGGGGAAAAAATATATTATCCTAGTCCTAGCTGGGGTTCTGAAGCAATCATCGCAACAGATTCACCCAGCCGGGTAAAAAGAATTAAAAAGAGATGATCAAAATTAATGCTTATTAATTTTCTCAGTTTAACCATGGAACTTGTGAAGCTGCCTACTTAGTTCCAGTCCTTTGCTAGGTAGCTCCAGTGTCTCCCTACCTTTATTTTCTTTCTTTCTCTGGTCTCTGTGCCCTCATTGTCAGACATTATTATTCCGGGAATTGAAACGAGAATAATAGGGTAGGAGTAATAAAAACTGTGGAATTAAAACACCCTTTGACCCTCCTCTCCCTTTTTTGGGGGAAACCCAGCCAGTGGCCAATTCTTATGGGATATTAATTAGACCATTCTTTCTATCTCTCTCAAAGTAAGTGCTAGCACTTACAGCATCAGAGGTGGTCGTATAGAATTAAAACCCATGGAAATTGAAATTTCATAACTCTCTATTTCTTTATCCTGCTAATTTTGAGGAGGATGATGTGGAGCAGGTGGAGGAAGGGTGCAACCTCAGCAGTGTAGACGATATAGCAGCTGCCGTCCACAGCATGCTCTCCATGATTGAAGCTGAGGTGTTTGCTAGGGTTACGTAGATGTGCCGGCCATCTCTGCAAGTATGGGGTTAATTTAGATAGAATGTTGATGTTAACCACTTCAATTAATTAATTTCTCTGTTCTATGCAATTAAAGCTCGTCTTTCTGATCAAATAATTTCTTTTTTTTCTCTCTCTCTCTCTATATATATATAAATTTTTTTTCATATATATTTATTTAAATTTTTCCAGAAGCCCATAACAAGTTTGATGTGTGTCTAATTGGTGCACCACCTACCATGTTCAAATGGGCTTAATTTTAGATAAGCACAGCATAAACCCAATTCTCAATCATTTGGGTTTAGGTCTAATATTATATATTAATGTGATGTTATTGACATCATTTCCCTAGTTGCTTAGATGGATTATCCACCTACTTAAGAAAGAAATCATGTATTTTAAAATTTTATTTGCTTAAAAAAAATCTAATACGTATTAAACCTATAATCTTACCATTCGGATTTTCCTTCACGACTCTAATGTAATAGAGTTAAAATAAGAAATGTATTTAAGTGCAGTAACAACTAATTTTGTGTTAAAAAAGACTCAAAAAGTTTCAAATTCATTTAATGCCAAGTAGGCAGCTTGTCAACTTCCCTCGAACAAGACACTTCAACAGCCACCCGGTGTTACTTTCTTTCATCCTCTAACCCACCATTATATCCACCAAATACCTTCTCATGTCATATATATAGCTAATAAGATTACTAATAAATTACTCTTTTCTAATAAATTTATCGTGTGTTTTGAAACTCAAGCCTTTTGATTCAGTAAATAGCTAAAGCATTTACCTACTGGAACAATTCACAGATTAAATGAAGAACGAACTATCAATAATTCAATGAATCATACCAAAACCTAGTCAATGAATGGATCAGTTACAAATTAGCCTGTAAACTTGAAAAAAAAAATGAATACCTCTGCGTGTTATTATTAGGTCAATATGTGTCCGGTTCATCTCATATCTACAGTTTCACCGCACTTGTTTATGGACATTGAGATTGCGGATTGATGGATGGAGTGACGTTGACAGCAAGTGATGGAGAGAGAAAATGAAATCAACCCGACCACATGGCAGGGTCGGTAGGCCAAGATGTATAAAAACATATTTGGCTTTAATTTCCTGATCATTAATGAGAGGCTTCTGTACTGTTCAACAAGAAGCTTCCTTGGTTTAATACTTTAGGGCAAACACATTCGAATATCTTAATGCTAGATTTTAAAGATCAAAAGTTCTTTTAATTCCAAGAAAAAAAAATCAAGCTTCGATGTTCTTTAGCTGTCACAGAGTCAAGTCAAAAGCAGAACAAAAGAAAAAAGAAATCAAACTTGAGAACTGAAGCTGTACAGAGTCAGGAAGCAGGAGGTGAAGAAGAAAATGGAGGAGCATTAAATCTCTCTTACCAAATCAATGCCGCCTGCTCCGAGGTTTCTCTTTCTCGTTGTCCGGGAATCACATTCCTTCCCCGCGGATGTCTCGTCGAGCAGAACTTTCCACCGGAGAAGGATCTCTTCATCGGCACCGGGCTCATTACGCAGTGCAAGCCCCTGTCCTTGCGGTTATCCCCTCCGCCTCCGGCGACCCTCCTCGACGAGCTTGGCCCGCCGACCCAGACCCCGCTCTCCTTCGCCGCCAGCAGCTCGTCCTCTATGCTCATCCGCAGCACGTCGGCGATCGAAATCCGGCCGCCGTCCGACCGGAGCAGCTCGTCGTCCCTGATCTCAACAATCCCGTCTGCCTCATTGCTGCTTTCGGACTCCGTCTCGTCTTCCTCGACCACCGCGTCTTCCATTTCGATCACTATCTCGTCCGCCGCCGGCGCTGCTTCTTCCACCTCGACTCTGGTCTCCGCCGCCGGACTGAGCGACAGAATGTTGGCTCGGCAGAGAGGGCAATTGGAGTGAGAGCGAAGCCAGGTGTCGATGCACTGGAGATGGAAGGCGTGGCTGCATTTAGGGAGCAGCCGGAGGGTATCCTCGTCCCGGAACTCGCTGAGGCAGACCGAGCAATCGGTGCCGGAGATGGTGGTGTCGCCTCTCCGGTACTTGTGGACCGCGATCTTGCTTATCAGGGTCTCGTCGAGCCCGCTCGACGGGGAGGCGTGCCAGACTTCGTGGCGACCGTCGCCGCCGACGACGTTGCTTTCGTGGAGCTCGCGGTGGTCGGCAACGCCCGGACGGTGCAGCCAACGGCGGAACGAACCGAAGGAGCCGCAGTACCTGGAGACGATGGAGTAGTAGCAGACGAGGAGGAGGGCGCCGGCGAGGACGCCGATGATGGCGATGACGAGAGGGGACAGAGAAAGGCTGGAGCTGTCGCCGGCAAGGTCGACGGGGGGAGGAGGAGGGAAGACGACGTAACACCACTGGGGACAGTAGATGCTGCAGAAGCCCATGGAGCAGTCCCTCGTCGGCACGTAGGGAACCCAAGTCTGTTGGCCGTCGGCGGTGGCCATGGCCGTGAAGGGGGAACAGAAGAAAAAGAATTTGAGAGATGGATGCGGACTGACTCGTAGCTGAGGAAGAAGAAATCAAGTACCAAATGGCCGGAGGATCTTTGTGTGTTTTTGGGCCAAATGATTAAAAAGCAGCATTATGCGTTTTTCAGGTACTTTTTATTGGATATGGTGTGCTCCAAGATCCATTGTTCCTATTGATAGAACGATACTGAGCTGAGGAAGGTGGATAACTTTGACCGTTTACAATATACTGATACCATAAAAACTAACAAGATCATATCGAACTGAAACCATTAAGAACTAATATCAAGGAATGAAACCAGTTCATATACAGATCAGCAGATCCAGCTAGTATTTAAAGTACTGACTTTAGCACGAAGGGTTGGTGGTGGGTGAAGGAATAGAATGTGCTTGATTGCAAAGCAAAGTAGTGTTGAGGAAGAGGAGGTGGTGGCTTTGCTTTTCTCAAGATTTCCTTTTCTCTCTCTTGTTTTGCCTCTTTATCTTTGTTTTCCTCTGTTCTGATCTCTTTACTGCAGCGGGTGGTTTTTACATATGCAAGTAAGGGGAGGGCTGGTTGATCTTGATGGTTTGTTGACGGTGAAGGTGACGTGGGATGCCGAACAACATGAATGCAGGAAGCACACAGCAAAGTTGTCGGTGACAAGGTTGGTGGCGAGTGCTCCTCATTCTACTGGACAAAAGCATTCCATCCTTTCATTCTGCTGCATCCAAAGGTCGGATTAATGAGATAACATCATCTACCAGTCTTATATTCGACTGCCGTTTCCTATATCTTCATGATGCACCACGCAATTATGTCTTTAGATAAATATATGATCGGCGAGCACCATTATCTTCTAGTCTAGCTTATAAGCTACAGTAAGTATTCTATATTGCCTTGATGAGGATTTTCTATGGGAAAGTTAGGTTACCATTTGCAAATGATTTCACTAAGAAGAGAGAGTGCTAGCTTTTTCAGCAGTCAAGGAAACAACTTTCTTGGATGGAGAGTACATGTTCCATCAGGATCCATGCACCCTCTTTCTTAAAAACTCTTCAGGCCTTTTGGACTGTGACTCTTGGATCCTCCCTCTTTTTCTCTTTTTCATTTAGGAAAAAGATATATCATTGAACTTAAAACACCGAGGGATCTTTCATGTATCAGCAATGTTTTTTTTCTGTTTTTTGGATCATGGAAGGTACCATCCATGGATTTGATTCTCTATGTAAGTGGAAGTGATATCCCAGGCAGGAGTTGATAAACCATTTCAACTGATGCAACAAGATCATTCCCATATGTGTTTAAACTCAGATTTAACTTCTAAATCAGACTGATTTTGAGAACAGTTCTTAGTTAATCACACTGACCAACTCAGAAATCACTCTATATAGAATTTTAACTCCAACAAGCAGTGTGGTCCAAATCCAAAGGAAAAGGAGTTGTTCAGCAATCCACATCTTCTCTTTTCCAGTGTTTGCTGTTGTTTTCCCCTTATATCTAAAAGCAGCAATTTGATGACGAAAAAGAAGAAATTTGGAATAAAGGTCACATATTAAATAAATCTCAGACACCATCTTTATATCTCAAAAGCAGCAACACCAAGAACAATCCAAGTGAATCCCCTTGATTAGGGCCCCCCCATCTGTGTCTCAATCTCAAACAGTGACAGAGTGCGATGGCTCCTCACATGACCCCTTTGCCACATTTTCCACCTAAAAAATTTGTAATGGAAGATTTTTAAAATATGGATGTCCAGGAATCTTTCTAATGTGTCAGGATTTTATCTTGCTTCTGGATCATCACCAGAATGATGTGTTCAAACATTAAAGATTCTGTGATCATGTGGGACATGTTTTATTTTGTAGGGACATCCGAAAGCTGGCAGGTAACCAAAAGTTGCATTCGGTCTTGCCTCAAAAAGATTAAAAAAAAAAGTTGCATTAGTCAGCAGAAATATAACCTAATGATGCTCATGCCATGCAAGAACATCATTTGCTGAAATATGCTCGATAATGTGTGCTTTTAGCATCTTTCAAACTGGTGAAAACTTCTTGATAATGATAGATAAGCATGCTTAGCTGTATAGAATTAAAAAAATTAGATAGAACAATGTTCCAGTAGACATCATCATCACTTCTTGAATCAAACATCAGCATTCAACTCTTTCTTTCCCAAGTATACCCAGAAAACACGAATTGGAGAAAAATAAGACAAAAAATCAAGCATTAGTACCTACTGGGCAACATGAAGTTTGCATCCTTGCTAGATCATACTAATAAGCTTGTATGTATTTTGAAGCTTTACCTTCTCTTGCAGGAATCAGCAACAACATCCCTGTTTCTGCGATCTCCATTTAGCAAAACCTGAGTAGTGATCTTACGTCCTCAAAATATCAGCAAGCAAAAGATATGCCGAGTCTCAGAAGGAACCTTTGGATTTTCTAACAGCTATTTAGTACAAAAATGAGTTCTTATTCCTCCAATGATAAACAAGTGATTGGTTCCATATCGTACCATATTTCTGGTCAGCCCATTCTAAACTCGTTTTGTATTTCTCCACATCAGAAGTTGGCAAAATGTACCACATGATCAGCAACTTATATCCTTGCATCTTCAAGCGAAAATATTAGCAGTAACTGCAATTAAGAGTAAAATGATGTGTTATAACAAAATATTTCTCTATTCACAACAAAAGGTTGGGATCAAAGTTGACAATTTTTTATCCAAGGGAGCATATTCAGCACACATGTAATCTTAAACCAGCATCTGATTGAAAAAACAGACAGATCAATGGCATAACCAGGAAGGTCATATAGTTTGGTTATGTGCAGGACGTAACCAGCAACTAAAGTTGTAACCAGGAAGATTTCTATTCAAATTCGAGTAGAAACACAGTATATTAGTGAACATAGGTCAAAAATAAGTAAAATAAGCACTAAAAGAACTTGATCTGAACGCATTCCCTTCACTCTCTGTCAACAAGAAAGTACCGTACACGATGTGTCAATATATGTCTTACTTGTTCCCACCTCTCGCTGAATTAAATAAACAACATTGCATTTTTTTTCTGTCTCTAAGGCTCGTCAGATTGTTCATCCGTGGTATCTGCTTCAGGTTCACTTTCAGATTTATCTTCAGTCCTCTGGCTTATTTTCAAACGGACAGGTCTGCCCAATAATTCCTGTGTTGATGTAATCTCAACATTATTAGCAATCCATATTACAAAAGAATATGCAGAAATAGAATGCAGAATATTGCCAAGATATCCATAAATTAATAGCAAGAAAAAAAAATTAAGTGGAGCTGTTTAATTTGCAAATTTGATCAACAATGCAGTTCTACAACATACCAAAAGATCATGCCAGATAGGAAGCCATAAACCTTGTCAAATACAGAAAAAGATAGGAAGACATTAACAAGATAATGCCAGATAGGAAGTCACAAACCTTGTAAATAAAAAAAGGAAGACATTAACAAGTCCATACAACCAAGCTTGAAAAGAAGGCACCAGTATTGCAAAATGAGAGGACCATAGAAAATTCCAACTAATATTCCTCCATATATTTCTATTCTAGAATTCCCAGAACCCCATATGGCCATATGAGAAGAAGACAGAGATAATATATGCTAAACCAAAAGATGGATTCCTCATCTTTGCCTATTTCATTAAGTTCAAATCTTCAGATGAATTATTCTATTTAAGTCGATAAATTCTAGATCTGCATCTTGGACATATCTACGGTAACATGAGAGAGTTGCCCAGATCATTGCGACACATGTATTAGATGCTAAAAAAGTGAAGATAAAAAGAAACATGGATTGTTGGGAAAAATGGGATGTTGTAGCATGTTTATGATTTAGAAGTATGCTTTGTCACCTTGAAAGAAATTTCCCTTAAAACACTAAAACAGCTACTTGTGATAGTGCTCGGGATGTTATAGTTCATGATGTACAGAACCAAAAAAATCCCATCCTTTCTCCCTGATATTACAAGATAGTTATCTGATCACATATTTGAGTGTCTCGTGTCTATGCTAAAGGTGTTGTTACCATATCCGTGATAAAGTAGTTGGTAAAGGTTAGATTCCTGCTGATAAACTTGAAGACATGAAATTACATGCATATATTACTGGGTACAAGAATCCTTAATGCTAAAAACCAGAAGTTGAAACATGAATTACTCTATATTACCTTCCCATCCAATTCAGAAATAGCTGCCTCTGCTTCCTCCCTTGTGGCAAAGCCAACAAAGCCATATCCAGCAGATCTTCCTGTTGGATTGTCAAAAACTACTCTCGTGGAGAGTGGATTAAATTTTTCAGAGAATAACTCCTTAAGGTTGCTGGACCTGGCTTTCCAAGCAAGATTTGAGACATAGATCTTATGGCGCGGCTCTCTAGCAACTGCATCTGGTGGGAGAGGTGATGGCTTCCTGAAACTCTTTGCGAATTCTACCCTGATTATCCTTCCTGTCAACTCCTGCAGGTATAGAAATAAATTACCAAATAATGTTTTTGAAACTTTTTCATTGGCGCATTATCAGCTTTTTTTTTTAATTTACCATCTTGTTTATCTTTATCTAGGTAGATCCAATTACGATATGCAAAGGTTTTTTCTTTTTTTTGCTCAAAGTAAATTAATTACTGATGTTAGCAAGATGAAAAGAGGCATCTTGCCTCCATTTAAAATATTTAGCATACAGATGTTCTTTATAGCTGCACATTTTGACTAGACTGAAAATTTTCCTTAATTTGGGAATTATTACAGACCTTGACAACATTCAATCCAGGTATATAATACAAGTATCAAAGAACAACAATTTTGCAGTTCGGAAGATGATCTATTATTTGTAAAACACGGGAATGAAGATAATCCATTTTTTTTTTATTGTGAACTATCAAAATCCTAGCTAAGAAACAGAAGAAGAAAAGAAAACCAAATTAACGAAACCTTATTTTGGTACGCCATTCAAGGAAGAGATAGATAAAAATGAGGGAACCAGAATTTTTTTCTTCTTCTAGCTTTCTTACATATGAATCCAGCTTATCCATGGCGGATTGTGCCTCCTCCCCGGAGGCCATCGTGACGAAGGCGAAGCCCCTGCTCTTCCCGTTCTTCTGCTTAATTATCTGCAATCGAATCGGTCGACCCATCAAGAACAACTAGAAACGAATCCGGCAAGAAATGGAGCTGCTGGAGATTGAACCTCGACATCCTTGACGGTTCCGTACTCGCCGAAGAGCTTCTCAATATCGGGAGCGGACAAGTTCCAAGGCAAGTTTGCCACGTAGAGTTTCCGCCGCTTCTCCGCTGTCTCCTCCGCCACCGCCGCCGCCTCCTCCTCCAACACCAAGGCGACATCTTGGACCACGGAGCACCGGCACAGGCTGTCGCGGCGGCCCTGCAACCTCTTGGCGGGAAGAGGGCCGTGAGCAAGGAGGGAGGACGACCGAGGAGTAGATAAGACGATGGCGGGGGCGGAAATGGAGATCGACGACCTAATGGTTGAGTAAGGTTTAGCTTTAGGAAATGGGAGAGTGCTGCAAAAGCAACCCGCCGCGACTGCCGCCGCTGACGCCGCCATGCCGTCGGAGGAGAGCGCGACCGAGCCGGAACGACGGATTTAGTACCCTCTAAAAAAAATCCTGGGTGATTTGACGACATTGACCTTGGTCGAGGGATATGGATAAGGTGGTCGTCCTCCGCCTCCCCACAACATGCGAGGTGGCTAATTGAGGTCCGGTGGAAAACAAATCGAAGCACCAGCGAAGAGATCTCCAAGACACACCGACTTAGATCCGAAGCAATCTAAGAATATTAAACAACTCATCACCTTAAAAGCAAAGATTCTCCATCTGCGTGCAGTGCATGTTCTTTTGTTCTTTTTACATCTGAAGCCACGCAACGTACGTACACATCGTCTCTTTAATCTGCTCTCCTCGATCCTCCTCCTCCTTCCTCCTCAAGCAACAATGGCCGCAGCAGCCAGCAACACCGTCGTTGCCGGAGTCAACTTCGTGGCGATGCTGCTCTCCATCCCCATCATCGCCGCCGGCATCTGGCTGACGATGCAGGCGGACAACTCGTGCGTCCAGCTCCTCCAGTGGCCGGTCATTGCGGCGGGGATCGCCGTCCTCGTGGTGGGCGTCGCCGGCTTCGTCGGCGCCTTCTGGCGCGTGGCGTGGCTGCTGCTCTTCTACCTGGTGGCCATGCTCGTCCTGCTGCTGCTCACGGCGGGCCTCGTGATATTTATCTACGCGGTGACGCTGGAAGGCGGCGGTCGGCGGGAGCCCAACCGAGCCTACTTGGAGTACCGGCTGGATGACTACGGGGGGTGGCTCCGGCAGAGGGTGGAGGGGTCGGAGAGGTGGAATCGGATCAAGAAGTGCCTGAGCACGACGTCGGAGTGCGCAGAGTTGAATCAGACTTACAGAACGGCGGAGGATTTCTTCGGTGCCGCAAGGATCAGCCCCCTGCAGTCGGGATGCTGCAAGCCGCCGACGGAGTGCGGGTACACGTTTGTGAACCCGACGTACTGGATCAGCCCGACCAGCTCGTCGGCGGGGATCGACTGCGCGCTGTGGAGCAACGATCAGACGGTGCTCTGCTACTCGTGCTCGTCCTGCAAGGCAGGCCTGCTGGCCAACCTGAGGAGGGAGTGGCGGAGGGCGGACGTGGTGCTGGCGGTGACTCTCGTGGGCCTCATTTTTGTCTACGCCATGGGCTGCTACGCCTTCAGGAAGGCCAAGACCCAGGAACTCCTGCAAAGATACAAGCAAGGCTCTTCATATGCTACCTGATGACGACGAGGATGCAGTTTAATTAGTTCCATTTTTCCGATTTTTATTCTTAGTGGTTCTTATGTTTCTCAGCTATTAGGATCGGTGTTGATTCTAACATATATATATATATATATATATATATGTATGGCCGATGGAGAGCAGAGCAGGCCTATCCGTCTCTAATAAACCCGGAGGAAATATAACATTTCAGTAATAAGCTGGTGGTGTGCGAGGCACACAAATGGATCGACCGAATCTTTGGCTTGGTGAAGAATAAAGATTGGTAGGACAGGCGAGCATGGTGCGGTTGAATTAAGCCAATAATGGGTCGGACAGCAAGTTGGTCGCTCCACTCCCAAGCGCATGTTCTGCCCAATTTAATGTCGTCTCCCCTGCCCCACAAACCACACAGGGATCCGATCCCAGCCATCCAGGGCCAGCATCAAAGTTAGGTCTGCATTATTCCCTCCTCCAGCATTTTTATTTTCCACGCTTTTAAAATGAAATACCCATTATTTATAATATGTGAGTGACCAATATATCTACGGAATGAATGAATCAATGAATCCATTCCCTCATCTCATCCGAAGAAGCACGGCACGCTTTTCCTGCACTCAATCATTATTTTAAGCATCGAATACTTTGTTTCGAGTTAATTGACGACGTGGGTTGTTAATAAACCGGGTCGGGTGCTGATATTTAAGCGGGTCCCGCCTGGTTAGCGCGGGCGTCCGCTTCCTACGTTCGACACGTACGCCGGCATGGTGGGCTTAAATCTGTGGGATCTTCTAAACCCGCATTATACGCGTACGTAGAGATCAGGACCGTCGAGCGAGGATCCTACGGCGGACGTCCCCGTTGAAAAAAAAAACCGCAGCACCCGCCCCCTCCCTTCTCTATATCTCTTAATGCGCGCGGGACCGCCGGCCACGCGGGGCCCGATATCTCGAACAGTGTCCCACCGCCCGCTTCCTCGCACCCGCCGCACGCGGACCACCACGCCGGCCGCCAGCCGCCGCCATGGTCCGCTGCAACTGCAAGCAATGAGATGATAGCCATGACTGACGCACCTCCTGCTGGGGAGGTGAACGAGCTCAAACATGAATAATATATTATTTTACACAGCTTATTCTTCTTCTTCTTCTTCTTCTTCTTCTGCTATGCATTGTGGAAGACAACCATCACATCCCGACGTCTCTTCCGGTTGTTTTTCCATCTTCTTTATCGAGTATCTACAGACTACAGTACTATTACAAGCCCTAACGCAATCCCAATCACAAAACTTTCAACAAGGAGTAATTTCCTAAGGAGTATTAACCTCATCATTAACCTACGACCAGATCGCAAAGCGGCGCCCATTAATAGTGTAATGCGCTGCTGCGGTGGTAATTAGCTAGCTCGCTAGCTAGAATTCCAAAGCGAGGCTTCCGAAGGGGGCGCGGCGGGGAACCCCCTTCCGCCTCTTGCCGCTCCGGCGGCTGGCCGCGGACAGCGGCGGCGGGGTCGACGGAGTGAAGCTCTGCGTCACGTTGCTGTTCTCGCTGCCCCGGTTGGAGCTCATGTACGACGCCTCCTCGGACGCCTCCGGTGCTGCCGCCATTGCCCTGTTCTTCCCCTGTCCGCGGTCGCTCTCGGTGCCTGCAATCTGGTTTGGGCATTTCGACGGACCGTTAGCGTTCGGAGGAGGATAGACGAGCAATGGGGAGTGGGAGGGGGAGAGCGGACCGACCTTGCATCCGAGGGAGCAGAAGCGAAAGGAGTCGAGCAGGCTCCGCTCGCAGACCTCGCAGTTGTTGGTGACGCCCTTTCCCGGCCGCGTCTGCGGGCGCTCGTTGAGGAAAACCACGCGGGCGCCGTTGATGATATACGTCTGCACGCCGGCGATGTCCAGCACCTTCTGGATCTCCGACACCCTGATCACGTCGTGGTAAGACGACCGCCGAATCTGCAGGCAACGCCGGGAGACGATCAACGACCCGATTCGGAGAGGGGAGAGATCGGAGAAGCAGTGCCCGCCGTGCCCGCCGTGCCCGCCACCGTTGATGGAGAGAAAGATAGAAGAAGGGCGACGAAGAGGAGGGACGTACCTGGATCGTGCGGTGGTCGCCGTGGTGGGCGAGGCAGAGCGAGCAGAGGGCGCCGCCGGCGCAGTCGAGGCAGTACATGTTGCACTCGCTCTTGTGTGAACCGCCGTGGAGCTTGCATTGCACAAAGAACCGCGTCGCCAGCAGCGGCCGCAGCCACGGCGGCCACCTGCTATCCTCTTCCGGCCATCCTCCTCCGCCGCCCTGCTCCGGAGCCCAATCAAAAACTAGCATCAGAAACCTCAATCCCAACAGATAAAAGGAAAAAAAAAAATACTCGAGGCAGGAACCGCCATGCGCACCACGACTCGTCTGTTCTTGAGATTATGCTCCTTGAAGGGGGATTCTTTATCGATGGCCATCGGAATTGGAGTCGTCGCCGCGGGAACAGAAGCTGCTTCCTCTTCCTCTATGCCTTCCAATTCTTTCTCAGAGGAAAAGAGCCGTGGAGTAGGAGGATAATGGAAGGTAGGAAGGAGGGAAAGCGGGCATAGAAGAAGACAGGCAAGTGGAGAAGTTGAGGTCTTTGTAGACTTGGTAAAGAGACTCGGTAAAGAGGGAGAGGAAGGAGGCTGTTTCTGCATTCTTATCTGCCATGCCATCAACCCTCTCACTCTCTGTGATATATGACGTGAGCTCAATGTTTTTTTTTTTCCTTTCCTTTTCCTTTTGCTGCTATGAATGAATTCATACTTTGTTTTACTGCAAATGCAGGTCAATCCTCTACATTAAAAAATTCTCTTCTTTTTTTTGTAATGGTGAGTGAGATAAGAGGTGGAATCTGGTAAGACGGCATCGTTTATTATTTTTGTTATATAAAATTTTTTTGTTTCTGTCGTCTGCTTATTACTTTTACAATGTTTGGTTTTTCAACTTCGTTGGTGGATTATTACTAGTCCCTGTGGATTTGACAACAAATAATTTGATTTCCCATGTGAACATGTGTAAACCAGACCAAATATTGCAATTAATTAGTCGCAGTGTTTTGTGTTGATTCAGTGCATCATCTCCTTCCTCCACAACAAAATGTGAATAGCTTCATCACTGTGGATTAGTGGGGAGGGGGATATATGGATGCTTTTTTCCCATCCCCTTCCAAATCACAAAGCACTCGTTAATTCTTCTTTCTTCCACAAAAGAATCTCTAATTAAATAAAAAATGTGGAAGAAGAAAAGAAAAAGATGATGATGACATTAACCAAAATCTAAGTGTAAGGAGAGAAGGAGGAAGCATATCCTGCAATATGAGCCAAAGAAATGACAACTTCCCTCACCCTTTTCTCCCACCCAATCGAGTTGCACTTGGTTTTTCATCATCCTTTGATGGATATTTTGTTTTTTTTTTTGTCAATGCACTGGGGCTTCTAGAGAAAAGATGATAAGCCTTGGAAAAATGAAAGAAACAAACAAAAATGGTGCAGGTGGTCCACTGATTAAATTAAAAGGCTTGATGTATTTTGATAGCATAATATCATTCCAAGGGAGGGACTAATCAATTAATAAATTAATGGTGCAAGTGGGATCATTTTTTCCCCTTTTTTTTTCCTACTGAAAAGTTAATGACAGAATGGGACTGGAGAGGGAGGCAGAAAAAAATTGAAGAATTGTATGCGTCTCCTTTTTTTCTCTATATCTTCTTCTGATGACTTGACATGTAAAGCGGCTGAATGATGCAATTTTTATGTAGATTTTTTAATTAATTAATTTATTATCACTGAGCAGACAATTCTTCTTTAGAAATAACAATATGTATGTTTATTTTTTGAAAAAACCCAGTAGCTCAACAACACAGAACAAGTATGGCTTTGAATCAGATAAGATAATATGAATTTGCTGTTATAAATTCTCTTAATGCTGAAGCATTATTATTACATATTCTTTTCGGAGAAAAGAGAATTCACATGTCTTTTCTGACGAAGAGAAAGAGAAGGGCCTTTTTTTTCTTCTGTTACTTTGTGACGAAGCATGGGATGTGAAGAGGGGGAGTAAGCAAGGAAGCCGGACGAAGGAATCTAATAAAAAGCTAACCAGTAAAAGGTGCAGCCATCAGAGTATATATATGTGTATGTATATTACAAGGGAAGCCCTAAAACTTAGAAGGGAAGGGAAGGGAAGGGAAGGGAAGGGAAGCTTGACCGTTTGCTTTGACTTGGGGCATGCCCTCCGTGTGGGGTCTCGGTCAACAAGACTCGTGAGTTCTGTTGAGGATCTTGTTAAGAATAGTTAATGAATGATAATTTTATAGAATATAGAGGAGTCCAAATATCAACTGGGCGTTTGAATAATCTAACATAAATAATAACAATAATAACAATTTAAAATCTCCTAAGCTTTGGAATATTCAAGAGGTATCCAAGTGGTGCCCACGTGTTGTTGAAATGCCATGGCTTTAAATTTTATTTTCATTTTTGGAATTGACGGGAAGTTTGATTAAATTTAGTCAAAACGGTTGAAAGTTGTTGAGCACGACATAAAATAATCTGCATTTTTTTCATATTTTTTCTTCTATTTATTAATTTGTTTTTACGGTTTATGCCTTTTTTTATAGATTTTATACTAATTTAAAAAAGAGAATAAATATAAATGTTAGATCTGCATTGGGTAATAGAAACAGGTACACCCGTTTTCTTCTCTCAGCCAGTTTAAGTAAATACAACTTTTTCCTAGTAGAGAAAAAAGAGAGGAACAAAATATATGGAGTTAATCTCAGAAACTACTAGGACTATATGTAGGCTGTAGACCTTGCTCCATTTGCTGCCTAAATTTACAAGTTCGTCGGAGAAAGAGGATCTACACGTATATGGAAAAAAGGAAAGAATAATAATAATGGTGAAATATTATGAAGCTGCCAATACTTGAAGTTAGGAATGATGTCCTCCTAGGCCTTGGCTTTCCTTTTGACCTGGAGGACCTGCAGGAAACTGATTCAGGCTCAATTGCAGAATCAAGCAATCAAAAATAACTAGTATGGTCCTCATCCAATTTAATCAAATGAAGCTACAGTGGCAGATTGATTCTGCATATGTAAAATGTTTTCTAAAAAGAGCAGTGGAGAAGTTGCAGATAATTTGTTTCTGAGAATGGAGAGAGAGAAGCAAGAAATGAAAACAAGAACAACCTTGCTTGAATGAGCTATCCGGACCTCATCCTCCAAGTTGCACGGCTGACAAGCTCCATCTCTTCTCAGTGGTACACTAATACAAACTAAGTTGTATGCCCAAGTGGAATTTTGATCTGTGTGACGTCGAATAAAGAATTTACCTTGTTAGAGCACACTGACTTCCGACCCGGGTGGATATTTTTTCTTCTATGAGCATCCCCGTCTTGTAGTTTGACATTCATCTGACAGGTGATAGTTATAACTTGTAACCAGATACTAGAAGCATAGTGTGAAAATAATTTTGAACTTATTGCATGGCTACAAGGCAAATGCTGACCATTTCCATCACCGACAGTTTTGTCCCACTACATTTAGAAGTTATCAGCTGTTGTACATGGGAGAATTTATTAAGGAAATAGTTTCACCAGATTTTTCATGCTAGACGGAGCAGATTCATTCTGATATCATGTAAAACAAGTTAGTCGGTACCAGTTAACATGGTGGTTTTTCTTCACGAAGATACCAAAAACTATCCTTATCAGTAAGTTTCTTGAGGGCACTAGGACCATGAAATATATTCACTGCTACTAATTTCAAGAGAGCATTACTTGTCAAATTGGATCGGTTTGCAAACAGTCTCTTCATCTATAACTGTATTCTCAGGCAACATGTTCTTTCGATATGGTGAACATGGAAGTTTGCCTGATTCTTGGATTTCTCATCCTCTAACTAGTTTCACAAAGAAGTTCAATCTGATTTTACAGATTTATTTTTATTGATAGCATCCCGTCTTCAAACAACACCAGCATATCATGACAAATAGTTTCTTATGAAGATAAAAAAAAATTCAAACATTGTCCATCAATTCAGTGTGATATCCATCAGAAAAGGTTGCAAAGCTCGATCTCATCCAACTATCGAGTGATTCTCCAATATCCTATACACTTGGGAAGAGTTTCACCTGCCACTACTACTAAAATGACAAAACAAAGCACAGATGATATTTGGGGCAGTAAGTAAAATATATTGTTTTGTTTATAAAAGTTCCTGACACCATAAAAAAGTTCCAACAATAACCCTGAAATCAAATTGTTATTGACTTCATGCTTTATAAAAGAAACATTATTGATTTGTTTGCAAAGATCCAGAATCTCTTCTTCCTGTATACAAGATCTATAGTAAAGTTCCAGACACCAACAAAAAGGAATAAGGAGAACAAGACATGTTTAGCAAATATCAGGTCCAAGTTCTGATTAATAACAACTGCATCAAAAAACTGGTTCCAGTTAGATGTTACCACAAGTTCTGGATCCAAAACCTGGTTGCTGAATTAAGCTCTTTTACCAGAACCAGGAATAGTTTGAATCTGACGCCTATGGACGCAATCATATTTTATATAAAAAATAAACAAAATATCGATTTCCTACCAAATCTAAGCCAATCTCTCGGACAAATGAAAAACTAGCTTTATTTAGTGAAAGGATTCTTGGTTTAGAACCTGATTAAAGAATCAGATGCATGAGTTGAAATACCAACATCTCCATTTGCATGCATGTAGCTTGTCCTAGCCTGCATCACATCTGGTATCACAGGTTCACTCAATGATATTGGTCAAACAGCTTCTGAATATAGAGAACTACACGTGTTCTTTGTTATGCACTTGCAAAAAGCTACTTTCTATAAGATAAAATCACCAAGGCATGTATTAGAACACTCAACCCTCAGAACTTTTGTAGCATTAAAGCCCAAAAGGCTTGTCCACAAACAAACTGACAGAAGTACATCATGCAAATGGCATTTATTTTTATGAACGGTAAGGTATATATTGTTCATCGGCTTATGGTCACATGCTCTCTTCCTAAATGAGTACAGTGAGGCTGCAGGATAATGAAGAGAGGACTGATTCAAAGTAACTACTTAGATAAATTTCAAATTGAATGTGTAGAATCTTTTATTAAAAGATTACCATTCATTTCCAATTTAATAGCATGAAATTTGAAAGAGACTATTTTGCATGTGACCTTTTTTTTATGCATACACCTCACCGTGTCGATAAAACTGTAAATGAAGAAAATTAGCTAAACAAATATACCTATTTTGAATGTGAGGTTAGAACAGTAACGAGTTACCCTTTTCCAGTATGGGTATGCATGCCCTTCTTGCAAATAAAGAGACAGTAAAGGCTAATTTAATAATGCTGGAGCTATTTTTTTTACCAAGACTGTGCTGACTCAAAACAACGCACATTGAACACCAAACTACTACAGCATCTAACCAACATCCAAAATAAGCACAGCAATCAATGCCAACCAGTTAAAGCAGCAGGCCAACAGCTCATATAAAGTGGCATGGGTCACGAGTACTCACTTAAGAAGAATATACTTTATATGAAGATGATGAAACATAAATCGTTAACGTGCACCATCAATAGTAGGGAGGATCGTAATCGAATCAAAGAAAGGTGATAATTGGCGAGTCCTCGGTACCAGGTATTCCACGCAAGTAAACCAGCTTCATCATCAAGAGACAGACACCCTTCCTTCTCCTGCAGTTAAGGCGCATGAGAAAGGAAAAAAAAGAAAGAAGAGGTTTTTAGTTTCCAGAGCTCACTCCTCCAGAAAAAAGCCGGGCCGGCATTGCAGCCTGAAGGGACGGAAGGAGAACCCTAGAATCCAGTCGAGAGGAGGTGGCGTGGAGCCCCAACAGAAGGACGTGGGAATGGTATTGTACGATTGATCGGTAAGGATCCACGCGGCAGCCAAAAGATTTCGAGGAGGCGGGAGGTGCGGAAGCGAAGAGGATGGCGGATGGATGGAGATGGAAGCAGAGAGGAGTGGAAGTAGATGGGGGAGACGCCGCGTGACGGGGGACAGATTGAAGAGGGTAAAGCAAGAAGTGGGAAAAAAAGAGAGAGAGCAAATGCCCGGTACGGGAAGATTCTACCGAGTGCATAGAACTATATATGCATTACCTTTTCAACGTTGTTTTCCCTATTAAAAACTTGATATATATACTACATGCGATGCAGCGACGGTAAAGGAAATAAAAGATGGGTAGAAAATTTTGCCTTCGCCGAAGTGTCAGTGATGTATGGAGGACGTGACGTGCTTAAACATGATGGTGGAAACACGAGTGCACGTGCTGCTTGCCTGCCCTCACCCATGATGTCAAAATTTAAATGTTCATAATTCGCACCATTTTGATTTCGATCACACCCGAGTCTGATCCAACCATACCACTACCATCTATGCAAAAGCCATTGCGAAGGAGAAGCCTCACTCCTCTCCTCTATATGTATATATATATATATACATACATTGCCCCCAAACCCCACAACAGCAGAGACTGCAGAACCCCCTTCCCCGGTCGCCGTAAACCCCGTTGTTCCTCAGAGCGGAGAGGAGAGAAGACGCAGGCAGTGAAGAAGCAAGCGGAGGAGTTGAGCTAAAATGGGCGGCGCCCGGCGATCGATGGCGGAGGAGACGGACCCTTGGGCGATGGAGGACGAGGAAGGGGTGGGGTGGAGATGCCGGAAGCACCATTCTTCTTCCCAGCCACAGTTCGGCGTTTGCCCTCGCTGCCTCCGTGACCGCCTCCTCCGTCTCTGCCCGGACTGCGCCAACGAGCGCCCCTGCGGCTGCATCCTCCTCCCCTCCTCCTCGTCGTCGTCCTCCTCCTCCTCCTCCTCGCTCTCCTCCTCCTCCATCTCCCTCGCCGATTTCGCTGGATCCGCCGGAGGTGGGGCCGGGATCGGTGCGGTGGGGCCCGTGGCGAGGCTGATCGAGAGCGAGCCCGCCTTCCGCCGTTCCAGATCCGTCGGCTTCCCGTTCATGCGGACGAGATCGGTGGCCGGGCACGCCGATAGCGCGCGGGCTCCGCCGCGGCCAAAGGGGGTGAGGAAATGGGCGTCGTTCTGGCCATTCTCAAGGGCGGCGGCGGCGGGTCGAAAGGATTCGGCGCCGGCGGGGGTTGTGGCGGAGCTATCGAGATCGAGGTCGGTCGGGGCGGCGGGATGGGTTGGCTCCAGCAGCGGCAGAGAGGAGAGGGGGAAGGGTTGGGGGTGGCATTTCCCGAGCCCCATTGACGCCTTCCGGCACCGGCGGTCAACGAAAGTATAATGGCACCGGGGGTGAGCGCACCGGTATAACAAGGTCCGTAAAAAGATCCGCTCCGATTGTTCTCTTAATTTAACCTAAAGCTAAAAATAACCAAAAATTAATCGCTTTACATCCTGTAACTCTTCGTCATTTATGTACATGTTTAATTACTTAATTCGGAGTATTAATTTCTTTTTTCCACTTCCCGATTATAATCTCCGTCCGATCTTGACCGAACGCTCCTGAATTGCCGCATCTGTTTCTTCTTCTTCTTTTTTTCCTTCTAAATGTGCGTGCACTGCTCGAGATATCACAAAACCACACGCTGGACAGGCACGTGGAAGGATGGGAGAGAAACCCTTCCGCCATTAATCGTTCTTTTTCTCGACATCGCATGAACTCCAAGAATCTCGTCTTATTGTCCTCGAACCGTGTGCTATTTTTTTTGCCTCGGTCCCGAACAGTTTAATTTACACCTCCGAGCAGGTTGATTAAGGCTGGTTAGCAAAAGGTGGTGTTTAGTTTTGTTATGGCTTTTTCTCATACTTCAATTGCTCATGTCCTTTTTTAAGTTTCTGACGAGGACGCCCAACGCAATTTGCTCTTTCGTGGATGGAAGCGCTCTATTTTTACGTGGGAAAAAAAAATTCATCATACAATGTATTCGAATAGAATAACACATGATGATTACCTTTGGCGTGAAAATTTTTTTGAAGAAAAAAAACACTCGCACGCCAATAAAGATGTCTCTAACATGCATGCCGATACGCGTATTATTAATTCCTCCTCTCATGCTGTCTAAAGTTCTTTTCTGCTTCTGTATAAGTATCATTTTCTTCGTGGCAATAGCAATAGCCATTGATTGTATAGCATGCATGCCGAAAGTTAATTGTTGGTAATTCTGAATGATGAAAAGTTTTCACTCCCTTAGATCACAGATTTGATTATATAATATATGCGTAACCTTGGCACATGCATGTATTAATTATCTGAGCAGGTCAGGTTGACATGATGACTATTATTAATTAACTTTTGGTTCACATGCATGTAATAAATCCCTCGCCTGCGGTGGGTTGGTCACGTGTGGCGAGGCTTGATCTTGATTAGTTCAGTAAACGACGCTGCAGCCTGCAGGTGCAAATTAAGAAGCGTGGCTCACCACATGTCCGAGCACGCTTCCCATGGCACGTACGCGAACAGGGTCGGTGCTGTGCTTCCCATGACCCGACGGACCCAATTGCCATCCGGGTCGTGCTCATATGGCTTGCAGCAATCCCTTCCCTCGTATCACACGTGATGAGTGGATGAATCCTGCCACCAGTAAATGCAATACATGACTCGACTGATGGACGGGAATATATCCTACTTCAGAGGTCCAGCTAAATAATAATTTTTAAGGAAGGACTGGGTGTAGTATTTGTAGAAAATAAAAAAATATTATCAACGAGATATATCGCATCAATATCTGCACATAATTAAAAAAAATTACAAATTTTCTTTTTTTCCTCCCCAATTACTTGTCGTTCGTCTAGGTTACTGGTTACGCGGCGGTAAACCTGCCCTATAAATATTCCGAGAGAGATTCCTGATCCAGGGTGCATCAACTAGATCCGACCGTTCATATCCATCTTCGGCGCCGCAGGGTACCGACGACGCAGGTCCATCCCCTCCCCTTCCCCTTCCCCTCGTCCAAATTACTCGCTTGTCGTTGTCGGCGACAGGTTTAGGGATACCAGCTTCAAGCTGCTCTGTCCAACATCATCTTCCTCCTCCCTGCCTCCGCTCTCAGTTAGCCGCCGCACTCTACGGCGCTTCAGAAACCCTAATTGACGCCGGCGCCATGAACGGACCTCGCGTCGAGGTAGAGGACGGCTTCTCAGCATCACGCCTCTTCGGCCAGGGCGTCTCCTACACCTACGATGATCTCATCTTCCTACCCGGCTACATCGACTTCCCTGCCGACGCCGTCGACCTCTCCACCCGCCTCTCGCGACGCATCCCTCTCGCCACCCCCTGCGTCGCTTCCCCCATGGACACCGTCTCCGAGACCGCCATGTCCGTCGCCATGGCCGCCCTAGGCGGCGTAGCCGTGGTCCACTCCAACGACGCCCCGGCCCGCCAGGCGGCCATCGTCCGCGCTGCCAAGGCGCGTCGCATCCCCTTCGTCACCGACCCCGTCTTCCTCTCCCCCACGGACGCCATCCCCGACTTCGGCCCCGCCGCCTACGCCCTCGTTACGGAATCGGGCAGCGCCAAGTCGACGGTCATCGGCGTCGTCGCCAAGTCCGACTGGGAAAGGCTACTCGACAGGAATGCTCCTGTCTCCAAGTACATGCGGACGGCGCCGGCGTCCGCTCCGTCTAACTATGACTTCGAAAAGGTGGCGTCTTTCCTGGCCGGCGGGGGGTTGGAGTACGCACCTTTGGTGGCGGAGGACGGGGAGGTGGTGGACCTGGTGACGAAGGAGGACATCGAGAGGATAAGGGAGTTCCCAAGGCTGGGAGTGCCGTCGGTTGGCGCCGATGGAAGGTTCATCGTGGGGGCCTCGATAGGAACTAGGGAGGCCGACAAGGAGAGGCTGGAGCATCTTGTAAAGGCCGGGGCAAACGTCATTGTCGTGGATAGTTCTCAGGGGAACTCGAAATACCAGATCGATCTGATAAAGTATGCAAAGAATTTGTACCCTGATTTGGATGTTATCGGAGGGAATGTAGTAACGATCGCTCAGGCCCAAAATCTGATCAAGGCTGGGGCTGATGGGTTGAGGGTGGGAATGGGATCGGGATCCATATGCACCACCCAGGAGGTCTGTGCCGTGGGCAGGGGACAGGTACCAAATTTCATGCTTTAGTTCCATCTTATTCTCTTCTTTCACGCAATCTGCTTCTATTTTTAATAATTGTTTTCCTTACAGAGAATCACTTGTTAGTTGTATTTCCTACTTATGATATTATTTCCTGCATGAATTGGACCATCGTTTGACTAAAAATGAATTAGTGACTATCGATCGGACTAAGAATGAATTAGTGACTATGATCTAGTTTAAGACGAAATAATTACAACACTGGAAGTTAATATCTGTTCAAAATTTCTTGATTTCTGTTCCTGCTCTATTATTCACAAGTGATGAACTCTGGCAATGGTGATGGAATAATAAGAACAAATATGAGAAACTTCTCGATTCATAAGAACATTAATGGTTGATTTTATTTTGCACAGGCAACGGCAGTATACAAGGTTGCATCTTTTGCGAATGACCATGATGTGCCTGTTATTGCTGACGGTGGGATCTCATTTTCTGGACACATAGTGAAAGCTTTGACTCTTGGGGCATCTACTGTTATGATGGGCAGTTTTCTAGCTGGTAGCAATGAGGCTCCTGGAGTTTATGAGGATCTGGTATGTAATGTCGTGATAAAAAATTTGAAGGAAAAAATGCCTACTTATGGTCTTAGTGGCTTTCTTAATTCTTATTGATCCATACATGTCTTCCAAAGTAGCTGTTTGGAATGGTCTATTTTTTCTTTTACTGCTAGTTGATTAAATAGCATACTATGAATGTTCACCAGGCTTAATGCCTGAACTTGTCTTACCGACCATGCCCTAGGAAACGTTCTGGTACATATAGCCTAGAGTTGCGGATTTTATTTTATTTTTAAAAATATTTTGTTCCTTTTGTTTTCACCCACAGTACATATTCTGTTATCCAGCCTGTGTTCATATTCAGATGGATCTCGTCTTCATTCTCATTGATACACTTTCTATGAGGATCATGCATCAGTATTAAATGGGAAAAAATGCAGACAACTTTTTTAAAAAAGAGCAAGAACAGTTCTTGGCATGCAGCTTTTTGTTTCACTGGCAATCCTAAACAGTGAAATATACTCCATTGATGATAAACTTTTTTTTGCTTCTTTGACAACTGAAATAAATAAATTAATAATTCAAGTTAATGATTTTTTTGGCTGCATAGCTAAATTTACACGATTGTCTTGATTTTCACTCAAAGTGGATATTTGTAGACATTATACACATGGAATGATCTGCAAATAAATCGTGGAAGACAAGATTGCTGTTCCACATTCACACGTCTATGTGCTTGTTTTTCAGTTTACAGTAGCTTCTTGAGCTGCACTTCTGCTTGCTTATTTACGTTATTGACTCAAACCACTAGTTATCAGGTCATGTTGTAATATCTTGGTGTTTTTACTTTTTTCACTATATAAAACCAGAGAATGTAGATCATCCTTATTTACCAATAATGGCTTTACAACAGCAAATAGGCAGTAAGGATCTTATATCAAGATAACGCCAAATGAAACTATTCATGGCATAAACTCCTTATCTTGTAGAACTTCAGTCCTTGTATGTTTGTCCTTGTAGCTTATGATGAAGAATGTGATACAAGGTAGTCGAAGGACTGAGTTCTATTTAAAATCGATCTATCGATAGAGTACCTAATGAAACAAGAGTTGTACAAGTCAAAAGTTTCTTTGATCTAATTGGCTATTGAAGGCTCAGTTACTATTTGAAACTTGCATTTCCAGAATGGACGCCGAGTCAAGAAATATAGGGGCATGGGTTCACTGGAAGCTATGACAAGGGGTAGTGATGCACGATACTTGGGTGACGCACTAAAGCTGAAGGTTGCTCAGGGAGTCGTTGGTGCTGTGGCTGACAAAGGCTCAGTATTGAAGTTTATTCCTTACACTATGCAAGCTGTGAAACAAGGATTTCAGGACCTCGGTGCATCCTCTTTGCAGTCTGCTCATGATCTACTACGTTCAGAGGTGCTAAGATTGGAGGTATGTTCTGCTTTTTGCAGCTTAAACTGGTTGCAGGTGGAGCTTGATTTTCTTATTTACGGATACCATAGTTCACATCATTTTCTTTCGTGTGCTTAATTTGGAATTAGTCAATTTCTTTATACTAACTGGACCATCTGATGGAAAGATAGTGGGTTATTATTAATAATCCATGACCTCTACTTGAAGCATCTCAGAGATTCTCTACATTACTTGTGCAGGCATGATTCTGAAATGTATAATTATTATTATTCCGTTGCAGGTCCGAACAGGGGCTGCACAAGTGGAAGGAGGAGTGCACGGATTGGTTTCATATGAAAAGAAATTCTTCTGAGCACTGTCAGAAAATGTTCTCTTGTTCGAGAGGTCCGACTGTTGTAGCATAAACTTTTTTATTTTTAGAAAAAAAAACACGGAAATGGAGGATAAGATCACCCTCTCTGTCTGCTCATCCATCCGGCGTTTATATTTGTACCCTCAACTCAAAACATGATCTTAAGTTATGTATGACATGTCAGCCTCTCATCGTAATGGAAAAGAACAAGAAAACTTATTTTTTTTAAAAAATTGTTGGTATGACCAAGTCTGATGGATTCATTATCAATTCAGTTCAGTTTTCAGTTTGTTAATCGGCCGCCGCCCGGCCGTTATTGACTTCAAGTTCGAGTTCTAATGGCATGGAAACCATGGAGAAGTAATGGATGTTCTAAGAACTCAGTCATATTATTTCAATGAATAGTTGGTAGTAGTCATCAAACAAGCAAGGCCATCACCTGCAAAAAATGAATGCCATACGAGGATTTGACTTTTTTGCTTGCTGGAGTTGCAAAGGGGGCAGAGCACATGATTTCTTTCTTTTTTTCTTTCGTTCGTTCATTCATTATATCTATCAATCTAGCTAGCAATCTTTCTTTCTCGTATTGCGCTTCCTCTGGCCTGCACATTGCTCATTGCTCCGGGTGTGATTCTAAGATTCACGGCCAACTTTTGTCTCGTACTCTCCACTAGGGCTCTTCCCTTCGGCACCACTTGTGGTGGTCAATGGCGTTTTAACTCTTTCAATCAGTGGAGCTCCTTGCTTCAACTTTCAACACACATTTCTCACCTGTTTCTCAACATACCCATCCAGATGTAATGCTGGTATCTGTTTTCCTGTACAGTTAAGTTTCAATTGCTCTCTCACTTTAAAATCAGAAGCCGCTGCATTTTAGTTGGAAGCTCAAAGTTAATAAATTATAACTTAAAGCACTCGCGAATCATAATGGCTTGATCATCGTGCCGCCGGACTTGGATCAGCACCACGAGAAAGAGAAGAAGAAGAAGAAGGTTCTCCTCCAGCTGCTGAGCACAATCTCTTAAGTGCTGACAGAGGATGACATGAGTCTGATACAACTCCTGCAAAAATATTCCTTTACTTTACTCGGAGGCAAAAGCTGTGCTGAAAGCTACGCAAGTGCAAAAACTTCAGAACATACAGAAGAAGAATGTTCTTAATGGGGACAAGTGTTGTGGAGCATGGAAGCCTTCCTTATCCTGCGGGTCCTCCAGGCCATAAATACTTAAGCAATTTGCCATCCGTTCGGTTGAGGAATGTAAAGAGCATTATTAGCTAGACATGATCTAGAAGTTAAATCGAAAGATGGAGGGTGGGGGCATAGGCATATATATATTAGATTTGCTTGCCTTTGCCTCCAGTAATTATAACGTAAACCTCCACACTTGCTGCACTAATTATTCATCAACCAGCTAATTGATGGACATAATGGCAACTCATATCAGGTGACTGCTCGATCCTATGAAGAACTATGGATCTCTTCCTAGCTATCGTAGCAATGAAGTTATCAATGCAGACCAGAATGGATTTACTTACAGGAAAATTAAGAATACAGCAGGAGGCTCGGTGTAGGTGCGTGTGAACGCAAGACTCAGAACACTCGCGACTACTTGCGACTCCGAAGTGCACAACAGCAGAAGCGCAGAAACTTTATGTGTATCTTGGGATATGGAGACAAAAAGAGAAGGCGAAGGAGCACGGCCTGCACACTTCCATGTGCTCGAGCACCCCTCTCCACTGCTTGCCTGCTGCTCCTCTTCATTCCCACTGCCTTCCCCACCCCTATAAATAGCTCGCTCCCCTCACAGTCTCGATGCACCTCCCAAGGTTTCACTACGTTCGTCGGACATAAACTTGGTCGATCAATCATCATGTGTCGTCTCCGTAGCAGAGCTCTGCGCTCTGCACTCCTAGTGTTGATGCTGGGGGCAACCATTAGCTGTGCCTCCCGAGTCCTCCTTGTCCCGGAGGAATTTCCTCATGTGGAGGTGCCCGTGCCTGGGTGGCATTTCACGATCCCTGGTTTTGGGGATGGAGGAGAGTTTGGCGGTGGATCCGGTGGAGGTGGTGGTTCTGGAACTGGTGTAGGCTATGGAGCAGGCGGTGAGCACGGTGGTGGCTCTGGCTCTGGAGTTGGCACCGGTGGTGGTTATGGAGCTGGTGGAGAACATGGCGGCGGCTATGGCGGAGGAGGAGGCAGCGGTGGTGGCGTCGGTTATGGTGCAGGCGGTGAGCATGGTGGTGGATATGGCACCGGAAGTGGAGCTGGGGGCGGTGTAGGATATGGCGCCGGCGGAGAACATGGAGGTGGCTATGGTGGTGGTGGAGGTAGCGGTGCTGGTGTCGGCTACGGGGCAGGTGGTGAACACGATGGTGGTTCTGGGGCAGGAAGCGGTACTGGTGGCGGAGGAGGTAGTGGAGCTGGCGTTGGCTCTGGGGCAGGTGGTGAGCATGGAGCTGGTTATGGGGCAGGAAGTGGTACTGGTGGCGGAGTTGGATATGGGGCTGGTGGTGAACATGGTGGTGGCTTCGGTGGTGGTGGAGGTAGCGGTGCTGGCGCCGCTACTGGTGGAGGAGGTGAGCATGGTGGTGGCTATGGGGCTGGAAGTGGAAGTGGGGGTGGAGTTGGATATGGTGCCGGCGGTGAACATGGTGGTGGATATGGTGGTGGGGGAGGCAAAGGTGCTGGTGCTGCTTATGGCGCCGGTGGTGATCATGGTGTTGGCTATGGTGCCGGAAGTGGAAGCGGTGGTGGTGTTGGCTATGGTGCTGGTGGAGAACATGGCGGTGGAAACGGAGGTAATGGTGGTTCAGGCGGTGGGGAACATGGCGACAATGGTGCAGGAGGAGATCACGGAGGTGGCTACGGTGGAGGTGGTGAAAGCGGTGGTGGTCATGGAGGCTACAACGGTGGTGGAGGCTACAACAATGGTGGAAATTCAGGCTACAATGGAGGAAGTGGAGGATACAATGGAGGAGGCTCCGGTTATAATAATGGTGGAGGTGAAGGTGGTAGAGGTGGAGGCTACAATGGTGGCGGAGAAAATTCAGGATACAATGGAGGAGGCTCCGGTTATAATGGCGGCGGAGGTTCGGGTTACAACGGTGGAGGAGGTTCTGGTTATAATGGTGGTGGTAGAGGAAATTCAGGATATAATGGTGGTGGAGGTTCAGGATACAATGGTGGTGGTTCAGGTTACAATGGCGGTGGTGGAGGTTCAGGATACAATGGAGGTGGTGGAAGTTATAATAATGGCGGCTCTGGTTACAATGGTGGTGGCAATGAAGGCGGTAGAGGAGGTTCAGGCTACAATGGTGGTGGTTCCAATTATAACAATGGTGGAGGTGGAGGATATAACGGTGGTAGTTCAGGTTATAATAACGGTGGAGGTGGAGGGTACAATAGTGGTAATGGAGGTGCAGGGTATAATGGTGGTGGTTCTAGTTATAATAATGGTGGTGGAGGATACAATAGCGGTAATTCAGGCTATAACAATGGTGGAAGTTCAGGAGGTGGAAACTACAATGGTGGGGGTTCAAGATACAATGGTGGGGGATCCACTTATAATGATGGTAGAGGAGGCTCGAGCTACAATGGAGGTGGCGGTTCCGGTTATAATAACGGTGGCAACTACGAAGGTAACTACGGAGGAGGCCACTACCAGCATCCATGAAAAAGAAACTTGGAGAATAAAGAACGGGGATGATCGATCGATATCTATTCAATTACCTAATCCATATCCATCCAGTAGTCCAGTTTCTCTAAGATAATAACTAGCGTGTCGATCAAGTATTTTGGCAAGTAGTTCTTGTGAAATGTCCAGTGCCTTGATGAGTTTTTATTAATAAGTTCCATGCATGCAATCTATATGTGTATTTTAAGATCAATTTAATATTAAGCAGCTGTCGTCAAGAGATTTAGCCTAATCATTAATTACTGCGTATGAGCTCTTCATCTTCTTCTTCTTTTAACTAATGCAATATATCATCGTGTACATCCAAATTGTCTACTGTTTCGGATCGACGGACTGCTGCGTAGGTTGGTGGCTCGGCAGATGTTAACTGTTGCTTGCTGGATCATGAGATCTCAAACGATCAGCATTGCAGCCAGATGGTTCCTGTTTCTGACACTGCAATCTGGTCATGGCCGGCCTCCCGTCTCAACACCGTAGCACGGGCCACCGCTCAACGTCCTCCCCGCGGTCGTAATCAGGCCGTGGCTTCGCTGGCCGAGCAGGGGCGTAGGACCTCGTGCGCCTTACTGAGGGCCACCGTGTCGATTCCCGGAGCTTGTAGAGGAGAGTCTGCATGCGTCGCCGACGAGGAAGGCGTTAGACGTCCGTCCGTCCGTCCAATTGGACAAGTCCAGGGCGTATAATAACCTCCGATTGAGCTTCTCCGAGGCTGACGCCCGGATTCCCCCACATGTTTGAGTTTTCAGGGGAAATTCGAGTTCAGAGCTTCTCTGGCCGCTCCTCCGGCTCCAACCAGTCGGACGGATACTCTCCGCCTCCCGCACCGACGCGTCGTCGTCCTGGTCGGTGAAACGGAGGCCTTCCATCTCAGGGGGTTGTCCGGGACAGCGGAGGAGTTCTCAGTAGTCTGTACCGATGACGGAAGGATCTGGGGGAGAGCAATGAGGGGATCCATCGGTGGCCTCCGGAGGTGGCGGATCTCAGAGATGATTAAGTTTTATATTTCTATAGTTATGAGAACCTACACAACGGGGTGGTGGCGCAGTTGGCTAGCGCGTAGGTCTCATAGCTTCTTGAGTTATCCTGAGGTCGAGAGTTCGAGCCTCTCTCACCCCATTTTTAGTTTTCCCCTACATTAATTTTGCAACCGTGAATTTTTACTCATAACGAAGAAGTGCAGCAAATCCAGACGCACAGATCGCCGCAACCTTCTTTTCTTCTTCTTCTTCCTTTGCAGCAGTAATGGCTCTCCAGCGGCATCAGCACCATCGCTCCCTCCCTCTCGCCGTCGGCGTTCTTTAAGTATCAATTAATGCAGCGGAGCTTGTAATCTGACTTTTTTTCTCAGGGGAAAGAAAGAAAGAAAATAATTTGAGTCAACCATACGTGGAGGTTTTATGTATGCACTGTGCATATCATATATCATTATAGCTATAGCTCCTTTTCTCATTCTGCTTTCGTCTGCTATTTTATATAGAGAGATTTGGAAACGCCTGCAAAAAGGTCCAAGAACAAATAAATAAAAACACCTGCAGGCAAGCAACAAACCTCTCATATAAACGTGTGTTTTGTCTACCTAGTTAGATGACACACAGATGGTTATTTGTAGGATTTGATCCCAACAAATCTGCATCCAACGAATAAGGAGAGAGATGTACAACTGATGAACACCGTCACTGCCCTTTATCCAGCCTCTCATTAATCTTTAAATATAAACCTCTCTTATTTATTAAGTATCCACTTTATAAATAAGCTATCTTTCATCTTAAATTTATTAATTATAAATAACTAAATAATTCAATATTTATTTTATTATTTATAATAGTCCCTTTAGATAATTATAATTTTAAAAATAAAATTTAAGTGAATACTGAACTGATTTTAAGTTGTGCCAAATTAAAAAAGATTTACAATAAATTTTAAAATCTTAAATCTGACCATCCAGTAATTGGATATGAATTCATTAAATAGTAATTTTTATATTTTAAATTCGAAGTGGTTACAAAAATTGGAAGGTGGACTTCATCCAGCTTGCATTGCAGTGACTTCAAAGCATCATTTTTTATTTAAAAGAAATTAATAATAATTAGTAATACTGAAATACACACAGTAGATAGAAGTTAAATCGCAGTATACAAAAAGGTTGATTTATTTATTTTAAAAAACAAATGAAAAAATAGTAGTGTAATCAAATAAATTTAATCTGATGTTGTTTGTTGTGGGTAAACCAACATCTACTTTTTCCTCTCTTTTTTTGTTTTGGTTTAATCATTCAGGATTGGGTAGGAAATTGACCCTTAAACTCAAAAAGTTTACGCAGCACAGAAAGAATTCCTCACTCCTCAACTCACATATATTCTTTTAATAATACAATTAAGAAGGAATGAATAATAATATGCCTTCATATCATCATATGTGCGAGCTTAATATATATCAAATTGCTTTATATATAAATGTACATGGTTTTCTTTAATTGGAAGAAGAAGGAAATGAAACAGAGAGAGTGCGGTGTGATGGCTTTGGCCTTGGCGTTGTGATGTTACGCTCTTCTCTTTGCAGAGAAAGAAAGCGGTGAAGCCTTCACTTTTCCAGACCCACTGCTATAATTGCTACCTCAATCCTCCTTCCCTTTTCCTCTTCCCCCTTCCCCTCTTCCTCTTCCTCCTCCGCCTCCTCCTCCTCTTCTTCTTCTGACCATTCAAAGCGCAGCCTTTTGCAGCTTCTCCGGCTGTCGGCATTTTGCTGTAAACGCTTGCACTTGCATTCTGCTGTCGTCGCCGCCGCCGCCGCCGCTGCTGGTGCTCTCCTTGCATCCCGTTGCCTGCGGCCGCGGGGGAACGAGGATGTTCTCTTCCAAATCCAAGTAAGCACACGCTCTGCCTCTTAGATCTCGGAGGCGGCGACCTCGCTGCTCTCCAATTTACCCTCAAAATGCCTTCTTTTGGTCCCTTTCGTTTCCTGCTTTGCCAAAATTTGTGGCGAGTTATTTGTGCCGTTCTTTACTCTTTTTCTTCCTTCCTGGCACCGACGCTACAAGGATTTCAGTTCGCGTTGCTCATTCATGCTTAATCTGGTAGCAAGGTTCCGATTTTTCTTTTTCTCCGTTCATGTAAGGAAAATGAAGAAAGTTCGTCTTTGTTCCTTTTTCTCTTATAACAAAAAAACAAATCTCGGTTAAGTTTGGATTTCGTCATTCTTTGCTCGTTTATCTTGGTTCTTGTTTGGAACCGTGCATCGTGACTCTAGGCTTTTCTAATTGCTGTCGCTTCCTTTATCCGAGAAAAGGTTCCTGCTTGATCTGTATGGCATTGCTTATTTTTGAGCTGCAATCGTTGAATTTGGTTGTTTACAAGCTCTAAGATGCACGCATTGTGCGCAGATCTGGAATATCTGATGCTTCCATTAACAAAGCACCAGCCACTCCTAGGGCTGGTAAGCTAGGAAGGGCTGGATCCGCCAAGACAGATCCTGCTACGCCTTCCCCTCAGCAGTCAGCTCGCCTTTCGATTGATCGGTCACCGAAATCAGTTGATTCGAAGCCTGCCGTCGAGCATCGCTCGCCCAAGATCACTACTCCTGACGTAAGAGGATCAATCCCTAATAAATGTAACTGTGATTTAGTAACTTAACCCTCCTGGTCATGGGTGTTGATTGCAGAAGCCAACACGAGCAGCAAAGGCGTCAGAGTTGCAGAGTCAGCTTACCGCGGTCCAGGATGAGTTGAAGAAGGCGAAAGAGCAATTGGTATTTGCTGAGAAGGAGAGAAACCAGATTCTTGAAGAGCTCAAGTATGCCAGGAGATCTGCCGACGATGCAAATGATAGGCTTCAGGATGCTCTTGTTGCCCAGAGAATAGCGGAGGAGTCTGCTGAGATTGATAAGTTCCGGGCAGATGAGTTGGAGCAAGCTGGTATTGATGCTGCGCAGAAGAAGGAAGAGGAATGGCAAAAGGAGGTCGAAACTGTTCGAAACCATCATGCTGTGGATGTCGCTGCCCTGCTTGCGACGACTCAGGAGCTCCAGAGAGCAAAGCATGAACTGGCAATGACAACTGAAGCAAAGAACAGTGCCTTGAATCATGCTGATGATGCAATGAAGATTGCCGAGATCAATGCAGATAAGGTGGAATTCTTGTCCAAGGAAGTTAGTCGCCTGAAAGCATTGCTTGATTCAGCAAATGAGTCCAAGAAAAATGAGACTTCAGAGTTACTTGAGAAGGGAACAGATCTGCAAGCCCAATTGAGCTTAGTTCAGGAGGACTTGAAAATGACAAATGAAAGGTTGGCTTCTGCCGAAGCTGAGAAGGAAAACGTTCTCGAGGAATTAAAAGAAGCAAAGAGGTTGACTGAAGAAACAAATGAGAAACTCAAGGAGATTCTTGCTGCTCAAAAGATGGCTGAGGATGCTTTAGAAAGTTACAAGATCCATGCGAGGAAATTGGAGCAAGAAAGCATCCAAAATGCTCAGAAGAGCGAAGAAGAGTGGCAGAAGAAGCTTGCAAGTGTTGAAAACCAGCATGCCTTGAGTGCGGCCACTTTGCTTTCGACTGCAGCAGATCTTGAAAAGGTGAAGGCTGAACTCACAATGGCCATTGATGCAAAGAATACTGCCCTGACCCAGGCCTGCGATGCAACAATGAATGCTGAAATAAATGCAGAGAAACTGGAGCTCCTCTCAGGGGAAATCAGCCATCTGAAGGCCTTGCTTGACTCCAAGATGGAGCTGGAATTTGAGGTCGTTGCATTGAAGAGTGAGCTTGAGAAAGCAAAGACTGTTGCGAACAGATTGCTAGAGATGGAAGCATTGGCTGAGGAACTTAGGGTTGAGGTTACCTGTGCAAAGAAAGCTCAATTGGATGCTAGTCATCTAGTGGATGAATGGATGAAGAAGGCAGAGATGCTAGAAGTTCAACTGGAGGAGACTAACGAGTTGAGAAAAACCTCCCTGGAGACTGTTGCTTTGGTCACTAAACAGCTAGAGGAGAGCAATGCTGTCTTGCAGGAGAAGGAGTGTGAAGTTACTGCTCTTACGGGCAAAGTGGAGTCTCTGAATCTAGAGGTTTCTAGGCACAAAACAGAACTTGGTGAGTCGATTCAGAAACTTGATGTAGCACAACAAGAGGCAGCGGGATTGGAAAAAATGATTGCCGACTTGAAATCTGAGGTTACGGTTTTGGAGGCAGCAAAACTTGATGCTGTGAATAATGAGAAAGATGCTATCTCAAATATTGATAGCCTCACAGAGGAGAGAAGAAAATTGAAAACTGAATTGGATTCAACTCAGTGCGAACTTGAGAAAGTTAAGGAGGCAATGGAAGGCTTAGCTTCAGCATTGCATGAAGTATCGACTGAAGCTCGTGAAACACAAGAAAGGTTGATGACCAAACAATCTGAGGTTGAGGATTCACATGCTCAGATTAAGGAGTTGAAGCTGACTATTAAGAATAGTGAAGAATGTTATGAGATAATGCTGGAAAAATCAAAACGTGAGATAGTTTGTCTTCAAGAGACTATTGAAAGATTCGAGAAGAGATTTGAAGAATCAAGATCTGAATGGGACTTGAAAACAGTTGAGTTTGCAAGTTCTGTTGAAAAGTCAGAGGAGGAAATTGCCACAATGAAATCCGATATGGAGAAAGTAACTGGCTCGCTGAAAGAGGCAGAACTCAGGGTAAGGGCTGCAAAAGAAGATGAAGTCCAGCTGATCGATAAGCTAAAGCACATTGAGTCAGAGGCAAGTATTGCAGGCAAAGTAGCTGAAGAAGCCAAGGCTGAGAGTCTGCGATTGAAGGACTTGCTACTGGACAAAGAGAATGAACTGCAAAATATAATCCAAGAGAACCATGATCTCAAGATCCGAGAAACTGCAGCATTAGAGAAGGTCCAAGAACTCTCTTTATTGCTAGCTGAGGCCACGGCCAAGAAGCCAGAGGAAAATGGTGTAGTATCAAGGGATTTGGAGCAGGCCGGCCTCACAATCTCAGTTGATTCCCTTGACGAAAACACACAAGACGAGAAACCAAATTCAGAAGTACTAACAGAAAAGGTCGAGGAGCATAGCTGTGATAACGGAATACTGCAAGAAGAAAAGAGGAACGACAATGCTCAAGAAGAAGAACGAACAGAAGTTGGAGGTAAGATACATGAAAATGGCAACACCGTTGACAAGGATTTGTCAACAGAAAGAGAGCAGGAGCATGAGACCGAGTCAACATACGATGAGTTGGACACAAAGATGGATGGTGTTGGCCTTGATACGACAAATGGATTGGCATCAGATAATGCCGAAAACGGCACAACATCACCCAACAAGCAGCAGCAACAGCAGCAGCAAAAGAAAAAAAAGGCTTTCATGCAGAAATTCGGGAGCTTACTGAAAAAGAAGAGCAACCACAAGTAGAGGTGAAAACCTACGAGAGTTATTTGTAATACGATTCATGTGATGCATTTGTGAAGGTTTGAGATGGTCAAAATAGTTTATTTACAGTGCTTGTATCTGAAATTGTTTGTTTCTATGTCTAGTGACCCCAAGTTTGAGCCCCTTTCGATGTACTTACTTTTTTCTGATTTGCTTCCCATGAAAGATTCAGAAGCTTCTTCTCATAGCACATAGAGTTAGGTCGACGGCCAATATTGGCTACTAGAAATGCGAGAGTTGTGTAACATATGAATGCGAGGCTGAGAAATTGGAATGTCCCTCATCCTTTGTGCAGTGGCAAAAGAAAGAGCTTGATACATGCCATCAGAGTTGTTCTTTCACTTTCATGGCCAAAGGTTATGTTCTGGCTTTGATTGTTTCCTAAGCTTTGCTGTTCAAATATGAACATGGCATTGCCTTTTTCCTACAAGATGCAATGAGCTTTTGCTTTCTCTCTCTCTCTATTTGGGTTCATGAGTTCTTTAATTGCTTTCGCTGTGCCATCATGTGATGACTTCTGACATCTTTAGTCAATCATGCAGCTTCCTCTTTTTTCCCTTCGGCATTGCATGCTTTGGCGTGGCATTTCTACGAGCATATTTCTGTACTTGGAAAACTCTCTTGGAATCTTCCTGCTACCCAACGTGCTTTTGGACTTTGGAGGTGAAGATGGACTTGAAGACCAGTCAAATTATATATTATTTGCTGTAAGATGATATATGTACACACTTGTTGGTCAATATTCCTTTTTGTTCTAGGGTGAAACATTTTATTCTAATGTTCCAGTAGAAGTTCTCTCTGTTAATCCTTCAGAGTCAAAACCTGTTATCCTTTATTTTTGTATCAAATAAAATGGATTACTTAGCACAGAATCGGAAACTACCAGTGTGGTCTCTAGAAGTGGTGGTGACCTACTAGTGTGACCTACTTGTGGGACTAAAATTATGGAGAAAAGTCCTTGTCTTGCCAAAAGTTGTTCCCTTTCAGAGAGGGGGAGAGAGAGAGAAAGCCATTGCTTAACATGGCATGCTTAATACATTTCCAGATTTATCAGTAGAGACTAGAGATGTGGAAGAAATTTATAATGCTGGATTGAGTATTGAGTTAATTTTTCAAATAAATACTTGGTATTTTTGGATCATGAAAAAACAGAGGAGCTCTATAATTTGATCAAGATGTTGAGGGGGGTATATTTTTAGGTTTTCCAGTAGGAGTTTACTCGTCACTTTCAATCCTTTTTGTCCTCTTTCAATACCACCAAGAAAATTATTCGTACATGATTAGCATGCAAGCACCTAACAAGATGCATTGACAGGTAATAGTGGAGAGTAAACAAAACATTAACTAATCAAGGCTGCATCGCATTTAATTGATCAAATCATTATACTACTGATTGCAACCATCGCCAGTACAATTCCATCATTCTTAATTCATATAACGCATACAAAGTAAGAAGAAGGGATGGCCGGAGAAGAAAGGAAACGAACAGAGGCTCAAATCACAGCTAAGTTGGAGGGGGAGAAAGAAGGTCAAAGGGCCATGTCGTGGGCATGTGAGTGACCTTTTTGCTACGAGCCCTAGTTGATGATGGAGGTTCTTCTGCAACTTTAATAATCATGTTGCTTTCTGCATATGTTATTGTGTGCTGTGTCTGGACTTTAAAAATTTAAAGGAGAACATGCGGGGTGAGGGGGTGGGGAGGTTCCTTGCAGATGCAGATGCAGATGCACGTAAGAACACTGCTGCCCGCTGACCTTTTGCACATCCTCATCAAATTAAAGAGTGCTCCTTAAGATGATTTAGAGTAAGTAAAATAAAAATAAAAAAAATTGATTTCAGTACAAGGAGCAAGAGAGAATAAGAAAAAGAAAACCCTAAAATTAGTGTTTACATTGATGTTGACTCCAGTGTGCTGGGGGAGGAGCGGAAGGTGGGAGGCAATTGTTGGGATGTTCATGTGCTACCAGAATGCAATGATTGAGAGGTTGAAAGGCGTACTCTTTATCATTGATCGATCGATCGATTGCTTTCCACTCTTTCAGATCACCTAAAAACTATCAAATTTTATCTTTTGATTTTTTGTCTACATGGGAGAGCAGAAGTAGCAGGAGAGAGGGGGAGAGAGTAGATTTTGATCCAAAAAAATCCACCCCAAACTCTCTTAATTGATTTAATTTGGTCCATCGACCGGAGGACAAAGTCTGCAAAGGGGGGCTCGGCCTGAAGGTCCACGCCACCCAATGGCCCCAAGCCCACATTAATAATTTAATAATGATTTGACCTAAATTTTTCTCCTCCGTCGATCCAAGAAGAAAAATACATGGTTAAAAAAAAAATTAAAAAGTCCAAAAACCTCCTACACTTGGAAACTCTTATAATATATATATAACATTGATTTAAAATTATTTATGAGAATAAAATAAAACTTAAACCGACTAAACTAATAAAAAATAAATCGTATTTTACTTGGTTAAGGACATAAACCATGCACTTAAATATCTTTAATTCTATATGTCTTATGCATGCATGATGTACTCGCTCGCCAGAACATGGCATCCCTTTGCACGTAACGTAAAGCACGCATGGCACGTAGCGACTGCTGACTGTATTTATAAACATACGTGCCTAAAAACAACGTCCTTCGTTGCTCATTGTGTGATGCTGACTTGTTCCTTTTGCAGGAAGCCATTGACTTTAATTCTGCTGCATTTGTACAGCCAACTAAATTAAACGAGTTAGTCTGGAGAAAATAATTAACATGTTTTATTAGTTTCCTGACTAATCTTCAAACTACCTTTTGTTATTTATATTATTATTTTTTTAAAAAAAATAATCAACCAAAGGAGGCAAACAGATATACGTAATGATGCTGCTTCATCTGCCTTTCCTCCTAACAATTAACTATAAAGAGATGCATAGCAAATGTGATGCTTAATTATATAATTCAAATTTTTTTCACAAAGCCCATCGACAGATTAATCCGGGAAAAAATGTGTGTATAAATTGCTCAAATTTTTTAAAGTAAGGTAGAAATCATGTATAGATGGAGCATTAATTTATTAAATCATGCAATCAAGTAATAAATTAATACAAATATACATATATATATATATATATAGCTAGCTAGCTAGGATCAAATTGAAAGGAAGAAGGTGGAATTATTTGAGTTCAGTTTAATTAATTCCTTCTGTTTATATATATATATATATATACATCTGACCGATATTGGAGAAATCAAATCAACAAATAAAACCATCAGCTCGCTGACATGATCGAAGGCGGCTGTTTGCGTGAATCAAACGCTGCTGCTGCTCATGATTGCAGCCCTCCTTGATCACCATATGATTCACTCCCCGTAGTCCATGAGATTTGGCTGCATATATACATATATGTACAGCTGATGAATTCGAATCTATGTGTACATGTATGATAAAAAAACAAGAATAATAATTGAAGATAAAACTTACTCCATAATATCTTTCCAGCAGATCATGTTGTCGACGTACAATTCTCCGACGGTCAGGTCGTCGTCGTGCAAATTACCTTGCTGGAATGGGGACGTCGAAGCAGGTGACGACGATGAGTTGATGCAGTAATCCGCGGCGGTTAGGTTAACCACCCCCGAAGAATTGTTGGAAGTAGTGGTGTTAGGGTAAGCGCTTGACTCGTGATCCGGGGAAACCTGCTGCCGAGACTTTTCCTGCTCGCCGGCAGTCTGTGGATCAACCGGAGGAAGAAGACGATCGTCGGGGGAGCGGTCGGAGATGAGCTGGGTTATTAATCCACCATCCGCAGGAATCTGATGATAGCTGGTGGTAGATACTGATCCTGTGGGATCACCGCCGTTGTGGATCATCTCGCTGCTATTTGTGGCGGCGCCGGACATGGCCTGGATGAGGGTTTGGAGAACCTGGAGCTTGACGAAATGCACGGCGTCGGCCTGGAGCCGGAGAGCGTTGTTCAGAGGCATGCCTCCCAGGTCCCCGGTGGCGGCGGCCGCGGCGGCAGCGATGATGTTGGGAAGGCTGGTGATGAGGTCGAGGTCGGTTCGCCGGCGGTGTGTCACGGGGTCGATCCCCATGAGGAGGAGCTTCTTCTTTAGGTGCGTGTTCCAGTAGTTCTTGATTTCGTTGTCTGTCCTCCCCGGTAAGCCCTTGGAAATCGTAGACCACCTGCGAAGATTACCACGTATATATATATATATCAACGATGCAGAAAAAAATTCAGAAGAAGAAGAATACGATACTGATGATGAGATTAATCTCTAATTAATCAATTACTTGTTTCCGAGGATGGAGTGGAGTTGGATGATGATCTGCTCCTCCTCGTCGGAGAACTTGCCGCGCTTGATATCTGGACGAAGGTAGTTGGTCCAGCGGAGGCGGCAGCTCTTCCCGCAGCGGTTGAGCCCGGCCTTCTTGGGGAGGTTTCGCCAGCTACCGTGGCCGTGGCGCCGGATGAAGTCCACCAGCTTCTCGTCCTCCTCCGGCGTCCAGGGCCCCTTCTTCAACCCCACCTCGTCGCAGCAAGGAGCCCTCCCCATCTCTTAATCGATCACGGCAGGAGGCCCGTTAACTGATACGATCGAGAGATCGAGGTGTTTGGTTCAGCAGGTGAAGTGGTTTGCTCGCTGCATGATGGCTTCCGGGGGTTTTATAGCCGAGGAAAGAGTCCAAAGCTTCAGGACATGGTAATGTCCCCCCTTCCCTCCCTAGCTAATCCAACACACAGTAGTTTGAGTGCATAATTGAAACTTCTAAATGTAGGCTTTCAACTACCGGCAAGCGTTAAGAATGTTCCTCACAGTTAACACTTATACATAGCTAGCTTAGCTAGTTCATTCATCTGCATGAAAATTGTAAAATATTTAATAGTTATACATAGGAGAAAACTAAATTGCGCGTTAAGAACGACAACATTATGCTTGCGGAGAAAGGCAGACGGGACGGGAAGGGAATTCATAATTAATTAATTTGGAACAACTCTGAAAGGGGGCGGGAGGAAGAGGGAATGGGTTTCAGGGGAGTGCACGTAAGCAGGAAAACTGCAGGTAGCAGATTAGGTTTGGGTTATATCAAGCTAATAAGCTAACAGGGTCGATGATGATGACGACGACGACGATGATGATGCTTCAACAATATCTTTTTTCCCAGCAACAAGCAATTCGATGTACGGTCGATTCAGGCATTTCCATTGTAGAAATGAACGACAATTAAGCAGCAGACTCACACTTGCTTTTGACTGATAGCTAGCTCAGCTCCGTGTTCCTCCTCCTTGCTTGTTACCTCTCTTCAGGGAGATACCAAAGTAGGGTTAGCGCAGGTTTAATTATTGGGGAAAAAACATGGAAGACGATCTCTCCGGCCCCTCTTGACTCTTGAGGATAAATGTAGAATCAAATAATTTAATGCTGGTCACCGTCAGTGGCAATGATGAGTGTCTTTAAGTTGCTTCAGTCTCAAGTTAATAATTAGTTTCAACACTGAATGATTCTGATAAGCATGTATATAGCTAGGCTAGCTGTACATGTATTTTAGTACTCAGTCATTGTTTAGTATTCATTCAACTTGAAGTTGATAATTTGGTGGCCTTTTCACCAACCTGATCGGTGGTAACGTGTTCTACCAAACTATTTAACTCGGTAAAATGGTAAAACGGACGGCAACAATTTTAATATATAGTAATCGATCCATCGTCAGTCATCACCAATAAATCAGCTACCTTTCCGAGTCTTGTTGGAATTCTTCCTCATATGTTTTACAAGCGGTGCAGTAGAATTAAGGATTCATTGAATTCTTCTCTCATCCGTATCATTAATCAAACCAAGCGATTAGGTAGTTAAGCAGCAGTACCGATATATCTTTTTCCCTTTTTTAAGTTCACAGCTTCATGTATACTGATTACTGATTACCATTTATTGTCTGATATTATTGAGTTACCCAGTGGATGTCTAAGATTGCGAGGTCTTAATCGACCAAAATGTGTTACGATTAAAGAAACAAACGAATAGTGCAACGATTGCTCCCTCTCCCGGAGTGAACAAGTCCGGTTTAAATGCTGCCTCGACGATTTTTTAGTTTTAAAGTCTCTTTTGTACGTAAAATTCGCCGGCAGCAGCCACAATGAGGCCGGAACACTGTGCATATATATATATAGAGAGAGAGGTAGGGTTTCTTAGTTTATTTGATTAGGATGGAGAATAAAAGTGAGATGAGTTCCTCTCCGGCAAGCAAAAGCAATAAAACTTTCCACCAACTCCGTCATCTCATCTCCAGTTTTAGACTGTTCATGGCGTCGACAGGGAGGAGGGAAGGGGATCGATCAAGAAAAGGAAATTTTTGTGACGAATTAAACTAGCACATTTATATTTATACATAGAGAGAAAGAGAGAGAGATCACATCTTAAAAATCTCAACCTTAGCTTAACCACATAGATAGATTGAGGGCAGCATGCATTCATCTGATTCATCTAACCTGATCATATCTAATTATGTGCATATAAATCAAATGCTCGTCTCTTTACATCACATAAATATGGAGCAAGGGAAAACGTGGAAGCTAAGTGCATCTCCGATGGAAGTTCTTGTCGCATGACGCATTTATCAATTATTAGTTAATTATTTTGTTCTTTCAAGCACGTGTGCTTGATGTCGGGTTGGAAGATTCCAGTCGATGGGATGCATCCGAGTGGGGCTTCTTCCTGATTAAAAATTTAGTTATTGATCAGATTAGTTAATCAGAGAGGAATATGATGACTTAGTTAGTTAGTTAATTATATCATAAGCAAGATAATGTTTAAGAAAGGACTGATTAAAATTTGAAAATATCCAGTGGATTTAGAGTTGCTAAACACGGATAGTAATTGAAGTGTGATATTGACCCATCGGTGGTAAGGATTTTTATTATATTGATCCATGGATTTGAGAACTCAACTCAACCCAACACCCACAGTGGGTTCTTCATATTGTGTGGCCCAATGGACGTCAACGGCATCCTTTCATTCAAAGCAATCAGACAGTGGCAAAGACAGTGCTTCAGGTTTTATTTCATTAGTTCTGGCATCACCCAAGCCAAATGTCAAGAAGTTGACGATAATTAGTGAACTGCAAACAAATCTTCCTCCATCTCTATCATATAACAGATCATAGGATTTATAGGTTTATATACACAAAATATGAAGCATGCGAGCATCGTATCTGCAATTACTGAATCGACGACGATATAACTAGCCGGCAGCATCATTTCAATAAACCTCTACGGCGTCTGGGAGTTCTGGCTCTGGGTGGCTGCGGCGGCGGCTGCGGCCGCCGCCCGAGCAATGGTCTGTTCCGACGCGGCAGCCAGGCCCTGCAGCATCCGGACGATCTCGGTCGTGTCCTCCAAGAAGTACTTGGCTTTGCTCGGCTTCTGGCCGACGGTGCAGGCAAACACCTCGGCGACAGGCGACAAGTTCGGCCCGGACGTGGCGCCCATGATGACCTCGAACATATCCTCGTCCGACCGGTCGTCGCCGATGCAGAGAACAAAATCTGGAAGCATGCCCTTCCCACGCATCGTCGACAGAAGCCGCTCGGCCACCAGGCCCTTGGAGACGCCCTGCGCATGCGGGAGCCCAGGTTTTTTTTACTTCATTTGATGATTCTGAACTCAAAAGTAGAAAGCGATGAGAAATTAAGGAACGTTTTTGGGGTCGACCTGTGGTTTCACTTCCACGATGTGTTGCCCGCTCTTCACAGAGACCGGCTCGTTGGTGAGGACGCTCTCGAGATGGTCGAGGAGCTCCTTGGCCTGGCATGATCCAAAATCCCGGTCGGCGTACTGGTAGTGCCAGACGAGCGCGCTCTCCCTGGTCTCGATGGAGGAACCATCGGTTGCTTGAGTGTACTGCTCCATGATGGGCTCGGCGATCTGCTTCCAGTCCAAGTCGGCCACAGAAACGCACGTCTCCCATTCAGCATCGGACTTCTCCCTGAAATTAAAAACAGCTCGGACCGGAACAGGAGGAGGATGATAAACGGTGAATTCGTCGTAGGTACCTGAGGAAGTAGCCGTGCTCCGCCGCAATCACCAGCTTGCGGCATGGAGAAAACCAGTCACTGAGAGTCTTCTTGTCCCGTCCGCTGACGAGGAAGACCACATTCTTGGGATCATTGCACAGGCTTTTCAGCAGACCGATGGCCTCCGGAGTGGGAGTTTTGTTGATGGACGTCTGAGGCATGATCGTGCCGTCGTAATCTAGGAGGATGGCTCGGTTGTTGGTCCTCTTGTAAGCAGAGACGATGTGATCGACCGAGAGCTTTCTGAAGGTGTAGTCGAGCGCGATGACCCGGAAGCCCAGGCCGAAGCCGATCCCCCAGCACCTCCTCGTGACGTGATCACGGCACGTCCTCTGCAGATCCTGCAGGAAGCTGTTGGCCCAATACCCGACGTCGTGGGTGATCACATACTTGTAGTGCTTCTCATGGCGGAGCTGCTTCTCCGACTCCTGAATCACCAAGGCCGTGTCCATCGCTTCGGCCACAGAATCGATGTTCCACGGGTTGACACGGATGGCGCCGCTGAGAGACGGCGAGCATCCTATGAATTCGGAGACAACCAGCATGCTCTTCTTCGGTAGAGACGGATCCAGCTGCAGTATCTCGTCCAATTCCCGGTTGCTCTGCCGGCAGATCACATACTCGTACGGGATCAGATTCATCCCGTCCCTCACTGCAGTGACCAGACAACACTCTGCGATCACATAGTAAGCAATCTTCTCGTAGAACTGGAGTGGGGTGTCGATAAGGATGACCGGCTTGTAGCCCGGCCTTCCAAAGTTCTCATTGATCCTCTTCGCCGTGGCGTACGTCTCCGACTGCACCTCCTGCACGTCCTTTCCTCGGCCTCTGGCGGGGTTAGCAATCTGCACGAGGACCACCTTTCCCCTCCACTCCCGGTGCTGCAGGAGCAACTGCTCCATGGCCAGAAGCTTCAAGCTGATTCCTTTGAAGATGTCCATGTCGTCCACTCCGAGAAGCACAACTCTATCCTTGAACTGAGCTCTGAGCTCCGCTACTCGAGCTTCAGTCTCCGGGAGCCGCAGCACCGACTGCACTTGCCCGGTGTGAATCCCTACCGGAAGAATTTTGATGCTGACGGTGCGTCCGTAGTACTCCAGCCCAATGTAACCCCTCTTTGATTCGTACGCGATGCCAAGCATTCGACTGCAGCAGGAGAGGAAGTGCCTGGCGTAGTCGAAAGTGTGGAAGCCGATGAGATCAGCGTTCAGAAGCGCTCTGAGGAGTTCATCTCTCACGGGAAGTGTTCTGTAAATCTCCGACGATGGAAATGGACTGTGGAGAAAGAAGCCGAGCTTGACGCGGTTGAACCTCTTCCTCAGGAAGGTAGGCAGCACCATGAGATGGTAATCGTGCACCCATACAAAATCGTCATCTGGACTTATGACCTCCATGATCTTGTCGGCGAAGATCTTGTTCACGGAGACATAAGCTTGCCACAGGCTCCGGTCGAACCGTCCACCGAGGTCCGGCGACAAGGGAAGCATGTAGTGGAACAAGGGCCAGAGGTGCTGCTTGCAGAATCCATGATAGAACTTGGAGAACAGCTCGGGCGGGAGGAATGTAGGGACGCACTTGAAGGTCTCGAGCAGGGTTTGAGAGACGTCGTCCTGTTCGGCCGGCTCAATCTCCTCTCTCAGGCAACCGATGTACACAACCTCCACATCCTCTCCGAGGCCATCTTTGAGCTGCAGGAGAAGGGAGTCCTCGTCCCAGCTGAAGTTCCAGCCCTTGCCGTCGGGTCTCCGGTTGGCGCGAATGGGCAGCTGATTGCCGACGATGATCATCCGGTCCTGGGTGATCGAAGAGGGTCCATCCGATGTCATGCTGTTTGAGTTTTCTTCGTCGAGATCGGAGATGATCCCGGCCACGGTCATCACCCTGGAAAGCTTCTTCCCGGTCCGGGCGAACGTCGGGAAGTCGCCGGACGCAAGGTCCAGGAGGTTGGTGTACGACCTCGAAACCATTACTCCCAGAAAGAGGGATTCACAGATGACGAACAAAATTCACACTTTTGGGCTCCGCAAGAAACTCCAAGAGCAAGTAAATGTCGAGTGCCCAGCTGAGAACAGGGATAGGAATCCAAAGCACTAATTAACGACCAGCAGCGCCGACCTCGATGCAAACCTGCAGGAAGACACCAAACCAATTTGTTCCGCCGATATATCGTCAGACTTTAGGCAAGTCATCAACATCAAAGAAACCATCTACTAAATGCACACAGCATCTCGGCAAGAACAGCACAAGAAAAGAAGCTAAAGCTGTAGAAACAGCAAAAGCGAACAAGAGAGGAAGATGGAACCTACTAAAGCAAGCGATCAGATCTGCAAGCGTGTGAAGGAGAAAAAGTTCAAGAGAGATGCGCTCAAGCAAGCCCAATTGCGACAAAAGATTAGGGTTTTCCACCCGAAAACAAAATATTAGGTTTTAAGAAAAGCAGAGAGAGGAGGACCAAGGGAGAAGAATCTGTATAACTCACACAAGCGCTTGGGAAAAGAGGGGAAAGGGAAAGCCAACAATAAAGGGGGGAAAAAAACCTTCTTTGCTCCTCTCCTTCTCCTTCTGCTTCTTCTTCTTCCTCCAGATGCAATGGAAAGATCACCAGAGTGAAAGAGAAAGATAGAGAGCTCTCTTCTCGCAGACAGTGGCACCGCCTTCAGCAGCATGAGAAGAAAAGGAGAGGAAAGGGACTCTTCTTCTTCTCCTTCTGCTCCCTCTCTCTCTCTCTCTTTCTGCTCTCTCTCTCTCTCTCTCTTGAGGGGCTGTAAGAAATGGTGTGTGCGGAGAGGGCGTGGAAAGGCAAGGTAAAAAAGGGCGAAGGAGGGGGGACTGATTCCATTCACTCACCACCTTCCATAGTGGTGCATGTCAGTGGGCAGTGGGAGCGGCGGTAGCAGCAGCAGCAGCAGCAACAGCAGCCAGCGAGCGAACGAAGGAGATGGGGAAGAGGTTTTCCAGCTTGCAGTCACCACCGCATCCACGAGGCTACAAGGAACAGCAACCTTGGAGAACTCATTGATGACTTCGACCTTGTTGCTTGTCCCCTTCTCCTTTCGCACTCCAATTATTACCCTGTAAAAAGCCTCCCATTATTGCGCATATCTCTTTTCAAAACAAAAGGATGGACTAGTATTTCTACAGTCTCATCTACAGCTGCTACGAACTTGAATACTGAATTGATGACTGAGAACCAGGAAGAACTAACACAACAAATCCATGGCGTCGGTGGCAGGCAGCAGCGAAGTGATTTGATATCAATCCGTCGCGCATCGATCGTAGCTCCTTGCGCTGCTAATCATTTATAATTCTGCATCCATTCTCCGTATTAATCATCCTTGATGTCACTGTCCATCGTCCAAAGTATTTGGTCCATAAGACAAAAGTCACTCAGCAAGATCAACATCAAGCAGGGTGGTGTTTCCAAAGCAGGAGACCCACTCCGGATGTGGTGGTCACTGCGAAGGCATAGTAATACTATATGGTCGCAGTCTCCTCCTTGGGAAAAATCCAAAGCCCATGAACGTTCATCGGATCAGCATGAATGGTTGTAAATACAAGAACTGCTCCTCCCCGCACCACGATCATTAATAGCGTGAGGATGACACAATGGGAACGAAGAGCAGATGCCAGCAGGTCGTCTGTCTCAGTCGAGATGCCGTCAATTATTTTTTGTCTCACTTTGTTTAATCCGCAGGGCAGCATCGTATGATTGATTAGACGGCATGCTGTCTCAATTAGACCAGAGATATTTAGCTAATCCCGGATGTTTTTAATCTGTTTGAAGAATAAAGTAATGGAGCCAACCAACCTGGAGAGCGTTAAAAAAAGAAGAAAAAAAAAAGGTGATGATTCCTCCTCTTTGTTTTAGTTTAATTAAATGTCGAACATGGTTTAGCATTAATTAACGACGATAAAGGCAAAAGTTTTTTTTTTATAAAAAAATTTACCCTGCTCGAATTGAAGAGGATAATTCAATGATGCATCTACATGCACGGCTATTATTTTATTATCCTGTCACCGTCAATTCATTCGCCCTCCCATTTTGCTTTCCCGCAACCTAATTAATACATATTATTAAATACATGGATTGTTCTTTAAAATTAGACGCCCGAAGCCTTCGGCAACAGTGGAAGATTGGAATGAGGTGGGATCGAGTCCAAATCGAGTTGCATTGGGCTTAGCTTAAGCAAAACCCAAAGGGATTGGGTTGGATCAATTCGGGATTGCGCTTAACCTGAGCCCAATTGGACTCAGCTGATCGGATCTGGATGAACCCAATCTACTCCCACTAAAGAAGCAAATCGAATCCGGGTCTGAAGTAAATTCGAACCGTATCCAACAGATGAATTCGCATCGATGGATGACCACGCACCAACCCCCTCCACTTGACCTTGATGATAAGCATGCGGGCAACCAACCACTGAATTAAACTATACGCGGATTAATTGACATCGATAGATTGATCAACTAGAGGTTCGCGTCGACGGCCGGCTTGGGCTTCCGGCTCCGGCGAGAGGACCTCCGGCGGTCCCTGGGGTACTTGGTCTCGCCGGACTCGGAGAAGCGGCTCTGCTCGGAGGGGACGATGTCGCAGTCCGAGAAGGGGACGGGATAGCGGAGGGCGTCGTAGCAGAAGGAGTAGGTCATGTAGCGCTCGCGGAAGCGGCGCATGGCGGTGCGCTTCCTCGGGGAGATGGAGGCGAAGTCGGCGGCGAGGAGGTCGTCGATGGCCTCCGCGCAGCGGACGGCCGAGTCGACCTCCTCCACGGGGTCGACGCGGCAGCCGCGGACGACGAGGTCGGTGAAGTCGGAGACGAAGGGCTCGTACTTGAAGTCGATCTTGTACTTGCCGTTGCCGGTGGCCCAGGAGCTGCCGTCCCAGATGGTGGCGTAGACCGACATCGGCTTCGACGGGTAGTCGCCTCCCATCTCGGCGCTCCGCACCACCTCCCTTATCGGCGTCTCGTCGATGTAGAATCTGCAACATCCACGAGCCCGTCAGAGGAGAAGAAGAGGAGGAATTGAGAATTATTAAGAAAAAGAAGAAGGTGCAATCAGTCCGTGAATCGATACACGATGCGGTCGGACGTCCAGAGAATGGAGTAGCGGTGAGGCTCGGCGGTGGGGTCGAAGGGGAGAAGGTAGCGCTCCTCGCGGCCGCGCGCGGTGCTGCCGTTGCCGTAGACGTTTGTTTGGATCTTCCACTCTCTGCCTCTGATGTTGCCCAGGAACTCGAAGTCCAGTTCGTCGTGCGTCTTCTCAAACACATCTCCGTTCGATGTCTGCGTCAAATATTTAATCAGGATCCGTTATTTCTGCACTCATATACGATCACCGAGTTAAACTATCATGATTAAACATGAAATTAATGGATCGATTAGGATATATGAAGGTGAGAAGAAGGACTAACGTAGAAAGCGACGACGACGCCGGCGGTGTAATCGGAGGGCAACTTGATGGAGGCGCTGAAGAATCCGTGGTCGTAGAAGTAGTTCGATATAAATCCCGACCCTAATCTTCTCAGACCAATCAATTAAGCAGCTCTAGTTGATTCCTCTCTCTCTCGATGTATGTATATCATCGTTAGATTAATTAATTAGTTACCGGAATAGCGATTGAGGTTGAGACGGGCGCCGCGGCCGTCGGGGGAGCGGACGAAGTTGTCGTGGCCGAAGAGGTGGGTGAACTCGTCGTCGAAGTACACCGTGGAATCGTCAAAGGCCGACCCCGACGCCGGCGCCGGCCTCCCAGATGCGAGCAACAGGACGACGACGACCGCCGTCGCCGCCGTCACCCTACTCGGACTCATAGTAATCGCCGGCGCCGCCGCTTCTCTTCTCTGCTTCGAGTAGATGCTCCTCTTCCTTCCTTTCTTCCTCTCCCCTTCTCCTCCTTCTTATTCTTCCTTAATTAATCAGCGCCGTCGTTGTCTGCTACTCTGCTTTCAGTTATCCCTATCGGTGTTCTTATGATGGAAGAGGAAGGGCCACCAACGCCAAATTCGATATGCTTAATTAATCGGTAGATTCGTTAGCTTTCCCCCCTGTATTATTTATTTTCGTGTTCTTATCGTGGTATGCTATTTAAGTTCAATACATACAGCTCAAGTCACATGCGTATGTTGCTTGTAGTCGAAATTGGTCCGTATTGACTTTGCAAATTAAACTATTTTTATGATCTAATAATTAAGCATATACATGTGTGTGTGTGTATGGAGAAAGAGAAAAATAAATTGCTGGTATTGATGAGTTGAATGATTAATTAATCAGAAGGCCCACATGGTGGATGTTTGCTTCGGCAAATTGATTAACCCTTATCCTTCTGCAACCACTGACATATATATATACATCAAGCCAACGGAAGAATTTATATAAATCATTCAAAATACGCGGTCTTCTACTTTTGTCTGGCTTTATAATCAGACGGCATATGAATTATTATATATTTTTTTTAATTTCAGTAAAAATATCAAGGGGATTTTTGAAAAAGGAAATTACCTTTACTATTCATCTATTATCCTGTTATTTTTCAATATCCTGCAGGGCAATACATTCGAAGCTGTCACACCTCTTCCAATCACAGAGCAGGTAGACACCGGCGTGGCATAAAAAAGGGTAGGTGAACCAACACCAACTAAACGAGGAGACCAACATAATATAAAATAAAGAAGGAATGAAGCAGCTGGTTGAGTCGGACGTGAACCCGAACCCGAACCCAAATTATTTATTCTGTATTCATTTAAAAAGTGACGGTCTCGTCACTTGCCGCATTGATCATTCGCGTCGCTTCCTGCAGGCACCCTCGCACTGTCGCTTTGGGAACCGAAGCGCTTCAGACTACGTACGAATCACCGGCGGAGGTCCGGACTCGACGCCTCCCCTGGCCTGACCCCATTAAATTAGAAGCGGATAAAATAAAACCGTGCGGGCGGAGGAGAAGCGCCCGGGATGAAAGCGAATCCGGCGGCAGGGCCCCCCCCGTCATGACGCCGTCACTCACGTCCGTCCGTCTCTCCGCCAACTCTACCGCCCTCCCCTTAATTGAGCCGTGACGCGACATCCCCCCCCCCTTAACCTCACGTGTCCATTTCTCCGCCGTCCGATCTAACCCCTACGGCCCAACCGCCCGCCGCGTGGCTGCCCTGGCCGCTTTCGCCAGCTTTTCCTGCTTTCCATAGCCAGTCATTTCGCGGGTATACTAACCGCTCTATCCATACTCGCTCTCCGCACCCGACGCATTGAAGACGTCGCCGTTAATGTGTTTTACTAGAATATCCCTATGCGTCGATGGTTATGACAACCTCCTCATGCGATAATGGCTTCAACACGGAGGCTAAATGGGTAATTTTGTGGAGAATGACGTCTCCGGGAAACGCGGCTCCGTCATCTTTGGCGTTTGCTCGAAGCAGCGGCAACTACCGCTTTCCCCATCGTTGTATGCGGTAACGTTGATGTTTATTTTATTGGTTAACTATAAATACCTTCTCTTTTCTTTTGTTGCGGTTTTCCAGGAACTCGCCCCCCGTTTCGTCACTGTTACGGTTCCGTTTTCTTTCCTCCTCGGCTCCTCCGCTCGCTCGCCGGAACCTCCTACCCTCCTCCTCCTCCTCTCGCCCGGAAAACCTTCCGCATCCGCATCAGAAAATGCCCGTCGGCGTCTCCGCCCTCCGGGGTGTATTCTGCTGAGGAGAAGGGCGCGAGTCCTCCGCGTCGCTTCGGGCGGCGCCGCGGGGTGGGGCGAAAAATTTGGATCTTGCCTCGATTTGAGCTCGCGAGGATAATGTGGGTTCCCTGATCCCCCTGGCGCGCGTGCTTCTCTGGCGGAGGGTGCTCGGAATTTTTTTATCCGGTGGGTTACAGTGGCGGACGGGGGAGGGGGTCGCTACGGATCCGCGATCGGGATGAGATGGTAAGTGGCCAAAATCGTGCAAACTAACGGGCACCGCAACTGCCAATTCGAGGCGAATTCCGATATTTCTTTACTTTAATTTTAATCTTTTTGGTAATGCATTTCGCGGGAATTGTTCTGAGCATCTGATTTTGGCCTTATATTCTGGGAAAGTTTTTGATTCACCACGTTTCTCTTACCTAAGCGCCGTTACTTAGTATGAACTGAATTTATTTTGCTCAATTGGCCTTTATTTTTGGTTTCCTTGTTTTGTTCATTTCCTAATCTTATTCTGTATCCATTGATAGCAAAATTTGTTTTATCTTTTTTTTGACTACCACAATCTTACAGTGAACACTGTAAAAGGTGGTTTTCTTAGTGGTGCGGACTTCAATGATACAATTTTGAGCACACGATTAGGGCACTGTCCTCACTCTTGCTAACCTCGTTTGAAGCTTGTGGTCTGGATACTTGTTAAATCAGAGATTAGACACCGACAATGAGGTCTGTTATATTATGAATCCAAGATTTGTTATTTTATGAGTGCATTCTGACACCATCAATATTTTTGCAAGTCTCATGAAACAATTTTCAGTTCCTTAAAGTTGTTTCATTTCATCCTGTGGTATGATATATCTTTGGTGCAATTACCATTTAGAAAACCTAAGTTTTCTTTTCCATCTGATGATATGGATATACTTCTAGTGCAATTATCAGAATATATTCTTAACAGATAGATAGAGATGACAGCAACTTAGCGAAAGTTATAGTGCGCACCCAATGTCCATCGAACTCTAATTTTCATTACTTTTATAATCTAAATCCACCCTTCTTCCGGTATATCTGTTTCTTTGTGTTGATCATACTTTTCTCTAAGATACCTTTTTGCAGGTGGAAGGAAGATCTTGCAGGTCTAAAGAGGACAAAAATGGGCTAGAAATCTTGAAGCGGAAAAGGCTTCGACAGAAACAGCCTGGATTTACACCTGTGACTATTTATGCAACAAATATGATGTCTAGAAGTGGAGGGGATGCTTTAAGACCATCAGCGTCATGTGGTGCTAGAATCCACGAAAATGGTGCAGCATTTTCTTATGGCAGCGGTTCTATAATGAATGCCTTTTCCAAGCACCAAGTTAAAAAATTTGATGTGTCCAACTTTGATTGGATTGAAGATATTCCAGAATGTCCTGTATTTTGCCCTTCAAAGGAGGAGTTTGAGGACCCTTTAGATTATCTTCAACAGATAGCTTCTGCTGCTTCAAGATTCGGTATGGTGATTGTTATTTAGCTTTTTTTGTACATGGACACTGGTGACATCGCTGCTTTGCTTATTAAATTTTTTCTTTGATAACCTTCTTTAGCTCAAGTCTGATGGAGTCCTGTTCTTGAAAGCTTATAGAAACTGTTGCATCTTTTATCATATTTTCCTTTTAGTGTGCCCCAGGACTGAAGCTATTTTCCCCCCTATTTCTGCAATCCAATAAATGCTTTGTGACCTGATATGCTAGAATACCTTTGCACCACGCACTTTCAATGATTTTTCTATATTGTATAAAATATTAAATCAATCAAGGAGTGTTCAGGCAGTTTCCAGCCTTCACAGCACAATGCTGTATGGGAGAAGCTGAGCCCATTGCTTTGGCTTCACTTTGGCATATTAAGTTTTGAGTATACTGTTCGGATAATTCTTTTAGTTGTCCATCTTGATATATACGATGTGTAGAATTTATGTGAAGTTATTTGTATTAAATGGTCAATAATATTTATAAGTGCCTCTTAGTTTAAGAGAAAATAATTATTTAGGTCATATTGTGGTTTCATCTATTATACCTTAGATGCATTAACTGCATCATTAACTGCTTGCTCATTACCCTAGACCATCACAATACAGATGAATTTGCTCATTAACTGCTTGTACCCTAGATGCTTGATTTCTCAATGCATGAGAAATTTACTCTTCTTTGTTTACATGATTCAGGTATATGCAAGATCATTTCTCCTATCAGTGCATCAGTTCCTGCTGGTGTTGTCTTAATGAAGGAACAAGCTGGATTTAAGTTTACTACCAGAGTGCAGCCTCTACGTCTTGCTGAGTGGGCTGCAGATGACAAGGCCACCTTTTTTATGAGTGGAAGGTTAGCTACCTAATAGCAATGTATTCTTGGATTTTTAACTTTCATATATGCTAACAGTTGATGGTTCTAGAAAGTATACATTTCGAGATTTTGAGAAGATGGCAAACAAGGTATTTTCTCAAAGATATTCAAGCACTGGGTGTCTCCCAGCTAAGTTTGTGGAAGAGCAATTCTGGCATGAAATTGCATTTGGCAAGACAGAGTCAGTTGAGTATGCATGTGATATTGACGGAAGTGCCTTCTCATCTTCTCCTAGAGATCAACTTGGACGAAGCAATTGGAACTTGAAGGTGATGCTCTCTCAAGCTGTAATCATGCTGACACATGTAGCAATATGAATAAGACTGTTGTGCTCCTACATTATCCTACCCCACTGTAATTATGCTGCCTGTAGAAATACGAAATGAGAGAAGATAAGTTATGCTTACCTCCCGCTGTAATCATGCTGCCTGAGGCAATATGAAATGAAAGAATATATTGTTTCACTGCACTTTTGCTGATAATATCTGTTGTTTTCTGCTACAAGAAATACCATTCACACAATCCTACTAACATCGTCTTTTACATCCAGAGATTTTCTCGGTTATCGAAGTCTGTACTAAGGCATCTTGTAAATGCAATTCCAGTAAGTACCAGTTTTTCTGGTTGTCTAATATTTTATAAGTTTTCCATTTTTTTAACTGGTGTCTGGTTCATTGAAGGGAGTAACAGATCCCATGCTTTACATTGGGATGCTTTTTAGCATGTTTGCTTGGCATGTTGAAGATCACTACCTGTATAGGTATTGACACCAGCTGGCACTAGTATTTCCTTATAGGCAACATATATGAGAGCTTGTCTGATATCTGTTATAAACCTTTCTTCCAGCATTAATTATCATCATTGTGGAGCTTTCAAAACATGGTATGGAATCCCAGGTCATGCTGCTCAAAACTTCGAAAAGGTGGTCCAAAATCATGTATACAGTGCTGAAATTTTGCAAGGTCAAGGAGAAGATGCAGCTTTTGATATACTTGTTGGGAAGACCACGATGTTTCCTCCAAATGTTCTTTTAGAACATAAAGTTCCTGTTTATAGAGCTGTACAGAAACCTGGAGAATTTATTATCACATTTCCTCGAGCTTATCATTCTGGCTTCAGTCATGGTGAGGCGGTTTTGTAGCCATTTTCCTGCTATCTTAGCTATACTGCCATGTTCCATCATTTTAATTTATTTTTCCTTGAATTATACAATCTCTAGGATTCAATTGTGGTGAAGCAGTAAATTTTGCTGTTGGAGATTGGTTTCCATTGGGTATTGTGGCTAGCCAACGCTATGCACTCCTAAACAGGATGCCATTGCTGCCTCACGAGGAACTCCTCTGTAGGGAAGCATCATATCTTTCAAAGCGTTTGCTTAATTCTGAGTTTGGATGTCGATTAACTGAGGATTCTAAATCTGAAAATTGCATTAAAATTTCTTTTCTATACTTAATACGCTTCCATCACCGTGCTCATTGGTTGCTTATGAAAATGGGAGCCCGTGCATGCATTAACACTCAGACTCTGGTACTATGTAGTATCTGCAAACGTCACTGCTACATATCTCATGTTAGGTGCAATTGCAGAAATGATCCAATCTGCCTCCATCATGGTATGTATTTTATCTGAAAATTTTTGTTTGCTACTTTTCTTACAGTATCTAGCATATTGACGAGTAACCTTTATTGCTTTGTTAAGAGAGAGAGCTTCTAAGCTGCATTTGTGGTCCTCATCGGGTTCTATCTATAAGAGAGGACATTCTTGAAATGGAGGCTCTATCAAGGAAGTTTGAGCAGGATAGTAATGTTTTACTAGAGGAAGTTCAAAAGCAGGTTAAGCATAGTGATGACTTCTATTTATGGTCAAGCTCCTTGAATACCGAAGGAGGTGATTATGTTCCATATTGTGAGATAAACTTTGAGGGAAGCACTAAAGTTGGAGATTGCAGTCAGAAGGATTTAGAAGTTTGCATTTTGAAGGATTGTAACAAGGATGCAACACTTGAATCTATTACTTATCCTGGATCAATTGCATTATTTTCTGTGGGGTCAAATGGGGGTTTATCACATGATCACGTAAGACATTTGGTTGCATATCCTTGTTTCCTGATTTATGTTTGTATATTGGTATGAGGCGATTAGTTTTCCATATGTTCTATTCTGTATGCAGGTCCATGCAAAAACAAGAAAAGAAATGCCTTCGTGCACTGGGTTACCTGGTCCGTGTCAATCTACAATTGGGATCCCAGATAGATGTGAATCTGCTTATCTGGCTGGTTCTTCTGATGCTTCAGTCATGCAGGATGGTGATGAATCGGAGCCTGAAATTTTCAGAATCAAGCGTCGCTCTTCAATAAAAAAAGAAAAAAAATCTGTGGGCGATGTAGTTCCTTCCAACCTCTCTGATCGTGAGGTTTGTACTCAACTGTTGGCAGTACCTTTCTATTCGATATACTGTGGATAAGTTTGAATCCTGCAATATGTTGTGTTTTTTTTCATGTCTCCCCCCACCCCCACCCCCACCCCACCTGACCCCTTAACTCATATGTGTGCACACGACAATTCCTGTGTCTAGATCTGGTTAGTTGATATGTGGCATCACAAAGTATTATACATCATGTTTTTTTAGATGTGAAAGGTATTTTAATTTTCTTCTTTGATCCAAAGCTATTCAATTGTTGGTCACATGCAGTCACTATCATCATATTTGTTTTTCTGAACCGTATCATCATAAAAATTACTGGTTACTTTAGGAGTTCTCTTTGGTTATCATAAAAAATAGTACCTCTAGTATTATTTATATGTCTACCGGTGAAGTCATAGCTATTCATCTATCTGTAGCTGAGAAAACAAAAAGCAGATCGTCTTCTTGCATATTGTCCCATGTTAAGGTTGTTTCTTCGTTAGATATTATTTGGTTGCTTTTGCAACGTATTGCTCCTCGAACATGTAGCTCTTGTGTAATTGTTTGATGCCACATGTTATATAAGACTCAGCCAATTGGCTCTGTGAATCGGATTTAATGATTTAATGAACCTTTGATCGCATGGGGGAAGTGCCTTAGGTCAATGTCCCCCATTAGCGCATTTATCTTGCCATGTGAAGCCATCTGAATGCACATGCATTTCAAATATTCATTCCTATTGTGGTTCTAACTGGATCATGCCACAGGGTACATCCCTATTCTCATCCTCACGAGATTGTGCTTTTAAGGGATGAGAATATTAGATGAACTTTAGCAGCTAAAATCTTTTATTACGTCAGATGCTTTGTTTATGATTAATCCCACATTGCTGTTTATTTTACATTCTAGATATTTTATCCAATTTGTGGTCTTAGGGAGCGCTGAAACGACTGAAGAAGTTCCATCAAGAGAAAAGGCGTCTGTATGTGGTAGATCATCCCCCAGCTAGACCTTCTGAACAGAAAAAAACCCCTGCAACTGTTAGCAGGACCTCATTACCCCTAAAGAACAGCGAGGAATATTCATTCAATGAAGTCGTAAAGAAGCTGAATCAGAACAAAAGGCGCGATGGTCTGCAATGCGACTCGTCGGACCCCGCACATTCCGGGAAACTTGGTGTGAAGCGTTTAAAAGTTAGACGATCCTCTTTTTCCAGTGAGGCAGGTGTAAGAAGGGACTCTAACCGTATATTTCCGGAAAGCAGCAGGCACAGTGCTAGTTAGCTTGCATTACTCCTTAACAAAGTAACTCGCTAATGCTCTAACTTGGAACGTTAACTTGGGCTCTAACAACAGGAAGAAGAATACCCCTCCAACTAAGGTGAGTTAGAAAAGGCCACTTAATTCATTCTTTGCGCCGCCCCTCTAATGAGGCGCTGGTGCGTTCATTTTTATCCACCACTTCTGTTTCCTCTTTACTTTCTTTCTGGCAGCAAAAACAGTTGAACTTTTTTTGCTTCTTCTGTATATTGGTGAATTATTTCTTGTAATCATTCAATTTTTAAAAATGCTCATTATGCTAATCTTCAATTCACTTTTGTTGTTGTCGTCATCATTTAGGAGGCTTTTTCCATGCCGGACATCTCTTGCTCAAAGTTTTCATCTTATTTTACTAATGTTATAATAATATTTCTTCGGAGGAGAGGCTGAGGTCTTACTCCCTTTCAGTTGATAAGAAATTGTCTTATTTGCTACAATCTGGGAGGTATTTTTCCCGAACACGTTTGTCCACTTTGATTGATTCGACTGCCGTCAAGTCAACTCGAACGGGCAATTGATAAAAATATAACCAGGCCAATGGCCAACGAGAGAGGCCATAAGAGTCACTTGCAAAGAATACTCACCTAGTTTGATCATGAAATCGAACCTTCTGACAATTAGTCTCCATATAGAAACATTAATAAACAGCACCTCTTGAAGAAACATAGCAGTAACATAGCTGATCAAGTGATTGAGCTGACCTTGTCCACCTCCCAGAACAGCCTAAATTTTATCAAAAGAATGCAATCAAAATTGAATTGTATTAAACTGTCCCTCAACTCATTCAGATGCTTCCGAGTATTTGAGTGAAAACATACACTTGTTGGAGTGTAGGCAAACGAGAAGCTGAGTGCATTATTCTTCAAATAGGCATCACGTGTATAAAAGCATCAGGCAAAGGCGCTCGCTAGACGAATTGAGCTTGAACAAAATAAAACAAAACTGCAAAAAGCAAAACGTACAATCTTTACGGAGAAAATATATATTATATTAACAAAGAGCAGATGATATCATTGTCTACATAGGCCTACAACAACTTTACTAAATATTAAGTCGACGTTATTCCAACATCTAAGAGGTGGGCTGATGAGGAACAAGAAGAATCAACAAGCTTACTCTCAAAGTTCAAAACATGCAAAAGCTAGACAGCTTGGAATCAACTTTTCCACGACGCGGACCTGCCCTTCTCTCCATATCAGGAATCATGACTCTTGTTCTGCAGGCTACGAGACCAGGATTTTGGCGGCTCACGTCTCGCCATGGGCGGTAACTGCGACATTGGGCCAACAAAAGACTGAGCAACTGTTGATGAAGTCACAATAAAAATTGCTGGCACATTAAAAGTAACCTGTTAGACGGAGTAGGTCTAAACAGGTGCATAACAGATGACGAATGGGATTAAAGCAAGGCAGCACGTCAAAACTTGGCATTTAGAAATTTAGCTGCAGAGTCAGCGCGTGAAAACTGGTTCAACCAATGAACCTAAAGCTTAAATAACTTTGATTAAGACATAACACAGAACAGAATCATTTATATGTTGTGTAGGGGGAAACCTTGTGTTGCAGCCTCATTATAGTAGAAACCAATAATTTGTCTCCAATTATCTGCCTTAGCTTCTTAACAAGGTCAATCCGGCTTATCCTTCTCTTCTGAGCAAAAGATTAAAAAAATCATTTCGGAAGGAAGAGTAGCTCAAAACTAAAACGGGAATAAATCTTGTCACTTGACGTGTTCAGACCTTGAACTCCTCATAATAGTTGTGAATCAAATCCATATCTCCTGGCAGCACTTTAGTTGAAATTGACGCAAATAACATTGAAAAGGGCATCCACGGTGAGGTTGGAACCATTGGAGCTGTTCCACACACTAGAGTCTCGGATTGATTTACAAAATTCGGAGAAGGTTGAAAAGTCCCATCCTTGATAATTCAAAAATAACAAAAGGTACAGTAATTAATTAATAATCCTCACCTAGTCTTCAGTATAAAATATTATTAAGATAGTTACAGAATACACGGCAGTATGATAAAAATCATTCCTTTAATCTCAAGAAAACTGATTTCACGCTGATAAGCAATAAACCTAGAACTACATAACATATCCGTAAATAAAAGATAAACTACGGATGAAGTTGGCTGCATTCTTAACGTTTTAATCAATAATACATTATTCCTAAATATATTATATATTGCACAATATATCCAACTGGTATAGCTTATTCATAAATAACAATTATGCCACAAAAAGAAATTTTAAAATATTATTTAAACATTTTAGTAAAAAAATTATTGAGCCAGCACATTGGTTCAATTATTTTATAGCGTCCAACAAGAATATCAATGTCACTCACTGTATGAATATGTAAGCATTTTAAGAATCACAATCAATCAAATAAACGAATTAATCCCTCTACATCTCATAAATTTCTTGCTTACTCAATATTGGTTCACAGAACCGCATTTCCATGAAATATATTGTGTAATTTGCGAGGCAAACCTGTGATACGTTCTGAGGAGAATGAGAATTTGTGACGGCAGATGCATTGGATATGTTCCCAAGCAAACATTCTGCAGTCATATGAACACAAAAGCTTCTAAATTCACACAGCACGCTAAATGTGTTTCAATAGATATGCATAAGAAAATATACAAACTGCAGTACCTTTAACTTTCGAGTTTACTTTAAAACTCACAATGAATTCAGCATAGATATGGGTATGCATATTTGAATCCCATATGGTATAATGTTTTGGAGTTTGAAGATCATCTACACCAGTGTCAAAGTTCTCATTAGTAGGCTGACATTGCGTAGATCCAGGATGAATGAGTTCTACATTTCCCATTATGATGCGGCATAACATCACATGTATCACACCATTTTCGTCAACATCAGAATAACTAGCACTGTAGATTGTATGTCCAAGTTAGACATAGTTCCTTCAACATGGATTATCAACAAGAAAAATAACATGAAAAAAAGGATTTCAAGCTGGATAAAGAACTTGTCAGATGCTGTCATGAAATAGACATCATGAATATATGATGACAAAATGAAGCCTTACGAGATATCAGAACAATTTGCAGGGGCGAGATGAATGCCATTATCAAATAGATGTTTTTGCACAGGTCTCTTTAGGACCCCATGCATCATCATCTCTTCTGCGGCATCCTTGGAGGAAGAAAGCCATGCATACCGGATATTTGCATTACCGCGCATCTTTTTCATAATCTCAACTTGGTCTTGGAAAAGGCAAAATCGAACTTGACCTAGATTATTTCTAAGTGGGGTTCTGTGCATCCCAACAATGTCTTGGGCTTCAATGTACTTGCCCAAACCTTGGAGAAACATATCTTGCACAACTTTATTGACACCACTAGGCAGTTGTGAAGTTCCAAAAGAAGGAAAATTTGAGGGAAAATCAGTACTTAGCTCATTTTCTCCAACAGTCGCATTAATCTGAGAAGCAAAATGCTGATTACTTGTGGAATTTTCCTTGCTCTTAACCTTCTTAACACTAGACATAATCTCATTAATAGGTCCAGACGTTGAGCTTTCAGCAGCACTAATGGAAATCTCAATCTGTGCGTTGGTTTCAGGTTTTCCATTTGGATCCCTTGTACCAAGTTTTATGTCATGGTGATGGCGTCTATTTGATGAGCAACATTCAGAATGTAATTCTGGAAAGAAGCATTTTTCTTGGTCATCAATCCAAGCGATTGGTTTAGATTTACCTGTTTGCAAAAATATACAAACCATATGCATGAAATCTAACAAAAAATGTTGATTCTGATAACCTGCTTCAGTCATTGCTTTCTTTGACCGAAAGTCTTCCTGGACCACACTCACGACATTCTTAGGAAAATCATTCCATTCACCATTTTCATAAGAAAGCACACGTTGAGGCAACCCACTTCTTGCAAAATTGTGATAATTCTTGAGAATACGATTCTCCAGATGGCAGCCTAAGTAAGATTTACAAGCAGTTTTTGTGCTAACCTTTAAAGAGGATTCACCTGCAAGCTGTGTTACGACTCTGTTGTTAACATCATTGAAATTTGCAGCAGATTCTCTCTTCCTTTTCAGATGCCTTTTTCCTTTATCCAACATCTCTATGTTCATCTGTTCCATTTTGACTTGCAAAAATAAATTCAAACCACTGACTACTTCTGATGTACTTATCTCCACTACCTACTAATTTACAATAGTTTCGGAACTACTCATCATGGTATTGGTGTAGCAAGAAAAACTTGTGTTAAGGAAGTCAGTGACTAGGGTTATCCTGCAAAAAAACAACCCAATATTTAATTCACAAAATTCTCACCAGAATCTTTTAGAGGAGAAAATATGCAGCAGTTTTCAAACTTCCAGAGTGTTCGGCAGTAGCACAAAGCAGATTAAACCAAACATGGCAATAAAACACAAGGAATAAATCTGAATATCATTAATCCGTTCATGGCTATAAATGCTACACGCATTCATCAACATCAAGCAATCAAATATTAGGCACGCCTAAATTTATGTCAAGAAGATAAAAGCATATGTTTTATTCCTTGTCCAGCTCAATAATTCCATAAAATGAAACTAAGTTAGTTTAGGCACCCCTACAACTTTTACTCACTCAGACTGGCTATTTCACAAGCAGACGCAATTAGAACTACACATCCTCCTAAATTTGTAAGTAGCAACAGTTACCAGAAAGCATCTCATTCACGAACTAGAACTAGAGCAGCAACAAATATTTAGAGAACAACAATGACAAAAGTAACAATAAGGAAACAAACACACACAGCTCACATAATTCCTTATTGTGCAAAACGGAAACAAACAGACAACTATCATGTAATTCCAGTAGTAAATAAATATTCAAATAGCTAATGACATAACTAAAAATAAGTTAATGTTCCTTATCCAGCAGGCCATGCCACACACCACAGCACAAGCATGAGCGATGCCATATAGTCCTCCTATAGGCGGCAAACTTGTGGTACGACACAGCCCAAGGGTATTTTGGGCCATGCACTGAACACAACACAAACAGACGAAGGTTGCATTAATTAACACTCTTCTTGTACATATAAGAACGCTATTTACCATGTGCTTGAACCAACCATAAGTAATCTTGCAAGCATCTACAGTCAAGCAACCAGCAGAGGTGTTTTTCCTCACATTTGGTGAGAGATATCTCGAATTGCAGTCTAATGAACAATCTGAGCAGTAGTCATTCAAGCATCTAAAGTCAAGCAACGAGCTAAGATAAAAGTCGGTACTATAAAGGCATCCATACATAAAGATACCAGTGAAACCTCAACCTCGAGCAGAGAGATTTTCCCTCATGAAGACTCCGTCTTCAATAAACGGAGAAATCACCAAACAGAAGGGGAAAAAAGAAGCCGTTTCGTAATCTGAGCAGTTCACATACAAAAAATATGCACACATAAAAATTGAGCGGTCAACGATCATGCGCGTTGACTGCACACGGGAAACAAACGTTTCAGTCGACATGCATCAATATCACAGAGCAAACAGCGTCCAACGGCGTAGATTACTAATCCCGGCCCGATCTCCAGAAAAATCACAGCTCTTCTCTACAGCCGGCCGGCCGAATCCGAAAGGAGAAGTAACCCTAGCCCAGGACACAAGGTCAACCCATCGGACTCCAAATCTAAAGATAATTCCACGAACCAACGGATCAAGCCAAGGACAACATCGATCGGACAAAAGAACCCATCACAGGCAAAGCTCAAACCCTATGGAAAAGAGAAAATTAGAGATCGAGAGGGAGATAGGAGGATCAGTACCTGAACAAGCTAAGGCAATCGATGTTTAGATACATGGGAACAACCAAACGAACGAAGAAGCCCCTCTCTCTCTCCCTCTCCCCCCTTCTCTCTCTGTCTCTCGCGGTCTCTGTGGACGGAGGCGGCGGCTTTGACCCCTCGCTTCGAGAGAGCGGAGAAGAGGCGTAGAGAGAGAGAGGGGCGCAAAGGCGGTACCGGGGGCGGACGATGGGAAATAGCATCGGACGGTCGCCGGTCCGCTCCCGGTTACTTGCGCCAAAAGTAAATGACGCGCGCCCGCCTACTTATTCAGATCCAACGGCCACTGATCCCTTTCAAGAACGTGCGATCCAAGGATCAAATCTTGACCGCTGAAAGTAACCCATGCCCTGAATGGCGAAGGATCCCGTCCACGGCGAGTTGGAGAGGACCATCGTGCTTGGCGTTTCAGAATAAAGCACGCGTGTCCCTTGTGGGGGGGGGTTGGAACCCGGAGGCGGACTTGGAAATCGAGCGAGCAGTTCCGGCTGGGACCCACTGGAAACACTTGGAATTTAATCTTCGCTTAAATTTTATCGAAAGTAACATTTTGTCTATTAGAGATTTTTTTTCATGTTTAAAAGTAAAATGCGGATTCCGTGAACTCGGTTTCTCCGCGAGCGTGGCCCGCGTGCGCTCTGGGTGTGTGTGTGTGTGTGGATTAATTAATTACTAAATCAACAAGGTTTTGATGCCATATATTTTATTATTATAATTGTTCCATTGCTCGACTCTCATGCCGAGGTCTTAAATTAAAGTGAAAAAGGAAGATGCAATTTCTAGTGATATGGGTCACATTTTCTCGTGTCCAGATAGAATATATCCGATTTGGTCACCTTATTTGTCGTGAAGTCCTCGATGAGATCGAATATAACGCTAGGATTAAAATCAAATGCTAAGGGTCATCTTTACAGACCAGAAGAAAAAAAATAACTAAAAACCCACGTGGCGACCTTACCCTCTCAATTCTCCATTCTGACGTCATACCTTCCTCGTTCTTCCAACCGTCTTCGCCCGCCACATACGGTGATTTCCTGTATCCTGTTCCGTTGGTTCACGCTGGCGTCGAGCCACGTCGTGAGATGGCGTTTCCTGTCTTGACGGAGACAGGTGAAACAGAAGCGTCGACGCGACCCAGCACCAATCTCGGAGTCCATCGGATGCTTCGAAGGGGACTTATATTTAAAATAAAAGAAATTTAATATCACTCCTGGTATCGAAACTAAATCTAAAAGATAATATAATTATAATATTAAATTTTAAAAATGTAGAACTGTGTAATTATTATACGTAACGCATATAATTTCATATACGAGTCGTATCGCCAAGCGAGCAAATCCCTCGCTGTATTGTCAACGATGGCGAGAGGTATAAATCCCGCCTTCCCTCCATCCTCTGTAGCGACTGAGAGGCAGAGCTTTCAAGCGGATCGAGGGCCTCGGCGATTTGTGGATTGAGTTCGAGCGTTGGAGATCGATAGAGCTGTTTGGTTGCTTACTCGAGTTTGTTCGACGAGGCGCTGATGATGACGATGATGATTGCCGCAAAGTCTATCCGGCTCTCTGGAACGTTTTCTTCTGGAGATCGAGTCTCCTCCTCCTGTGACGCTTCTCCTTCCCCCACTTTCCGTGATGTTTGTGTGGATCCCTTGGTCGGGCGGAGGCCTTGCCTTCGTGGTGCGGGATTTCGTGGGTTCATGCGTAGTAGGACTGTGGAGTATTCGACTGACAGGGGTTCGGCGAGGGTGTCGGTGAGTGCGGTTCTTGCTCCAGGCAGAGGAGCAGATGAGGAGGTCGGACATTCGCGGTCCTTCCTTACGGCCCGGAGTGGAGAAGGTTTGATTCAGTCTTGTTTGATATCCTTCTTGTTTGTTTTTGAATGGAATTATACTGATGAGCGCAATCGTCATGGATGCAGTGCTTGAAATACTCATAGTCAGTAAAATTTTTGTCTCCAAATTGTTTAAAAGGAAAATGGTATTCAAATCAACTGTCCCATATGATTGGGTTGGTAGCCTTACTGTTTTTCTGGTCTTCTTTATTCTAATGAGATTATTTTATCAGGAAATTACTATATCATCGATAGATTTTCCATTCCCTACCTTTGCTAGATGAATTAGAACAATATATTATGACAGGGTTCGAAGAGGACTGCTGTGGTAATTAAATTTGATTCCAGAATTCGGTGGAAGTAAATGTGCTGATAAATTGAGGTCAGGCAGGCACCATCTGATATATATCCCTTCGCATTACTGTGTTAAGATGTCATGCCGCCGCCACCAGAGGTATCCTCCTAAGGCTTTCCATAACATTTTTTCAACATGACATTTCTGTTGTGCATTTAACTCTTATCAGGTATAAAAACAAATTGGAGAGAGAAGACAGATTTTCTTTCATGGAATTGGCCTATCTGTAGCACCACAGATGAACTTTGGTGAAATTTCTGCTGGCTGTGGAAGCCTGAAAGACGTAAATCTTAAAATTTTGTTTTTGCAACTTAAGCCTCCACATTATAATTCATCAGCCCTAGCCTTACTTAGCATGTACGATCCTTGTTAAGATTTTTTACTTTCCATAATATTGAGTCTTCTTCTGTAGCCATAAGTACAATTATTGCATAACCTTGGTCTCTGCATTGACCCCCAGATACTTCATTTTATCCACCGACATTTTCTTCATCTAGAAAGATAGCTTTATTCTTTTTTTTTAATGTCTATCATAGGTCTCAAACCTATGACTACTAGCTAAGAGCTTTGGCCCTCTGACCAGTTGAGAAGCATTTGCTTCTCTAGTTTCAATCTTTGGTTGAAAACAATAAATTTATCAGCATTCTTGCATTGTGTCATCTCTGAGTGTGGTGCTTATTTTTCAGGCTAAGCAGGCTTACGCATCAGCTTTTTATCATCCAGTGGTAGAACAATACGATGTGCTTAAATTTACAATATATGGACATCGAGGACTCAGTCCGTCATCAAACTCTGCCACCTCACTTTCTCAACCATGGCTATGATGAGAGGCATATGTTGCCTATTTATCGTTTTCACTTTAAGCCATTACTACTATTACTGCATGACTGTCGATCAGTCCTTATCATCGTTCTTAAAGTATTCTATTCTGTATCGATTTCTTTTAAATGTTGGTCTAGAATTCTATTTCCTTTCCATTATTTCCCAACTCAAGACTAGGGCTTTTTAACAGTAGTTAGCGCCATCTGTGTTCCCTCAGTAACAGCAACCAGAAAAAGGACTAGAATTCTTATGTGAGAATTTGCTTCTGGAATATGGTAGGCATTTCATGCTGCTTGTCCCTGATAGTTTAAAATCTTTAAATTCCATTTATTGTCATAGTTAATCAACAAAAACGTTACATATGTAATCATGTCCAAAGTAAATAGTTTTCTGAATGCTGCATACTAGAAGTTCCTTCAGTTCCTTAACCATTTTGATGGTGAATAGTGATGTTTTGCTTCATTTATTTTGTTGACAGGACTGACTGCTGTTGCATCACCAAGAGAACAACATTTTATGCAGAATTTTAGGACACATCACCTGTGACTTTTCCTAATAAACTCAAGAAGCTCATGAAGTAATGTAAAATTTTAGCTCGTGTATGTGTGACTGGAAAGGAAGGCCAGTAGAATGAGAAATAGATAACCAGGAAAATGTTTCTGCCATTAAGCTTTTGTCCCCCTAACAAAAAGCACACTGAGAATGTGAGTGCAATCTACTGTGTTATTGCACGTGAATTCACCATTGGTTTGGTTATTTATAGTCACAGAAATATTGTAATTTGTTTGCTACTGAATGTGAAAAAGATATTTGAAGTGCAGAGAATTGTGACATCCGCCAGTCCAAATTGTATTGTAATTAGCCCTATGTTTAGGCCTCAATAGTTATCTTATGCAGACTCTGTTCCTGGACTGAGCCGGTCTGGATCGGCCCGCTTTGGGCCCTTTGTTTCTTGATCCAACGGTGGAGATGACGTCTTGCGGTGCTGCTGCGCTGCAGCACAACTACTTCCACTTTTGTTAAAAAAATTCCAAACGCAATATCGAAACTTCAACGCGGAGAAAGAGAGCGCTGCCGAAGCTGCAAGAATAAAAGAAAAAAGCCCCCCCGAAGCGACAGCAACAGCCCACCCTTACCCCTCTTTTTTCCATCCCCTTCCTCTTCTTCTCCCTCCTTTCCTTCTCCTCCCCTTCCTCCAATTCTTCGTCTTCGTTCCAGGTAATTGTTGACTGTTCGTTTTCGTATTGCGTGTTCGTTTGTTGTTTTTTCCTTTTATTCTTTTTTGTTGGCCTGATCTCCTGTTTGGATCTTTGATCCCCCTTTTCCTTGCGTCCGTCCGGAAAGTCTCGATCTTTTTTCGTGAAACACTTCTTCAATTCACCTCCGGCATGTCGTTTTAGGGTTTTGCATGTCGGGGTTCTCCCTGCTTCAGTATTGGGTCCTCCGCCGGTACGTTTTACTGATACAGAATTCCGATTGCTGTATTTTCAAGGGAGAGAAAACAAAGGGAATACAGGACACTGAGGAATCCAACATGACCTTCCAAAACCTAGATGAAATTTCGAGTCTTTTGGCTTCATCAAACAAACAGCTACCGCCATGGTCTTGTGTATTTTTTTCATGTATCCAGATAATTGATTTTTTAAGCAAAATTTAGGTGTGTGTATATGTATGCATGCATATATGTTTTTGTGGGGTTAGCTTTGATCTCTTAAACCTTCCTGATGGCTTTTCACAGCTTTTCATGAATTTGTACGTTCTATTACAAGCAAATACTTAGTTTCTCTATCGGAGGATGTGAAGAAGATCATGCTTCAGGATTCAATAAAGGCTTCACATCTTATCATTGATCTCTCTTGTTGAATTTATCGGCTTGCCGAATGCTGACTTTTTTCTGGGGCTTCCTTGTGCAGTTTGAAGTGCGAAAATGAGTGACAATCTGATGGATAAAGTTACTGCCTTTAGTGAACGCCTTAAGATTGGTGGATCGGAGGTGAGCAGGAAGATGAAGGATGGCGTGAGCTCTATGAGCTTTAAGATGAAAGAGTTTTTTCAAGGTCAGAATCAAGCAGAGAAGATTGTGGAGGAAGCTACATCAGAGAATTTAGATGGTCCTGATTGGTCTACCAACCTTGAGATATGTGACATGATTAACAGTGAAAAGTTTAATAGTATCGAGTTCATCCGTGGCATCAAGAAAAGACTTATGTTGAAGAACCCTATGGTCCAGTATCTTGCTTTGGTTCTTCTTGAGACCTGTGTGAAAAACTGTGAGAAGGCTTTTTCTGAAGTCGCCGCTGAGCGGGTCCTTGATGAGATGGTCAAACTGATCGATGATCCTCAGACTGTTGTAAATAATCGGAATAAGGCTCTTCTTATGATTGAGGCATGGGGAGAGTCTGGGGATGAACTTCGATACTTACCTGTCTATGAGGAAACCTACAAGGTAACCGATTCCTACAATAATGAATATCTACAACTTTCTATTAATTGTGCCATGTTGTTTTTCCATGCAACATGTTGACATATTTTAGTTTTTAATATTATTCCTCAACTTTTGCAATTAAAGAGATTTTGGCAAGTGACATTTTTTTTACCTGGCATGTAGTAACTCTTTTAAGTAGCAAGTAGTAGTTAAAGTAAATTAGTTGCACTATTCATTATAGTGCCAGATGGCCATCATCTGATCCAAAATTTAGTTTGTGGCGACTGTCTTTTATACCGGTGGTTCAGAAATATTTTTATCATCAACTGGCTTGTATAATTGATAATTCTTATGTTTTCTAAAGGAAGCCTTGTATTGATCATGTATAATTCTTGAAGCATATGGTTATGTAAACAATCTTCAGGCGATTTTTTGTTTTGCTGTATTGTTAGCATTCAAATGTATCACACGCCTCCTCTTGTAAAAATATAATATATTCCAATATTATTATTGCTATCATTTTCAATAACATTGTGCTTTTCCACGTAACATTTTATTGCTGTATTTAAAATCCTTTTGTGCATTTTATTTTTTTTCCAAAAAATGCCTCTTGAAAATTTTTTATCCAGAAAATATTAGTTTATGCGTGATCTCTTCTTGTTCTAACGGTTGAAGCCATTTCTTTCTAATCATCTATTTGATTACAGTTTAGTCTGAGAAAATTCACCTGCAACGTTTGCAGAACATGACATATTCACTCCATTTATTCTTCTCAGGAGCATGCCTTTATGTATATATAGAACTAATGGTTATGGTTTTCTTGTAGAGCTTAAAATCTAGAGGCATCCGTTTCCCAGGACGAGATGATGAAAGTTTAGCTCCAATATTCACACCACCACGGTCGGTTGCAGAGGCAGAACTGCAAGATAATGTGGCTGGGCAAACATACGATGATGATGTTCATACACATACATTTACTGCTGATCAAATTAAGGAAGCATTTGATGTTGCTCGTAACAGTGTTGAACTTCTGTCCACAGTTTTGTCCTCTTCACCCCATCAAGAGGCTTTACAGGTGACCTTGTTTTATTATATAAATAGATATGCATGTTATATTTAACCCAGAATAGGAGTATTATGCAATATTTCTCATAAGATGTTTTCAATCTGGATATGAAGTTGTCTATAGGTTCTATATCCTTGATTTGTTGGGTATACTTATGCCTTGCTAAACTAATTGACTCAATATATGTGTGTGTTTGTGTGTATCTGTTTCTGTAGTTTATATATGCAACTCAGTCCTAGAATAAACAATAAATGATTAGTGTTGATCTATTCTATAATTAATGCTGCAAGACCACCAATATAGAATATTTACTTCATCTTAATACCGTACAGTTATTGAAGTGGAAGCCAACTAGTGGATATTTACATGATGGATATATGATTGGCCAAAGTTAGAGATCGAGTGCTTCTTTTGATTCTTATAGTGTTTCCTTTTATTTAATAACTCATGAATTTACGTGATGAGAATTTTGAAAACAGTATAGTAGGTCCTTTCATCCAATAATAGGGTTGGTTCAGACAATCACTTGCGATGTTTTTTCCCTTCTTTATTTTATTATCCCTGTATTTCATATATGTTTATGCTCCTATGTATAACTGAAAGTAAAGAAGTCCAGATATAGTTCTTGCATTTTGACTTAGTTGTCAGATTATATAATCTGTCTAAAAATGAATTTGAACTTTTTTAGAGGTTCTACTTGTTAGCCTTACTTGTCATCTTTTTCTTACCATTTCATTATCTTTTCTATTTTAAGGTCTGTACCTTGCAAGAGATGGATCTTTTCTAAAAATATATTATGTTCAGCATGCTATTCTGGCCTTTTCACGGATTTGGCTTTTGAGCACCTTACACAGATTGCCTTCTCTGAATCAGTACAGACTAACTGATCTTGATAAGAAGATCGTTTGTTTAATTTAAGCACATTCTTCTTTGTGATGAAAGAACTGTTAAACCATGACAGATCCTGATCCTGCCAAACGATTAGGGATCTGACAATGTCATCCTGAGCAGACCAAAAACTTAGGAACCAAAACCCCAGTCAGGTTGACTCATCTCTCAAATGGGAAATACAGGGAAACAGGTTTATGTTGACCACCATGTTGGTCGCTGGTTGATGGATTAATTTTATTAGGAAGATTAAAATTTGCAAGATGCATGCAGTTTCTTTGTCGGGTCCGCTAGACAAATATGGAAAAAGATAAAATATCAACTTAAAAAGCTTCTAAAAGATATCTTCTAGAAAAAGATAAATAAGATACCAGGTTCCAGTTACTTTGGGAGCTTAATCAGTTGGTTTTCACTTCCTAGCTTAACATCTTCACATGGTTTTGTGGTTTTTATTCACTGCAAATTGAGGGTGGTGAGAACTGGCATGTTTTACCTTCGAACATGCTGCATTACGATAGTAAAACCTTTGAGTCTTAAGGGTTGCAATCCTGCCTGAAATCAAACGCTGAACTGTACCTTTTAGTTTCCATTACTTTGGTTGTCCTTCCATCTCAAATCTTTGTGGGCATGCAGCGGTGTAGATGACTGTCGTCATTTAACTTTGGTCTTGGCAGGATGACTTGTCGAAGACTCTCTTCCAACAATGCCATCAGAGTCAGTACACCATCCAGAGAATTATTGAGACCTCGGGTGATGATGAAGCTGTGCTCTTTGAGGCCCTGAACGTAAACGATGAGATCCAAAAGATCCTCTCCAAGTATGAAGAGCTGAAAAAGCCACCCGTAGTGCAGAGTGAACCTGAACCTGCTATGATACCCGTGGCCGTGGAACCTGAGGACTCTCCCCGAATCAGCAAAGAGGATGCCCTTGTTAGAAAACCAGCAGGATCCAGAACCAAGCCAGGTGGAGACGACGACATCTTGAACGATTTCGACGAGATGATCTTTGGCAAGAAGGGAGCCGGCACATCAGAAGACCAGGATTCGAAGAAACAGCACAAGGACGATCTAATCACCTTTTAAATTATACCCTCCCGTTGTTTATACTCTAATGTTTGCTGCTGGCCATGGTGTTCGTAGAGTTACTCAGAATATTTTTTATGAGATTACCTGCTTTGTCATTGTAGTAGGATTAAATGGATTCGCTCGACATTTATGTGGTATACTTGCGTTTTATTTGTCGATTCTGGTTTCATTCGCACGCTCGTTCTTGAGCAGATACGAGACCAGATGATCTTTTTTATAATGTAATTAAACCTTGCTTTTATGAATCCCTTGCATCATATCAAACCAAACGAGAATAGAGAACCCAATGAATAAACGGGAGATGATGGCACTGGCCGGCGGGCGTGTCAAAATTTTAAGCGTATCTGCCGGCTTCCTATTGACGCTGCTTCCTTCTTCTCTTGGATTTAATAATCAACATCAGTTGGATACATCTCTCGCCAATGGGCAATGATGCGTATATTATGATTAATTAATCAAGTCAGCGGTTCTTCTCCCATGATTAATTATGTCGTTATCCTAATTCTCGATGTTCCGGTCACAAAGTGAGCCAGCACTCCTTTCCCACTTCATACGCATAAATATATCAAGCCAGCCTTAGGATACGCCTGAATAGTTTACTAGCGGCATGATATGTCCATTTTGTCTCTCTATTTCGATTAATTAATCCTGTAGTGATCGACTTCATCGACTCGTACTTAAATTTATCCTGACCCCAGTTCCAGCCAAAAGAAACACACTCTCTCTCTATTTGTCTTGATCAATTAATTAGTTGGCTAATTAATTCCAAATCTGATCGTTATGCACTGTCATTTTGTTTAAACAATTAATGTCTATGAGATCTCTCCATCGCGCCCCTGATGGCTGATGCTCTCTCTCTCTCGCACGCACACAATTAATCAGTATAATATTCTTCTCTCGAACATTAAATAATATCCGTTCCTGAATTATTTAATTTTGGTCTTTTATTCATTTTCTTTTCACATGTATACATATTGAAATCTCAGAATTATAGTTCAAACTTTTAGCAACAGACCAAACCTGTTGATGATTAGCAATAGGAGTTGCTTTTGCTTCGGTCAGACAGAATAAATATTATCTCTTTACTTGGGGCATGATCTACACGTTAGATGCATATAAGTTAGTTGCTTAATAGCTGGATTAACGTTTACATATATGCATATATACATATAATGTATAGAACAGGAAAATCTTCCCTTTCACGTTACCCTCCTTTTTAACTCCCATTCATGATATATATATATATATAATATGGAAACCTCTCGATCTCTACATTGACGGCTTAGGTCGGAGGTGATTAATCGATATATGATCACAACCTATTAATTAATCAATTTCTCATGTTCCTTCCTTCCTCGACGTGTTGTCAACTTCTCTTCATCCTCCGGCCAAATAATTAATTCATCCCTGCATTAGTAGCAGGCACGCACCGTAAACGCATATATATACAAAGAGAGATCAAATTCTCATTCGACCCTTTCCTGCAGTATAATAATACGTAGGTTAATTTCAATAAAATCAATTATTTAATTTATTAAATTAAAACGTCTAAAAGTAGAATGCAAATTAGGACGAGAGTTCAAAATCTGTAGGTAGAAAGCGGGGGAGAGTGTGTGCGACAAAAATCCACCGTATCCTACTGAGCCACCCGTTTGCAACCGACGCGGCACTGTCGACGGGGTTGACGACATCGGACGAACAGGAAGGCTTGGAGTATCGTGCTGCGACGAATCCAACGATCGTAATTACATCATCGCATAAAAAAGTATATGCGGTAAGAGGATGGTGGGGGATTCTTCTCTTTCCCGGCCGCTTAATAAACTCTCCCTCCCTCCCTCGTCTTCCCTCCCGCCTCCCCCAAATTAATTCCGTCACCGTCGTCCTCCTCCTCGCCGCTCCCGATCCCACGAAGCTTCTTCCTCTTTAAATTGCCTCCTCCTCCCAGTGCTTCGTCCTCGCGTTCAAGATGGCGGTGTGTTCTTGCGCGGAGGAGGAGCCCGCTTCGGCTATTTTGCGACTTCATTAATTTGGCGACGCCGGCCCGAGGACGGGAGGAGTCTGATCCCCCCAAAATTAAAACGCGGCTCCTTGGTCTTATTATACCAAGCTCTTCGGCGAGATATTATCTTGATTTGGTGAACGCTACTTGGACGACTCGGTCTCCCCTCCCCACCAAGTTGTATTCCTCCCGGTCGATGTCGTTCTTTGAACGGTTCAGCGAAGGAAGAAGACGGTGGCAGCTGCAGAGTTTTCTTCTAATTCTAGCCGGCGATCGCTTTTCTCCTTTATAGGGCCTGCGGAGTTTCGCCCTGCCATATGTTAGTACTCTGATCTGTGGCGAAGCTTCGATTGAGATCAATGCTTTGATTCGAAGAGAAGAGAGAGCTCGGCTTCGTCCAAGGTTTGTTCGCTGCCTTAAGTCATGCATTCTTCGTTTTTTCGCTCTTCCGGAGTATGAATGGAAAGTTTCCATTTTGAGCTCGTATTCCGATGGCACAATCTAATCTTCTGCGGTTTATTACCTGCTACGCGTCTTGGTTTTCCTTGATTTCTTCCCAGATAAAATCTTTCCTTAAGCTGCATGTTTCTTGAACTCCCGGAATTATATATATTTTAGTCCTATTTTAAGCAGAGAATTAGAAGAGCAAGCAAGCGTGAGTCATGGCGTCGATCCTCCGGAGCAGCCGCTCCACGCGCGGCAAAGCCGAATCGCCGCATATCAGTGCCGAGTTGCCTCCGATCCCTCGTGGCCCCACCGTCCAATTCGGCCGGCGCACCGATTCCGGCCGCTTCATCAGCTTCTCCCGCGACGACCTCGACAGCGAGCTCTCCAGCAGCGAGATGGGCAGCGGCCGCTTCGCCAATTACCACGTCCACCTCCCGATGACGCCCGACAACCAGCCAATGGACCCCTCCATCACCAGCAAGGTCGAGGAGCAGTACGTCAACAGCTCCCTCTTCACCGGCGGCTTCAACAGCGTCACCCGCGCCCACGTCATGGATAAGGTCCTCGATTCCGACGCCGGACAGGGCGGTGGCGGAAGCGGCCTCACCTGCGCCGTCCAGGGCTGCGACGGTCCGGTCATGCGGGACAAGCTCGGGAACGTGGTCGTCCCCTGCGAGTGCGAATTCAGGATCTGCCTCGACTGCTTCACCGACGCTGTCAAGACCGGCGGCGGGGTGTGTCCCGGCTGCAAGGAACCGTACAAAAGCACCGACCTAGGCGAGCTCCTGGGCACCGGCGGCCGCGCCCTCACGCTGCCGCAGCTCCCCCCCGGGGCAGAACCGGCGAAGATGGAGAGAGGACTGTCGGTGGTGAAGCCGAAGCTGGCGCACTCGCAGACCATGACCCAGACGGGAGAGTTCGACCACACCCGGTGGCTGTTCGAGACGAAGGGGACATACGGCTACGGCAGCGCGATATGGTCGGAGGAGAACTATGACGCCGGCGACGGCGGAGACGGCGGCGGAGGCGGTCATGGACACCCGAAAGAGTTCATGAGCAAGCCATGGAGGCCTCTCACGCGCAAGTTGAAGATTCCGGCGGCCATCCTGAGCCCTTACAGGTGAAAAGTCTGCAAGTTTTCTGGGCTCAATTACTAATTAATGGGAAATGATATCATTAATTAGCATTAATTCTTGGATCATAATTATGATTCGATTGGTTAAGTATTTTTAAAAAAATAATGCGACTGGTTGCAAACGCCATTTAAATTCTAAATCTACCCATAGACTTTAAAAGAGAGAAGAAAAAAAGGCAGTAGACCGGCAAATTGGAAAACTTCAGCGGAGATTTTTATCACTTTCGGAATCGATGATGACGTAGAGATGTAGATTTTGTAGATGAATATTAATGTTGTTTTCTTTTTAAAACTCGACTCCTAATGGATACCGCAATTTTGCTTGAATTCATGCAGGCTCCTCATCGTGGTTCGCATGGTAGTCCTGGCTCTGTTTCTCGCATGGCGAATCAAACACAAGAACGAGGACGCCATTTGGTTATGGGGGATGTCCGTCGTCTGCGAGCTCTGGTTCGCCTTCTCATGGCTTCTCGACCAGCTTCCCAAGCTCTGCCCCGTGAACCGAGCGACCGACCTCGCTGTCCTAAAAGAAAAGTTCGAGTTGCCGACGCCTTACAATCCAACCGGCAAATCTGACCTCCCCGGCATCGACGTCTTCGTCTCCACCGCCGATCCAGAGAAAGAACCGGTGCTCGTCACTGCGAATACCATCCTCTCCATCCTCGCCGCTGAGTACCCCGTCGAGAAGCTCGCCTGCTATGTTTCCGACGACGGCGGCGCTCTTCTCACCTTCGAAGCAATGGCGGAGGCTGCCAGCTTTGCGAACGTTTGGGTTCCCTTCTGCCGAAAACACAGCATCGAGCCGCGAAATCCGGAGAGCTACTTCAGCTCCAAGAAGGATCCTTACAAGAACAAGGTCCGCTCTGATTTCGTCAAGGACCGGAGAAGAGTCAAGAGGGAGTACGACGAGTTCAAGGTCCGGATCAACGGGTTGCCAGACTCCATTCGCCGGCGGTCCGATGCGCTTCACGCGCGGGAAGAGATTAAGGCCATGAATCTGCAGCGAGAGAAGGCCGGCGATGATCCTGTGGAGCCCATGAAGATCCCCAAAGCGACTTGGATGGCGGACGCCACGCACTGGCCCGGCACCTGGATTAACCCCTCCGCGGATCATGCTCGAGGCGATCACGCCGGAATCATTCAGGTGATGTTGAAGCCTCCGAGCGATGAACCTCTGTACGGTAGCAACGACGAGAAGTCGCCACTGGACTTCACCGATGTAGATGTGCGCTTGCCGATGCTGGTCTACGTTTCCCGTGAGAAGCGGCCCGGCTACGACCACAACAAGAAGGCCGGCGCCATGAACGCCCTTGTGCGAGCTTCCGCGATCATGTCCAATGGCCCTTTCATCCTCAACCTCGACTGCGACCACTACATTTACAACTCGCAGGCCCTCCGCGAGGGGATGTGCTTCATGATGGACCGCGGCGGCGACCGCATCTGCTACGTCCAGTTTCCGCAGCGGTTCGAGGGCATCGACCCCTCCGACCGATACGCCAACAACAACACCGTCTTCTTCGACGTCAACATGCGCGCGCTTGACGGCCTCCAGGGGCCGGTCTACGTCGGCACCGGCTGTCTCTTCCGTCGCATCGCCCTCTACGGCTTCGACCCACCTCGCGCCAAGGAGCACAGCGCTGGCTGCTGCAGCTGCTGCTTGCCGCGCAGGCGGAAGCCCCGGGCGGCGGCAAAATCCGAGGAGACGCGGGCGCTGCGCATGGGGGATTACGACGACGAGGAGATGAACATGTCCACTTTCCCAAAGAAGTTCGGGAACTCGAGCTTCCTGATCGACTCGATCCCGGTGGCAGAGTTCCAGGGCCGGCCTCTGGCGGACCACCTGTCGGTGAAGAACGGCAGGCCGCCGGGCGCCCTGACGGTGCCGCGCGACCTGCTGGACGCGTCGACGGTGGCGGAGGCCATCAGCGTGATCTCCTGCTGGTACGAGGAGAAGACGGAGTGGGGGCAACGCGTGGGGTGGATCTACGGGTCGGTGACGGAGGACGTGGTGACAGGGTACAGGATGCACAACAGGGGTTGGAAATCGGTGTACTGCGTGACGAATCGCGACGCCTTCCGAGGCACGGCGCCGATCAACCTCACCGACCGGCTCCACCAGGTGCTCCGCTGGGCCACAGGCTCCGTCGAGATCTTCTTTTCTCGCAACAACGCCTTCCTCGCGAGCCCGAGGATGAAGTTTCTGCAGAGGGTGGCGTACCTCAACGTCGGCATCTACCCCTTCACCTCCGTCTTCCTCATCGTCTACTGCTTCCTGCCGGCGCTCTCGCTCTTCTCCGGGCAGTTCATCGTGCAGACGCTGAGCGTGACCTTCCTCACCTACCTACTCGTCATCTCGCTGACGCTCTGCCTGCTGGCGGTGCTGGAGATCCGGTGGTCGGGGATTGAGCTAGAGGAGTGGTGGCGGAACGAGCAGTTCTGGCTCATCGGAGGCACCAGCGCGCACCTCGCCGCCGTCATGCAGGGGCTGCTCAAGGTCATCGCCGGGATCGAAATCTCCTTCACGCTCACGTCAAAGTCCGCTGGCGACGACGAGGACGACGAGTTCGCAGAGCTCTACGTCGTGAAGTGGACGTCGCTGATGATACCTCCGGTCACCATCATTATGGTGAACCTGATCGCTATCGCCGTGGGGATGAGCAGGACGATCTACAGCACGATTCCGCAGTGGAGCAAGCTGCTGGGAGGAGTGTTCTTCAGCTTCTGGGTGTTGGCTCATCTCTACCCCTTCGCCAAGGGGTTGATGGGGAGGAGAGGAAGGACGCCGACCATCGTCTTCGTCTGGTCCGGCCTCGTCGCCATCACCATATCGCTGCTGGTTGTCGCCATTAATCCGCCGGCCGGGGCGAGCTCCCAAATTGGCGGCTCATTTACATTCCCATGAATGGAGCTTCTTATTGCAATTAATAGGTCTTCGTATCATTCTTTGTGTTCTTTATACTACGTCTCCTTGTACTTCAGACATTTTAACTTTGAAACATGAGATTTTATGGATCACTACGAGGAAAAAAAAAACATCTCATCCAACCAACTTGACTCATTTTTTAATTCGTCAACCGTGGTCTGTACATAAGTTAAAATCGGTTCATTTAAGAAACAAGACTAAAACTAAAGCTTCATTATATTCCACTCCACTTAGATACTGTTGAATCGAGCAAGCTTAGAACAGGCTATGATTGAGCTGTAGCACACAAGCAGCTGAGCCCTTTGAAAGGAGCTCTACATTGCAAACAAAAGTAAGAATAATCACCATTAGATAAATAATATCTGGACCAACGTAGATGGGGAATTCATGCCATACGCACGGATAGCTTATTGGAACTAAATTGCTATAGAAGCTAAATTACCCGGACAATGATATACTGATCATATTTAAGTCTAATATTATGGATAGACAGCACGATAGTATTTTACCTTTGATTTAATTTCAAATTTATTTGTTTGCATTCATCCACCCAAAAGAGCCTTCTTCCTTCCATGAGCTTCTACGAGAAAGATGTGCATATGGAAGGAAGACAACAATCATCTCAAGATAACGACGATGCTGCAAGCTTGGCTCTCAACTCTTTTCTTAGTATTTTTCCCGCTGCAGATTTTGGAATGGCATGGATGAAGTGAATGCTATGCAATCTCTTGTAGAACACCACCTGCACATTCACCACCATCAATCAATCAATTAGCTTATATTTCCAACCTCTCGTATACAATAAAGAAGCTGGCAAGCACCTGTTTAGCTATAAATTCTTTAATGGCTTCTTCGCTGACATCCGAGTCTTTGGCTCGAACAACATAAGCAACGGGCACTTCACCAGCAGCAGCATCCCTTTGCCTGCCATCGAAAGCAAATTATTTATACACTCTCCCTTCGATGCTAATCAAGGGTGGGGAGGAAAAATTAGGTCGCCGAATTGAACTCACGGGACAACAGCGGCGTCAACAACGGCGGGATGGCTTGTAAGCAGCGACTCGAGCTCCGCAGGTGGCACCTGCATGCCCACAGGAATTGGTGAATTAAGACGCCCAAAATTAATGAAGCTGTTCTTCGATTTGCTGTGTTGTTCCGAAATGAATTACCTGGAATCCTTTGTATTTGATGAGCTCTTTCACTCTGTCGATTATGAACACCTCGTCGTCGTCGTCGACGTATCCGATGTCGCCGGTGTGCAGCCACCCCTCGACGTCTATCGTCTTCGCCGTGGCATCGGCGTCGTTCAAGTACCCTGTACCAACCAATGTGTTATCAGTCGTCGTGAATTGCGCTCTGTACATTTGATGTCTTTTTCTTCGTTTTGTTTTTCTGCAAGCAAGATGTTCGACAGAATGCCACTGCGAACCTTTCATGATCTGAGGACCGCGGATGCAGATTTCTCCAGGCTGATTCCGGCCGAGGGAAAAGCCGGTCTCGGGGTCGACGATCTTCATGTCGGCGTTCCTGACGACGGTGCCGCAGGAGCTGTGCTTGACAGGAATCGGGTGCTTGGCGAAAGCCGAGCACATCGAGAGCACCGGCCCTGCTTCGGTCATCCCATAGCCCTGCAATCGACGACATTAGTGTCGGCAGTGGCATTTCATCAAACAGCAGCAAGGCATTAATATATAACAAGAACTCGTTCCAACTACACCACATCTGTATAACTGCGGAATCGGGTTGCGAATTAATCCACGCTCAGGTCCACAAAAATGAAGCCAAAATTATCAGGTCAGGTGAAGTCCGGTCCGGTCCCATCATTCCTCGAAAATGTCAAGGAAAGGAACACGACGGAGTCGCAGACAAGACATTTATAATTGTGGCAAATTTTGTCGCATCTCCCCCACGTCATCCCTAATTTATCTTACCCCGTTCCACCAGGGTAAAAAATTGGAACCAGTAGCTTTTGGTACCAACTGGGCAAGTAACACAATTATTCAGTTTGTGCCCCAAAAAAAAACAGGGCAGCAGGTGGTCTCTTCAAGCTTGGTTGGCATGCCTGGGGTTCTTGGCATTTCTTTCTTTTTCTAAGCATCTCTTAATTAAGATTAATGCATAGTTGGAGCCAAATCGACCTCGTCCAATTTCGAGAAACCAAGGCAGCCCTCAAAGAGATGTACAGCCAACAGGAGGAAGAGGGCCTTCTGAGTATGAGCCATAAGATCGTTTTATGGGTTTGTATTTTCCTTGTCCTTCACTTCCTTCATTCCCACATGCTTTTGTTTCTTTATTTCGATTTGTAAGTCAACGGTCGAACCAGCCTTCTTAAATGTAAAATAATTAATGGAAATTAAGCACAAAGAATTGGAGGAGAAATTAAATTAAGAAGAAGAAGAAGACTGACCTGGCCGAGGAGTGCCCCGGGGACTCTGCTCCTGAGCGCCTCCTCGAGCTCCTTCCCAAGCGGAGCGGCGCCGGAGAGGATCATCCTTAGCGAGCTCAGGTCATACTTCTCCACCACCGGATTCTTCGTAAGCGCCAGAACGAGCGGCGGCACCACCGCCGCCATCGACACCCGGTAGCGCTGGATCCCTTCCAGCATCATGACGATTTCGAACTTGGGCATCAACATCGTGGCCGCGCCAGCGCGCAGCGCACAGAGCAGCACCGAGTTGAGGGCGAAGATGTGGAACAGCGGCAGCACGCACAGCAGGACGTCGTCGCCTGCCCTCAGGTAGAGGTTGGGGTTCTCGCCGTCCACCTGCTGGGCGACGCTCGACACCAGGCTCTTGTGCGTCAGCATCACACCCTTGGGCAGCCCCGTCGTGCCCGACGAGAACGGCAACGCCACCGGGTCCTCCGGGTCGATGGCCACCTCCGGCACCGCCGTCTCATCGGCGCTCAGCACCGCGTCCGCGAAGCTCAAGCAGCCTGCAGGCAGCGGGGCGCCGTCGTCGACGACGATCACCGTCATCCCGTCCCCGATCCTGGGGAACAACCCCTCGCCGCCGCCGACGATGAGCTTCTCGACGTACATGGACTGCGTGACGACGAGGCTCGCGCCGGCGCCCTTGAACTGCTTGCTGATCTCCGCCGGGGTGCAGAAGGGGTTGGCGGCGGTGGTGACAGCGCCTAGCATGGAGGCGCCCATGAAGGTGAAGATAAACTCGGGGGTGTTCTGCAGGAGCACCATGACGACGTCTCCCTGCCGGACGCCGAGCCGGGACAAGCCGGCTGCAGCGCGGCGGCAGAGGAGGTGGGTCTCGGCGAAGGAGAAGATCCTCCCGGTGGTGGCGGCGATGAGGCAGGCGGCGTCGGAGACCTCGGGGAGCTTGTCGAAGCAGTAGGTGTGGAGGGGGAGGTGGCAGGGGATGTCGATGTCGGGGAACTTGGAGCGGAAGATGGTCGTCGTCTCCGGCAGGCGCGCCGCCTCGCAGGCCGCCGCCGGCGCGGAGATCTGGGCCGGCGTCGCCTCGGCAGAAGAAGCAACCGAGATCATGTTTGACAATGTATAATATATATTATTTCCCAATTAAGCTCGACCGGAACAGGGAAGATGATCGAGCTTGGCGAGGGCTACAGTTGCATGCTCAAGATCTCCTTCTCGTCGCCGGAGATGTGAAGAATGGATGATCTCTAGATCTTCCTGCCTAAAGTTTGCATTAGGAAGACGAAGAGAAGAAGAAGAAGAGCTTGGGCATGCACGAGATGAGAAGGAATCGAAAGAATGGTTTAATTCGACGGAGGAGGAGGTGGGGGGGTGGAGGAAGAGAAGGCAATAAATACGGAGGAAGGTAGGGTTAGGTGGTATTTTATTTAGGGTGCCCGGAGGGGGGTTAGGTAGCGAATGTGAGTTGGAAGAAGTAGCTGCATGCTGAATGAAATAAATCAAACCAGAGGTGGAGACTGGTGATGAGTCCCCCGATCTCACCTTCCAATCATCATCCATCGATCCCTGCCCGCCTCTGCCTCTGCCCCCTTTTGCTCTTCTCTGCTACCTACCCCCCTCCCTCATTAGATTTTGTATAAAATTCATCTCTCTGTGCATCGATAGCATCCCTAATCCTCCTTTCTCCTATAATTAATTAACCCATCTCCCTCACGCTCTCCTCGTTTAACGGATGCGTGCAGATGGATAAGCAATCGGTGGCCACGTGACGTCTCTGCATGCAGGGTTTGGTTGGAAGAGAAGGAGAGGAGAAGAAAAGTAATTAACGCGCGTGCGAGGAAGAAGGAATCGGAGGAGAAGAAACGTTTCTTTCCCCCCCCCCCCCCCCCCTTGTTTTTAGCAGCAGTTTGGGAACGAGAGGAAGAAGGGAGTTAATTAACACCTCCATTTTTTAAAATTATTACATTTTTAAAAATTGGCAGGGATATATAGAATTTATTTCTCTCCGGATCAGCCGAACTCTCTCCCTTCTAAAAATACGTGAGGTGAGAAACTAATGCATCAAATTATGTAAAAATAAACATTTCCTCCTTTTAACGTAACATTCCACTTTTAAATATCATCAATTATATTTATTTAAGTAGCCGCACCTGATTAAAATACTGATATATAGAAAACTACCTATGGTTGAGATATAAAAAATCTTACGATGATTATATTTAAACCCTGCACGATTTAATGATGCGTGTGGTTCGTCTGTTTCGTTCCTATAATTTATGTTTTAACGGTAAAAAATTTCTGAAGCAATAATGTAATTTGGAATTCACGACTACATAATTTCAAAAGTTCGAATCAATTGAAGATCCCAATCAAAGCTTTAAACCACGTGGCTCTACCACCACCACACGTGGAAAACTGTAATTTTTCGGAACCCTAGATGTTAAAATATTTATACACCTGGATGTGTTATATCATATTTTAATACATATTTGTCTAAAGCTGAATAATATTAAAATGATAAAAAATATCATATAATAAAAGTGGACCGTCCACGATTAATTCCTCTGCGCCACGTAAAAATCTTTTAAAGTTTTGAAACCCTCGGCATGCTGGAAAATTTCTCCGTCACTTGAAAAGGAGTTGCGAACAGCACAACCCCACAAAATTAAGTCCCTTCAGCTGCAGGCGACGCGACGACAACGAGTCACAGTGCGGACGCGCATCATCAAATCAACCACAGACGCCGTCGGCGAAATAGATGACGATTTCAATCAAATCCAGCGCACAAATAGACTCGTCCGCCCGAGCCCAAAACAACGAGCCATACTCGTCGAGACCGAAACATGACCCAGGCTCGAGCCCGTTTCCCGGCCCATCTCTTGAGTCCATCGCTCTTCACCTGCACCTCATGATCATGAAACCGCCACTCCTTTATATTACGCACCTCGGAGCGCTTAAGCCCTAACGCAGTCGCCATGGGCAGAAAGGTTGAGCTCTGTGCGGCGGTGGCGGATCCCCAGATCCTGCGACCTTCGACGGTCGCCGAACCGGCGGAAGACCGGGGTAATAAAAAGAAGAAGAAGAAGACGAAGAAGAACAAGGATGAGAGCAAGTCCGATGGTTCCGACGGGGAGGTCGTCGTTCAGGACGAAGCTCCCAAGAAGAAGAAGGAGAAGACGAAGAAGAGAAAGGGCGACCAAGTTGAGCTCGACTCTACCAGGGATCCGGCAGACGATGTGGAAGAGGAGAGGGTGAAGGAGAATAAGAAAAAGAAGAAGAATAAGAATAAGAACAGCAACAACGGCGAGGGGGAGAGCGACGAGCCGGCTTCCGATGCGAAAAAGGAGAGGAAGCAAGTAGAAAAGGAGGAGGGGAAGAAGGGGGCGGACGTGGGAGAACCACCGGAAGGATGCGCCGACGTGATTGTTTCTGGGAATAATACTTCGGATGCTAAGTACAAGGCGTTGAACTCATTTTCGGAGTCTGGACTACCTGGGGAGGTCCTTGATTGCTGCAGGAGCTTCAGCAAGCCCTCACCTATTCAATCACGCGCGTGGCCGTTCCTCTTGGATGGACGAGACTTCATCGGTATCGCTGCCACCGGATCTGGTAAAGAAAATTAACTCAATGCCTCACAACATTGTTTCTGAATAATTAGAGTCACCGGAGCTTATGCATTCTGATGACATTAAACTGCGAAAGTCTTGACATCGATGTAGACGCAATTGTTTCATTTATTCGACACTGGTGGCATATCCTGTTCCAGTGTAAATACTCAAACTGTTTTTTGAGTATTTATTGTCGGATACACTAATTCCTTCTCTATAGTCTCCCTTTTTCTTACCTCATCGTGCAAAATCTTTGTGGGCCACAGTTGTTTTCATTGGGTTCTTCAGATAAAAAGACTTAGCTCTTTTCATTCTGTACTTAGGTAAAACTCTAGCATTTGGTGTACCGGGGATTATGCATATTCTGAAGATTAAGAGTGGGAAAACATCAAAAAAGGCTGTTCCTCGATGTCTTGTACTCTCACCTACAAGGGAGCTAGCTCAGCAAGTACGTACTTCCTGTTTTGCTGCAGATATTCACTTTCCTGTATTTTCAAGTTTCATTGTTATTCTGGGGAATGCCCAGACAAGATAAATCAAACCTAGATACAACTTCATATTTGCTCAGCATTATCAATTGCTGCTACTTTTTTGAAGTCTACCTGTGCTCAGAATATCTACTTACTTATCTTATAAGCATATATTTCATCGAGGGAAACATATAATCAACTGCTGACTCTTTCTGGATTTGTTATAAATCATACTTCTTTCTCCAGCTATTGGTTGAGCTATTATGCCTCACAATAAAGTAGGATATCATGGCTGCAGGTAGGCTCTCGTTAATGATCGTAAACATGACTGAAATTATTTATAGTTGCCTGAAACATAATGCTTCTGAAGAACATTACTCCAGACCCTTCTTATGCTGTTCTTGGATTGCTTTGCATACAACTGTGATAAGCTATCCAGGTCAATATATCTTGCCTTGCCTTCTAGAAAAATGGTAGTTCGCACATTCCATGGCAGTCAGTTGGGCTTTATTTGATGATACTTCGTTACGGATGGAAAGAAATGAGTACGGTTGGACAAGCAGTTACAATGACATTTTGTTGGGCTTTGTTGCTCAGAAACCACTGATAGTCCATATATTCTTTCAGATTTATGTAGAGCTATATGAATATTGAAGCGTCAATGCTTTTAATGCATCTGAATTTAGAATTTTCTTATGGTGACAGATTGCAGATGTTTTAAGTGATGCTGGGACTCCTTCTGGAACAAAGTGTGTTTGCTTGTATGGTGGGACATCTAAGGGACCACAAATCTCTGCTCTGAGATCTGGAGTGGTAAGTTCACGTAGAAAGTTTGAGAATTTATCTTTATTTTCCTTTTGAAAATTAATCACTCTTACCAAAGCTTACATAGTTTCTACTCCTTTATTGTTTCCAGGATATAGTCATTGGCACTCCTGGGCGTATGAAAGACCTAATTGAAATGGGTGTTTGTCATCTGAAGGAAGTATCGTATGTGGTGAGATTTAGCACATCATCTGTTTTCTGTCTCTCTTCTTACATGGTTCACAAAGCATGCTTAGCTCTCTTGTTCTCACCCAAATACATAATTGGTGAAATGACATGTGTACCGAACATGTGATGTACTTGTTTTGGGGTATACTTTCTAGGTACAAAATATGGCGTGTTATCTTGTTTTACCATTTATTTTCCTGTGCCATATTGCCTTGATGACTCCAGACCTCTGGTTTTCTGTAGGTTCTTGATGAAGCAGATCGAATGCTTGACATGGGGTTTGAACCAGAAGTTCGTTCAATATTGAGTCAAACAGCAGCAAGTATGTAACAACTACTTTTGGTTTTCCAATGCTTCAATGTTGGTCTTATTTTTCAATTATTTGGAATAATAGTTGTTCACAAAGAGGTTTTAATTAATTATTGATTCTTTTTCTGTGATTCTGTGCTATAACTTTGTGATGTTTGTATTTTTTTTTCTGATGCTCTTCTTCCATGTTAATGATAATTTATATGTAAATCTTTTGTTTACAAATATTGAAGTCCTATGGAAATTTTAGTACCAGTCCTTGGATGTTTTATTATTTTGGTCCTAGTGGGTACTGTGGTGATATAGTTTATTTCTGCAGCTGATGTTTATTGTTTAATCTAATGTATTTTTGCTTAATATACTATACTGCTTCTTAAACATAGGCATGCCTTACAATTCTGTACCAACCACTTTTATGACGACCTGAATCTTTGTCCCAAGTTTCAGTTTGAGATGGCTATTTCATATCTTATGCCAGGGATCTGCACTCCAAGTTGTGATTGAATCCTGGCACACCTTTGTTAATTATTTTTGTTTTATGACATCCGGCATAATTTCCAAGGCGGTGAAACAGTCTGACCGCTTTAGAGTTTGCAGTATCAAAACATGGGGGGTAAAATCAAATCGTTTTACTGTGTATTTGTAGTTAGCACATTACGCCACTGTTACATTATGGGAGCATTTTACTGGGCATTTGACATTTTGACACTGGTTCTGATTTTTTAGCTTTTATGTAAATCATGATTCTGAATGGTACAACATTTCTCAATTGAACCTGAAACCAACTTTGTATGTCCACTACTGTCAACAGACATTTCTAGTGCGTTCTCAAGATGCTTTATATTTTTATAAGATATGCCCATTAGGTGTCCTTTAAATGTTGAAAAGTCAAAACCGCATTTATTGCAATTGCTATACCTTCTTGCTGTTGTAGAACCAAATGTGCAGTTAAATGACCTGTAAATGTCATTTTTTATTGATGGTCACGTGCTCCTATAGATCAGTTATGCTCACTAACTTTGTAATTCTTTGACTATGCTTTCTTACTAAAACAGCTAAACAGATGGTGATGTTCAGTGCAACATGGCCCTTAGCCGTTCACAAGTTAGCCACAGAGTTCATGGACCCAAACCCTGTGAAGGTACAAATCTAGGTGTTATTTGAGGGGGAAAAACATAGCGTTAATCTGTTCCTATAATCACATTCTCAGGTTGTTGTCGGATCTGAGGACCTATCAGCTAATCATGATGTAATGCAGATAGTAGAGGTATTTTTGTTCATTATCATGCAGATTATGTTCTGTTTTTTGTTTTTGGAATTGTGAATTTATTTTTTGCTGGCTTATAGGTCTTGGATGATAGATCACGGGATTCTCGGTTGGTTAGCTTGCTAGAGAAGTATCACCAATCCCAACGGTAGCTAATCTATCACTAGGATTCTTCCACTTCTTTTATTTGTTTTGGATGCTAGTGGAACATTCTTATTCATGTGATAACCCAAATATGATGATATAGATTGGCAGAGAGCCCCACTGAGGTGTACTTAAATTTTTTAGGTCAAATAGTCTGTTTCTCTAATTACAGAAATATCGTGAACAGAAATCGTGTTTTGGTTTTTGTCCTGTACAAGAAGGAAGCTGCTCGGGTTGAGAATATGCTACAAAATAGGTAATATCTTTTCCACAAGTGGAAAATGCGTATTGTTGATGGTTCTGTATGGATTTTTTGCATTTTTTCATCGTTTTCAGCAGTACTTTGTATTTTTTTTTCTTATTTTTTTTTCTTCCGTTTTTTAACCTGAAATGATATCCAACTGATGCCTTATCAGGGGCTGGAAGGTTGTCTCAGTGCATGGGGACAAAGCTCAACACGATCGGACAAAGGCATTAGGCTTATTCAAGGAGGGGAAATGTCCTTTAATGGTGAGTTTACATGAATCAATTTCTCATTCAGCTCTTACTGGTACGAAGTTCCTGAGGCAAACCAGAATTGTGATTTTCTTTATCCTCGTGTTATCTGAATAAAGTCATGTTTAATCACCATTTTAGTAAAGCCGTGGTATAGGACACTGTAAAACATATTAGAGCAAAAACAATCGATCGCAAGCCCTTACTATCAACGTCAAAGTCCTGTAAGGCCTGAAAATAAAGGCCCTTTGTTTATTAGCTAAGCCAGTTCTCTCCTTAGGCCTAAAATTATGGAGTCACGTGAGATTTAGAGCATCAGAAAATGCCTAGTGTTTACAGTACTGCATTGTGTTCTTAGGTGTGTTATTAAGTTTGTCCATACTTGTGTTTGACATAGAGATTTCAAAAACTAATTACTTCTCAGAAATACGTGGGCTTTTGTGTTCCATTTAAAGGCTAGTTGTGGCTGGTTAATTTTCTTACTAAGGGTAGCTTGCTGGTTTTCTTTTCAGCATATTTCAAATTTAGTTGCATTTTAAAGTTTTCTCAGTTCATTTGTATCTCTGCAACAATGACAAGCACTGTTGGGTGTAGTAGGTCCTGGCAATTTGCTTATAAGAACCTACGAGTTAGTAACAATTATTTGTTAAAACCATTCTATAAATTGATGGTGTCTGGTCATCGCAAGTCACAAAAATATGATCCACTTGATTTAATTAAATTTTTTTTCTTGTAATAAACTTTTTCAATCCCTTGTAGATTGCCACTGATGTGGCCGCACGAGGTTTGGATATTCCTGATGTGGAAGTAGTCATCAATTACAGCTTTCCTCTGACGACCGAGGATTATGTCCACAGGATAGGAAGGACAGGGCGTGCTGGTAAGAAGGGAGTTGCACATACCTTCTTTACCAAGGAAAACAAGGTAATACAAAAGCAATAGTCCGGCATCCCATTTGATATCTTTTATAAGAGTGAAACTGAACTGTTTGATGTCCTTCCTACGTTTTCAGGGCCTTGCTGGGGAACTTGTTAATGTCCTCAGAGAAGCTGGGCAGACTGTTCCCGTAGCCCTTACCAACTTCGGTACTCATGTAAAGAAAAAGGTTAGATCTGGCATGCCAGTCTCTCTCTCTTTCGCACTCTTTTTTAAAGATCTTATAAACTTACAGCTCCATGGTTTTCTTGATAACAAAATATAAGCTTAGATAACCTTACAGCTCCCTGTTTTTTGTCATGCATTATGCAGGAGTCGAAGATTTACGGGTCACACTTCAAGGAAATTACGGCTGATGCTCCCAAGTCTACTAAAATTACCTTTGATAATTCAGATGACGAAGAATGATTTGCGAAACCGAGAAAGCAGATTATTTTATGGATGGCGTAATAGTATATAGATTACTTGTTTTACTGATTGGTTATGAGTAGGTTTTTAGCAGTGATCTAATACGACCATCTGAAGGAAATTGGACACACAACAAGGGAAGCATAAATTCTCTCAGGAAACAAAGATGCAGAAATAGTTCGTTCAGCCCAAGTCTGGTGCTCGTTTCAATTTTGCTTGCTACTCACAGCAACAAAGAAGCCTTTGCCCATCGATTTTGATTAGAATGTAGCCGTTGTATTTTACTTATTTATTTTTCAGTTGGAGATGTTGGATAATTGAGAAAAATTGAGCGAGAGATGTAGTGATGATGTCAAAATTAATATACGGTATATGGTATCTTCTCCTGCTGCGTAGTTGCCTGGTGCTTTCTCGACTGCTTACGCCGTATACAATTCACTAGCTTGGCTTTCGTTATTTTATCCTCTTGTATTTTATGTATTTTACAGAGTTGATGTTACTAGATTCTAGTAGACCCAACAATCCAGCAAGGCAATTCAACTTGCATACACATGCGGGTCATTTCGGGAGGGAACTCTACGGCCACAAGAGTGGTTCATTGAAGAAAGATTCAGATTTCCTCTGCTATTGTTGTAATAAAGTGTATCAAACAAACTATAACAGACCTGTTTACCTCGGTCAACCTGAATAACTCAGCACAGATGTGTACGATCAGCACGTATAGTAGCTAACCTTGCCTGTAAAATCTTGTAAAGGAAACATTTTGGTTTCAATTTCCTCCAGAGTGAGGCCCTTTGTTTCTGGCACAACGAAGAATATGAATAGCAGAGAGAGGGCTATGACCATCACGCCAAAGCCGGCAAAGAGAATTATGAGGAAGATAGTAGTGATACTTGTTATTGCAGACGCACAGAAAATTGCAACAGAATGACGAATATAACTGATGATCGGTCGAAATTATGAACAGATGCCAAAAGTGGTATGTTCAGTGAAGCAATTTCCGAGACTCCACTAAGTTATCATGACAAGATCAGAGTGAATAAAATGGTGGCTTGATAAATTATTTTACCCTAGTTAGGTTAGATCTCAGGATTAGGGACTCCATACTGCAAAGGAGATGCTCATCCTAGTTTTTTCACCAAGCACATAGGAGACTGCCTGCAGTAGGAATTCATGAGAAATAGCAACTCACCATGTTCAAGGTGCTGCAACTAGTAACACAGAGGAGAACCTCTTATTCTCTAGTCAAACCACTGTTGCAAGCTTTGATTTCATGATGCAAGCTTTATTTTAGACAGTTTCAGAGTATTTACAGTAAAAAATTTAAAATTACCCGATAAAAAACCACTTTTTTAAAAAATAATTAATAGAAATAAGGCGCGGCCCGACCAAGCCTTTAAGTTAAACCTTCTCTTTTACTAAGAGGACTCAAAAACCCTTCCTTTCAACCTCCAGCCCGGGCGCTGCGGCTGCGGCGGCGGCTGAGCGCAGTCGCGCACGATGGGACACAGTCCGCGGCCGGCGAAGCGGCGTCGCCTAGCGATGCCTCGCCCATTCTTCGGCTTCTCTTCCTTCGCCCGCTCTCTTCTTTTCTCCCTCTCCGCTCCAGCTCCCTCGCCCTCCGCCCAGCTTTTCGGTGCGTTGTCTGTTCTCTTCCCTTCGTCTGGGTCATTAATTTAAGCCTCTAACAGTGTCGATTGCTTTCCCCCAATCAGCAGATGCAGACGTCAAAGTGAAATCGACTAAAGCAGCGGACAATAGTGAGTCCGAAGATGAGGAACCAGAAGTAAGGAAGCATGTTTTAGGTCGGATTCTTTTGCTGATCCATGGGCTATATGTCTGATTTTTATGTTGGGGGGGGGTCGGGAAGGTTGATATAGTGCAGGCCGATTTCGGGTTTTTTGACCCTAAGCCGGGCGACTTCAGTGGTGTCAAACTGCTTCTTCAGAATTACCTCGACAACAAACCGTGGGATCTCAGTGGTTTTGTGGATTTGATTCTGGAGCAGACAACTGTTGGAACAGTTGTCAAATTGGATGATCATGACGAGCAAGATGGTGGGAATGCTGATGACGACGATCCTGACCTTTTTGCTCTTATTACTGCTCTGAATCTGCAGAGATACGAGGTTTACATTCAGATAAATAAGCTCTGCGTTTAATCTTTTCATGTTTCTATTGCAAGCTGAAGTTTTTGAGTTTCAGAATCACAGATGCTTTAAGGAGCTCAAAGAGTTCTTGCTTCTATCATGTCCTGATGTCGCTTCAAACAAAAGGCTCAAGTCATATTTAGAACAACAAACAAGTGATGTGGGCCTTTTAGTTTGTCAACGATTCGTCAACTGCCCCTATCAACTGGTACCTCCGCTGTACGATGCACTGTTTGATGAGATTTCATGGGCAACAGAAGACGAGGTTGTGTAATGATAAATGATTTTTAAAAGATTATTCTATAAGTGCATTTTCTTGCAATACCATAATCTTCACTTCTACTTGTCTTTTAGCCCACACGGGAGCTCCAAGATTCCTTCCGCTTCAAGTACTATTTAATGGTTACCAGAATCTTTGAGGTACGCATTGTCTCGTATAGTTTCCATTAATTTTTTGTGGTTATTTTGTGTAGCTAGTTAATAGAAGAATCTATTCGTACGTGAACATAATCTATAGCTAATATATATTGGTGATTGTCTTTCATGTAGCTGTTTTCTATCTATTTCAATGAACATAGTTCATACTTCATTAGTTTAGAAGATAAGTGCCTTTCTTATGCTTTTATTAAATGATGGGCAGCAACTAGTGAGTGTTTAGTAGTCACTAATTTTTGGATCTTCACGGTAGCTACGTGTTTATATTAATGAAGACTTCTGTTCTAATATTCCATATTTCATTAATGACTCCAGAGTAAAACTAGCCGTCATCGTAAAGCAAATTCGAGTGTTGATTCTGATGATCCCATAATTTATGTGAAGCCAGAGGATAAAATTTTTCAGGAGGTATTATATTACTATTATAAATTTGATGGCAGATATTATTAGAAACAATTTTCTCACATAGACTTTTTCTGTCTCATTTTCAGCTTAGTTCACTCTCTTTTACCTTTAATCTTCATGCTGAGAGGTTGGCTCCACAAGAGGTACTCACGTATCATGGTTATCTTTTGCATTATTTATCCATCCGGTAGTGCTTTTTCTGAGAATCACTGGAAAATTAGTATTTTCAGGCTTTATATCATTTTATGGCTATTTGTGCACTGCCTTGCATGCCTGTCTCGTTATTTTATCTCAGAGCACCTAAAGCCAACCTATAATCCTGCAGTTAATTGTCAAAACCAAGTTCCAGTTTCTAACATCTTGGAGTATCATCAAGGTCTTTTATTATTTCATGTTACACCGTTTATGCATCATAGTGGATGTGAGGACAACCTTTTTCTCCAAAATTCTTCTCTTCGTTCATGATCTACAATAAAAGATTTTTTGTGGCCTTTCCTTTTGTTGTCAAAATTTTGTGGTAATACAAGCTTATTCTCATGGTATTCTGTTCTCTTGCCACATAAAGTTTTCTAGTATGTTTTTGTTATTCTCTTTAGGAGTCATTGCGACCTAATAATGCATGATGGCAATTAATCGAGTGAGGAAGTACAGAATGTCACTACAAGTATGCTAGATATGCATGCTTGATACTCGTGAATTGGTGTCAAATGCAAGTCCACTTATAGGTTTAACTTACTGTCATGAATTGGAATAATGGTTTGAAGAAGTAGGTTTTCTGGGCTAAGAGAACGAGAGGTGAATGTATTCCTTTTTTTTGTTAGGGATATAATTTTTTACTTCTACTTGGAGGCCTGCATGCTACACCCCCGATTTTATTCCATGTACAACTGAGTAATCCCTTTGTTCAGTGGTGATAAGGAACAAACTAAGATAATGATGGCATCAGGAATCTGCATGTCAAATTTTTAACAAATTACTGATTGTTCAACATTATATTTTTTTGTTTAGTTTTCTGACATGCTAATGCTTGCACTGTAATGCAGTTGAATAACTACATTGAGAAGGGTCTAGTCATGGTTGTCAAAGCTGATGAGATTCCCAAATTTCGGGAGAAGATCAAGTCTCTGCTGGCTGAATGTTGAAGCTGACTAATTCTGGCATCTCGTGTCGTGCCATGAAACAAAACGTGATTCATTTTCTTTTAAAAAAAAATTGTACTTCTTTTAGAGGGCAAGCGAGGTGCATTCTTTTTGTAGCATTAGACCATAAAATGAGTTGAGCTGAAGGATTCTACTATTAATGCGTAACACATGTAAACTTGGTTTCTTCTAGAGATTGTAGCTGTGGCTACATAATTTTGTGGCAATATCGAGCAAGTCGACAGCAAATATCATTGAAAATGAGCCTGATAGTTGCTTTGCTAAGTGCCAGTGCGTGCGAAATGCCAGAAGCTTCCACCACAATCTCATTGCCATCGTTCTCCGAGAAAATTAAGGGAAAAATTTAAACTTAGAAAATAAGAGTGTGACAGATCACATCCCTAAGAGAAACTAAAATATTTGTACGGGAAATTCTGAACAAAAACTTTAAAATGTCTCATGAGCGAAGCACGTGCCAAAAGCCACGTCTCACGCCGCGGGAAGGCAAAATCTTCAAAAAACAATGACGTGATAAAAATTCGTCGCCTGAGAGATTCGAACTCTCGCGGGGAGACCCCATGTACTTAGCAGGCACACGCCTTAACCACTCGGCCAAAGCGACGGTTGTGGTAGGTTTAAAAAGTAAATATACATATATACATTTATGGAACGCTCAAAATGTAAATCATTTGGCCAAAGCAGCTTGTACGTCTGGAAGGTGAAAGCTTTTAAATATTCTTTTGCCTGTTCACTATGTCATCGCGTCACATAAGTTTATGCACACATCAGCTGTGTCCTTCGGTGTCCTTGAGTGTATGCACTCATCAGCTGTGTTCTTGCGTCCGTTGGAATATAAGTTTGTGCACATCAGCTGTGTCCTTGCGTTCATTTGAGATATAAATTTAGGTGCACCATCAGCTGTCTTTATTTCTTACATCAGTAATTTCCTGGTTCTACTACTGAGGTAAATTCCAGTTTTATATACACAAAGAGCACTTGCAGCATTGTTCCTTTGACTCTACAAATGAAAACTAGAACGATAAATCCCAACCTCACTCTAAATTATTCGACACACGATTCCTACATGGATCCGAAGATGCCAGTCTCGCCTTTGGAAGTAAAGCCTGATTGATTCTAGTTCCTACAGAGATGGAGACATTGGATCGAAGAACACCTTGGGTGTAAGATTACAAAGTATGAAGAAAAGAATTGTATTACTATGTTAATCAGGTACAACACACATGTAAAATTACACATCGACTATGTACGTTGGGCTTCCCGTTCCATGAGCACGTGGCACAATGTTGCTGAAACCCCACTTGGAGAAGGTTGATTTATATGCTGCAAGGACTGGTCATTGCTTCTTTGTTGTGCATCTTTTTTCTCATTCTTCTCCTCAATTAATTTGTTGCCTAGCATCACGATGAACGCATGAGCTTGCTTCGGCTTTACCATGTTTGAAAATTCTGCCTTGATTTAGAAAGTCGCACTGCCTGCATATGGATCGTGCCTGTGATCATCTATCTGATGCATGAAATATTGGTGATGAAATAAGGCAGAGTACTACTAATTTGTCTATGGCTTTCTCCATAGTTTTATGGACACTAAATTGACCTGGTTATCATGTTGAGGTGATTAATTCCAAAAGTTTGGCCCCAAGTTGCTTTTGCACAACTATATAAATCGACTTGCATTTGTAAAAAGATTGGATGTTTTACGGGCATCATGTGTTCGGTGCTGCTCAGACATCTAGTTTAGGATGCAAATAAAGTAGACTCACAAGTCTCTGAAATATGAAACTAAAATGACTAAATTACCTCAAAAGCGTCTCTTCTGCTGAGGATAACCAGGATTCTGCATTCCCATTCCTGGATCTTTCCGCCGCAACTGTTCGCCAAAAGAAGAATAGTCAGATCAGGGGAATGAGAGGAAAAGAAATGATGGCTGCAGATATTACCTGCTGCTGATGAGCATGAGCAGCAGCACCTCTTTGCATAGGAATGTTACCAGAATTCGGAGCACCTATGGCAGCTTGAGATGCAACGTTAAAAGCTGCCATGGCTGGATTTGGCATCCTCATCATATGCACTGGTCGAGGCATGGATCTCTGAGGCACGACAGGAGCAACTGCAACAGAAGCATTTCCAGCAGATACCTGAAAACAAAACTATGTCATCCCAATAACTTAAAAGAAAGGTCAGACAGTTGCAAAATGTCAGAGGTGTCCTCAAAAGGAAACTTTTGATTTCAATCCTGGATTATACCAAGCGCCAGATTAAAATGCTAAATAAAACGTTAGCTGGTTAAATCTGCATATGATGAGGAAGACTAGATCCAAAACCATCCACGGATGGTTGCAGCAATCGACCAGGACAGATAATTAAGATATCACAGGTTGAATCCTATTGTCCTGGCAGTTGCTGTGATCATCTCATAATGGATATGGATTTGTCTTATGTGCATCATGTTGGATCCAATCTACTAATATATAGTCAATATTCAATGGACTTACGAAATTTTTGTTCGTCTCAATTTGGAATGCATCCTGTAAATGATTGGAGAATTTCCATCTACGGTACATTGTTCATAGATGGGCAACTTATTACTTTTAATGTGTTATAAATCTATTTTCTTACTAAGATGAAGAATACAGTTTTGCCTGACTGAATAACAAAAAAATTATAACATGATTTTTCTTTTTTGCTACCTAAAGTTGTTATATCTGTTTCTATATTTTCCGAGGCTAGTAAGCAATAGCAAGCCTTTTTGCAGAATTAGTACAAAATCAACCCACTGAAAGTCGAAATATTATGCCATAAACTAACTGGTTGGCCAAAATGTCTTCTAATGACTTGTGCACATATTGGTAGGCAAAACCCCCTAGTTGGGCTAGTAGTATTTAGAATTGTGATAGAAGAAACAATGTCAGCTCAAACTTGTTTTCAAGTGTAGAATCACTCGTCAACCTTGTTCCTAATATTTCAGTGTTGCACTAGAACCTATTGGGTAGCATCAAAAACCTTATTTGGCATGGACCGCAAATACTCCAAAGCTGAGAACAGTAAAAGGATCATAAATTATAACTAAATCTGCAAGGATGTTCACTATCAATTACAGCTTTTGCTACCGGTTGAGAAGGTTGGACAGCAACTGTTCCCTCAAAGTCTGCAGTGGTGTCAACTGGACGAGCAGGGTAATTGACAGTTTTTTCTCCTGGCTGAGAAGGTACTAAAGCACTGAACAATCACAAAAAAAAAAATCCTTGTTGAATAATAGTAACAACGAAAAATTATACTTCTCATCAATCATAGACCAATGGACTGTAGGGATTCATTAGGAAACACCATGAGTGTATGGCAGGCCTGGTAAATGTTAAATGAATTGACTACACTTGATCTAATCTCTGTGATATAACCAATAACACTTACTTCCGTCCTGGCAGAGGATCCATTCGAAAGTACCTTGAAAAAGAGAAGCAGAATGATACTAATTGAGTAGAACACCAGCAATAAAAATAAAAAATAAGGGGACAATGTGATCAAATGAATATTATGAAAATAATCCTTACTCATGCTCCAGAGCTTGTGCAGCAGTTATTCGCTTTCGAGGGTCATATCTGCCAAAGAAAAAGTTCAGATGAATATTTGATCCAAATAGCAACAGGTTTTTTAGTAAAATTTGATTTCTACATAGTGCTGCACCTCTAAGCAATTAATATTAACAGTGAAAATCAAAATATAAGACATTCCCAAAATCTTCAGTTATAAATAGAGTGGTTCATCCAAAAAACATGTAAAGGCACAGTCTTAAAGAAATAATTGATGGTAAAAGATAACTATCTACTACCTAAAAAGGCAAGGCATTAAGAAATCACTATACATTTATAACAACGTGTTTAATATGGAGAAAGATCAACAATTATTTAGAAAAGTGCATACTCTAGCATCTTTGCTAGAAGGTCATATGCAGGGCTTTTCTGAGGCAAATTGACGAAGTTATGCAACCCATGGTTCTCACTGCCAAAAAGAAAAAAAGAGGAACCAAGTAAACTATACAGTGAAAACTCTATTGCACAATTAAAATGTGTATATCCCTGCATGTCAGAAGGAGATGACTTACTACTTCTTAGCCTGAATGTTATGTTGGTCATTTTGCCAATATGGAAGATTGACCAAAGTGGGCCATCTTTCAGGTGTTGGGTGCCCTATAAAGAAAGTATTGCTTGTGAAAATTGCATGAGGCATACAAGAAGTAAAGAAAGAAGAAAGAAGATCATTTCTCACCTAGGACTTTGAATATCTTGTCCAATTGGTCAAGCTAAAAAGCATTTCAGAATTTAGAAAACACCACCACAAAACACAATTATAACTAAGCTTTACAAAACATTGGACACCCATCTAACAAGTGAAGAATAAGCAAACAAGAGCCATCAACAGTTAGATAACGAAGAATAGTTTAATGATACCTGAAACGGATTTGGAGTAGCTTTGACTTCCACTCCTTGGAACAATGGTTTCAGAGTCAATAACTCAGCAAAAATGCATCCAACAGCCCACATATCTAAATTCAAGTTAAGGCCTCGAGTTCAAATAACACGATAGGTTTAATTTAGCTAGATGCTATGTGTCAGACTATCAGGATACCAACAGCACTAGTGTAGTGTTTTGCACCAAGAAGCAGCTCAGGAGCACGGTACCAAATAGTAACTACTACCTGCCCAATATAACTAAACGATTTTAGTGCCTCTACATCAATGGAGTTTCTTTTGCCATAGATTTATCAGTAAGTTACTATACAATAACCACATGAAGTCAGAGTAGATACGAGAGCCAAGGGGTCATACTCAAGTTATACTCAATATATGAAGCAATAGATAGATTATGATGAATGCAAAAGTAACTATTTCAACCGTATGTGAGTGTAAGAGCAGACAGGCCCGAGATCAATGCATGATTTGAATCAACTTTAATAGTAAAGGGCCAAATCAATATATATTCTCAACATATGAGTTTGATAAAATTCAAACTGAGATACTCATGATCCTATCGCATGTTAAAGTTGATTAACTTAAAGTTAGTCAATGGAAAAGCAGCAAGAAAGAAAAGTAAAAAAAAAATACAAGTGATTGAGTGCATAATGTTACATGGCAATAAGTTATATTAATTAAATAACTAGTCAAGATTGGGAATTTTTGATGTTAGGATGATTTGTACCCCGTTTTCATACAAGGGCTTCAATGGAGCTTGATAGATTCGGGCAAGTCCAAAATCAGCAATTTTTACAACTCCCTGTTCTTCTCCATCTCCCATAACCTGGTTCAGATTAGAGTCAAACAAGAAGGAGAACGAAATCTTCACTTCTTCAGATTATGAAGGCATGTATCTGAGACTTATACCAGAATATTTGAAGGTTTTAGATCTCGGTGTATAATCCAATTACTGCAAGCAAAAAAAACCATGATGATTTAATTCTTGCGGATAACAACAGTAGCACTTCTTGCATACACTGTAAATGAAAAAAAACAACACAATTTACAAGATCAATCAATCACTTAAGAAACATGTAATTCATACCTGTGAAGATAGTTCAGTCCATTAAGCAGCTGCCAAAGCAATGATTTTACAGTGTATTGATTAATGGGGTGGTTAAGTTTCTCACGATGATGTCTGATTATTTCCTGTAATGCATAAGAATAAAGGGAAAAATAATGATAATACAGTTAAAGGCCTGATATCTGAATATGAAAAAGCATACATACTAGAGTACAAATCTCTGTTCTCTCCCTTGCTATGGATCAACTTTATGAACAGAGACCAACATTCTATAATTGGTAAGCCATTCAGAACAAATAACTTAAGCAATGAGAATTTTTTCATAGTTAAGATAATGGAGTAGATTTTCTTTTCATTGTTAATGGCAACTTTTGACCATCAAGAAATTTATAATTTTTTTATATTTTTGATACTAACTGGATTCGACATTGTGCTAGTCATCCAAATGTATGGGGATCTTGGCTTGAAAATCAGCTTATAATAGTACAGCAGTTGTTCCAAAGGTTATAAACATACTCACATAGAGGTCATGCTCAGCATAGTCGAATGCTAGATAGAGAGACATATCCACATGATTGATGTGCACATTCACTAGTTTGACAACATTTTCATGACATGTTTCTCGCAATAGCTGTAACAAAAACAAAATAGTGTGAGAAGAAATGCAAAATATAACCTGGTACACAAATTTCCCTATTCAGGTATAAGAGTATAGGAGCACCAGAACAGCAACTCTCCAGGCAAAACAATTGAACTTAACGTGCATCTTTTTCCCTCTTTTTCCATTCCTTGTAGTTTTATTTTAAATCATAACAGGTCATATGATTGCACTTTTGTGAGCATGCATGCTACCCAGTCTAAGGTTTGTAATTCCCAAGTTTTCACCCGGATGTATCACCAGGTACAATTTTGTAATGGAAACAGGGTTTCAGAACCAATATCAGTCATTTTTTTAAAAACAGCATTCGGTTGTGCATATATGATTAGGAGACTCCACTATGTTTTCATCTCTAATTTTACACTCCCCAGGAAGAGAGTCAGCAGACAGAACCATGTACTCCGTAAGGACGGTAACAATCTCTTGCAAACAACTACTTAAAGCTAATACTGGTGGCAAGTTTTGACTCGATACTAGAATTGTTCCATTAGTGTTGCATAACCAATATTCAAGTCGCAGAAAACAACATTTTCAGTGAACAAGGGTAAAAAGAAGTGATGCTATACAAATTTACGTTCGTAAGAGCCTCAAGCTCTTAGGCAACCATTTTTACTATGCAATGGCGACATTGAAAAAAAAATCCATATCGCCGAATTCTACTTTAGCCATACCCTAGCTGTTTCAAGAGCTTGTTTTTTATAAACAGAACTAAATTGCTTGCTATTTAAGCACCCTGATGAACCAAAAGGATTTTAGCTTAATTTGGATTCAATTTTTGTTCATCGAAAGCATATGGCATCCAACAGCAACTAATTAGTAGGATCACATAGTAGTGCTCAAGCAAAACATCGCCTGACATAAATCATCCCCAACAGAACATTATACCACGTGAACTAATTTACGAGGAAAAACAGACCACTAATCTCAGAAAGGGGGGGGGCAATAATCTCGTTCTCTTAATAGGGAAACCTAATTTTTTATCCCCCAGGACTGACCGCAGAATCATAGATCACAGCAACGAGCCAACGCGTAGAGACGACGACGGAGGAGTAACACGCACCATGATCTCCCGGATGGCGGTGGGGGAGACGCCATCCCCCTCTTTGGACTGCTTGAACTTCTTGATTGCGATGCAGCATTTACGGAGGTTGGTCCGCGCCAGGAACACCAGCCCGTACGTCCCCTCCCCGATCTTACCAACCAGATCGTACTGCTGCAGCCACGCCGGCCGGTTCGCACGGCCGTCGCCCATCTCTCGGTCTCAGCTGAAGCGCCAGGCCTTTCGCCCTTCGTCCTCCTCGAGCTGCCCACTTTGTGCCCTCGTTCGCGTGAGGGAGGGCAACTTGGAACTTTTACGACTTCTATTGCAATTTGATCCCTCGATTGTTAAAAATATCAAAGCTACTCTTTGTGCCTTTTTATTTATTTATCCATCTACTTTTTGGTAATTATAAATCATCCCCTTTTTCTTCACAAAATATCAATGCAGGAACGAAGTTTACCGGGAGCTGCTGCGACTCACTTCCTTTCCTGATCAATAACCGCTGTGAAGTTTTTTAAAAAATTTAGCATATAAGTAGGACGTTGAGAGGGGCTTCAATTATTCACTCGTTGCATGCATGCATGATTACATATTCCCTGTGTCCCCTCTTGCTTCCAAAACGTTGAATCATCACGCCAAAATCCTTCCATCTTCTCTCCTCGGTAGTCAGTAGTCCTCACTCGGCCAGTACTTGTCTTCTCTCCGACAGCCGATTTGTCCGGGAATCTAATTGCACCAAATGAAGCAGCAGGTGTCGATTAGCGTGATTGCTAGATGCGAAGGATTAGAAGTGGTCGAGATCAGGAAGACGATTAATCAACGGTTGGTTGATCGGTGAGGAAAGGGGGGAGGAATAGGATCACCATCATCACGGTGGGGAAGACGGGAATATTCCCTGGCGTCATCGGCGCCGGCCTCTTCCTCTCCGTAGCCCGTCGTCTTCCCCCCAGTGGCTGGGCCGCCCGCACCGACGTGGCGCCCCAGGGACGGGCTCTCTCGGCGTCCCCCCACCGGCGAATATTCCGGGAGGGTCGCGTCCGCCGCGCCGCCGCCCCACGTGAGACGCGCCCCGCCCGTCCCTATCGCATCCGAGGGCCGGGAGGAAAGACATGGCTGTCGATCGTCGGACCCGCGGAGCCCTGCTATCGATTCACCGTGCTTTGCAAACCTCTGCACTGTTGTTTTGGCTTCTCTTCCTCCGCCCTTGCCTTCTCTTAATTAGATTCGCCTCTGCTGCCCTCGAATATATATATATATATATAGTTCGTCTTCGGTGTATGCCCTCGCCCTCCCTACGCCTCCCCGGACTCGATCTATCTGAATCAGGGATTCAGAAGATTAAGAAAAGCTGGCTTTTTGACGAAGCAAGTTAAACCGTTTTCTTCTTAAAGTCGAAGAGACGGCCGGAGAATTAACTAGTTCGATGTACGAGCCATAAAGAACTGAATTAGAGACAATGGAGAAGAGCTGCCACGGTCGTCATCACTGCCCGCCCTCATCGGAGATGGCCGCCGGAGGAGTTTCGGTGCTGAGAGAGCCGAAGCCTCGGCTACGGTGGACGCCCGACCTCCACGATCGATTTGTCGACGCCGTCACCAAGCTCGGAGGACCCGACAGTGAGTGCATATATGTTGTTAATTCCTTAGACAACTCTCCATCTGTACGATGATTAACTTTGATGAGCGCTGGATTGCAGAAGCAACTCCAAAGGCAGTGCTGAGGCTGATGAACATCAAGGGATTGACTTTGTTCCATCTCAAGAGTCATCTTCAGGTTTTTTTTTTTCTTCTTTCCTCCTTGCTGGTTAATTAACGAACATGATCGGAGGAGTACTGTACTTGTATATATAAATTTATATCTGCAGAAGTACAGGCTTGGAAAACAAGCCGCTGGAGCGGCAAGATCAATGGAAGCAAACAACGAAGGTAATTTAATTAATTAACCAGTGACTGATTTAAATATCATTGCTCGATCAAATCATTAGTTTTGGAATGTAGGTAGCAATTCAAGTGGGATCAGCAACTCCTCTGCTACCAGCTGCTATCTTGCCGGAGAAGACAGCGTCGGGTATATATACATATGCACATTAGTAGCTCTTTACAGTCGTTCCTTCCCCGGTTTGTGCACCTAAAATACATACTAAAGAGCCATCCATGTGAGCTAACGGTGTGATTTGAGATGTTGAAAGGAATTTTTATTATTTAAAATAGCTTATACAGCATCATCGCAGTACTCGAGGATAAGTATCTAATCTGTAATTGTATTTTCATGTTTTCTCGAAAAAAAAAGAAACAGAGAAATGGCACTGGCCGAGGCTCTGCGCTACCAGATCCAAGTGCAGAGGAAACTGCAGCAGCAGATTGAGGTAATTACTTGATGTAGAATAGACAGACACCACTGTGGTTCTTAACAGAGGGAACTGGCAATCGGCAGGTACAGAGGAAACTGCAGATGAGAATCGAGGCTCAGGGGAAGTACTTGGAGACCATACTGGCGCATGCTCACAGGAGCCTTGCCCTTTCCATTTCAGGGTTCATGGACAGTGAAGAAAGCACGAATAATAAGCAGAAGAAGATTAAGGTTCCAGGGTTTCAGCTTTACCCAGAGGGACGATCAGATGAGGAGGAAGAAGAACTTGAGCTGGATTTGAATGTAAAAGGAGGCTGTGAACTCCTCGGGACATCGAGGGGGGCTGATCATCATTTGGATCTCAGAATCCAAACGCAGAGAATGTAGTTTCTATGTCCATGCTCGATGAGATGATGCAGTAACTTTATGCTGTATTAATAATTTGGTGTGCGGCGTTGGTAGTGGTCTCTTGAATTTTTTCCTTAAAATATGTTTTGGCTTCTTAAGGCTGGTGAATAAATTCAAATTCATTAATTTTTTAATCTGTAACGAGTCGTGTTGAATCAAAATCTTGTTCTAATTAGAACTGAGCTTGGCTTCTGGAAAAGTTTAAAATGGAGTTCAGATTGGAGCAGCATCCTCAAGTTAATGTTCGTGAATTAAGTCGTGTCCTGACATGGGACGCAGGTAGTGCAGAGTTGGGCCTGGAAACGCAGTTTTGGGCTCACACTCTCGCCCAGGTCAAGCCGGAGCATCTCGCGGAGAAGTCGATTGCGAAAGCAGCAGAGTGCGGCAGAGAGGATGCGTAACCCTGGAGGAGCGCCGGCGTCCTCGAAGAAGAAGAAGAAGGGTCACCATGCGGCGGGCGGCGGAGCATCAACGGATCTCCATGTTGCTGCGAGGAACGGCGATCTCTCTGCAGTCGTGTCCATCTGCAGCACCAATCCTCTCGCTGTCAACTCTAGGGATGGCCATTCGCGAACCCCGTATCCTTTTTCATAGTCTTCTTCCTCCTCTTCTTTCATTTTTTTAAGGGCAAATACGAGGAAGATATCAAGCTGCCACTCCGTTTTCGTTCTGGAATTTTGGTAAGAAGATAAGACCTTTTAGGGTTTGAATATCTACTCCTTGTTATTTCTCCTATTCCTTCTCACACTTGTTTAGGATAGCGGAAAGATGCTTCCTTTAATCATTTATCATTAGTCTGCAACAAATAGTAAACCGGACCTTTTCCTCCTCGATCAATTGTTTTGGGTAGAAGCTTATTTTTCATACTCCATGTTAATGTGTTGGCACAAATATGCTTGGCTTAATAGTATTAACAATAACTTCTATCTTTTTCGTTCTGTTGCATTAATAACATATATAAGAAAAGTACTGCTCTGTTAATTTATCTAGGGTGCCTCTGTGTATGAGAGTCGCAAGAATTGATGAATTTTATTAATGAATGAAATGTTTTAGATCTATACCTTCTGTCAGCGTTGCCAAAGTTGCAATTTAAGATCAATTTTCAAGTTGTTGGCCAAGTATGATTGCTACAGAAAGGCTTACGGTTCTGTTACTTTAAACAAGATTATCCTGGATATGAGTGTTTTATAAGCACGAAAAAGATGAGCTATGTTTGGATTAGTAAAGATCATGCTCTATTTAGAATTTATTTGTGTTTGAAAAGAACATATAACATTGTTCCTTTTACGGTATTACTATATTAGCATCTCTCAAAGTATCACAAATGTTTAGGTTATATTTTGGTTTGAACATACCATTGTTCACTCATCATCTTCTAGAAGAGTGGATCAGATGAATTGACAATTGTATTCAGAAATCTTGTGCTTTCATCAGCACAAAGACAAATGTGATTCTCTTCAGTATGGTTACCTTGACATAGATAATTTGAAATTAAGATTGCATCTGGCTGCGTGGTCTGGGCAGACAGAGGTGGTGAGATTTCTCTGTAAAAACAAGGCTGAGATACTAGCTGCTGCAATGGATGACACTACAGCGATCCATTTTGCTGCTCAGAAAGGTCACTTGGAGATAATCCGGACTCTGTTATCCTATGGAGTATCTGTCAAGGCTGGTAATAGGAAAGGGTTTACACCTTTGCACTTTGCTGTCCAAGGATCTCACCTAGAACTAATCAAGTATCTCATTAAAAAAGGTGCTAGTCTTACTTCCAAGACAAAGGCTGGGCAAACACCTGCTGACCTTGCAAGTACTGAGGAAGTCCGCTCTCTTCTTGTAGAACCTGTGCAATTACCTACTAAAGATGAAAAATCTCCCACACAGGAGATTTGCGAGCCAGGCTCAAAGGATTCTGTCGAAGAGGAGAATGGAGACTCCTTGTCAAAAGAAATAGCGGATGTTGGTGAAGAAAGCACGGGCATCAACAAAAAGAGGAAGGATGAAGATGCTACTGTTGATAGCTCATCAAAACCCAAAAAGAATAAGATTTCACTCGATCATCTTCTAGCTGAGGATGATGATGAGCTAGATGGGGAAGAGTAGAAATGACTAGGAAAGGCGTCAATGACATGAAGGCAAATATACCCAGAAGACTGTGATTTCAAACCAATTCTACCAAGATCATTTCAGATGTTAATCACAATGAGTATGGATCATATTTTCAGAAATGGATACCACATGAATTTGAAGCTTCCATGGAGCCTGATTGTATCGTTGTATTTATTTTTGTGTTCTTGTCGTGAAGGAGTACAAACTCCTAACCGCTCCTCGAGGTCCTTCACATTGGTCAATTAATTTTCTGCGAAAATGCTTAATGTCCGTGTTTTACAGGTGTAACTAAGCAATTATCTTGGGTCGATGCAACAACTCCCACTTCCATGTTTAGCTTCTATTCAGACGGTAGTTTTGGCTGCTAATCATGACTGATGTTTTGAGAGGGGTCAATCCGGCAGCTCTGCTGTCAAGTATGTGAAGTGGTTAATGCTGTACATCTTTTTGTTACGATTGACCTCATTTTCTATGCAACATGATATCTGCAAATTTTGCTCACACGGTTTTCTTGTGAATCAACTGTTTCTGCATCCGCAGAGCATGTTCAGTTCAGTGTGTAAATGTTGTACAATCAAGTGGCATTCGACTGGTTATTATTTTTTGGTGTGCCATCAAATGATGTCTAGATTGTCACAGCATTTATCTGTGCTCGGCATACATACATCTTCTTATTACCACTCACAGCATTGTTTGATTGAAGTGATCGATCGATCAGCGTTGGGCAAGAACCAGGCCGACAGAGCAAATCGAGTAGAATACAGGAGTTGGAATCTTCTCCATGGCACCTCCAATTATTGGTGCTCGTTTCGCAACACACTTTGTACCGAGAGCCAGCGCAGGCGCTCCCAGTAAAGCAAGAACAATTTTATGTGCCAAGTAGCTGTGCAGATCTCCCTTGGCCCATTCCAAAACCCATCCGTAGAACTCCTCCTCATTTATCTTTCTTTGTTGGCTTCTGATCGTGGAACTCTGCATTGCAGACACAGAAATAAACTTTTAAAGAGGTAAGTAATGTCATACAATATGCCCAAGTGAGCCGTCTTGCCTCTTCCAACAAACACCATCTTGCACGACGAAAATAATATTTTGTTTAACTTGAACACTTTGCCTTTCTGTATATTAGCCTTTGAAAGGGATGGAAACTTTAAGGAGAATTCAATACCTTATTTTCTATACTTGATCTAGATGGAGGTTCCTTGTGGGGACCGAGGAGATCCTTGTTCAGAGAGCTGCAAATTAAATAAACATGGTGTATTTTACAAGAATAAGTTCATTGAAAAAGAAAGAAATAGTAATTTAGGTGATCAGAGTGCAAAATGCTTTACTTATAGACTCGCAATACTGCAACTTGAAGATCATCGGGAGCCATTTTATTATCCTCGTCAGCATATTCCTTAAAAACCGAGCAGCATATCTCCTTCACGGTAGGATGACCTGCAACATTAAATAGAAAGGCACGAGTGCCATCAAAATCGACCACGATTTTGTCAAGTAATACCTCTTTAAGGCAAGCAAAAATCCCTACGCATTTTAACTTGTGACCTGCACATATACGATCTCCTCGCTAGACTTGTTTTCAAGTAAGAAAGGTTTGATATGAACTTTGGATGGTTTATCACAGCCAAGTTATAATAGTTCCAATTGGGAGGGGCTCATCGATGGATGAATGGAATAAACAAATGATAGGATCCACCATGTTCCTGCAATTTTTTGGAAAGGATAACAGATAAAGGCAGGTACAAGGTTTTTCCCAACTAAGGAAGCTTTAAATTCTGAACCTAAGGCAATTATTCATACAATATCTACTTTTGCTCCATCCTCACCGGTTGTTGCATGAGGTTCCTTCAGTGGAATCCATTTGAAGAACCATTTCACTTCTGAAGCATTGAGATGGGCCACTGGCTTATAACGAGGAGAAGAAAAACACAAAATCCGCACTTTGACAATGTATAAGAGTTGTCTGCTCTGCTCACTGCAAGAGGAGGCAACACTCTTCATCCTTTCTTCAATTTCAGTCAACTATATATGGATCCAAGCCACTGCAACGGCAGCAGCGCTCGATCAGACACGATCACATAAGAGCTCATCTCAAACTGTTTAGGAATGAGGATGTTACTGGGATCAGATTTGGTCGAAGCTTAGATCGGTACACACAGAGCTCCGATCATCTAAGGTTGTACGGACGAGTTACTAGGCAGATGTTAGCCATCAAAATGCTCGGAACAGATTCATCGGGAAGAAAATTAAAAGAAGCCGTGGATGCATTTCAACAAACAGGCGGTAGGTAGGTGAGACGCGAGGAAAGAGACACTTGCCTTGAACTCTCTCCCGAAGCCGACGCAGCATCTGAGACATTCCTGGACTCATCGATGAACTCGGCGGACGAGATCGGCGTAATATGAAGAGCCGAAAGAGGATGCATAAGGAGGTGGCGAGATCGACCTTCCTTGTCGGCTGGGGCAAAAGCTTTGCGTGGCCTGCGCATGGAGAATCATCGTTCCTTGCTCTGGGAAATCGATTTCATTCCCAAATTCCTCCCCCCGCCGCAAAGATGCCTCGCCCGAATTCCATCGATCCATAGAGCTCTCCTCCGTCGGATGATCGATCCTCTCCAAGCCCTCGATGCCCCTCCTCAGCACGAGCGACGACCGTGTTTCCGCTCAGGTGAGGCCACAACCCCACTGAGATGAGATTTTGGCCGAGTCCAACTTTAGTCGACTCTCCTTCCCTATAATTGGGGGCGAGCAATCCATCGCGTTGAAGATACCACAAGAGAAGCCCGGAAGCTGAAGCAACCCATCACGTGGCGGCGGCCCACGACATGCCGATGATGGGGAGGACCATCATGCGTCGTTGCATGCTTAAGTCGATGATGTACGCATGAGTCTGAATCAAACCATTAATCCCTAATTAGGTGGCCTGTCGCCCTCTTCATCCGTCCACATTATTCCCTGGGCAGCAGCAATCAGCTCGCCCTGCGTGCATCCACATGCCTTGTTTGGTGAATCAATTAGATATTTGAGCTGGGCTTAGAAAATTAAATCGATTAAATGGAATCCACTTGGGTCGTACTCATCGGTCATCACCGTCGTCACATGGGAAATGAAGGAAGGAAGGTCTCCTCAATAACCATGCATGCATGCAGATGCAGGTGCATGCGATGATTAATCTAGAGGCACCGATAGATGTTCGTAGGACGAAACCCCATCGCGATTTGGCACCGACACTCCCATCCTCGTTAGATTAATTAATTAAATGCCTTGTTAGTCTGTTGCTTTCAAAAGTCGTCACCCTCTTCCTCATGTATATAATAATAATAATAAAAGACAGCTTTTGAATTCCTCTGTCGCGGGCAATCATTAAAGCTTGCAAAAACTTGGATTAATTCATCGGATACGTATCGATATATAACATCATTGTAGCACGTACGTGAAGTAGAAAGCAAGCAAAGCCGTATGTGGCCCGGTTAATCCACGAGTTCCATATCCGTGTAAACTACTCAGTAATAATAAAGACAGGTAGCCGAAAGCAGCAGGCAGGAGACGATCGATGTAGCTATAAAGTAACGAGGAGCGGATTAAAGTGGGTGAGAGCGAGCTGAGCTCATAGTTTTAGTTAATTAATCAATTAGCTGGTGGCCTTGGATTTTGTGATCTGGCAGCTGTGAAGAGAAGGAAAAGAAAATAATATATATATATATTGACAGGTGATGTATCAACTAACTACTATTTTGATTGATGGATAGAGATATCCATGTGCCGGCCCGAGCACAGAGGCTCGTTCCTAAGTTAAATCGCCACATATATTGTTTATTGCCCGATCGATGGGTCGTTAAATGCAAACTCACCGTCGGTACGTATATCTCTTACTTAACCACATTAACCGAGGAATTATTATTCCCATTAATATTATCCTGAGAGACCAGACTTAAAGTTGACGAGTAAATTAAAAAGTAAGCTGCATATTGGAATATATATCCAGGTTGAGTAGAAGTAAAGCAAGAAATTGCAAAAACTGCAGAAAGAATTTATAGCCATTCATTTCCCCTTTCTTTCTTCTCCCCTTTCCTCCACATTCTCCAGTCCAATTCCATGCCTCCCTAAAATTCATCTTCCTGCACCCACCATAAGCCACTCACCCGCTCGTGCACTCGATCCCTTCCCCCCATCAATAAATGGCAGGGATGCGTACCGCGCGTGGCCCCCGCCCGACTCGCAGTTTTCTCCTCTTGTTTTCCGGGTGGAATCGTTCGTCAAAGCTGAGTTGACCCGAGTCATCCCCGAGCCAAGCTCCAGCTGTTAACCAAAACTTACGAATTAAAAAAAAGACGCCCAAATAAAATAACCAGGTGATTAGTTCCACTTCCACCTCTCCCTCACTCGGTGAGTCAGCGAGTGCGGGCGAGTGATCCGTATCTTCTCCTATAAATGGCAGTGAAATGGATTGGGAGACCGGCGGTGGCGAAAGCCAGAAAGTGCCAGCTATCGACTATTCTTTGAGTGCACTGAGATCGCTTCCTTCGCCGCCGCGTCCTGCATCCCCCCTCCTCTCTCTCTCCTCTCCCTATTTCTCAATCTTTCTATCTGCAACTGCACGGCGAGCGAGGGAGGAGAGCGGCGAGCGGACCGAAGCGGAAGCTCTCACCGATCGAGGTACGTTTTCTTCTCCTCCTGATCGACGACGATGGTAGATCTGGCACGCCCCGCCGATTCGCTTTCTTCGTGTTTACTGCTGCTGCTTGTTTGAATCGAGATGGAGACGGAGTGTTCTACTCTGGAATCGTTCGTTCAACTGTGAGATTCTTCACTTCTTCCCTGAGCTTCGTGGTCATGGAACTGGATCAGGCATTCTCGATTTCTGTACTAGTCGGCTGTGGGTTTGGATAACTGGGGTTTAAGTCTCTTTCATGCGGGCTGTTCTCGAATTGCAATTAGTGCTCTGCCTATAGGATCGTACTTGGTCATCTGTTTATATCTATTTTACCAGGAAGTCCTTTTCAGTTTCGCGATGCAATTGTATAATTTGGTCATACTCCCCCGTGCCTAAAGAAATTTCACTTAGATCTATTACGAGTTTCACAAAGTGGCACTAGATCTGTGGGAGCAGGGTGAGTGGCTCTGTGTTAGTCAACCTGCGGTATTAGAAGAACTTCTTAATTAAAAGGATATGTTAAAATAAGATGGTGCTCCTCGAGCTTATGTGAGATTTTGCCTTCTTTTAAAAACCGAATACTTCAAAGGTGTGCCCCGGTTGGCTTAAATTTTTTTGTTGCATTGTGTCTTTCACATTTCCTGCTATTGCTCTCACTTTATCATGGTTACGAATAAGGCTGCTTTAGCATTATCAATTATTTTAGAGTTGATATTAAAACCTCCATACACGACTCTCTCCATTTTTGAAATTTCACCGGAAGGATTGATTATCTTAAAATGCTTTTTCCGATGTTGGCTGGTTGTGTTTCAGGTCTTCAATTTCTGGAAGAAAAGATGAAGAATAAAGACTCTAAATCACCAGCATATACTGATAGAAGTTCTAGGATAGTCCCAATGACATTAATGCTCATTGTCCTATGTGGGTTTTCCTTCTATCTTGGAGGAATCTATTGCTCTGAAAAGAACAGGCTTTTTAAGAAGGATGTTGCACCATCTATTCAATTGCGCAAGAAATCTACAGTAGCTCCTTTGCAGACCAACTCTATCGAGTTCCACGAGTGCAGTAGTGACTATCAAGACTACACACCATGCACAGACCCCAAGGTATATTCAACTTCTGCTCACTAGTGACTCTTAGTTAGATGTAATACAATTTGAGACGGAAGGGAAATTGTGGCAAGTTATGCTAACCGATAAACAGATAAGTCTTGGCTGTCCTACACTCTCTAGCCTAATGTATATTGCTGGTTTGCCTTAACCTGTTCCCTCGTTTTTCCACCAATTTTGTTGATAGCATAAAGTGATGCAAATTTTTCACATTTACATATCCATATTGATGGTATGCAGGCAAGAAATGCCTGATTCTTAGCATGGTGGTCACAACATTTTTTCTTTTCTCATGTAGAAATGGAGGAAATATGGTAATTATAGACTTAGTTTCATGGAGCGTCATTGCCCAGCAATGACAGAGAGGAAAGAATGTTTAGTGCCTCCTCCTGCTGGGTATAAAGTTCCAATCAGATGGCCGAAAAGCAGAGATCAATGTTGGTACAGGTATTCTTCAGCCTAACCTTTTCGGTCAAATTCTGCCTATAGTTTCTTCAGGTTCCTCACGTAGTCAGTGAACGATGTAAATTGTAAAACCTATTTTTTTGCTTGTATTTGACCCAGAAATGTTCCATATGATTGGATCAATAATGAAAAGTCAAATCAGCACTGGCTCAGAAAAGAAGGAGAAAAATTCATTTTTCCAGGTGGAGGTACCATGTTTCCCAATGGAGTGGGTGCTTATGTTGACTTGATGCAAGATCTTATCCCTGGAATGAAAAATGGAACTATCCGAACAGCAATTGATACCGGGTGCGGGGTAAGTGCTGTACATTAACATTAATTGATATGATTTCTGTCATCTGTGCATTGTAGGAAAGGTTATAGAGGTCTATGTTCAATGCAGGAAAGTTGTAAGTGTATAACCATGCCATCATGATCCAATCAAAATAACAATTATGTACACTTCTGTTTAAGATTCTTGATGTTGATTTTAAGTTATACTGTTGCATTAACTAAATGATGTATTTACTGGACACAGCTGAATTTTGTTACTCCATTTGTGCCATAGGTTGCCAGCTGGGGAGGTGATTTGTTAGACCGTGGTATTTTAACTGTTTCTCTTGCACCAAGAGATAATCATGAGGCCCAAGTACAGTTTGCCCTGGAACGTGGAATTCCTGCAATTTTAGGCATCATATCTACTCAGCGTCTCCCATTCCCATCAGATTCATTTGATATGGCACATTGCTCCAGATGTCTTATTCCATGGACAGAATTTGGTAACTTTCTAGCCTAGTACACGACTATAAGAGTTAACTAAAAGAACAATCAAGTTTGCACATTTCTTATCTGCTCGCACCAAGTTTCTAGTATTCTTAAAAATGTTTTGGGAAGTGCTTCCTATGACATATGAAAAGGCCCAATCAACTACTATTCCACGTTTTTCCAGTATTTGTGTTTTGGTCTTTCCTCTTTTGGAGAAATAGGTTGTGTTGTTCCAACACAATTACATCTTTTGGTAAATGTGATTGGTTTTTTTTGTTTAAAAAATATTTTTTAAAAAGAAATACTTTATACTGTGGACAAAAGATTTAATTATTTTTCACCTTTTCATAGTTCTAGTCAATGTTCAAAGTTTCTTCTGGATATCGTGTTAAAGCTGATGGTTATAAACCAGTCATATCTTGCAATTTAAGTTTGGGATACTTTCTCAGGAATGATTATTTCTATTTGAATGATCCTAAATGCTTGTTATCATTTCAGATGGAATTTATCTGCTAGAAATCCACCGCATACTTCGACCTGGTGGCTTCTGGGTGCTCTCTGGACCGCCTGTAAATTATGAAAACAGATGGCGTGGATGGAACACAACGGTGGAAGAGCAGAAAGAAAATTTTGACAAATTAAAGAAGTTGTTAACCAGCATGTGCTTCAAACTCTACAGTATAAAGGATGACATTGCCGTGTGGCAGAAATCTTCAGATAAGAGTTGCTATGATCAACTCAGCGTATCTTCTTTCCCACCAAAGTGTGATGATAGCATGGATCCAGATTCGGCATGGTACATTCCACTCAGAACTTGCTTGAATGTTCCAAACCAGAAGTTTAGGAAGTTGGCCCTAAAATCTACTCCGAAGTGGCCTGAAAGGTTGCGCATAGCTCCAGAGCGTGTTGCTATGGTCCCCGGTGGAAATTCTGGTGGATTCAAACATGATGACAGCAAATGGAAGGTCAGGGCAAAACACTATAAGACATTGCTTCCGGCTCTCGGAAGTGATAAAATCCGAAATGTTATGGATATGAATACATTATATGGAGGTTTTGCAGCTGCGCTCATCAGCTCTCCTGTATGGGTTATGAATGTTGTCTCATCATATGGTCCAAATTCCCTTGGTGTGGTCTACGACAGGGGACTAATTGGAACCTACCATGATTGGTAAGTCAACTACTTTCTCGTACAGGTAATTCTGAATAAATCAAGACCTTGCATTAATATTAACTAAATGTGTTAGGAACAAAATAAAGTTTGCTGCATAAGTAGTCCTTTTTATTTGGTTCATTAATGAGAATACTATCAAATTCATTGTTTGTCATGCAGCATTCTGTTCCTGATATGCTACGAAATTAACACCTGGGCCTTTCTCAGTATTTTTTTTGTTCCTGTTGTTTTTTTGACCATCTATGCCTTTATGTGCATGTCGGTGCAATAAGCAAATGCTGTTATGATAGATCTGCATGCACTTTTGCATCTTAAGTTAAATTTGATTGGCTCTCTCTCTCTCTCTCTGCGTGTATGTGTGGTGTGCAACAAGATTCATATCTTAGCCATCGTATGTGATTATGATCCTTTTTTTTTTTCTTATATAGGTGTGAGGCATTTTCTACATACCCTCGGACATACGACCTCCTGCATCTTGATGGGCTATTTACCGCTGAAAGTCACAGGTAACTTGCACATAAAATTCTTAACCCTGCTTTTCTTCCTCTTGCTGATACTCGGTGATTTGTTGGGTTGCAACATTTAAACTCATTGTACCCCATGTAACTGATGAGGGTCATAGGTAGTCGTGGACTCATAGCTATCTCATCCACAATGCAAATTGAACTAATTGTAGGAATGGTAGGCTAATATACTGATGTTCAGATGTGTCCACTGAGACTTCTTGTAAGATCCCAATGCTGATGTAAGATGTTCTGACCCTAGAATGGTGTTGGGAGTATTCCAAGATTAGCTTCATATCAGATTTAATCTAGGAATGTTTATGCCTATCGTTTTTTAATGTTCAGGGCATTTTTTTGAAACCAATCGTAAGGGGCGTAGACTTGTTGGGACCTTGGATTATGGTACTTGGACGTATGATGCTATTATGTCGCATGAATATAGACGTATCCCATTTCCTTCTTTCCTCGTCTAGCTGTGCCAAATATTTTATTAAATGGTGTGGGTGTGTGTGTTGGATGTTTGCCTATTTTGGGTTATGATTGCCTGAGGACGTACAAGTATTGGCCTGATCCTGATTTGGTTATATGGCTGGACTTGTAAGGGCTGCCGTAAATACCACTTGCTATGTATCACTTTCCGATTCACTATTAGTTTTATTACAGGCACATAGCAGATACAGTTGGATACTGTTTCTTCTTGGTCTTTTTTGTTCTCTCACATCTACTGTCTTGCTTTGCATATACAAAACGCCTGAGCTTCGACATTCCATGTTAAAGCCCGACACAATCATGTGCATGCACATCCATACATATGAATCTTGACATTTGCAATGCATCTTCTGTCAGATGTGAGATGAAGTACGTGCTTCTTGAGATGGACCGCATTCTGCGTCCGAATGGGTATGCGATGATCCGTGAATCAGACTATTTTGTGGATGCCGTAGCGAGCATTGCCCAAGGGATGAGATGGGATTGCAAAAGGCATGACACAGAGTACAACGTAGAAAAGGAGAAGGTGCTAATATGTCAGAAGAAACATTGGTACGGAAAGCAAAGACAGTAGCGGGAAACCGAATCACATCCTGGCATTCTTAAAGTAGAAGAACTAGATGAAAGATCCATCCTATTTTTTTCAAGAAAAATAATATGCAGAAGATTTTTGGTATCATGCTCGCCAATGGTAGGGAGCGTCGGTCTAGCTGAGATCTGTTTCATACCACCACCATCCGGCCGAGAGAGAGAGTAACAATAACAGCAGCAGCCTATACAAATTTCAGAAGTACATCCCGTATTCTTTTTAGAAGGATTTATATTTGGTTTGAACTTTGAAGTCGGTTTTAAAAAACAAAAGGCATTCATATTGTATACCTGAAAAAATTGTGGACAGCTTCGAATTGGATGAAAGAAATGAATCTGTATACTATACGAGGTAACGTGCATTGCATTGTAGATTTTCCTATGCGCCAATTTGTCAGTGCTGTAATTTGCTTCAACATTGTGAATCGTATTTGGTACTGACTTTTTTCCTATTCGTTTGTTGAATTGAAGGATAGTAAAACTTCCTTACTATTCTTCCAATGTTTTTAAATCAAACTAGATTTGCAGCATTGTGCCTAAATCAAGATGATAAAATGTTAGATCTGTACAATATTTATCTCTGTCCACTTGTTTTTTTTAAAATCTACGCTAATAATGGTGGTGTGTTCAGAGTGTTATGGTACGATTTCTTCCCTGCCCGTGTGCTGTGGCTCGGTCGTTTGTTCGTCATCAGCTCATCAGGCATCGACGCTGCTGCTCGCAGGTGCAGTACATCATCCTCGTGAGCGGCGCTCGCCGGGCTTCTTAGAGGAATCCATGCTCGGCAGCACGGTGGCGGCGGTGGGTTCGCGGCGAGCACTACGCCTGGAGTCTGGAGAACAAGGCAGACCAGATCTACGCGCGCATCACCCCCTAGCCACATGATAATAAATACCTATAGCCTAAATATAAAGTAGGAACGACACGTTGAGAAAATTATTTTGTGGCATCTAGAGCATGAAAAAGAGTTGTAAACCAATTTAATACCTTTCGCAGTCGAGCGGTTGAAGAAAGCAGCAGCGTTTTGATGGCAATATATACACTGTTCGATGCATTTTTTACTGCTATGTCCTGGATGATTACATCTTTCCGTTTTCTGCACCTTAATTACATATGCAGGGGGCACGATGTATACCTGTACTTGGTTCATTAAATCTGCTGCTGGAGTTCAAAAGTCACTATATTATATATAAATCAGGAGCCCGTCAAAAATCATGTCATTGCTTACGATCAATCGATTAATTATGTTTTTTTAGAAAAGCAAGGTAGAAGAAGAAAAGTTCTTTTAAAAAAAAATTGGAAGGATATTTCTTTTTTCCATAAGGGCGAACCTTTATATATAATTTTGACGCAGAGCAACTTAGTTGTGGTCCGGGCATAACGTCAGGTCCCACAGTGCCACCACGCTGGAAGAAGACAAACGAGTAATAAATAAGTGAACCTACCTACCGTCATGGACAAACAAGTTCCAAACAGACATATCTGATACCCTGCCACTTCTCCCTTCTTTTCGTGTATTACTGAAACGGAATACTACCCAGTTTCAGCTCTGAAACCGAACAGTCTTCGATTCGACAGCCCAGTCGGTACTCAGACCGGCTCATTAACTCACAGATTAAACTAGTTTTACTCAGATGAGCAGGTAGTCCGTGATATATTATTATTATTCATCAGTCATATTAATATAAGCCATGGAGGTTCTCTTCGTAGTTAATGAGGAGCATGTCCAGGTCATCCAACTCCCACGCAGCTGCTTGCCCTTCAAATTTTTTTCCGGAAGCCTCACCCGGCATCAGCACTGAGTAATCTTGGGCAGCCTCTCCTGATCCTGATCCCAACTCCGCATGACTGCCGGCGGTCGTCATGCAGCTAATTCTTCCGCCGCTCAAGTCGAGTAGCTGGTCGATATCGAGATCGAAAGCCGCCCCGTGGGTCGTCATAAACTCATCAGGCACCGATGTTGCTGCTCGAACATGCAGATCATCATCCTCGTGAGAGGCGCTCGCCGTGCTGCTCGGCGGAATCCAGGCGCCACCGTCGTGCTCGGCACGGTAGAACATCGTCGTCACCGTCGACGGGCTCATGCTCGACACCACGGTGGCCGCGGCGGCGACGGCGGCGGGTGGTTCGAGGTGAGTACTGCGCCTGAAGACGAGGCGGGTGGGGACGGGGCGAACGACTGATACGGCGGATCCCCCTCCCGCTAATGACGGGATCGTGTTATGTTTTTGGTAGAGCCTGCGATTGAGGTCGTGGAGGGACAAGGTTCGCTTCCTCAGATGTGCATTCCAGTAGTTCTTAATCTCGTTGTCGGTTCGACCCGGCAATCTTGCAGCAATCAGCGACCATCTGCATCAGAAGGTGAAAAAGAAAGGGCAAGAATCGTCTAAATTAACATTCCAGCTAGCAAAAGCAGCTGCTTTAATAAATTATAATTACATAGGTTTTCCTGCAATAAACAGACCTGGCCGCCAAAACCCAGAATTGGTTGGCAGGCCGATATGTTTAATAACGTTTGAGGGGACTAATTATAGAAGAAGCAAGAGCTAAAAGTTGAGCGGTAGTGGTTGAACTAAAATGGTATTTCAATCGTGTAATGCAGCACTGTAGATCTGTGAAATGCAAGGAGACGATGCGTTGAACTCGTCATCAGCAGTAAGGAGCTGACTGAGGGAGAGCTAGCTGGACTCTATGGCTAACCTGAAAGGCCTTATTTATTCCAGGAATGAGTACCGACAAACGGGGAGGATGGTTCTGAAACGAAGGGGAAGTCTTAGAAAACCTGAGAAATAGAAGAAAAAAAAAGGGAGATCCACCTCGAATTATGAAAACTACTACTCAATGACGAACGGCAAGGGTAATAATATATACGTATACCTATTTCCAAGTAGGCTGTGAAGTCGTATTATAAGGTCATCCTCCTCTTCTGTCATGTTTCCTCTCTTGATTCCCGGCTTCAGATAATTCAACCATCTCAGCCGGCAACTCTTCCCACATCTATTCAGCCCTGAAATATCAACATGTCATTATTCAACTTGGCCACGGCGTATGATCGAGACGTGTATGTGCATACATACAAGTCTGCATGCATGCCTATATAGGTAGATCTACCGGAAGAGGGAGAGATCGAGAAATCAATCGATCGGTGCACGCACGCACAAACAGATATATATATATAATGAATGTATGCAGCTGCGGCAGCAGACCAGCTTTTTCAGGTAGAGTTCTCCAGTTCTTGTCGCCGTGGATGCGGACGTAGTCCTCCAACTTCTTGTCCTCCTCGGCGCTCCATGCTCCTCTATTCCTCAGCGCTCCCGCCGACGACCTTCTCTTCCCACCGCCTGATCTTTCTCTTCTCGCTCCTAATTTCTTCACGGCGGCCATCTTTACTGCTACCTGATTACTTTCTCTCTTTCTCTCTCTCTCTCTGTATAAATATATGCATACAATCATTATTCTCACTGATGATAATATGTAATATGCGATCTACTGTGAGATGCAATATAGACATCGCAGGTCTTCTCAGATTGTGTTCATGGTCGGTAGGCACAATACGTGGACGCCGAATCATTCAATGGGTTCGTCGAACAGAATATTAAAGGGCGTTAGGTCATCGCGACCAGCTGCATCAATCTGCCGAGATCGTACTCGCAGTTACCATCATCTTTCTTTGTCTTTTACACGTTTCGTATTAAATCGCAACCCGCAACTCCTCCTCCCCTCAAAACAGTCCTGCATGCTCTACAGTTCAAGTTATTAAATCCAGTATGAACTTTTTCAGTACGAGCCTGCTCGTGTCCGTCAATCAACTGCTCATGATAAAGACTGCACATGATTAAGCATATAAAAAAGTAAAATCGAAGAAGATCTTTAAGTTTTGAAACGGAAGTTATGGAGGATAATTTTTATTTTGACAGGATTTAAGATATGCTTTTGAAGTACGGTGCCTTTTCACCCAAGCATAATGAGAGCTCCCACTGTGCTGCACCAGAAGATGAACAGTAGAAGACAAGGACTCATAAATTAGTGTACCTCCGCAGGCATTGTTTATATATATAATTTACCCAACTAAAAAAAAAAGTACCTATACAGACTCTCCTTCCTCCGCGTGTGAAATGCTATCACTCTAATTAACTAAAGTTAAACACCTATATAAACACTCTCTCCTTTTTTATATATATCAGACCGATAATAATGGGTTTGTATTGCCCAGTGTACTGTTTTAATTACAGTCAGTGGTTTTAATCACAGGGTTGATCTGAAGTTGAAAGTTACCATTTAGTGGTAGGCTTTCATGCTAGGTCTCTAGCATCTACCAGTTTCACCATTTCCCCTTTAATAATTCTATATCTCTCTTTTACTTATTTGTTTGTCCGATCCAGTTGAATTGGTTTGATAGTTATTTTTTTATTGACAAAATAACAGAATAGTTTTCTGTTATTTATATTAACAACTATTCGAGAGGAATATTTGATGTGACGATTTAATAATTATTTTTAAATTAGATATATGAATTTTTTTGTCATGATCATCCTGTATATAATCCAATTACTCTAATCAGAATTATAAGATAAAAAATGGTTCCATCATCTTTATCATAATTATTTTATTCAGGTATATCCTGAATAAATATGAACACATGACTTTATTATAATTATCATGATTATTTAATTTCGGTCAAATAGTTATTTTAGTATTATAAAATCTATATATAATATATTAAAAAAATATTAAAATGATGATTCATACCTACTCTTCACACCTAGAATTCGTACTAACATTTTTTGAAAAAAATTATGTATGTCGAGTGTGATTGTGAAACCATTCCTGACTAAACCGCACATGTAAGATGTAAAATGATGCAAGAAAATTGCTGCAAAAAGGCAGCAACCAGAGGTCCATAAAAGCAAGCACCGGTGACTTCGATTGACCAAAGAGAATGCACAAGAAAGAAAGAAAGAAAGAAAAAAGGATCCAACGGACATGCAACAAGAAGCACACCTCTGCTTCACCAGTCTGCACTGCAGTCTGCTTGGATCAAGATCATTCCCATTACCGAGAGGCAGCCACCTCGTGAGATTAGCAAGACGAGGGAAAGAACTGGAAGTTGGCAGTGGAATTCACTGAATGGAAATTTGCCTGATAATTATGAATGCCCAGCCAGAAATCACAGACGCATGCGTCGAATCTAATAGTAATAATTATAATCCTCGTGACGTACGTACACGAGGACATAGAATGATCAAATCAACAATGGTTTGGTTAATTGTATACGTGCATATATTAGTTTAGGAAATATAAGCCACGGAGGTTGTCTTCGCAGCCGATGAGCATGTCCAAGTCATCAAACTCCCACGCAGCTGCTTGCCCTCCCAATTCCGTTCCGGAAGCCTCCTCCTGCATCAGCACTGAGTAATCTTGGTCGGCGTCTCCCGATCCTGCTCCTGCTCCCAGCTCCGCGGGACTGCCGGCGGCGGAGTTGCTGCAGCTGATTCTTCCGCCGCTCAGGTCGAGCAGCCGGTCGACGTCGAGGTCGAAACCCGCCTCCTCATCGCCGGTCGTGATCAACTCATCAGGCGACGAGGACGGTTCCCGCAGATGCAGATCATCCGCGCTCGCCGTGCTGCTCCGCAGCATCCAGGCGCCGTCGTCGTACTCGCCATGGTAGAACGTCGTCGTCGTCGTCGCCGGGCTCATGCTCGACACAACGGTGGCGGCGGCGGCGGCGGCGGCGGGGGGTTCGAGGCGAGTACTACGCATGGAGACGAGGCGAGTGGGGACGGGGCGAAGGACTGCTCCGGTGGATCCCCCTCCCGCTGCTGACGGGGTCGTGGGAGGTTTTTGGTAGAGCTTGCGATTGAGGTCATGGAGGGACAGGGTGCGCTTCCTCAGATGCGCATTCCAGTAGTTCTTTATCTCGTTGTCTGTTCGGCCTGGCAATCTCGCAGCGATCAGCGACCATCTGAACGCGTACATATCGACCATTTAATTCATCTGCTCCGACATTTTCTATATATTCACACAGGAATATATACAATTACAGTTGCAAACACCAGCATTCTACGATGCTTTTTTATATTTATATATATATACTGTGCATAATAACAGTAAGAAATTGAAGGTTAAGGAAATAAGTAAAACCTATTTCCAATTAGGAAGTGAAGTCGTAGGATGAGGTCATCTTCCTGCTCCGTCATGTTGCCTCTCTTGATCCCTGGCCGTAGATAATTCAGCCATCTCAGTCGGCAACTCTTCCCGCACCTGTTCAACCCTGAAACATCCTTTTTTTTTTGGTTTCATTATACTCTTCAACCTCTCCTCTCCTCTCTCTCTCTATATATATGTATACATATACTATATGATCAAAGAGACGTATGTATGTATGTATATGAATGTAGTGAAAGAGGGGGATGAACCCAAATTAATTAATTAAGATATCTATATATATGAATGGGGAAGAGGATGGGGAGGAGAAGGAGCAGCAAGCAGACCAGCTTTTTCCGGTAGGGTTCTCCAGCTCTTGTCACCGTGGATGCGGACGTAGTCCTCCAACCTTTTGTCCTCCTCGGCGGTCCAGGCGCCTCTGTTCATCAGCACGCCCGCCGCCGCCGCCGCCGCCGACCTTCTCTTCCGACCACCTGATCTTTCTCTTCTCTCTCCTATTTTCTTCACGCCTGCACCGGCCATCTTCATCGCCTCCTACTCGCTCTCTCTCTCACTGTGCGTGTGTCTGATAATGATAATATAATAATATAATAATAAAAAGAATCCCAGATATCGATCCGAATCATCCGATGTATGGGGATATATATATATTCTGCCTGCAGCTTCCTCTGAGATCGTAGCTAATGGTCGGCAGGCACAGTACGTGGCTGCCGAATCATCCAATGGGGTCGTCGTCAAAATATAAAGAGTGTTAGATCAGCACGATTACCTCTACGCATCGATCCGGCGAGGGGGTCTTTTTTTCCATTTAGAGTCGCGGCATTTAATTAAAGACATCGCTGAATGCTCCGAAATAAATGTAGTAGGTGGCCGGCCGACTCATCTCGTCGTGTAACCAATCAATAACAAACAACTACGTCTACGCACCCAGCGCATACGCTCACATGTCCGGATCATGCATGCATCTGCAGTCTGCAGTCTGCAGTCTGCAGTCTGCAATCTGCAATCTGCATCACCCGTGAGCGACATAATACTAAATATTCTCTGTATCTAATAATTTACGAGAACGTTGAAAGTTTTTTCGTAGAATCCAGAGCATGAAAAAGGGGTTGCCGCCGAATTCAATGCCCTTACAGTTAAGTGGTTAATGAAAGCTCAGTTTTAACAGCAAATGCATATCGAAACGTACGCCTAAATTTTTCCGTATCATTTCAAAGGAAAAAAAAACAGAGTTAATTGGGAGGGGATCGCTCGAGGTAGGAGCTGGGGACGCAGAGCGTGCTTTTAGAGCTTAAAGCTGAGGCAAGAATTAAATTCGTAGGTGGAGGACCATGAGCGTCCATCTTCCATTACTATAACCGGATAGATGGATCGGATCGGATTCGACGTAGCCTCATTCAACCCCCTCCATAAATATATAAACCGTACCCTCATCTCTTTAAAGTTAGATTTAAACCTACTATTCTTTTAAAAATAAATAAGGTTCATTGAGACGATATATAGTCATTATTATAACGTGCGCCTATGCGCGCGTACATCATCATAGACAGTGAAAACTTAGAGTAATATTTATTATTTTTATATTATAATTAAATACTTTCACTGTCATTGTTTCTGATCCGTATGAACGGTAGGTGCTCTCGTTTCTATGAATACAATCGCTCACCACAGATTTCACCTTATCAGATTCGAGTAATTAGTCCGTCGAAGAGTAAGTACCCCCGAGAGAGGTCTCGGTCTCAATGGTACTCGTTAAATACGCACTTATACTTGTCGATGCAGAGGGTCTTTTTTAGTTCTGAGGATATCTTCGACTGAATTTGGCGTCATAAATCTCAAGTGCGGGCAGCCCGATGGTGGTGCTCGAACGAAGACGTACGGCTGAAATAATAAATGAGCGCACCTACTACGACGACCGCCCACGTTTACGATGCGAACACGAACGCCCACCGACGAACAGTTACGATCAGGATCGCTATTTACTTCTAGGCGATTCTCAACAGATGCTGTACCTGAATGAGGCAAAAAAAAAAAAAACATGTCCGAAAGGTGATATGATTAATCACTGCTAACGCACGAAGGATTGCAAGCATCATCATCCTGTCTCAATCGTGATTGAATAAGCTTTAGAATCATGTACGGTGACGCAGGACAAACTTTGAAATCAGCCAACAGGTCAGCCGGCGAATCGGAGGTCCGTACAAGCAGCACGGTGGTTACGCTACGACGCAGAAAAGGAGAGGACAAAAAAAAAGGAACCTCGGATGATGAGGTTTCAGCGGACGGGAAGCACCTCTTCTTCGGCAGGATGCAGTCTCCTCGGATCAGGATGCCCGTACCAAGATGCGGCCGCGGCGTAAGAACCGAGGACGAAGGCGAGCACGAGGGAGACGAGGGAGAAGAACTGGAAGTTGGCAAGCAGCTCTCCCCGGACCTCGTTCTCGTGAGAACGGCAGGTGATGTCGTTGCCGTCGAGGCGGCAGCCCTTGGGCATCATCGGACCGTAGAGAGTGAAAGCCGTCTGGTAGAACCACAGGCCCTGGAGAGTGATTGAGACTGCGCTGGTGAGGTCCACCGGGAAGCTCGTCGGAAAGAGGGCACCGGCGATTGAAGTGGCAACACAGAGAGCGACGACGATGACGAGGAGGAGGTGATAGTAACCCTCCAGTCCGGCGTGGCTTGTTGAGTGGAAGTAGAAGAGCAGATACTCTGAACTGAAGGCAGCAGCACCTATCAGGCACAGTGCACCCTCTGGCAAATTTAATAACCTGAACTGTGAAGATTTATCAGAGCTGGCCAAATATTTTTGTTTCAAAATAAGATAGAAAAATGATGCCGGAGGATTCAAGTCATTTTGCTTCTTTCCTCCTTTTGTCTGTGTAAAGAATAAAGTGGAACTAAGGGCAAGGCTCATCAGCTCAGCGGACTAATCCAAATCTCGTAACAAGTGGCTCGTATCCTCTGATATCCCAAATATAGCATATGAAAAATTTATGCTGCAATTTCAGCTCACAGGGCGTTCTCCCCCAGGCAGTGTTAAGCAAAAGCAGATTACTTGCAGGCCTAATGACCAACCGAGAGAAAAACCAGCAAAGAGTCTCCGTGTAGACTGATGGGGTGTTAACTCTGTCGAGGGAGTTGCTGGACAAAAACAAATTAAATCTCCCCAGGCTGATAGTATATCAAAACAAAAGGTTATATTTCACAGTTTAGTGACACTCCGTGACATACATACCATGGAATTCAAAAAATTAAGAACGAAAAACGTACAGCTACTTCTTGAATGCTGGAAAAGAATATTGCAACTGTTTAGCTGTTGGTTAAATTGCCCTAATTTTAACACGAACATTTTAATTTATATTTTATGCCTCGCAGATTGTTACAAGCTGTCATTACGATGATCGTACATCGCATCAATTTTTAGATCGGTGAAATGAGTACAGGACTACTTTTCCAAAAAGTTATCATTAAGACGATTGAGTTGCATGTAGAATGGGTGGGCACTCCCATGTTCAAAACTCTGCATATACGTATAGAACGTGGTGGGCACTCCATGTAAAAGGATTAAAGAATGGCGGTGAGTAAGCATAGGCATTCAGTACGAATAAACTATTTGGCTTCTTCTGAGGTTTCATTCAAGCCAAGCATATGATTGGAAATGATGCTACTTGCTAATAAATACAAAATAATGTCCCCGACCTACCTTCATAACCCCACCGTGGCAGGAAATTAATTATATATCTCCGGTTGCAAAAGGAAAACACACCAGATGGATGTTTGGTTCCCGACTACTTAGACTCGAGAAAAACAGGTTAGGCCGTAGGGCTAAACACTGTTTATGAGAGGGATTTCAACATCCAGCGTGAAACTATATAATCCACATGGTTCAGGGAACTGCAGCATGAATTCCCGAGCGGTACAAGACATCTTCGAGAGGGAAATTGGGGAACGATCATTTATACGGCACAACGAATCACTCGAAAAGGGATTGGATTATCGATGACCCAAAGCTCAGAGCATTAGGTAAGAGTTATTTCTGGGACCTTTATCCATCTCACTTGCCCAGTCAAAATGAACGTTTTAGAAATTAGCCATCCGCTTCTGCACCATTCAACGCTTTAGCATGAGTTTAGATTACCATGTCCTCGTCCCTCTCCTCTAAAAATGCATCCCGCAAGTTGCCGCTCGCAGTTTACTCGGCGAAGAAACATAGGAAGAATGCTGAATGCGGAAGAAAACAGGCGATGATGAAACGAAGAACGGAGACTCACTGACCTGGTCTTCTCGGAGAGGAGGGCGACGGCGCCGTAGAGGAAGAACATGAGCAGCATGCCGCCGTGCTCGAAGTCGTTCATGTGAGAGGGGTTGAGGATCCGGTCGGGGGCTACGAACCAGCGGAGGTGGGTGGAGTAGAGCAGCTCCACGCACATGTCGAGGAAGGCGCCGCCGGCGACCACGTAGAGCTCGAGATGCCGGGCCCTGCCGCGGCCCATCGGGCTCCACGCCCGAACCCGGAACGAGCCCGCCGGCTCCGACACGTACCGCACGACGGAACTCCACACGTGCCACACACCCACCGCCAGGAAGAGGCTCCCTGGCAGCACGTGACCCCTGAACGATCCCATATTCCGCAGACGTTGACCGATCGATCGAATCGGCTACGATGGCTGGATGTTTCGGTTTCTCTGAGAAAGAAAATGTAATCCTCCTAATCCCTCTTCCCCTTTCCGATCCCGTCCTCTGGTTTATCTCAGACGAAATCGCGGGGTTGACTCAGTTGCCGACCAGAGCAGATGTCTGCTTCATCCGCAAGCTTCTCTCAATCTAGAAGGAGAAGCAAATAACGATCATGATCCAACTAAATAGCAAATGAACAGATGAAAAGGAATAACCCCAGTAGATCAAAAAAAAAAAAAAATCCACCGGAGAGAAGGCACAACCAAGAGGAGGAGATCCGAACCAGTATAATTTTTTTTCTCCTTAGCAAGATGGAGATTTAGAAAACCATGGAAGCGTTCTTTTGATTATTTTTCGGGATCAGAGGGAAGACTGACCTGATCAGGTGAAGGGCGTGCGGTGGCGTTGGAGCGGCGCCGCCTCCCGAGGAAGCGAAATGATTGCGGCTACGAAAGGCGCAGCAGTAGAATTATAGCAGGCGCACGAAGCGGGAAGGAAAAATGAGGGGGGCAGCAGCGTCTGATCTCCTCCTTCCTAAATCATCATCATTGCTCCTATCATTACTCCCTCTTTTCAACTAATCGTCCCGAGAATCGCGTGGAGGCGGTGGAGCTGCCGCCTGCAGCTGAACGTGAGAGGAAAGGTGAAGGTAAAAAGGTTGAAACGAACGAACAAATTGGGAGGAGTTGAATCGGGGAAGGAAGTGAAAGGAGAAGTCGACCCGGAGTTGGTTTCGATGATTCCTTTCGTGATGATGGCATTGGCGGTCAAAGGGGGGAGAAGAGCCCATGTGGTCCGATCGAGTTGAATTCGAGTCGTGGCTTCTTTCTTCGCCCGCCGCAGCCGCCCCCAATCGAGACCATCTTAATACGTATTAAGTATGACCTGGGATTATTTTATAATCCGAATTGATCCCACCGCTACGAACTGCTGCTATTACGCATAACATACATCGGGCCTTTCTTTTCTTTGTTCTCTCTGTCTCTTCTCAGCCCAGGCCAGCCCAACTCCTCCATCGATAGTATCAAATACTCTCCCTAGAGCCTCTCATTTCCACGGGCCCAGACAAACCAACTCTACTCTCCACCTTGTCACACCGAGTGCTGTCTTCGGCAGTCCTCGTCCTGTCGTCTGATTTGACGTGCTGCAGAGATCCCAGACTCGTTCTACTTCTGTAGGATGAGACATGCGATGTCATCCCCACCTGGGCCAAAACCCAGGTAGGATGGATGGCTGGCTGGCTGGAACAAGATGGATCTTTTACATATTTGATTGCTTTTATGATGTAAAGCATCATTGAAGTAATTTTTATTTTAATTTATTCTTGTTCCACTTAATTATCCACCGAGTGGTAATAGTAATGGGCGGCGGTAGGTCGCAAGCTGAAGCTGCGATGGCCGTCCGACCGACACCAGTGAGAAAAGATGATTGCGATTCATGTCCTGACGCTTCGCATCCATTGCACATGTATTAATTTGTCAGTAATTGCGGTCTCAATCTAACGTGCATCTCACCTCTCTTTTTTTTCAAAAAAATGTTTTTTAAAAGTAAAAATTTCTCATTCTTTTTGCCGGGCAACATCTTATCTCATTTCTTCCTTTAGTTCTTAGATGTATGTGTTTGTTGGCAAAGATCTTTCTGCAAAGGCGAAGGCGTGATTTTTCCAAATGAAAATGTAAATGGGGTGGTGAGGGAAGTAAGTTGGGAGGTCGCCGTCGGGTTGGCTGGGTGATTCCTTCACCTCTTAATGTCCCTTTCTTTCTCTGAAGAAGCTACTCAGCTAGCCAAAGTGTTTTTTTCCGACGGCAGGGAGAAGCCAGAGAGAGTAAGAGGTATGCGTGTGCCTGCCCGCTCTGCTGTCTGCACCATTATCGATATCACCTGATGTATCCCGACCTATAACCAATCCCTTCAGTCGGCTAGGGTTTTATTTGGCGGTCCAGTTGCGGTAAGCACCAGCAACTGCCTTTTGTTACGGATTTATTGTCTGCAGCCTGATGGCTTGATTTCCTCTTCCTCTTTCTTGGATCGCGGCAGCCTGTTTGTTCGTCGCCTGCACACAGCACTTATATCTTGGTGGCTTTCGTTCCTTGTTTATTTGTTGACTTCGAGTGGTCATTACTTTTGTTTCTAAACCACTCTGTGGAAATGAATTAAGCGAAAGTGGTTGCTTGTTGTGAACTTGCGATAACATTAGTTTCTCCGACACATCGAGTTCTACAAATCCATGTTTTTTTTCTTCTAGAAAGGACCGTGTTTTGATTTATTTTTTGGGTCTTAGTCTCATCAATCTCAGACATGTCCTATTTCAGCATTGAATGATGGATTGCATGGAAGCTTATAGTATGTACTGAAAGCATTATGGAAGGCTAGATTTCTTGCTTGCATTTCTATTCTGGTAAAGCATTTGGGGAAACAATTTGGTGGCCTGGGATATCAATGGATCATATAACGAGTGGAGCATTTTAGATGCTTGATTGCTGCTGCTTCTAGTGCCCTTGCATGTTTGCTGAAAGTGTTAATTCTTAATTGCAAAATAATATCCAGGACACAACGAAAAAAGGTTTTCTTGTAGCAGCTTTTTAGTAGGTTAAGCAACTTCAGTAGGTTAGATAGGAAACTGCAAAAGATGTTTAGCTATTTATTAGTAGGTTGAGCGATCAAAACCTTGCATTTCCAAACTTATATGGCACCATGTCTGAGTTACTTCTTGTTCTGTTTAGACCACATTCTCTTATGATAAAACTAATAGGAAGGAATAATGATGCTTAAGAGGTCAAACATTCTGGTAGTCAATAATAGAATATGATAAAAAAATTTATCTTCACTTTGATTTTTCAACATTTTCAGGGATTTGAGGGAAGTGTAGAGTTTGACGTCGACAAAAGATTGTGATTAAGTTGATGGACTTCCATTTACGAATTGCCTTGGTTTGCATTAGTTGGGTTCTCTTGATTCAGTTCACATATTGTGGTTAGTATCTGTTCTTCTTAATTTACAAATAATTTTAGGTGGTTGTTCATTTCACAAATAGATCACTAAAGATTTGGTTCTTTGTTATTTCTTATAGAGAATACTTCGGATCAGCCAGAGACTCCGAACTGGAGTTGCGTATGTACTACTGGTCCTCTAAGTGCTTCAAACTATAATCCACCTAATTGCTCCTCTTCATGTGACTGTATTCCTGGTATAACCTATATAATCTGCCGTGAGATTTGCAATTCATCTGGGTTGTTTTATTTTAATGCCATTATTTATTAGATTGTAAATCAGCTTGGAGTTGTTGCTATCATGATATATCTAAATACAGTGGCACCCAGATCAAGTACAAATTTGTTAGCCCCTGAGTGATATGAAAAACTTATTTTAACACTAATTGTTGCTAACTAATTGGTTTTGTGTAAGACCTACGAAGTTATGTTTACGTTGAAAGATACTTTAAATCATAAAAGAAAGAATGTGTGATTCATAATGAAGAAACTCAAGAGATTTATGTTTATGTGGATAGATACTTTAGATCATGAGGGTAAAAAAGAAGCAGGGGGAAATGTTAAGAGAGGCAGAATGTTTATCTCAAATTGGACCTAATATGAGAACTAAAGACAATGGATTAGAATTTGTGCAAAATATACCTCAAACTAGCATAAGCTATCCTCGCTCCTAATCTCATGTTGAACCCAGCTGGGTTGTTAACTAGCTAACGGGTAGTAATTGGTTGACTAGTCACTTCACTGAGTCCAATGAGTTGAAATTGACAACAGGATGAGAGATGGATAATGTTTATATCCTCACTGCTTGCTTCTTGGTGAGTATGAGGATTCATTCCCAATTCTTATATGTGCACATGCATGTATATGATGAAGTCGGGACATTGTTCCTTGGATACATTTATATTTTAGCTCTATGGATGACTCTCACATGTATCTGCATAATGTTTGTTCACAACAATGTTCGTTGTAGGTTTTGATTTAATGTAGATAGATTCCAACTGTTTTACTCTTCTTGAAATTTGGTTAAGTTTAGAATTTATTCCCCATCAGTAACTGCATTTTTTGAGCACTTTGGTTCCAACTAAACCTCTTTAATGTGAGGATAGGAACCTCCAACTAGCTTGGCCAAGTCCTTTCTGAGTTCATGAGTTGAAGAATTTTGTATATTTTCTTTCCTGTATCGGTTAAGAGAATGAACTAAATAAACTTCACTTCCTGACTATAACAGGAAGGACGGATACAACAACGTGGAATTGCTCATGCACATCACTGGGCCCTCAGGTCCCTGGAAATGTTCCTGAGACCACTTGTTTAACCACCTGCAATTGCACTTGGGGTAACTTTTCTACGCTGCACAAAGTTATGTCCTTTTTGCTCGATGTAGATGCTAATAATATATAGCTGAAGACAGAAATTTTATTGCTTTCCACCTACTCATACTTGTTTTATGCCTTATCCAGATCCCTTAGGCAAACCTGTAGCAGCAAAGAAGCACCTCTCTAACAAAGGTCTTTTAGTCATTTTGCTTCTGTGCGTTGTAGTTGCTACCACAGCATTATTTGCTTCGGCTGCATACTGTTTTTACTGCAAGGATAGACTTTCCACGCAACAATCGCAGATTTCATCAGATAAGGACCTGAGCTGGAACAGTACGACAAACTTGATAAGTAATCGATTTTCATCATTTCAACCACATCAAAGCAAAATCAGTTTCATCTTCAAGCCTATCTCAGGTTGGAATGGTGGAGTCTCATTCTTGCAAGTTTTATTGCTTATCCTTTTTCTTCTGTATATCAGGCATTAGTTAAATTGGTAGGAGGCAAATACTTTTTAACATGAGTCGACTAGCTTTTGTTTTGTCTTGACGTTGCAATATTTTTGCACTTATGCAGGACTGATTGGTCATCTATGACATGAGTGCAATCACTTTGTAGAATCATTGCCTTGTATTATGTTGTTATATTCCAGCACTTAGTCAAAGATCTAACAAGAAACCTTTTTCGTTTTCCTAGGGCATCATGCTTTTCATGCAGCACGTAGAACTTCGTTTAAAATGTTTCTCAAATGCTGCTCCACTCATCAATTGCATCACACTTGCTTGCTGAAATCCGTGCATCTAATTGCTGGCCTTTTGCGCTGGGAAAATTTTCTCTATCATGCAGGAATCATACAAACACTAACTTTAATATTTGGAAGCGGAAAGGGAAGTTTGCCAGGTGTAATTAACCGATTTTCTTATGCCGAACTGGACGAAGCAACTGATGGATTCTCGACCAACAATCTAATAGGGGTCGGAGGGAGCAGCAATGTGTACCGCGGTCAGCTCAAGGATGGACGAATTGTTGCTATAAAAAAATTAAGACTATTAAGAGGGCCAGAAGTGGATTCTGAGCTTTTGAATGAGGTATTGGCTGAATCCGACATGTATCCCTTGCATTACTACTGATGACTTGATGTAGTCTCATTCATTAGGTTGGTTTTAGTCAAACATTAAGTTTACTTTGGAGTTAAAAACTCAGTTAGTTTAGTTAGTAGTTAATCTCAATGCAACATCATCATCTGCAATGCCTTCCGGGTGAAGATTTCTTTCTGAACAGCAGTTGATGTAATCAGAGAACGCTGACTATGAATGTTATAGACTAATTTACAAACCTGGTTTCCTCTTACAGATTGACTTGATGTCAAGGCTCAACCATTGTCATGTGGTACCGTTGCTAGGATACTGCATAGAGACCCAAGGGAAGCAATTAGAGAGGCTCTTGGTATTTGAATTTATGTCCAATGGGAACTTGAGAGATTGTTTAGATGCAAGACAAGGAAGAGAACCAGTGAACTGGGGAACACGTATAAGAATTGCTCTAGGAGCTGCAAGGGGCCTGGAATATCTCCATGAAGCAGCTGCTCCAAGGATTATGCATCGAGACATCAAATCCACTAACATTCTTTTAGATGATAATTGTCGAGCTAAGGTGAGTAAGCTTTTCATTTAGTAGTATATACATGGGCTATTGATCACGCATGCATAACTAGGAGCTACAGGTTAATGAACTGCCATGGCTGATTTCTTTTCATCTCCCTCCCTCAGCAAGAGTTTTAGTTCAATCTGTGGGCATTCGTGAGGTGCATGCTCTTGTCACTCCTTCATGGTTTCCTATGGTATAATCTCATGCAGATAACTGATCTCGGTATGGCTAAACGACTGCTGACCGATGACACCATTAGCAGTTCAAGTTCGCCTGCAAGAATGCAGGGGACATTTGGATATTTTGCACCAGAGTACGCAATTGTTGGAAAGGCATCACAAAAGTCAGATGTTTTTAGCTTCGGAGTGGTTCTTCTCGAGTTGATCAGCGGTCGCAGACCCATCTTCAGATCTTCAAATAGAGGAGAAGATAGTCTTGTTATATGGGTAAGTTACTCGAGCATCGCATACATCTTCAGTTTCTGTGCTTTCACCAGAGTGTTAACTGATTTCATCACTGAAGCATCAGAATAAACCATCTCATGACCTGTTTTGCTATATGCATACTGTGCATGCATTGCACTATCCAAACCGCTGAACAACTAATTGTAGGCGACAAGTCGGCTGCGCGAAAGCAAACTGGTTGTCTCTGAATTGCCAGACCCGCTTCTAAATGGAAAATTCCATAAAGAAGAGATGCAGATAATGGCACATCTGGCCGGAGAATGCCTGCAGTTGGAGCCGGATTCAAGGCCATCCATGAGCGAAGTTGTTCAGATCCTAATGGCAATCTCTCCAGACAAACCCAGAATGAGAAATCTGCCTACAAGTCGTCTTTTCTGGGTAACTAATATATATATATATATATATATATATATATATATATATATATATGCATTGACTACTTATTTTGCGTATACATTACAACATTAAAAGACAATTTATACACGCCTGCCTTCTTCATGCTCTCAGAGCGCCGGAGGTGGCAGTGGAACTCAAACTCCAGATGTTCTAATTGAGAGAAGAGATCAAAATCTGGTGTCGTCTGAAAGATGGTATGCTCGGTGTTCATTGCCATCGCCAATTAGAAGAGATCGGTGCGATGAGTACCAAATAAAGCTGGAGACGGTTCTCTCTGGCGACCACATGGAGAGATCGATCCTGCCGACATCAAATGAACAAAGTTGGCGCCCCTCAGACGACGATGAGATGGTGGACTTGACCGAGCCCCGTTTTGAATCATTTACACAAGCAAATACATCTTCCCTCTAAGTTGTACTTAGAGCCATTATTCATAGCCTTTTACTTGTTGATTTCAAATCCATGTATAGTTCGAATCTTACAAACTGAAATGTTACGAGTGATTTCAGAATGCATGAGGAATGCCAAAAGCAATCTACAAGCAATTATAGATAGTAAAACTGTGTTGGTGAGGGGCCCTCCATTTGAATTTTATTTTTGTTAAAAATCATTGATTTTTGAATTGAAAAATAGGCTTCCCAGCATATAAATTATTTATTTTCATTTTATTATTTTCAAAATAAAATACTTATCTGTAGGTACTGTCAGATAGAAAATATATACTTACTATAATAATTAATCCAATCTATTATCATTTTGTTTTTTTTAATTAATAGAGTATTGAATCTTATAAAAAGCTTAATTTTTCTAACCAGAAGAGCATAGGGGTATGCAAACTAATTGCTCTAATTAGAAGACATGCAACCTAATTATTCTAATTAGACCTAATTACTCTAATTAGAGCGTAGCTCTAAAACATAGGGGTATGCAATCTAATTGCTCTAATTAGAGGACATGCAACCTAATTACTCTAATTAGAGGAGCATGCACTCTGTGTACTAAGTTGTATTATTTTACTTTAATTTAAATAAATATAAATTAAAATTTTTAGGTCGTTAATAAAATTAAAATTTTATAGATACATAGAAAAATTACCTTGTATATATATTTATAATATTTTTTCAAAATTAAATCATCTAACCCTTTTAAATTTTATATTTTTCAGAATTATTAATCCTCCAAAAAGAATGTTTTAACAGATAAACCATCTTTAAAATTTATTAGATTTTTTAACCTAAAAGTTAATTATTTTTTTAAAATGTTTATATTTTTAATTTCATTTTAACCCTTATAATTTTACTTTATTTTTAAAATCTAAATAAACCCCTCCTTGAAATTTAATTAATATTTTCAATCAATTTTAAATTAAGTACTTTTATAAAAAAAAATTGAACCTTATCAATGTTTAATTAAATAATTTTATATATACCCCTTCACAGGATATAATTTCCCATTTGATATCATGGTATTTATGTGAGAGGGAACATAAGGATGATTATATAAGTATATGAAGCTATTATGAAATTATGATGGACACAAAATCAAATGAAATACTGAAACTTAAATAAACGAACAATTAAATCATTGATCTACTTCCATTTTAAGTATTTTATTTTAAAAATAGACTTCTCTGCGTATAAATAATTCATTTAGTTTCATTTTTTTTAAAAAGGTCACTTGTGATACACAGAGCACTTCGGGGCAAGTAATTCTCCACAAAACGAGCACTTGCTACTTCTATAATTTGCATCCTTAGACCAAATCTTCACATTATAAGTCTTCACACACACGACAAGTGACAGCAAGAAGAAAAGGCCCAAAAGAACAGAAGAAGAAGGCTGACAAAGTTTTTTTTTTTTAATAAAAAAAGAGAAACAAGCTTTGTTCGATCTTTTTCGCCAAGACAGCCACAAAACTATCCTCACTTGTTCATCAAAGTGCAGACCACTACAATGGGCCTATTTGTGTGGCTTGATTCCTCCGTCTCATCATCACAACTCCTTGCAATGATGAAAAAAGAAAAGCAGCTGACATAGGAGAGAAGAGAGGAAAAATAAAATAAAGTTTAAGCAATAAACAAAAAGGTTGTGATAAGAGTACAGATTGTTCAGGTAAACAGCTGCTGCCATTTATTTTACTCCCCAGTTGTGTTTTTGAATTTTTCCTTTCACCAATGTGTGTTGTACTATGAGAGGAGGATTCCTGTTGCTCTGCATCTCTGATGTAAAGTTCTCTTCTTCTTTTTTCTTAGCTTGCTGATGGCTTGATTGGTCTAAGGTGTCTCTAAACCTTTTCAACTTTTTAGGGTTCTTGAGGAGTCGATAGAGGTTGGTATGGAATGGCTCTCTTTGTTCTAATTTTTTCTTTTCGTTGGAATGACCTGAGGAAGGAACTCAGTTTTGATCTGTTACATTTCAGATATATGTCCTTTTTGTAGGTTTATCCTTAAATGCGATTCGGTAACATTTGATTTGAATCTAAAAGTTTGCACTTTACCATATCTATCAACTGCATTTTGGATCAAAAAGCACTTGTACAACTTGGTTGAGCTCGGTTCTTCCTTGGATGATCTTTTCTGTGCTGCATGCGCTCTGCTCGTGCAAATTGTCCGAATGATATATGCGTGAAATTTCACAGGTCCAATGGCGAGGGACGGTTTTGGATCGCCGAAGACCCACCAAATGGAATCGAAGAACCGGCGTCTGATCAACATCTTCGTCGTGATCGCCCTGTGTGTCCTCTGCTACACCCTCGGAGCTTGGCAGAATGCGACGTCCCCCCCGCTCGGTGCAAACTCCGACCTGGTCGTCAATGGAGGCAGATGCGACTCTGGTTCCTCCCGGCCCAGCACCAAGTCCTCGTCCTCCGGCCTCGACTTCAACGCCCACCACCAGCAAAATCTCAACGAGACGGTCGTGGAGATCGAGTACTTCCAGCCCTGCGACCTCAACTTCAGCGAGTACACGCCGTGCCAGGACCGGACGAGGGGAAGGAGATTCGAGCGAACCATGCTGGTGTACCGCGAGCGCCATTGCCCCGGAGGAGACGAGCTCATCCGGTGCCTCATTCCTGCGCCCCCCAAATACAAGACGCCGTTCATGTGGCCTACGAGCAGGGACTACGCCTGGTACGACAACATCCCCCACAAGGAACTCAGCATCGAGAAGGCCGTGCAGAACTGGATCCAAGTCGAGGGCAATCGCTTCCGGTTCCCCGGCGGAGGCACCATGTTCCCACGGGGCGCCGACGCTTACATCGACGACATCAATGATCTCGTCACGCTCACTGGTGGTAGGATCAGGACCGCCATTGACACCGGCTGCGGAGTGAGCCTTTTTTTTTCTTCATATTCTTGCACCATCAGAGGCTTTAAACCTTACGGCAACCTTGACGTGCCGCGTTTTGAGATGTCGGATTGTGTTTTGTTCATCGAAGGTGGCAAGCTTTGGCGCTTATCTTCTCAAGAGGGATATCTTGACGATGTCGTTTGCACCGCGAGACACGCATGAGTCGCAAGTGCAGTTCGCTCTGGAGCGCGGAGTTCCGGCGATGATCGGAGTAATGGCCACGCAGCGGATGCCATATCCGGCGAGGGCTTTTGACATGGCTCACTGCTCCCGATGTCTGATTCCTTGGTACGCTTACGGTGAGTTATATTAACCAAATTCTTGTTGTCATGGTTCATGCTTCAAATCATTAATCTTCAAATATAAACAACTTCTGCATCAGATGGCCTGTATATAATGGAACTCGACCGAGTTCTAAGACCGGGAGGGTACTGGATCCTATCTGGTCCTCCAATCCGGTGGAAGAAGTACCACAAAGGCTGGCGGAGGAGTCAAGAGGATCTGAAGAAAGAGCAAGATTCGATCGAGGAGGCTGTTAGGGGTCTCTGCTGGAGAAAGGTCCTTGAAAAGGACGATCTTGCAATCTGGCAGAAGCCGATCAACCATATGGAGTGCAAGAAACGAAAGCTCGCCGGCGGAACACCTCCCATGTGTTCGAAAGACGACTTTGATGCCGCCTGGTAGGCACTCGCTGCACACGGCATGATTCTTGACGGCCATCACCGTGATGAACTTAATTCACAAGCTTTAGAATATGCAGGTACACGAAGATGAATGCTTGCATAACTCCATTACCTGAGGTGTCGAACGGGGATGATGTTGCAGGTGGTAGGCTGAAGAATTGGCCGGAGAGGGCATTCGCGCTGCCACCGAGGATAAGCAGCGGTTCGATCGCCGGACTGGATGCCGACAAGTTTGAGGATGACAACAAGTTGTGGAAGAAAAGGTTGCCATACTACGAGAAAATCATCCGAATATTGCCTACAGGCCGATACCGGAATGTGATGGACATGAATGCGTATTTGGGTGGATTTGCAGCGGCAATGATGAATTATCCTGTTTGGGTTATGAATGTCGTCCCAGTGAATTCGGGTTACAATACCCTCGGAGTGATCTACGAAAGAGGATTTATTGGGACATATCAGGATTGGTGCGAGGGCTTCTCAACTTATCCCAGAACTTATGATCTTATCCATGCTAATGGAATCTTCAGCCTTTATCAGGAAAGGTAAAGTCCACCTTTTGTTCTTCTATTCAAACTACACTATATATATCTACAGGTTTTCATGTTAAAACATGCATATGCGTGCTGTTCAAAAGGTGTACTAAGAAGCTGAAAGCTTTTGCAGGTGTGATATAACATACATTCTCTTGGAGATGGACAGGATGCTAAGACCAGAGGGGGCAGTCCTAATACGTGACACCGTGGAGGTCCTCACGAAAGTTCAAGCGATAACCGATGGGATGAGGTGGCAGAAGCAGATAATGGACCATGAAGATGGCCCCTATAACCCTGAGAAGATACTTGTAGCTGTTAAGGCCTATTGGACTGCTGATCCCTCCACACAGCAGTAATGCTACCATTTTCTCTCCTTTTTTTTCTGTTTGGGACATTACTTATCTATTAGTTTCTCTCCTTCTCTTTCAGTTTTGCTCCATCCAGTCCTTAGGGCATCCTTAGGTGGCGAGGAAGGTGCCCTAAGATGGCTTTTCACGTTGCAAATTGTATTTAATTGTATTTATATAATGGAGACCTTTAGATGGCTTTTCTTTATGAGCTGATTTTTTTTTTTTTAAATACTTTTGAGATGATGAACTGGAAGATGTGTTGCCCTGCAGACATCTGAATTCAGAGAGTTCCTGAAACAACTAACTGTTGTTAACAAGGGGAAGGGCCATCAATAGGGATTCGGGTAGTTTACTTGAATTTTTTTTGCAAGGACGAGTAGTATAATGGTTAAGAAGAAGAATGCATTGCTAGTCTGGGGTGGGATCTGAGTTTTTGAAACTTTTCTTCTATTATGTGAGATAAAGGTGGGTGCATTGTTGACATTCTCCAAATTTTTAATGATCCTTGTCTTAGGTATGACAGAATAAAATAGTCTTTAAGGGCTGTTTGATAAGAGGTAATAGAGGTTCAGTTGGAATCTAATTCTAACCTTCTATCACTTTGAAGTGCACATTTGACTCAACTGAACACATCCATTTTCTTTTCAGAGGAAAAGTAACATATCCACTTTGTACACCATACTCATTAGAACATACAAAGAATGCAAAAGAGAAAATAAAATAAGAATGAAGTTTCTGTATAAAATGGGCTTGAATTGAATGCAAACAATGAGAAGAATTGGCGAAGTGAACCTTAAAGTTGGTGTCTCGTTTTGGAGCTACGGATCGTCACACCGTGCAAAAATTTAGTGTATCCGAGAAAGCTAAGTTTGCCATCACCAGGTCTTATCCAGTCACGCACAATAGAATAAGCCGCCGGAGCAACGTTCATCTCCTGCAAAGGGGTGTGCGTGTGAAATGATCCGGACTGTCAACCTAAACAAAGTCCATCCTAGATCAAAAGCATCGTGTTGATCGGTACCTGCGCGAGTTCCTCGATGGAGATAGCTCGGTTGCCCTCTTCCTCGAAGTACTGGAAAGCTATAGCTGCAATTTGTTCCCATTCCTCCAGAGCCTCGAGCTGGTAAGGGCTAATTGTTGCAGCACAGAATTCTGCAAAGTCCATCCTTCTGTGCGACAGTGGCTCCAACTGGGATATGAATCACAAGGTTCATGGGTATGAGTAGCAAAATTTTGTCATGCAAACCAGGAAAAGTTTCATAAGAAGAGTAATTTGTGATGCGAGATATGCAGGAATATATTACAAGCAGTTCTTGGTGCACCTGCGATTACTCGATTTCGTATGTAGATAAGAAGGTTATGCTTTACAAAGTTTTTTTTTTACTCGTATAATACGAGTTCACAAACAATACGATTAACTCTTCACTGAGCAAAGGTTTATGAAGGTTGTGCTTCCTAAATTTTTCTCAGATGTGGAATATGAGTTACGAGAACAATACGACTCCATCACGCAAAATTTATGCAATTTATACGAATAACAAGGAGCAGATAAATCTCATTTCAAGAACAAAAAAACGAGGAGAGGCTAAATTGGAAACTGTACAGCTATAAGATTTCGGAATTTAAGAGTTAATATTTGTGGAGAATTAATACAGTGAAATTATATAAAAGGAGCATATTTCCTGGAGGCAATGAGATATCTAATTGAAGTAAATTTATAGTCTAAGGATATCAATGAAAAAAAAACAAAATACTAGGAATTTGTACTTGTTTCACATATAATTCTTTGTACTGATTGTTTAGGTGTGCACAAAATGGACACTCATTTATTTAGTACTTTGAAGCTATACACTAGTGGTCGTGGGTTCAATACCAATTGAAACAACTATTTTTGTTTGACATGAAATAAGGCCATTAAGTATCTCTGCTGCACAGACCAATATAATCTCATAAGACGAGTGACAATTGTCATGACTGCTTGCCGTCCACGAGGACTGACATTTTAAGGATAAATGTAAGATAAAGAACATAAAATTTTAGCATTTTAACTAGAGATGTAGTGAGTAAATGTCATACTGCAATCAAGATATCAGGAACCCTGGACTCCTTCATAGCATCTGTTGCATTTCGCCAGAGAGCCTGCATGAATTGATGAAATTATTAATAGATGAACGATAATTACAAGGTCATGCAAGACTATTTAACTTGATCAGGTGACCAATTTAACCTCTGCTATTTATCTTGGTCTTAGAGGACTATTCTTTTTATATATAAACAAAAAGTACAACCAGATAGACCTAATCCATAATATATATATATTAAATATATATAACCCTGGACTATTCTTTATATATATATATATCAACAAAAACCATTGGAATAAGTACAACCAGATAGACCTAATTCATTCTATGTAGGCTGACACATCATGCCAGTAAAGTGAAAGATTACTATAATCTAAACATTTTCTTTAAAGAATTCATTTAATCTTGAAGCCTTCGATCATTCATCCATAATCCATAATATAAAGGTTAATGAACTAATCAACCCTGAAAGTTAAACCACGTATTTTCTTGTGCAGACTATTACCACTGCTGTTAATACATCCACCAAACTATTGCAAATCAGATGCAATGATAATCTTCGGTCATTTCCTACTAAAACCACTCACATTGGAAGATTGTTTTGATAAATATTTTAAAGAACTTACCATCCTAAAATTATCAAGAGAGATGCAACCATCACTATTTGGTTCCAATAAATTAAACTGAGATCTCATATAGATGAGCTCGTCCTCTGTTAGAGCTTTTGATAGAGCCTGTAAAAGTAAATAAACCAAGTAAATGAGAGAATACATAGAGATTAAACTTCCATTTGTCAATCGGGAAACAACTTTAAACATCTAATAAAAAGCAGAGTAGCAGAATTGAGTTATTCTGATGGAAACACCACATATTTAATCATACTGTCCTATCTAAAAACCATGTGTTTAACAAGAGCATCAAAAATTTCAACAAGCTTGAATTATACAGGACTTTCACTCTTTTAGTGATTTCAAGCAGTATGCACCCGGTACCAACTGCCATTGTCACAATGAGGGGTTAATGGAGTGCATGACATAAACCTTCAGATTATAGACCCTTGATTTATCTAGTTAGATATTGTAAAAAGAAGCATTTTTTCCATGAAAAATAAACCATACTTGTTCCTAGAATGCACAAGCACCACTTGGTACACCAGTAGAGCTATGCCATTTCTGACACACAATGTGCTTAGAAATGTTAGCTTACTTTCTGCATATGATGTAAAGAACAAGGTGATAAAGAAAACACTAGTATCTAAATTGTAAAGCTAAAAGAGAGACTCAAACCTTTAGTGCAGCACGTTTGAAAAGAGAGGTCCGAAGGTAGGACTTCACTGACTTGTAGATTAATATATCCAAAGAGACTGGGCATTGCACATCTCGTAACCAAGGGTGAGCTGCTATCAAATAAATGCTTGTTAGTTTCAGATTACTAGGTCATGTGAATGCATCTTGAGGAGGAAAAATCAAAGATGTACAAATTATAAGATGTGCTACATGTCGATAAAGTTAAATTAACCAAATCAGAATTGATTGGAAAACAAAGTAACAAGAATCAAGTAAATTACATACATAGAGCTTTTGCAGCAGATAATCTTTTTCTGTAATCCTTATTCAGCAGCCTTCTCACAAAATCTTTGGCTTCCGAAGACACTTCTGGCCAAGGTGATTCAAGAAAATTAGGATCAGCTCTCAGCACAGCACGGAATATTCCTGATTCTGTTCGTGCCCAGAAGGGTCTACTACCACACAGTAATATATACGTTATAACACCAATGCTCCACATATCTGCTTCTGTGCTGTATGATCTATGTAGAACCTCAGGAGCAACATAGTATGCACTGCCAACAATATCATTTAGTCTCTCATCTGCAGTGAAAAGGAAAGACAAATTCAAACCTCTATCCAGGAAAAATGAAAAGTGTCGAGCAAAAATGTTATATACGTGAAAGCAATTATCCAAAAGATAAGACCCAGGAACAAAGTTTAGAGACACTTTCACTACATACAATATGATCATGTCATTATCCAGATATACAATATGGTTAAATACCATGTGTCAAACAGTATGCATAACTTTTCAATTACTCATGTAACATATAAGAGGGAGAAAAAAACAAAAGCGGGTAATCGATGGATGTTTTAGAAGAGAAAAAAAAAATATCCCTTAGCACAGGATAATATATCATTGATCCGAAACTCTAAATCAAATTCAATGCCAGATAAGCTGGAAAGTCAAGAAGGTGATAAGGAATAATGTATCAATTTATACCATCACTGTGATACCTATGCCCCTAATTTGACGATGTACACATCAAAAGAAAATTAGGCAAATGGGACCTGCCAAAGGAATTCTTCTATTTAGAAGATAGATAGTATCAGTATGCGATTCTCACTAGAAACAGCTTGGTCAAAGATCAACCATCAATTTACCTGGTTTAATAAAATCAGAAAGACCGAAATCAATAAGCTTCATAGTAGCATTTTCGTCTCTTGAAGTGAACAGAAAATTCTGCAAAAAATTAAATTAAACCCACACCATAAAAAAATTAGACCCGCACCACTAAACTACACTTTCAGACAGCTGCAAGTTAGTGATTCAGAAACAGCCTGTGGGGCAGACCTCTGGCTTTAGATCACGATGAAGAACACCTTGAAGATGGCAAAAGGCAATTACACTCAAGATTTGTACGACAATTACTTTAGCATCTTTCTCTGTGTACCTTCCACCTCTGTAACAAAATTAGAGAAACAAGGTTAAGAGAGAATGGCAGATATGACAAATACGAGGACATAAACACAAATGTTGAGACAACATATAAATTACCTGGATAAAATTCTATCTAGCAGCTCTCCTCCTTCACATAATCTGACAAAATATAATGATAAGAATGAGATGAAATAGTAATATCCAAACAGTTTTCAACTCTTTATTCTTGCTGAGTGATTTGTAGGCTAATTCCTGTTGTTTCTTTGGGTGCTTTGCTTTTTTCTCTGTCCATTGTTGTTTTTCTTGTTTTCTTTTAAATCCTTTTCTGTTGTATTTGTATGTTTTTTTTTCATTTGTGTTTCTTTTATCGTTGTCTTCTATCCTTTTGGAATGTATGTGGTATCATTTCAGATTGGTAAAATAAATGCAATCTTATCATTTTAAAAAAATCTTTATTTTTGATGGAGATAGTTTTCGAGCCTTATGTACTATAATCATAGCATTTTCATAACAATTCAGATGAGTAAGACACATAAGTACGAACCATTGAGACTACGTTTAGTTAAAAAAAAGGAAGAAAAGCAAATTATGAAAACAAGACAATGCATAATACTCCATGATTATGTAGACGTTGACGCTATCCTCATATGCTTCGTAAAACTTGACCAAATTTGTGTGCCTAGAGAGGGACTTCAAGATCTTCACTTCCCGACGAACATCTTCAATTGATATTGCTGTTGTCATCTGTCAACAATAATTGTTTTAGAAAAATCATTTAAGTTATGAAGAGTTAGGAGGATAGACGGAAACTCAAACAGTCAGATTACTGTTCGATGAAGTACGTGAAATAGCATGTCCCTTCGATCCTGAGGAATTGCATCTTACGCGTTATTATCATCAAATGGATGATGAAAAGAATGCCCTTGAGGTTGTTAAGGATCGTAAAAGAAAACGGGAACTCTCCGGGGAACTACTGAGCATTGACATTGAAGAGATCATAGAGAATACGGGAAAGTAGAGGCAAGACGTAGCACCGCACCTTAGCTTTCGAGATGATCTTGATGGCCACAAGCTGACCCTTGAGCTGCCCCTTTTTCGCTCGCGCCAAGCAAGTATGGCCGAAATGCCCCTTCCCCACCTCCTTCCCGACCTCGTACTTCGCCCCCAGGTTATTCTCGTACCCGAAGTTCTTATCCAGCTGGCCCTCCCCTTCGGCCTCCACCTCGGTGGCTCCAGCGCCGGCGCCGTCCTCGGGGATGGGACCCTCGCTGGGCTTGGCCCGGCCGAACCGCTTGGCGAGGGACGCCTTGATGTGCTTCGCCGGGGACGGCGGGCGGCGGAAGAACCGCCGCGGGGTGGACCTCGCGGGGGACGGGGCGATCCCGGGGGGCAGCGGGCTGCCGGAGGCGCTGCGGGGGTAAGGGCTGGGCCAGGGGCTGCCGGAGGCGGAGGATCGCGCGGGGGTGGCGGCGCTCTTGGCGGGGGGCGGGACCGACGGAGAGGCGGGGCGAGGAGACCGGCGGCGGTCGTCGGCGTCGGCGTCGACGGCGAAGGCGACGTCCTTGGCGTAGCACTGGCCCATGTCGTCGCAGCTGCCGACCGCGTCGGGTTCCTCCTCTCCTCTCACTACCTACTCTCGCTCTCTCTATATATCTCACTCTATTTCTCTCAACCTTTCTTCTCCCGGATTGAGCTTGAGATCGGTCTTTTTTTTAAAAAGAGAGGGAGAGGAGGAGGAGAAACATACATACATCAACCATCACCGTCGTCATTATTATTATCTATTAAATTAACTTTGTGGAATTCAAATTATTTAATTGCATATGTTACTGAAGTAGGCAACCCAACAGTTTTTTTTCTTCTATTTTTTCAAAATAACTATTATTTGAAAAGGAAAAAAAAAACGAAGAAGAAATAAAACAATCGATTAAATAAATGATTAGATTGGGAGGAAGAGGTGCATGCGAGGAAGGAAAATGGAGAAGGTGAGATTTCAGATTTGTACTTGATTTAATTAATTAATCGCTTGACTTTTGTACATCTTATTTCCATAAGCATATACATATTATTTATAGGCTCGGGTCATACATAGTTTTATACCTATACAGTTATGTGTTATTATTTACATGTTTCTCTCTCATAAAAGGGAGGCATTTAATTCGGAAAAGGAAAAAAAAAAGGGGGTAGAGGGGGCTGATGATGACGTGTCATGTGCGCGTCGCGTCGGAGAAGGGTGCAGTTGGACGTCGACGTGTCCTGTTGAGGCCACGTCATTCTCAAACCTCTTTTTTTTTTTCTATGGAATGATAATAGCAAGTAATAAGAAATAAATAATAATTGAAAAGAGTTAGGAAGGGGGAAAAGGAGCGACGGTGATTTGTGATCGGGTCGGTCGGTGTCCACCTGCTCATATTTTATTTTTATTTAAGAAGTGAATTTGGTGTGCATATCTCTGTTTGGTCTAATAAATAACCATTTCATCGAATTCTGAATTCCAATCGTGAGTATTAAGTTTAAAAAAAAGAAGGAAGAAGGAGATACGAAGGTGATAAATAGAGTGGGGAAGTAGGAAGGAAACGAACGTTTTCGTCGATGGAGAGCTTGAAAGGGAAAGAAGCTTGGGGTTTGTTGCTTAGAAGACAAACCCCATTAATTATTTGAGGACATGGATAGTATACAATCATCATATCCCTCTCTTATTTAACCTTTTTTAAAAAAAATTTTGTGATTTTGACTAATTTTTAAAACATCTATTTCTCAAAAGGTTATCGAATCCTTACTGCTGACTGGATGAGTAGCCAATAAGTGCCTCTTTTAACCCATAAAAATTACAAACCGAATTTTAAAAAAATAAAAAAAGGCTACTATATTCTTACTATTAGCTGGTTGCCTCCATCGAACAAGTGCATTAATCAAAAGTCAAAGTATGATGTCTACCTTTGACTTCCGAGTTATCAAAGTACAAAACCGGGACAGAAGAAGTGAAAGAAATTTTTTTTTGTCAAAATAATAATTAGTTATGATGAACGAGCATGGCTAGCAAGCACACTTGTCTGGTCAACTACCACTGGATTTGTCTCCAACCACCGTTCAAAATAGATCTAAATAGTAAAATAAATATGCAAAAATTGGTGCGCGGATGCGCATTATGATGACTTATTATACACGCGTGCTTAATTATTACGGACGGTCAAGGGCTTCTTCAATTCTTGCACTCAACTGTCGGTGGATTTTATTTTTTAAAAAAATAGTTTGACCCATCTAGGGTTCGGATTGAGAGGTTCGATTTTTTTTTTTCCTTTTTATTTGTTACGACGGGACACCATCTTACTTAGAAGCTCCGCAAGCAGAGAAGATTTTTTTTTTTTTGAGAAAAGAAAAGCTACGAGCTTAAATTAGGCATTGCATTATATTTGATTTATTATGGAGTGGAGTATTAGGACATCCAAATACTCGAGCATGTAAGATGCATACTAACTCGAGCGTTGACCTCGGGAATCCTTGGCCTCGGACTCAACCTGCTTCTCGATTTTGTCTTGCTTCCTTTGCTTCTCCTCCTTCCCTCTGCCCATCTCTTCCTCCACTTCTTCCATCTGTGGGTGTATAATTTTATATATAATGCTTTGATAACATAGGCCATCGTGTAAATGTAAGATGTGAAGGATTAATCAGAGGGAAAATATAAATTCGCAGTGTTTCCATATAAAAGGAATATCAATTGATGTGGCATATATAGAGAGAGTTACGAAATCTACGTCCACAGTTCGAGTGGGAGGTAGCCGGGCGCCGTGGACGGCGGCGCGATTGGCGCCTTTGGCTACGTTTCCCATCAGCCTCGTCGTCGTCGTCGACGTCGAGCCGCTCCGGGCGCAGGCGGCGGAGAGGGCGAGCAGCTCGTTCGCCGCCGTTGTTCTCATCTGAATAACCGAAGGGACGCCGGCCGATGCTAAGCGAGAGGGTGGAGTGATTGATACGATGAACCAACCGGAAGGCCGGAGAACTTATTAAGCTGCGCTTGCTTAGCCATGCAACCGCAACACGCGTCCAGGTAACGACTGCCCGCCATAGACGCGTGGAAAGTTAATGCATCGCAGCGTTATTGTTCATTTTAAAACGTCATTCAAAAAGAAAATAACTTCATGGATAATTGTATTTTCTTTTTCAAAAAAGAATACCAAACAAGTTGATTACGATTCAAAACAAACTAAAACACAATTCATGAACTTCCAGGGTCATGAACTAACTTCAATTGACAATCTCGATATGGGATCAAATCGAAGAAAGGCGATAAGCTCGACCAGTAAGAAAGAAAGAAAGCCGATTTTAGCTATACAAACGCAAAGAATAAGTAGCTTCCATCCATTTTGATTAATTCTGAACCATTGTTGATCCAGCGAAATGACAATACAGGGAGCACAAAAAAAGGTACTGGGCCGAAGAAATCGATATCATTTTACCAACTCTCCATACAGCAGAAGATGTGTCATGCGCACAAAAAATCAGAGAAAGTTAAATATAATCTATCTATTTCTCGACATAATTCTCTCAACAGGCATTGAACAGGGATCGCAAAAGTGAATCCTGCAGGATGAAAATATGAAGTGACAAAATAATTGTACATGTTTTTTTTAAAAAAAGGGCAGCACTTTCCCCCCTTTTCCAAAGAGAAAAAAATAGTCCTGAATTCAATCACATTAAATCTAATTTACAAATCGTGATGATCAAATTAACACAACCAATGATATGATCTAAAGTAGATAAAATTGCAAACTCAAATTAAGCCTTGAAACTATCAAAAACATGGGCCTAAACCACACAGTAACAATATATTATCTGGAGCTGGGAGAGAGAGAAAGAGGGAGAGTAGGAAATTGACATATCAAAATTGCTCAACTCACTTACGAGTTACGATGAATAGCAAAACCCAAACTGGAAGAAGGATGTAAAATCGCATGAGAACGCATTAAAGTGAAATAAATGGAAGTTGAAAGAAAAAGTAACAGAGTCAGAAACTACCATAGTTCTAGTGTTTGCAGCTTCTAATATTTTGCAGCCTAAGATATCTCTATCATACGGGTGGGCAAGCAGAAAGCTAACATTCATGCAGCACAAGATTATTCAACATTCATTTGGAGGAAAGGTTAAAAAGTGATCACTTCATTTGGATGTCAAGTTTAGATAAGAATTTGGATGGGGAATCGTGGGCACGAATTCTCGTCATACAAATATGGAAGTTGAACAAAATAACGATCGTTGTAATCATACAAGAACAAAGATGTACAGAGAAATAAACACGTAAATGCGCCAGGAAGCAGATGGACAAGAAAAATTATCGCTTATGGATGGAGAAGTTAATGTGCCAGATATAGACCCACTTAATACAAAAATAGATAAGTGGACATATCACCTGTCATCATCTTCAGTGCATTCGATTCAACCTAGACTGCTAGAGGAACTCCGTTTGTGCTCTTTTCCTGCTGTTTGAAGAAAATATCATTCTTTCTCATGCTCACTAAACCATCTATGGGATATAGAGAATCATTCTTCTAGAAATGCAGTTAAATCATGATGTTCTTGAAGAAAATAATTCATTGCTCCAAGCATAAATAGATTTTCATTTTAGGAAATGAGAATTATAGAGAATTGCTTTGAAAAAAAATTTATTGCAGATAATAGCAAAAACACAAGAATTACTTTATCATGCATCCTCAGAATTTTATATTTTAAAAGATTACAAATACATGCATACGGCCTTTTTAACATGAAAGAATTAGAAATTAAGTGGATCACCCGTCAGATTTTAACAGAAAAAAGGTCTAAATGTGGCAGATATCAACTGCAGTTACAATCTGTACAACTTGAAGTGCTAAAGTACAAATCTCAAATGTGGAGCTCGGATACAAGTCTGAACTATTACTGCTTAATGTTGTATATATATCACTATTGTCCTGAACATGCTGACCAAGTTGTATATTAAAACATGAATTTGTACCAAGCGCACAAATTCTTAGCATATTGCCAATTTGACATTGAATCAAAGAGGTTGCGCTGAGTAGCACTTGCGAACTAGAGTTAAACCTTTACCATACCAGAAATGTATACCATAAAATGATGACCAGTACCAACAACCGGACGTCTATGAGCAGGCTAACTTCTGGGCCTGCAAATGATAGGACTCGGCTTCAGTTGCCATGCCATGTCACAATGTTGCAGACATTCATTTTGGGCACAGAATGGCAATCCTTGATGGGGTAAGGCTAATTCACACATTTTGTTTCAACTTATAGCATGGAGGCAAAGAATGACACGTGAAGCCTATGTTGAATGGATAAAGTCGCATCCAAAGATTCCAAAAGTAATTGTAGCACTATTACACGAAACATGCCATAACATCAATTTAAGGCATCGACAGAGGATAATTCAAGGAAAAGTGCTACTGGAATTTCACTAGATCTGTTATTTATGATTCCAAAAGTTATTTTTTACTTTTTTAATCAAATAAATAGTACAAGCATGAGATGGAGAACAAATCACTAGATCTGTTTTCATAATAAAGCATAGAATCAATGAGTAAAAGAACAAATTTCATCACAGTATCATAATGACGAGCAGCAGATATACCTCAAAGAATTCTGTTGAAATATCAGAAATCCTTTGAACTGCTTCTCCACCAGCATGTTTTGTGACAATGAAGAAAGACAACAAAAGTGGTTTTAACTTCTATCAGCTTGCGACCTTTATCCCTCCCACTTCTTCAACCTTTAGACTCTTATGCTGAAATATTTTGGAATCAAAATTGATATTATAAAAGGATGAGATCATGAAATACACAACCAAAATAAGTAATAAAGCCTGCCAAGAAAGAAAATATGGTACAGGAATACTAAATTCAACAATGCATGTTACCTTATTTTTCTTGTGTTTGTGATTATCTACGGAATCTTCATTACCATCATGTTTCCTCTTCTGAGACAAATTGTCCATGAGCAAAACCACACAGCAAATGATTTGACCAAAACTAAAAGAAAACAAATTGGAAAATGCATAGTAAGCACAAACAAGGACCTTTTCATGATGCTTCTTAGAATGGTCACCACCAGAATCATGATGCCCACTTTTATCCTTTTTCTTCTCTCGATCTTTATCTTTACTTCGATCTTTGTGGCGATGTTTATGCTTCTTGTGCTCTTTGTCCTTCTCCCTATCTTTGTCCTTATGTTTCTTGTGTTTCCTCTCCTTGTCCTTAGACTCTCCTTTAGATTTCCCAGGGATTGTAGGTATTCCTTTATCTGACTGCAATATCAAAGAAAAGGACCCTTATTGCAGGAGATAAGAGCAAAAGAAATAAATTTCTAGTGAGATGATAGGACTCTTACTGAAGGCAATTCAACAGGTGATGTATCTCTAAGCTGAAAAGCTTGCCCCAGTGTTTCCAAATCAAATTGTTGAATCTGAGCTGTTGTCTCCCTCAAGTATGGAGCATTCTGAAAGAGCTGACATAACTCCATTCCTTCTCCCTTTCGAATTTCATTTTCTCCTACAATATTGTGGAGATAATGTGTGTCTGAAACTGACAAGGGAAGAGGCCGTTTGCAAAAGAAATCATGGTGCGCAGACAGCTTGTAGTAGTTTATCAAATCAACAGCACCTGTAAGCTCTCTAGGCCCTGCATGTGCAAAAGGCAGCTCACTTGATAAAAGCAGTAAACAAATCAACAAGAGCTTAAAAAAACATTATTTTGCAAGTCTTAGAGAAATAAAAACAGCTACCTAAACAGAAATTCTCCTAATGTAAGGATTTCAATACTGGTATGTGCTACAAGAACCTGATCAAACCAATAGATGGGATGATATATCTTGGTGCAACCAAAAAGAAAAATTAAGGATTGTGTCATATGTTGGTACAGATAAAACGCTTTGGTCAATTATTTTTAAACCATGCTCTTTACAGCATGTGAGGTTTAAAAGTGCAACAAATTGCAAAAGTATTTGCTGAAAAGTTTGCAGTTTACAAAGAATCAAACTAGGAAAGAGAGATGCACAATGGACAAACTTCTGATTTTTTAAAGCTCTATACTGTCCTATGAAGACAGGCTTTGTTGTTTGCCTATCTGCTTTTGCAGTTGCAAAAACAGATTGAACCAAGGCATTAACTATTTCTGTCAAAAGATGACCATAATCCAATCCCAATGAATATGATTGGTATTAAGAACTGGATAAATTTATTTCTGTTCAGGTAGGTCCTAAGAGAAATCAAATGATTGGTAGTTAAGAACTGGATAACTTCCCTTTGTCCAGGAAGGTCCTGTGACAATCAAATGATTGGTTATTAATAACTGGATTAATTTATTTCTGTTTAGGTAGGTCCTAGGATGAAATGTTTCCTTTTCCACTTGATTTGAAAACTCACATGAAAATGATTGAAGATAGTGAAATTTGTTAAACTACATGCGGCCTTGCAGCTTCAGATTAAGAGAATGCAATTTTGATCAATCTTATGATAGATTAGGTGCAATTTGATTACACTCCTAGCTAGAATCAGTGCTTTCTCCTTGGACACAAGTAGAGATTTTAATAACACCTTGGTTGCAAATGATTCTGGATCCACCAAGCCAACTTTTGTAAGATTTTATCAACTAATATAGTATCAAAAATTCAAGAGTTAAAAGAAAACAATCAATTCATGTTGAGTAAGTATTCATGAAGAACAATGAAAGTTGTATCATGTAACAGTTCAACCTTTTTTTTGAAAAGTTTACCTCTTCCAAACTTTTTTCCTTCAGCATCCATCCTATTATAGATTAGTGCATCTGGAGCAGATCATCTGCAATAAAGGAATGTGTGATTAAGTTCATTCTTTCAATATAATACTATGCATTCACAACCAAAATGAATCAAAACAAAGTAGATCAGTCTGTGCTTAACAGAAAATTGTAAAAGATATTGATATAAGTTTTTAAATAATTTGATGTAACTATTATGAACATGCTTGGAGAAACTAAAATCTCTCTACATGATTGGAGATGCAGTCCTGTCTCATGAGGATAGGGGTGTAGTTCAACATAGCATAACTCACAAAAGAACAATCAAATCCAGGTTGGTTGGTAAAGAATAAAATTAGTAATTGTCATTCTTGTGTTCCTCTGTTGTTGCACCTGTGGGACTCAAGCAGGCCAAAGTGACCATAAAACAATAGGAAACCCATTTGAACAATCATGAGCTGGCCATGATAGTCAGGATCCAAAGAATCAGTTCGGCTAATTCCTCCTGAACCCAAACTCAACATTCACAATCAATCCTAATTTTGACACTGCTACTTAATCTTTTGGAACCTTTATAGTCTATAAGATTTTATGTTATATCCGTAAAATATGACATATTGCTAATATACTGTCAGAAACCATGGTAAGAAAAAGAACAAGGTAGATTATGCATGGCCATTATGCATATTCTTGAGAAATGGAGCTACAAAACAAATGTTTTCAGAAGAAAGATCTGAGGGGAAATGAGGAAAGACACTTAACCATTTTATTGTTGAGGCAAAGTATTCCTGCCTATCAGTCGTCTAGCACGACCCTCCTTTGTTTCAGTTTCAAGACTGAGTGATTATATCAGGAAGAAATTTCTTCAGCGTTTAAGTTAAAAGAAAGTTGCATAATAAAATTTTATCATTTGCCATCAAGATGCACTAATAGTTTTTTTTTTCATATGGATTTAAAATTCCAGTTAATTCATGACAATAACCAACCTGGCATTCCTTGTTCCGGGAATAGAAACACTAGGGTTGTGAAAAAAACAAGTTTGTCATGGTAAAGGGAAAATCACAGAGAAGTTGTGAGAAGTAACAGAAGCATTTATTCTTATAAAATTTTCCTTGAATTCCATTGACCAGTCCATCCAAGCATTGGTTTCTAAACTTTAGCGTCAATCTGATAATATGGGATAAAAATACTCATACCGAACATCCTCTGTAATAGCATATAAGAAACCTAAAAAGCTGTCAATGAGAAGCACAGAAACAGACGATGGCAACATTTGGACATTTCAGCTAAATAAATAGGCAAAAATACTTGTAACTCTCTAGTTAAATTTACTTGTACTAACTTGGCATATTCCAGCCAAGCTAACTGTTCTTCCTAATTGAAGACTCGTAAGCTTTTAACTTAGATTTACAACCTTCATCAGGTAAATAAACTGATGTTTCATAGATCTGGTAGGAAAACTTTATCAATCCAGTAAATTAACTTTGCTCAAACAATGCCTATAGAGACACTATACAAAACACAACAACCTCTTTTTAAGATAGAAATATGACCTTCAGAATAAATGACTGCTAAAATACGAAACATTCTTTCGGCGTGATTCACAAGATGAAATAACATGTGATTATTTTTCGTTAGACCCCTATTCTGCACTCATTTTTAGCTAAGAAGCTCAAAACCTAGCACACCCAAAAACAGTTCTCTCGCCATCCTATATCTCTGTGGAGGTTCGTTGAGAGAGACTATAAACGAGAGGGAGACAATAAACACGACAAGCCTATATCATATACTCCAAGAGGCAAGAGGTACCAAATCCGATGCTGCAAAAAAGGGATCTCTCGGCTGGATTTAGGCCTCTTGACATCGAATCATGCCAAACGAGCCTCTTGGCATCGAATCATGCCCTCCTTTACTTTGGATCACAGCGAAAGGAGAGAAAACGGGCTCCAAGAAGTTCGTGAAGTAGAGGAAGTAAGACGGGACAAAATTCTCGGTTTCTGGACTCCACGCGGCCACCCGAAAAGCAAATGCTGCCGCAGCTGCTACGACGGCGGCGGAGACGGCGGCAGGGAAGGAGAAGGAAGGAAATGTGAAGGGGGAGAGAAGGGAGAGCGCTGGAAAGCAGGAGGAAGGTGAGAGAGAGGGAGGGAGGGAGAGGAGAGGGTTAGGGAAGAATTCTAGGGTTGGGATCGGTCCCCGGCCTCGAAGTATTCCGGGGGGAGCTCGGTATTTGGAATATTTAATTATATAGATGGGTGGCCGAATAATGGCGCTCAGGTTGAAGTACCTAAAATACCCTCGTCCTCTTTTTTTCTACAAAGTTCGCTAATCGCTATCCGGGAATTTTATTTTAGTTTCAACGAACTGCCCTTTTCTCGTTTTCAAATCTTGTTAATTTTGGCCCTTAATTGAATTTGTTTAAATTTAGCTCCATAAGTTCTATTTATGATCAAATATTACCATAATTTTCAATAAATTTTCAGTGCAATGTCATACAAAATTAAATGTTAAATTTTAAAAATAAATATTAATTGCATAGATCATTCTTAGAATTATGTACACCCATTTTAACTGGCTTCCCACCTTTAAAAGTAGGCTAATTGTGTTATTAGCTCTCAATTTTTTCCCATTCAATTAGGTCATGCTATCAAATTTTGCTGACATTAATGTGACTTCAGGTACTACACCCCTAAGAATAGAATACCTCTAAAACCCAATAGGTCAATGATACGGACAACGACGGCATGAAATTATATACTATTTTTTTAAAAAAAAATTAAATAAAATGTAAACCTCAAGGTGAACGCTACAATCGAATAATTGAATTTTATACGAAGAGAGGGTGAATTAAATACGTATAAGTTTTTTTATTATAAAATGAATCATATTTCTTGTGCCCGGATCAGGGAGAACCGGAGTTGAATCCTCGCGGACGCATCAAGCCAGGCCCAGGCCGCCCGATAAGGCCCACCTCCTCTGCGTTGATTTCGTTTTATAGCCGAAGGGCGCTTCTCCTCCGCCCAACACCTCCGCCATGTACAGATCACTGCTCACCGCCTTCACCTCCGAATCCCGCTCCATCTCCTCCCGCTTCGCCCATCGCGCCGCCCCTCTACTCTCCTCCCGCTTCCCCACACCCGATCCTCTCTCCTGTATCGCCCTCGAACCGTTATCACCGCCCGTGGATTCCCCGACTCGCACTCGTTCCGTGCCTTTGATCGGCCCGCGAGGCCGGTTCCTGGGGCTGCGCCGCGCGATATGCGGATTTAGGAGCTTCTCCAGCGGGCCCGGCGACCGCGAGGCGATGGAGTACGACGTGGTCGTCGTCGGCGCCGGGCCGGCCGGGTTGTCGGCTGCGATACGGTTGAAGCAGATGTGCCTTGAGAAGAACACCAACCTCTCTGTCTGCGTCTTGGAGAAGGGTCCGGAAGTGGGTGAGAGTTCTAATTCGGCGTTCGTTGCTTTTGCCCATTGACGGAGAAAAATATTTGGAACGACGGACGCTTTTCCTTTATCTAACTTTAACTGTCATATTTTTTAAAAATTAAGTGACAGAATACTAAACGAATCCACCTGACACTGATAACTGGAATCAGGAATGAAGAAACATGTATGATCACTAAACCAAAACCTGGGAAAGCAAGAAATTTTTATTTTGACACAGTATATATGGGAGGGTGGAGGAACGGGGAGTGATGAAACGAAAAAGAGAAGCCTGTCGACACAATCTGATTGTACTCTCATAGCCCATTGAGAAATGACAATTGTTTGATGCCTGCTATCCCTTGCTTAGTTCAAGTGAGTTCAATTATCTGTTCCTATAGGTTCATTCTTTCATCACGTGTCAGTCTATTTGTCACGTTATTCTTAATTTTGCATGCTATTTTTTTTTCTGATATCGTAGATTAAATAACAATTGCGATTCTCCATGTCAATCATCTGTATGTGTTTTGCACTTGCTTATTTTGGAACTGTTGACTATGTATCTTTGATGTATTGACTTCTCTTTCTTAATCTTTAATGCTGTTTATATTTGATCTAGTGACATATGTTATTTACTCGCAGGCGCTCATATTATATCAGGAAATGTTTTTGAGCCTCGTGCATTGGATGAATTGATCCCAGATTGGAAAAATGAGGGTGTACGTTTGAGCTTTGCTTTATGTTCTTGTGTTTTATGTTTTAACTCAGTCAGATTGCCTATGTAGTTAGTATTATGGTCATTTACAAGATAGCCACACAAAATGACATGTAGAATTGCGGAAAGTAAAATTGACAGTGGGTTTGAATGTTCATTTACCAATAACATGTAGTCCGTTACAAGTGAGCATAAAATAATTTTATGCAGTAGTTATGTAGTATCTTTCAACATTAGGATGCTCTTTACACTTAGAATCTAGAAAATACAGTGCAGAAAAATGAGCGATGTTTAATGTCTCATATTTTTATAAACTGTCCTGTAGGCTCCAATTGAAGTTCCTGTCTCTTCTGATAAGTTTTTGCTGCTTACAAAAAATCGTTCTGTGCCACTTCCATCTCCCTTTGATAACAAGGGAAACTATGTGATTAGGTACATAGCTTTTTGTTTCTCATGTCATAATCTCCATTTCTCACCTGCCTCTATAGTTTCAATATGTACCATTTCATTATTATTCCTCTTGACATGCCACATTTTGTACATGATTAATTAGCATTAATTTGTCACATTGGCATCAGCATCTTTTGAAGAACCTTCCTTTGAAATTTAGTTGAACTGCCCTTTTTATTATTTATTTACATGAGATATATCAGATAGCTTGATAATGTTGCGAGGATGATAACCATATAGAAATTGCATTTGGTCTGTGCCACTCAAAACTTTGGATAATGGTACTTCTCAAGTTTTCTGCTTTGACTAACCTTACAGTGAGAAGGATTAATCAGTTCCTGACATTCTATCCAACAAGTGCCAATATTTTGGTGCACTACTGTGTGTTGTTCTACTGTTACAGGCGTAAGGTCTTCTTGGCACATGATTGGCGTGCTCTACATGTTTTATTGGATGATAATAAAAATAAGAGTTAATTCATATTATAGGTCATCATGTATAATATCTAAATGTCAACGAAAATGTAAGCAGTTGATCAAATGATCCTCACTGACTACCAATGGGGTTCGATCAACCTTGTGATACATAGATAACTGTGCAAACAATGTAATAGAAAAATCAAACATAGGAATTAAGAATGAACCTCTATAGTCTACCTTGAAATTTTTTACTCCAACTAGGTTTACTTACCATGACCAACAACAAGCTTCTCCCTATGCATCTCATCCCTGAAAGTGAGGATGGGTTGATCAAGAGGTGTAGTAGAAATGTGTCTCATAAATTGCAATAGATGTTATCTAACGAAAATCATTCTCATTTTCTATAATAAAGGGAAGTCAAAGAACTCAAGGAAAAAATTCACAATTTCTGATTGCCAGTCATTACATCTTCGTTCTGCATTCCATCTTAATAAGAATCATATGTACTAATATCGGCGATTATACTAGTATTACTACTTATGGCTTATCGTATCTGCATGGTTTTTGCATGGAGGCTGATGCTATCATGGTTATGCTTACATAACCTTTCCTCATTGTCCTGGGCAGATAACTCACTCTAATGCTATACTGACACATTATTACCACATATAGGCAGTAACTTGTTTTCATGAAAAATTCAAATTAAAAACATTAGTTAACTCATTGGGTGTTCTACTGAACGACAATGGATCCTATGCCTTCCCTCAGAACAGTTTTTTATTTTTTGTTTATTTCGGTGGAGTAATCTCTTTTTTTGTGTTATACCTATTTGTAGCTTAAGCCAGTTAGTCCGTTGGTTGGCAACCAAAGCTGAAGAGCTAGGAGTTGAAATATATCCAGGTTTTGCTGCTAGTGAGGTACTGTTTAGTTGTTTAGTAGTATACAGCGTTTTCAATATTAATTGTTCTTTTAATTCTAAGCTTGATAATTGGATAGATTTTGTATGATGCAAGCAACAAAGTCGTTGGGGTTGCAACTAATGACATGGGTGTTGCTAAAGATGGTTCAAAGAAGGAAACTTTTCAGCGTGGAGTTGAACTGAAAGGCATGCCTTTTAAATTTTTAACTGAAATATCATGTTGTTCTAGTGCTTAGATTTCTTCCAAATTCTTGATTAAGAAAATAACTAAAATAGCATATTTTATTTATAGTTTAGTATATATGTTATATATAGCTTGAGGGATCAGCAGGATCTTCCGCAAAGAGTATAAATTCCCCTAGTTCCTTGCCACTTATTGTTGAAGAATTCAAATTCTAGCAAAGATTAACTTTTATTTAAATTTCGTTGCAGTCAATTTACTAGTTTAGATTTTTTTTCCAGAATTTGAGTTGGTTATGTTGTTCCCACACTAACTACTTCACGGCCATCAGTCGACTTTAGGAAAAATTATGAAAAGACCATTGACGAGTAACTCTAGTTAAATTTACAAATATACAACCTTCCAGCTTCACACCCCAAGATCAGTGAGATAAATGCCCCTGTGCATACACTGTGGTTGCTGATCGTGGTGTGCCGCAACTTGTCATGCATATTCTATCGTTCAGATGAAGTACGATGTTAGAAAAAAAAAACAGTAGTCATTATGCTTGAACGCAGCCATTTGTACCCTGTTTTTGTATTTCTAGAATTTCTCTCCAGTGAATATTCTTTAACTGCTAGAATTTGTCCCTCAGTAGCAAAGAGTTTCTGGCAACTCATATTCCAATTCATTCACTTCTGTTAAGTATACTAACTTTAAGCTAGTGCATATGTGCATATAGAAGTTTGGCTTTCAATTAATTCATTCTTTGTTGTTCGGCAGATAGAAAGAAAAAACCCAAAAAAAAGTGCTAGAGCACTTTTTCTTTCTCTTTTTTTATTATTTTCATTTTTTTTTGTGTGTGAATCTTTACCATACTTGAAGATATATTGCAGGACGTGTTACACTTCTGGCAGAAGGATGTCGAGGGTCACTTTCAGAGGTTTTCTTATCTTTCTAGCATTGTGCTTTTCTTGTTTTTCACTTTTTCTTTCTCTCTTGCCTTTTTCTCATTGTTTGAGGTTGTATATCTGATATTTGACGATATCACATTTTTTTGTCAGAAAATAATAAAGGGTCACAAACTACGGGAAAAAGCAGGAGGACAACACCAAACATATGCCTTAGGCATTAAGGAGGTAACGGATAGCCATGACTAGGAAATCCTTTTCCAATGCAACTTTGCATTCTAGTGGAAGGAAATTAAATCATTTTTTTGTTACTAGTCTGAACCAATTAAAAAAAGAAAATGAATGTTAAATTCTGAGAAATGTATAGTCAACATACCTTTGTATGTTATGTATTCAGTACTTTCTTTTTATATGAAAAAAAATCTTTTCAGTATAAAGATCAATAGCATAATGTTCCTTTATTTCTTTACACATTCTAATTTGTTGTATGGATTTAAATATTTAACTTTAAAGCATTTTAATAGATATCATTAACACCTGTTTGTTAATTTTTTGATTAATTTTCAATCCATGTAGTTATTGTTGTCTTACCTGTAATGATGATTAATTGTCGATGTTTTTATGTAAAAAAAGATATCTGTCAATTATCAATATTTTTGTTATATTCCTCTTTATTGGATGGTCATCTGATATGGCAGAAGCCGTTTGCTGCTTTAATTCCCCAAACTGATGGTTCCATTCATAAATAAGGAGACTACGAACTTTTATAAGTTTTGTTATAAAATAGGAACACTTACGACATGTTTGGCTGCTAGAAAATCTTCAAGTTTTTTGTACTTGGCTTTTTTTAAAAAAAGTTTTGTTAAAAGAGTTTTTGGATATTTTTTAGAAATGAAAATGTGTTTGGTTGCTCTAATTTGTTTAAACTTAAAAACGTCATAGAAACTTGCTTGGTTTGAAAACCAAATTCTAGGCATATCTCCGTCTCCATATCATTAGCTCACTGGACTTCCATTCGTGGCAGCGCCCTCTTTGTCTTCTCCACCTCTGTCACTGCTGTCGTTGTCTTCATTGCTTTCACTACCATTGTCTTAGCTCCCTCTTTGAAGCTGCAGCCCTCCTCATCATCCCGGCCTCTACCACCCTTCACACCATTTCATCCTATCTCGTTCCCTTTTGTCAAAATTGGACTATGCTTCCACTAGTACCCTCCCTGAAGCTGCATCCACCTCTACTGCTGTCCTTACCCACTCATTTGTCCTCATCAGCACCGCCATCATACAATCAAAGAAAAGGTTGAAGAAGGAGGCTGCTAGTGGCTGGCTGAGTTGATTGAGGAAGAAGCAGGAAACATATGTGATCACTGGCAAGGAGGTGGATCTCTCGATCAGTGACAGTTGGAGCTCTTAATCAGCCCACAAATGAAGATGAGTCAACGTTGTGTATTAGTGTTAGCAAATCTTGATTTAGAAAAAAACATGTATAACTTTATCACTGCCCTTTTATGTTTTTTAATGGTCAGTCATTCCTTTGGAAACTGTTTTCTAAAATTTCTGTCCAGTTTTTAGATTTCCATATACTGTTTTGGCAAATATTGTCAATCAAGCATGGTGTTTTTAAGTTGAAGACCAAAATTTGGAAGTGCACATGGGTGTCTTCGGAGTACCACTGCTAAACACTAGCATTTGCACATAGTTACACTTAGTAGGGAAGTGGATAATGCAGAATAAGGCTTTTTGGTACTTTCTGGGGACTGTACTTTTAGTTAAACCTCACAACCTAGGACTTCTATAGTTAAATTTTCCCATTTAAAAAAAAACTTAAATGTATAATGAGTTTCTTCACTTTATACGTTGTTTCTATGAGAAAACCATAGTATTTGTCCTTGAATTTGAGGTATCTAAATATGTTTATATTACTAGCATGCATAAAAGTTGCTCTCCAATATTTTACCAAAGATTGATGATTTCATACTTATTTACGTCTCCAATATGTGTTTTGGATGAGTGTTAAACATTATGACAAGAAAAGACATGGCTGCATGCATGTTCAGGTTTGGGAAATCGAGGAAGGGAAGCATAAACCAGGAGCTGTGCTACATACAATAGGATGGCCATTGGATATGAAGACATATGGAGGTTCTTTTTTGTATCACATGAGTAATAGGCAGGTGATTTATTTTCGCTTTCTCTGGGGGGGAGCTATTTTTATGTATTTTTTAGGACAGGAAATTTTAAGTGGCATTTGTCTTTTCAAATTAAACTTGGAGAAGCTTCATTTGTATCATGGTTTTAGGGGGTGTACATTTCCACGGATGAAGCATTCCTATATCAATTTTCTTTGATGACCACTATTTTGTCAATGAATAATATATCCGAATATGTTTAGGATAAACAGATCACATTGTCCAGAAAAGTTCAAAACAGTAATGTATCACATTGATATTTTCTTCCATCTTTCTCACACAATGATCAATTATCAATTAATCACATAAGTTAGTATCATGATGCATCGATGCATCTCAAGTAGGTCTCAACGACATGGCCTTGTAGTTTCCTATATTACAATTGGTGCTAGAATGAGTCACTCTTGGGGAAACAATTTGATTAAGTAGAAATATGAATATTAAACGATATGATTGCTTCAAAAGTAGATCTATGTCTATTATTAGTTCTTCAGAATGATCTTTATATTTAAGGTGGTTTAAGTAGTTCACATAACGATATTATGTTTTCTTTAATTTTATATGCTTGGATTATTTTAGATTTCATATCCTATTTCTTTCTTTTTTTAACACGGAAACTTCTTTGAATTCTGACAAATCTAAATCGTAAATGTTGTTGTATGTAGATATCAGTTGGACTTGTTGTTGCATTAAATTATCAGAACCCATATTTGAGCCCTTATGATGAATTCCAGGTACCATTTTGTGCTAAAGTTGATTTATTATTATTTTTGGACATAAATTAAATTATCATTCACCAATTAGGATATCACATTGTTTAAGTATAGTTACATCATCATACATAAAATTTTTGCTCCTTATAACTTGTTTAATAGCATCAAGAGTAATCTTCAACTCACCTTCTAGGAAAGGTATTTGAGCATCACAACAATATCATGTGCTATAAGTCATAAAAAGAACAAATACATTAAAAATGAATATCTCAAAGAGTAGTAGTATTCTAAGCTTAAGACAATAAACTCTCTTATTTTATCTTTATCCAGCATAATAAAAATTATTGTCTTGATATGCCAAAGAAGGACTACTTCATTGTTTACTTGTTGCTTAAATAGTCTCCAATTTCTCTCTTCCCAAATGTGATATACAAACTCTGCTATCACCACCTGCATAAGCTGTCCTTTCAATGTTCTCATTTTAGCTATTCTAGCAGTTGAATTAATTGTGATTTTCCATGTAGTTTGTCGTAATACTTCTTTATTCTATTTCAACAAATCACTTTATATAGTCTTGCTATATTTACATTTGTTCAGCAAATGCTCTAAGGTTTCTACTGTGGTCAAACATAGTTGACATCTTCCTTTTATTTGCATGCCCTGCTTGAGTAGTTTATCTGCAGTGATTAATTTCTGATGCAAAGCAAGCCATAAAGATACTTATCTATTATTGTTGCTGGGCTTTGTTCTCAAGTAGTGATGAGAAATTTGTTTGTCGTATGATCTTGACAACTAAGAGATCACTTCAGTTCTGGACAACTAAGAGATTCCAGAATGTCTTCATTCTTCTTTACAGCAATAGTTGTATGGGTTTTTTCCTTTGATTTATTTTTTTCTTTGATTAAGTATGGTTTTGTTCTGAAGACTGTCATTATCATTATGAATATCATATTTTAATATTTGAAATTTTACCGACCTGTTCTTTATTTTCTGTGTAAATTCACTTGTAAAATCCAATACTGAATTGAAACATATGTTATCAGTAGTATCCTTGCTTTTTATCTGATAGTATCTCGATTTCATTATGTCGTCCATCTAACCTTGTTCTTTGCCTATTTTAATGGCTTATCTGTGATGGTTAACAATTTAATAGACATTAATTTGCTTTCACAAGAGAATTTTTTTTTTTTACTTTTTCTACAAAATTGCATTAATGTCTCCTTGTTCCATTGCCTTCCAGGCAGATCTTGATTTGAATTCTCTTCAGCTAATTAGGTAGCCTGTCTGCTAGTGATATTTTACTTGAAAGGACTGGTCATCCCATATTCCAAGTATTTCTTTTTCTGATTGTAGAAATTCAAGCAGCACCCTGCTATAAGACCACTTCTGCTAGGTGGAACAGTTCTTGAGTACGGTGCTCGCTCATTGAACGAAGGTGGTTTTCAGGTACTTGCAGACAAATTAGTTTTCTCTTTGATATGTTGAGGTGACTGATGATGTTTGACATATCTGTATTCTTATTGATCTTCTAAAGTTGCATAACCGAGCAATTATTATATATCTAATGTTTCAGTCAATACCTTATCCGGTCTTCCCTGGAGGAGCTATTATTGGATGTTCTGCAGGCTTTTTAGATGTACCTAAGATTAAGGGGACACATACTGCAATGAAATCAGGTACCAATTTTGTTACTTCAGTTGACCCTTCTTATAGGTAACCAAATACCAGATGTTTTATTCTTTTGTTATGCATAGAATTCTATTCATCTTCATCCTTAGCTATGATGTATCTATTGATTACTTCAGAAATGTTTACCCTGCTGAACTCTTAGTTCTGCTCTTCAGGTATGTTGGCAGGGGAAGCCACTTTTAATCAGCTGGTTGAAGGAACAAATATGGAAATGTACTGGGACAATCTGAAGAGGTCTTGGGTCTGGGAGGATCTGAAGAAAGCTAGGAATTATCGACCAGTCAGTGATGATTTTTTTTTTCCATCGCCCTTGTCATATTGCTAGATAGATTCTGCAGCACGAAGATGAGAAGCGAATTATTGATTTGCGGGTATAGTTGTTTTGCCATTTTCCACTATTTGAATAATTTTTTCCCTTTATTTCAGGCATTTAAATATGGGCTTATTCCTGGTTTGGCCTTCTCTGCACTGGAGCGGTAAGTTGGAATTGCATAACAAGCTTATGATTCTGCATTTTAATAAAAAGCAGGCTTTATTTTTTGCTTCATGCATATCAGCTACATCTTTAAAGGAAGATCTTCTCTGACACTGAAGCACGGGAAGCCTGATCATGAAGCTACAGATGTGAGGATCAATCTGCATCTGATTTTTGCATAGTTCTAGCATAGGTTGACAATAGGGATTATGAAACAGGATATTTTTTAGTTACAGATTCTTCTGCAAATTAATTCAAATCCCGCATATGTCTAGATCTCCAATCTGCATACTCCAATCCAGTACCCGAAGCCAGATGGACAAGTATCCTTTGATGTGCCGACTTCCCTGTACAGGTTTGATAAAATGGAACCTAATGGTGTTTTCCTGTTTCCAATGCTTCCTTCAGTACCTGAATTGATATTGTTGAAAATGGTATCTACAATAATCTGATCTGCTGCCCACCTAATTGCCCTTTGTTCGTCTAAGAAAAAACTGTGTGCGTGTCTATTATATGGTCCTTTTTTCAACTCGGTTTTGGCTCTTTTGTAAAACGACTCTGATTTCTCTTCGATGATCTGCAAATCAACTGTCGGCTTCCCTTATGTCCTTAAGGCATTGGCTCATAAGCTGATTATCTTGATTACCTGGTCTTGTTTTAGGGAACTGATTAAATAAGTGGCGTTCATTAAGCAAAGTAATCCAAGGACCATTCAGATTTCAGAATATGCTTGTTCTACTTGGAAAACAAGAAATATGTGCCTTTTATTTGAATTATCCTACCAATTAACAGAAGTCAGTTGATGATAAAGAAAAATACTTATGCAGGAGTATCGACCATTATGTTTGTTTCGTGTTGTAGGATCTCTATTTCTGTTGCTCTGAAAGCTACAAAGTTTTTACTACAGTTCATAAGAACAATCGAGCTTATTTTTGGCTACTCTATTCCGTCAGGAGCAACACAAATCATGAACATGACCAGCCTGCTCATCTCCGTTTAAGAGATCCAACCATACCTGAATTTGTAAATCTTCCACTATATGGTGGACCAGAGGCGAGATATTGCCCAGCTCGTGTGTACGAGTAAGTGACTTCTAGGACCCCTTTTTTTTCCTCGTTTAGTAACTTCTAGGACCCGTTGTCTGACAATGTTTTATTTTAGTTTTTCTCCATGCACTAATTTGATTAAGATAGAATCAATGACATATGTGTAATTATGGTGCTTATCACAGGTATGTTCCAGATGAGAAACATGGTGGTCTGAAGCTCCACATCAATGCTCAAAATTGCCTTCACTGCAAGGTATTAATTTCTTTTAGATCAGTATTCTTTGCGATTGGATTCAAGATGATGAAGAACAGTCAGATAACTCTTAAATAAACAGGAAAGTTATCCTCTTATGTTGCGGGGGATGGCTCGTGCATTACATTGTGAGGGATTTTAAAGATTAAATATTTTTATGCCAACCCTTGATGCTAAAATTACATATGTCAAAACCAATCTGTTTACTAATCTAAGTTTAAGTTATCCCTCCTTTCATCCTCCAGTTCTTTTGACTTGGGAAGTCCAGAACTTCGTAAGTAACTGTATCTATTCTGGAATTCATAACAAGCTCAAGGAAATTAGATTACTTTTATTTTGTTGTTTTATTGTAGTTATAGTAGTTAAATCACGAGGTCCTCCATGATCATTAAGGCAATGCCATTGCATACTGAGGAACCACAGTCTTGGAATTGATTAATCATATTTTTGAACTGACAACAAGGCTGTGTGAACCATTATTTCAAACATTGGTAGACAGATTGTACAACTCAAATGACTAGAACATGAAAGGGAAGACAGAAATGAAAGTTGCGTAACAATCTATGGGAAATTATTATAATCATGTTGCCAATAAATAAGCAGCAGAAAAATTAGAAATCTGGGAGCTTCTTGTAGTCCATGGAACTGCACAATACTATGAAAAAAGTATCGTCGTCCAGGATCAAGTTAGTCTGTTACCTTATTGCCTGCCGGCAAGGTGACATTAACAATCATGTAGATGTTCTGTCTTATATATTAAATGGTTGATTCTCATTGTTTAATTTCTAGCTTAACATTGTGTTATTCATTATGTCCATTATACTCTACAGATAGAATTCATTGTCCATACACTGTCCAACACCTTGCTTATTTGTGTTTGCCAATGCTATAACCCCTTGATAAATTTGTGAGTAGTGTTAAGCCTAAAGCCTCATCTTTTAGATCATTACTTTTTATACGTTGTGGCCTGCCTTAAGTTTTGAATGTCATCAAACCATCTAAATTACTTTAAATAAATCTTGAGGCAAACAATTCTTTTGTTAAGTAGAATGATTTATCATCCAAACTGAATATCCTTTGTCCTCATAATTTTTATATCTGTAATATCATAGGCTTGTGATATAAAAGATCCAAGGCAAAACATTCAGTGGACAGTTCCGGAAGGTGGCGGTGGTCCTGGGTACACAGTCATGTGATATGGGACATAACCACATAAAGGAGTCACATTTATAGTCCAGAATAATCAACGTAAAATTCAAGACGGTCTTTCTCCTTTACTGTGATATTTTCTTCTGCTTCCAGGATAAATTCCCCTGCTTGTGCTTCATAAAAAGACTAGCAGGTTGATGAATATATTTGCCAGATGTTCCTCTGGGCAAACTTCGTTTACTTGAGCTGCATGGCAGCGGAAGTCAGAGATTGCGCATGCTTCAAATCTACAGGATGAACATAGTTATGCCGGCCCACTCATGTGATGCGTAAGTAGCTCTTTTAGCTCAATGTCTCGGCAAGCCATATAAAACTGTTTACCAAATAATAAAAAATAGCTGGCAATATTTGAGGATGGCATAAATATGCAATCAGGAACATATGTAAAACTTGGTGCGTATCAGCAGATCTTGGATTCGATTTGGATGCATTATTTATTGATTGATTTCTGATGTATTAGTGATTTCTGAGATTTAATAATGTCTCTATGCAAAGTGAAGTTGGAAGCTGGACTAAGAAATGTCATGTTAAATTAAATAATTGAAATGTCATGTTTAAGAACTTTCTTTTTTCAGCTAATCACAGTGATTTTAGATAAGGTTAGTTATATTGTACATGTTTTTTCTTTGAAAGGGATGTATCTTATACATGTTGGTAGACCTGCTATGTGATTAAAGGACATGAAAGGTATATAACTTGCGGGAGCAAGGTGATACCTGTTGAATCAGAAAGGGGCTGCCTTTTGAGAATGTTTCATCAAGGAGTGACAAATTATAAGTTAGCCTCATTCTTAACAAAGTGTAAACTTTGTCATTTGTTTATAATATGCAGCGGACTAGTTGGCTAGTCTTTTAGCTTGAAAGGATAAGTTGGTACTGTTGTGATGGATCTCTGGAAAAGCTTTTGCCTTTTCTTTTTTCTTTTGTTTCCTTGTGTGTCTTCTATGCATCTGGAAAACAAAATCTTTTGCTATGAACTTGCAACTTGCAAAGTCCTTCCTACTAAAATATTTATTTTCTCATTGCATGTGAAGCGCATTTACTAGTTAACTTATTAATGCATAAAACAGGTTCCTTTAAATATTATCTTCCCATTATCTAAATTTGGTTATTTTATTGCTAGTTCAAAAAATAAATGTTTTGAACTCAAGAATGGGCGACTGAGAAAGATCAACTTTTATTTCTCTTGGTGAAAGTGATACTAAAGTTTTTGCTCATTTTCAGGGAAATAGTGCCTCTTTTTTTTTTGCTTAGCTTAGTTTTTTTTTTCTTTCAATATATATATATATATATACATACTTGCATTAAATAGCAAGAACACAAAAGCTTGCCTTTGTCTAGAGACAAAAAGAAGAATCTCCAGAAATTACCGAAATAATTTACAAAACAACTGACATATTGATGAAGCGAGTAGCTTTAAAATCCGCATGCACATATAAATATGATTGCTCTCTTAGTTTTGTAGTTAAAAGTGAGTATGGGATCTGCTTAAAATATCATGTCGGGAAACTTAATCCTGTTGTCATCCATAATTAAATAATTACAAAGTCAAACAGAAATCATGCCAAATTAGACTAGCTTGGACATGTAGTAATTTCAAGGTTGCTTACGTGCAAGTTTTCTTATAGTTTTCCTCAACGCGTGCTTGAATGACGTGAGCATACATTTGCTTGGTTGTTAATCTTTCTTATCGTTTCTCATCGAATCATGTAGGTCAAAGGTTGACTTTGTTCGGCACACTCTTAAAATATGGCAAAGTCACCGATAAGACTATAGTTTGTGTCCAAGTAAATGTCATCCAATTATTGATGAAAAAAAAGAGTATACGTAGATCCAAATCAAGATAAGCACAATACCTACCGCAGAATTTGATCCTATTATTTTATCATAAAATAACCTTTCAAGATTGAAGTATCAACTCCTCTGTAAGAAGCGGGCACGAGTAATCCAATAATTGCAGTATATGATTTGGTTACTGTTAATGTATAGTTGTGTGGAAGATTCCCTTTTTCCGAAGGTTAGGAGGGTTGCTCGGTTCTTTATTCATCCATCACTTTCTAGCTTGCGAATAATTCAAGAGTTCAACAGGAAGAAAAGATCAAACATGATTTTGACAGCGACTTCTCCTGAACTGTGTTCCTCTCTATCTCTCACCTGCAGAAGGAATCGTAGAAATCAATATGTTACTACTGTTTGGGATAAACCTGTTTATATGTGCAAGGGTTGCTGACACAAGCATTCTGAAGCCAAATTCTTTTAGTCTGGCTCTGCTGTTTTCCTATCACTTTGACGTTTGACTTTATATTGAGGTTTTCTTTTCCTTTTTTTTTTTTCAAGTTACCCCTCATGAAGAGAGAGAGAGGATGAGATGATATTGTTTCAGAGATTTAGTAGATGTCATCATCTTTACGTACTTTTTCTGTTGAAATCATCAGCAAGTAAATATAGCTCAGCCTTATATTTATTGAAAGCAATAGTTTTGTGGTTCGTAATTTAGATGTAGTAAGTAGAAAAAAAGAACAATTTGCAGCTTGGGTTTATCAGATGGATAAGTTGAGGGTAAATTTTATTATTTTATTACGATTCATTTCTCGTAAATATCAATAACTGAGAACTTTGATGTCTTCTGCAATGTGCAAAAAGAAAGGCCCTGGTGAAGGAACTTGCAAAAGAATAAATAATTGGAAGAAAACAACACCGCTGATGATGCCTCATGCCTCCTCTGCTTGCTGGTCCATTAAATTAAAGCTCTGAGCGGGCAAAGCCTGGCAATCTGCATACGGGCAATTATATATGTATATTTATGCACATATCATCTTTTACTTTCCTCGCCCGAAGGGAATTCCAATTCCTCCTCTCTCTCCCTCACGGGAAGAGAAGAAGAAAAAAAAAGAGAAGGGCGGTCGCAGAATTAAGTCATGGCTTACCTCCCACTCGACTCATTCAGAGATCACCACCACCAACACTTCTCCACCTCCTCCCTCAAAGGCAAAAGGCAAAAAGGCAAAGGGTAAAGACGAAGACAAAGGCGAGGGCAAAGGCAAAGGCCAAAAGCAGAGCCATGCACGAAGCTATTGGTATTGGTGTTGGTGGTCTGGGTATTGGTATTGGTATTGGTATTGGTATTGGATGGAGTTCTCTGCCTCTCCTTCTTCCTTTTTTTATAAAAAAATCTTTCACTTTTGATGTGCAGATAAAGGCAGGAGTTGTTTATTTCAGGGCAGGCTGGGCATAATTGCAATCGGGATTTGGGCATTTTGGATGGGGAAATGGGGAGATGCGGTAAATTAATATATATCTAATGACCGGTGAGAAGAAGAGAAACAAAGATTAAAAAATTATAACATTATTTAATTTATCATAATCGTCTTAAGTAGGAACGACATCATAAATTAAGATATTTAATGTGTTGCTGATGGAAGCAGACATTAATTAATGACATCCATTATTAAAGTAATGGATGCCTAACTAAACGTCCGATGGCCAGAAATAAAACAGCACAGCATGGAATGGCCAGAAATAAATGCCTAATCCTTTTCCCCCCAAATCTGCACCAACCAAAGCATACATATAAACTCACATACGGTGGATATGAAAATGACCATCCACACAGCATGACAGCAACGATATTTAATTAGGTAGATGCTTGATTAAAAAAAAATAAAAAAAAGCAGAATGCACCTCATCACCTGCTAATTATTAAGTATTAATCAGTTTCGTTCATGCACCGGATGAGGCCATCATTTCCATTATATTACTAGTTAACTCATCCGTCTTATCAGGCCATCATTACGTATATATATGCGCGTAAGCTTCCTTCTCTCTCGCACGTTAAAATGGAGAATGGAGCATCGTGATCATTATACACATATCAGACGTCAGATCAATGAAGTAACCCTTCGACGGTCGGATGAGATATATGCATGAAAATGGCCCATCGGCATCGTCCAAGGCTACGAGGCGGGCGAAGGAAGAAAAAGAAAGCACGCGTGCAGCTCCGCTTAATTAACACGTGCACGCTTCCCCATCGGTGAAGATGAAGACGACGACGACGATGCGCGTTCGTGAGCGCGGCAGAGCAGCAGCAGTGCACGGCACATGCAGTCGGGTCGATCGATTAAAGACCGCCACTTCCTGCCCCCCCAATCTACGTGCGCTCGTCATCATCATCATTCGCGACGATATATATATATATAACTGGTTAAAAATTAAGCTGCAGGGCCTCACACGGCACATGCGCCCCCTCACGGACGAAACGATTTATTTATTCGCCGTCTCTTTCTATGTATACATACAAGGAGCGAAGCAGTAATAATTTTAAGGATCCCAACGTTAATGAATTCCAACCTCAGCGAGAAGATTAAATCCTTTTTACCAAATAATGTCCGTATAAACATCTCGAGAACAGAACAAAAAAAGAAGTTCTGCGCGGCCTTCCTCGCCTGCGCGTGGACTTACACGTGCAGGAATGGGATATCACACGTGCTTCAAATTTTCTTACGCCTGCTGACATTTCAAGATTTACTAAAACTGAGTTTAAAAATTTAAGAGGGATTAGATGATAGGAGAGCACGCGAGTTTTGATGGGACGGTTTGGAAAATACCGAGTTCGACTGACCGAACTGCCCCTTCCGAGGACGAGAGAACAAAAAAGGGAGGGCGAGGGCAGTCCGGGGAGCATGATCGGGAACGTATTCGATTCATCTGCCTGCACCGCTGACAATTGCTGTCCCCGTTGTTCCCACTCCCCTCTTCCTTCCTCTGACGCAGACCGAAAAGGATGAAGAGATTATGGTTAGGGCACGCAGAAGAAGAGTTCGAGTCCTCCACGTTTCCCCCTCTCTCCTCCTGAAACCCTAGTTTTTTCTTTTCTTTTCTCCAGAGGCTAATTCCATCGTCACCCTCGCGCATATATATATATATATATATATCTCACTGTAGTTTCACTCGTTCCTTCGCGGCACGAGTACCTTTTTATCCATTTATTTATATACCTATTGTGATAATTAATATATCTCACCTTTTTAACTTTTCCCTTTTTTTGTCGCCATCTGCATCGATGCACGTACGAGAAATTACTGGAACTAATTAATATCCTCCGTTAAAAAATTTATTTATCTACTCAGACGATCGAAGCTCGGATTACGGACTCGTGGATAACCAACCGCGCGTGTGGGGATATGTAAGGTATAATAAAAAGATGAGTTTTTTATTTAATTATTTTGATCTAACTCGATTCAGATCCATCGACTTTTAAAAACGAGCAATAAATTAAGGAGGAGCACCGTCGATTCCTGAACTATCTTCCTGTTTTTACATGAAACGAAAAAAGAGACGGATGAGGAGCACGAAAACTCCTGCACAATTAATTAAATTTCCCAGTTTCACCGATCCAAAATGTACATGACGCATTCACGACCCTCTAGTCTACTACTACTCCCTCTTTGACTACTCACTACCTGTGAATTAATGCTAGCCGTGTACAGCTCTCTCCTCCTTTTTACCGCTGCTTATTGCTTATTCCACAAATAAATAAATAAATCTGCAGATTATGGCTTGACGCGCTCTAAATAATGACCGACGACGCGCAGGGTGAAATTTATACTGGGGAAGCTAAAATGATCGTGTTGAGGTTGCTGCTGACTGCATGCGTGAGGGGGGTTGGGGAGGGGAAGAACAACAAAAATATATAATAATAAGCGAGTTTTTGAGGTACCGATTGATGAAGTCCGTCCGTCGTTCGTTCAGGCCATTGCCAAGAAGGAGCCTGCAGCGGTTGTCGCGGGCGACGTCGCATTCCCTCCGCCGCCGCCGGCGTTCTGCGGCGGCCTCTGGAACTGGATCTTGTACTGCAATTTTCCGGTCTCGTTCTCGTCGTCTTCGTCTTCGTCTTCGTCGTCGTCTTCTTCCATGTTGTCGCTGTCGGCGGCGGCGGCGTCGTCGTAGTCGTCCATCACGGCTTGGTCCGGTTCCGCCATCAGCTCGTTCACGATGTCTTCTGGCTTCAATATTATGCAATAGCGATCCACCTCATTAGTTGTAATGACGGTGCTGGCGGAGATGCATGGATGGATTGGTCCTGAAATGGAGCGGTGCTTATTGCTTACCTTCTTCAATCCCATCTCGTAGAGGGTCGGAGGAAGTCCGCCGTTGCTTGTCTGCATCTGGGCGCTGCCGCCGGAGTCGCTGGTTCCGTTGTTTGGGCTGTTTCTCTCGACCTCTTTGCCAGGCTGCGGCTCCGGCGGCGGCGGCGGCGGCGGTGCGGGCGGTGGCGGTTGCTGCTGCTGGATCCCAGCGGTGCTGACGGCGCCACTGCCGGCGCGTAGTAGCTTCCTGCGGTAGAGGGCTTCCAATTGGTGGTAATAAGGGCAGGTCTTGGAGTCCTCCGGCCGCTTCTTGTTGCTCTCCTTCACCTTCTTGAAGTACTTGTTAATGTTCTCCCACTTCTCCTTGCACCGCTTCGCGTTCCGGCTGTAGCCGAGGCGATGCATTCCGGCAGAGATCTCCTCCCACAGCGGCCCCTTCGGTCCAGCCTCGTGGAACTTGTTCTCCAGATCTGTCCGGATCATGATCAATGCGTCGACCTCCGCTTTCGGCCACCTCGAGGGTGAAAAGGATAGCGTGGCTTCGTGCGTGGCCTCCAAATCCGGGACAGTCGCAGCCGCCGCCGACGGCTGGTGCTGCTGTCGAGCGGACGGCTGCGTCGCCGGCACCGGAGGAGGCTGCGGAGCTGACGAACGCGACGGTTGCTGCTGCTGCGGCGCAGCCGGCGCGACCGAGATGGGGCTGGCGGCCGTGGTGGGTATGGGGATGGGCTGGCCGCTTATCTTCTGCAGGTAGGAGATGATGGCGTTGTCCCGGGACGCCGCCATGGCCCGCTCCTGCGCCAGGAGCTCCTGATCGCGGCTGAGCCGAGCCATCTCCTGCCTCCGCCAGGCCTCGTCGCGGATCATCCGATCCTGCTCCCGCTTCTCGATAGCCTCCAAGAAGCGCTGTTGCATCGCCTCCTGCCGCTCCATGACCTGCCTCGTCAGCCGATCGAAGAAGGCCATCATCTTCCGGGTCGTCGACCCCCCACCTCCCCGGCGCTTCCGCTTTCTCCCCTCCTGCCTCCCTCCGGCCTCTTCGGTCACTTCATCATCGGAATCGGACGACGAGGAAGCGGAAGAATTAGAGGAAAAGCTGATCCCAGCGACGGAGTAGCTCGGGAACCCATGCGGAACGCCAGGAGGGGTGTTCGACAGCTCTGGGACGACCACCCTGGTGGGCATGGCCAAGGTCGGCGGGGCCACCGCGGAGATAGGCGGCGCTCGGCTGGGGGGCGGGCCGCCGGCCATGAAGGCGGAGGAGACAGGGACGACGACGGCTGGGGAGGAAGGAGCGTGCGAGGCGCTGCCGCTACCACCGCCACCGCTGTGGAGGGCTTCCAGCTGACTGAAGAAGCGGTAGCTCTTGCCGTCCTGGCGGCCGGCGCGGCCGTCCTTGGTGCGCTTGTAATACTTGTGGACGTTCTCAAACTTCTCCTTGCACTTCTTGGCGCTCCGCTTGTATCCCAACTCCGCCAGCTTCCTGTCAACAAGGCATATAATTTAAAACTACAATCGCAAGCAACAGCGGCGGCAGCAGCAGTTGGCGATAAAAAGAAGCGCACCACGGCCCAACCACAAACAGCAAGAGAAGCAACAGCTGCAACAAAAAGGGATCAGGCAAGCGAGTGCGCAATACATACCATACCAATAGATTAATTTATTCTAATGAGCCGCTCATGATTACACTATGCTTCCAAATATGGCGTCTGCTTTGAATTATACGTCTCTGATCAATAACCCTAAAATTTTAATTTTAATTCCTCCTCCGATGAAAAGAAGAAGAAGAAAAACTAAACCCCACAAATAATAATGGAATCATAGGGGCCTCGAAAGGGAGGAGAGAGGAAGGGATATTATCCAGCCAGCGCTCTTTTTCATCTGGGAATCCTAAAATAAGTATTGGTTGGGATCGATGCAGCGGATCTGAAGCAGACGTACTCCTCCAACTCAGAGATTAGTTAATATAATTTAACTTGCTGCGTGAACGGAAAAGAGAACTAAAGAAGATGCATGAGGGGAGGACCTTGGCTTTTAAGAAACGCCAAGCTTAGCGCAAGGATTAAGAACAGGAGAGGAACTCAGTCGTCGTCGCTGAGTGACGCTGCAGCGGCAGCTGCTGCCATTGCCGCAGGAGATCGATTCCGCGGTACGAACACAATGCAAATGGAAGTCCTCAGAAGAAGAAGAAGAAAAAATGGCGGAATTGGCTTCACCAGTTCTGGGGAAGCGTGAGGGGGGCGACTTTTTAGAGTATAATCTGATTTGTTTAATTAATTAAATTTACCTGGAGACTTCGTCCCAGAGAGGCGCCTTGAGGGTGGCGTCGCGGAAGGTGGCGTCCATCTCGGACCGGATCTTGAGCAGGGCGAGCGTCTCCTGCCGCGGCCATCGGTTTCCAGAGGCGCTGCCCCCGGCTCCGCCGAGGCCGCTGCGCTCGGGATCCTCGCCCGCGGCGAGGGCATCGTCATCGGTGAAGTTTCCGCCGGCGGCCACCGCCGGCGCCAGCTCGTCGAAGCTGACGGCTGCGGGCTCAAGCATGGGCAACGGGTGCTGCAAGTTGTCGGCGCCGGAAGCTCCGCCCATCAAGTGCGCCCGCGGAGAGAATGGGTCTGCCATTACGGGGGACGGCGGCTGCTGCCCGAACTGGGACCCTCCTTGCTGCTGCTGCTGCTGCTGCATAATTTTCTCCCCGGCCCTCTCCCAGCAGTAACAGGTTTATTAATAATATACCTCCTTATCCTTCTTCTTCTTCTTCCTTGGCGCTCAATCAATCACCCTCTCTCTCTCTTTCTCTCCTCAGCCCAGCCGGGAGAAAAAGAGAGGAGGAAGCGGAGAATTCCGCAGACACGCAGAATTGGGAAAGAATCGATCAGCACATGAAGAGGGTAGGGTGAAAAGGCTAGGAAGCACAAACAACTGTAAAGACAGAATTTTTTTTTTTAAAAAAAAAAACCTCGACGATTCAAGATCGAAGAACAACAACAACAAAGTATAGATGGACGAATTAAGACGACGATGACGACGACGCAGATGTAGAAGATGCTGATGTGAAAGGAAGAAAGAAAGAGAGAGGGAGGGGGAGAGAGAGAGAGAGAAAAAAAACGATGAGAATTAAACAACCAGATGCTGCTGCGTTGTCAGGAGAGCTTGCTTACTTTGTGCCTAATAATAGTTTAGATAAGCTTTCCATGATAGAAAGAGTACTGTAGAAGAGAAGAGAAGGGAAGAAGAAGAAGAAGATAGAAGAGGAGTAATCCTTCAGCTTGCAGGCATCATGAGCATCAGCATCAGCATGGAATAAATCTCAAGTAATTTAAATTTTTATACAATAAAATAAAAATAAAAATAAAAAAATAACAAAGTTATCCTTCCCCAACCACATGCACGCCCCCACATCACCATCGCCCGAACGGTAATCTCACCTCCGGCATGCAGATGCAGATGCAGTGCGATGCGCGAGTAAATAAATAATAACAGCAGCTCCGCCATCCTCCTCCCTCCGCCTCTTTCTTCTTCTTCCTCCTCCTCCTCCTCTTCTTCTTCTCCTTCCTCTCCTCCTCCTCCTCCTCCTCCTTCTTCTCCCTTCTCATCGACCCCTTTCCCTAGCAAAAATTTATATATAAAAGATCAAAGAGGCCAGGAAAAGTTACTCGATGAGAGCTCAGCTCCCCTGCCCACCCCCCTTCAATTCACAGTTGGCCTCCATGCCATGCCTCCCTCTTGTAGTATATATTTTGGAATGTACTTGAATGCTAATAAAATCAATAAACAAGCCAACAAATAGCATGCTTGTTTGCTGGCCCAGCTTTGTATCTACTTGCACCACTCCTCCCCCCATTAATTAATCAGTGCATGAGTGAGAGAGAGAGAGAAAGAGAGAGAGGGAGGGAGGAAGGTTAAAGGAGATATAACAAAAGGGAGACAAGAATACGTCGCAACAGCTGTAGGATGGCCCTACGGTGGGGAAGGGAAGGGTAGAACGTGGCTGGCGATTATTGCGGATCCCACAAAAAATAAAGAAAGAAAGAAATAAAGGAAGGAGAAACGTAATTCAAGTAGTAAACTGGAGATGTGTTCTACCTCCCTCGCCGTTGTGGTCTTTTATCAGTGCTCAAGGGGCTCTTGATGGTGGCACTGTTTACACCGGGGGGAGATGGAGAGGAACATGATAATGATTGATGATGTATGCTGCCCTAAGCGCAGGGGCGTCCGTCACTTAAACTATTTCCTCCTTTTTAAATATTTCTTCTTGAGATGAAAACTTATATTACTTAATATTATTAGTTAGGATGAAAAAGTTATAAACCAGATGAAGGTAATATTTATCATGCAGAGCATGCCTTAAAAGTTCGAGGAGTATACGTGCCACCGCTGCATAAAATATTTCCTTTTATGGTACGTGAGGATGGAAGATTCAAACCCTCATCGTTTTGGTAATAAAAAAAAATTACCCTTCGACAGATTGACATCAGCTAAATCAGCCAAATCCGCCAACTATGTTTACTTTTCTATTATTTATCCATTTTTAGTGGCTAGTCATGCGATAATACTAAGCTATTTTGAGCATGCAATATACACGGACATATATATAATACTACCATGATGGATTGGAATGGATAGTAATAAAATCACAAAAGGTTAAATAAAAATAATAAAATTAAATGCGAATGTTATGTATGGGGAGATTGGTCAGATGCGACACATTTGTTTCCTCTATGCATGGTGGGGGTGGAAGGATGAGGACTGAGTTATTACAGTGGGCCATCCTCCTCTGCTCAAGTAATTAATAATACATCCCCATTTATTTATTGGCAGGAAATAGAATAATGATGTGGACCACGATGGATTCACTGTGTCGGGGTGAATCACACATCATGCAGCGCACAGTAATTTTACAATCAAATTTATTATATATACACACACGTCGAAGAAGAAGAAGAAGCAGAAGAAGGGAAGGGGGGAATAAAAGAAAAGTGAGAAGTTGCCAGGGAGAGAGAAGTAACGGGAACGGAAAGCTTCTTATCATGTTGATGCCAAAATTAACGCGGTCCCGTCACGCATCGCTTCCCTGTCGGAAATGCCCTCGCCCTCGCCCCGCAAGCGTGCGATGCGTCCCGCCGAGCCTAGGGGTATTATGGGTAACTTGCTGTTTTGATGGGAAGCAAGCAGCGGAGAGGATGCGCCTGCCGTCGGATCGGACTCGGAGGGGCAGGATGGGAGGTAGCTTGAAATAATCAAAGGACCAAAAGCTATAATATTTTTATTAATAATTCTCAACCATACTGCTGATATCGTGGGTCGGTACCCAAAGAGAGAGCAGATTACAAAAACAGAGGTCATGCATCTTTGGATCTACTCAACCAAAAACACAGAAGAAGAACTCAGTGAGAAGAGAAGAACCCCCACTTCCTTTTTTCACATCTCCACACACATACACGCAAATAGGAGTCATGGTTTCTTGCAAGGCACTGAGCAAAACCCCACTAGTGCGGTGAGGGTGAGGAGGAGGGCAACGGGCAATTAGCAAAGCCATCAGATGATGCCTCCTAGCTTATTAGGTTTGCCATCCAACTGTTGTCCCCCTTCCCCCTCCTCCTTGTTCCCCTCCTCATTGACCTAACCATGTGAAAAGGGCTTGGGGAGGGCAATAATGGATGCATAATTATGCTATGTGTGCACGATCGAATTAAAATCCCCGGATCGGATCGTCTTGCTTCTTCCTTGCAGTAAAAGGATCGATAACTTGCACCCATCAATTTGACCGCCACGCACTGCTTTGTTTTTATCTATCTATCCTGCTCTTTAGCTTCTCTTGCTTAGTTGTGTGTACCATCTTTTTTTTTTCAATCGAGTTTTTCTTGCTGTTCGATTTTTTAAAAAAAAGGGCAAGTGGGAATATTCCTACAACTTGCTTCAATTATTTCAACGCTGTTCAACTGGAGAATTAGTAGCAGCAAGAAATCTTGGAACCTAAAGCAGTCATACTTAATTTGAAAATTATATTTATGTGAAAGGTATCATCCACCATAAATGCTCAAATCATTAGAGAGAAAAAGAAGAAGCTAAATTCACACATCTACTTTGAATCATCCGTCAAAATTACCAGTGGTTTGATGCCAATAGGCATGCAATACCTTTAAGGGCATCGAATAAAATAACGATAGATCTTAATTCAAAGCGTAAAATAGGTATCTGGTCGCGGTCCAACTACAGTGAAATAAAGTTACCCCTACAATGAAGGGCTGATGCAGAGTACATGCCCCCACAGCAACCAGATAAAAATTCCCTCCTCACATATATATATATATATATTAACCCTGACGGCCTCCCTCCCCACCCCATGGATGTGAATTGTGATGTGAGACAGGTGATATGTGAGAGAGTACCAATTTAATTATGATAAAATACAATAAAGTTGAATGAAAAAGAATAATTAATAAAGTCATCCTTATCTGGAGCTGACCTCTCCTCCATGGTTGGACCATTAAGTGAATTATCCACATTCCTATCCTCCCTCCCTCCAATTAATTATTATTATTACGAGGGAAGGAATATTAATTCATCTCCGCAATTTTTTTCTCCGGAGTTGTTATAATTAGCGCAGCTATTCGTTCGTTCAGCCCGGTCCATCTTCCATTATTGGACCGCCCCGGCCCGACAAACTCAAGCCCGGAGCAGGTCGCGTTTAAGAGTCGGATCGGACCGGTCAACCTGACAGAGTTGGAATTGGACGGCAGGGCGGCCGCCTTCATCATGTCGCTCCCGGCGGTCGACCCGCCCACACGCGACGCCTAGCCGAACCAACCCGTTCCGTCCCCATCAGCCCATTTAATTCCCCCTTCCTTCGCTTCCGCTGCTCCTTCTCCCTCACTATACCTTATGCTGCGCCCACACATACCGACAATACGTCGCCCCCCTGTAAGAGAAGCCAATTAGCCAAGAGACGCTCGCCAGCTAGGTTCCGACGGTACATCGCACCGCTGTTTTACCCATCCACAGCTGGCAAAATAGTAAATGGCGTGCGCCTCGACGGCGGATCGCCTCCTCTTTCTCCTCCCCCCCCCCTCTCTTCTCCCTCGCTCACCTTCGCGTCTATTGGCCTCTCCCAGTGACCCCACCACCGGCCCCTGCGGACGCCGTGAGAGGCGCCACTTCCGGGTCGGCTTCGACGCGGTAATCGGAACCGCCACCGGCAGCTCCAACAGACAAAGATATTAAAAAAGGAGAGAGAGTGGTTGGGAGGGATGGATCCCCTCCAAGGCCCAGCTCGTGCAGTACCCTCTGATCAGGACGGTCGGTGGACGCCACGAGACCCAGTTTAAGCTTTTTATTTGAAAGCGAACCTGGTGACGATCCTCTCGAGGGAGAAAAGAACCAGGAGCGGGGCTAATGGCGACTCCACCAAATACCTTCGTCTTCGTCGAAGCGAGCGGAAAAAAAAACAAAAACAAATTAAATATACCGGGAGGTTGGTAAAATAAATGGAATATATCGGCTTCCGCGACGCCGCTCCGTGTCGGGAACGGTACCGTCTTAGACGCATGATACCGTGATTGATTCAGTGTGCAAACAGCAGGGATGCAGACAAAAACAACTGGAAGATATCGCGTCCGGAAAGCCGCTTCGTGTCGGAAATGCGACATATTGGCTACGTATCGGAAAACGCTTTCTTCTTCTTCTCCTCCTCCTCCTCCTCCTCCTTTCATTATTATTCTCCCGTCTCCATCTTCTCTGGTTTCGGTCGTGCGACTGGTGTTCTTAGGGTTCTTGGAGCTCCGCCGACGGGAAGACTCACAGCGGCGATCGGTCGGGATCTCTGCACCTTGACTTTTACAACGATCGGATTGGTGGTCGCGGCACCGCCCGCGGGGGGGGAGGATTTTTCGAATCGGGTCCGGATATCACGCGATCTGCTCGGCGGATCGGAGCTCGGAGACTGGTGTGTGTTCTTTCCATTTTCTTTCCCTTCTTCTTTCCGATGGGAATTGCATGTTAGCGTGCTACTATCTCGCTGTCAATTTGATTCCGGTTGCTCGATCATTTATGGCTGTATCGGATTTGGAGCGATCTAAGTGATGGATTGGTAGAAACGAACGATATTCTTTTATTCTAGGAACTTCGGGTGATTGCGTTGTTTTCCGTATGAATTTGATGAGAGGAATCATTGGTTTACTAAAAAATGGGAGATGGATAGTGTGCTTGAGCTGTTTTCTCAGGGTGCGATGTATTTACCAATTACTCCGGTGGCTTTTCTTGTGATTATGAATCAGTGAATCTGAGTAGCTGGCAAAACTGTAAATATCTCTCTCATAGTTGTTAGAATTTTGTGTTAGGTGAACGTTGCTTGGGGTAGAAATCTATGACGAGTTCATTCGTCTTTTAACTAATTCTTGAGTCTGGCTTTTGTCAACACAACCTACCTAGCGATATACGTTCGTGCTTTTGATTATGTATTTGAAGCATACGTTAAGGCGAAATGAAATGCCTAGGCATGTTCCTTTGCACCTTGGTCGAATTAGCATTGGTACTCGGTTAAATTGTATCTGATGCTGAAAAAAACCCTGCTCGCATCTGTATTTTGATAGGATTATCTTACATTGCTTCGCCCTTTTGCTTTTACCGACAAGCATCCAACTCTCTTACTGAAATTAACCTTCTTTCAGAATTTTATCATGAAGTGTTTCCTGAGTTCTTGTTTTCTTAGATTTGTTGTTTACCTCTGGATTCCTCTTACCATCTCGCTATGATAAAACTAGTGCTAGCCGCCAATGGCATAAATGTGTAAGCTTGTAGGTCGTATGATCCAGGTGCCACCATATTTACATCTTTCTGGAACTTCAATATGCCTTTGCTTCTACGATTTCATCATACATTCAATGGATCCTTCAAAATTGCACAAAGTTCTTTTATAATGCATATGGATCATTTGTAATTTGCAGGATCGGTGCTATGCTGAGTTACTGATAAAGCATGGGTCCTATTGATTGATGCCCTGATTATCATACCGGACATCATTCTGTTTGTACAGTGCTTTCGATTAGTACTCATGTCCTGATAGTTCCACCTCAAGAGGAGCTATGCAGGATTCTGCCAATGACAATCAGAATGTGACCTCTCCAAGAGGATCACTGCAGCAATCTCTCCGCCGTTTGAGTGGCAAAAAGGCACAGACAGCAAAAGGGCAACATTCATCTCCGACTGTGTTCCCAGAAAAAAAAGGCAAGGTCAAATCATTGAAGAAGAGTGATGCTAGCGTTGCAAATGAAGATCCTGAAAAAGTAAAGCCTAGCGAGCACACGATTGATATTGGAGATGAAAAATCTGATTTGTTAGGATACGAAGTTTTTTCTGGGAAACTTACTCTGGATAACAAAGCCAAAAGTGAAAGTGCCAATGACCAAACAGGGTCAGGGACTGTACAACCTAATAAAACTGAAGCAAAACTTACAAGCCAAGCCCTTGTCTGGGGCTCTAATATTCTACGTATTGATGATATAATTTCTGTAAGTTTGTTAATCACTCAATTTTGTGAAATCTACTCCTACTATTTTATGTTGGTTAAAACATAAAACCCTTTTGTCATTTTTTAACTCTGCAGGTGTCTTACCATGAAGGTCTAAGACATTTTACGATTCATGCATATCCTACTAAAAGGAGGACATGTGGACTTTCTTGCTTTATGAATCCAAAAAGAGTACAGAAGGACTTCCGTTTCTTAGCTTCAAGCTCCAAAGAAGCCACTCAGTGGGTACAGGGCTTTGCTGATCAACAATGTCCAATTAATTGTTTACCTCATCCCATGATGTCCAGTAAGAAGCAGGAATCTGATGTTGTTACTGATGAGCCCTTGTTTGATCTACCATACATCAAATGTAGAAGTCCACCAAGCATTCTTGTAATATTGAATCCTCGTTCCGGGCATGGTCGATCAAGTAAAGTATTCCATGGAAAAGTTGAACCGATCTTTAAGGTGTGTGAGATCTGAAATTGGTATTTTCTTTTACTGGGTTGGCAGGTTAATGCATTATCTTTTTCATGATGTCTAGATCTTTATCCTTGATGGGTTTCGTTTATTGATTATTAGTATGGCTATTTTTTTTACTCTAGTTAGCGCTACTTAAGCATTAGATATAAAAATTGATTCCTTTTTCAGAAAGGCAAAATCTATTTGGATTTCACGATTTAGGTTCATTGAATGTATTATCTCTCATCTGAGTGCATGTGATAGTAGGTTCGTTGAGCTTCTGAATGCTCAGCTGTGGACTGTCATCAAACGTACATTGAAAAGTGGTGTGGACTCGAATAGTTTGGGATTGATGGGGAAGGTGTTTCATTTCATGAGCATTCAAAGTTATTCAGTAAGGAAAAAATTAGGATGCAGTTTTCAAATCAATAGAGTTGCAAATCAAACATCGAGCCATTGTGTTAGATCTCTTTTATTAGCCTCAATTCATAAGATTCTTTTATTTATTAATGGGTCCGAGTATATTTGTTTTATAGAGTGGCTTATGAATTTTGTCTACATAGCAAGAATAAAAAGTAAGTGGACTATAGGTAAGCTACGTACATAGAATAGTATTTATAAAATAAAACCATAGTTCTTTAACAAAATGCATGGTATGTTGAATTTTTTCTTTAAAAATTATATTTTATCGTGTTTTTGTTTGTAGAAGAACTGCATGTGTCCATTTGAGTTTATGGCGTCTTCCTTTAATATATATATATATTCACAACGTATGTTTCTTAATGATAAAGTGCGTGTAACAGCTTGCAGGTATCAAGATGGAAGTGGTTAAAACCACATATGCTGGTCATGCAAAATACCTTGCTTCTACAGTTGATTTCAGCACATGTCCAGATGGTATGTAGCGAACTTCACTTTTCTCAAAAGTTTCTCCCAACCTTTTGGTCCTCATTGGCATAAAATGTTTTTCCAGGAATAGTCTGCGTTGGTGGTGATGGAATTGTCAATGAGGTTAGTTGTTTTTATTACCTGATAGGCTTCCTCAACAATGCCCATGCCATTATGTTGCCAAGGGTCTAAGAATTTGACTATAGAAATATCCATGCATGGAGAAGTTTGATGATTTTAGAATTTTATTTTGATAAATTCTGTCTTTGTTATTGCTGCTAGCACCACATTTTATTATCAATTATCAATTATCTCAAACCTTTCAAGCTAAAATTCTATCCTCTAAATCATTTTTGATTCAGATTTAAGTTGCATAAACTATCTTGTCTTAGCATTTCTTAGTTTGGAATTACCTTACTGTCTCCAGACTTCTTGTTGATTATCATTTTCCTCCACCTGTATCACATAAATAGAAAATCCACTGCAAGTTTTATCGCAAAATTTGACCTATAATCAATTATTTTTGCATTCATAATTTGAACGGTGGTGCAGGTGCTTAATGGTCTTCTTTCTAGAGAGAACCAAAAAGAAGCAATCTCCATGCCTATAGGTGTAATTCCTGCTGGTTCTGACAATTCGCTTGTTTGGACTGTTCTAGGAATCAGAGATCCCATTTCTGCTGCAATGGCCATTGTAAAGGTACCATGCAGTTGTTTCTACCGTAGCATATGACGTGAGGAAACTTTTGTTTTGGCTTTTATTAACCTTCCATTAAACTAATAAGTAATTAACACATGCCCTGAAGTTTATAGATTCACGAGCACTGAACAAGAACTATGTTTTCTTATGATGTGTAAACTTGATGGCTTGAAAGGATCATTACATTTGAAAGAGAGTGATAAGTACAAATGGCTATGTCCCAACTATTTGAGTTTGGCTAAATGGATCTTTCTGTTCTTGAATTCTATGCAGGGTAGTTTTTTTAGTTTAGTTAAGGGTATCCAAATATCTTTTTATTATTTTTAGAAACTTCTTACAGTTACCCCTTATCTCTGACTCATACCATCCAACAATACCACATTAGTTTTTCTTCAACATGATTCATACCATCATAAATGATTTTAGCTCATTTTATGTTTAATTGAGGCAATACCTAGGTGCATAAATAGTGATATTTCTTATTTTTGTATTATAATCACTGTCCTACTCGTGCCATACATAGTGGAAGCTAAAGTGATGTTTTATTTATGGTATCATCTAAAGTTTTTTTATGCAACTTGTATAAGCACTTTAAAAGGTGGGAAGATCATTTTGGTCAGCCTTCACTAGCAAGAAAACGCATGATTTTGAATTACTTAGAATGGTTGTTGTAGTGCTTTGAATAAATCTTTCTTTATTTTCCTTTCTAGTTATTTTCACGTCCTTTCAGTATGATCGTCCTGCTTTTCATCCTTTCAGTTTGTTCCTCTTGACAGCATTTATTTCCCATTTGGAAAGCATGAGGAAAAAGACTGTAAATTGAAATAAGCACAGAAAGGAAACTAGCCCCATACGATAAATTAAAGAGATGAAGCAGTGATGAGAGAAACCTAGAAACAAACAGGACCAATAATTCTTATTACATTTATTCATTACTTAAGACTCAATACGTAATGGATCTAGTAGAGATATTAGGAAAAAATCTTGTTGGTGAAAAATTTAGTTTCAGAACATAAATGTTATAATGAGGCTTTATGTCATTTTCTAACAATTAGGAGATAGAAGTAAATGGAGAAAGATAGTACCAAAAAGGAAATTGGCAATCATTATAGTGAGTTTAAATAATCCACAGGATAATGAGGATAATATGCTGATATGCTTGCATGCATTCAAATTTCATCCAACAATCAACTTAAATTCCATTTCATGCAGCCAATATTCAGTATAGACGAGGGAGGAAGAAGATGGAGATGTATATATATATATATGTAATATGCAAGCGTGGGTATTATCTTTTGAAGAGGAGGTTGAGAGTATTACCATGTGAAACAAAACTAAACAGATATTTTATTTGTCTTCTAGACTACGACATTGAGCAATTAAGGAAAGCCTCACGTTTCATTGGTTAGGCTAGTCACTCGTTCTGTATTAAATAATGTTATTACATTCATGAATGGATGTGATATTTCCTTAATTATCATACTTCATTGTTGTTAGATTATCAGTTCATAGTTTTGTATCATTGTTAAGCATATTTATCATTTTTACCATGACCTGATGCCAATTCTTATTGGGGTTTCAGGGTGGACTGACTGCTACAGATGTTCTGACTGTCAAATGGATCCAGAATGGCATAAGCCACATAACTCATTTTGGGACAACTGTTTCATACTTTGGTTTTCTGAGTGATGGTAACTTCAACAAATTTTCTTGCTTTCTTGTTCTTAATATCAACCTTTGTAGGCATTGCCAAATAAGTGAACATTCAATACCAAAACAAAGACTAGATAAAATCTTTCGTCTTTGCTTATACATGTTCCTTTTCCTTCTTTTCATCACAGCAAATTTGAAAAGCATTTGCCGCCTGTAGGATTTTATTGAACATTTTGATGTTGTTTACGTTCATATTCAGGCCTAATGAATTTTAGACCAATTGTGCCTAGTTATATTTTTAGTGATCATCAAACCTGGCCTGGCCTTCATTTTGTTTGTTTGGTTCATATCTAAAATTTGCTTCTTGATGATATAAACATTTCCTGTCCTGTCATAATAATTCGTAGGAATAATTAGGTTTTCCTTATTTTGATGTTTAAGGTGGAAAAGATGCACAAAGAATTGTTTAAATGACTCAAGCTCGACAAGCTCCAAACAGTCTTCTAGATAAATTTTACGACAAGGCCAGTTGAATATAGCTTGGATGAAGTCTCCCTAATCTATTTTTACCCCGTAATGAATGTTCAGAGTCTACTCAATCACCAATAGGTCAAGCTTGCTGGGTTTTTTACTACTTAGAATCAGATGGGCCAGTTTGGCAAGTTCAAGTTGGTAGTTGCCTTAAATCTGTTCACTGTTTTTTTCAAGTTATTTTGGATTTATGTGCAAGGATTATTATACTGATCGCCTCATGAAGGTATCTCTATATATTCCCTGCCAACCTGTGAGATTCCATTATATGATTACGGAAATTTTAGGTTTGAGCCTGTTGATACAGGGGCATTGCAACTTGCACATAGTCATAATGTGCTTCAAAGGAATCAGCAAATTGTCATGCCACAAATGATTATCCTTGTTTATACCCACTGGGAAAGCCTATTGCTAATTTTGATATGAATGTTTTCATGGTCTAAAAAAATGCGGAAAATGATTAACTATTACGTGAGGCAAGGTAATTAGTTCTATTAAGGCATTATCTATTTTTAGGAGAATTTTTGTTCCAAATAATATATTATTTACTAAACGTGGCCCGACCCTAGTTTTTAGGAACGGAACAGGTGGTGTTTTCATGCAACCATGAATTATATGTTTAGCTGTTTTGCTTGTTTGGGGAACTTCTGCTAGTGCAATGGTTCTATTCTTTATGCAACTATTCTTTTATTAATTACATGGCTTCTGCCGTATCCAAGAGGAGGGAGCATATACTATTGATATAAATACTACTGATTTTCTTTCATACAATTTTATAGATATATATTTATATATATACATCTAGAAGTCCTTGGTCTTTTCCATTGAGAATCCAAGGAATTTTGCTGGTGCCACGTCTGTATAACTAAAAGCAATATTAAGTCGGCGGTCCTGAAATCTAAACAGATAACATATAAAACACTATTAGGTAATCAGCATCTGCTTTTAGCTAAATTGCAATTGCATTGTATTTGGATGAACATTGTGAATGCTTTCACAGGCTCCCGTCTTAAATTAGTGCTTGCTATGTATTGACTTGTTCCATTGAAAAATCATGCAGTACTGGAACTCTCTGAGAGGTACCAGAAGCGCTTTGGTCCCCTACGATATTTTGTGGCTGGGTTTTTGAAATTTATGTGCTTGCCAAAGTATAGCTTTGACCTGGAGTATCTCCCAAGTACCAAGGAGATAAATCCGGACAAAACAAATTTAGTGGATGAACAAAGAATTGACATGTCAGACCTCTATACGGACATAATGCGGAGGTCAAGGAAAGAAGGCCTCACGAGAGCAAATAGTTTATCTAGTATTGATTCAATTATGACCCCTGGAAGAGATGTGGATGCCACTGGTACCACAATTGCAGGCAGTGAGCCATCAGAGTATGTGCGTGCACTTGATCCAAAAACAAAGCGTTTATCTTTGGGCAGAAGCAATTTAGTGACTGAACCGGATGAGGTCCTTCATCCCCAGCCTCACCTATCTTCGAATCCAAACTGGCCAAGGACCAGATCAAAGTCAAGAAATGACAGAACTTGGACTGGACTGACTGTTACAAATGATACCAGGTCTTCTTGGGCAGCCACATCTTTATATGACAAAGAGGATATTTCCTCAACGGTATCTGATCCAGGACCCATTTGGGACACTGAACCCAAGTGGGATTCTGAGCCAAAGTGGGATACCGAACCTAACTGGATAAATGAGAAACCTATTGAGCTGCCAGGGCCACCTGATGACAATGACTTAGGGATGGAGAATGAACTTGTTCCAAGCATGGAGGAAAAATGGGTTGTCAAAAAAGGAAAGTTTCTCGCTGTCTTGGTATGCAATCATTCATGCAAAACCGTTCAAAGTCTTAGTTCCCAGGTCGTTGCTCCAAAAGCAGAGCACGATGACAAGAATTTGGATTTGCTATTGATCAGTGGAAGTGGAAGAATGAGGTTGTTGAGATTCTTAATATATCTGCAGTTTGGCCGGCATCTTTCTCTGCCATATGTCAACTATGTTAAGGTATAGCTACATTGCTGTTTTTTTTCTTACATCTCAAATTTCTTGAGAAATCTATCAATCTGCTCTTCAATATTCGTTTCATCGACAAACTTATTTCATGTGAGGTTATCTTTTCATCCTGATTGTCTAAATATTATTTGAATTTTTTTAAGAGTTTATGTGCATATAAATTTATATTATCAGTTTCAAATGGAGTCATTATGTTCAAGAGGGAGGTTGATCATTTTCATGATAAACATGTATTTCACCGAGGCTATTCCTTTTGTTTTTGTATTCTTTTATTTTTCCGGAGCTAATCTGTCTCTTGTATTTTTTCATCTTTTCATTTTACGAACATCCTTGGAAAAGAAAACAAAAGAAAGCTTTTCTTTCTCCTCTCCTTTACATCTGGTAGTTCTTGCTATATGTCTTGCTTATCGAAGCACCATCATGAATTCATCTACTCTGACACCATCAAACATGGGGGATAACATCTTGTTGTCAACATTTGTAGGTGAAGTCTGTAAAGATTAAGCCTGCTGCAAAAACTAACAGTGGCTGCGGCATCGATGGGGAGCTGCTTCGTATAGGTGGGCAAGCCTTCTGTTCTTTGCATCCGGAGCAGTGCAGACTCATCGGCCGTGGCATCAAGGGCCGGGCATAGGAGCCATGATAGCAAAAAGGCAGGTGTCCGCCCAAGCATGTTCTCTGTTAATTGCCTTCTACCTACCTGTGAGTGGATGTGGCAGTGGAATGAGAGGACTCAGCACTCACGCCTCTGGCAAAATCACTGGACCATCCTTGTTTATAGCTTCTTCTTCTGTATATTTTGAAGTGCTTTTGCAGCATGGAGATCGAGTCTGTCATTTAATTTTTCTCTCTCCCTCCCTCTTTTTTTATTTTCTTTTCTCTCTCTCCTTGTCTCATCTGTAATCACCATTTTGTTGTTCGTCTTCTGTACCCATCATGCTATAGGTTTTTGTATCCCATAAATAGTCCTCTCATCTGTTAGATCGAAGGAACCTGAGTTCATTTTTTGTATGTACACTTGCACCCCACCAGATCTCATATGAACAGCGACGATGTATTTATATGCTAATTCCGGTGACTGAATATTATACGGTTTCTTCTACTTCATTTCACTGGTCATCTTATTTTTTGTGTTTTCATTCACGTTTTCCCCCATGGCTCCGTCTTCTCGGAAGACATAGACCTAGCACTATTTTTTATATGTTAATTTGATTACTTTTTGCAGCACAAAACCATGTTTACCTTTGAACCACATTGTGGTGGGACATGGCATTTTATGGGCCAATCGTAGTACGAGTAAATGATGGCAGCCGGCGAGTGTTTTTGAAGAGGTTGGGCCATGGTCGAGCCCAACAACAGTCCTACTCTGTATCTAAATACCGAGAATAAAAAGATGTATCGTGATATTACTCCATCTCACCTGCGCTGCACATGTTTAAGTCAATTCTTTTACGGCTGTGCCTTTACACGCGCTTTTTTTAAAGTTAAGTTTTGAATCAGCATCGAGTTATTTATTTATTATTTATTTATAATGACATTTTCTCACCTCTGCAAATAAGCCCTCCCATTTATTCGAATTTTCCTTTACCCCTTGTCATTTTATTTTTGTTTCAAATTTCTTCCTTGTAAAATTTAATGGAACCGACAAATAAAGCCATTATTATATCTACTGTTTGTTATCATATTGTATATTATTTTAGAAAATATTGAAAATTAACCAAGACACCAAATGGCTAGAGAACAACACGAGTACAGGAGTGATGAGCAGGAAACCATATTGAGAAGGAGATCCTTTGTGGTCGGAGGACGACGCCAGCATCATATTTATATTTATATATATACATCACTGGAAGCTACGTGAATTCAAAGCGGCCTTCTGAACGTAAAAACAGCAACTCCACTAGTGCAAGATTCCGAAGCAGAAACATTCAGATCTCATTCATTTCCTACATTATTGAAGCTCACTATTATCCAGCGTTTTTTTCTCTTTTTCTCTCTTGGTTATATTACATCCAATACTGCCTCTCTAACTAAGTAATCGTACATCCAATACTTCCTTTGATCAGAGTAATAAATGGATATCAATAATAATTTATAAACTAATATATTGATTAGAAGTATACTATCTCTGCCGGCCTGGGTTAATAAATAATAAATAATATATTGATTAATTAAGGGTTGACACGTACGGCGATGAATTAATATCTTGGTATGTGTATATATATGAGATGTCATGAAGAAGCAATTAAGTTGACGAGCAAGCTAAGGGGTACGTACGAGTGTTGTTAATTTGACAGATCCATGCATGCATGTCGATCGCAGGGTACGTTGCATTCTCAATTTAATGCGCACTCATGCATATCATGCATGCATGCAGAGAGGCCGGCAGCCAACTTATTAACCCTGCATTAATAATATTTCACAACTCATGTACAAGTACTGCACACACACATATATATATAACAGTGGGCCAACCACATGACAGTCATATGTATATATTATAATTGTGAGGATATATTAACATTGTTAGAAAGAACGGATGCCTAAATATAGAATGATGCAAAATCAAGATTGTCTCATTAGGAATATATAGATACATTATTGTTATTATTATTAGAAACCCTTGCTTTCCTTTCGGTGTCAGAATCATCCCACTAAAGCCCAAAGCAAACCCCACCGTTGATTTCTTTTGCACGTTCTTTTCAAACAATACCCTTCTTTTTAACATTATGATATAACCGAGAGTAATGCATCGTAGTAGTAGGAGGATATAATTTAGCGAAGGAATCTTACCCGTTTTAGTAACAATAAACACCCACGATCACCGTCTCATCGTCCGTAACCGAGACAGTAACTTCCCAATAATTACCCCATCATTACACCCTCAGCGAAACCGCCGCAGGAGGAAGATCCCGCCCGAGCGGGTGGAGGGGCGGGTAGGCGCCCCTAATAAATTCCATTTCCCAGTACCACTCGCATTAAACTCACCCACTCCCCCCACCAAAAATAATAATAATAGCAGTCGTAGTAGTAGTAATAAACGCTACCCCGTTCCCTTTCTTTCTTTCTAGGGTTTTGGCCCTCCTCCCCACCCGATCCATCGCCCGCCGATGCCGGTCCGGCCCCTCCGCCGTCCATCCACGATCCGACGGCCTGCGCGGAGCCCCTCGCCCGCGCACGGGCATCAAGGGTCCCGAATCTCCTATAAAAAGGGAGAGACACGATGAGGCTGCTCTCGTCGCGAGAGGTCGGTCGATCGCTCTCGTTCCCCACTCCATCTTCTAGGGTTTCGGTTCCTCCTCCTCCTCCTCCTCTCTTTCTCCGCCCGCCGTTAGCTAGGGGATCCAGGAAGCTTTTCCCTTGAGGGGAATGTTGTCTGGCTCGAGGCCACACTCCGTGGGCTGCGTCGATCGATCTCGGACCAGGCTTCATTCCCCCCAATCGCAGCTTCCGTCTCGAGCATAATTCCTCCTCCTATCCTATCTCTCTTGAGAGATCTGCAGGTTTGTCGCGCCGGTGATTTGATTTAACTTCTCATCTTTTCTTTCTTGATGTGCAGTAGATTGGACGATCGATGGTTTATGTGGTGTTTTTTTCACCCTGTTAGTTCACCCTCTTTTTTTCTCTCTTTTGAGGTGCAGATTGGTGTAATGATGAGGAAGGGTTTGACAAACTCACTGGCACTCGCTTTCTTTTTGCTTCCTTTTTGCCTTTTTTCTTTTTAAAATATTTTTCTTTCTTCCTCTGCTCTTCCCACTGACAAGTGTCCGCTGAAAAGTTTGTCATCATTATCTTATGATTACTTTATTTATTTACTATTTTTTTCTTCTCTTTTTTTCTCTTTCATAGATTTTGGCAAGAATCACCTTGTTTAATTATAGGTTAACTAATCAAATGGATCTCGCAGTATGTTTCCCATCTTACGTCGGTTTTCCCCTGATCTTGTTATATTCGTGAGAATGACTTCAACAGATGCTATCTGCAACAAAAAATCTATTCATCTTATATTGCAAAAATGTATTCCTAGAGGATGATAAATAGATCCACATCCAGTTCAAAGGAGATTTTAAAGCAAGTATATATCTATCAGCTGGCGAGTGCACAAGTTATTAATTACATTATCTTCACAAGCTAACTATGTTTTGTCCATTTGTCAAATTTTGGAACAATAATGGAAAAATTAAGTTACCAATCATGGAAAGAATCTTTTGATATTTATAGCACTTCATTACTCAAGTTAAATGGCTAATCTTTTACTTTGCAGTACCTTTTTTTTCTTCTGAGAAGCAACTTTGCCGAAGTCATATGGTGTTGTTTTAAGCTTTTTTGATGCACGTATTCTAGTTGTTACGGTGTTAGCATTTATTTCTTTAGATAATTAAATGCATGTCTGCAGGTCCAAGATAACTACAACGGCAAGGAGTCGTAAATGTTGAATGAAGAGCCATAAAGTTAACAAAGACCCTTGCTATATATATAATATGTACTCCTCCCACCTGTAGCTTCCTGGGAATTCTCACTTGAATGGCTGTTTTTAAGTACACTAGGTTTTGTAGGTCCTGTGTCCAAACCGTGTAATCTACATTTTTTCTAAAACGAAGGAAAAATATTTCAGTATATATGGCCCCAATTAACACAAACACAGAAAGTTGAGTCTCCTCCTTACAATAAGGTGAAAATTCTCTTTATTAAGATAATAAGCTAAGAGTTTTTCAATATAATAACAACAAGACAGATGCCCTTCCAAAGATAAGAAATCAAATGCTCGTATTTACAAAGATAATAAGGTAGAATATAAATCAAATCCCTTACCTGATGATAAAGCAGAATCTTACTTACAGAGAATAAATAGAAGCTCTTACTTAGTACAAACTACAAAGGTAATTAAGAATAATATATTTTACTTGCAAAGACAGTAGGATAGAAATTTATATAATAATAAAAGAGTGAAAATAATAACGAGAGTGGATTTAATGAGACGCACTTGTATATATATATCTACACATCAAAGAGGGAATCAATGTTAATAGTTGGTATAGGGAATCAAACAATTATTTGGACATAATCGTAAACACATGCCTTTTTGGGCGTTGGAATATGAACCTTTTACCCTTTTTAGATTCTTGATATGGGGGTTGACACAGCAGTCTGGGTTCCTTACTACCCACCGCAACTACGCAACTACAAGCTCTTCTTTTTTCATTGCATTGCAACTACGCTCGCAATAATATACATGGGGTGATAGGAATATGCAAAAGGATAAAAAGGTGTGTGGAACTAAAAGGAAATCCCAAAAAAAAAGTGTGATGGCCACTTGGGGGGTTTCTTTTTCTTTTTTCTTTTTCCTCGTGCTAGCTGCTTTTTTTTCTCTACAGAACAAACTAATGTTTTCGGACAATAATTTAATCTGTTTAAATCATTAACCCTAACCCTAATAGTTTTTTCTATATAAAAAAAAACTAGTCGGCAACCCGCATTTAGTAAGAGGGAGATTTTAGATGAAGTGTATATATATATATATATAAGTCACGTGGAGATACAAGCCACCTTAATATTAGGTATTCTATGAATCAAAAGGTTGAGGTGAACATGCGACGAACCTAAATTAATCTTATCCTGTGAAGTCCTATTTTATTATCAAAGGAAATAAAGGTTATTAAATGGGGATAAATATATAAAAATACACTTTTAAATTATTCGGTCTATCCGATAATTTTCATTAATTATAAATAATAATAATAATATAGATGGACCTATATTATTATTGAGGAATATTGGACGTACAAATTATTTTAAAAAATAGTAATTGAAAACAATTAGTCCTAACATATTCTTATATATGCACATATATAAATATTACATTTTTGCCATCATGTTATCTCTTTCTTGAAAATCTAGATAAATTTTAATCTAATTTTGAATTTAGAAATTTTTTTAAATAATATTAGTTGAAATGTAATTATAATTAATTTAAATTAAAATGACATTTACTTTGCCCGTAGACTTCAAAAAAAAAGCAAATTAAAAAGAAAAAAAAGCTTAACTTATAAGCTCAAAATGAGAAAGAATAAAAAGATGAGCGAGCGATGCGATCTCCCCGTTGCACGAGACTTAAAGCTCTTCCCCAATGCGCATGGCCGATGGCTGTTCCCCTCCGTCTGCCCCCCTCTCCTCTCTCTCGCATGGTTCAACGTCCCCCCTCTTCTGGATTTTACTTTTCCCCCAACCTCCATGGACACGGAGTGAGATAGAGACGCGCACAAGCGACGCGAGTGGGACAGTTGGAGCAGCTGGTTGCCGGGAAGAGGCGGCGGGGCGGGTTGGGGCGGAGGCAGAGGCGGATGATCCATTACTCGATGTGGGCTTTGAGTTGGCTGGGGCAAGGGATCGAGAGCTTCATCGCCAGCGCGGCGGGAGGCCACGGCGCTGGAGGCGAGGGGTGGAATGAAGGAGTAGCAGTCCTCGGCGTGACGGCCATGGCCGGACTCGCCCTGGCCGCCACCATCGTCATCTCATCTCGAAGGTAATTTACCAGCCAAAAGGCGCTTCCTTGCAATTTTTTTTTTTTTTTTGGTAAATAGCAGATTAAGAATTATGTATCTTTACCATCTCTCTCGCCTGAGTCATCATGGATCCACTGAGATCGCTTTGCCTCATCTCACCTGTTCCTGCTCGGTGAGCACCCTTCTCTTTTCCCTTTTCCCGTCCCGGTCTCTGTTCCTTTTGATTGTCTTGGTTTTTCCATTAGAAGATCGGATGGATGCATGCTAAATCATACATTTTATCCAGGCATGTCCTATCAATTGCGTTAGACCTAAATTTCGTTAATGTCAGTGTATTAGAGATATTTCCACTTTTCTCCCTTCTTTGATGTGCACTGACAATTCATTAATGATAAGAGCGATTTGTGCTTGGCAGTTGATGTTTATTTTTTTTTTCTACAATTGGAATTAGGACATTCATGGTCTAGTGACACCTACAGCTCCCTTGATGCGTCCCCTTTTGCTAAGCAAGCATTGGAATTACTTAAAGAAGGGTAGCTTCCTTTCCCCGTCATTGGAAGAATTGCGCACTCCCACTCCAATGAATATTATAGCCAGAATTATCCAGATTGTAGACTTCTGAAACAGAAGCCAGTTTCCATTCGAATCATTCTTTTCTATCTATTTGGTTTTCCTCCAAGTGCTCTTGGTAGGCATGCTCGCGGTTTGTAAAGCTTTTCCTTGACAATGGTGCTTATTTGGTATTAGATCATTCTATAAACACAGAATCAAATTGTTATGATATCAATCTTTTCATTTTTATGTTGATTGTGGTATCAATATTTCAAGAGTAAATATCATTATATGCATCTGCTATGATATTAGAGGAGGTTCCAATAACTTGAGATTATTGGAGTTTATTGACATTCCTGTTTACCTTTTCTCAGCTGCCAATACCATGTCTTGTGTTTTTTTTTTTCTGTTCTTTGAGATTTATGAAATACATAAATATTATATGAAGCTTATGATCTTTGCCACTTCAGTTAGAATCTTGTGTCGGGCTTAGCTGGGTACAAGTAATCCTTATATCGTGCTGAGTATGAGGTGCTTTGTTGATCGCCATAGCTGATATGGTTAGTATCATGCCGTGGCATCCCCGTAAGAAATTTAGGGGTTATGCCATGTAGGCTGTTGCATGAGATGAGGTGACACGCTTTATCTATGAGGAGGTGAGGTGGCACCTTACCTCTCGGGACCATGCACCCCGAGGACGAGGGAGGTAAAGTAGCACCTCGCCTCCTAGTGCCCCACACCTCGAGGATTTGCACCTTATGCGGTTGCCGCATAGCCCTGGTCTGTGCAGCGTGGCATCTACACTTCGCACCTTTTGAGGGCCATAGAAAGAGAGGCCACCCCACCCATGTCGCTTGCTAGCTCATGTGGCGAGCCATTTTGTGCCTGCAGACCACGACTTTGTAACATGGCATGGTTCAGGGTTATTGTGCGAGCCAAGCCTAGCACAGTCCGTGAGCACACGGGCTGGTGTCAGCCATGGGCTGCACGACCCATTTGACACCTCTACCTAGTGAATCCAAGAAATTACTTGTAAATACTCTTTTCTATTATCTGTCATGGTTATTGCAGTCCTAAAACTATGGTAATAATTAACCAATGGCTCAGTTGTGATTTGAACTATGAATTGTAAATATAATTAGCTGATGGCTTTGACTTAAACTTATACTTTTCTGTCTTTGAAACTCACCTGTCATGTTAAATGAGTAGAAGTATCATGTCGGCATCTTGAGTGTTTAATTTCTTTACCTTCTTCATCCTGAATAACTCTTGTTCATAACATTACTGCAATTTTTCAGAGGCAGCATTAAGTCACCGTGGGCTCGGAGAAGAAATAGACATCCACTTACTAGGCAGCAATGGAATAATTTATTTACATCAGATGGAAAACTTTGTGATGGAGGACTGAAGTTTCTAAGGAAAGCTCGCAGTGCAGTAAGTATCCACTATGGTTTTGTGAATATTTTTGATCAATTTGTTTTCTTTCTATTGCATTTTAATAAAAGTCTGCAAAAGCAATTATGTCTACTAACGGTTCAGGGAATTGATCTGAGCATCAGAGCTGAAGTCTGGCCTTTCCTTCTCGGAGTGTAAGATCCCAAATCAATATGAAATACTTTCTCCATTGTTCTAAAGTTGGTTGCAATAAGATGGAGATTAACCAATGTTTGTTTTTTTATTTCCTTAGTTTTTTCTGTGTTCAGTGTATCTGTTAGTTCAATGCTTCATCAAGGCTCCGTACCCTTAGTGTGTCATATCTATGGACAAGCATTTCTCGCACCTAATCAGCCTTTATAATGATTGCTAATTGTTTGTCAGCATAGTTTGTTGTGTTGTATTATACAAGATCTTGGTACTGTTAGTCAAAACATGTCCCGATTTTGGTAGTGTGAGTTAAAATATGGCTTTAAATCTTGAATTTATCCCGCCTGTAGGGGAAACACATATTGATCCTTTATAACGTACAAATAAAAACCCTTTGATAATTGATTTGCGACATTGTTGTAGATTTCACTACCCTTAGCGGCTACAATCCCAGTTTGTATGATTTGCTCTTTGAGGAAAGAAAGGTTCCTGTTTTATAAAACCCATACAAGGGACCGCTTACGAGCTATTTGATTAAGGAACGGTTGGTTGCTATGAGATAATCCTTCATCTTAACTATATATTCTGTCTTTTCTGCATCTCTTTATGTCACACGTTTCTACCTTGTAAACTTATTCCTCTATGTATTACCATGCGATCCAGTGAACCATCCTTTGAATATGTGGAGCTTTGTGGAAGCTTTGTATTGATTTCTTCCATGTTGTCTGTTTGTAGCTATGATCTGAGGAGTTCAAAGGCTGAAAGAAAAGTCATTCGAGCACAAAGGAGGTACTTGGGCCTTTCTGCCACCTTGGTCCTTATTCTTCTTGTTTTATCCAGAGATCTTGGTGATATATCCCTTTTCTTAAACAGACAGCTTACATTCATTTGAATCATAAGCCCTGTTTGATATTGAGGAATCAGGGGGTTGGATTGAGAGACCACTCCTTAATTCCGTCTTACCAAACAGGAACATAGGGTGACTGTCGCTTAGAAAAATATTCTCCTTCCTTGGAATTTAGATATGGATCTCATTATGTTTTCTGTTTACATTGCAGAAAAGAATATGAGGAGCTAAGGAGAAAATGTCGGCAACTATTAAATCACAATAATAGTAATGGAAGCGATTTTAATAAAGCATGCAACATGAATGATGTAAATAGTGACGATAGTCCAAGTTCTACAAAGGGAAGCGACTCAATTTGCTCTGAAGAGGCTCCCAGCACCAAGGAATCCCTCACCATTTCTCAGGAAAGCCTATGTTGTAATGGAACTTTGGAACGCACAGCAGAGGTGAAAACGCCTACCCCCAGCTCTAGTGTCTCAGAAGAAGAAGACAGAAACAGGACAAGTCAAGCAGATGCAGACTTGTCCGATGAGGATCCTGGAAGCATTCTGATGAAAGATGATCCTAAGCTTAGCAAACTTTCTTCAGACTTCCAATCTGATCGAAGAGCAGAGGATTTTGCGACTTGGCAACGCATCATGCGACTGGATGCCATCCGAGCTAATGCTGAGTGGATGATCTACTCCCCAGCTCAAGCCAATGTCTCCAAGGACAAGGCTGTGGAATTTGCTATTGCTGTTGGTCTGAAAGACTATGACCACTTGGAGCCATGCCGAGTATACCATGCTGCCAGGTTGGTCGCTATACTCGAGGCATATGCCTTGTATGACCCTGAGATCGGTTACTGCCAAGGAATGAGTGACCTTCTATCTCCCATAGTGGCCATCGTGGAAGAGGATCATGTGGCTTTTTGGTGCTTTGTAAGATTTATGAAGAAAGCTAGGCATAACTTCAGGCTTGATGAGGTGGGGATTAGGAGACAACTGAACCTTGTATCGAAGATCATCAAATCCAAGGATGCTCACCTGTACAGGCACTTGCAGAATCTTCAAGCCGAGGACTGCTTCTTCGTGTACAGAATGGTCGTGGTCGTGTTCCGAAGGGAGCTGACCTTTGAGCAGACCATGTGCTTGTGGGAGGCTATGTGGGCTGATCAGGCAGCAGTACGAGCAGGAATTGGGAAGTCAGCGTGGGGGAGGATCAAGGTACGCACTCCGCCCACCGATGACTTGCTGCTCTATGCCATCGCCGCATCCGTGCTGCAGAGGAGGAAGTTGATCATCGAGAAGTACAACTCCATGGATGAAATCCTGAGAGAATGCAATTGCATGTCAGGCCGGCTGGATGTGTGGAGGCTTTTGGACGATGCCCATGATCTGGTGGTGACACTTCATCACAAGATTGAATGACCTCTTCTTCTTCTTCTTCCTCTTCTGTGGCACACCGCAGCCAGCCCGTGCCTTCTCTTTTATAGTTTTTAGTTATTTGCAATCTTCTCATTAGACTTGTTTCTCCACACTTGGGTCTTTTTGGTTCATCAAAAGCATACCTGAAGAGGGTTGGCATCATGTAACTACCAATCGCTACAGCTTCAAATAATAACATTTCTCGTTCAAACACCATAATAGGATGCTCATGCGGTATCTTTAATCGCATCGTAAAGGAGGGCCTGCTGCCTAATGACATTTCAGTTGGATGCTTGCTTAAGATGGTCCTCTTCTTATTTGTCATTATTGATAATACTGTTTCTATACTAACTTATAGATTATTATTTTTCTGAATTGCGCAATCTACTGTTTGCATGTTCATTACCTAGTTTGAATCTGATTCAGGATATTTTCAACCTACTACATCGTAGAGTTTCCTGCAGGTGAAGTTTCTTAATTTTCTATTGGGACGATTAATCACGTGATATGTACTTAGGACTTTTCTTGTTTCTACCGTCTCCGACTTTGTGAACATTCATTTGATTATTTTGAGATGATGCAACGCACAAAAGCAAGTGAAAAAAAAAACAACACAGAACGAAGGGATCAACCAACCAAACCAAGCACTCCTTTGAACTTTTCGAAAACAGAAACTGAGAACCATCCTCGCTGAATACCATGCCATTTTTCTCCAACCAGGGCCTGATTAGTTCCGATTATTAAGAAGTAGGATCACAACAGTACCTTATTCAGAAGCATGACACATCTAAATGAGCACAATGATTTATTAAGACGACGAGTACATGCATTATTTGATTGCCGACGGCAAAAGATTGACCACTTAACAATCAGATTGATGCTTCCACGGAAGACAGAAAGCTGTGATTTGGCAGGGGAAGTTGCAGTTAATCCCCCTTAGTGAAGTGCCGGATGGCAAATGCCAAACCCAGTATCATTACAGGCACAAGGAACTGCAACATTTTGAACATCAACTCCGAAGATGAATCGTTAGGATTTTTTGCCACACTCTGCGGTTGTATGGAGGCGGGCTTTGCAGGCAAAGTGGTGGAATCAATCTCCCCGATGTAGTATTTATCCAACATCTCATGGGCCACCGTGCTATGCCCAATGTCTTCGAAATCAGTGGTGGCATCTTTTCCTGCAGGAGCGCATTGATTTATCCGACCGAGAGGTTACAGTTGAAACAATTCAATCGATAATTTACTCTTAGTGTAAACAAATTGAATGGAATTAATTACCAGATGAAGCAAGCAAGACATCATCGCCACCGGGATGCTCATCCATAAATGGGGTGACGTCGTAAACCTAAAGGAGAAATTAGTGGGAAAAAATGCTTTTATCATTGAAACTCCATCATGTAACTCCTGAAGGCATAGAGGTAAAAGAAAAACTTGACACTAGAAGCATTTGTGATCACCAGAGGCAAAATCGTGAGGGGTTCTGATGTATCTTTTGATGTATTACTAAACCGAACATTATTCAGCTTCCTTATCACCTTTTCTGGTTAACTGAAACTGAGCATTCTACAGTTCAGTATCCAGTTCAGTTTTCATGTAGTACGCGGCATGTAGTAAACTGGTATCAACCCCTGTACATTAGACTACCGACTTCTCAATAGACTAAATTGAAACAAGGTCTCACAGGCTACAGAGCAGGTCGGAGTTTTCATTTTTAAAGCCTGGAAGGTTTGAACTTTGAATAAGCAACACAGTGTTTCCTACTGGATGGTTTACCAAGGAAGCAAATATGATGTATGTTTCTTGGGGGGATTAAGATTCCTCAGCACGGCTCATCTTTCTAACCCTAGACTCCACAGTCGGGGGAGAAACTCAATAAAAAAAATCTTAGATTATACTAAAGCAAAATTTCTCCCTAAGGAACGGATAAAAGAATGAACATTTGATTGTTCTAAATCGTTTATCGAACTGTAAGAAAACTAATCCTCAAGTGAATCACGACAGCAACAACATCAAATTCATGTCAGCGACATAGTTGAATCACAGGAAGATCCTCTTTTTCACCTTTACCACCCCTTTTCGAAGCCCAAAACACTATCTATCTACTACAGACACATCAGTGCGGAAAAAATAAATCCAAAATCATCATTATTGTGCTCCAAAGCATCATCATCATCATCATCAGAAGGAACCTTTGGTGGGAGAAGAAAAGCTCAGAAGCCGGAGATTGGAGGAGGAGGTTTACCTTTCCGAAGAGGATGAGCCAGCAATCTTTCTGGTCCGTGTGCTTGGCGACCTCATCGAAGTGGTAGACCTTGGGATCAGCCATCCTCCCTGCTCCAGAGATCCCACCGGGAATTGAGATCTCGAAAGCGAAGACGACAGCCGAATCCACAAAGGAAGAAGAATGAGAAGAGAGAGTTTTATACTTCACTCGATCACCAGAGAGAGAGAGAGGAGCACGCAGACGCAACTACTTCCTAAACTCTGGGGTTCCAATAAATCAACGAAGGAATTATTCACAGCGTCGTCCTTGTTTATATACTGGCCACAAGTACCAGATAAATAAGGCATGCAGCATTTTTTTTTAGCAAATAAAACTGCACACTCGACCTAACTTTTCGTTAAATTTTTTTCCCTAAAAGAAAAAAAAAACTTTTCCTTGATCTTCAACTTTTTGGCAACAACTTGGTTTTACTTTCTCGTAAAAAACAAGAAAGGCAATAGAATCATCACTCGGTAAGTAAGTAGGCATGTAGTGCCTGCATCATCAAACTGCTCGCTCGTCGTACAGCAGTGGAAACGAAGTGTTTTGTGTTTGCAGCAGGTTATCTGCAAATAGCACGAAGCATTTACACTGTATTTTAAGGAGATCTTCCTTCCCTTCGAGCAAAAGCCCACCGAGCTACGATGCAAGAGCAAGATGTGGCTGCACGATCACCAAAATAATGCGAGTGCTTGAGCTGTGGAGGCATTTGAGTAGGCTACCTAATTGTTTTGGGCTTCTAGTTTCCTTTTATGGCACTGTAGATAGTAACGGGAACCTAAAAATTCATATTTCATATAATTTTTAATTATAATTTATATCAAAAATTAAGATAGACATACATTTTTACCTCCTACCAAACACACCCTTAAAAAGCATTGGAGAATATTTAATTCGAATATATTTTAATTAAATATTATCCCATATCAATTAGGTCATAGCTGTTCTAATTTATTATTTTAATTTAATTCCTAAATTTGATAGATGTCGATTAATGTTTTCTTATTTTTAACTGACATCGCCTTTTTTTTATTCTCTTCTTCAATTTATTGTGCCATATTTCCTCTTAATTTCAAAATTATGCAAGTACCTTCCCTATTTATAATTTGTTCAAAATTTAATTTTCTAGGTAGGTAAGCCCACCTAATATATATATATATATATACAGATATCATGATAGGATTTAGGACATAAGATACTAAATAAGGCAGTATTTTATCTTCAAATATTTTTAAATAGGAAACATGGGATTCCATATTTTCAAATATTAACAGGTCGTTTGATCTCATCCTCTGAACATGTTCTAGTCATATATCCTGACGGTAGATACGGCTTATCGGAAGCATAACGTAACTCTTCAACACAAGCACGTGCGTAAAACTTACCTTCCAAGGGGTGCATACAAAAATCAACAGTTTCAGAAGGATGCATTTGTAAAAATCTATAATCCCCACCATCGGAGACATACACGTGGAGTGGATCCGACGACGATCGGTGCCCAGCGTTGCCTGCTCAACCAACGGCCAGGATCTCATCTTTCTCGTCAGTTTAGGCAACGATTTAAATGAAAAAAAGGTAAATTTGCAAACCTCAACGGTCGGCTGCTGCCAACGTTCGCATTATCCCCCCCCCCTTTGAAATTTGAACTGTTTCCTTCCGGACCAACTCTCACCGAGCAAACACAAGGGAAAAGGAAAGAAGGCGCTCCAAGCGCAGCAGAAGGCTCGCCTCTCTCCCTCTCGGACGACGCAGCTGCCGGAGTAGAAGAGAGGCGTCTTCGTCGCCCAGAAAACTCTCTAACCCCTAGATTCCGAGAAGGAGAGCAGATTCTGCTGCTGATGATGGAGGTTTCTCCAGCGGAGGATCCATTCTCTCACATGGTCTTGACCTCCGGGCCGAGGCTCGTTCGATCGGGGCTCAAGGAAATGTCGCCTAATGGTCTGCCCTTTTTTTTTGCCTTTTCGTTTGATTTCGTTTTCTTTTCCTTCTTTTTTTGCTCGTCGATTTCGGACGTTCTTTTGTCGTTGAGTTCTTGGTGGAGGGACTTAGGGTTTCGTGGTGATAGAATCTGTGAGGTGACGTTCTGAAAGTTCTGAACTTTCTACCGAAGCAGAATTTTCTTTCCTTCCTGAGTGTTTTTCTTAGCTTTGTCTTGGTGTTTCGCATGAGTTATTTTCTGCAGAGGCTTTCCTCATACAAAGTCTGGTTGTATAATTTGTGGTAGAATTTGTTAGGTGATCATTCTGAGAGCTGTGAAGTTTGCACCAAAGCAAAATTAGCTTTGTAGTTTATATTCCACATGAATTAAGAGTTAACCTTTGATCTAGCTACAGCTGAAAGGAACATGATTGCTGATTACTGCTGTCTGATTCAGTCTTCTTATTGCTGTTTCTGCTGCATCAGATGATATTGTTATGTTTATTAATGCTGGCGGCTGCGAGATTCAAGGTCAAGATACCCGCGTGAGATTTCAGGATGATTCTTATTATCAAGGTGGAAACGTAATTACAACCGATGATGTGATAGAAGAAGGTGGTGACTACCCATCTCTTTATCAGTGTGCCCGATATGGAGATTTCTGCTACAAGTTTGATAGTCTTGCTCCTGGTGACTATTTTATAGACTTGCACTTTGCAGAGATCGTCAATATAGATGGCCCTAAAGGAATTAGGGTGTTCAATGTGTTCGTGCAAGAAGAGAAGGCAAGGGATTTAGATTAAACTTTCTTGGGATTCGATTGCATCAATGTTTTGAGTTGTTCTGATAGGTGCTTTTCATTTCCGGTGTTGGAATTGCAGATTCTGTCCGAGCTCGATATATATGCTGTTGTTGGAGCTCATAAACCTCTTCAGTTAGTCGACCTCAGAGTTTCTGTGCTAGATAATGAAGGTTTATTAATAAGATTCGTCGGACTTAGTGGGAGTCCAACAGTATGCGGAATTTGCATCAGAAAGGCACCAGCCTTATCAGGTACAGTAGATTTCATGTGCGTGAATAAAGTTTACGTTTTATGCCTTTTTTTGACCTCTTTGGAGCTTATCAGCCTCGCAACAACCAGAACATCTTTTATGTAACAAGTGTGCTGCTGAGATAGAGGCTTCTCCAGTTAAGGTGAAGAAACTAAAACTTGGATCTTAGTTTTGAATTGAAAACCAAGCTAATTTTTGTTTTAAACTTGCAGAATAAATTACAAACTAGAAGCATTGCCCATTATGAGAAGAAGATACAGGATCTAACTTGTGAATGCAAAATGAAAACTGATGAATGCTTTCAAGCTTGGATGTCACTGGCAGATTCGAATCAGCAGCTGCAGAAGCTGACAATGGAACTTGACATAAAATTATTCGAGAATGAAAAACTTGGTTAGTTAACTAACTTTTTCTCCAGAGTGATGTTGTTCAGCAAATGTTATAATTGTCTTATCAATCTCTAGAACAATCTGTGGAGACGGAGATGGAAAAGTTCAGAAATGTTTCAGAACAATACAAGAATGATAAGAAGTCATGGTCTGCTGCAATCATTAACTTGGAGAGAAAGATTAAGGTACGTGCATATCATGTCTGGATCAATCAACATTTGCCAAATAAATTAGTTTTAATTTTAATGTTTTTTGCTCTCTCTGCTTGCTACTTCAGGCTATAAAAGAAGAGCAAACTCAACTCTCTCAAGATGCTCATGATTGTGCCAACTCAATTCCTAACCTGAATAAGATGACTATGGCAATTCAGGCCTTAGGTAGGCTTCCATACAGTATACCAGCTGCATGATGTCTAATGATAAGCACATAGAAATTCTGAAATAGCTTTGTCATTTTAGTTGCCCAAAGTGAAGATTTCAAGACAAAATATAATGAGGAGATGACAAAGAGAAAACTACTGTATAACCAACTCCAGGAGACGAAAGGTAAAATGGCATTTACCTCATTTCTTTACCTATCACATTTCATTGTTTGCCTAATCAATTCTTTTTTCATAATTCCAGGGAACATCAGGGTTTTTTGCAGGTGCCGTCCTCTGAGTAAGGATGAGATTTCACGTGGTTATAATGCCGTAGTGGATTTTGAGGCAGCTAAGGATGGTGAAATTGGAATTATCACTGGTGGAGCAACAAAGAAAAGCTTCAAGTTTGATCGGGTCTACACGCCAAAGGATAACCAAGGTATTATTCATCAGCGAACATACTAATTTCTTGATCGAAGATTAAAGAATATGTGGTCGCTTAATTATGATATTCAGAGGAAACAACTATAAAAATTATTGGACGTACATGAAGCAGAAGACAAAACAGTTTTTTTACTTTATGTCCCCATGAATCCAATGCGACAATGTTTATGCATATGCAATCAGAACTTGACAGGTTGATCCAAAATAAGAACAAAGAGATTTTAGATTCCTGACAACGTAAGTTAATGGCATGCATCTGCTATCAGAAGTTGACAGGTTGAAGAGATTTTAGATTAATTTTCCGATGTAATTGGGACTTTAAGAAAGATGCAACCAAACAATCAGTTAGATCCATGAAGTTTTTATGAAAAGAATTAGTGATATAGAAATGTCAAGTATGATTGTTTTGATGCTACCAGACCATTTAAATCACACTGTTCTAATAATTATCCTCATGATGAGCAGCTGATGTGTATGCTGATGCCTCACCTTTGGTCACATCGGTCCTTGATGGCTACAATGTGTGCATTTTTGCATATGGGCAGACTGGAACAGGGAAGACCTTCACAATGGAAGGCAATGAGAACAATAGAGGAGTGAATTATAGAACCTTGGAAGAGCTGTTTAAAGTAGCTATAGAAAGGAAGGAGACATTTTCATATAACATTTCTGTGTGTGTTTTGGAGGTGTATAATGAACAGATCAGGGACTTGTTAGCAACATCTCCATCAACAAAAAAGTACTACTTCTTGCTTGCAATTTTGTTTGGAATTTAATAATTGTGTCGTTCACTGGTTCATGATGCTTATTCTTGTGAATTCTTGCCCTTTTATTTTAGGTTGGAGGTGAGACAGGCTGCTGAAGGGTTTCATCATGTTCCAGGGATGGTAGAAGCTAATGTTGAGAACATGAAGGAGGCCTGGAATGTGCTACAGGCTGGGAGTAATGCCAGAGCTGTTGGATCTAACAATGTAAACGAGCATAGCAGTCGATCTCATTGGTTAGAAATTGTTTTTGAATATTTGGTTGCGAATTGTTTTCTTTTCCTCCAAAACATGGTATTAGCTACTAAAATAATCCTTTTTTTTTTGTTCCTCAGTATGCTTTGTGTAATGGTGAAAGCAAAGAACTTGATGAATGGAGAATGTACAAATAGCAAGCTCTGGCTTGTGGACTTGGCTGGAAGTGAGCGGCTGACAAAGACTGACGTTCAAGGCGAGAGGCTTAAGGAGGCCCAGAACATTAACAAATCACTTTCTGCCCTCGGAGACGTCATATCTGCTCTTGCAAACAAAAGCAACCATATACCTTACAGGTGAAAAATATTTTAATGCAACACAATAGAGATGCTATTATTCTGCAGCAATCAAGCTTTAACAAAATTGTTTTTTTCCAGAAATTCCAAGCTTACACATTTACTACAAGATTCACTAGGTAATTTTACTAACTCCAACATGTCTTCTTCCGTTTAATTTTTAATCTGCATTTTTAGGAACTAGGATTATTCACTTTCTTGTCATGGAATTCAGGAGGTGATTCGAAGGCTTTGATGTTTGTACAAGTTAGCCCATCAGAGAATGACATGGGGGAAACTGTCAGTTCATTGAACTTTGCAAGTCGAGTTAGGGGAGTTGAACTGGGTCCTGCAAAGAAGCAGGTTGACACAGCTGAGGTGCAAAAGATGAAACAGACGGTAGGTGTTCATGTGGATTTAACTTTCTGTTGTCACTATAGATTTCTTTTTTATATCACTTGCTTGGTCTAATTTCCCTTCTTATAAACTTTCTTGAAGCTTGATAAAGTAAGACAGGAATCTAGAATTAAGGATGATTCAGTGAAGAAGCTTGAGGAGAACTGCCAAAACCTAGAGAAAAAATTGAAAGAGAAAGAGCAATTCTGTAGGACGCTACAAGAGAAGGTGCTAAATAGTCACATCAAGCACCTAGCGTTCTTGATTTCTTCGAAGAATTTAACATTTGTCATGTTTCATAGAACAAAGATCTTGCCAGCCAACTAGAATCCAACACAGAGGTACAGAATTTGTCAGACAGAAAACAGTGGCAGCTCATGGAGAAATTGAATGGGAAGGAAGAAGCATGTGCTATGCTTCAACAAAAAGTAAGTTTAAGATGAACCATAAAAAAATTCTTAGTTATCCCTGTTAAGATACACATATAACAAGTCAAAGAATTATCTTTCAGGTAAAAGAGATGGAACACAAACTAAAAGATCAACAACACTCTGAATCTGTTATTCTTCAGCAAAAGGTTAGTCCAACTAAGAATAAATTTTTTACAGTATCAATGCAAGCAATAACAGAATATTCAATTTTGGCACTTCTACTATTTATGTCGTTGAACAGGTCAAAGAGCTCGAATGCAAACTTAAAGAACAAGCACGATCTGAAAGTACAACAATGCAGAAGGTAGTTATCGGGCATTTGTTTCTACTCTTCTCACCATTTAACCAACGCAAAGTCACTTTTTTGTGGCAAACTCAAAGTATGCGTTACATACAGGTGAATGAACTGGAATGGAAGCTTAAAGAAAGACTGCAGATTCAATTGACTCTTGAACAAAAGGTAAAACCCTCATACTTGTATAAAGTTTCTAATGTATGAAATAGAATGTCTTGCTGTCCTTATTGGTTCGTAAGAGTTTTAATATATGCAGATTATATTTGTACAAGTATGTGAACTTTACATTTATTAATTTTCACAGGTTAAAGACCTGGAAAACAAACTAAGAGAGCAGACAGAACAACCAGGCTCTCTTTCACTGTTACATTCAGCAGACAGATCAAGAATTGGAACACCATTAGAGGGAAACGTATCTTTAGGCTATGAGTCAACGAGTGAGAATGATCCTCAGATTCTGAAAAACTCATACTCCATAAACAAGCCAATGATTTGTCAAGGCTCTCTTTTACTCAAGGGAGTAGAATCTCTTCATGAGATCAAAAGGAAAAGAGATCGTAAAAGTGTATCCGGTGAAGACAATGAGAACTCCTATGCGCCTTTTTCAGACTTTGTAGAGAAGAACACAACATTAAGGGAGCATAATAGAAATAGGAAAATTGATCCAGCCAAAGCATATGGTAGGATAACTAGGACAGCAAAGGTTGCTACAACCCAAAGGCTCTTCCCTCATAGTAGAGTTAAGAAGGAACAGCAAACTGGTGGAGCCAGGGAGAAAGATAAGATACGAGGGTGGGCTAGGTAGTCCAACAAAGGATGAAGCGTAATACCCATAGTAAAGTTCATATAATTTGAGATTCAAGGCCTGTATTTTGATACTGAAATCGAATCAAGTAGACTGTCAAGGAATCAAAATTGACTTGTACATACCCAGATGGAGCCATAAACTTAAGTGGAAATTCAAGTCATACTAAATTGTAGTTTGTATCTTTTTTCTTTTGCTGTACGTTTGTATCCTTGGGATACCTCTACTAATTGTTAATATGATTAACAACATTCTTAGTGAGCAGAAGAATGTGGCTGTATATATTAAGTTTGAATTCATTTGATCAGTTTCTTCTAATATGAATGTCAAGTTGCATGGTTTTCCATCACATAGGTAGCAGTTAATTGTATTTATTTAGAGTGGTTGATTTGTTGTATTTGCAACAAATATACTTAAGTAACCAAAATTATGAACAATTGGACTATTTAAATGAAGGATCTCTTAGGTTAATTTTTTACTATCCAAACCCTCAAACCCTTTGACGTTAAGTGCTATCCAAAGATTAAGATCAGCATACTTAATCCTTTGACGTCCCTACCATAAAGATTAAGATCAGCAAAAGCTAATTTGATATTAATTTAATCCTTGTAGCTTATTTACTTCACATGCCTTAATTCATTGTCTATGGATTAATTTCTTCTTCTTTTTTTTGCATTTGAATGTCTAATAGATAGCAAAGCTAATTGGACATTTTCTTCAGAAATTATCTCAAGAAATAATTTGTTTGACATGATAGCTAAAATAATTGGGGTTGTAGGAGCTAAATTAAAATATTTTTGATCAAATGAAGATAAAATAGTGTGACTATCAAATTGATATAAGAATAAAATTATGACATTTTCTAATACAAAGTAATAAGATTACAATAGAGATCCTGAGCACTTTATTTTGTTCACCCGGTGAAAAATATCAAACTATATCGTTTAGGGTTTAGATCAATAATTTCTATATTATAATAGTTTGCATGCTTGTTGAAGTGAGGTAGACTTCCAACATTAATATTAATATGTTTTTTATTATTTACTCTCGGCATCTTTGGCTAATGATCCTTAATTTATCCTGATGATTAATTTATTAATGTGCAATTGTTTTTTATTAAATTATGACGTTGGCCTTTCTACCAAATGCACTAAAAAATTAAACACGCCGCGAGGCGCGACGCACGAAATAAACGTTACCGACACGAAATCGAATGAACCACCCGGTTCATCCCTCAGCCGGACCCCGGTTCGTTTGGTTAAACCAAAACCCCAAACGCTCCGCCTTCTCAGTCTCCTCCTCGCTTCCTGTCTCGCTCGCCTCGCTTCCACTTTGGCGATGATCGTCTCCGTCTCCGTCGCCTCTCCTTCTCTTCCTCCTCCCTCTCTCCTTTCCTCTTCCTCCTCCATCCTCGCCCTCCCTTCTTCCTCCGCTTCCCTTAGGTCTTGGGATCCGAGAGCAAAGAGGAAGATCTGGAAGTGCTTGCAGAAGATTCGCCATAAGGTGCTTTGTGACTAACTAATGTTTCCAATTTTTCGAGTTCTTCTCTGTTTTCTGATGGATGGAACCTCCTATTTGGATGGAGCAGGGAAGCAGGAGGAGGAGCAGCGGCGTCTGCAGGGCGGAGCTCGTGCACGACGCACCTTTCGCTGCCGCTATCGGCGCCTGCGTCCTGACCTCATTCTTCTTCCCGATTTCCGACAGCGAGTCTGAGGTTGAGGATGGAGGTGGGCCGATAGATGGCACGGATACGAGGTTCGCGGTGATGGGGATTATTAGCTTCATCCCTTACTTCAATTGGCTGGTGAGGATACTGAAGCATCGATTCTTTGCCGAAATGGATGCCTGATGACTTTTACTTTTCCTCGCAGAGTTGGGTGTTTGCTTGGATGGACAGTGGTCGACAGCGTTATCTTGCTTATTCGATTGTCTACTTAGCTCCTTACTTGAGGTTTGAGCATGTTTAAGAGTTCAAATTTGGAAATACCGATAGATGTCGATTTAGCTTCATTACTGTTTGAATTTATGCTAGTTCTTACACAGAGAATTGGAGATATTTTATCCTACAATACTATACACAACCTTAGTGTCTATGAACTCCATGGAGATTGTCAAAATCCCTAAGCAGAAATGATAAGCGTACTTTGAGACTCAACTTTTTTCCATTATTACTTATCAAATTTTTGCCTATTGTTTCAGTAAGATAGTAGCATTTCCAAATACTCTACTTATTACTTATCATGCACATGAGCACACAAAGATATATTGTGGTTTCAGTGTTCAAGTTAACTCTAGCATTATAAGGCACTGGACTAGTCACTTTCTGGAAACATCTTCTCAATGGAGTTCTGCAACTAGATTGGTGCCTCTTCCTTCAGATCTGAGCAATACATTAGTTCTTTTCTGCTCAAAAATCAAATCTCTTAATGCAGTTATTTGCTGCACTATGTGATGGAAAAGAAATTGATTTCCAGGGTCAGCTTTATTGCACCTCTGATGTTTTAGGGTAAACTTTCTTTGAGTTAGCTCAATTATTGAATTTAGAATGATGGTAGACCCACTAGGTTGTGCTTTTCTCATTGGCATCATATCATGTTTTTTATTTCTGTTATCAATTGTGAAGCATTAGTGCTTCAGTACTATAGTTCATTGTAAGTTTTCCAAAGCTTTCTTTCCCGGAGGTTCTTTAACCTCATTCATCAAAGTAATTATATAGGTAGCTGACAGTTGATTACTGCTACATGATCATTTCAAGTTCCTCTTTGTTTTTAAAAACTTTTGCAGTACCTGGGCGCTTAGAGTTTTTCTGTTACAAATTGATTGAAAGAGAGAGATATTGAGAATTGCGATGCTCCGAGTGTCTGAGAGGTTTCAAATAACCTCTTTATTAAGCCACATGTGACATCGTTATAGTCCATTTGAAATATATAATCATTATGCACTTTTACTGGAAATCAAGAATATGCTTCAGACCTGCAGTAAACTGGAGTATGGTTTGTCTTGGCAGTTGCTATGGGAGGCCTTTTGTCGGTTAGTCTTGTTTCCATTTAGGCTTTCTGGTTAAAAGAAAATTTTTGAGACGATACTTTATTGGCAGGAAGTTTAAAAAATAAAGAAGGGGAGATGCTTAGACTGCAAATGAAGTATAACTGCTAAAATTCATGCATAACCCATTGGCTTCGAGCAGATAATCTTCTGGGATAAAAAGTGGGTCTAAAGCCTAGTAAATTTTGATAAACCTAATCATGCCTTTTGTGCTAGGTTTGCTTGGTTACTGAAAATTGTAACAAGAATCGTATTCATGTTTGTTTATAGTCTATCATTTGCATGGTTATAATCGTCAACTGCTAAACTAGTGATAGGCTATCCAAAGGGTATCTTTGAAAAGCTGAACAGTGGTAGATATTAAAGATGGTAATTATCACAAAACTACATTTTATCTGGAGGTGGTTGCTTTTGTTCAATGATGATCTATGGATGTCATAAAGATAAAATCCATAATTTATATCTAAATGCTTGATATTTAATTTTAGGCAGCTAGCACTCCTGTAACGAAACAAGGATCAATGACATGAAGATATTGCCTATGTTTCTTATTATTTATGTTCTTTAATATAGTTCAACATCATGTATTAAGTGCCAAATTGATTTTCATGTGCATTTTGTGGCAGCTATATCTCTTGATTGATTAGTTGATGTGCTTGAACAGGACTAATTTGTCTCTATCACCTGAAGAAAGCTGGTTGCCTATCGCAAGCATATTTCTTTGCATTCTCCACATTCAGGTCAGTTGAAAAGCAAATTATAGTATGGCTTCTAAGCATTTCTTTAATCTCCATATATTATTCTTATTTTCAGCTGGAAGTAAGTATTAAAAATGGAGATCTCAAAGACGTTCGATTCTTTGATGAGGCATTGAAACAACTCTCCACAATAATGAGGAATAAAGAGATTGAATCTAGTCATCGCGTATCCCCCAACAAGGTAAATTATAATTGCATCTTCACTTCTTTTCTGTATAGACTGCGCTTGGATAGGAGGGAACGGTGAAATAGAAGGAAATAAGAGATAAAGGAGGAAGTAAACTTTTCTCTGTCTGGATAGAAAGTAAGGGAGAGGTGAAGGGAATTCACTTTTTCTCAAAGCTAGCACATCCGTCTTTTCCATAATTGCAAGGAAATGAAGCGATGAAAGGAACATGACATATTTTTCTTTTCTCAGTCCAGACTCCCCTTCTCATCTCCCTTCTTTTTCCTTTTCCTTTTCCTTCATTCCCTCTTCTTCTGTTCTATTCACTTTTTTTTTTCTTCGTCCAAATATATAAAGCTGCAGACTTGAATACGCCTCTTAATTTTGCTTGGTTCTACTTTAATACCTGTTTCAGGAAAGGAGCAAGAGAGACATGGAACTTCCATCTTCACATGAACTGAGAGATAAGGTTCGGGAGTGGGGAATCTCTAGAGAACAAACTGAAGATATAGACACTGATCAAAAGAAGGATAACTCACATTAAGTTGAGCATTCAAACATTTGGTTCATCATCATCATGTATTTTGAATTGGAGTTTTTAGGCTTGTTATATTAATAGCTAAGAACGGCTTGCTGCCCTCTGAACCTTTGACATATTGGAGCAATGTGTGTCTTATCACCTTCACCATCTCTCTGTAGGTTATAAGAGTATATTATGTAGATTTAGAATTTTTTGGCCCCGTATGATTATTCTTGAATAGACACTGGAAGTTAGATAAGAAAATGATGATGAAAAGTACGAATCACACCATATGGCTAGTTATATGAACATATCATGGTTCTTCATTTTATAGGGTTTATGTTGCTTGAGAGATCCTAATCCGTGCACTTGTATTAAGCACCGTACCGATGACCTAATGACCCCATCGCCTTCTGTTTCTCTTAATCAACAAATTGTTATTAATTATGAGTATATACACACACAACTGTAAAATTTCTTACCTGTTAAACTAACTAGCATCTTCTCAAATCCTTTTTTTTAAGAAAACCCTTCACTAATTGGATTACATTTGATACAACCATTTAGAAATAGCACAGTGATGATGGCAAAGATGAGAATGGTGCTCGGGTTTTCAGTTTGGCCCGTGTAAATTAAAATTTCAATTATTTTTTTCCCCAATAGAACGTGTCTGATATCTTAAGAAAGCTGTTCGTAGATCGATAAAATCGTTCGGCAGCGGACGCCGGCTCCGCCGTCGACGCGCCTCCTGTCGAGTTGTTGTTATCGTCGTCGTCTTGCCATCAGCAACGGCAAGCGCTGTCGCTGTAGCGCGGTGATGGCCGTCTTCAGCGCCCGACACGGCGACGCCCGGTTGGCCACCATGATCTCGCGGACAGCAGCCAGGCTGGAAGAACTCCACTTCGGATCCAGTTTGTGCTCCTTCAGCTCCGGGTGGCTGCTCGCCAGCGCCTTGAACGCCGGGAGGCCGCACAGTGGGAAGTTGACGCGCACGTCGAACCGGCCCCTTCCCCCGGCTCCGCCACTCAAAGTGAAGACCATCACCCTCTCCTCGCGGCAGAACGAGAGGACGCCGTCCATAAATCTGGACTATCCGGCGAGCCTCCACTCGCCTTCTTCGTGGCGGTCGAGGTCCTCGACGAGGATAACCGAGCAGGGCCGCGTGGCGAGGAGGAGGACCTTCAGGTCGCGGCTCCCGGCGAAGAAGGCCAGGTCGAGGTCGTACAGATAACCCAATGTGTTCGAGACGGCTGACCTAGAGGAGACAGAAAGAGGAGGAGGAGGAGAATGGCAGCTCCACCACCCCATCTCCCTCTTCACAACCCCTCGCAAAGGAGGCAAGGTAAGCGTCCCTTATAGATTAGACTTTGCTTATGGCCTCATTGTTCCGTCACACAGCAACTGAAACTGAAAGGGAGTGAGTTGATATCTACGGTACCCTAATTCTTTTGTTTCTGCCCGATGCATGTTGCTGAGCAGGAAATCAGTGGTTCCGAATAGTAGCAGCAGTGAGCTATCATGCGCCTATTCATGTCCTAACATTAGCATAAGCAGGCAATAGGTTACTCCCACGTACGAGTTTTGATCTTCGACATGAGTAGCTCATCTAGCAATGTGGTGTTGTCTAGGCTACGTTGAATTTGCCTTCTTACGGGAAGAACAATCCCCATTTACAAGAGTTTCCCACTGACGGGATTCAACCCTAGTTAACCCGCATCACCTGAACCAGTGATTAAACTTCTTCTTTTTTGCAGTTTTTGTAAGTTTCTTTAAACCAAACCAAAATCCCAGTTTGAGCCTAGTCTAACCATCTGAACCAAGTTTAGTTCAATTTATATTCTTGATATCGTCGAATCTTATCTAAGAATTCATACGGTTAAAATTGTTAACTTGCCTCGCTGTGAACAATATATTTACATGACCCGAGTTATACAGGCCAACTTTATCTAAACATGAAGTTCAGCTAATAGGGAATTGAAAAATAAATATCAAGACTTGAAGGGATTTGGGATGTCTGAGAGACGGAATTTGGGAATCTAACTATTTGGTAGGTCAAATTTAACCTCAGATGGACACCTGAGTTGCAGCACCAAGTTCACTGGGAAAAGATGTTTGCACTGTTAATTTCATTTTATACTTGTAGAGTGACTGCACTAAGATCATGGGACACACTATTTCTTGCTTCATTTAGCTCCTATGAGCAACATTTGCCTTCCTTTTTTTGCAATATAAGATGGTCAATGGAAGTCACTCAACTTCTCTTTATTGTACAATTGGTGACGTAGATGGCCGTATAGGTTTTAAGGAACAAAAGTGCTGGCAGATAATGTGAAGTATGAAGCCTGTTAAAAACACTTCTAATAGAGCAGAACGGCAAGAATGAATTGCCAAATAGTTGTCTTTGGAAGATGACTGGAAAGTCTCAGGTTCATGCATGCCGACTGGCTGCTGTTGTTGATGATAAATCAGCTTTTTGATGCTGTGACAATTGCACAATTAACTAGAAGAGGTCAAAGGCTACTTGAAAGATCTACTCATATTTACTTGATTACAGCCGATGTTGAAGGAATTGAAATCTACTGGAAAGGACTTCTGTGCGTTGAGGGCAATCATGGAAAGGATATGCATAGGTAGGTCTACTTGATGAATGAGACATCCGTGATATGCCAGAAGTCAAATCTGCCAAGATCGTAATGGACACGGGTATATGAGGTCCATATTTTTCGTTTTTCAAATAAAATTTTTGAGAAATAGTTCGTGTTCCCAAAATACTGAGATTTAATGATTAAACAGCAAAGATTGAAATGCAGTGGAAGTCAGCATAAGGAACATGGTACATATATGGAAAAATTAAATCATTCGGTTGTGTAATTTGACTATTACTTGGTGCACTCTTGGATCCGGTTATCTCACATCACTTTTTTTGCACCCACACGTGCTTCTTTTAATCAATCGCTCTTGGTCCACTTCGTGTGGTTCATTTTTAGTCAGCTCTGCCAATTGAGTATTGCATTTGGACTGTTACCTAACAAGAAAACACCACGTCTAAAGCTTGTGCCTGTATTGATTGATCGATGTGTGCATCTCGAAGGAAAAACTTGTACCTAATTTTCAGAATGGAGTCTGACATAGTCCTTGTATTGAAAACCTGTCCTGTCTGCACGATGGCCCACATAACATAGCAGAAGCTTTATGTATAGTAACCATAGTGTTTCTCAGATAGTCTTCATGACAGAAGAACCAAAGATTGTTAAGTAGCAAGTTTTTGTAAAACTTCATGACAGAAGTGCTTCCCTCTGATCTTATGATTTTTATTTCTTATTCCGTCGAGATGTGGAGAGAAAACGGTGCTTCTGGGTGGAAGATATTTCTTTCATAAAAATGTTTCTTGTACTGCGGTAATTAAGGCTCACACCACTGCATGCTTATGGATGGGCAACCTTAGCTTGGCCCCTAAATGACCTCTCAGTGAGTAGGGGTGTAGAGATAGCCAAGATGTTTACCTAGAAATAGCCACTTTTGAAAGAGTGACACTCTTCTGCTGAAGATGAACGGGGCTGAGCGGTCTACCTTACAGCTGAAAGTCTGCCGGATACCATCAATTTTCTACGAGCTAACGACAATTTGAGTTAGGCCTTGTATGGGACATGTTCATTTTGCTTTTGATATCACATGCATACTCCTTTGGTGGATAACAGGCAAGTAGGAATTCTGAAGCAGCTAAATTTATTGCAGTTGACTTACAGATAATGGATTCCATCATCAATATGCAGCGCAATCATGACTGTGGGCCATGCCAACTTTTGCCAAGGCATTTCTTGCTTCCTTTTTTTCAATCATAAAAGGGACCGTAGTTCCCTCTCAAACCCCACGAGTCCTCCCACAATAACTGAAACAATAAGCCAGCCATGAGAACTAGTCGAGCTTTCTTCATCTTCATCTTGCTAATTCTACTGGTGGAGGTACCTTCAGGTATGAAAACTTCATATTTTTTAAAAAAAATTGTATTTTGATTTTGGTTCATTTCTACTTCGTCATGATATCTGCATCTCATTATCAGGCCTCACTGGAAGCTCTGAAGACGGCGCTGAAACTTCCATCGTGGTAACCAAGGTAGTGTTCGTACTTTTATTCAGACGTTCCAAAATACAAGGCAAACAGCATCAGAGTGCACATGAAATGCAAAATATAAAGCAAAAAGACTTTTGCTGCGTTGACTGTGCAACTACATGCATGGACCAACGCACACAATCTTTTTGATGATTGATTAATTAGATTGGATTACTGGCGCGCAGTGTGGAAGATATTCATTTGTTTTTTTCAGAGGAAAAGGAAGCCCGGGCCATTTGCCCTGCTGCCTGCTACTAAGTTAAACGAAGTGAAACTATACATGTATACTGGGAGTATGGCCTGGTTACAGCTCGAACCTCATGCACGTGTTTAACTTGTAGCCAGCAAAACAGTAAAGTTCACTATCCTGGACTGGATCTATATACAACAAAATGCTTGTGAACTCCACTTGATGCTTCTCGATTGCTCTCGTTGCACATGTGCATATCAGATTTTTCCATCAATATAGGATATGCCTCTTAACTCCATTTGTCTCTCATTCATATAGGAAGAGATTTTTTTATATGGTTTGACTCTATGCTATCATTTGTACCACACGTGAGTTATATATTTGGTATATCCTCCTTGATCACCTTCATTCCTTGTTTCTCGATTCTAATGATCTCAACGCCAGCAGGTACATTCGAGAAAAGCTTTGGTAGATTTCACCCTGGATTATGAGAATGGAGGACCAAATCGCAAACATGATCTCAATAAAGGGAAGCCGGGAGGCAAGGGTCCCTAGCTTTGGGAGATACGAATAAGACCCAACTATACTCCAATCTTACGATACCATCCTGTTTTATCTATATGCAACAATACACAGATGAATAGCTGCTCCGATATATATATGTGTGTTTTAATGTTTAACTGCCTTTGCTAATGATATCATGGCGTGCAAGCTATTAAGGTGTTTAATATTCAAGTTTAACGTACTAAACCGCACAACCACATGGAAATGGGAAGAACAACGAACCCAAAAAGAAAAATGATCTGTTCCTATATAAAAAAAAGCAGCAGCATATACAAGTTTAAGATTTACAGGTAAACATGCGGCCTTCGGATGTTTAGTATTATTATGTACAGTTCAAGTTCAAGACTTGTGGGTTTTATTCATACAAGGAGGAAAGAGGATAACCAGATTCCTAACGAGACGACACCTACAGTCGCAAAAGCTTGAGTTATTTCATACAAGTAATTTGGCCCCTGCGCCGGCAAGTTCTGCCAATCTGTTCTTCTGCGGCAGGTAGAATGGAAGCACCGTGTCAGAACAAGCAAGCGAAACAATCATACTAAACTTTGGCACCAATATGTGTAAAAGTCAGGACAATTACCCGAGGTCAGCGATAACTACGCTTATGTTGTCTTGTGATCCACGGTCCTGTTAGAAGATATATTTTTTCGAGCAATTGTACATTGGTTAGATAAGAACTGCCCCCAGATCTTTCTAAATGCGCGATAAGTATAAGAAGCGATCATGAAAGAAAAGATATGTACCAGAACTGCACGAGCTAGTGCTTCACAAGCTATCTGAAGGATAATCAAGACAGTTAAGCTTCGTTAGGTAGACAGAAGCCTCTATCTCCAGATTATATAAACTGAGATGACAGATATGTGCACCTGAACGTCAGCATGTTGACGGAGCTGATCTCTTACAAAAGCAACCGCTTCAGAGCTGCACATACCAGTTGTTTTCCAAGTGTTAGAATTAGAATTATCAGGAAGACGAGGGTAGTTTCTCTATCAGTCTGTATATATGTATCAGGGAGGAGGAAATTTAAGTCACCTTAGAGAACATATAACCTAAATATATTGATTGTTGCTGATAAGATGAAAGAGTAATAAGCATCATCTTATTTACCAAGTGAGTTTGACAGAATTGGTGCATCAACAAAAGCCAATAGTTTAGACAATATGATTTGTTTGGATTGCGGATGCGAATTGCTTGTTGGGTCCCAACTACTAGCTGAATGTATATACATATATATATAATTATATATATATTTCTCAAGAAATATTTAACTAAAGAAACCTTTTCATGTAATCCCATAGACCATCAGATGCTAGTAAGATGAACTCCGCATCAGAGCCAAGTTCTACGTGGTATATGTCCGGTGAAGAAGTCACTAGATTCCCTTTGAACTGAATTCTACAGAGAAGAAATGTGACGAATAATCAGATTTCTGAAGATCGAGACAAGATTTTACTTGGGAAAAAATGCTGAATTTTTGGAGTTCTTCCGTAGTAATATTTACCGAGAGACAAATTTTTCACTCCATCTCCCTTCCTCGACACCCTTCATCAGCATACTATAAACAAAATTTCTAGAAATTTAAATTTATCCAGTATAGCATCCAATAAACAAATTTTCCAGAAATTTAAATTTATCCAAATACTGGTCTCACAAAATGCAGCGTTTCTGTATGATGATTGGTAATTCTTAGGTAGAAAAGACAGAGAGTTATCAGGAACAAACTCATTCTTCTTTGATTTGTAGCGTATGTCACCGAAAGCACGAGATACAGCGAGATCCCCACAAATCCTTCCATCTGTTATCTGTGGATATCAGGTATTGTCATTTTGAAGAAAGATACATATATGAGCAGGAAGAGAATGTTTCTTTTAAGAAAAAATGGAGGTGAAAACACAGATTTACAAATCTGCATTCCCATATGGGTCACTAAATTGATCTTTAAACAAATTAGCAAACAAAGATTGAGAACGCACTAATTAAACGTGAGTGCATCAGGTATTTTACTTGCTGAAGTGATTACAGACTGAATAACTGTATGCTTTCCTAAATATTAAAAATCATCTTCATGCGATATGAAATCAAGCAAGAAAAAGGAAACACACCCATCCACCTGCTGCTCTAATACGCTTGATTTCTTCAAGAGAAACTCGATTGCTTCCATAAGGTCGATGTGGATTTGTCAATACTTCCGCTTTGCCACCAAGTGATATCACCTAGATGATAAAAGATCTGATCAATCACGAATCAGCAACATAATATAGATACAAGTGACCGCTTCTCAATTATTCTCTTGGAGATATCTCAGTTGAAGCTGTGGAACTATAATGTGATCACAAACTTAATAGGAAGAGAACAGGCGATTACCACACACGAGTCACCAACATGCGAAACTATTAGAATGCTATTGCTGACAAACACGGCAGTAGCGGTTGCACCGGATTCACTATCCTTCTCCGTCTGTTCAAGCCTTTGGAAAAGAAAACACAACAAGTCCCACATCCTAAATAATGAAACAAAACTATGTTGTCTTGCGAGAAGCAGACTGCCCGCAGGTCAATTTGCTATGCAGAAATGATCAACACAAATTTTATGAGAAGCTCACCAGGTCAAGAGCTTTGCATCAACATTCTCAAAGGCTTTCTGAATTGCATCTCTTGCAGCAGCTAAGTTCTTGCTGGTCAAGAGCAGTCCTCCTTGCAAAGCAGTTACGCATTCTTTATACAATTCCTCCCTGCGTTCATATTCGATATCTACTGATAGTTAAGCCAAATTAGGCAGCAATCCATCAATTTTTTGGAGAAAAAAAATACACCTAAAAATTTGAGAGAAATACCAAAAGATAGACCTAAATTTGAGGGAAAGAAATTTCCCACACAAACCGAGTAAAAATGAGGAACAAACTACTAGACCGTCAAAAAGGATAACCTGAGGAACTCGACGGAGGAGAAGCCGGCGTGGCCATCGAAGACCGCGGCGAAGGAGAAACCTCCGAGGCCGTCGGACCGGATGACGACATCGTCCTCCATCTCCGATCGGGCGCCCTGGAGCTTGCTGGAGCCCCATCGCACGCCGGAGACGCTCGTCAGTGGCGCCTCGACGGCGATCGCCGAGCACCGCGTCACCCTCGAGATCCTCCTCTTCGGCCCTCCTCCTCCGCACGGCAGCGTTCGCGGCAGCCGCGGGCACAGCAGCGCCATGAGAGCGAGCGAGCGAGAGGTTCCCGTTCCCGCCGCCCTGCTTCGGTGGAAAGAGATAACAAAATAATAGCCAGTTAAAATTAAAGAAATCAAAAATCATTATATTAATTATTAACAGGAAAAAGGAAGGGCTTGGCTTGGAGACCGTGTGGAGGCGCTTCTCCTCCTCCTCCTCCGTGAGTTAAATTGGATCCAATCTGGGCCGCAGATCAAGCAACCGATTGGGCCTCATCACACAGATCGACTCAAATAGGCAAATTAGATTTGTAATCGATATATGTGAAGCAAAAATGGAGAAATATCCAAAGAAGACGACACATGAAAGCAGGAGCCAAGTTTTCTTTTAGGTTTGAGAAAAAGTAGGGGGTTTCTGATGGGGGGAATCCACAGGACGTTGCATGTCACATGCACCTCCTTGTTTGAAGCCCTCTTCCGGTAGGAATGTGCAGGCGGGGGCACGTCTTGAGAGGGTTAATTTGCCATACGAGGAGTCCACTGACCACGCTCGAGCAACTTTTTCCAGTGTTCATGTCTTCAGGCGACAACTTATCATCATGAAAAGCTTAGCTACTCCTGCCAGCCTATTCAAATTAAACTGATTAATTAAGTGCTGAGTTGAGGCGTAGGAGAAGCCCTGTAGAGCCTCTCATATCTAAGTCGATTAGATGTAAGTTGATTAAGACACCAAACACTTCCAACCCTGCACATGCCTGGGCAAGTCAGAAGTCAGAGATGGTAATTAACCTGCAGCTCTAAATGGCAATTGCGTCCACAGTGCAATAAACCCCCCTCCCTCTCTCTCGTCCGCCTTGTGCTGTGCCCTCCTCCTCTCCTCTTCTCTTTTATATAAACCAACGCTCCACGCTCCTGCTGCTCATCTCCGCTCTCTTTCTCTTCTTCTTCTTCTTGACGATCGACGATGGTTTCAGCGGATGCGGCTCGGACAGTGGTCGGAATCATAGGTTAATTAATTGAATATATCGATCGTCGCAGGAAATTAAAGTGGCTCGTCGTTGATCGATTTTTCAACTGATTTAAAGCTTGATTGATGGTGCAGGGAATGCGACTGCTCTGATGCTGTTCTTGGCACCAGTGTAATTAATTAATTGAGATGGACATATGTAAAATTTCTTCATACGCGTGCTTTTTAACCTTGCAAAATTAATCGTAATCAGGCCTACGTTTTGGAGGATATGGAGGAGCAGAAGCGTGGAGCAGTTCTCGGCGGCGCCCTACCTCGCGGCGCTGCTCAACTGCATGTTCTGGGTGGTCTACGGCCTCCCGGCGGTGCAGCCGCACAGCACGCTGGTGCTCACCATCAACGGCGCCGGTCTCCTCATCGAGCTCCTCTACGTCATAGCCTTCCTCGGCTTCTCCGGCGGAGGGCGGAGGCTGCGGGTACTGCTGGCGCTGGTGGCGGAGGTGCTCTTCGTGGGCTCGGTCGGCGCTCTCGTCCTCGCCCTCGTCCGCGGCCAGGAGCGCCGCTCCATGGTCGTCGGCGCCCTCTGCGTCATCTTTGCGACGCTCATGTACGCCGCGCCCTTATCCGTCATGGTACGTGTATTGATTAATCCTACATATATGAACCAAAAAAAAAGGAGATGGTATAATAAGATCAGGTGGCTCGGCTGATATAATGCAAAAAAAAATAAAAAGATGAATGCACTTGCAGAGGCAGGTGATAAGTAGGAGGAGCGTGGAGTTCATGCCCTTCTCCCTTTCACTCGCCTCCTTCGTCAATGGCCTCTGTTGGACCGCCTACGCAGTCATCCGTTTTGATCTCTTCATCATCGTAAGTTCATCTACTTTCTAGTTTAATATATCGATCACTGATCTGATCTCTCTCCATCGTACTTTATGATCGATTAAATCTTGCAGATACCGAACGCGTTGGGAGTGGCATTTGCGGTGGCTCAGCTGGTGCTTCACGTAATGTACCGAGAATCGACTGCGAGAGAGACGGAGGAGAGGGAGAGGGATACAGAGATGATGACAAATGCTGATGGGAAATGTACGAAGAAAGATAACTGTACGGGTTTGATCGATGCATGAGAAGTTTGATATCTAACACAGTAATAAAATAAATTAATATACATATACATATATGTATGTATATGTAAATCCTTCCTGAGTTTTTGTAATTATCAGAAATGGAAAGGAAAAAGAAGGATCACCGGATACATATGTGATGATGAGAAGAGTTCCTCGTGCTTATATAAATTAATTTAAATCACCCCCGGGGAGACAATTAAACCTCTGATGAAGAAAAAAAATCTATATACGTCCAAATTAATTAGGGTTGGTGTATTAATCAGAAGACCACCAAATTAACCAAACGAGAGATGAAGAAACGCCAAATTATATTATGAACAAACCACTGCTTGCATGATGCAGCCACAAAAAATGCATGATCAGCACACAACCAATGCTTCATAACTAATTACTATTTCGGCAACTGGAAGTGAGCAAATTGCTCAAATCATTGTCTGGGTTCGACATCTGCATGGGCTAATTTAAATACACTTATGCTCTTTATAAGCAGCACTCGGACCTTTATGGGCCTATATATATGCAAACAGCCTATTAAAATAAAATTATATATTAAATAAACCTACGTATTCTAGTTCTCATGATCGAATAGTGCATCCATAAAATTCTTTTCTTCAAATTTTAAAAGATGGTACTACAGCTTGCGGCAGAGCTCCATTCATATAATTAACTTGGAAATCTAATCAACATTAAGGTAGTGTTAAAATCACACCTAATTAGGAGGGTAAATTTAAAAACCACCACTTAATTATTCGCTGAAACCAAACAGTAGGGTCTTTTAAGTGCGGATTTATACACTTAGCAGATGAAAATTCTTACGACCACCTTCAATTTTGGGGGCTTATCATTTCGTACATTAGGTTTTGTTAAGAAGACAAATCATAAAAACATATGTAGAGAATCTTCCTTCCTACGTTAACCAGGGAATGCAGTATTTCATAATTCTAGCATGAAACACTTCCTCAGATGAGTGGTTGATATATTCAAATATCTTCTACACATATACTTAAAAATATGAGCTCTAAAATACAGCTCAAACAACAGCCATTCAACCCCACACTCAGTAGCAGTTCAAAGCCATGCTAGAATGATATCAATGTCCCAACAAATCACTCAAGTGTCATAATTCACGAAATTGATATGGCACTGCTTATGAATTCCACTAGTCTAAAAACATTACATTCAGGCATTGCTTATGAGTTATGACAAGGTTCTTACTTGGAAAGTTTACAAAATGAGGATTGAACATGATAGATAAGCCAATCAACATAGGCAGCTGATGCTAACTACACACATCTCAGTTTTCTGGGTAAAACTGGCTTCTAGATTTTTGATCTACAATTGAAAAACAGCGGGAGCAAAAAATGCCAACCAAATCAATCAGCTCATCGAGCAGAATTTCAGCAACCACATAACCATGCAAGAAAGACTTATAATATCATAGAATGAACTAACCACAGCCACGGCAATAGCTGAAAGAAATAAAACAACGATCAGAAATTAACGATTCGAAGGAATGCTAATTTTAACACAATGAACCTAAGGATCCTATATCAATTTATTTTTCCCTTCTAAATAATGGTTACTAAGGAATGCTGATACTCTCCAAATACTTGTGTCTGTATAGTTCCTTACAATTGTAAGACGCCATAAATGCACCTCCAATCAATCAGAACTTTAAGAATATAAAATCTCTGGCTAAAACCAATGCATCACTAGACGGTGAATTAGAACAAATAAGGATGCTCAACAATATAGTATTCCTTATATTAAAGTGAATCATAAGCATCGCATATCAGACAGCACAGGATATCTTGTTCACACGAGCAGCAGAAATAACCACAGAAATTGAGAAAAACAAAAGCATACTAGCATCTCCTTAGCTGTATGTTGTAAGACCACTCCCAGCAGTAGATAGTCTTAAAATTAATTAAGAAAGCTTTCAAAATATAGGGAAAAGGCAAAGACAGACCCAATCAATCTTTCTGCTCTCTTAGATCTTGTCAATATCCTCGTCCTCGAACTCAATGTAGTCATCACCACCGTGGTCGTCCTCCTCGTCGAGGCCTCCGATACCCTCGTTGAGGCGGATGTTCTCTGGGAGCTCACCGTAGGCCTTGAGGAGACGCGCCTCGTCGGGCATGTACTTGAATATGACGTCGGCCTTGTCGTCCTGGTAGTCACGAAGGCCGACGAGGATGATGTCCCCGGCTGCAATCCAGACTTTCTTGTGCATCTTCCCGCGGATGTGGCAGAGACGCTTGGTGCCGTCGATGCACATGGTCTCGCAGCGCCCGTTGCCGAGCATCCGGAGAACCTGAGCGTACTCCTGGCCGTCCTCCTTGAAGACGAGTTCCCGCTTCTCATCGTCGGCCTCGTTCTTACCTCTCTTCCGGTTCTTCCCTCCCTTACCCTTGTTCTTCGGCATCCTTCTCGGGCGTCGTCAACCGAAACCCTAACCCTAGCTCCCGATCCTCTTTGTCTTGCCTTTCCTCGAGTACGGCCTCTCTCTTTGGTGCTCGGAGGTCGCGTGAGGGTCACGGCAGATCGAGGATTGCGCGAGTGCCCTCCTTTAAATAGGGTGAAATAAGCCACTACCCGTAGATCTGCGTCTCGCGCGAATCATAAAGCAGGAGATCATGTACCAGCCAAGCCCAAGCCCAATGGGCTATAAATATCACGGACCTTTTTCGCCATCCACATAACCTACACGAAGTTCTACCTGAGTCGCGATTGGAAGAAAAGATGACAACGTGGTGGGTCCATCGAGTTTCAACCCCATCGAATAGTCTGAGGTGGATTTCCTATTCAAAAGCCTGTAAACAATGCTCCCAACGATTAATCTGGGGGAGTATGCCCAATCCATCGTCTTCACCGCAACACCCTCTCAGCGTTGGCCTGGGAGACCAAGATGCCGGAGGAGGAGGAGGGTGGTGGCGGCGGCACGGCGAACAGCGGAGGCGGCGTCCCCCAGTCTGAGGACATCGTAAATCTTCTCCCTCTCCAGCTCGTCCCTGCCCAGCTGATCCCGCCCGCTCCAAACCGGCGCGAGTCGGCCATCGATTGGCTGCCTGAATTCGGCGGCGCATCGTGGATCGCTTATGGAGCTTCTTCTCTTCTGGTCATCTCCCACTTCCCTTCGCCACTTCCAGCCCCCGAAGACCTACCTGGCCCCTTCTTCCAGCAGGTCATCGAGCTGCCAACCAGCGAAGAGCCTGCCGATTTGGCTGCCGTCTCTTGGTGCCCGGCAAAACCGACGAATGGAGAGGTGGCGGCGGCTTTGCAAAATAGGATATTCACGTACTCGCCGATCCCTGCCAGTGAATCAGGTGAGTCTTTCTGGTTACGTGGTACTATGTAGATCAACACAATAAATGGGATGAACCCATGCATAGTGATTTGTGCTCGTATTAATTTTTATTCTCTTATGGGAATTTTTTTGTCCGTCCTTCTCGTCCACCCTGTTCCTTATAAATATAGTGCTGAACTTGAATTTCTCATATCTGTTATTATTTGTTTAATGAGTTATTTTGCTGTTTCTGTTTAGTTGACAATAAATTACATTCTAAATTTTGCTAGTAGCATTACATCGATCGGTAAAATACCAAGGAGGGTCTTTCTTTCTTGAATGTTGGCGGTAACAAACTGTAATTGAGCAATGGAAACTTTCAGGTTCCTTTTCATGGAAGCAGACTGTAGTCGTTGTGGAAACATTTACAATAGAAGCTATCAGGTGGACAGGGTCTGGAGATGGATTAGTTGCTGTTGGCACTGAAGTAGTGTTGTGGATAAGGAAAAGGAATTCGTGGGAAATGTCCTGGAAGGTGAGAACGGAAGTGCCTCAGGCTCTTATTTCTACAACCTGGTTTGCTGAAGGGTTTGTTGCAACAGCTGCTCGAGCATTTGCAGAAGATAAGATTATAGCTGATGATTTTCTGGAGGAATCCAAGCGTGTTCTAGTGTATGAGGATGATGGTAAATCTGGAACAACAAAATTTCAACTCTGTCATCCTCAACCCGTCACGATGATTCAGTGGAGACCATTCACTGCAGCTCAATTACAAAAGGATGTTTCCCCATCATGCAGGGACATATTACTAACTTGCTGCTTGGATGGAACTGTGAGATTGTGGAGTGAGATGGACAATGGTAGACCCAAAAAATGCAATAAGGACATGCATGATCAGAAGTCCAGTAGGCGATTGTTCAATGTTGTTGCAGTAATTGAAGTAAACCAATCTCTGAAGGGGACACTTGGGAGAAACATATTTGTAAAATGGGTGCATGATTCAGGAGAGGTAATTTCTAAGGGTCACGGAGATGGTTATTCATTATCATCAGTTTATACTGAGCTTGAACAAATTGGCAAGTGCGAGTGGGTCATTGGCATAGGGCCTAACTTCTCCATCACTTTCTGGGCTATCCATTGTCTTGATGATGTGTCCCCTTTACGGTTTCCAAGGATAACAATGTGGAAGAAAAGAGATCTAGAAAAATCCACCTCTCTTCATTGTTATACTTCAAATATAGAAGGCCAATCTATCCTACTAAAGGTTGTTGCTTCAAGAAGTTGGCTTTTTGGACCACCTGTTTCGTGCTCTCTGCTTCAGTTACTGCCTGATAATTCAATCAGCTGGGTGCAGTTATACAATCCATCAGATGATTCAGAAGACAGATCTTTAAGCAATATCAATGATAGAAGTCTTTCGTGTGCTGCTGGGACAGTTCTTAGTGGACATTGTCACACTGGACACATCATACATGTTGCTGTGCATCCATATAGTTGCCACATTCAACTTGCTGTTTCATTAGATTCAAATGGTTTACTTCTTTTCTGGTCCTTGTCTGCTCTTTCAGAGGGCATGTTGGGTGTTCATGATCACACATATCCCATGTGGAAAGTTATGGGTCACATTGCTTTGCATGTGCTCTCTCCAACTTGTAAATTTTCATGCTTAGTTTGGGCACCTTCACTTTTGGATGAGAATCGGTTTCTTCTTGTGAGTCATGAAGATGGAATTGACTGTTTCATGATTGAAATTTCCTCTAAAGGAGAGAGGATATTAGCTCATAAAATGCTGACAGTTCCATTTAATGGTCACGGAAGAGATCATATGTTTGCAACACCCTTAGAGCAGTCATCTTGTTGCAGTAGTTTCCTTCTACTTTGTGGCTGGGAAGGAAATTTTAAACCTGTGTCATGGAAGGTTGTCTTTCATGTGCCTGGAAGTGATGGTGGATTTGCCCCCAATGCTAAAGATATTGCTATTTCAGAAGGTAGATGTATGAGTTCCACTGGTAGGTTGTATTATGCCACTTTCTATAGCCAATCACTGGATTTGTCTTCTCACGATTCTTCTGGTGAAGTTACCACTATTGGTGTTGTTTCTCCAAGCAATTGTGTGCACCCTACCCAACAAACATTCTCCAATTATTTCTGTTACCACATGGCCACTGGATATTCTGATGGAACTATCAAATTATGGAGGAGTTGCCATGCGCAATCAGAACATTATCCTGATACTGATTATGTCCCGTGGGAACTAGTAGGTACATTTACTTCTCATAAAGGTCCTGTTAGTGCAGTTTCTTTATCTAGCTATTGCAACAGGATTGCTACCACCAACGTATGTGGACAAAACAATACCACAAGTCTTCATATCTGGCAAGCCGTCAAGCTAACAAGCATTGGTTCTTTTCTCTTAGAAGATGCGATAATTTTAAAAGGTACTGTTATTGATCTGAGTTGGTTAGCTTTAGGCAATGGTCAGATACTGCTCGGAATATGTCTACCAAATGAGTTTCGTGTCTATTCACAGAAAAGATCCGCTGGTCACTCTGTACATACAAATAAGTCAGAGGAAAGACACCTATGGTATTGTATTGCAGTCACTAGTTCTTTAACTGTTTTAAGAGGTTTCCTCTGGGGACCTAAGTTGACTGCTGTGCTTGTTCATGAGAACCACATTTCTGTCTGCAGTCAGTGGTTATTGAGAGCAGATAAAGCATGCAGTCCGAATGGTTCTGTTGTTTTTGTTGGTAGGAAGCAGGAAAACTTACCTTGTTCAAATAATATTGACGAAGAAGAAATTTTGAATTGTGGGATCACTAAGATGATTTATCAGGAGGATTATGCCCCTCATACTAAAAGTAGGTTATTTTCTATTCTAGATGTATCTGAAAGATTGGATGAATGCTTGGCACTATATCATCCTGCAGCATTGATTCAATACATCTGTTCAGGTATTTTCTTAGACTCATATTTAATTTCCTGAGACATATATTCACATGAGATCATGGGAAGTTTCGGTTTTCACTTTGTGTGTGGTCATCACTTACCTCATTTTACATGTAATGTTAACTTTCTTTGATCTCACTTATATGGTGTGAGACTGGAAGCTCAGAGCCTTGGATTGCCTTGGGATTAGTAAAATGTTAAGATTTGATGTTGAATTGACTTCTGTGCTTGCTGAATCAACAACTGGGACTTTCTTTTCCTGGTTTGTTTCTTGTTTTCTTTTAGCATATGCTAAAACAATGTTTTCTTCTGGTTTATTTTAGATTTATTACGATGATGTTTAGCATTATGCTACAAGTAGCTGGGGATGGGTTTTTAAGGTTGCATTTGGCACTTAGCTTTTGATAATACTATTTAAAATTGAAGTGTTCAGGCAGAATTTATCATTGAAAGAATTATCACTTATTGCAGGTAACTGGAAACGTGCACAAGTTATTTTGAAGCGCTTTGTTGAATATATCACTACCAATCTAGAAAACAATAAATGTGGGAAAGTTTTGCATAATGTCCCACAACTTCATTTGTCTACACTTTTTGAGGATATTAATTCTGTAAATTCAGCAAGTGAAGGATTATTTTGGGGTCAGAGTACTACTTCTGAATCTAGCATTGATCTCCAAAGAAACAATTTCCAGTTTTTTGACAGTAAATTAGGTGATAATATATATGACAGAATATCCACTAACTCTAACAAATCTGAGATCACAGATCTTATTGACACTCTGGAGAAATGCCATGTTATTGGTAGTATAACAGAACTGGAAAAAACTGAAATTCTCGTGATTCTTGATCTTCTGAATGATATCAGTGTTACTGGGGCTACTTCAGCCTACAAAAGCCTTGATGAAGCTGGGCGGAGGTATGATATATAAAAAACATTTAATCTTGGCTTTGTAGATTGTGATGTTTGTCATCGTATTAATTTAATTTGCTTTTCTAAAGGTTCTGGGTTGCTGTACGATTTCAATATCTATGTTCCATTCGGAAGTGTGGAGGAATAGCAGTTGAAAATCTTGTTATTGGCTCTAGGTTGGCTGCATGGGCCTTCCAATCTAATTGTCAAGATGATCTACTAAGTTTTGTTTTATCTGCTGAGCCATCTTGGTTAGAAATGAGAAATTTGGGTGTTGGGCTATGGTATACAAACGTGTCACAGCTGCGGACAAGGGTATAACACTCAATTTCACAATCTGTAGTCGAATTCGTTGCTTAATCTTAAAGAATCTATTTTGCATAATTCTGTGGCTACTAATTAATCTTGTAGATCTGCAGTTGTCTCTTAATCCCAGATATTATGAAACTAGATACTTAGTCCTGTTTATGATCTGCCGTCAATGTCTGAATCTTTGGCACCTGCAAAAGCTATTTTTTCTAAGCAAAATTTATTTGTTCTGCCCATCTTTTGAAGTATACTAATAAAATTTTCATCTACCATGTATGGTTTCCCTTCGTTGAGTTTATAAGTTTTTTTTTAATTATTGACATTTTTTAATTTTTTAGTTCACCATTAAGGTGTTTCAAAATTCTTTTGCTTAGTTTCTGAATTTTCATTTGCATCCTTAACTTTAGTTTGTGATATGTTGTTATTCTCCATTTTGTTCTCTCTTGCTTTGTTGACATGCTCATTGAGAGTAAATCACTAAATTATCTAAAACATTCATATAAAAAGTATTATTCTTGATGCAGCTTTCTTTGATACCATTTATAATTCAGAACTTATCTAATTATGACAATGGATAAACTATACTGCCTGCAGTAAACTCATTTCCGGTATTTATCTTAAGAATTTGCCTTGTTTAGTAAGGGATAATACTTTTATATTCCAACAAATTATCCTGTCATATTCAGGATACTGTGAGTGCCCGTTATTTTTGCTATCATTCTTTTGCCTAAATCACATATCCCAACTTATTAAAACATAAATTTCATATGCCTTTTAGATGGAGAAATTGGCAAGGATGCAGTATCTGAAGAACAAGAACCCCAAGGACTGTGCACTTTTATATATAGCTCTCAACAGGCTTCAAGTATTGGCAGGTCTTTTCAAAATTAGCAGAGATGAGAAAGATAAAGTGCTGTTTGGATTTCTTTCACGCAATTTCCAGGTATGGCTAAATGTTGTTGCACATATTCTACTGTTTCTTGCCACAAGTCTTCTATCGAGTTCGCAAGCATTTCATACTGTCTTAAATTAATTAAGTCATATATTTGGGATTCAGATGTTTCGAGTTTGTTGTACTGAAGCTTCTAGATTTTGCTAGCATTGGGAGTCGTACAAAATTTTTATCCCCTTTAGAGTGCATCCAGCTGATCTTCCACATTTTTGATTTAGGATGAGAAGAACAAAGCTGCTGCTCTGAAGAATGCTTATGTTTTAATGGGAAGACACCAATTAGAGCTTGCAATAGCATTTTTTCTGCTAGGGGGAGATCCTTCCTCAGCTGTTACTGTTTGTGCTAAGAACCTTGGGGATGAACAACTAGCTCTTGTACTTTGTAGGCTTATTGAAGGTTATGGAGGTCCATTGGAGCAGCAACTCATATCAAACATTTTACTTCCTAATGCACTGGAGAAGGGGGACCACTGGCTGTCTAGCCTACTTGATGTATGTTTTCTATAAGCATTGAAAGTTCTGTTCTTTAGAAACTGCAAATGTAACCGAATATACGCACTTCTAAAATCCCATAGCCCGTTAATCCTGATATAATTCTGCTTGTTAGTGGACACTGGGGAATTACTCGCAATCAGTCAAGAGACTTATTAGCAGTAACTCGGTTGCTTTATGCGAGAACACAGCCTTGTCAGATCCAGATATTGGTCGTTACTGTATGATACTTGCTACCCGGAATAGCTTCAGATGTTCTGTTGGTGAGGATGTTGCAGCAGTCCTTTCTAAATTGGCAGCATTTTTTTCAGCAAGTGCCTTGAACAGATGTGGAGTTCCTGTAAGTTTAACCAAGCTGGAAATTATCAATGTTTCTGTCTGTTAAGCTGGCATCAGTTCTTTCACGATTGCTTTTATCTGTATAACTATTGTTTTTTATGCTCAGTAACTTGTGGCAGAATATTTTGATCATTGAAGCTGATAAGATTTTCTTTTTGTCCTAAGCTTGTGGCACTTGAATGCTTGTCATCTTCATTAAGCATTGAGGGTAAGGACCACAAGAAAATGTCTGCTGTTAAAGATCATGAAATTTTTCATGGAATTCTGAATCCTTTTTCTGGTGATGCTTGCAACTGGCTACTGGAAAGTGTGGTTGATGGCTTGGAGTTGAATACCAAACTAAATATGGCATTACGCTACATTTCAAGCTTTTTGAGGAATCAGCAAAAATGGGCTCCAAATTACCTATCAAAATCCAGAGAAGTGATTATTGACTATGCTGATAATCTAGATGAAGAGCTTGGGCAATTGAAGCATGATCTAAGCACAATAGTATCGTTGTTTGACAGGAAATTTTCATTGAAGCCAGTGGACTTAGTCAACTTGGTAATTTGAGTTATTATCAAAGCATTTCTTTTCCCATTTACTTTATAATAATTTGCATCGTTAAGTTTACTTAGAAAATTTCTGGTTCATCTTTACAGATGCTACTTTTTGCCCACAATGGTGGGTCATTGTTTCTTGGTTACCTCCTCGTACATGTCAATGAATTTCTAGACGGTGAAGATAATTTCCAGAGTCTTGGCTTGACCATGGATCCAGCCTTCATCAGGCTTCTGTCTAAGGCTACAGAGGAAATCTTATGCTTTCTTGCCAGTTTTGCTGTGTCGTTCAATTTTGCAAATTCAATGCTGAAGCCAGTTTATGACAGTAATGATCAGCTATATCCTAGAATTATCTGTCTGAAGAACATATTAGACTTCCTTGGAATTTTCAGGCTGTTCTTCAAAAAATTCCAGAAAACTTTTATTTCAGAGGACCTCGTTTCGTATTTTACTTTGGCTCTTGATCTTATTGAAATTTATGTAACTTTCTCTTCTGTTTGTATCCGTAGAAATATTGAGGGATTGATTCTGATCACCCAGCCTATCCTGAATGGATTTGCCAATGATGAGTCCTATTTTGAAGCTGTATCTGCCAAATTGAGAAATATTTTACTACAGAATTTGCAGTTAATGATGCATGGTTCATCCAATGGTGAGGTTGAATGTAACTCTGACACTAGTTTCCAAGGAAAGAAACTGGAAGCTACTGACTTCCCTGTTGCAGAAGATGAGAAGTGGCATTTATTAGGGGTTTCTTTATGGCTACGCATGCTGAACTTTATGAAGCATGGACTAGGCAAGTTTCCAATGAGGGAAGGGTGTAGCAATGAAGGAAACATGAATGATATGACTGCTTCGTTCCTTTCTGCTTTTGCAAAGTTGTTGATAAATTCACTCACATGTGTTTCCTCTTCTTTGGTAAAACTATTCGCATCTTTGATCAGACAGAAACCACTGAAGGATTCACCTGTTACTAGCATCATTTGGCTAGATGAGTATATTCAATCCAATCCAAGCTCATTATACCATTTTCTTAATCAGGGAGTTGATTCTTTGCAACTGTCTGACAATAAGAAGCAGAAATCTTTGAAGATGTTGTGGGATCTCTCCGTTAGTGCTGCAGTCATCTGTGAATATTTTTCCAAGGAAATCTTTCCTTGTAACCATCAGAATCAGTTTGGTTCGTGGAGAGTTGTGCAAAGGAATATTTGCTCCGAGAATGAGAATCTCGACTCTCCAAGCAATAGAGAGGTAGAAAATATATCTGCTGATGCTATTTATAAAGAAACCAAATCACAAAATGATACTAGGGTATCTGGTAATGATGGATTTCTGGAAACAAAGAAGCATTCAGAACCTCAGACAGGTATTGCTTACTTCTGCAGCCCAAAGGAAGTTATGAAGAGAAGTGGAGAACTTTTTGAGGTATATAGTTTTATTTGCTTGACATTTCTGTCAACAACTCAAGTTTATATGCCATTGCATTTGTGACACAACAATATTGTGTGTTCCTGATGCGTTTAACACTTTCTCCCCAAAATTTTATGATATAACGTCTGAAAGTTAAGCATTGTAGTTCTACTATTCAGGTTGAATTTGTACTTTTCTTGCAGGCTATTTGTTTTAACTCCAACAATGAGCATGAAGTTGCAATTGCAAGCAACAAAAAGGTAACTTCTTTATGTCAGAAAGTCATAGTTCAACTGACTTATGGAAGCTAATTGTAGAACCTAAAATTTTTAGTGTTTATGTGCTTATTCGCATTTGTGTTTGCTTCATAATAGAATGACACAAGTGTTAAATCATATGCTCTTCCCAAATATGACTTAACCATCAAGGTGCCGAATACCATTTTATAATCATACTACATGGGACTCACTGAAATAGCAACTGGGTACTGTAGAGCCCGTCAGTTATTTGGCTTGCTTGATAAAATTCAAGCATAGAATATCAAGTAAATGTATTTTTGCTGGAACACAGTTCGACAGAAGAGATAACTTCTAAATGTTAATTACTAGATTCTAGCTATAGTAGGAATGCATGACTAACATTTGCAGATTATGTTCATATAACTGCGGAGTGAATCAGCAATGCCTCAAATTGTCCTGATTACTTTGTAATGGTTGCAACTTTAGAAAAGGAAAACAAGGTAGATACACCATACCTGCTAATTATACAGGCCTTATGCTTATTCCAAAAGAACATTTATTCTTGGTCATATCAGATATATTATATGGAGAAATTTGGTCCTCTAGGGTATGATATGTGAATATGTTCAATTCCAATGTTAAATCAGTCTCGGCATACTCTTCACGATATGTTAAGGGTGCACCAGGTTCCAGGTCCCTATGAAACCAGCAACATGAGTCTGTGGCATAGGCACAGAACAAGGTTGCAGAACTGTATTTATTATGTAATTTACTATTGGAGGGCATCATAAAAGTAAATATCAGGTATGGCATGTAGAACTTGAAGGTAAGCTGTTACTTTGTAGTTCCTACATCCTACTCCGTCGTACTTCTATTGTTAAAATTTAGTAAATGATGATTCACTTAGACATTTTCATAATTTTTTTTTTTTTTGAAAGATAAACATTGCATTCATTTCACCAATCTGAAATGATACAATATATCATCCAAAAGGATGTAGTGTGTAAAAACAAAATAAACTGAACACAAGAAAGGGAAAAAAACATATAAGACAGAAGTAGGAGAGGCAAAAAAAGATATCTCCTATACTTCCCTGAAGACAAAATACCCAAAATAATGTTTATTGTTTATTGTTTGTGCGTTTTCATAATAATGTTTATTGTTTGTGCGTTTTCCCTTCCACGTTAGTCTAGTGCCTCAATGTTTTCTGTCACTGTACCACATTGACCAGCTGTTTTTAGGGGCTCATATTTTTCGACATGAAAGCTGAAGAACATTCCTGGGAGCAAGCAGATTATATCTGGCCAGCTTCTGATTGGCCACGAGATGGGTGGGCTGCTTCTGAATGTACGCCTGTACCTTCATATGTTTCTCAGGGCATTGGCCTCGGGAGCAAAAAAGGTGCACACCTTGGTTTGGGTGGTGCAACGATTGGCGTAAGCTCATTGATAAAAGCAGGGAAAGGCTTGACTGGTGGTGGAGGATTTGGAATTCCAGGCTATGCTGGTATTGGAGCCTCAAGTTTTGGATGGGGTGAAGAAGAAGATTTTGAATTGCTTAGAGATCCTCCAGCTACAATTGAAAACATTCACTCAAGGGCATTATCACGTCATCCATCATTGCCTTTCCTTTTAGTTGGATCGAGCAATACACATGTCTACTTGTGGGAGGTAGTTATCCTTCTTGGTTAGCTTGTATTATCTGTTTGTGTAGGTTTCTATTTAGATATTTGAGAAGAATTGTCTACTAGTCAATTCTGAACTTATGGAAGAGAGTCCAGACACCAACAATAACTTTAGTTCCGGATGAAGCATTAATCTCTACTATCATGTTCAAGAACAATTCTTTCCTTTTTAGAATTTGATTTTTTAAATTCTATATGGATTTTCTTATCTAAATGTTGTTTCTTCTCCAACATGTTCAATAAGAATCCATTAATGCAACTTGAAAAGCATTTAACTAATTTCAGTGTGTTTCCCCTACCTTAATTTAGGAGGAAAGCTGCATGAGTTGAACTATTATAACAGAGACCATTCTTCCTCATATGTGAGCTTAATTATAATTCTACGCTGTCTAGCAGTTACTCTGATGTTTAGACAGAAACTGGAGGTGATTTCTATGTGATTATAGATAGATATGAGAGGTCATTTCTATGTGATTATTGAGTATGTTACATTAATTATGTGCATTATAACATATTTTACCTTTTTTTTTCATTTTTTGGCATTGACAATATTGTATTTGGCAGTTTGGTAAAGACAAAGCTACGTCAACCTATGGTGTTCTTCCTGCTGCTAATGTTCCCCCTCCTTATCCACTGGCTTCAATATCCGCATTGCATTTTGACCATTATGGGCATAGATTTGCCACTGCTGCATTAGATGGTACAGTATGCACTTGGCAATTGGAGGTGGGAGGGAGGAGCAATGTCCACCCCACTGATTCTTCCCTTTGCTTTAGTAATCATGCAGCGTATGTACCTCCCGTTTGTATAAAAGTTTTTTCTGGTTCTAGCAAATAAGCATTGCATCATTCTTTCTGATTCTGACTGGTGAATTGAATATGCTTCCAGGGATGTTGCATATGTGGCCACAAGTGGATCAATTCTTGCTGCTGCTGGGTCTAGCACAAATGGGGTAAATGTTGTTTTATGGGATACTTTGGCACCACCTGCTACCTGTCAAGCTTCCCTAGTTTGTCATCAAGGTATTGCCTCTATAGGATGTTTGAGATTTTCAAATATTCCAGAAGCAGTAATCTTTCTAAACCGATCTATTTGGAGGCAACCAATACATTCTATACATAAATTTATCTTTAGTCTGGTTATAGCCATCTATGTCTCACAAGATGCATTACGTACAAATAAATTTCATCAGGGCTTGGTGAATAACGTATATGGAGTCATAAGGTCCTGTACCTAATAGTACTGCCATTATAATTGTGGACTTGATATGAGTCGTATGGCACCTGCACTTTATATGAACTTTTTAACAGCATCGGCAAGAAAACTAGCACATTCTTAGTTAGGTGGGGAAAGACATTTCACAAGCAATACATTTCTGACTCTTACATTTGATTATCTTTTGAATTTTTGAAGTGCTGAAAATTTGTGGCTTCTAGTCAAAGTGGAATTTTGGGTCCACTTTACATGTATGTATCGTGTGATGCTTTGATCTATCAACCTCATAAGCCATTGAAACTATAGCTAGTTGCTCTCCTGGTTATACCTAAAAATGTGGCATTTCCTACATTAGCCCTACTCTGAGTACTAAACATGCTTTTGGTTTTGAGCATATTTTCTAAGTTGATTATGAGTATCCACGTAACGCATCTTGTTCATTATAATTCCTTTCACCTGTAGGTGGAGCTCGCTCTATATCAGTGCTCGACAGTGATATTGGAACCGGTTCCATTTCACCCATAATCATTACGGGCGGGAAAGGTGGTGACGTTGGACTCCATGACTTGCGATATATTGCAACAGGGAAGAGTAGACGGTATAGGCATGCTAGTGAGCAAGATCTCAGGATGATGCATGATGCAAACCTGGGAACTCCCAAGTACGGCGAAAATTCAAATGGGATGATCTGGTATATACCAAAGGCACATTCAGGTACGTCTCTCACCTTTAAATATTCTTTTCTCCAACAATTAGATGGTGTCTTTTCTCTGATCACTTGCTTTACTTGAGTGAAGGAAGCATAACCAGGATAGCAACTATCCCCAACACCAGTTTGTTCTTAACGGGCAGCAAAGATGGAGATGTGAAACTCTGGGATGCCAAAAGATCCAAATTGGTTTTTCATTGGCAAAAGCTGCATGACCGCCACACTTTTCTCCAACCAAACTCCCGGGGGTTTGGCGGAGTCGTTAGGGTAATTTCTTGGAGAAAACCTGGAATTATTTTCATCATTTAATCTGGTTAAACTTGCAAGTTTCCACTCTTTCGCAGGCTGCTGTCACCGACATCCAAGTCCTTCCCCATGGTTTTCTGACATGTGGTGGAGATGGTTCTGCAAAACTAGTCCAATTAAAATAAAGCATGATTGAACATTGAAAAGAGACCCAAACCAGGAATCTGCTTCTGGAAGAAAACATATGGAATTGGAAGAACGGTTGGTGCTCAATTGAGTTACCTTAATCATCCAGGGCTTGGAACAACCAGTTTGTGCATCCTTTTTCTTGCTTGTCCTATAAATTCTTAGAATTCGATACCCTTCTTTTTTCTTTGTTTGTCACTTTTTCTTGTCCCGATGTATCGCCCCTTTGTGTTCAAGTTTTAGGTCATCTATAGAGTTGCTTTTCCATATCCAACAGGATGCAAGGTACTTTTTTTGTTTTCTTCTTTTTTGACGTTAGAGTTCCATTGTACATAAATACCCATTGATGTGGCGTTCCAAGTGCAGCCAGCTGCAAGACCTCATCATATTGAGTTTTAAATATGAAGGCCTGCTCATGCAATTATCAGGGTTTTTCTATAAATGAAATTATATGCAGGTATTAGTTATTTTTTCGTGTATTAAACAGAACAGAATCCACCACACACTTTTGATGAATTGTGTTCTAATTTATTCTTCCATACTTTTTAGCCATAATTTGATCGGATTGAATTTTTTTTTAATGTATCAGGTAATGCGGAGATACCAAACTACTGGAAAGAATTATCTTCTTACACGAGGCAGCATGCATTTAGCAACTAGAAGAAATCAAATAACACACTTTTTAAAAGATGAGATCACAGAACACAACACAGGCATTCTCAAGTACCAGGTGGTAGGTAAAATCAAGTTGCAGTCGACTTCCCAAGGCAAACAAAAAAGTGTCGGTCTCTTGTCCCATGCTCCTGAAAGTTTAATAAATCTATGTGACTTATTCCAATCCGTGGTGCTTAAGATTAGAACATTTTCCACTGGGCACATTGATTGCTCGCAGTGCATGACGGACTCGTGTCAAATTGCATCCCACACTGACACTGCAAAGTGGTTGATGGAATGGACTGCCTGCTTAAATCTTTAAAATGGGCAGGTGGCCCCTCCTCCTCCGCCGCTCTCAAACCAGCCACCTACTGCTCTCTCGCCCCCCCCGACCAGATTAAAAAAACAGAAAAATAGACAGCAGAGTCGAGTCAGTCAACAGCGACGTGCCCAACCATGAATTGATTAATGCATCAAAAGCCCAGTAGAGGGAAATTGTTCCTGCAAAAGAGAACGAGCTCGTAGTTATCCTGTGAGTGAGTAGCACCGAGATGATGCGTCGGTCTCTTTTGCTTGCTTCAAGTCGGTGTATTTTCTTTGCTTCTTTCGAGCATCGATGAATAAGGTTTATTTAGTCTGTTAACTTTAATAGGGTTTATATTTCTTACGGAGAATAATTAAAAAATAAAAAAAGTGGCCTTCGCGTGTCGCCATCGGTGCAAGTTGGAAGGCAGCAATTTAAACAAAAGAAGAAAAAAAAATAACAACAATAATAATCGATCGGACCCTCATCACCCTTCCGATATGCTGACGTCAGCTGATGCATCTGCGCTTCCTCCCCGATGTGCTGCTGGGTCCCTTTTCTCTTTCGTGCAATTAAAGCTGCTGGGTCCCCGATGTGCTGCGCGGTCTTAGCGTATGAGCTCACTCGACGTCGGTTTGTGCAGCGGATAAGAAAGATATTAATGCTGAAGATAATTGGTCGAGGATTTGGTTAAATTAAAACTACGTCTTCGTGGCAGTTTTTAACTTTTTAATCTCTGGATTTTGGCCTTTTAATTAGGGTGATTACTATTATTTTCCTAGGTGCAGGGGAGAAAACAAAAAGGAGGAAAGGCCAGCGAAGTGGAAGAAGAGCAGAAGGGATAAAAATCATCGTGAATCGCGATCCCACTCTTCTTCTCTCCTTTCCTTTTTTTTTTCCTCCTTCCACTTTCTTTCTTAACCCGGTGATGGACCGCCAGGCATCGATGGAGTTCGATTCGGAGGTCTCATCTCCTACCGCGGCCGGCTGACTTTTAGTTGCTCTCTTTTTTCGCGAATCTCAACTCTACGTCCGCGGTGCTGGATTTTAGGTTCCGGAAATCTTACCCCTTCTTAATTGATTCCTCTGTGTATTTTAGTCGACTTTCCCCTTGATTTCCTGATTGTTTCGTGGTTTGATGGTCGAGTTATTGTTGGGTTTTTTTTGGATTTGTCAAGTATTTGTAAGGTAACTAAATTTGGGGTTAATTTTTACTGAGAATTTTTTTAAGAAGTTTTTTTTCATCTCCTTTGTTTTCTTTTTGAGGGATTTATCCTCATCATTTGCGGATCTTGATGATTGACATGTTACTTTGTATATTTCTGTGCTTTGACTCGGTAGATTAACGGGAAAAGATGAACTACAATTAATATTTTGGCCTCATCAATTGTGAGGAGGACGCATATTTCGTTTTAGCCTGGGAAAAAGAAAGGATTTGGGGAATTAGTTTTCTTGATTGATGCCCATACCTGCAATCTGCACTTTCTACAATGACATCTTTTGATATTAAGTTTACGAATAGCTCGTATAGCTTTGAACCAATGCCACATCTATACAATATCTAAGAATTTCCACGGACTCAACTTTTACCAATTTCTCATTTTTATTCTTCAGAAACTCTTTCAGTGTGAATGGATCTAATCCTCTCAGCAACCATGTCTGTATGCTCAATTTTTTATTTGATTTTATACTTCTGATAGTCTTTCTTGTCATTGATTTTTAGATTTTGCATATATATGAAGATATGATCCGCTTTCATTTGCTTCCTCCTTTCAGGAAATGAGCCATCAATGGCAGCTGCGGAGGCAAGGGCTGTTTGGCAGCGTACTTCAAACCGTTACCTGGTCCAAGAAGATGCAAAGAGAGCCCCAAAATTAGCTTGTTGTCCATCATCTAATGCGCAAAATGATACAGATAGTGAGAACGTAGCGAGTGCGCGTGATTATATTGTTCCTAGCTTCATGCCTATGAAGAGGAACGCCATGAATGCTAATCTGTTACCCGAGACAAAATGGTGGCTTCAGATGCAACCCAACTTTGGATATCAAAAGGAATCCATTCACGACCAGCTAAGCCCTTTAGAGTGTGAGCATGATGAGGAAATGGAAACTGAAGTTACAACATTAGAATCGGATGGGAAGTCTATACCGGTTGCCTCTGGCGACTGTGCTAGCAAAAAGGAGGATTGTTTTATGGAATCTCCTTGGACGGTCTCAACAGCTTCTATGAAGCGTGGCTCTGAAAATAGGCTCAAAGACATGAAGACAACCACCAATTCACAACAGCCACTCAAGCGAAAAAATGCTATGGATGATCATCTTTGTAAGGAGGGGGACCCTTTGGATTTGAAGACAATTGATCTTTTAACTCCCAAAAGACCAGGGAAGGCTTCGCAGGATTTTGAAACACCTTGGCCTGGGACCAATAAGTCAGAACCATGGTGGCGGATTACAGAAAAAGATGAGTTGGCTTTGTTGGTAGCCCAAAAATCACTGCAGCATTTTGAAAACTGTGACCTGCCTAAACCCAGTCAAACAGTTCATGTTGCTGGGGATGAGAAATTTGACGCTGGTGGAAAGTTTCAGTCATCATTGAATAGAAACTTCAATGCAAGCATAAGCAATGCTAATGAATGCTCACACGATTCCTCCACTTCATGGATGTCAAACGACAAGAACTTCTCTTCCGGTGCAATACTGCATGATCCAGAGAAATCGTACAGGCAAGGCCATTTGCATTTTTTTCTTCCGTTTCTCAGCATCTGTATTCTTTTTTTCTAGCATTGCATGATGTTGTGTTTCTGCTTATTATCAACACTAAATCCAGTCACCATTTACTATAATTTTGTGTTAATGATTAACCTTCACCCCATTATAGACGCTTTGCAACAACCTGCTTAAAGTCACATTATAGTTATTGTTGTTTACCCTGTTCTCCAAGCACTCATAATTATCATTTGTAATTCATGATCCATCGATAAGAAACTCTGATAATACTGATAGGATGGTTTGATGGACCATCTCTTATGAAAAGGATATAAATTGTCGAGTTGACTCTTAGCAGCAAATGGATGGATCTCTATCCTAGAACTACAAAATCTTGACTCAATCCCTCGTTTGGATAAGTGCTTACTCAATATCCGTTGATTTAACAATCTTTTGCAGTTACATACGAGACTATGTGCAGAAAGAACAGCCTGAACAATCTGCGAATGACCTTTCGAGGGCGGAACTGCTGGAGGCACTTCGCCACTCCCAAACCCGAGCCAGGGAAGCTGAGATCGCAGCTCAGAAAGCTTACCATGAGAAGGAACACATAGTCAAGCTGTTGTTCAGACAGGCGTCGCACCTGTTCGCGTACAAGCAGTGGATTCAAATGCTGCAGATCCAGAACCTTGTTCTCCAGCTCAAGGGTAAAGATCATCAGATGCCGTCGAAGAGGAAACTGTCCGACAAAGAAAAGAAACTGAGGAGAGATCGAAAAAAACACAAATGCTACCTATGCAGATATGCAGTCATCTTCGCCGTTGGATTGGGTCTGGCAGGCGCGGGGCTGCTCTTCGGCTTGACCTTCGGCATCGGCTGGTTGTTTCCAGAACCATAGATTCTGTAGATCACGAAACGAGTTAGCTTTGTCTCTGAGCCAATTATCCTGGTTCTACTTCAATGATTGCATATAAAGCTGGTTTAAGGATGCAAAAGGCTTTGGGTTTCATGTGCACTGGAGGATTCAATTATATATTTGTATATGAGATTAAGGTTTCTGGTGTACAAAGTACTGGAGAATTCATCTTTATTACAATGTACATAATCTAACTCATGTCATGCACCCGATAACATATTGGCACCACGCTGTGTACATGCGATCGTTATGAACAGCTACAACTGCATTGTTTATGGATTATGCATCAAACATGTGTGTGTGTGTGTGTACACACGCATTATTCTCTTGTTATTCATGTTTAATTAGGGATGGCATGAGTATGGCTGTGGTTTGTTGCTCTGCTAAAAAGTTTGAGGGGAAGTGGTTGAGGCCATGGATCAATCTCTCATTCCTAGGATAAGGACAGAGTTGGCTTTAAATGCCCCCCCCATCTTCTCATCCAGACTTCTCTCATCTTTATGAAGAATACACTGGAACATCTATTTCTGGAAAGAAAAATAAAAATAGAAGTTACAAGTAAGGAATAACTGAGGCGAGGGTTCTCCAATCTTCCTTTCTTTCGGATCAATGCGTTTCCTGTAGCAAGCATCATACTTATCTAAATCAAACATCTTCAACCTCCCCTCTTCGATCTCGTGCCCTCAAAAAAAATGCCCTGAACATGATCATCAATTCATCATTATTGTATTATGCAACACCGACAACGAATAATTGGCCTCCGAAGATTCCAATTTTAAATTATTGAGGCATGGGGAAAGAACTTGGTGAGGACCGGAAAGGGAGATTTTGATCATGGAATATAAACAAACCAAGGAGAACATTGAACCTGATCTAAAAATTAAAGTTGGAATAAACTAAGACAACGATATGCCTTCTCCTTGAAAAAGGGAAAGGAAGAGTAAGGTTAAATATAAACAAAGAAGCCTCGATTTGGAACTTAATTGCTTGCTTTCTCCGTCGGTTGCCTACTCGAAATTAAAAATATAGATATTAAGGGTCATAAATTGCAGCAGCTATACATGAATAATAAAATTCCTACCGAAACCCCCTCTCTCTCTTTTTTTTTTTTAATGTGCCTCCTCTTTTTGACTCGTGTTCTTATCCTTCCCGCCACGACCGCCCAGCTGACGCGGACGAGCCGCCCCTCAACTAATCCATCCACGCGTCCCTCGTGCTCCCTCTAAATACCTTCCCGTCCTCCCCCTCCTCCTCCCTCTTTTGTGTGGCGATCGATTTTTTTTCCTTTCGTTTGGGTTTTGAGGGACCTCCGGCGATCGATCTTGATTGCTGATAAGTTCGGTCCTGCATTTGGGTATAATTTTTGATATAAAAGATGCCTTTTTGCGAACGTAGCAGCGGTGCGATCAAAATTTTCTACCGGAGATATGGGCATGGGAGCACCAAAGTGCTCCTTATCGTCGGTACTTTACCCTCCTCCCCTCTCTTTGGATTCATCAATGGGGGCTTGGGGAGGTGAAATATTGGATTTTTATGGGTTTATTATTTTCTCTTCTGTGAGAGTAGGTTTGGCGGGGACGCATGAGTCTTGGGGACCGCAGATTAAGGGGTTGACCGGGGCTTTGGTGCCCAACGATGAGGAGGCGCCTCCGCCGCCGGCGTCAGCCGATGAGGTGGAGGACGGCATCGAGGTCTGCTGCTTCGATAACCGCGGGGTGGGTCGGAGTTCTGTGCCCAACCAGAAATCTGAATACACGTAAATCTTCTTCCCTCTCTCCCTCTCCATTTTGATTATTTTGGTGCTTATCATTTGATTCAAGACAGGATGACTGCAATAATATTCCCCCTAAAAAAAATCTGAATGTGCAGAACAACGATCATGGCGGAAGATGCACTGGCTCTGTTGGATCACCTGGGCTGGAAAAAGACTCATGTTTTCGGTCATTCAATGGGTTCGTCGACTCGGCTTCTCTACCTATCAGCATTATGCTTTTCTTTCCTCGTTGCAGCTTGTGCAGTGTTAGAAGAGAGAGGGTTGAGTTCTCAAAGTGTTATGAACTTATGATATGAACAGGAGCAATGATTGCTTGCAAAATGGCAGCAATGGCGCCTGATAAGATATGCTCCTTGGCGCTGCTCAATGTGACCGGAGGTGGCTTCGAATGCTTCCCCAAGGTAAATAGCAGTATGTTTTTCTCCCTTGAAGTTTTTAGTATCGATGCTATTTACTGTAAAGGGTTTCTCCGAGAATTAAGCACCTGTAAATTTGCAGAGATGCTATTTAGAATAAAGGGTTTCTCCAAGAACTAAAGCAACTACAAATTTGCAGAGATGTATTCTTGTCACTAAAATTCACCTTCTTTTGTTTTCAAACATTGAAAGCACGATGTTGACCGGTTGGTCTGGAAAGCAATATTCTTTCAAGCTATTTGGTGCTTTTAGACAAACAATGTGCAAGATATTTGTGGCACATGATCAGTAATTGCACATTGTCCACTATTCCAAGATATCTATGTTTTTGGGGGAAACCAAGACGTCTGTGTTGACATAAATGTACTGAACTGTGACCTCCGAGAAGTACACAGGGTGAAAGGTGCTACAATAGAATGAAGAATTAAACTCCTATGGGTTATAAGTTGAGCATTTACCGAATCAGTAAATTTTTTCTGGATGCATGAATGACTATTCTCAGCAGGGGACAATAATTTATAGGATTCAACTACGTAGCAACAGATTAACTAGTCACACTTGTTAAAGAGGATTCCTCGAGGGTTTTTCAGCAATATGCATAAAAAAAGTTACATTGCTACATTTCACATATCTGTGTTTAAGCAAATTCACACACTGATTCAAAAAGAATTCCACCTTTGATGCAGATTGACTTCCAAATGCTATCCCTGGCCTTTCGGTTCCTGACAGCAAAGTCCCCAGAAGAAAGAGCTTCTATTGACCTGGAAACACACTACTCAAAGGTCAGATACACAGCATTTGCATGTAATATTTATTTTTTTCAAAGAGTACTAAATGAAATCTAGTCTCATCATGAGAGATATTCTGAGAGCAATCAGTTACACGAACCCATGTTCCTTTATTTGCAGGAATATCTCGATGAGTGTATCGGATCATGCACGAGAAGGGATGTTCTTTATCTTGTAAGTGACTGTCTCAAGACAGGGAAAGATGTTCTCATTGTACCCTGCACGTGCGGTTTTCCTCGTTATATCATGTTGAGCTGAATTAGTTTTCCAACTTACCAAGAAAATGAACAATCTCTGTCTGCTTTTAAGATGAATGCATCACATAAATGAATGAATTAATGGAATGATGTGAACCACCCTACAACTGCTTTATTGTTAATCTCAACAGTACTTTTGCTACTCCAGAAATATGTAAAAGCAATAACCTCAAATGGAATGCAACCCACCTACGGTTTTGAAGGTCAAGCTAGTGCATGTTTGACACACAGTATGACAGCAAAAGAACTCGACACAATTCGTTCCTCAGGTTTTCTGGTGTCAGTCATCCATGGCAGGTCTGCACCAAATCCTACTCTCTCGATCTCTCTCCAGCAGAAAAAGAAAATAATTTGCAAAAATCAAATCCTTCCTGATGCAAAAATATCAATATCTTGATAGGTGTGACATCATAGCTCAATTGGATCATGCAAGGAGGCTTGCAGAGAAGCTGCACCCTGTTGCAAGAATGGTAGAACTCCATGGTGCACATCTAGTGAGTCACGAGAGACCAGATGAGGTAAGGATATTATATGTTTCGAGAAGTAAGCATTTCTGTTTTAGCTCTTCAACGGCCTAGTTACTGCAAATCACCATTGTTTTTGTGTTTATGTTCTTATCAGCTGTGGTAGCATCATTTTATTCGGTATCTAAAACCACAATATATCTAATGAATTTCATCATGACTATGATACATGCGAGATGCGTTTCTCTTCTGTATACTCAGTCGTACACGATTACCACACAATCTATGCAAAATAATGATATATATTAGTAAAATATATTTCTAGTGACCTTAAGATGCAGGAAAAATAATTAGATAAACAGCATTTTGGCCTATGCCATCAGAAAATATATAGAAAGAAAGAGAGACTTGCCATGTTGAATGCAAATCCTTGAAAATTAGAGAGATAGCATATAGCAAAAGAAATAAAGAACACCTACATCGCTGCTACAGACTAGCCTATCAGCAGTGCTAAAGTTAAAGCTGGACTTTCAGGTTAATCATGCTCTATTGGAGTTGATAAAGGTTTCAAAGTCGAAGCATAAACCACAGGAGTGGTTACACTTTTCAGAGATACAATCAGGTAATCATAATGCAAGTTATAGTATGGTATTCAATTCTGAACATGTATGGTCGTTCATTATCTTTACTGAACTAAATTTCTGGTTGACTGGTTTCCATCTCAATAGGATGCCCTGCGTTGGGGAAACAGATGCCACTTTCCAAGCAGAAGGAAGGAGAAAATTTTCTTCTCACCACGTGCAAATTACTAGGAAAGATACAGCTCAGCTTCCTTTACTTCCTTGGGACGTTTGTGATGGGATTTGAACAATTGAGAAATAGTCTCAACGTGATGAAGCCAGTCAGAATTGCAGCCTCTGATTCATAAGGTGAAGCTGTGGTAAATACTACATGTTTCTAACCAACATGTAGCTTCACAATTGGAAGAGCATGCCCTGCTCGAATAAAAGAAAAAAGAATGGCACCTGAAAGCAACTGTTCAAATTCTTTCCAAAGGTTCATCTTAATTATCTGGAGAACCTTTGAGGAACATGTCACTGTAGCTTTTCTCTTTTTTTTCAGAAACATTTTATCAACAACTGTAATTGTACATAAGGAGGAAAAGCAAGTTTAACCATTTATACGGAGAACCGTGGAGTTTTTTTTCTATCACGTTCATTCTTGTGCTTAATCTTTCAACATCTAGTTCCCATGCAGGAAGATTTTGTTTTCAATTCCCAATTGTAAATGACTGATAGTATGCGTCCAAACAAAGCCAGAATTTTAACAATAGCATCATGGGTAACATTTCATATTTGATTTGTTTCGTGCTCTCTGAAAAGTGAATCGTTGAAATAGAGCGAAGGGCATTAAGATAAGATAAATGGATACTTGAATTCGATCCGGTCGAATGACACTGAAGAAAATAACATAAATTCGAATAGATATCTGATGAAATTGTCAAACTTATAGATTTCAAAGATATTTAACTAGAGAAATAAAAGAAGATAAATGATTAAAGGAAAGGAAATCAAAACGTAGATATATAAAGAGGAAAGCAAATAGTAGCTGTGTATACCTGGAAGGAGCAGAGCCCTCAACGTAGCAGAGGAGGAGACGGAGGGAGGGTTTGGGATGTCGTTTACCTTCCCGGCTTAAGCTTTTCGAATTCATTATTCTACCACCTGCCTCGAGAATATTCCAGGAAGATTCCTACTTCTGTCTTAATATTAACGAATATTCGATTCCGGCGATACGTGCAATTTTCTATAAAGTGGCTCGAAAAAAAATTTGCCAGGCTTAAGACAAAATAGAATTGGGATCGCATTGTTCAATTGATGGGCCGGGTTTGGGCTCGGGCTCTGGCTACGTGGCTCATCTCATCTCCTTTTGATCATAAATCTGGTGAACTGGACGCCTTTCAGCAGGCGACTGCACGCATCTGGTGGAAGCGGCGCACTATTTTTCAATCCAGAGGACCTCGGGGCGAAGAGAGATGGGGTGGATGGCAGATAGGTTCAAGGTATGGTTGCTGAAGGAGCCGATTGTGGTCAGCTCTTGCCTCATCGCCAGCGTTGGTACTAATTCATTCCTCCTCTTCTTCGATCTTGTCAATCCCCCGATTTATTTGATGAAACCCTAATTCTGTGATCCGTCGATTTAGGCGATGTTTTTTTTCCTCCGTTCGTCGTTTCTTGCTTCAGATCTTACCTACTGTACTTTGGTCAAGACAGCAGGCAGATGTATTAGTCAGAGAAATCGCCCAACTAGTATTGGGGATTTAGGTGGTAATTAGCCATAATGTTATATGCAATGATTAGGATTTCAAAGCTGTAGATGTGGAACTGATCCTTTTCGATAAAAGTTTATTTTCGTCATGTCCAACTTCATCGTGCCTATTACTGTAGATTTAACCTGTTAGAAACGAGTGAAAGGGAAATCAGATTAGGTTTTTTTTACCTACATTGTAGCAGATTGACTTATGCTAGGATGATCAGGATATATTTTGCAAGTGCATACTGGACTAAAAAAAGTTCAATGTGCTAACTCATTCCCACAGCTGACGGAAGGGACATCACTGAACAGATCGAGTATCAAGATTCCTCTTTTTTTAACTAACCAAAACAGCAAGGTTGCATCAACATAGAAGTTCTTCTAATACCTAATTCTCTGCCCTCAGCCAAGTTTCTAGTTATTTTGTGGGTGTTGTTGCTTTTGTTTTAATGGTAAAATTTCGGGAGAAATTCTAGATAGTTTTATTATTTTTTACAATCATGCCATTTTCTGTTTCAGGTATCTTCTTTCCTCTTGTGGTTAGGCCCATCTTGGACTCCTTTGAGACAGCCGAGCAAGTCCCACAGCCTGCTCTTGATGATGTATGTGTACCTTGTACCCTGGTTCTGCTGTGGCTTGACGAATTTATTCTTTATCTCTGAAGTGAGATGCATTTTTCTTATTCTAACATCGGGGAAAATCCTAGTTTAGAGATGGGGTTCATATCCGCTAGTTTAGAATTTAGTTTGTTTTATTCTCAACAGCAGGGAAAATGAAAGCTTAGAGGTGGGTTCATGGTTTCATGTCTCCAACTTCTTTCTCATAAAAAGGACAATTGAGTTAGCTGAGAGATTAAAACTGTACTGTGAAGAATCAAATTATAAACATGATCAGAAGATTTTTAAATATCACATTTTTTCATTTTGAAAGAACAAATTGCGGCAGCATATGAATCTCTAAGCACTATTTCTGTAATATTACTGATTTGTACAAAATTAGATGGCCATTTCACCAGTGCTTATCTTCATTTTCCTCTGACTGCAGGTGGTTGCTGGAGTGACAAGCAAGAGAAGCGACTAATCTGCATTTCGCTATTACTATGCCTTTTTTTTTAACTTTGTTCGCGTCTTGTCTATGTATTTTAGAGCCAATTTGGTCGGGCTTGTTTTGTTGACAAAAATGATGGGGAACGACCCAGACAGTGTGTCTGTCCATCGCTTTGTTTCTCAGCATTGCGCATTACAGACCCAGAACAATTTCGGAATAGTTTTAATAAGCAATGCATCTGAATGATAGTGGACAAGTTGGAATCCCGATTCAGCTTTGACTGAGTTTTAAGTTTGAGTTTGCTTAATCTATCACAGTTTCTATATCACCATTCTCGCTGTGAGATACTAGGACTATGTGACTAAATTGTTGTCTGGACTTTCTGTTACTGCTACTGCTCCCCTGGGTTTCATTCATCAAACTATATTTCATTGCTGGAGTAGAAAAGTTGAAAGGAAACTATTCATGGTATAAAATAAGATCCAAGAGTTTGTTGAATTGAAGGTTGATGTAGATAATTAACACCTGATTTAAATCCACCCATTGCCCTCACCATTCTCGAAGAGTCTAATCCGGCATAATTGTGGCTGGACATCCCCACGTACGTGGCAGTCTCAGTTTCGGGTTGGAATGATAAACTTCTTTCCCTCCATCCATCGATCCGGTGCTGTCAATCCCTGCGATCCTCCCCAAAGGAAAAACAAAAATTTAATGCTTCCTCCATTCAGAGTGAGGAGGAAGATCTCATTAATCCCTTGGAAAAGCCATCATAATTATACATTAAATGCATGCAATGCATTCATGCGCACGAATCGGTGCGTTGAAGATGAGATGAGAAACTCAATGACGGCGCTCGTAACAGCAATCCATTATTACCAGCCGCACAAATCGAACACGTTCCTGTCAGGTTTATTTCATTAATCATTCCCCCCACCGCATGCGCCTCTCCCTTTGTTTCTTCTATAATCCATAATCTCTCCCTCTCTCTCTATCTCGATATATATATATATACATCTTTCAATCGTTATATATATATCCGCACGCACGTACGTCACAAAAGAATATATATAGGAAGAAAAAGATACACAGTGATCCCGAATCCTCTCATCTGCTATCACTTTTTCTAGTTCATCATTGCGTACAGCCGCAGAGGATAGTATATAAAGAGAGAGGGAGATCATATACTTATCCAACGTCAGAATATGGATTTCGACCGCATCAACGATTTCATGCTACTGGGAGACTCCTTTCCTGATTTCCCTCTTCTGATCAGGTCAGCGATATGGAATCTTCTTAATCTTGTTTGTTTCAGTAAGTTAATCTGCAGTGATCGATCGATTGAACTTTTCACTGCTGTTGATGCAGCAGTGAGCCGGATGCCAACCTCCTACCCCTCCCTGAGAGTCTCAGCATCTCCCAGTTCGATGACAGATTCAGCTTGGCCTTCTCCTCTCCGTCTTCACTGGATTTTGCTCCCTACGGACACCAACACCTCGACGACCTCGACCTGGACTCCTTCGCCTGGCCCAACTGCAGCATTAATGATTCCTCCTCCAACAGCAATGCAGGTGACGCACTCGATGTTCTTCCCCTCAACTGTTGCGATTTGCCGCTGCCCGACGAGGCCATCGAGGGCGGCAGCGGTGCGCTCATCGCTTGGGATGAGAAGAAGCAATCGGTGGCTGAGAAGAGGGCTTCCATGCACGGACGGACGACGGCGGCCGGTGCGTCGTCGTCGAGGTTGAGCGACGTCGGATTCGAGGAGATCAGGAACTACTTCTACATGCCGATAACGGAGGCGGCCAGGGAGATGAACGTGGGACTGACGGTACTGAAGAAGAGATGCAGGGAGTTGGGAATCGCCCGGTGGCCTCACCGGAAGATGAAGAGCTTGAAGTCTCTCATCCATAACGTTCAGGTAATTAATTAATATTCCATCAATAATTAAGAAGATGAATGGAAAATTATTTGAATGATTGATCATATGTATGTATATATAATAGGTATTGGGCGCTGGTGAGGAGAGCGTAAGGGAGGAGCTGAAGAAACTGGAGGAACACAAGAAGCTAATGGAGCAGAATCCGGAGATGCAACTCACCGAGAGAACTAAAAGACTGAGGCAGGCCTGCTTCAAGGCTAATTACAAGAAGAGGAGAATGCTGCAGCATGCTTGATCCGTCCGCACCTGTACTTGAATCTCCCTTTAAAAAATTTTGGTGATCTTTAATTAGATCGACGTCTAATTAACATCATATTGTTAATAGAAATCATCGCCATGCGCCAATCCTGCCACCTTTTTTTTTTGCTCCTTTTTTATTGGATTTAGGCCAATCTTGATGTCCGCAGGCCTCAATGCCCACCGGATTGTGCTTATATAATGGGTTGAACGTGATGGCTTGTATTTGATCCAGAAATAGAAAGAACACTTGCATACTATACGATGCTTAATAGATCGTCAGTTTCTGAGATGGTCCAAATTAACGGCAGCAGCATGTCAGCTGAAGATAAGGACGAAGAGATATTGTGGGACGGCGGCAAAGCAAATGCACATGATCAAAATCTTTTCCACTATTCCCATTCCGAAGGGAGGGAGACAAGGGGCAAGATCTTCGGCAAAAGTAGGGAGTCAATTTCCAAATGTTTTTCCCCACACATCTACACACTTCCACTCCATTGAGAAAAAAAATAGCAGTCCCCGTGTGGGCAGTCAAATTCTCATTCATTTATTGAAATAGAGAGCACTAATGTGCTTTGCATTTCTTGACAAAACACATTCTTCCTTCCTGGTGGGGCTGTGCTTTCATTTCCTGCCTCATCGGACGACAGGAACTAATCAACAGAAAACAATAGTAGTAAATTGGCCAAAGAGGAAGATGCCAGTTGACAATGTGTACATTGTTTCTCAGAGTTGACGCAAAATAGATGTGCCTACTATTCACAAACTAGAAGGTAATTTTATCCTAGACCCAGAGACTAAATATTTAGCCCTAAGTTGCACGAGAAAACACTTGTCCTCGAACACCAGCCTCTCAATTCGTAGGCTATATTGTGAAGCAATTGCGATAAGAGGCATGACGTTTATTGAGCTCTTGTCATGCACGATAGCAGAAGTCACCAACCTACTGATTATTTAGGAAAAAAAAGAAACACAAAATCATTCAGTTCCGTGTTGTATCTCTCGGAAAAGTTCATCCTCAGCCGAAGAATTCAGCGGGCAACCGGCTCCTAGACCCCAGCTTCTTCACCTCTTCGCTTGTGTAGATGAATATCTTCCTCACTGACTTGCAAAATTCCCTGAGAAATTGTGTTTTCGGATAAGTTTAAGTCAATGTGCAGTCATTCAATGAGTAGTAGACTGTAGGTTGATACGTACAGCCATGGATAGTCGCCAACTAGCATCATGTCCCCCTCGTCATCAGTAAATACCACCTCCCATTTGCCACGAACTTGCAGCTCTCCTTTGATGTCAAACATCTTTTCCAACTCAAACATCAGCTCAGCATATCCTTCTAAGTTCGCCAAGTCCACAGCTCTGCCAATTGCAAGTCCTTGCTTGTGAACCTTGTAATCATCCAAATGTTAATCAGGATCTTCCTAAGAAGTAATAAGCACATATGGCGATCAATGTTTCAAGAGAAACTTTTACCTTGGTGCAGCTTCTGGCAGAATTGTTTTGCTTGCTTTGGATCTCCTTTGGAGACACTTGAGGCACTTGTTGTGCCTCTTTCAGAACTCTAGAAGCCCCAGATTGCTCAACCGAATCTTCAACCAGAGCAGTAGCAGAATCCTCGATAGTAGCACTTGATACACAGACAGGGTCAGCTGATGACTTGGTGGTGCTAGAAGATATGACGCTTGGACTTACTAAATCAATACCAAACAAGCGGTAACCAACACTGCTTTTACGCTTCTTTTGATTCTCCGTGTTGCTTTCTAGCTCCGATGGAGGCTCTTCAGTCAGATGATTGGATGACCATGAAGGGCGGATGCCGACAACATCCTTGGCAGGTTTTAATGAAGCATTTAACATCAAGGAGGATGCGCTTCTCTGTGGAGATTGGAAGTCCAACCAGCCACCCACCGTTCCTCGAGAGCAAGAGATGGGACTTTGGAAATAATTAATGTCAGGGCTCTTTGTCTGCTTAGGAGACCACAGAAACTGGACATCTGAGTTCTTGGCATTGCTGTTGTTCAGCATCTCTGTGTTGGATGAGATCTTTCCAGGAGACCAAATAGTGGCGCTAGGTTCTACTGACACCATGTCAAAGAGAATAACCTACAGTTCAGTTACATGCATACCACGTTAATGAAGTAGAATCTAAGTAAAGTCATACTACCATGGCTGAGGATATCAATAGGCGGTCGGTTTCTCTTATTCTTAGAAAGCACAGCTTGAGGATCACTGGATACAGACAATGGTTGACCAAAAGGCTCAGCATCCCAAGGAGAAATCCTATCAGGCCTCTGAATAACAGATGCTTCATCCCATTGTACCTAGAAACAGTAAATTCAGATGCAGCATTTGCATAAAGTTGGTGGAGAGATAGCAGCTGCATATATATCTAACCTTCAACAATCGCCATTTCGAATCAGGCCACTGTGAAGAAACATCCCCGACTCCAGTGATAGTACCAGTAAACCTTAATTAGAAATGAAAACAATAAGCTTTGCATTCAGAAATAATTAAGTTCAAATGTCAACTAATGGGAAGCAACCTTTTCTCTGGAGCATCTTCTCCCTCAAACTTCATCTTAAATCTCATTCCAACTGCAAATCCATTTTTAGTTGCTTCCAGATACTTCTTGACACTAACGATGAACTGACTGGACCTGGTTTAATCATAATCCAGAACATAATTACCAAAGAATTGATCTAAAGATGATGTGAAATAAGTGAACAATTCATGCCATGCTTCGTAACATTTCTTTGGTTAGAGTAATTGTGCTGGATCATGAGGTCTTGAGTTCAAGACTCATTAAGTTCTAAAAAAAAAGCTTCCATAAATAGTTTGAGAGCTAGTTCGAACCTAGGTTTGTAAAACACCGTAAAGAGAGAATGAGTCGAGACAGCATGCGATGCAGTGGCTAGCACTCCAACATGCATGCTATGACTAGACAGCACAGATGACGGCATAGTGTCCTGGTGGCGGGCAAGTCGTCTGACTCCTACTCGCAGTTCATCATTCTCTCCTCTGCAGGGTAGAGCGTAGAGATCACGACTAATTACCCAGCGAAGTTAAAGAAATGAAGAACTTTTTTCAGCAACACTCACCTCATCAAGATGAATGCATCTCCAGCAACTAATTTCTTTGAAGCTACGAATGTACTCCATCCAGTTGTGAGCAAATGTCTTCGTGGTTGACCTATAATCAGAACTCTAACGCATAAAGATTGACCGGAGTAAAACATTTTAGTCCATGCAAAACACCGTCACAGACGTTAAACCAGAAGAAAATCAAACCTCTAAATATGTGCTTGAATCTCCATTCCAGACCATGCAAATCTTTAGCAGCCAGCTCCTGAGTTGGTGTTTGTTGTGACATGTCCTGTTGCAATCAAATGAGGAGAAGAAAATTAGGCACTATTCGAATCAACAAAATGGATTACCAAAAACAAAAAGAGAGGTGACAAGGAAGAACTGACGAGAGGTGGAAGACAATCGGTGGCATGTCTACGAAGAACCGAGAAACCACCATGAGTACTAGTATCGGAAGCCGTCAATATCTTGCAAAAAGAATGTATAACCGGCCTCGTCGTCTCCAGATCACATGTCTCAGCACTCGCGTATCCGTTTTCCTTTCAAAATCCAACTCGCTCACTCAATTTACATGCTACTCGACTGAAAATGAAGACTATTCTTTCTAAATTCAAGTGGAAGATAAAAACTTAAATTGGTTCCTTACATCATATTCCGGGATTAGAGTGATTTGAGCGAACACTTCATCCGTTTCAGGCTCGGCCTAAAAGAAGGAAGACATAAGGAACTATTATACTATCCAACCTAGAACTTCTTGAAGCTAGGAACGAAAATAAAATTCCAAAAATCGTATGTAGAGAGGAAAACATAGCAGACCTTCAGGCTAACGTTCATAACGCTGCAAAGAATTTTGGGAGGAAGGTTAAACAGTGGTATCTGCTGGTTGAGTTCCTGGGCTGTGGAAGCCTCCAACTGCACGTACAAGCCACGAATCCAAAGATGAAAGCGAAAAAGGTTAATTTAACGCTCTCTGTGGTTAGCGACGGGAAGGTAGCACGGAACGGGTGGCCTTTACCTGTTCCAGATGACCTTGGGGAAAGTAGAACACCTTCTCGCCCCGCCGTGGAACCTCCACCAGAGGACCTGCGCACGCCCTCCATAGCTCTTCGTACAGCGCATCTTCTCCTTCACCGAAACAAACAGAAGACACTCAGCTTCGACAAGAAAAAGCACCCTTAGATCTAAGGTCGCGACAGAAGGAACCCTCACCTTCGTTGGGGAGGCCGTCTTTCACCTGCGACGCCGGTCCGGAAGACATGACGCCGACTCAAAGCTCCTACCTTTCCTTCTCCACCATCACAGAGGTCGAACTTTAGCAGCCGAACAAGACAAACCGGCCTCTTTCTCCGGCCCTCGGGCTCTCCCCCGGCTATTTACTCCACCCCATTCCCATTGATGAAGCGGCAAAAGCACATCCGAACGTAAGAACGGCGCGCAATTAAAGTCCCCCCGCCTTTCGCCGAAACCCCCCGCGCCGTTGCTCTCCCGCCGCGCAATCGCCGAATGCCTGCCGCTTCGCTGCCTCGATTCCCGCAAAGACAATCCACCCTCCCCTCCGCCTCTTTTCCTTCTTCCTCCTCCTCCCTTCCTCTCTCTCTCTCTCTCTCTCTCCTCTCTCCTCTCTCCCACCCCAAACAAACGAAAAAAAAAAGCGAGCAAGAGAGAGAGAGGACGAAGAAGCAGAGAAGTAAAGGGTGAAAATGGCGTCACCGAATCAGCCGAAGGGCCTTCTTTTATCTTTTTTAACTCATGGGTGTCGTGTAGAAGTGTGGCGTCCTCTCGTGTGAACAGTGATGGATGGAGCTGCGCTGATGGCCGGCTGCTCACCCTTCCCCTTCGGCGCTTCTCCCGCGGACCAAGGAAGAGGGCGAACCGGCGAGGTTAATCGAAGAAGAAGACCGGTGTGCGCGTAGGCCGCCACCGTGCCATGCTGCTCCCGACCCGGACGGCCGTCCTCAAAAAGAAAACGGATCTCAGCCCGTCGCCACGCTCCGTCGCCGTTAAGACCCCGGCGCGGCGGAAGAGCGAACGCGTGGACTAACCCCATGACAAGCATGAGGAGGATTAGGTGGTGGTGTCGTCCATGGGAGGGGGAACATCTAATTGGAGTGCCACCGCATTGACTCTACCAACAGGGTCAATGGCTTGGAGATTTTTTAATCAAAACTAGAATTCGACGTACAACGGGGGAATGAAGAGGACTCGATGTTGGTGGCGGTGGGAGCATAAAACACGAGGGATAGAAAGAAAAAAAATCCCTTTTTTTATTCACACGACTCCGGCTGAAACCGACGATGCGGCACTAAATCGGAAGGTCGACTCGCGAGGCAGATGGTTTTTGTTTTGAGATTTTGAGATCGTGAATCGAAGACTAAGGTTTGTTTTTAATTAGTCTTCTTTGTTTTTTCTCGTAGATTTTTTTTTTTAATCAACGAGCGAATGCCTCCCTTCAATGCTCGCTCTGACCTTGTGCTTTGTATTAATTGATAAATCATGGGCCGGTTCTGCCCTTTTTCAAAATGGAAGGAGGAATTCTCGGATCCCACAATCCCCTCGTGAGCCCTTCGCCTAATCCTATTTTGTCTTCTATTACCCTTTATATATATATATGAATACCTCCTCGTTTCCCATCCTAATTCCTAAGTCAAAAAAAAAAAAAAAAAAACCCCCTCACCTCCTCCCTCACATGGGGGGAGTTCCATTTATAACGTGGCCTGCGTGTGGGTTACCTTTCCCTTTCAATCTCTTCTTTCCGATATTTACCCACGCATTCTTCATGCCCTGCGGGAGAGAGGGAGACCTCCAAAGTCGAGTCACCGACAGATATCTTTTTCTTGGTTTCGTCTCCGCTCCGCATGACAAGAAGAAAACAGAAAGAAATTTAAAAAAGAATCCCAAGGCCCGCTACGCTAATACTTATTAGCGCCGGCCCGTAAGCGGTCCGGCCCATCGATGAATCTTCTTCGTGCTTCGTATTCTTCTTACCCGACGAGATGTCGGACCGGAAGGTGGTGTCGTGATCCGCGTATCCTTATCGGACCGACGCAGCGGAGTTAGCGGGTGCGAATGGATGAAGTCAAGCTCTGTCTTTAATTTTAATTTTAATGGTCATCGCCATCGGTGGTTGGGTTGGTTGGTTGCTCCGTCTCACGCACGCTTTCACTTTCTTTCTTTCTTCCGGCCCATTTTTTCTACGCTTGGAAAGCAAAACAAATAATATTAATATTAATAATAGTACGTCTGCGGTCGACATACCAACCGGTAATCGGATCCGTAAAGATAATTAATTAGATTAACTTTTACTTGATATTAACCCGCATACCTAACCATCCCAATCCCGATAAGAAAAATGATTTGATCCGGGTCACGGTCGAGCCAGCTCACATCCAACCACCAATTAACCACACAATTTTGTCTCGGCGCTGCATATAATTCATCCATTCGCTCAGTATATTTTTTATTTAAAAAGTAAATTTATTTATTTATCACTGATTATACGTTGATGTATATAAATGTTTTTTTTTCTATTGACAATCTTCTAGAAGCATCTAGAGGATGACGCTATTTTTAATCTAAAGCTAAAGTTTTGTCAAAGAGAGTAGATGTAATTAGTCACGTCCGTGTAAAAGAATTAATAGGGTAATTTTAAAAAGAGTTATAATTATCAGTAAGCGCTGCCGAGGTAGAACCGGGGAAGTCGTATTTGAAGCGCGTGGTTACGTTTACCTTTTCTTCTTAATATTTGACGTCTTCACACGCTTTCCCTTCCTCACCGGGGCGGTCTTCCTGCTGCTCTGCTCGACGGATGATCGATGATCAATCCGATCCTTCCGTGAAACTTCGTTGCCTGTTTGATCCTGATTGATTGCTCGCTTCCTTCCCCACCACCATGCGCCTCCATCTTGCTCGTTAAGAATTAAGCCGACTGAACCTTGCTGCTTTGTCTGCTTGTCTCACACATCCACTATATACTCCTCCACATCCACCTCTCCTCTCCCTCTCACTCGATCCATCGATCGCCCCCTCCATCCTCTCTCTCGCTCCTCCTCCCCCCCTCCCCCCCTACGTACAATAATTCGATCGCAGCACCACCGCACATGGAGGGCCACAGCAGCAGGGACAGCACCACTTCGTTCTGGCAATTCAGCGACCAGCTCCGGCTGCAGACCTCCACCTTCTCCAACCTCTCCCTCGGCGACAGCATATGGAGCGACTCCTTCCTCCCAGCCAGGATCAGGCCCGACGTCGCCGTAGACCGCCGCAACATCGACGCCTCCGCTGACTTCACCAGCAGCTGGAAGATGCCGCCGCCGCCGACCGCCGCCGCCCCTGCCGCCGACTTCAGCACCCAGAAGCTCGCCTTCGGTAACTTCACCAACTACAACAACCACCTCAACCGCTTCAACACCGACGAGAACAGCAGCGGCAAGAACAGCAGCGAGGACGGCAGCCTTCTCAAGACCTCCGGGAACAGCTATTTCACCAACAACATCTACAGTAACAACAACTACAAGTACGGCGGCGGGGAGATGAAGAACTACTTCAACAAGGCCATTAGCAAGCCTGTGAACGCTATTAATCCCGGGGGAAGCAGCAGGAAGAACAACACCAACAGCAACGATGCCATCGGCATGGGAAGGAAGAAGAAGAATTCCAACAGCAGCAGCAACCACCACTACAGCAGCAGCAGCAGCAACAGCAACAACAACAACGACAACGCCGTCGATAAACGATTCAAGACGTTGCCGCCGGCCGAAGCGCTCCCGAGAGACGAGGCGATCGGAGGTTATATCTTCGTCTGCAACAACGAGACCATGCCTGAGAACCTCCGAAGGCAGCTCTTTGGTATAACTACTTCCTTAATTCCCTGATCGAACAAAAATGAATCCTTCAAAAGATCAGATAAAGGAATTTGATTTATTGTGAACGATCGCATATAGGTTTGCCGTCAAGATACAGGGATTCGGTCCGAGCGATCAAGCCGGGGCTGCCACTTTTTCTTTACAACTACTCAACCCATCAGCTTTTTGGCATCTTCGAGGTGCTGCATAATATAAACACACTCATATATATATTATTTGCATCAGATGATTAATTTCTACTGATTCGCTAATCTCTCTGCGTATTGTAAATCAGGCTGCCAGTTTTGGAGGAACCAACATCGATCCATCAGCTTGGGAGGACAAAAAATGCCCTGGAGAGTCTCGCTTCCCTGCTCAGGTATCGAGCGTTAATTTAATTAGTCTAACGAATTAAGGGTGCTCTGTTCTTCATCTATTGTTCGCTCGTGCATCAAGTATGATAATTGCATCAAAAAAGTAACTTCTTTGGCTTAAAATTCTGAAACTCCTATCGGTTATTTTAGCTCGAAAGCAGCCAGTTGTGGGATAAGAAATGGCAAAGTTACACCTACTCCGCCTAATTTACATCATCATAGTTAAAAAATAAATAGTATCCTTGTCGTTTGTTTATTTTCCTATCTATTACTCTGCCGCATCTTAGCTAGGAAAGATCGGTGGTTGAAGGTCACCCATCGTTGATTACAGAAAACACATGTTTTTAAAGTACGTATCCTGCAATCCACCTCTATGAAGAGAAAATTCCTAACTAGATTGCGTAGAGGTGTAGATAATTCAGCAGGAATTGGTCCTGATCCTCCTCTATGAATTGGGTCAAGAGCCTTCCTTTAAAAGCAAGATTGAAACTTTAGAAGCAAAAACGATCGATCAGAACTGGTTGTGATGTACTTGAGCTAAATTTGATCATTAGGTGAGAGTGGTGACGAGAAAGATCTGCGACCCGTTGGAAGAGGATGCTTTCAGGCCTATTCTTCATCACTACGACGGCCCCAAATTCCGGCTGGAGCTCAACGTTGAAGAGGTATATATAGATAAACTGTTGATTCCTTTCTCTCTTTCTTCGCTCATGTCTGAATAGTCTGATCAGTAATTATCTGTATCTTTTCAGGCGCTAAAACTTCTTGACATATTCGCGGAAAATGATGCTTGAGAGAGGTGGTGCGCGGAGAATATTTTTCTCAGATGACAGAATACTTATACAAGTATATGATGTATAATTAATCATATCCCCTTTAATTATTACTACACATAGAATAAGTTCACGGGGTTACATACTGTTGCTTGCTGCGAGAGTTATATTATTGTGCTTGGTGGAGTATTATGGCACAGGAGATGAAGCTTGATGAGACAAACTCTAGTCTTATACTTGTGCAAGAGTGTGCTCAACTTCATGCCTTTTGTGTGTATACAAGTGAAGTGATACAACCATAATTACTGATGTTTCAGATAATAATAATAGTGATATATCATAATGAGATGCTGCTGATTGACCAATGAATACCTGTCATACGGTGAATCGTAGCTTGATGACGTGTTTTTTGTTTTAAAAAAAAAAATCTAATGCAGAGTGGTCATACTTGAAGGAAATCAACTTAAACAAACAAATGAAATTTGAATTATTTACTGAATAATCCATGATATTGGCTGCCTTGCTTGATTTGGTGTTGTTTCCACTACATGTATATCCTGCTCTATTTTATTCCAGACATGCTTCCCTGAAGAACACATGGCTGATTGTCCCACAAATTTGTCACTTTGATACCCCCTCCAACTCTTCCAGCTTCCCGGCCCCAAGCATGAGGGCTTTTTTAATTTTATTTTTACTCCAGACAGGTTTCCCTGAAGAACACATGGCTGCGTGTCCCACAAGTTTGTCACTTTGATCCTCTCCCAGCTCTCCGCTGGACATACTTACAAATTTGAGTACACGCACATCTTTATTCGGGGAAAGACTTCGTATACCAAAATAATTGTCGAAGATATCATTTGCTCCAAATCCCATATATGCCAGCTGCATGCTCTCCAATCCTCTTCTTTAAATCGACATCGAAACAGAGAAGAGTCGATCGAAATAGCACTGATGGGGAACTGCAGCGTGAAGGGAACCGTCGTGTTCGGAGCGGGGTGCGAGAGGGGTGAAACCGCTGAAGCCGACGAGCTCGAGGCCCCTAGAAGAGTGAAGGACATCATCTACTCCGGCGCGTGCAAGGCCGCCGCGGCCGGTGCAAGTGGGGGTCGGCCGAGGAGTACCAATGCTGAAGCTTTCAAGAAGCTGGAGGTGCTGCCGTCGCCGGAGAAGGGAGTGTGGAGAGTGAGGATGGCGATCAGTTCGGAGCAGCTGGCGGAGATACTGTCGGAGCAGGCGAACACGGAGGCCATGATCGAGAGGATGAGGTCGTATGCGGCGAGTACGGCGGAGGCGGCGCAGAGGCAGCCCAAGTGCAAGAGGGTGGCAGATCGGATGATCCGGAGCCTCCACGAGGATTTACTGAGCTTTCCTTGTTGATTAATTAGTCTGATCTTGGATCTAAGACGAGCGTTTGAATTGTTTTCTTCTGTCCACTTAGAGGATCGATTGTTTTTGCAGCAGCAGTAGTAGCAGTTGCCATTAGTGTGTTTGCTTTATTTATTCTTGGATAATTAGTATATAAATATGAATGCACTGAATGCGGTGTTCCATTATGATCCACACAGCAGCTGTGATAGGTAGGTATGTATGTATGCATCCTCTCTTCAAACTTCAAAATCAGGATCTAGGAAACTTTCTTTTGGAAGAGAAAGGAAAGGGAGAACTAACAGAGCTTGGCTTGTAAACCGATGGCTACTTAATTAATTGTATGCCATTTTTGCAAAAAGAAGAGTCCAGAGTAGTTCACCAGGTTTATATGGGATTAATCTGGCATGCGGTTAACAGGTCATCCTCTTGCTGGTTGAATTATTATTATTATAGCGTAGCGTGTGCACTCCGGCGGTTCCGCGTTGATTCTGGAATCCGTCTGATCAATCAACGACCAAGTAAGTAATCACCTCAATTGGTTCTCTTTCTGACAAACAATGGTGCCAAGTAAGGACGAGAACATTGAAAAATCTTCCTTTCTTCTTGTTCGTCTTTGCTGAACGAAGTAGGAAATTTATTAGAGGAGATGGAGGAGGAGCCACCACCCATATTGCTTGCATTAAATAGTTGAGTTGGATGGGTTGAGGCAGCGAAATGGCAACACGCTGAAGCGGGCGACCCCCACACGGCATGCACAGCAGCAGCAGCAGCAGCAGCAGCCTCCTTTCTCCGGTGGACCCACGCGCGGAAGTCTGAACCCACCCACCAGCATCATCTCAGTGCGAGCGATGGAGGACCGAGGGAGCTCCATATTATATACAGAAAACAATAATTATCTTATTATATTTGCCGTGTGGATCCACTCTCCCCACATCATAATAATTTCGAATCCGACCCGACTAAATCCAAAAAAAATAATAATTCAAATTCTATCAGATCCAAATCGGAAGAGTTCAGGTTTACTAATGCCATTGATAATGACAACGTAAAATTAATCAAGAACATAACTCGGATTTGTTTGGCGCTCTGATAATATGTTGTCTCCGACCTTGAGACTCAACAGTGTCGGTCGCCAATCAGATCTCTCCTTCTGGCAGTAAAGTAAACACAAAAAAGTTACGTCACATTTGTTTTCTAATTTTAGAGAAAATGAATGCTTCGATCCAAGAGAATCTATCTACCATTGCCAAGTAAGAAAAGGACACACAGCAGACGAGTTAACCAGTTGAATCCATTGTGACCAACCAGCGACACCGAGGATCATCATCTTATCTCACTTCCACATCATGCATTATTAAAATTTCATAATAATACATCCATTAGGATCCAAAAAGAAATAATACATCGCATTAGGCCAAGATAATGTACACGCGTCTCATCAGAAGTAAAAGATGATGACATACACGCTCCCACTACGTTCACTTGTGCGACCCAGCAGTTCTGCTGCAAAAGCTCTCCACAAAGTGAGACATCAGCCAGCAGCAAGAAACGAAACAGTGAACCCAGATCATAAGTCATGACCGAGTAATGGATCAAAGTCGGACCATTTTAATTCCACCATACTAAGTTTTCAGGCTGCTGCCATATCAACCTTGCACGATTTCCACAGACAAACAACATAAAAAAACAGCAGACAACCTTGTGCATATCTCTACAGAACAGAGCATGAGCCGTGCCTTACAAAAAGAGTGGTATTGCCAAAACGAGATATATAGCATGCGTGCCTAGACCACTCAAAAAAATCATCTGCATTTTTTCTCTTTATTACTGTACTCATATCTATACAATTCCCAGTGAGAACGACAACGACAACCAAAAATTTGATCAAAAAGATACAATTGAACCTGAAAGATAGGAAAGAAAATTACTATCACAACAGCAGAAAAAAAAGGAGAAAGGGTGAGGAGCACATATCAACATTTTTAGACTGACGGTACACATAATAAGCATGCCCTAAGAGGCGGTGAAACACGAAAAATGAACCGCAACATCACTGAGCAATGAAATTGAAAAAAAAAAGGAAAATGAAAACTACCGCCCCCATGGCAAATTGGCAATCCCTGCTTTTCTCATATCTACTTATTGAAACATCACTGAGCAATGGCGGTGAACCATGTAGCGTCGTCTATTGTGAAATTCAAAGACATTAGTCATATGAAATGGCCCCAGGTGCACAGTACCGTAGGCATTCATGGTAATCCGTGCCATTTCACGTCTTGTATCAGGAAATCAGTCCCCTGACCACCACCTTGGCCCCAGTTGAATGCCAATGCCCAAGTCTCCATTACAGCATCATACCTGTGAAGATGCAGCAATACCAGAGGGATTAAACTACTAGCGTAAAAAACATGAAGAAAACCAGAAATTAAAATCATAGACTGTATCTGATCAAATTATTTCCAAATATTGTAATATGCAAATGATTCTCTATAGTTCTGGTTTCTACTGAATATAACCATAGTCAATTAGCAAAACGCATGAAAACTGGTCTAGATATTGGTGTCTTTTCTCGAACCAGTTCTGTGGTTATGCACCAATCTCTAAGATCATAATTAGTACAACAATTTATCAGAAATTGAAAAAAAAGTTGAAAACATTTCATATTCCAGAATCTCATATGCATGATGATTTACATAGAATGTAATCCCAATGTCTAAAGAAGACAAGCTGGATCATAAAGATCATTCATAATCATTACAAGTCAATATGGGATTATACAAGTCGTCCATTTACTATGATTCACAATCAAATCAGGACAGATAAAACATCAACAATGAATAATTGTATGGCTCATCTTCCTGGTCATCCTTAAGAAATATGAGTTTGCTTACAGTTCCAAAGTGATAAATAGTTTATCCACAAAATTCAAGAAAAATGAACACATTAAATAAACCAAACTTTCAGGTCTAAGACATCAAGATTGCAAAACACACAGGGCTGCCTTTGAAGCAGAGGTTTGGAAGTAGATAAATATAAGCAGCCTTGACACTGCAAATGGAAACACTGTTTCTGCAACTCATCCCTGGTCACCCTGGTAGCGAGTGAGCAAAACATGCAATGGCATCAAGCCTCACCCTCATCTAAATAAACAAATAATGAAATAAAAAATTAACTAAATCCAATTAATACATCACACATATAAAATAAATACTTGTCATTTAGCACCAAAAAGGAGCAAAATGATATAAATAAGAAATGAGTATTACATCTTCATCAAATACAACTTTTTTAGATGTTTGTGGAAGTTATTTCAACGAAAATGAATACCAGTGCAGAGAAGTACAAATTTTCAAGAAACTGATGACAAATCTCTACATATGTTTATTAGCTCAATAAATTAATCAAACGATTATGATTTAGGTCGTACCCTATGAATAGCTCCCCAGATGCATGTATACATTTTACATAGTTAACATTTATCCAAAACTGATGCATGGCAGGAAGTGACCTCTCTCTAATTATATTATAGATTTCTGCATTCACATTGATAACCGCCTTCGTGGCTACATAGACTTCCATCCATTTCTTGGATCAACTGTGTCTTATTCAATTGTAAAATCCTACGAGAAAAGAAAATTGTTAAGGTTGCCAATTAGGTAAAATTCTATCATGCCCACTGGCTTCATATGCTAAACAAGAAGCAAGCAACTAGAAGGCCTCTACCACATGCATCCCATATAAATTATTACTCCTAAGGTTCTATTCTTCTAGTGCAGAATCCAAAGCATATAATATTTGCTTGCTTAGCTGCTTTTATCATACTATATGCTTTGGATTCTGCACTAGAAGAATAAAATTTTAATAGTAATTTAATGGATGCATGTGGTAGAGGCCTTATAGTTGTTTGCTTCTTGTTTAACATATGAAGCCAGTGAGCATGATAGAATTGTACCTATTTGGCAACCTTAACAATTGTTTCTTTTCTTGTAGGATTTTACAATTGAACAAGACACAGTTGATCCAAGAAATGGATGGAAGACTTACTATGCAGTCACACAATTATCAATATGAATGCAAAATTCTATAATATAATTAGAGAGAGGTCACTTCCTGGACTATGTAAATGCTGACTGTAAAATGTATACATGCATCTGGGGAGCTATTCAAAGGGTACGACTTAAATCATAATTATTTGATTAATTTTATTGAGCTAAATAAACATATGTAGAAATTTGTCATCAGTTTCTTGAAAATTTGTACTTCTATGCACTAGTATTCATTTTTGTTGAAACAACTTCCACAAATGTCTAAAAATTGTATTTGATGAAGATGTAATACTCATTTCTTATTTATATCATTTTGCTTCTTTTTGGTGCTAAATGACAAGTATTTATCTTATATGTGTGATGTATTAATTGGATTTAGTTATTTTTTATTTCATCATTTGTTTACTTAGATGAGGGTGAGGCTTGATGCCATTGCATGTTTGCTCCGATTAAAAGAAAAACGGATTGGCTTAAAGAGAAGCCTGTTTCCTGCAAGTTTCTATGGACTTCATTTTCTACGGTCCTCATCCTTTCCTTTTCATGTTTCTCACTTGTACTGTTAGGTCCGTTTTATTCGGATTAATTCAGGATGTGTAGCTCTAGCCTCTAGGTATTGAAAGTCCCTACGGCAGATGAGTAAAGGAAAAGACAAGTCAGAGTCATCGATTAAAAAGGGGCACCGATCAACTTATACAAGTATAAGCAGGCCATACCTTGTGGTAGAGGGCTTTCCAGGCACCATCCTCATTGGCAGCCTTCCTCATAGCAGGGTTCATCGTAGAGAGGCCACAGAGACTGGTACAAGGTAAATGAGTGCATGCACGGTGATCTCCGGCACCAAACTACTCCATCATCGACCCCCTGCTCCGGCACAGCTGCCTTTCTATCCACCAATGCCATGTATTAGTCACAATCACCAGGAGTTCGGTTCGGGATATCCCTCCGGCGCTTGATCGAAGGACCCACACACACGAGACGGTGGCTCCGGCGGCCGTCAACAGGGAGAGGAGGGCATAGAATGGGTAGGGCGCCTCCATCCCAGGAGCATAAGGGGCGAGGGAGGCATCAAACCCTAGAGATTAGATTAGATGTCGCATCGCCCAGGGAGGAGAACGATGGAACGGGTCGATGAAATTGAGGGATCCGATGGAGAAATGTCCGAGGCAAATGCGTCTTTGTGGAAACCCCTTCGATCGATTTGAGTTTTAGGAGGGAAGAACAATAGAGAGATTTCAGACGCAGACGATGGCTCCTGCAGCGGCTAACAGGGAGAGGAGGGCATAAGATGGGTAGGGCGCCTCCATCCAAGAGCATACGGGGCGAGGGGGGCATCAAACCCTAGAGATTAGATGTCGTATCGCCAGGGAGGAGAATGATATGTCGATGAAATTGAGGGATCCGATGGAGAAATGTTCGAGGCAAATGCGTCTTATCGATTTGAGTGTTGAGAGGGAAGAATAAGTGAGAGATTTCAAACGCAGCAGAAGATGGCTCCGGCGGCTGTCAACAGGAGAGGATGAGATTGAGGGATCCGATGGAGAAATGCCAGGCAAATGCGTTTTGCGGAAACCCTCGTATACCCCTTCGATCGATTTGAGTTTTAAGAGAGAAAAACAAATAGAGATTTAGCAGTAGTAAATAGAGATTTCACATCCGACTCCGAGTCCAATGAGCTCACTGGCGGCGAAGGCGGCGATCCCACAGTTCGAGTCGAGCCATAATTTGATGATAACAGCCACGGCTCGGTCATGCAATTCACCGAGTCGAGTTCCGATATGGAAAACACATCATCAACGAGGAAGAAAGGTAAGGTTAAGGTAGTAATTATCTTTAAATAAGATAAAAATTTTGGGAGACCGAATCGAAAATTAATTTCCTCCTGCTTCCATCCTACCTTGTTTGTTACCAAGGCACACGACAAACCCACATCCGCCGCAGATCTAAGAATGGACGGTTCGTTGTGCATGATCCGAGCTTATACACTAGCGCGCCTCGTGGGCGACTCACACCATAACTCCTCCTCGCCTATTTATAAATCTCCTCCGCCTCCTCCTCCCCCTCTCGATCGCCGACCATACCAGCAGCGGAGGCTTCTCTTGCGGCCCACGCAATAATCTCCTCTCCTTGATCTATTCTCTCTGTCTTTGGTTCGCCCTCTATCTTTGTTGCCGCCGCCTCTGTCGATCCGTGTCAGCAGCTGCTACATGCCGACCGGTAGGAATAATTACTTCACTCCCCCTTTCTGCCGATTGCTATGGGAGGTTGTCGGGGTATTTTGCTTCGCTGTAGTTGTCTGCTGAGAAAACAAAAAAGAATTTGTAAAATTTTGTTTCTTCCGATAATTGCGGGTTGTCTGTTCTCGACGAATGCTCCAAGATAATTAGGGCTCTCTGATTTTGTTGCTTTAGTTGCGGTCTTTGTCTTCGACCTTGAGTTCTTTTACCTGCATTACTTTCCCCTTCGGTCTTCATCCTGTTGGATCAACATGACGGAGAATTTTTTAATTGTCACATCTGTGTTTTGGTCTATGGTCAGAAGTGAGTATTAAACTCCGTTAGTTTCTACCTTCGTGTACCGTGTACCATACTAACGTGAATGAGGGGAACAGTGGTTGAAACACTCCTTAGTTCACAGTTCTGATTTGTTGTCTATTCAGACGAACACTGTATTAGAGTTTTGAATTTTGTGCTGATACTGGTTTAGACAACCAAGATTGGTCCAACTGTGCAAGCAGGATCTATATTTCCTTGTTTTGTTTCTACAAAAGCCACATAAGTTTTAAAATAGTTACTATGTGCAAACTAAGAATCCCGTGGTAGCAAAAAAACCTGAAAAGCAACTTCCTTTGAGAAGTTTACAAATATTTTAAAAACTATCTATTCATAGCATGAGGCATGACTCTTATATATTTTGTATAAGAGTGACTGTTCATGTTCACAGCGGCATTTTGCTGATCTCTTTAACATTCCACGGACGGGATTTGCATATCAGGATCTTGCTGAAAGAAAGAAAAAAAAACGATAGCTCTGACTAGAAGACAACCTCTTGCACGTTTTTTGCTCCTTTACCTATAAAGTAAAGCTACAGTAAAAAAATTAGGTTGTTGTATGTTTAGTAAGGGAGGCACTTGTTGCATGTCAAGTTCATTGAAAATTCTATTAATTATCATGGCTATTGGTTTTTTTCTTTCTTGTGCATGCTACCTGCCATTTGATATTTTGTAATTCACGCTTATACTAGAACAATATGGAATGTTTTTGATGCATTTTCCTTTTCTCCATGCAGTTAGCGTCAAATGGCAAAAGGAAGTCTTTCCAGGCGTAGAAATTGACACTAGTCAACCGCCGCTTGTTTTTAAATGTCAGTTGTATGCCTTAACTGGTGTACCACCTGAGAGGCAAAAGATTATGGTGAAGGGTGGCCTTTTGAAGGTATATGAGCTTTCATGTTTCTGAAGGTTTATCCTGCGGAGTGTTCTTCTTATAGAGTTATTTAAGAAATTTTCTTGGAGTTTGTAACAATTACTCTTCATTAATGTAGGATGATGCAGATTGGGCAACCTTAGGTGTTAAAGAGGTGCTGTGCTTTTTCTTGATTTTCAGTAGTTCTTTTATGCTGTATGCATACCATAGATGTCGTGTGAAAATATTTAACAGGGGCAAAAGTTGATGATGATGGGCACAGCTGAGGAAATAGTGAAAGCTCCTGAAAAAGGTCCTGTCTTTATGGAGGATTTGCCAGAAGAAGAACAAGTAGTAGCCGTAGTGAGTCACAATCTTTTCATGTATTATTGTATGATTAATGTTGTTTATGATTCACTCGGAGTCATTTTGCTCACTTGAACTCTTTAAATTCACCATAAATTTGCATGATTATTCTGGGTCTTGTTTGTTGTGTTTTAGTTATTCTCGACTGGTTAAAAGTAACTATCACTTATAATTCATTAAAATTAATTCCACAATAAAATGTCATGTAACTGTTGCAATAATAGTAACTCTTTTAGGTTTGTAACCCATAATAATGAGAGTACAAGAACTCTTGTTTATTATGGTTTTTTATAGGTTCACATTCTTTTGCACATCCAGAAAAGTCTTAGTTTGAATAGTCATTCTTGTTTTTTTATATATTATCAGCAAGGAGAGTCTATTGTGCCTATTGAGGTAGTTATTAAAAACAAGAGGATTTGTTGACTATGACGAACCACCTGCATTTGTAAGAGAAACCATTGTTCCTGTTTGTGTTTTTTTTCTCTCCATGTCCTTTTCCCCTGTGTAGAAGATTTACCTGTGATCCCAATACATTTTAATTCTATATCCTGGTAGAGTACTTTCATAATTATTATGTATGCCCATTATTCTTCCTATATCAGCATATCCCAGCAACATTTTAAATTTTTTGTCTGATATATCAACCAACAGGGTCACAGTGCGGGTCTTTATAATTTGGGAAACACCTGTTACATGAACTCCACATTGCAATGTCTACATTCTGTTCCAGAGTTGAAGTCAGCATTGTTGAGGTGATTTTCTGTTTGAATGTCTATCAAAATGTTAGGATTCAGACAAAATTCTGTTGGATAATGTATCACTTGTTCATAAGCAGTTATACAAACTCAGCCAGAAATAATGAGCTAGACCAGTACTCACATCTTCTGACGGTTGCCACTCGAGATCTCTTTAGTGAACTTGATAGGAATGTCAAACCTGTTGCACCACTACATTTCTTATCGGTTAGTTCTTTGGACAACTTTGCAATAGTTGGGTTATCTGACAAATATAGTTATTGACCTTTGAATTACTCCTTTGACTTGGGACAGATTCTGCGTAAAAAATTTCCTGAGTTTGCACAGCAGCAAAATGGCAGCTACATGCAGCAGGTTGTACTTTCTTAAATCTGCAGCCTTCGTTTATTGTTGATATATGAAGAATGTGAATGAAGTCTTCCTTTTATACTGCAGGATGCTGAAGAGTGTTGGACCCAGCTAGTGTCCACGCTTTCTCAATCTTTGAGATCATCAGATATCAGGTTCTTTTGATTCTTTAGTTATGTATGTTACTGCTTGTATCATATTTTATAGTTTTTGTGCAGTTATTCTTTTGGTGCTGATTTATGTACCTTGGACCTTACATGTTCTGGGACACACTTACTATAAACTATAAAATATTTAGAAATTCACAAGTGGCTGCGGTAGCTGTATCCTTTCCAAGAAAATTAATTGTTTTTAGGATTATGTGGTTTACTTTTCATAAGCACTTTTTTTTGGCTTACATATGATTATGCGATTTTAAGTATATGGTTGTCATTTGAATACTGTAATCTAAGTATATTATTCTCTTGATTATGCAGTGCGACATCTGCAACAGTGAAGACACTGTTTGGCGTTGGTCTTGTCAACAGGTAAGCTATTGCTCTTGTTAGCACCTTTGTGTATTTATCAGTTGGTGTAGGAACTGTAACTTTGATGGTTGTGCATGGTTTTCGCATTACCAACCCAGGCAGGTTTTCAATGTTTGCCATGAGTCCTTGATTCAAAAACTAACACCCAGCTGCACTGCTGACCTGGACCTGTCACGACATGAGATCTGAACTTATGTCCTCCAAGGAAAGTAAACACAATATATTACATAATGGAAAAGTGTTAATAACTTTCTCCTCAAAATAAAAATTCTTGATGGAGCTTTACTCTCTCCAGTTAATTCATTGAATAACTTTTCCAGGCCCAGGAAAAAGTATGTCCGGCTAATGAAAATCTGTCTTACAACTGGCTATGTGATTAATACCATTTAACACAAAAGAAACGAGAAGTGGCTTTCTGAATGGAATCATAAACGAATAAAAGCAGCACAGCAGCAAACTGGCCCACATGCACCATGGTATAAGATAGGGACACGATGAGCTTTTGCAAATCCTATTGGTTAATATTTACATGTATCTTCGTGCACAAGTGTATCTTCTTTTAACTTAGCATATATAGGAACGGAATTTACAAATGACGTTTTATTTGAATTATGTCAAGATAATATTAACTGAATGATGCTTTAATGGCATGCTAGAGAAGACAAATCAATGTTCACAATTTTCAGTTCAAGTTCAAGTAATTTATATCGAACCTTATCATTGGTGGCTATATGTTTATATATGCTGAACTTGGATGGTTTTGTCTGACATTTTTTGTTTTACTAGGATTTTCTGTGCAGAAAGTGGTGAAGAAAGCTTTGGGAATGAATCCGTATATGCACTAAAATGCCATATTTCACAGGAGATCAACCACTTGCATGAGGGACTTAGACGCGTAAGTGATGTTGCCTACAATCTGTTTTGGTGTATATGAGAGAGAATCCTGTGTGCACAACATAGACACGAATATATATTTATTTTTGCATTTGGAGTCGAACTTTTGTAGGGTCTGAAATCAGAATTAGAGAAGACCTCCTCTTCTTTGGGGCGCAGTGCAATTTTTACAAAAGAATCAAGCATCAATGAATTACCCAGGCAAGAATTTTTTTTCTCCTTTTGCGATATTCAAGGTGGTTTGTCTTCTAAACATAGTCATTTCTTTTCAGGTACTTGACCGTACAGTTTGTTCGTTTCTTCTGGAAACGGGAGACAAGTCAGAAAGCAAAGATACTGCGGGTAATGCTTTTTCCATTTTTTGGACATTTAGCACAATGAGTTTTATTGCTTGTGGTTTAAATGATCCTCTTCATCCTTTCATGACACTGTCTTAAAATGATGGGAATTTGTTTTTTTTCTTAAGATTTTTGATAGATATGTCACTGTAACTTTGGTTTATATGTTTTCTTCAGAAAGTGGATTATCCATTGGAACTTGATGTTTATGAGTTTTGCTCGGATGAGCTTCGTCAAAAACTTCAAGCTCCTCGTCAGGTTTTCTTATCCTCATTTCAGTTTAGCCTTTGCTTTTTAATGAATAAATTTTTCTACAAGACATGATATGATAGATCCATGCATTTTCAATGCTCAAACTTTGTGCAGACTCTACGAGAACTTGAAAATGTCAAGCTTGGACTAAAATTAGGGGACGGGAAAAAGGAAGATGAGGCCAGCATGCCTAAATCAGAGGTATATAAATCAAGGCAACTCTTTTATTCTAGGCAGCAGGGTCATTTTGACGAGATGTATGAATTGCAACTTTATGTTGATTGATAGACCTGGGATTTATCTTTTGGTATTGTTGCCAAAATTGTGGTACTTTTGTCACAATAGCAAGGAGGTAGTAGTAGCTAAGCAATCACAACTTATGCTAACTATCAACTGCATCGAGGTTACCATATCTTTATTTAGGCAGCACTAAAACGTTTCCTCAGGAAGGATAAAAGTTCATAGACTTCACAGAAGTGGATACACGAGATCTTCAAGGTCAGAAACCAGAATATAAAGCCAGCACTATAGAAAGTAGAAAAATTTACATTTGCAGGCAGAGTTTGCATTCCTTTTGACACCCCTTTTGACTTCAATTTACACACGAGGAATACAACATTATTCATGGAGCTATATTTGATGGTTGTCTGGAACAATATTTTGTGGATACCATGAGGGCACAGCACTTTTAAGGATTTCAACAGTGTAATGGATCTTAACAGTTTTCATATTGCGTTCTTTTGAGCAGCCCGTTGATCTTTTTCAATGGCTAAAGCATCACATTGCTAGATTGATTTGTGTGTGACGAAAACACTAGCAGACTTGTTTGATTCACAAATCCACTTGCTTTATCTATTATTTTTGTTTGTTTCTGTTAAATTTTATGCAGGGTTCATCTAATGATAGTGGAGAACCATCAGGAGCTAATGAGAAAGGTAAGCGGTACTTATTAAGATCCTTGTATAGCTAGAGAAGTTCAAGAGTCGTGTCTCGTCATAATTTCAGTGTATAACTAGATGTAATTCAGTCATCATTTTGGAACTTCGTTGCCAGCAGCTGCTACATCCTCTGAAGGAGAAGGGCAGTTAACTGGAATTTATGATTTGGTTGCTGTGCTCACTCACAAGGGACGGAGTGCTGACTCTGGGCACTACGTTGCCTGGGTAAAACAAGATAACGGTCAGTCTATAAAACTCCCGACATTTTTTTTATGCTTGCTTAAGGATTCTTTACTCTTTCTTCAAATCTGAATTAATTGATGCAGGAAAGTGGATCCTATTTGATGATGACAACCCAACCCCGCAAAGGGAAGAAGATATCGCAAAGCTATCTGGCGGCGGTAAGACGCCTGTAGGGAAATGGCATCATTGTTTTGTTTGATCCAATTTTTTTCAAATTAATCTTCAATTCCTTGTGCAGGTGACTGGCACATGGCATACATATGCATGTATAAAGCTCGGGTTATATGATATTGAGGAAACATAAGACGAAACGACTTGTAGTGATAAACTTTATATACAAATGCCGCAATTTGTTGTAGGACTTCAATATAGAGGTGATTGTTTTTTTAGCAGCCTCTCAAAAAAGCACGCTACTGGTTTCCTTCCTGCATTCCTGTTGATCGAGGTTATTTATGTTTGGTTATGTAATTTGCACAAATTTGACTGACAGAGTAATTTAATCTAAAACATGTGACCGGCACACTGAATGAAATGCTTACGATTAATTGTTTATTTTCCATAAACTCTCCTGGCCGTCTTGGTGTAGTTTTCTGGAGGCCAAACTTTTTTAACAAGTCGTCGCTGTATCCATTTTGTTTATGGTTTTCATAAAAATTGCATTGAACTCTTCTGTTGAGATGATACAGCAGCTTATGGATCTTTTGTTGTGTGCTGTTATGCATAATTACAATCGGATGGATAATATTCTTGTTAGCCCGAATTGATCGAGCAAAGTCATCCCTCGAGCCATGGACTTCCAAATCTCTCGTGGAAGAATTCTATAGTTTTTTTCTTAAAATTTGAATTGTCATTTTGTTATGTCGAATAACAAATAAATGAATCATACATCCATTATATTATTATAACTACTTAAACGATATAAATGAATTGTTTTGGGATGATAGTTCAACGCGATGTGTAGCTCTATATAAATAGTGGATGTACGCCGATGGGCAGCCAAACGAAGATGCGGCTCTCTCAGTCTCAGCCTACACTCAACATCGGACTCGGGGCGAATCAATCAATCGAGTCACAGAACAAAGCCGAAGCCAGGCCTAAGCAGTACTAATCTGTGCGCCCGACGCGCTGCCGCTGCAGCTGCTTCCCCTCGCTCTCTCTCTCATCCGCCCCTTCCTCTTCCCCCCTTCCCCTCCTCCCTCTTGCTTCGCAGTTCGCCCGCCGTCTCTGCCTTTTCCTTTCTCTGCTATCTTCTTCCCAAAGGAACCCAATCCCAACATTCCTCGCCTCTCCTCCTCTCGCCATTGCAACTATCTCCGCTCTTTCCTCCAACCACATCAGCAGATGGAGAACAGAAAAGGCTGAGATCAAGGTGTCGAATCTAGATGAGGTAGGGAGGAAGCAGGCGGAAATCATCTGGAGTTTTCCTTTTTCATTTTCGTTTCTGTCTTTTTCTTCTTTTCCTCTCTCTCCCTTTCATAGATTACTATTTTGGTTCGTTTTCCCTTTGATTTCCCTTGGTTTTCTTTGTTCATTTTGTTCCTTTCTCTTAGGAGTATATTTTGTTCTTGAAAGTTTCTTCCTGTTTCACTCGGCATGCTACTTGTTTGGTTGGAGTTAAAACATCTGCCTGTAATCCGAATGCAATTGTTTTCCCCATTTTTATCTTTCATTTTCTTTTATCTCTTTCCCTCAAATTTAACTAGAGGCTTCAAGAAAACCCTCTTATCGCTGTTTCAGTGCCCTAACGATTTCCTTTTATTCTTTGTTCTATTTTTCCCTAGGCGAAGAGAGTGAGATAATTCGTTCTTGGTTTGGTTAGTGCAGCCTGTTGTAGCCTCGCAGATTTGAGGTTTTTTTTGGCATGGGCCGTGAGCAAGGCGTGACTTTGAGCTGCAGCAATGTGTCGGCTGGGGGCCTCGTGTGGGTACGCCGCCCAAATGGGTCATGGTGGCCAGGGCGTGTTCTTAAGCATGATGAGTTACCTGCCAAATGTTCGATTCCACCAAGATCAGGGACACCCATCAAACTTCTTGGTAGGGAAGATGGAAGCATGTGAGTCCTTATCTGTGACCCTTTCTTATAGATGCAGTAGCTTGCTTGAAAAATCTTTTTTATTGGAGGAAGTTTTCTTCTGAATTTGCTTGATGTTTTCTTTGCTCACATCTAAAGGCGAGGAACATCTGTTCACTGAAAAATCTTTTTTATTGGAGGAAGTTCTCTTCTGAATTTGCTTGATGTTCTCTGTTCTCACGTAAAGGAGAGGAACATTTTTGTTCACTTCAATATCAAATTATAAATGGAATATATCAGCACGACGTAGGTTTTTCTTTGATCATGAAGTGGGAATACAGTACTCGGAAACAAGTTTATCGCTACTATTCTGATTGTGCTTGTTTGATAGATGGATAGACGGTAAAACCCCTACTCTGAAGTCGTCTGTAGAGCCTTAAGTGATGTTAAGACCATTTCTTTCGGTTTACATTTTTTTTCTTAGTGTCTTGAACCAACAACTATAGCCTCATTGCTCTAACTAGAGCCTTATCTTTCTAATGAGATGAGCTTGCACTTTGTGCACTATCGGTTTACACTTGGATAGTGATAATGATGTTTCACGTTTACTTTCATTTGTTTACATGGGTTTATCAATTATTTGTATCTTGAATTATAATGGTTATAGAATATGAGTTGTAGCAGTTAAACATCCAAATAGTATAAAATCTTGCATTGTTCTCATATTTGAATTAATCCTTTATAATTGTGGGGTATTTTGTTATCATAAGAGCAAAATTTGAAAGAAGTTGATAATCTGATCCTTTCCTGCATTCATCTTTTTATCCAAGTCTCTAGTACCATGCTACAAATAAACTCATTTCTTCTAATAATCAAACTTGTAATCAGGGACTGGTATAATCTTGCTAAATCAACTCGTATCAAACCATTTCGTTGTGGTGAGTTTGATGAATGCATTGAGAAGGCCGCATCATCTCCATCTCGTTCAAAAAGAAATTCGACCAGTACAGGGAAGTATATCCGCAGAGAAGATGCCATTCTCCATGCCTTGGAGATTGAAAAGGCTTACTTCCTTTCAGGAAAGCAGAATGGTTTGGGCATGGATGACTGTTACAGAACAATGGCTTATGATTCTCCCAGAAAATTGAAAAAGATGTATGAACTTGACAAACAGCCAGGTTATGTAGCCGAGAAAAATGATATTCTTGAAGAGAATTCAGCTCAAGGTTTATCTCAATCTTTGGTGTCTTATGAACAGACAAAGAAGCTTCCTGCTAGTGATAATAAGTTGACCGAGAAAAAAAGAAGGAAAACACCAAATGATTCTGAAGAAAATGAAGGAACAAAACGTATGAGAGATCTTCAGGATATAGGATTAGGAGTTTCATCAACTAGAAAGTCAAATAAACATGCTGACACAGGATGGTCCACTGCACTGGCACTACCTGATAGTGCTTCGCTTAGTGAATCAAATATCTATGATGGGTTTTCGAGCTTGCAAATAAAGAGAAGCAAAGATTCTTCATGTCTGAAACGGAAGCGATCTCAGATTGCTCAAACTCATGAGTCTATGAGAAAAAAAGGCCGTCGTCAGGCCCCAAATAAAGTGTGTGAAGGTACCAAAATTATAGTTCCATCATATTGTGATTGGGAGGGGACTTTCGGAGGACAACCCTCTCTCCAAGGAGTTACTACAGATAAACGAAAGGAATCACTACCAACTCCAAGGATTAGAACGGATATTTCTTGTGATGTCATCATTAGTCCTCACTGTTCAGGAACTTCAAACGAGGCACTGCTGGATACTTGTGAAGACACTCGTGATATAGATAGCACAAATTTAGATTGTGAAGTCAAGGATTGTGAACTTGCAAGCATGTTGGAGTTTATTGGTAATGATGATTGCCCTGATGGCCTTATTGACATACCTCTGATTATGAGGGACAATATTAAGGAAGGTACAATGTCAAACATTCTTCTTCTTCTTCTTCTGTGTTAAACCTTTAAAATTTCATATTGCAGTTATTGGGAAGACGTATATGCATTTTGAGTTTATGTGCTGGTAGTTTATAGCTAGAAATGCCTCTGTAACTTTCAAGATCCAACAAATTGTTGTCATCTTTGGGCATGCTTACTGTGGTGTCTTACACACTGCATTTGTGTTTCTTTTATTTAGTTGCAAACATCAATATCTTTTCAAAATCCAAGTGTGAGATGAGTTCATGTATATTCCATGTTCTTGATTTTTTGAATCCTATTATTCATATAGCTATACTTGTCTTATTTATGCAGATTCTCAGAATATTTTTAACTAAGTCAGTCAAAATCATTAACGAACTTTTGTGATATCTATCATGATATGGTATTTTGATGCCCAGAGATGATAATCATGTTACTTCATTCCTTTGATCATAACAAGAAAAGTCACTATTGCCAATACTTTGAAAACAGCAGTAGCTTGCTTTATTCTTGAAACAAAGATGCGAAGTCAATAAATTTATTATTATACCATACACCATAATCTTTTTGGATATAGGAAGGACCCTAATAAGTTACACGATATATTTGACAAAGACTACAAAAAGTGCATTTCTTTTATTACTATATTAATTAGTATTAACTACAGATTTGGAGTTGAAGACACGCATACTTTTCGCTCTCTCATCTTGCTAAGTAATTAATAAATCTTGTCAGTGGAGTATGGCTGACTTGTTCTTAACCTTGTGTTGTTTCAGATATTTCTGTCATCTTTGAACACTTGCCTACTAGTGATCTTCCGCCTGAAAGACCACGCAAAATGTCTGGCCAGGGTGATCTTGTATCGCACTTCATTGAAGGACTTGGCGAGAGTAGCTTTGCTGGCTCTGCACATCAGTCCAATAACATCAGGAAGAGGACAGAAAAGAGGAGCTTAGAACAACGTTTAAATGGGAAAAGGAACATGAACGGTGTAAGGTTTACCAAAAATGTGAATTCTGGAAGCTCTGTAGATGGGACTGATCAATCTGACAGTTCCTTGAAGAGCAAAATACAGGAAGAAAGTTTTTTTGCAGCTTTGGACAGTAAACTGGATGGTAATTGTTTTGGTGAGTCCTTAACTTCTGACGCTCGTGGTCAGTTAGTAAAGGATGAGTCCATCTCAGAGGTGCATGATATCCCCCAAAGTCCGATCACTGAAATTCCTCATTTTTCCAGCGAAGTTGCAAAAGGTCAGTCTATGCACTCGAGGGAACAAGATACACCGTCCAAGACACACATGGCTGTTACCACTCTGCCGATGCAACAACAGTTTCCTCGTGACAAGGTCTTTCTATCGACTTGCTCCAAATATAAGGTTGGGAAGCAACTAAAACTTGCAGGTTTGGTTTCAGATTTATTTGATGTCGAAGTGACTGTAAAGTCTAGCTATCGTGGGGGTCCGCATGTACCTCTGATTTCTCTCACTAGTAAATTGAACAGGAAAGAGGTTGTAGGCCACCCTGTACATGCAGAGGCCGTGGAAGATGGCCTAATCGACACTTTGTTAGATAAGAAGATTCACCAGCCAGTGAAGAACTGGGGAAGTTCTACTGGAAGATCGTTGCCACACAGGAACCGTGGTCGTATCGATGTTACTTCGCTGAAAAGGAAATATTCAAAAAGGAAAAAATCAAGGCTGTCTCCCAGAAAGATTCGCAGGCTGTCGTCGATCGACGTTGATCGCAAAGAGAAAGGAGAAGTGAGAAAGCCAGTGGTTGAAAAGATTGCCAGACCTGCTGTTTCATGCGTTCCAGTCAGACTAGTCTTTAGTAGGATCACTGAAGCATTGACCTCCTCAACACGATGGACGAGCGTTAGCGATCATCGTCAGGTGTGTCAAAGCGGTGACTTCTCTTAAATCACGCCTTGGTTTCTCTGCCTAAATTAGCTGCTGACACTGTAAATTTCTACGGTTTGTTTGATGCATGGGGTGGTTGTCCATATTCTTAATCAGAATGCAGTTTTCATTGGGGAAACAGAAAATTGCTGCTCGGTCTCTGTAGTTGGGTCGAAGCATATTTCTGCATTTCTGAAGTTTGATATGATTGTATATGATGTAGACATTCAAAACCAAAGTATAATGCTTCAGATTTTGATGTGGTGTTTAGTGAAGGGAAATTTTGATAAAGACTTCCAATATTGTCTCTGGGGTGGGCATTGGATGAGGTGCGTTTTGAATCCATCACTTTATTTTTTCCAGAGTAATGAATGTTTAAGGTCATCTGTATCTCGTTCTTAAAAAAAGGGGGCATTTGCATCATAACAAAGATACATGTGCCCTCACTAATACTGCAACAAGCTATCATCTTCATTTAGAGAGTGTTTTTCTTTTCTATCAAGATTTATATTAGATTCAGATTAACTACTTGTAGATCAATGAAGGATAAGAGAAGGTTAGTCAAGTTAATCAGATCAAGTTATTCTAATGAGGGCCATATATGGGCCTTTGGGGTGGCTACGTTCACCTTGGGGACATCATCCTGCATGGTGTTGCCCTGAGGCTGATTCCGGAAGTAGGGCATTATTAACACGTGGATGCCGGGACCCGGGTTCTAGTGTTTGTATTTAAAATACTAAAGAAAGATCTTCTTCTACCTGCATACCCCCAGTCGATGCATTAAGAGAGGGACATGCATGCACCGGACATTAATTTATGGGCATATATACGTATATAAACAGATTCATTAGTTCCAAATACTTTATTTGTTTGGACTTCGTTCATATACACTGAAGCCCCAACGAGAAGAGCAAAATTTCATTAGGAAAAGGAGAGATCAATTTGCTAGCTCACTTATTGTTCTATAAACTATAAACACAGACGTATACTCACACACATATATATAATTTGCTGCAAAAGGATGAATTCGTATGATATCCTGAAAATTAATTTTTTTTTCTGAACAGACCGTTTGGCCAACCACATTAGAGTTACCGTGAATTAATAGCCTTCTGATGCTTTTTTCTTCTACTTAAATGATGAAGTTGTAAGTGAAATAGACACTAGACGATGAAAAAAATCTGATTAGGTAGAGTGTCGTTGTCAGAAATGGTTCATCTTTCTATTCTTGGCAGTCTGTACATGGCCATCTTCCTTGACTTCGTAATCTGTGTATGTGAAAGCTGAGGCACAAACTAGACTATTCCTGTTTCGGTGGTGACCTTAAGGTTAGGTTCTATTCTCTACAAAACATTTACAATGTAACTTTATGTTATAGCATGTCATAAGATAGTGGTTTGGTACCATCCACATCGTTCCAATCTTACATACCTGGTAAAATGCTTCTTCTTTTTTACAACTAGCCATTCCACCAAGGCTTTGATCAGATTGGCCATCCAACACTACTCCTTTTGCCTGTGTGTCCTGAAGCGTCAAAGAAAAATGCATCATTTCATTTTAGGAAGGCACATATATGTTTATATACAAACTATGGGAGGTGTTGATAAATTTATTGAAAGTTAAAAAAAAAGAGAGGGTATTATTAGGTACTAAGAGTGCGTTAGTTGCTGGAAATGGACGGCTGCTCGAAGGTCTGTGGTTGAGATTCACTTGACAGTTGTTCTTGGTTGTACATGAGCTGCATGTTCCTCGAAATGACCATTGATTTATTGGAGTGGAGGGAGGATGATCCCTCAATTTTAGTTTACTTACAGCATAAGGACAATATATGCTATTCACATATGCATAACTCATTTCAATTTGTATTCAGAGGAGCTCGCGGGCAGAAGTCTTAAATATTCTTTAGCATTATATTCGGTGTGAACTAATTAGATGCTAACCAACGCAATTATGAGTTAAGGAAGAACATCTACATCAGCGAGAGGCAATATGGATATGTAATAAATATATTACGGATTGTAACACGATAAGTAGACGCAAATGTCTACATTCGGAACAAATTAAGAGAGCGTACCGAACTATATTGGGCATAACTTAAATTAAATTATAATAGTAGGTGTGACTTAAAACCATGTGAAAAGATGGCAAATGCCAACAACAATGTGCTTCCAAACAAGCGTATGTTTGTTAGATGACAAAAAAGACGAACATTTTTTTTTTTGAGTTTACAGTGGCACTTAGCAGAGCAGACTGGGGTTTTCTTATGAAGCACAAGCAACCCCATTGTTCGTTCACTATATTTAAAAGAGAGAAGAAGGAGGAGGAGGAGGGATGGCGGCAATAAATAAAAAGCAAGTCCAGCAACCTGTTTTTATTTTACAGCGAAGATGAAGCCTTTCTCCTCTCCGCCTTTTCGGAGAGCAGAGATAGGGAAAGATAGACACACATGCCATGGATTCGCGTATTGAATTCTGAATTGCCAAACACCAAAGAGCCCCTCGATGTACTTTTCCTTTCCCCCTTTAATTTTTTTGCCTTTGGGGGGCATCACGCTGCCGATGGCAGCAGGCTTTCGGTCACCACCACATGCTATGTTGGCAAGGAGGCCGCACAAGCGCACTGATAACGCCGGGCCCTTCTCCGTCTGCCTTTGTCATCGGTGGTGCCCAGTGGCCTGTGCTCGCCCAGCACAAGGAATGTGGTGAGCTCGAGTAAGGCCAGGCCATCAACCAATTGATCCACCTCAACGGCGAGCAATGCAGATGAACCCAGTTGCTCCAGATTGAATCGATGCCATCTATGCACTCTGCATGTGGCCTTTGGAAGGATGCGCAACATTATGCTGATTCCTTCCTGCAGAATTGGGCCTGACACATTTCCTCTTTCCCAAAAGGAATATATTCTTTAATCTAGTAAGGAGATGCCCAATTACTTGCCTTAAGGCTTAAGCAAATTGAACACAATGTTCGAGCACTCTCGGAATTGACGATGGCAAATAGAATAAATTTTCTACCAAAAGAATCAAGCACCCTTCAGCACACCACCACTCGGATCGGAACAAAGCTGCTTCAAACAAAACCATGCGTAAAAGCAAACCCGTTTGAACTATTGCCAGAATAAGCAGATCAGATGCCAGTTCCCATCAGCAACAGATCAAATCATCAAACCAAAGAGCAGTCACCAGATGAATGAAGAACATGATCTTAAAACTAAAAGAACAAATCAGAACAATTAATAATGCACCACTCTCTGCAACAAGGTATCATATTCATATCTACAGACTCACACTAGAATCCATATAAATATATCAACCTATCCATCATAATACCCATCATCAATCACCACCACCATTATTAAAAGGAGAAGGAAAAGAAAACCTAAGGAAAGAAGAACACGAATATGACCCCCCTAAAGGCGATCCGACCAGAAACGAGACGGCGGGTTCCTCAATGGCGGAAAGATCCGAGGAGCAGGGCCACGGAAGAGGCGAGGGCGGCGACGGCGAGCGGGGGGGAGACGGATCCAGCGGCGGAGGTAGGGCTGGGGGCCGGAGCTTCAGCCGCGAGGGCTCCTCCGGCCAGGAAGGAGGCAGCGACGGCGGCGAAGAGGAAGACCGCGGCGGATTTGTCTCTGAAACCCGCCATTTCCACGAGCGTCTACTTTGATGGGTCGGTAGAGGGGGCTTCCGCTGCGGGCCGGGAGAAGCGCAGGCGACGACGGACAGAGAGAGATGGAGGTGAAGGGGAGAAGAGGGGAGGGGAGCGTATTTATAGAGGGAAGAGGAGTCGGGCGGCGGAGCGCGTGAAGGCAGGGAAAAATATACCCGACCCGGTTCGGGTCGATGAGGACGGCTGGCAACAGCTGGCCAATGATGGTCCCCCGCGTGGTTTCTCGGCGGCCGCTTTGCTTGATTGCTTCTCCTTGCTTCCTCCTTTTGCCTTGAACTGTTCTTATTTGTTTACCTAGAAAAAATGTGCTCTCCGTTTTCCTCCGCCTCAGAATAATTAAATTGCGACCGCCCCAACCTAACAGAAGAAGAAGTAGGCGATTTTGTCTCTTTCTTAAATCGTCTTCATCCAAATTCAATGATTTGCTGTGGTTGTGTGGAGTTAATCGATTTGCATCTCATTGTTAAAAATTTAGGGGAAAAATTAAGATTTTGAATACATGGGCAAATCGAACTCTTCAAAGACATGCTCGCATTAATTTTCTCATCCGGAGAGGTGAGTATCAAGTTTGACCACTGAACGACGGAGTTTCTCCTGTTCATTAATATATATATTCTTCTGAAGGCAGGGGGGAGTTAAATGCTTTCCGCAGAAATTAATGGACCTTTTACAAGAACGAGGCTGCACAAATAAAAGGCTTTTAGATGCCAGGTTGAGTATTATGAGCAGCACATGGTGGCCTGTTATCTCAATGAGTAGCATCCATGTGGAATGTTCCTCTCCTGGATCATTAAATATGATCCAATAATTTGCAGCAGCACTTTTTTGAATTTTGTTTATGGATTCAAGGAAGATCGCATTGCATTAAAATTTTAGCTCAACTTAGTTATTCACACTCGGTCCATGGTTCAGTTTATCCTGGCTTACTTTGCTTGCCCTTCATTTTCTTCCACTGGAAATATGCTGGTTGAACTGCCCTCCTTCATCATTACTTCATTTCTTCTCTTCCCCAAGTTAAAAATACTACTACCAGCAGTTCTTTTCTTTTAGAAAAGGGGACCACCGCTGGCAAAACTCATAGTCAACTCGTTCTTCGTTCATTGATTTGCGTGTGCATCATCAATTGAATTAATGTGAAAGGAAAAGAACAAAGTCAGTCAAAGTGGCAGGTATCACCGCCAGGAGAAGAGCAGTTGGGTAAAAAGAAAACATCTTTTAACTCAATGTTCAACTATACCTTAATTTACAACACAATTTTTACCTAAAATTAGGTTACCTGCACGACGGTCCATTAGCATTATCAATTGATGCTGGAGGAGGAGATGCCTGGTGCAATAGTTTGGATTTATTAATGGAAAAGTTCAATTCAGATCCCACCCCACACCTTCAAGAAGAAAAGTTCAGCTATACAGATGAGGATGTAACTTCTCGATCAGAATCCTGGAATAAGCAAATTGCAAATTAGAGTTCATCATGAGCATTCCCCATGGATGTCGAACGGGTGGGCTTCTCGATCAGATATCTGATCGCAAGGGAGGCGTGAAGTGCAGCACCGTAGGGCAATACCTCCTCGTTGACCGTAAAATATGGAGTGTGTGCACCGTGCATTGGTCCCTTTGTTTCATTCCCCATCCCTATAAAATAGAAGTAGGCGGCAGGGACGACCTCGCCGAAATATGCAAAGTCTTCAGATCCCATCCGTGGCTTGTGATCTCGTACGTTGTTAGATCCAAGGATCTCTGTGGCCACCTTCTGGAATAGCTCGTGGAGATCCTTGCTATTGACTGTAACAGGGTAGAAAGGGTAATAGTTGGTGAGGAAATCTACAGTTGCATTGCATCTCTGTACTGATGCCTGTGCGGTGATTACCTGAAAGGGAAACCAAGAGAATAAATTAAAAGTGAAGACTCGCGCTCCATAGCAGGTTGTAAAATGGCACGCAACAAGTATGCTTTGAGAAAATAGGATGTTGCCAGACCTCTTTGATTCGCCGCTTGAGCTGAAAAAAACTTTCTTTGGAGAATGCTCTGAAAGTACCACCAATGCTGACGAAATCTGGAATCACATTTAATGCGCCACCTCCGTGAAATTTTGCAACTGTTACTACCTACATCGAAAAGTACATAAGGCTAATTCAGAGAATTCTTCACCAAAATAACAAAGGATGAAAATTTCAACGTATAGGAAGGGACGGTCTTCCAAGCAAAACTCCACCTAGAACATCCTCTGGCAATATCCAAACTAGTATGCGTGCACTTATTAAGCAATGCCAAAGCAATGAAACGATGCCACTGGTTCACTTCAGGATTGGCTTGGGACACTCCACTTCAAGGCATGCTTATCATGGCGCTATCGATTTCACTGTTAAAAAAAATACATACAGTTCCTGGATAGTTACATCATTTCATTACATAATATATTTTTGTCGATTGCTCTTATCCTACAAGAAACTTTTGGATCTGCAGTCGAATAATACAGTAAATTGTCAGGCACAATCAGATATCATCAGTAGCTTATTGATTCTCCCGTCAAATGAGGACCCTTGCACCTAACCACTGTGGAGGCCACCCTTGTTCCATACCAAATCATGTCGATTGAGAACTAATACCGTTGTTCAATGTCGATCATGTGCCCACAGACACACCCAAAGTAAAATGAAAGAAAAGAAATGGCTGGTAATCTCAATGGAATGGGTCTAGGACTCAAGGTTGTATGGACCACTTTCATGCTGGGAGAAATACCTGTGAATCCAAGGGATCAGCTTCACGCGAAACAAGATGTTGTAAGCTCACAATAACATTTGATGCGGCCAAAAGTGGATCAATTGTGTGCTGGGGGATGGCAGCATGGCCTCCCTTTCCACTTATAACAGCCTCGAAAAATCCACCCCCAGCTAACATATGGCCAGCCCTGGATTTCACAACACCAAGAGGTGCACCAGCAGTCACATGAAGCCCAAAAATTGCATCGACATTGTCAACGACTCCAGCTTCTACCATTTTCTTTGCTCCACCTGCTCCTTCCTCAGCAGGTTGGAAAAGGAGGACGACAGTTCCCTACAAGTGGCACAGTCATGGTTACTTACGAGCAAGTGGTCAAAATGCATGCCATTTACTTATATCCAATTAATTGGTCCACTCATTCTAGGCAAAGTAGACGATACGCTCATTTGATCCTTACGATGCTACAGGATACAACTTTACTTCACTGATTAATGGTGTCACACAGCTAGCTATCAGCAGACAGGAAGAAACATACATAGAAAATGTTGCAGAAAGAAGAAGTTCATTTAAGCACAACAGCTGCAAAGCATGTGGCTCCGGGAATCAAATCTTAAGTTTTAGCATTCTATAGTTGGGTCTTGCTTTCCCAACATGAAGCAACCAGCAATCTTTATTTTGCAAGGAGGAAAATAAACAATCACCGGTAGATCATCACGGTGCTCTTGAAGGATCCTGGCAGCGCCAAGAAGCATCGCAACGTGCGCATCATGGCCACATGCATGCATCTTGCCTGGTACTTTACTTTTGTGCTCCCATTCAACACTTTCCTGCATGCACCAACATCCAGAGACCACAATAAATAACTTCTTTAACCAAGAGTAGTAAAAGCCTGTCGAACTATAATTTCTAACCCTCCAAAGAGCTGTTTACCAGCAAACATACTGAAAGTAGATAAGAAAACACGAGGAGTTTGAAATCCTACTCGGCTACTCCACTTGATCTCTGATCCAAAACTAATGACATTCATATATTCCACTGGTAGGAGACTGGCTTTGAAATTTGACTTCGTGAAATGAATAATGAATTTATCCTCTCCTCCTTTTATCCCTTGACGATCGCGTATGAATCAGTCGTAACCCTTACGACTTTATGCCCAAAATAAATGAAAAAAAATGACATCTTGAACATGTCCAAGTACCCCGAACCTGAATCGGAAGGGCGTCCATATCGGCTCTGATGGTAACAAAAGGAAGCTTCCCGGTGCCGAGGTAGCCGACAACCCCAGTGACAGCGACAGGATGCTGGTAAGGGATCTCCAAGGCTTCTAGCTCCTTCCTTATGAGCTCGCTCGTGGCAAATTCCTCGAAACCGAGCTCGGGATTCTCATGGATCCTCCTCCTCAAACCCACCATCCAGTCGAAAAACTCCGGCTCCTTGGCCCTCTGCAGGATTCTCGCTCCACCATCAAGCTTCGATCTTGCTATCTGCACCGAGCACAAGAGACCGAAAAGAAGAGCCAATGCGATCAATTTAGCAGAATCCATCATCAATCTCTCCCCGACTCATCGGAGGTGTGAGGAGCAATCGCTGCTCACCGAGGGGCGAGGAGATGAGAACACAAGTGTATAGGGTTTTATATTGACGATAAATCCTATTCTGATTCACTTGAGGCATACCCTCGATATACCTGCTTTGTGATTGGGGAGACTGAGTTGAACCCCCGTGTGGAGTCCACATTTTTCCGGTCACGGTTATTCGGGTAAGTCATTGCGTGAAGCTAGAACGTCATCCATAGGTCTCCCAAGCACGTGAAGAAAAATTAATTGCAGCAACCGAAGACCTACCTCAACTTTATAACTTATTTTCTTGCCAAAAAAAAAAACTCATCTACTTAGTTATATTACAATTTTATCATATTGATGTTCCAAGAGTTGCGTTATAAATTAGAAACTAGACGAGGAAACGTGAAGAGAAATTTGTAAGAGTAAATCAGCTCGTATTTCCATATTGCGTTACTTCACTCTGTCGAACAGCTTTAGAATTAGTTACAGATCAATTGTTTTTTCTTGGTAAAAGAAAATAATCTAGAAGAAGAGCTCTTTCGACCTTTAGATAGTCAAGTATTGCATTCCGTGGCAACTTTCTAAGACTGTCGTGGACTGTAAAATACTACGAGAAGAAGATGACTTGAAGAGGTTGATCAATAGCAAGGATGAGGGAATGAAATATGAACAAGGCAGGGCTAGAACGGACAGAACTATGATACCAGATACAGCAGCCTAATTTAAGAAAAGAAAATTTTGTTCCTTAAATCTGGATAGTCACACTAAACAGAAAGAAACCTCAGCCATTCCTTAAAAAAATTAAAAAAACATCAAAGAAATAATTTGAAGGTTCTATTTCTGAACTTATTAGTTTCCTAAAACAAGACTGCTGCAGGCATTTTTATTTTTGCACATAGGTTAGATGCCTAAAAAAATCTCTAGCCTCTACTTCCTTTCTAGTCTTCACCTAATCTTTCAAAAGAATGGAACACCCGTAACCTATACACTCAGCATCTCACTACCTTCATGTTTGACTTCAATCTCTCGATTAGTCTTTCGTGTTCAACCTGTTTGCCTTTTTTTGCTACTCTGAATCACTTTCCACATTTCCCATCGCCTTTAAACCCATGGGTCTCTGTAAACGCAGAAAATACGAATGAGTTCAAAGGTGTTGAAATATCAACTTTAAGATAATCATCACTCATTCAGACTCAGTAAGTCTTTTGCGAAAAAAACTTCCAGACCTTCTTTGTGGACTTCTTCTCTCGTACTTCGTACCGGTCTATAGTCAGATCACAGAGCCATCCACCCGGGCACACCAACTTTTGAATAAACATATAGAAGCAGTCAATTGCGAAAGATGACAAAAAAAATAAAATAAATTACAGCATAATTGTAGCACCAGTGTGTTAAATAAGACATTCTTATGCTAGAGTATAACGTATTTAAGGAGGTAATAAACGACATGTATATCTTTCACCAGCATTCTATATTTACGTCCTTGCTCAGGTATATATTAAGGATCAGGATTCAGGTGGGGGGCGATGCCATTATGGTAGGGTGTGATAGGTAAGTTGCATGCAATGATCAAAATATAAATGCGTGCCAATGATTTCAGGCCGTCAGATTGTGTATAACTATTTTCTTTCCTGAATATGAACAAATAGATGCTTTCTAGTTCTTAACACAAAATGAATAATAGAATGAGATTATTGTTAGCAACTACTAAATGTCCTTCGATTATGTACCGCAAATGTCAATTATCAATACTGCTGTCATCTCATATTTCAGGCAACCCTTTTTACACTCCGAAGTTTCAAGGAACCATCCACCCATGTATGGTGAGAGAAATCGATAGACTAGTCAATCATTCGTTGTGTCTAGCAGAAGAATAACGAACCATCCGCCATCCAATTTTCCAAGAATCTGCCTTTGTACTAATCATATAGGCCACGACCGCATGGACAAGTAGAAGACCATCGAGATTCCCAGACTGACCTTTATCATATAAAAGTACTATTTATTAATTATCAAGTCGATGTCAAAACAACCACATAGTTGCAAAACCACCGCCTATTATGCTCTCAATCACCCACTGTTTAACAAGCATATATGGATACAAAAAAAAAGAAGGTTTCATCATCATTTCATGTCAAAAATCTAGTTTGCGGTTTGAGCACGCAAGGAACATGCGAGGGTCTTAATGGACCCAATTCCCTTTTTTTTCCAATCACAAGGAAGGCATGTTGATTTTGTGGGTAAAAAATGTTCGTTTAAGGTCCAGAAGGGTTCCACAATTTTCCTATACATTTTGTTTACCAAAATTTTATATTTGAACTAGTTAAATTAAGTAAATGGTTCCTTACGAAAAATTGAGTAACTAATAAAGATAAGAAAGTGAACCGAGGTAGCTTACATTGATGGTCCGCTGGATGGGCTTGGTGCGTTTTTTGGGGCGTTGAGGAAGCTTCGAACCCTTGAAGACCAAGTAATCCTCTTCCTTCTCCTTATTCGTGAGTACCAGCTCCAGCTTGGGCCATGCCAGCTCCGCAGCCAGTGTTCCATTCCTCTCTGGTGATCTTCCGGCGCCCTTCTCACGAGCTGGCGAGGCCACTCCACCATTGGTTCTGACAGCATCTGCCGCTACAGAAGAACTGTTCCCAAGAAAATAAACAGTACATGTTATAAGTCATATTTGAATGTATACAAAGTGTGACCAGAGTAACAAAAATATGGTTTGTTGAATACACTAATCAGTAATCACTGTTGGATGATTCTTGGAGTGGGGGGACGAGGAGTTGTGCGCGCCGGGACGTGCTCGCTCGAGAGTTTAATGCAACGTGACCATAAAATTAGAAAAGAAAAAGACAACTAGATATGAATGGGCCAGATGGAAAGATAATTTTATGCCACTTCTTATTTTTTTTCTTTTCTTTTCCTAATAAAAACAATTATAAAAACATAGGATCCTGTTCTAAATATTTACTATAAAAACCCGGTCTAATTGTGGACGACGTCGTCGCCTTCGACGCTCATCTTGCTCATGGACTCTGATGACGTCAATAAAGAAACTAATAAAGAAGGATATCCCGTATACTATTATCACGTTGTCTGACACCGTAACACGTGATCAGCCTCTCCACGCCTTCCGCACTCGGGGTCATCACTCGATACAAATTAATAGCCTAAAACGCGGCCCGGAAGAGAGTACTGTCCTTCGTTTCCCGTCCCCAAAACACAAACACACGCTGCAGGGATTTACAAACCAAACGTAGAATTATAGATGGAGTTGGGAGGGCATGGTCATGGATTAGCTAGCGACAATTTCACTGAGGACTTCACACGCTAATGGGAGAGGGAAAGAGGTCTAAGAAGAGTAGTACCTGAGTTGTTTACAAGCGGCCGAGGCAGCTCTCCGGAGAGCACGATCTGCACGAGCGGCGGCAGCACTGATGGTGCCGCCGCCGGCGGTGGCGGGCTGAGGGGCGGCGGCGGCGTCGCCGTCCTTGTGCTGGAGCTTGACGCACCGGAGCCGCTTCCGACTCCCCCATTGTAATAGCAACTCCGGAGGCGTGGATACCTCGATGTTGTTAGTGTTAGCATCGATGCCTCCTCCAGTGACTTGCGGTTGATGGTGATTCCTTGTCAGGTCGCTGGCCATGCCCTGCACGTTCCAACAATGTGCCATTAGCAATTTAGCATCAGTAAAAGAGGACAATTTAAGAGGAGAGGAAAAGGAAGATGATGATTGCGAGATTTTTTTTTTTTCTGAATCGAATCAGGGTGAGGGATTTGACCATTAATGAATCTTGTGGTAAAGAAGAGGAAATTGCGAGGCCTAGACAGATACTAAAAAGAACCCATTTTGCTCTTCGTCTAATCACTGGAATTATATCATCGAATAATATTGTTCATTGTCAATGCTGGGGACAAGAATTTTTGATGCCGATGGTAGATGATACAAGGATCCAATTTTGTTCATGCTTAATATTTTTTTAGCTATTACAATTCTGCAGGGGAAATTATAAAACTACAGTAAGTATTTGGCAAAAACAAGAGAGGAATTTAGACGAATGATGCAAAAGGAACAAGATATTAGTTTCAATGTTTCTAAATGGAGACAATAAAAAAAATAGGCACTAAGTATATGCTAAAATGCTTGAAGAATAACGGTGAAACAGCCGAGAGAAAAAGGAAGGTCCACTTTACTCCCCGAAATTTGCAGAAATTTTACTAAAATAAGAAACAAAGAACTACCATAAATCCATTGAAAAGGACAAGGAAACATCTGAAGAAATGGTGGATTCAACTTGCTGAATTGGTTTAAAATTTGGTAAGAGCTAAGAAAACAATCCTACCTCCAGACGATCTTTGTTTATGCAATGAGAAATTAATAATCGATCAAAAACCTACAAAGTCTGAAATTTTTCCAAGAAAGTCCATGCCAAAACGCATAAGAGAAGAAAATCAAACAGCATTAGTATCGAATCGAGGTGATTCAAGACAGCAGCAAAGTAGCACCGATCCAGAGATCTCAAATCTTACTTCTGCGGGAAAGAAATGTAGGAATCCTATTGCAAGACAGCAAGATATGTCATCGAAATACTCAAAATCTGGAACTTTGACGCTCATCAGATTGAGCCTTTTTCACGAGAGGATTCACGGAATTTTACTGTATAGAGGGAGAGAAACCGGTGGAGTTCATCTTTAAGAATGATCAATTAAAGGAATGGCTTGGAGGACCCCCACCAATTCTTTTGTGATTGATGACAAACAACAGGATATTAGCAATCGGAAGGAAGAACAACATCAATCCTCAACGATGCGGCATCTATCACTTGATATATTCAGCATAAGATCATCAAAAAGTCCTCTAACCAAATCTAGAGACGAGGAATGCAAGCCTATCAGAAGAAACCATCAAGCAAACTCAAATAAAACCAAGTTTTGACAAAAATGCAAGACTTGAAAAGCTGTAATCCTTTCTAATCCTCCAATCAATAACAATCTCAATAGCCTTAATTTATCGAGCTCATCAAAACCAAATAAGAGGGAGAAAGACCTGCAATTTGGAAGAACAGCGATTGAACTCTTTATCTACCGAATCCTTCCCCTCCCGGATCGTCGTCTTCTTACTCCCCCAAGGATAAGAGGAACGGAGAAAGCGATCGAAACTTAGAACTCGGATGGATGAAATGCTGCTCTCGCTCTTTTCCTTGATCGAAGGCATTTTATACGCCCGCTTACCACTTGCGGCTTTTCTCCCCTCCGTTTCCTGGGACGGCCTCATCACGTCCTACAAGGAGAAGATCGCATCCGTTAATCATGAGATGAACCGCCACAGACAGCTTTCTCGGCTACTCCGTTCCACGCGTGCTTGGGGCCCGTTCCGTGATCCGTTAAGCTCCTCCCAGCTTCAATTGCCGTGCGCAACGCCGTTATGGGCCGGGGACTGACGGCGTTATGTTACCGTCCTCTTCCTTTTTAGAACCTTGGGTTAACTTAACTACGGAAGGTTCGGAGTCATCGGTTTATTATTGGACGGATGGGATTTATAGGTAGAAGCGCTGATTAGAAAATGGACGGTGGATTCCGGCTTACGTGCAGGAGACCTCCTTTCCCTCACTGTCTTCTGCTCCGAATTAAATAGAGAAATTGGAAGAACACGAGTTACACGACGACCTGCGTTGGCTGGTTGGGGTTCGTTGGTTTCCCCCTCTTGCAGCTTCATCCTCCTCGCGGTCTCCTCAGGCGGTGTCATCGTAAGAAACGATACTGGAGTTAATTTAGAAATCATATTTGTTTATCGTTTTCGTGATAGTTTTGGGTTTTTTTTCTGCTCTATGTCAGTTCAATCTGTAAAAATACTTCCTTTGGCTTGTCTGAGATTAGGGCCTTACTCTCTAGGCGTTAATTTTGGTGTCATGTATCAATTAATGTCATGCGTATGAATTTCTATGTCAAATATTGGGGCCGAATATGTTTTTTTTGGTGAGTTCTCTTACTACAATCAACTATTAGGTCATTTTGACGCCAAACTTTTAGGTTTCATATCAAAGTTCTATCGGTATCTAAGTTCCCCTTAATTTTGAAGGGAAATTGAACACTGTGTTTTATCCATCTAGTAATGTTAGTTTATCGTCTTCCAGTGCTGGATTTATTTTTTTCATGGACCATTAACTTAATTTTCGTTTACTAACTGAATTGGAAAAAGGACAACATTGACAATGAGTGAAGTATTTGAAAGCTATGAACGTCAGTACTGTGAGATTTCAGCATCTGTCTCACGGAAGTGCACCTCGGCTGCTGTTCTCAATGGAGGTGACTTGTATTGCCTTGTCATGTTATTGAGATGTATTTGTTGGGAAATTGGAGTTGTTAATCTTATATGTTGTAAACAGAGCAAAAAAAGCAGAAGGTTTCAGAAATCAAATCTGGCTTGGATGACGCGGAGTCTTTGGTAGTGTTTGGACTGACCTTTACTTGTTTCCTTGATCAAATTAGGTTGTCCTTAACCTGGATGCTTTATTTGCAGCTCCGTAAAATGGATCTTGAGGCAAGAAGCTTGCAGCCTAGCGTGAAGGCTGGACTGCTGGTGAAGCTGAGGGAGTACAAAACAGATTTGAACAATTTAAAAAGTGAGCTTAAAAGGATTACTACTGTCAATCCAAATCAAGCCAACAGGGAGGAGCTGCTTGAATCAGGAATGGCTGATGCTCTATCAGTAAAGGCCCTCACCTTTTTGCTGTATACTTTATCTTTCAGAGTTTGGCTACTGTAGATTCGTGTAATTTTGCATGCACGTTTATGATAAAAGGACAATCCTAGCCCAAGAGGGGCAGTCTTAACATTGCGCCAAGGCTAACCATGGCATGAACTTTCGAATGTTGCTATGAGTAGATATTTCTTGATTCCTAGCAAATTGTCTTCTGATGAAAACATCCCTGTTTACATTCCTAGATATCTGCTATCTAAAAGGAGTGAAAATATGTAAAAATGTTACTGCTGGTTTATGAGGGGTTAGGTCATGTTAAATACGGTCCACAACTAGTGGTTTGTTTTATGTCCATATTTCATTGAAACCATGGTATGTTGTAGGTCTCAGCTGATCAAAGAGGAAGGCTGTTGATGTCAACTGAGAGATTAAATCAATCTACTGAAAGGGTAAAGGAGAGTCGAAGAACAATGTTGGAAACAGAAGAACTTGGTGTCTCGATCCTTCAAGATTTGCACCAACAACGTCAATCTCTCTTGCATGCACATAATACAGTAAGTTACCATGCCGATCATCTCATTTTCTTCATAGCTTAATTTTTATTTGCGCTGCTTGATATCTGACATTTATAAAAGCAAGCGCCTAGGATCATTCCAGGATTGCTAGTTTTGTCTTGGCTTAGGTAGTACAAAACCACATATCTCTAGTTCCTCTTGCAAATATGTTGGAATTTTCGAACGGAAGTCTTATATATACTTTGGACGTTTATCTATATGAGAAAACATGTATACTGCCAAGATAGAGCATCAGTATTCACGATTCTGAGTACCAAACAAGCACATGAATGTCCTCAAGAACCTTTAGCATCATACCATTAGCTAATGCTTTCATTTTGGAGATGAGGAGCTCGTGTCACAATGAACTTTGAATTAATTAATGCAAAGTATCTTATAAAAGATAATAAAGCATAAGCATGAGACATGCTCAGTAAGCTAATATTTGTTTGATTAGGGAATAATTTTATAGGGAGCGATTGGATGATAAGCCAGTGAAATGCTCAACCGTTCTTACCTGCCGTTTTCTTCTGTTTAAGTTCTGCAATGTGACCTTTGCTTAGGAAATCAGGGTACACCATAGTTGAACTTTTTTGCCGGCTAGTTGTCTTTGGGTGAAGGTAATCATTTTGTTCCTTGTTTAGATAGATTAAGGATCCTATCTCTCACTTGGCAACTTAGCTAATCTTGTTTTCTCTGTCCTGGTTTTGCTTTGAGTTTTGTTATATTACTAATGCATTTAACTAAGAGAACCTTGTGCACGAAGTAGTTATAGTTTTATACGGAAGGTTATGAGTTCAATACTCACTAAGTTTCAAAAAAGATAAGAAAACCTGAGACAATTTTCCCCACCAAAACCGAAATAACCATGATGATGCCACCTATGTGATGTATTCCAAGAATCCAGCCCAGTTCACCATGACTTTTTTAGAGAAAACTAGTTCACCATGACGTATTCTCCTCTTACTATGTAGTTTGAGAATAGAACTTTTCACGCGTGTGATTTTTAAACTTATAAACTCGTAGTTTTATTCTGGAAGAATAATAAAATAATTTTCAATCTCATTATCGGATACTTTTTTTAGTTTTTGAGTGTGACTTGTTTTGCAGTTACATGGTGTCGACGACCACATTGGTAAGAGCAGAAAAATCCTGGCATCGATGTCTAAAAGAATGGATAGGAACAAGTGGATAATTGGCAGCATCATCGTTGTGCTAATTGTGGCGATTCTGTTCATTCTGTACTTTAAGCTCGCCCATTGATAACTTGGCAAATTGTTTCTTCCAGTTGTTATGGTGCTATCGCATCTTCAGTGCGTATAAACATTCTCAATCTTTACAATGTTATGCTATAGTGAATAAACCAGGTATTATATGTTGTGCTTGAAAACATTCTTAAACATTGAGAATGCTATGTATAGTAAATGAATTAAAACTATTTCTAATTGCACCTTGGCCCCTTCTATTTTCTTATATTAAACTTTGTCGCTCCCCCTTCTACTTGCTCAAGAAAATTTTATAAAAAAAATTTCAACAAATTAGAAATTCATGAGGCCTGCAAATGACTTGTTTTTAGTGATGGGGCTCAAAATTCATATGACAAACAGATAAGTCGCATCACAAGATTAACGCAGCTACAGCTGATGGAAACGATCATGGAAACTTTGCGGCGGTATCAATAATAAGACATACAGCGCATTTACAATCATAATAATTACGTTGCAGACGTTCAGGTTACATTATGGTCACAGAATTAACTGTCTCAGCCATGCAATGCATTAGCAATCACCAAGTTTCTGTCTCGTTAGCATGTAAGATTATGATCCAACATAACAAATCAGAAAGGATGCATTTACGATGGAAACAAGTCAGGCAATCACAACCTGGAAGCTAAAGATGACAAAATGGTGCTCTCTACATCTTCCCCCTTTGCTGATTCTGAATGTCAAATGAAATCCGTCTTGCCACCACGCTCTTGCTTTTTTGCCTGGAAAATATCGAGTCAGTCATCTTCTAGACTATGCAGCAAATTAATAAGAACTTCATTTCTGATCAACCATAAACTACCAGAATATAATATAACGGCAATTCGTTCAGCATGCAGTTATTTCATACTGTTATATTTAGAGCTTACCACTCTAAAAGACGCTTGGAGATTGCTTATGCCAACTGGGCATTCTCCCTTCTCATCGTACTCTGCAAATTCTCCTTCCGACAGATCGACCTCAAAGCTCGTACCATTCAACTGCAGGATATTCTTACAATCGTTAATGAGATTCAGGAATTGGAATCAACAATAAATTAGCCGTACTTGAATATATGCAATTAGCAAGTTCCACATGATGCAAAATTTTGCATTTCATAAACCACAAACATTGAACAAGAGAGTCCATATAACAGAGTAGCAATCTCATGAATGAATAGGAAAGATGGCGGAAGCGTGGTCCAAGGTCCCGGCCGACCCTCCCGAGGGTTTACGGAACTCACGTGCAAACCACTAGGAGAGGATTGCCAATTCTAGAGTTTGCACGCGGCCTGTACACCCTCTACGGAGGGCAATTGGACCTTCGACCAAAGCCGCCGCTCCTTGTCATCGAAGGAGGCCAGCAGAAGCTTCAGGAGGGAAAGAAGTGAAAACCCAATGCTGAGAGGAGAATGAAAAGGAAGGCACAAGGAAGGAACATAACAACATCATCTAAGTACTTGAATCCTTGACTGTGCTGGCCAGAGTTAATGATTGACACGCATCAATGAACAGTAGGACAAATGACAATACCTAAATAGTGCCAAGAAAAAGAGAGGGCAGACGGAGGGCACATCGACGCATTGGATAAAAGTAAACGCAATTGGGTATTTGTTTCTTCATAAAAAGAAAGTTTAAAATATGTTGTCACCCTCAATCTTAATTCAAATTATTGATTTCGTTCCTAAAACTATGATAAAATCTATTGATATGATATAAATTCATCATGTGCACACCAAATTTATTAAGAAAATTAAAATTCATAAGTAATATTCAAACTAAAATTAAAAAGATTTTAATATGCACTATATATTCCATTTCAAAATATTCACTGTGTATTGATAAACTGTGTCAGATGAATTCAATTGACCAAGCCATAATGTTAAATATTATCGCAAAGCAACTAACCAAGAAAAAGGTTTGTTAGGAAACCAAGACTGCTTGATACTTACAGATTCTGCTTTCCATTCACCCCCAAAAGAGAAACCAACAGGTTCGAAGCCCCTACAATCAAAAACCATCAACTTGGACTTCTTCCCAGCCTGACTATGTTCGAGTGTCAATGGTTCACCATATCCAGAAATCATCAAGATTGTTCCATCTCTACCACAGAGCTTGCACTGCGAAATAGACGAATTAGATTGCTACCAACGCATATGAAAAATATGTTGGAATTTATGAGCAGTTCACTATGGCATGCTCTTTATGAGAGAAAAAAGAGATTTAGATGCATGAAATAAACCTAATTAATCAGAAAGTAGCATCACTACTAGTAACAAATAAACCAATATGCTAGTCTTCCACGCCTAAGAATAAAAGTCATAATGAACAAGAAATGTTTAGCCTCTAAACATTGACGCTGAAAATTTAGCCAAAAAAAGGAGATGTCGACAGATAAGCTAGAAACAAGTGGATCTTAAACAAATCAAGCAACAGGTTGACACTAGTATGCCACAGCACGAAAACTTACAATTCCAAAACATAAAAGCAGAATATCAACTCTGTATTAAAGAAGACATACCATGAAATTCACTGGATCAGATATGAATTCATCTAAAATCACGTTAACACAAACAAAAATAATATTATCGGAGGTGAGCCTAACTGAGACATCACAGATCGATAAATCAATCAGACATGCTTTTAGTACATTCTCTTGATCATCGTCGGCGAAGAGCATCGGAGCAACAAATTTTGACTGTAAAACCAATTAAACTAAAATTCTATGCACTAACAGAAAAGTTCCTACAGATTTATTCTGTAATAAATTTCCATGAGATTGCCTTTCCTTCACTTTCCTCCATGATGCACACAAGATGCAATTCAAGTGCGTGGAACAAGCATTTCCAATTTTTAACCACTAAACTACAGATATTTCCTTATGACATGTGATGAGCACAAAGTTTTTGGGGACACAAGATGCAAGTTGTTTATAGTTTGATGCACAATGAACTGACTGATATCTGATTTTTCACAGTTTTATTATGCTAAGGAAAAAACATCGACTAGATATGAGATGATAAGGAAATTCTGCAAAATGGATTACCTGTAAATCCACCAGGCAAATTTGATTAGTAGCAAATTTCGTGAGCCTAGAAAACTTATAAATGGACAGTTCTAGTTCAATTCCATCACCAGTATTTCCTCAGTTGAAGACAGGAGTCTAAATCGATACTAATTAACCATCACTGTGAATGCTGCAAATGAGTAAAACATCTGAACCCAATGTTCCCTTGCTCCTCTGGAGAATTAGAAATTTCAGCTAACAATGGCAGCAATACTGAGTTGATATTTACACGACTAAATCCCAATATCTCAACCAAAAAAACAATGATCAAACTGAAAGAACGATCACCAAGGATGGAAAAGTAACATATCCAAAATACTCAATTAGTGGAAGAAAATGGAGATGGGGAACCTTCTGCACGAGATTCGCGGTGCCCCTGCCGGTGGGGAGAGGAACCAATTCAGACAACACTACGCAGGTCTCCTTCTGACTGACCTCCCCACAATTCTCGCACTTTACCTAGACCCAAAAGCATCACGAAAACCCTTAAAATTCGAACAAAAGTGAGAAGGATCAGAGCATAATGGACAGATCTTAGAAGGAATAGGCGGATACCTTGAAGTAGTAAGCAAAATTTGGATCGTCACAGCCTCCTCGCGGCTGGAGGTTGGTGATGTTCTCGAGCTCCGCAGTGAAGTCGAGGACGTAGAACACCATTGTCGCCGAAGCCGAGACCAGCAAATCGCGAGACGAACGGAGCCGGGAGCGTGAGATGAACGAGATGTAAAAAGCCCATGGACAATATTTTATAGGGCCTAGGTAAAAGTAAAGAAGCCCACGGAATGTTCTAGAAATGAGAGCATGAAGCATCTGTTAAATTGATGGTTATCTTTTTGATACTAATTTGATCAGGGTGTCGTTTAGCTGGCAAGTCATCCAATTAAGGTAATTAATTATATATGATTAATGCACTGTTGTGTGTGTGTGTGTGTATACATTGTATGAATTATGATGCGTCCGCTAGTTCAATTTATGGAAGGATAAAAGTCAGAAATGTTCGCCTATCTCCATTTTTTATTATAAAATAATAAACGTATTCGAAGGGGCTTTAATATTTATTACATTCCTGAATCTGAGCCGTTGAAATTGTTTTAAGTTATATATATATAGAAGAAATTGGTTCCCTGCAAGGCAATGAATTTTCCAACGGAAATAAGGGAAAAAGAATATTAAATTATAAAAAGGAGGAATTTTGCGTGTGTCGTGTTGTCGGCTCGGCTATCCAAACCGCTGTTTCCATTAGATCGAAGCGTGCAGGACTGCTACTTCTCCCACCCTATCTATCCTCTTCCTCTTCCTCACCCTCCCTCCAAACCCTAATTCATCGACCGATTTAGTCTTCTACTTTACTAGGAGACGCCGAGGCCAAAGTCGACGCAGATCCATCTATTTTGCCGCTGTCTGATGAGCTACCGTCTCATTTGCAGCTCCCACATCGACTTTTTGGGCTCTTCGCTGCTGGACTTGGGTGAAACTGCTGTGCGACCTTGGCCAAAAGGGATTTTTTGTCGGTTTTTTCTTTTGGGTTATCTTGCTCACCAGTTCTACAGCTTGATTTTGGCCTGAGTCCTGCTTGCTTGTGATTGCGGCTGTGGATGGAATGGAACCCCGCGTCGGGAGCAAGTACCGTCTCGGTCGCAAGATCGGCAGCGGATCCTTTGGAGAGATCTACTTAGGTCACTGGTTGATTTAATATCTTGATTGCTTCCGGCTAATTATTTCCTGTGGTTTTTCAGTCACCGTAATTTTACAGTTTGCTTTTTGGATAGTGTGTGATTGTTGTGCTGGTTGCAGGTACAAATATCCAGACGAATGAAGAAGTGGGGATTAAGCTCGTAAGTAATGCTCTGACAAAATCTATTTGTTTCTCATAGATCCTTTGTGTTAAGGAGTTCGATTAGAATGATAATTTGATTTTCGGATGGTTAGAATCATATTTTATTTTGCTCATTATTGGTCGATCAGTATAATTTTACTCGAGTCCTTCGCTACCATGTAACTTGTATAACTTGGAGCTTCTTACTTGCATTTTTTTTTTCTTTGGTTTCATGACTTCATCATCTACCGAACCGTCCCAAATTCACTTGACGGGAGCCTGTTAGTTGGTCTTCCTTTAACAAACTACAAGTTAATTTCTAATTTTGTCTAGTTCTAATGCTTTTAGCATTCTACAAATTATATGCTATGTGTTTATTGACTATTAGTGGTGGCCTTGATATTTATTCTCATGTTTCATATGTACCAGGAAAACGTCAAAACAAAGCATCCGCAGTTGCTATACGAATCAAAGTTGTACAGAATCCTGCAAGGAGGAAGTAATGAGAATTTCACATCCTCTATTTTTTTTTCAGGCAGTTTCAATCAAAATTTGGCTTCTTACTCATCATTGCTCTTTTATTATTAATATCGGCAGCTGGAATTCCAAATGTGAAGTGGTTTGGAGTTGAGGGTGACTACAATGTCCTTGTAATGGATTTACTAGGGCCTAGTCTTGAAGATCTATTTAATTTTTGCAGCCGGAAACTTTCATTAAAGACTGTTTTGATGCTTGCTGATCAGATGGTATGATTTTTATGTCACGATACCATATAAATCCATCCTAATAAACATGGAGAATGCATGTATCAATTTACAGCTGGTTTTATTATTACGATCTGTTTTTATCACACATCGATTTACATTTGGGTATTTCTTCTCTTTTCCCTTTTACATGAAAACTTTTATCATATTGGTTCCTATCATAATCTAGTTTTGTGGAAGTACCATTTTCTGTCCTTCCTCCATTTCATTAATCAACTGACCATCATACATAATTGAAATATTCCTTCCCTAAATACCATTTATGCATATTCCTATGTTCCCAACATTAATTTATAATATTGTTTTGATTTCACCAACGATATGGTTTGTGATTGTCTGATGTATCAAGATTTTTCACATCAGATAAATCGTGTGGAATTTGTACACTCGAAATCCTTTCTTCACCGAGACATTAAGCCTGATAATTTCCTAATGGGTCTTGGCAGGCGAGCAAATCAGGTGTGCCCTTAAGTTGCCTATTATTTTACCCTTTCATTTGTAATTCAATGATGCTGTCAGTCATACTCGAGTTGATTTTGTGTTTGGATACAGGTTTATATTATTGATTTTGGTCTTGCAAAGAAGTACAGAGATACTTCAACCCATCAGCATATTCCATATAGGTAAGATGTGATTGACTAAATTCTGTACAGATTGTTCTCCTCTCTTTTTTCCATTAAAGCTTGCTGTAATCTCTTTTACCCAGATTGAAAACCATGAGATGATTGAAGGTTGCTAAATATTTCCTTATTTTTAATCTTAATATTATATTATTCCAGAGAGAACAAAAACTTGACTGGGACTGCGAGGTATGCAAGCGTGAACACACATCTTGGCATAGGTATGGAAATGTTTTCCAATTCTTACACTGAGCATCTGCTTATGTGGGTTGGTTAGTTCTTGTCGGCGGGTGCTGTTTATTTTACTATTTTTATTTATCTCACCCGTATATTTGCTTTTTTTTCCATCTAAATTCTGAGTATTGTTTTTATTCTGCTAAGAACAAAGCAGGAGGGATGATCTGGAATCTCTTGGGTTTGTTCTTATGTACTTCTTAAGAGGAAGGTCTGTTCCTTTTGTAGAATGTTTTTCCCTTCCAATCTCTGAACGTCCCACGTATCTAGCCATTTTCTCTCTTTTCCTTTCAGCCTTCCATGGCAAGGTCTGAAAGCAGGAACCAAAAAACAGAAGTACGAAAAAATTAGTGAAAAAAAAGTTGCCACATCAATCGAGGCAAGCCTTCTTTGTCATACTTTTAGCCTTTTTGGCTTTTTCTATTTTGGTTATGATACCAGAATATCTATTGTGCCAATAGGCGTTATGCAGGGGATATCCTTCTGAATTTGTATCATATTTCCATTATTGCCGTTCACTACGATTTGAGGACAAACCTGATTATGCATATCTCAAGAGATTGTTCCGTGATCTTTTTATCCGCGAAGGTAGGCTTTTCCTCCTCTTTTGTGTCAATCTCTAGGACAAGTTTCTTGGAATCAAGTAAATAATAACATTAAGGATAAACTTGCATCTCAATCGAGACATAATTTCCATATATTCTGCAGGTTTCCAGTTTGATTATGTATTTGACTGGACTATTTTGAAGTATCAGCAATCGCAGATAGCTGGTGCTCCTCCACGTGCTATTGTTAGTCAAACACGGGTATTAGCTGTTATTTGCTTTTGCATTTTCAGTCATTAACCTTCTCTACTGCTTTTTAGGGCCCGATTGCAGGACCTAGCTCTGGCTTGGTTCCTGCTGCCACTAATGATAGACAATCAGGTAATCTTCCCTCTTTTAATACTGATGCTGATTGTATTCTTCATCTGTGAAGTTTCGCCGTTTTCTTTTCTTGTAATTGCATTCTTCATTGGCATGTGTTGACGGCTCAAACCTGAATGTCCAACTTCCTTTTCTTTTGCATTGAAATTTGTTCTCAATCCAGAATGTTGGAAGAATTTACCCATTCAATTTTTTCAGGTGGTGAGGAAGGGCGGGCGAGTGGTTGGTTGGCGATGGACCCTTCTAGACGTGGCCGTGTTACACCTCCAGCTGTAAGTGCAAGCAGCTTATCAAAGCAAAAGGCTCCCGTGGGTAATGATTCATCTGCCGGCAAAGATGTTATGGTGAGTTTACTTTTCCTTTTAAAAAAAAAATGAAATATCTCGGTTAAAAACTTGATCTTAATTCTTTAAATTGAGTTTAATTGTCGAGCTTGCAATTAATTTAAGAATATAAGTACGAGTCCTCCAAAATGAGAAATGAAGCTCAAGGTTGGACAAAACCCTACTATTTTCTTTTTCAATGCTGTATCTGTCTTGGTGTTCTTATTTTCTCCACCATTGATCTCTGTGCATGGTTAGCTTCATTTATACGCCACCAGTTTGTGTTCTTAAGTTTACACCATTGATCTCTCCAAGGTGTAATATTTTTAATGTATTTCCTGACCTCGAATACGTGCATATTAGTTTTCCAGTTCAGCATTTTTGGGACGGTCAAGCGGATCCTCAAGGCGAGCTGCTGTTTCTAGTAGTAGAGAAATGTTGGGTAGTGAGGCAGATCAATCTCGCACTCGTACTGCAGATGCCAGCCCTGGGACGTTTCGCAAGATTTCAAGTGCTCAGCGAGGTTCACCGATTAGTTCCGCGGAGTTCAAGTATGCCTCGTCGGGAAGGATACCGTCTGCAGTGAAAAACTATGAGTCCACGCTCAAAGGAATTGAGACCCTTCATTTTGACAGCGAGGAAAAAAACCAGTCATAGAAATTGTATTCCTGCTGCCACTTTTTCCTGTCCTCTGTAGAAATCCATAATGCAAAGCGAGATTACACTTAGGCTTGTGTTTTCCCCTTGAGTTGTGGAGGGGGCTAATTTGAGTTACAAGGTGGATCAACTTTCCGTCGAGCTGTTCATGTACATTTATTTATTTAGCAGGATACATGTCGTGGCTCTGATGCCATTGCTTGTCTTTGTTATTTTTATTTATAGTGATTGCAATTTATTGTGTCCGTTCATACACTGCATATTTCCTTATAAGGTGTAATGTTATTCATGGCCCGAGGAGCCCTCTACTTTTACTGTCAAACTATTAATTGCTTCTCTGTCTGGAATCATTCCGATATGGAGTTTTTTTTTTTTCTGAAATGTTATAAGAAACGACTTGGCTTCAAATTTCATTCTAGTAAAATTGGCGATGAACTAGTTATAATTTTTTTATAGAAAAAACTTTGTAACCTTGGTGCATTTTAGAAGATCTCTGAGAATATTTGGAAAGGACAAGAAGGCAAAATAAAAAAGAAATGAACAGACTTTTTCAAAAAAATGAGATGATATCCTTTTCGAGCACTTGATACCCAATGAAAATTTCAATAAAACATGAACGGATTCAATTGCCTTCCTAATAAATGGGTGGGAAAGTAGTAAGTATCCTCCTACTTGACTTTCTGTATGTACAAGGTATTCCAGATTAAAAAGGGCACAGAAATTCTTCTTTATTGAAAGAATCTCTGCGAAAAGGAATCAGAAAATCAAAAAAATCTTAAAATTTTTAACCAAAGCGAGAAGGCAAGCTCTCGGCGGAAGAAAATACAATCTTCAGTTCGGCTGTGTTAAATTCTTCTGTAGCTCTTATACTTCTTGTCAGGAGAACCAATAACACTTTGTTTGACCCCCTCGTAGTTTCAGACTTCGTCGAATGATTTCTATTTGATCATCATACACATCATCTTCTCCTGTGCTCCGGCAGAGTGAGAGAAATGGTCGGACTCGGAATGCCAATGCACTGAAGCCTGGGTGAAAGCCTGACCTTTGGACTTGGTCGAGGAGACGGTATCGGGACTCTGAAACCACCAGGTGAAGGGATCACTCTCGGTGACAGGTTGACTTGCTCGAGTGCCTTGCTCTGGAGATTGATCGGGTAATCCCGGACACACCCGATGCGAGCCCCGGTGGCAGTCGTCCATTTGGACGGCAAGGGTTTCTCAAACTCCGAGGCCAATGCCTTATCTTGCTTGATGGAATCTTCCACGGCTTCAGCAGCCTTAAACATTTTAGTGGAAACCCTTGCGGCATCGACTTTCTTAGCCACAACTTCCACTTCATCAGCAGGCCCTTTGAATGAGGTGTAATCATCGTCGTCGATGGAACATCTCTGTAGATGAGAAGGTATACACGCATTTATAAGCTTCATAAGTTCAGAAGCTAGCAAACTAGTTTCAACACTTGTATGTGAATTCATACAGGAAACGAGTATTTCTACCTTTACATTTCTGAGATCTACGTTGTTGTCTTCAAGGTAAGTGATAAATTCCTTGAAGTTCTCCTGCGTTGGGAGGTAGTGGCCACTGTATGGCCATATGGCCTGAGAAACGCAGCAATTAGAATAACTTGCTCAGTGAATTAGCTTGTAAAAGTATATAGATTCTTGTGATGATGGCACAATTTGGTGCTTAGGTCGGGTGTAATAAGTACCTTGAGCACTCCTCCTTCAGCAACCAATCTTCCAGCAGCTGTTATTGCTCCCCCAGCTAAAAAGCTTGAGTGCTGGAATGTGCCCTTCTTTTTCTGCACATGGAACAATTATTCAAGTTATCAAACAATCTGAATCTTCTAGGCAGACGAGAGACTCATTGAACATGAAAAGTGACAGCATTCCTAGAAAAAATATATATATGTGCATAACTTTACTGTAAGTTGTGTATATAAAAGAGTGTCATTTACCTGACCCACATATAAAACTCTTGATGTGCTAAGGACAAATATCCACTTTGTGTCCTGTGTGGTGCAAACAGCCATTTTGGTTCTCTTGTAGATAAGCTTCCCATCCTTCACAACGACTTCATATGTTTCCCTCTCCGTCTGCATATGGCAACAAAACTTAATTCATCAGAAACCTGAACTCTGCATATATGCTGCCGGCTCGTATTATAAGCAGCAACAAGATAAAATGAGCGCATACTGGTCCAAGGTAGGTAATGCACTGGTTTTGGAGTTTGCTTCTTGAGCACTTCTGAAGACTTAGTTCCCTTCCATCACCAACATCCAGCCTTCGTGTACGCAAGAAACAAGACATTGAAGAGAAATTAGCTGAGAGTGCCACTAAGTTAGTTCTAAAAGGTCCCAAATTTCATATGGAGTTCTGAGATTTACCAATAAAAGAATGGCTGGGTGCTCTCACTCTCAAACCAGACATCATAGTAGAAATGCAAATTGTGCCCATAACGATGACGAGGGTCAATCTGTAGAATCGACGTACATGGTTAGCATGAGATATTGTACCAATACATATTCCTTCATCCATATGTGCTATTGCAGATTCAGCTAAGGATCCTTACAGCTTCTAACCAGTGCTGTAGTGCTAATTTCTGAGCCTTTTCATCTTTTGAAAGACCCTTGCCAACCTGAGGATGTTGGAAAGGAAGATAAAATTGATTGAACACAGTTTGTGCGAATATTAGACTGCAAATTAACAGATCGAAATCAGATAATCTCATCACCTTTGCTGCTCTCTTTCGTGCCCTTGCCCACCGAGAAACTGCTGTCTCTGGTTTCTCGACATTGAAGAATGACACAGAGCTGCGCTCGAGAGATGCTGACTCTAATGCCCTCCACCTACAACCAGAGGAGTTATGTTATTAGAGAAAGAATTAAGCCATCGGAACATGAGCACTTAAAGTCCGAGTGCTAGGGGCAAACCAGAGCTCCTCGACCAAGACTGCACAATCTGCAAGATTTCTTCTGGTTCGGTAACTCTTATAGACCTTTTGGAGTTTGGTGGCTGCGGCATCGAGCTCGCGCAAAGACCTTGGTGAAGGAACGTTCTTAAGGCATTGCGGAAGCTTTGTATCAGGGATCGGAAATCTCTTTGGTGGCAAATCAAGCTTGAGTGCTTGCGGTTCCCAGTTCTTGAAGCTTAAAGATTTGTCCATCGTTCTGATACCTGATGGATCCGGAAGTACCATGTTTTTTGGACGAGTTCCTTTTTGAACACAGCAGGTTTGTCCGTCTATCCTGCTAGAGGCACGACAGAATTATCAGCACAGCTTGAAACTCTATATATGAGGATGATTAACGTAATATTTTCTTTCTTCAGCAAAACATCAAAAAACTGTCAAAGTTGGAAATGAACAAATCCGCCGGGCATGTCCAGTCTTATCTTTTGAATTGTTGATGAAGAATACAAGCATAAGAATCAGTCTTATCTTTGAATTATTGATGAAGAATACAAGGAAAAAAAACAATGCTTTCTAAAATTAATTATCAACATGCAACCAATAAATATATATATTTCTCTAGTTTATATACTGAAGTAAACTAAGTTGGTGACAATACAGTAGGTTGATTGAACTAGAAGAACCACTTCTCTACCTTAGGTCAATGCATGAGAAATTAAGAATTCAAAAGTGTACAACAACTTTCAAGGGTTTGTCTGAACATGAAAAACATGAGTATGATCTGATAACACCCTAGATTTAGCATTCGGAATCTGAGCATTAGGAAAGAAGAAAGAGTTCTCGGATTGTTTGTCTCTATCACTTAAAATATATACGACATCATCAGGCTTGAAACAATTAGCAAGTGACCTTGATGTCATCCTGTGCCTAATCGAACACAAGCAAAAGCCAAAAGAAAATGAGAAGAAGAAGCTGAAGCAAAGGGAACATACGGCAAAACAAGCAGATGGATCGAGAGGAAGAAATATCCGGCAGGTGCTCGTACGTGGGGGGTGGGGGTGGGGAGTGCGGAAGAGAATGAATTGCTGCACCATCTCTGACCACTTCCGTTCTTATATACATGTCTGAGAGGCAAATGGTCGAACGGCCGGTGAGTCCATGCGAAAAGTTCAGCGGGGGCGATGTGGTAATCCAAAACTAGAACGACCGCGGCATCGTTGAAATCAAAAGAGAGGGGGAGAGGCTGAAGTCGCAGGAGCAGCTGGCTGACGAGGGGCAAACCCTTTTTATTCTTTTGTCGGCTAGGAAAGGCGGATGGATTAAGATACTGCGTCTGCGACAGGGAAAAGGAAAGCTCACACGAGCGCCTGTTTCTTCTACCTCTGAAGTACGTTTCAAACAACGCCGCTCCTCTTCCTCGCTTAATGAGGATTTGGTTCATCAACGTGCGTTCGGCACGTACAGCCATCCATACACCGTCGCCTCAAGTATATATCTTCAATATTTGCAGTTTAAAATACTTGCGAGGGAAAAGTCAAGTCCCAATTTTTTTCTGTTCTTTCTCAGTTCATTGGATAAAGCAGTGGGACCGTGGAGTTCTTGCCCGTACATCCTCATGAGATGGGGGGTCGATCTAATTGAAAAGCTCGCATTTGACCATTGACTTCGCGGGGGTTCCAATGGCGGCGTTTATGTGCTGCCGCGTACGCGGTTGAGAAGGCGGAATAGAGTTGGAATAAGTCCACCTGGAAGGTCAACAAATATCCAGGCCGGTTCTCACCGTAATGGATTTAAACGGTATGGAAACGGACAGGGGACTTCCTTTTTTTTAATGATTTCTAGAAAGTCAGATGTGCAGTGCAGCATTTGGAAATATTTTAGAGATCATTATCCGAGCGCAGATCCTTTAAATATATATTTATTTTCACGTGACGAGGAAAAATCAATCATCAAACAAATGAACTAAAAGGAATATATGACTGCTTTAAATCGATCTGGTCAGACTCGTAGATCATTTGACCTCCGACCGGCCAATTCGATCAGCTGATACGTTTGACGATGTTGTCTTTTTTCACTCAAAAACACAAAAATCGAGCAGGAGTCATAATTCTACGGGGCGGTCGGAGATGTAGCAGCCAACTTCCATTTCCAACCCCTTGAATCGATCAAAATCGCAGCAGGAGGAGACTCTTCTTTACGTTTTGAATGAAATTAAGTAGTAGGACGACGAATCCACGCATGTGAATGAAATAATGTTTATAATGCTCGATCGTTCATAACAAAAAGATGCATGCATAGAAGTGATACATTGCATTATATAATTCAATCCGTTTCTTTCTAATCCTTTTCCTAATTTTTCCTATTCGGTTCCCGATTCCAATTCCTTCGGTCACTCAAATCCCCGCTGTTCTTCCCAGTCTCTTCCTCAGTATCTTCACTCCCACGTATCTGCACATAATAAATCAAATCGATCGGATAACAAACGACAAGATTAAAAGTCCATCCCTTCGGTGTATTATTACCTCCCCATCATCATGACGCTGGCCTGAGGATTCGTCCCCGGCGACTTGTCGAACGTCGAACCATCCACCACCCTCAGCCCGGACACGCCGAGCACGCGGTACTCGTCGTCGACCACCTTCCCGACGTGGCAGCCGCCGTGGTAGTGCCAGATCGTCGTCACCGAGTCCCTGCAGAACTGCTCGACGGAGGCTGTATCATTGGTGTGCTTGGGAATCAGGTTCACGTTCGCCTGCACGCTCATGTTCAGCAGCTTCTCCATGGTGTAGGCGTCGTCGATGGTGAGGTCAGCGAAGCGCTTCGTCCGCACCACCTTCGCTATGCTCCGAATGCCGTAGACGCACCGCTGGAGGTCGCGAGGGTGGCTGAAGTAGTTGAAGGTGACGGAGGGGTTGCTGTCGACGTCGGCGTCGACGAGGCTCAGGTGGCCGGTGGAGAGCGGTCCGTCGATCTTCTCCAGTATGAAGCCGCCTCGGAACGCCTCCCTGGGCAGATTCTTCTTCTCTCTGGCGTACTTCTGGGCCGCTTCGAGGCTCCTCTGCTTAGGAGGAATCGTGGAGAGCTGCCCGATCTGCATTCGATCGACGACGTGATATTATGCCATGGAAATTAATTGATGCGTAAAATTGATCGATCGGTGAGTGGTACGCTTCGGGGAGCACCTCGGCGGACATGATGCCGTGGTGGCATCGGATGCTGTCCGATGACTGGCCGAAGCCGCTGCTGGCCTCGATGAAGACGCCGGTCCTGGTGATGCCGACGGTCTGGATGAGGGACTGGCGGACGGGCTTCTTGGTGGGCAGGAAGATGGAGTTAAGGGGGTTGTCCGACATCCCCTTCCCGACGTGCTGGTTGTCGAGGACGACCGGGATGCCCAGCGTCTCCAAATCCTTCTTCGGCCCGATCCCGCTCAGGAGGAGCAGCTGAGGACTGCCGATGGCGCCGGACGACAAGATCACCTCGCCGTGCCTCGAGCTCCGGAGCAGCGCCAGGTGGGTCCTGCCGTTCTCGTCCTTGAACCGGACGCCGACGGCCTTCGGCCGCCGCTCCGCTTTCTCGTAGAAGACAACACTCTGCACGGTGGCGTGAAGCAGGACGCGGAGGTTTGAGGGGTTCCCAGCGGCGAGGAGATCGGCGGCGGTGCGCCGGAAACCGTCCTTGCCGAAGATCGTGCCGCCGATCTTGGTGCCGTAGAGATGGTCGTAGGTGTACCCATTGTAGGGCGAGACGCCGGCCTCGACCAGTGCATCCCGGAGCGCCGCCTGCCAAGGTGCGACGTCCGGCCACTGGACTATCCGCCGCTCCACCCACGGGTACGACTCGTTGACCAGCTCACTGTCCCAGCCCACTTCCTTCACGAAGCTGGATGACGAAGAACATGCACCAATATGACCAATCCAGCAGAAAAATCAATACATACTACGGACGATTAGGAAATCTTCTTTTTGTGGAGAAAAAAAGGAGACAAAACATCGATTTCTTTTGCAAGATTTGATTTCCAGGTAGCTGAAGACAATCAATATTTGCTCCCGAAAAAAGGAGCACGTGGAATTTAGTTGGAGCTCTGAGAAAGCTATTAATAAGGAGAGAGAGCTGCGCACCAAAATATATATATATACCCTCACTCAAATAATCTAATCCTCTTAAATCACATCGGTGCTTCATCAAAATGCATATTTAATACCACATGGATGGTTGTTGGCATTTTAATACTCGATCTTTTTAATTTATTATCGCGTCTTCTTCCACTGTTTTTAACCTTCCACAGAATGAATTTGTTCGAGTGCCATTAATGCGATTCCTACTTAACAACATAAAAATGCCAAAAACGATAGCATATTCAACAACCAAACTAAGATGCCCCCTGTGCGCAATTTTATGGCTAGAAATAAGCAATTATAAATTGTCAAATTCTGCTCGTTTGCAGTTCGTATATGCAGAGACATATTGAAGGTATACATACAGAGATACCTTTGGCTGGCCCGGGTGTAGAAGCCGGCATTGATGGAAGTGCCACCGCCCAAAACCCTAGCGCGGGCGTTGATCACGCCGTCGGTGGAGATGAAGGCCTGCGAGGGGGAGTCGGGGGAGGTATCCACGAGGCAGATGTGAAAGTTTTGCATATAGGAGACGTTGAGGTTGCCGTAGGGGGAGCCCCCTCGCTCCAGCAGCAGAACGCTGTAGTTCTGGGAAAGGGTGGCGGCCAGGGGGCATCCCGCCGTGCCTCCGCCCACGATTATGTAGTCAAATTTTTCCTCCGCCGTCGAGGAGAAGCTGCTTGCTTTCTTGAGGTAAGGACGAGCCGCCTGCTTCGCCTCCTCACGGCCGTATCCTCTTCCTGCGAGTTAGACTCATCATGATGATCATTAGCTTCCCTCCCCATCCTTTTTTTTTTCTTTCCCTTTTTATTTTCAACTGTCTCAGCAGATCAAGTAATTTCCCCCAATCACGCAAAGCTAAGCATGGAAAACAGAGTAACAGCAGAAATATAAATTGTCAATGATATTAACGTGCTATATATAGCAAGCAAAGGCCCAAACTTAATCAGTTCCTCTATGTGTCTGGGTGTTGATAATTAGCTAAAACCGTCTTATAGGAGAACTCCTTGATGCAGTGAAATCTACCAAAATTTGCAGAGAGACCTTGTGCTTCCCAAAAACTCGATTGGAAATAATTAAGCGGAGGAGGAGGAGGAAAAAAGAACACAAACAGACCGACCTTGGGTGGAGACAAAAATGCTGAGAAGGAGCAGGATCTTGATGAGCAGCTCTGCTGATTTGTTCGACGCCATGGACGCGGAATGAGCACCGAATCTCCTGCTCTTCCTCTCGTTGGAGGAGATGAAGCCTCCGTTAATAGAGCAGCTGCGGACGCATTTAAGAGAGCCAGCACATTTCACAGAGAACCCCCCCCATTAAATGAAGACATGAATGCCGGCTGAATTAGGATTTGGGACGACTGTTCACCACCACTTGCCCAATCCAGCAAAACCAAATTAATTAGATGACCTATTCGCTGTGCAATTAGCGAATAGCTTTAGCTAGAAGCGTGAAACAAGGGCGAGCAATGATCCGAGATCATCTCTCTCTCTCTCTTTCAGAACCAAGTTTGTAGGTTCATTTATATATTTTTTTTGGATTCAACTTGTTTTTCTGCACTGATCTCTACTGCGATAATCGCTGCAATCTTATACATTAGTCTTCTCTATTGAGATCGTAGTGCCCGACTGTACATGTTTTTCAAACTAAAAGTATTTGATAGAGAGTATCAACTACTATCAAATGCTACACTGCACCATAAACAGTTTTTTTCCCCCTTTCTCATTGCAACCTCATGTTGGTCCAAATTAAAACAAGAATCGACCGAAGCACCGCAATGTTTGTTGGATACACACAGTCGATAGTTAAGCCACCGCATAAAGTTAGCTCTTAATGCTGATGGGTTTGCTGATAAGATGCCTGATGGATGGATACTAGATAATTATATCACCTCTTTTGAAAGATATAATTGATGGAATACAATTGTTTCCCTTTCCTTTTTTATTTTTTGAAAATGAAGAACTATTACTGAAACATCCGACGAGAAGTCACAGTTTGAAAACAGACCGAGGAATCGACAGGGGAAAATGTAAAGAAACAGAGGAAACAGAGTTTGAAGGAGGCAATTTTTGTTTTAAAGTGGAAGCAGAAGTCACAGGTAGAAACAGACCGAGGAATCGACGGGGGAGAATGTAAAGAAACAGAGTTTGAAGGAGGTAATTTTTGTTTCAAAGTGGAAGCAGTTTATACTTCGAAAAGAAATAACGTGTGATCCGATTATACCTCCCCATCAATTTTTATTTATAAAATAATATAAATTGAAACTAATCAGAGTTGAAAAGAAATAAGTGTTTTATTTGAAAAATAACTGTACATATATATTGGAAAGAGATTTTATTTTAAAGATTAGCAGGCGCATTTTTATAAAGTCCAAACGCGGTGGACTCTAGTAGGAGGGTTTAGAGGAGTGGGGAGAGCGAGCGAGAGAGGAAGAAGAGAACGAGCAAGGGAGCAAGGCCGACGTGCGGTGCCTGCGACTGAGAGAAGGCAAAGCGGCGGAGGAGGATGAGGGAGAGAGGGGGGAAGGCGACGGTCGACGAGAGGTACACGCAGTGGAAGTCCCTCGTCCCCGTCCTCTACGACTGGCTCGCCAACCACAACCTTGTCTGGCCCTCCCTCTCCTGCCGGTACTGCTATCCCCCTCCAGTCCTCCTCCTTCCTCGCTCTCTCTCTCTATTTGCTCGCCTTCATTTCACTTTTTTGGTTCATGGTCGCGGCTAGGGTTTTCTTTCCTTGATTTTATTTTGCCGAAGAGGCTTCCCGAGGGTTTGGCATTTTTGCATATTAGGGTTTCACTTCTGCCGGCGAGCTCTAATGGAATGTTTCTTATGCATCTACTTGGCTTTTTGCTGACTCGTTGCCTTACTCTAATGCTGTTTGCATTTTAGGATTTCTCCCATTGTTTGGTTTTTAACGTGAAATGTTAGGCCGTCCAGTTCGTGTCCTGAGGTCACGAACCTTAGTGGCAGCTGTTTTATACTTGATTTTTTCTCCTTCCCAGATGGGGGCCTCAACTTGACCAAGCAACGTATAAGAATCGCCAGCGGCTGTACCTCTCTGAACAGGTCAGTGAACCAAGATACGTAGCCAGTGCTGTGTTGCATGTCGATGGAATTTAATACCAGTATAGTTAGCTGTTTTATTATTGTTGTTGTTGTTCTTTTGGTGTCACTTTGCATTTTTTTTTGTCTCTAAGGTTTTCTACAATCACCTTGTCTCAGACTCAGAGAATTGTTCTTTTGGTGTCACTTTAGATGCGGACACTTTGAAATCTGAGTCAAGTCTGTGCCTAATTAGTCTTCATATCGCAGACTGATGGCTCCGTACCAAATACTCTTGTCATAGCAAATTGTGAAGTTGTCAAGCCAAGAGTCGCTGCTGCAGAGCATATATCCCAGGTCACTTGATTATATGGATCATTTTAATGGTGATATAAGATTTTAATCGTCAACTTCATTTTTCTGGTCATTCAAATGTTTCTATTGATGCTAAATTTTTGATGTTCTATCTAGCCTGCATTTTCATTTTATGCAATTATCTATATTTATGTATCGGGCTTATCCTTATATATGGAGTCTGAATATCTCGGTTTGCTTCCATATGCTACTCATCGTTGCTACTTTCATCGTTTGTTCATTGCATAAACTTTCATGTCAAAACCAGTAATCTTGGAAATAAATATGAGGTAGTTTAACTACATAAATATGGGATGTATGTTCCAAGCAAAGCTTAAAAAGATATTATTGTTAGATCGTGCAAACAGATTTAAAGCTGCAAAGACAAAACTTTTGCATTTGTATATTCTCCTGATTGATGGCTGTTCCTATTTGGAACCTCTAAATTACTGTAGTTTATACGAGTGCTCTACTTGCAATGTATCGGACTCTTAATGCATCAAGAGTTCAACTTTGGAATTGATGATAGTTTTGGTTGATGAGCTTTACTATTATGGAAGTTGAGACTGTGACGTATCTTTGTTCACTATTATGAATTTAGTTACATGCATGCTCCAAACTGATGTTGTGGTTTTATGCTTTTGTGTGCCCTAAACAGAATATGAAAGAATAAATGCTTTTGCAAGTCTAATATCTTTCAAATTTTTTTGTGCTAAACGATGGTTATTGTTATATTTGTAGTTCAATGAAGAAGCTCGGTCTCCATTTGTGAAAAAGTACAAAACAATTATACATCCTGGGGAGGTACAGAAATATTTCCTTTCATTTATATATCTGCTACATAATTAAATTATTGAACACTTACAATTGGCATTCCACCAGATTCACTTTTGGAATTTACTCAGCAAAATTATAAATTTCGATGGGAATATTGAATGTATTAGCTCCAACCTAAAAGAACTATAAATTCACCTGTAGGGATCCTTCACATCCAGAGGATAGATTGTTGAAATCCAGTATTTCATTAGAGGTTGGCAAAACTAGATTGTGGGTGGATTTCCTGTGGGTAGGGTCCATATTGATTGTTGGCTAGCTATAGCTATAGCTTTCCTAGGACTTTTTTCCATGATTTTCAAACATCAAACTTGTTTTGGGTTATTCAGTTGTATTTTTTTCAATGTGGTAAAAGAAAGTTGTTGGCTTCAAGCTTCAAGTCGGTTTACTTACCTTCATGTTCTTTGATTAGCTATTGTATATAGAAGATTAGTTATCTTTGTGATCCTATTTGATTCTCATTAATTTTTTGGCCTCATGCAGGTCAACAGAATTAGGGAGCTTCCTCAGAACAGTAAAATAGTTGCAACACATACTGACAGTCCTGATGTAAGTAAATATGATATTGCTCTGCTTTTCCAATAAAATCATCTAATTTGGATCTTTCTCATGTCTTTCTATTGCTTTGAAGGTTCTTATTTGGGACGTTGAGGCACAACCTAATCGTCACCCTATGTTAGGAGCTACTGAATCCCGTCCAGATTTGGTCTGTCAATAATTTGACATTTTCAGTACTTTCACCACAGTTGTAAATTTCTTTCAGTTTTATATGACATGAAAATTTATTATTCCCCTTGGAGTAGATGTACGAATTTACATTTTGTTTATGAAATGATCTGAATGGCTCTTGAAATATTGGTTATTGTGGTTATCAGTTACTAACAAGTTCACATTTTCCAGATTTTGACAGGTCATGAACAAAATGCAGAATTTGCTTTGGCTATGTGTCCTACTGAGCCCTTTGTGCTTTCTGGAGGTACTTCTCATCCTCAAGTAAAATATTTGCATGCTTTAGTCTTCTCTTATAGGTATAGAGCTTCTTGTATGTGTTGATTTTAGTTGATATGCAACTGCAAGATATCAGGAATGAAGATAACATTTTTATGAAGTTTTTGTTGCATTAAATCCATGCCCATAGCTTTCTGTTTGAATGTTGTCTTTTGCAAGATATTGTCATTATCTTGTGTGATTGTCTGTACTGATAAATTTGTCAATGTTGTAATTGACAACTGCTGATGGTCTTCGTGTCTGAATTAATCATATAGTTTTTCATCTCTCATCTTGTAACAAAGTTTTCCTTTCTATAGGGAAGGACAAGTCAGTTGTCTTGTGGAGCATACAAGATCACGTCTCTTCTTTAGCTGAATCATCTTCGAAATCTCCTGGCTCATCAGCACCAAATTCAAGTGGCAAGGCATCCATTAAAACTGGTAATGAGAAGAGCACAGAAAGTCCAACTATTGGACCTAGAGGGGTGTACAAAGGTCATGAAGACACTGTTGAAGATGTGCAGTTCTGCCCATCAAGGTACTTTTTGGTTATTTACATTAACTAATTCTGTATAAAACATTCAGAAGGTTTTGACTTATTTCTATGCATTTGTGTGGTTTCTGATTCAATCATACTGACAGTGGCATGATTTTCTGTACCATGTTGAAGTGGACAGGAATTTTGCAGTGTAGGTGATGATTCTTGCCTCATTCTTTGGGATGCTCGAGTTGGTACAAGTCCGGTTGTCAAGGTCAGAAACAAAATTGGTATTTGCTGGTTCTTACTTCTTCTGCATCTGAGGTCAATACTTTCGAAATAAATTTTGCTCTTCTTGTTATATAAGTTCTTTCAACATAGAGAAATTCTAGGCTTGGTGGTCATGGCACTGTTAGTGGTAATTAACTTCTTGCATTCTGTTGTTGTAATAAATAGTAGATAGATATAATTTTTAGAGGGTGCTTTGGAACAAGTAGGATATCAACTTTTTAAACCCTGTTAGGTCCAAATTCCAAATGCATAACTTACGTTGTTTTTTCTCTTTGATTAAGACAGTATGTAATTATGATTTATATTTCTGTATGTCAATTTTGTTCACATTTCCATCATGGTTTTACAAAATAACTTGCGTTGGCAGGTTGAGAAAGCCCATAATGCTGACCTTCATTGTGTGGATTGGAACCCCAATGATCATAATCTTATTTTGACTGGGTATGTCTGACATTTATATTTCCCTTTCCTTCACATAACCTGTCAGTCTTATCTGTTTTATCATTTCTCACTTTTCTCCTACACGATTAAGTTGCTAGTTATCTCAGTCTGATTTCCAGTCAATATATGTGCTGTGTACAGTCTAATTATTCTTCTCTCTGATTATACTTCATTCAGATCTGCTGATAATTCTGTTCGTATGTTTGATCGTCGAAACCTAACTTCTGGAGGTGTTGGGTCTCCCATACACAAATTTGAAGGCCACAAAGCTGCTGTTCTTTGTGTTCAGGCATGCATACACTAGTCATTTTTTTCGTACATTTTCCATTCACGTGCACTTCTGTGGAAGTACCAATATGACTTGCTGTCTTTTGATGTTATTGCAGTGGTCTCCTGACAGAGCATCAGTTTTTGGAAGTGCTGCTGAGGATGGCTTCCTCAACATCTGGGATTATGAGAAGGTGAATCGCTTATTGCTTGAAAAGTGATCGAACTAAGATTTTAACAATGTTTTTCCTGGTAGGAGATTTTTGTGGCAGATTCTTTAAAGACGACAGAGGATTTTATAGTTTCCGCCCTTTCTACTTGATGAGTGTGCTCAGCCGTACTTTTAAGGATTTCTTTTCGAATCCAAGGCATCTGTGGAATATAGAATAAGTCACTAGAGTCTTTGTTTCTCTTTTTTTGTGGCTGTTGGCCTCAAGTACTCGTGTGATTGATATATATATTTTGCTTTTCTTTGGAGAATTGTAGACGTAAAAATAGTTACAATTTTCTTTAAAATACTTCACCTTGGATTGAAACCTTTTGCTACTCTTGAGAAGTATTTTGAAATTGTTTTGCTGCGTCTAAATACATCTTTAGGTTCATGATTTTTAAAATTGAGTTTTCCTTTGTTAGGTTGGTAAGAAGAAAGAGCGTGCTGCAACAAAAATGGCTAGTTCTTCACCCCCCGGTTTATTCTTTCAACACGCTGGGCATAGGTAAGGGTTAACTACACTCTTATTACGAAAGACGCAAGACGGCCACCCTGGTTTATTCTTTCAACATGCCCTTCCTTTTTATACATGCAGGGATAAGGTTGTAGATTTTCACTGGAATGCAGCTGATCCATGGACCATTGTTAGTGTTTCTGATGATTGTGGAAGTACCGGTGGCGGTGGCACTTTGCAGGTAATTTTGCAAGACTCTTGGTCCCTTTTTAGTTGTCCAATCGGTTGTATTTCCACTAGTCCTGCAGGAAACTAGATGCCATGTGCGCATATCTGTCGTATTAGTAAGAATCGACCTGCTATGTCTTGACAAATTTTAACGTTTTGCTTGTGTATGGTAATGCAGATATGGCGCATGAGTGACCTGATATATAGGCCAGAAGAGGAGGTTCTGGGTGAGCTGGAGAAGTTCAAAGCGCACATCCTATCATGCACGCCCAAGGCTTAGAAATCTCTAGATATCGCGTTGGTTGGGGACAAGCGCTGGGCCTAATAGCCCACTAGGAATGCTGTAGGACTAGTATGGTTGACTACCAAATTTGTAAGGTTCACTATGCTTAAACTACTTGAATGCTTTGTGTGAAACCTGCAATTTGGTCGCTACTTTCTTATTAAAGAGCTGTTTGCTTCTTCAAGCAAAATAAACCGGTTCGTTTGCTTAAAATCCCCATTGGTAGGGGAATCTGCTGCAGTGCTACTTTTGTTACGGGCTGTAATCACTTCACTCCTGAATGGAATGCTAAGTCTGCTAAGTGCCACACCTTTTTTCCGTTTGTCATTGTTCAAATAATCCTTAAGATGATGAGGCCTTGAAATCAAGAAACTGCTCACAGACAAGATGCACGAGGAAGAGGGCATCTTATCGATTTTAGTAAGATATCAACCCATCCTTTGTGGCTTTTCAGACCACTTCTTAACGTACACTACATTTTGAGGAAAACCTTGAGTGGCGAGGTGGAGAGAATAATTCAAATCCACCTCCTGTGGAGCGTAACTTTACGAATGATGGCGCTGCAGCATCTTCACTCTGGTTGTTGCAGCTTTACTCGCAACGCTTCAATAACTGCTGAGAAATCATGATCCCTAAGGCCATAACCCTTGGCTACTTTGTAGAGTTCGTTTGCAGCTGCAGCAATTGGGATCGGCTGGCTCACGGATTCAGCTAATCCCAATGCGAGCCTGAGGTCCTGCCAATTCGAAACTCGTTCATCACTTGATAAGTTTGGATTTGTTTCTTGCAATCAACATTTACGGACAAGGCACTAACCTTTTGTTGATGTTTCAGAGGGAAAGCAGTTGGGTAAGTAGCCTTGACCATCGATGGGCCCTTGACCGAGTACATCGGTGCACTAATCGCACCCTGAGATACGACCTGCAGGTTGTGGAACTTCATAGTAAAAAATTTATGTCATCTGCAAGATCAGGAAAACATGTCATTATACATAGACTGTACCTCGACGAGAACGTTGGGGTCGAGTCCAACTTTCTCACTGAGAAGAATCCCTTCTGAGAAGGAAGCCATCATACTGCAATAAAGAGGTAGGTGAAGCACAGTAAAGGTTTCAAACCGCTGACCAGCTCATTTATCATAAATAAACAACCGTGACTGGTACAAGTACGACCTTCCCATAATCATGTTGACGACAAGTTTCATAGCAGCTCCATTTCCCACCTCCCCAAGGTAAAATTTCGACTGCAGGTTGGATTTTGAAATTTTTTTTAAAAAAAGAGGATGCATTTCGACTATGTAAACAGATGGGATAAGCTGCTAATTAGTTTCCAATAAAATAACATGTACTTTTCCCATTATGTCTAAGAGCGGTGCTACTTCTTGATACAAGGACTCATCACCTGCAAGTTTACAAGTAATTAAAATGTTTTAGATCTGGCCCGAAGAAACAAATTCAGCTCAGAGTACCAAAACGAAGGAAAACTACACCGAAACCAAGAATAGCACAAGAAAGAAGAACATTTTCTGGCTAGCATTAAGCCACATGTTCATCAGCTAAGATGATTCGTTGCAAACTATAACTAAGAAATTTACCTGCTGTCAGGAATATCAGTTGTCCATCTTCTGCAGGCTTTTTTGAGCCGGAAACTGGAGCCTATTAAAAAATCCATGAGACTTCGAATACAATACGGAGGGGAATGCACTAGTGAAGAAGGATATGATCACTTGGACAACTCAATTTCTGATATTTGTTATTGGAGATTATGCAAACCATAATATGATTTCTCAGACCTCTAAAAACAATGCCCCTGTATCCTTGATTTGCTTGCTAATTAGTTTGGAAGTGGCTCCATCTACTGTAGACACGTCAACGTACCTGCAAATGCAGTTGGCTTTCAGACATTAGAACTTGATGCAACAAGACATTATATCTTTGAAATATGATTTCGTCGGTGCAGAACATCTCGTGCAAAATTCTCAATTTATAAGCTGATATAATTTTGCCTCCACATCAGGATAACATTGCTAATGATCTTCATATTATTCACGTAGAAAGCATCATAGCACACTATACTGGTAACATACAATGAACATGTAGAAGACAGAAAGAATTTAACATAAAATAGGGCTTAAAGCACAAACGTCAAGTAATGAAGAACCCAGTCCACGCACCAAAATAAGGAAGAATGATTTTTTTTCTGTTCTCTTCACATTTGAACAGGCAACAAACATTGCTGCAGCAGGAGCAGCATGCCATAGTAAATGCATATGGACAAACCTGAGAAGATTAACATGGTCTTCTTTTCCAAGTGCACACTAAGTTTCAGAATTCAGATAGTTTTAATGAGGATTAGGCACAGAACTACCTTTCCTATGCAAAACAAATGCGTTGAAGCATTCAGCAATTGCTAAAAAGTAAAAAAAAAAATGATACTGAAGAATTTGAATTGGATTCTGCCACTAAAAGACAACAAGAAGATTAAAATTTACTTCTATCAGAGATTACGATCGAACAGGATCAGATGATCATAAGTATAAGCACAGTACCCTTTCCCAGGGGCCATTCCCTTAGCGGCTCCATTATTCCCACATGCGACATCAATCTATAAGGATAAGTTTCAGTAATCGTATAATCAATGAAACAGACAACAAGAAATACATACTGCACTCTCAGGATCAGCTAGCATTGCAAAAGTCACATTGCAGGATGATGCAACCTCTGCTGGTGACGGTTCATATCTGACAAAAGCATACAATTCCACGAATAATCTCAGTTAAACAGAAAGCAAACTAAGACCAAAGTAATAATTGAACAACAGACAAGACAAATGAATTAACTTAGGCTAGAGCAATTATTATCAGAAAGATTGTCAAAGATACCTCACAAGTAAGAACATTAAAAGCAGATGACAACATAAACTTAAGGATTTGTTTGTGTATAAAGTAATATTTGATTGGAATGTGATTCCAATAAAACTCTAGTTATAACTAACTAAAATTTAGATGGAATATAAATCTAATTAAATATTACCTTATTCCAAACATGCCCTTATATGATTAAATTAGTCATTCAGATTCTGTTTGTTAGGACCGGAATAGATTTCCATCATTGATATGTATGACTCAAAGTATTAGTAAATTTATCATGCGAAGCTGAAGAGATGCCTATCTTCAACTCCTAGGGTAGGCCTTTCTTGTAACACAGACATCCTAGATGTCCTTCCAAATAAGCCACAACGAGGAACTCCAATTTGTCAATATTTATCAGTGTAATCCAGATACAAAGTGTTCACTCATCTAGTTAGAGTAATTGGGTTCTATACCTAAGGTTGTGGGTTCAATATTCACGAAGTTATAAAAAAAACCAGATACATAGTAAATATTTGAAACTAAGCTTGCAATTGCGCATTTCTTACATTTTAAAGCTTATTTCAAGGCTAAGTTTCAAGATATGTTCTGGGGAGAAAATGTGAAGTATTTACATACCTTGCGCCAAGGTCAATGAGGTGATCACATTTGCTTTTTGTTCTATTCCACACGGTAACATCATATCTACATGGAAAAATAAGAGGTTTAAATAGTTCAGACTATAGAAGCAGACGGAAATATACAAACAACATTCAAATAAATGTTTTCCCTTACGTGTAAGAGATGCTATTATAAATGCCACTAGCTTGTATCTAAACAGTGAAGGTTGTTTAAAGACCTCAATTCAGGATGCAATTTGAATAACTATTGTTGTAAGCAAATCAGAAAAAAAAAAAATAACGTAACGAAGAGTTACGAAGAAAAGGTCCAACAATAATTACCCTGCCTTTAGAAGGTTCAATGCCATAGGTGAGCCCATGATTCCAAGACCCAAGAATCCAACAGGGCCAGAAAAATTAGCTCCTGCAGTTGGAGAAACAAACTATCAATACCACGCGTACGTCTTAATGTCAAAAGGCCAGAACTTCGTAAGAACTCGTGAAATAGAAAAGGCGATAATATTCCGCTTTTGCAGTTGTAATAGCGTCTAAGAAAATCGTTCGGCATTTCAATAGTTAAAAAACAGAGAAAGGGGGCATCTTTACAGTTGAGCTTACCCTTCCGCATCTCCTCGGGGCTCTCGGAGGAGGCTACCGTGGAAAAAGAAAAGGACGAAGCCCTTAAGGGACGGAGCGATCGTCGCAGGGGTGGGGCAGGGAAGCCGGGGCAGCAGGAAATGGAGGAAGAGGAGGTCACCGCCATGTAGAGTTTAGAAGAATCAGCGAGGTGGAGGAGGGAGGGGGAAGTGCCGGCGAAAGGGAGGAGAAGCCGCTGGCGGATGTGGATGGAAGCGTGGGTCGTGGTGTATCTGGCCATTTGCTTCTCACTGAGGATTTAGAGTGGCCGCTGGCCCGCTGCTGCTCCCTCCTTTCTTCTCACTCGCAATGCACTGCCGATGGCGAATCGATAAGGCGATGGCTTCGATCTCCTAAACCTGTTCGTGGTTTGGACTGGACCGTGTCGGGCCTTCAGAAGGCGTATATATACACACAGCACTTGTTTTATCTTATTTTAGGTTACGGAGTAGGAAGTATTTTTTATTATTTTTCTGAGTGTTATCCTAATCCATCACCATCAGTCGGATAAGCGGTTGCTCCTTTAAATTGGGAGTAAAAAGGTGGACATTTTTTCAAGTAAAACTGGGTTTTCGTCCAATTTAATTATATCTCTCGATAAAATGTCTCCTCAACTCGCTATTTACGATTTAAGTTCTAAAAAAAAACTCGTTATTAACGACTGGGTCGTAAAGTGCTTGAATTTGACTTATATATTAGGAACAAATTAAAATGTGACCAACAGCAATTTATAATTGCGGGGGTCCTTTCGAGCTGTTAAATTTTCTCAGCTCGTTTGACGCATTAGTCGACACCTGGAAAAGATACGATGGACGCACCGGCTGTCCCCAAGATGATCTCATTTATCCCCGTCCTTCGCTTCAAAACTGATGCTGCGCATTTCCACTCCACTGCAACAACGCCTACCTCCAGTCGGCGCCCCCCTGCCTCGTTGGGCACGTGCATCCCTGCGTCACAGATCTCTGAGACGGACAGCCTCCAGGAGTGTGCAATACCATCTCTCACGTCATGTTGCCTCAAAAATAGCGCTTAAATAAACAAACAGACTCCGTCCGCCGGCCAAATCGTGGACTTCGACTCATGTTCGTCATCTACGATTTCAGCTAGTATTGCCATCGGGAAGGGGGTTCCCAAGGGAAATAATACCTGTGTACCGTGAGAACTCATCCAGTAAAAGGGAAGGGAATATGCCGCTTTGAGCATAGAAGTGGAAGCCACGCCCACACGGCCGCACGCGCCCAAGCCAAATGACGTCAAGGTCACGCATGAGGACGGACCTCCGCCGCGTCAATCGACGGATAGGCTCTACACTTGCCACCCCAAACCCACCATCATCAACACCTCCTTCCTTCCTTCCTTCCCCGTGTATCTCGGATTAACACACTTTCAAATTTTAACATGCATGCATATTAAAAAATAATAATTTGTTGGAGACATGAATTGATGGTACCACCACCGACACAACGCATCGCCATGAAAGCATACACTCCACCAGCCATATTCTCCGTCCCTCTTTTTTTTTTTTTACTTTAATCTAAACAATATCCACTCGGTATGACAATGATTACCAAACGGGAATTTTATTTTTTTTCCATTTTTTTAATATTACAGAGGTAGATTATTACTGAAATTTTGAAAGAATAGCAACCAATCCAGAAGAGAGTTTAAATAAAAAAGATTAAGATCGAAGGACAATCATCATCAGTAGTACTAGAAGAACTAGGTGAACTAAATCGAGTGAAATAAGAGAGGAGAATTAAGAAACTGTACCCGGAAAGGAAAAGGATGAGAAGAAAAATGATATTTAAATACTTGGATCTTTTTTGGGGGGGAGGGGAGGCCTACTACCTGGTTTTGAAGATCAAAATTCATGGAAATTAAATCTTTAGAACGAGAGTCCAGTTCCAGATCTTGATGCGAAGCTTCACCTTGCACTTGGTCGCGCCGGTGGTGGTGGCGGCGGTGGCGTTGTGCCGGGCGAACGCCGCTTCGATCCCGTCGCAGAGGACCCGAATCCCAACGCGATTAGACTTGAAGCCTCCGATCCTGAGCCCAGCCATAGTATCGAGTTCGAACTCCAGAGGGTATCGCTTCATCTTCCTCAGATCCGACGCCTCAGTCGGGTCGAGGCTTCGCCCCGAACTCGAGGCTGTAGCTTTAAGCAACGTGGTGTTCTCGGTGCTCTGGATGAAGGCTGGGATATTCCCATCGGCTATCGTGACCCCGCTGGAGAAGGCGGTGATGGCGACGTCGTCGTAGACGAAGACGAGCTTCCGATTGGGGTTACGGGCGGTGATGGAGAAGTCGAGGCGGGTGGTGAGGGAGTCGGTGGAGGAGATGTTGAGGGCCGAGAGGCGGACGGATGAGACGGAGAAGGACGGAGGCTGGGGGCGGTAGAGGACGTAGAAGACGCCGGCGGCGATGGCTGCGAGGAAGACGAGGGCGATAAGGATGAGGGTGAGCCAGAGACAGCAGATGCAGCAGCAGCCTCGGCGGCTGCGGCGCCTTCGGGGTGGCGGCGGGGGATGAGGGCGGTAGGGATAGCGGTACTGCTGGACCTTGTTGGGAGGCAAGGTGGGACGGGGAGGGCCGCCGTTGGTGGCGGCGGTGCCATTGACGGCCGGGGGAGCGTTGGAGTTGGGTGGCTTCGATGCCTCCATCTTCTTCTCTCTCGCTTTCGCTCACACACGGAGCAGGGAAACGGTGGGGGAGGATAATTTTCTTTAAGGAAAAAAGGTTTATAAAATTGATTCGTGCCGCCACGCACCTTCGTTACGAAGGAGGCGAGAACACCTTTTTTATTTTTGTTAATAGTGGTAAATAACAATACTAATGCCTCGATCGATGAAAAGGCAATTAGGTTACAGCGGAGGAGAGACGTCAGATTTGGGATCTAGCGGTCACGAATAGAGCACCATCGTGGGATCGGCGGATGAGGGAGAGGCGTGTGCGGCCTTTTCTTTCTTCTCTCGACCAGTAAAAAAGAAAGAAAAAGGACCTGGTTGTGAATGAGTCCACTCGGAGTCACCGGGAAGATGGCGACCGCGTGTGCGTGGGAGGGAGCGTCATTAGTTGGACTTAGTTGTCAATTTGTCAGAGCTGAACGCGACGATCGACGAGGTATATGGAAACAAATAATTTAACGCGTAAAATAAACTTTCAAATTTAGCATCTACGATCTACCGTGAAACCCTTGCGGGAGTCGGGGATTATTTTCCCGATACGTTACGAAGCAATAAATTGCACATGTTTAAGCATTAATGGGGGGGGGGTAGACAGAGAGAGAGAGAGGGAGGTGTTAGACGCGTATAATTTGGGTTGAGCTGGGTTCGGTTTGGACCAACTCATAGATCTGCTTTGCTGGGCTTAAATATAATTAATAATACTCTCGGATGACAAAACCTCAAATTTAGCAGCTTCAGGCCCGACTAAAGCCCAGAAAACACTCCAGCGAAAACTGTCCCTTCAAAGAAATCTGTACGTCCTACCAAAGACGAGGAAAGATGAACAGGATACGCCGTCGAAATATATTAAACGTACTTGATTGCATTGCCACGTGGATGCAGGGTATCATGCAGGTTAAGGCACATCAAGGCCCATGCTTGCTGGTTGCAGCCATCGTCTCTGCCTTCCTTTTGGTCTTGTGGTGAGAGATGAAGGACGCGTGCATTAATTACACTGGACGCCCCATTCAACTCATACTTTTTTTAACTGTGAAATAGATATATATATAAAACATGCCATTCATCTCACGGTTGACTCCTCTTATAATAGCTCGTACTGATTATTAATTATGCACAAATCTATGACGGCTTCCTCTTACTGGACGTTGATGTTGCTCTAACACGCTGTTAAACCACTGAAATGGATAGGATGGATAACTAATCAAGGACGCCGACTAGGATAGTATGAAGTATCAGAATCTAATTAGCTTAACATAAACTAAGCAGCCTTCTTACGTTACGTTTCACCCTCTCCCTTGGCGTTTGCTTCCATGCCCGTCCCATGTGTGCCACATGCTGCATGCTGCCAAGCGAGCCCCGTGCGGAAATATTAAAGCAGCGTCGTCTTCCCCCATCTCTGCCTTCAATTATTACTGGTGCCCCTTCCTGGCTCCCTCCCTCCCTCCCTCTGCTTCGTTGATCGACAGGGCGATAACAGGGATTCGGTGACGACGACGATGGAGGAGGAACGGCCGCCGTTCATGTGGAGCTCCGTTCGAAGCTGGTTCACCCCTTCCGTCCTTTTTCTGGTCATCAATCTCGTCATCGGCACCATCGCGGTCACCTCCAAGAGCCTCCGCTCCCACCGCCGTCACCCTCGAGAGGAAGCCGCCCAAGGCGTCCTGCCGGAGGACGTCCCCCCTCTCACTCGCGGCCCCTCCGCCGTCCTCGACCGGCTCCGCTCCATCGGCCTCCATCGGTTCCGGTCCGGCGAGATCCCCTTCGTCGACGCACCTCCTCCCTCGTCGATCTCCGAGGCCAATTGCCCGCCCCTCGTCCGTGGCCCCTCCGCCGTCGTGGAGCGACTCCGTTCCATCGGCCTCTACCGCTTCCGTTCAGGCGAAATCCCCCTGGACCCGCCCCATCCCTCGTCCGCCTCCCAGGTGGATCTCCCGGACGCGGTGACGGCCAGTCTTCCCGAGAGCGACGCCGTCCACGAGGATGACCACAGCGACAGGAAGCAGCACTACGGGCGGAGCCTCTCGGATTCGGGGGAGGAGGCGGCCACGGGTAAGCAGCTGGCGGGAAGGATAAAGAAGTCCGCCAGTGCGAGCTCGGCCTTCGCGCACTTCGAGGCAGATGAGATCGTGCGGCGCCCGGCCACTGCGAGGAGCGGGCGCCATGCGGCCTTGGAGGAGGAGGAGGAGGAGGCCGTGGAGGTGGACGCCAGGGCGGACGACTTCATCAACCGGTTCCGGCATCAGCTCCAGCTGCAGCGGCTAGATTCCATAATGAGGTACAAGGAAATGCTCAACAGAGGCAAATGATTGCCTGCACAAGTAATGAATTATAATCTTCTTATCAAATCCTCTTTCTGATTACTCGTAACAGCCTACCTAGCTAGTAAAAATCAGCAGCTCTTGTTTCTTTCTGGTCCGAGTTAAATTCGAAACGTGTATATTAATCTGCATGGATCTAATATATTTTTGGTACCGGATTGCACTGTTCTTGTTCGTTTAGTTGTCTGGGTTAATTGTGGCTTTCTACTTTCCTTGCAACCATATGCAGCATCGAGAGCATCGCAGTTCACATACTGGGGAAAAAAACGTAGAGGGGCGAGTAGTATTGCTCGTGTGTTGTTCATTTTCCAAATTTCCAGCGAGGTGGTGCCAAAATGGTCAACTTCCATTAAGGACAATGGAGCGTTGACCAGGCGTATCAGATCTGGACACGTCTATGCATCCAGACACGGTGGGTCATGAGCGCTCAGCCGCCACATTTTGAAATGAATAATTAGAGACTCAGAGAGCCCACCGACCAATTAATCGTCCTCCACTCCTACTTGCCCTCGTTTCACTTATGATTTCTTTATTCTTCCATTGACCGTTCGAGGCAAACACGTGGGGGCAGCCGGAGATGAGAAGCGCAATCTCACGAGTCAACAGGTCGGCGAGGCACCGCCCTCCTACGGTGGCAATAAACGGATTCGGCCGGTGGACTCGCAGCAAATTGAGACGCATCCTCGGTGCCCGTAATTTGACTTGGAAACCCGGTCAAACAAGTGGACTTTCCGATGATGTATTGTCGACGTACTCAGACCAAATGGACATAACGCTCCCGAATGCGGGTGCAGAAAAGCGATCCGAGTAGATCCGATCGGTGCTTTCCCGCATCAGCGCGATGAGTTTGCGGATTTGCTTCGTGTCCGATGATTGCGAGAGAATACAAGCACCGAAATATTTCTTCCTAAAATTAGAACCAGTGATAGCCAATCAAGTGCAGGGTTCAGAAATAGCCCATCACCTCCTCCACCGTCTGTTTATTTTCAACACACCATTGCTAAAGTTGAAGATTACTTGATTTGGATGGGCATGGTACGTACTGTATACACCCAAAACTGACGTACGCCTACGCTTTGACTCTACTCCTGCTCATGGGTGAGCAGTCGTCGTAAAGGCTTTGAGGAGGAACGCCAGGTAATTAGAAAGCCAGCGGTGCTGGCTTCCAAATTCTCCATCTCCTCTCACCAAACCAAATTCCGGTATGACCCACACCGGACACTTTCGGCTGGACTCGGCCGCCTCGTTATATAACCACTATTTCTTTTGCACTCCCGTGGCAAAGTGAAAATTATAAAATAGAAAGCAACAGCACCCGGTGGCTACTCTCGTGGCATTTAGGGTTTAAAAAAAATCATAATCATTCATATTTATCTTGCCTGTATAGTCGGCTCTCGGTTACAGACAATAGTTATAATTAAGAACAATAAAGTAATTTCTGGCACTGTTAATTTACCATTTTCTTATAATCGAAATAAAATAAAACGTGGAGAGCCAAATTGATGAAAAGTAAAAAAACTAGTCACCACGGGCAGAGTGACCCAAGATAGTGGATTCCGCTCCGTCGACGTACTCTGCCCAATGGTGAGATCGGTGTCGGTGCGGGTGCGAGGAAAAAGGAGTGAGGAAAGTGGTTGCCTAGACAGATGGGCGGTTGTTGGGTCCCACCCGAGTCGGTTCGGCTGTACGCGGCGCGGGTCCCGCGTCGGTCGCCCTTTCACCACCCCCACAACCTTTTTATTCCTTCCATCCCTTTACGGCTTCGTCTACTCCTGCGCATCGCACCCGCCCGTTTTCTTGATCTATGATTGGAAGCGACGAAGGGCTCCACTTTCAAGTTTAAGGAAATCAACGGCGTGAGATATACGCGCACAGGGCGTCGTATTTTAAAATTATTTATACTCCCTTCCGGCAGGCGTATTTGCTGTTGCAAGTTGTTTATTTTTGACGCTAGGGGTTGGGATTTGGGCAGGAAGAGTGGGAGATTTCATTTCCACAGTCTTTTTAAGCCGGCAAAGGAAGACGACGCAGTCGCAGCTGGATTGATCCCTCTCGCGGTCTCCTTTCCCCTCTCGCTTCTTCCGTCGTCGCGGTCGGTCATCCACTCTTCCCTCGATCTCGCCCGATCTCTTCTGCTACTGCCGGTGCGTCTGCAGAGCCTCTGGTTTTTCTCCGTTTGGATCCCGTGTTTCTGTTGCGATTCGCAAGGTGCTTGATCCGATGAGACAGCTGATTATATTCGTCTTAGTTCAGTCGTAGTGATTATGATCGTGTTCGCTTCACTTATCTCGCGTTCGATCTGATATATTTGGAAAGGGCGATATTTACTTAGTTCTTTCTTGTAAAGCTTTATTTGCTGATTAGTCAAATTTTTATTTTTATTTTTGGTTTTCTCTCTTCTGATTAAGATCTCGTTGCACGCTTGAGTGCTACTCAGCTTTCACTGATCGAGCTTGCTATGCTTCCTTCAAGTGAATGGCTTTCTAGAGCAAATAAGTAGACAGGAAAATTATATGCTCCAAGATTAGTCTATCTTCTCACATGAATCCAACCAGCATGCCACGTAGATTGCTCCTTTGATATGTTATTACGCCCTCCTGCTCACGAAGTTCCTGAAATCATTGATACGGTGCTGAATTTGTTACTCTTGGATTTTCGCACACTTTCCCTAATTGAAAGCCGTTGTTCGTAACAGCTTACAGCTTAACAACGGGTGCGAACTGTATACCCAACTCCCTTGCATGGATTTGACAGCGTACTACTTCAAGTACTTTTGACAGTTCTAGGCTGTTGACGGGAAATTGGAAGTTTAACATGCAAAAAACTCTCTTGTTTCTTCTTTTTTCAAATAATTGTTCAGATCTGCCAAGTTCTAAATGCATTTTTGCTCATAAGTCTCAGGACACTAGTTTATTTGTAGAATCCCTGTGTTTTATTAGTACTTGTTAATTGAGTAAATTGTTTCCACTTCATAATTTTTTTTGTTTCCATGCAAAAGAATAAAAAATATTTATTGATTGCTTAGCGCATTACTATGATGTGACAGTATGATCATTGTGGGATTGTTTACTCTGGACTATAACATTAAACGGAGCCTATCCATTTGTCCGTACAGATATGGCTGAAGAATGTTGTTCTATCCAACTTATCGATGGAGATGGTGGATTCAATGTTGCTGGCATCGATAATTTTATGAAGACGATGAAGATGGCCGAATGTGGGTTGTCCTATGCAGTGGTCTCTATAATGGGTCCACAAAGTAGTGGTATGCTTAAGAGTTTCTTGTATTGTCTATACTCTTTTTATGCTTTAGTATTTTATCATCCTTTCTGCTTATAGTCCTTTTCTATTTACCAATTGCTTTATGCTTGTCTACCACTCTTGTACTATTGCTGTAGGGAGGTGGTCGCTCCATTCCCAGACACTTTTTGAGATTTTTTTTTATCATATCCATGAAGATTTGATACATTAGATTGTTTTTTTTTAAATGCACGGAGATGTAGGGTTTAAACCCTACGCCTTATGATTTTTAAATGCAAGGCAAGCACTCAACCATTTGAGCTACACTTGCCTTGCCGATGCTTTTTCTAGGATTAATCCTTCTTCATTTGGACAGGGAAGAGCACACTTTTGAATCATTTATTTGGTACCAACTTCAGGGAGATGGATGCTTTCAGAGGAAGGCAAGTTTTTGAATCTTCACCCTTGTATTTATCATCATATATAAACCTAGGGTGATTTCAAATTGTACTCAAAATGGTTGTTCCTTGTCCTCAGGTCACAAACTACTAAGGGCATTTGGTTGGCGAAATGTGCTAATATTAAACCATTTACTGTTGTTATGGATTTGGAGGGTACTGATGGAAGAGAGAGAGGAGAGGTATGTATATAAGTTTTTGGTGGCTTTGAGTATAACTCAAATGCTTATTACTCTATCCGTGCTTTACTATTCTTCACGAATAATTAAAATTTCTGGGTCCTTCTAAATTTTATCTGTCAGGATGACACTGCATTTGAGAAGCAGAGTGCCCTGTTTGCTTTGGCAGTTTCAGATATAGTGCTCATAAACATGTAGGTCTACCTTTTCCCTCTTGAGTTTACAATGCAGCTAACGTACCAACTTCCCTTAGTTTTCATAAACATGTAACTCTACCTTTTATTTCTCGACTTTATGTTCAAATACTGACTTCCCTCCCTAAAATCCCTCTGTAAATTAGGTGGTGTCATGATATTGGTCGAGAACAAGCTGCTAACAAGCCCCTCTTGAAGACAGTATTTCAGGTATGCTTTGGTTATATGTATTCTCGAAGAAAATACATATTCTGCGCATGATATTTGTCAGCCACTTGTGTTTTCTCATTCAATTTCAGGTCATGATGCGGTTGTTTAGCCCACGTAAAACAACATTGCTCTTTGTTATACGTGACAAAACAAAGGTTCAGCTTTGTTACATTATTTTTGCTTCTAGAGACTTCCATTTATTCGACCATTTCTGATTATTTTTGCTTTCTGAGCAGACACCCTTAGAAAATTTGGAACCTGTTCTGAGAGAGGATATTCAAAAGGTACGTGCAACCTATTTCTTTGAATGTGCTGAAATGTTGTGCATCTCAATTGATAGACTTTCTGCAGATATGGGATAATGTACCTAAACCACAAGCTCATAAAGAAACTCCACTTAGTGAGTTCTTTAATGTAAGTTAAGCTTGGTAATTTTTTCATTGTAGGTTAAGCTAGGTTCATTAAACTTGTTGCCAATAGAATTGAAATGGTAGTTTAATACCTCATTCCACAAATTTCAGGTAGAAGTAACTGCTCTTTCAAGCTATGAAGAGAAGGAAGAACTGTTCAAAGAGCAGGTATGTTATTTTTATTATACAATTTTTATAATCCACCTGGTAATTGGAAAATAGTTTACCCTATTGGGAGTGTGGCAGATTTGTTTCATTCCCTAACCAGAAGGTTATCTTTCTGACTCTAATTCTCTTATAATGAACAAAAGGTAGCAAGCTTAAGGGAAAGATTTTATCATTCCATTGCACCTGGTGGACTTGCTGGTGATCGCCGAGGTGCTGTTCCAGCTTCAGGATTTTCATTTAGCGCTCAACAGATGTGGAAGATTATAAAGGAGAATAAGGACCTTGATCTTCCTGCACACAAGGTAATGATCTTGTTGTTGGATTCCTTAGCTTCATTCATGTTCTATTCATGCTTATTCTTTGGTGTTCCTAGGTTATGGTTGCTACTGTACGTTGCGAAGAAATTGCAAATGAGAAGCTTGCTTGTTTAACCACCGATGAGGTAGTTAATGTTCACTCAAAATTTGTTCAATTCAATATGAGGGTTTTTCAATCATTCATTCAAAGTTTGTCTGCAATGCAGGAGTGGGTTCAAATTGAGGAGGATGCACAACATGGGATAGTCCCAGGGTTTGGGAAGAAGCTTAGTGCAATTTTGGACAAGTGCTTGTCCGGGTTAGTGTTGGGATACTTGTCTGAATCAGAGAGCATAAGTAGATCAATGCTTGTCATGTTTTAGTTTTGATCTAAGCTTTCAAATATAATTTCATTCTTTCTACTGAATCTGTCGTTGTTCTCTAATGTTTCTGGTCTTTCTGAAAGCAGTAAAATATTTTCTCATGCAGATATGACTTGGAAGCTTTTTACTTTGACGAAGCTGTCAGGACTTCCAAAAAACAGCAACTTGAATCAAAACTTCTGCAGGTACTATTGCTCTTTCTAGTAATAGCTTGCAGGTGAAGTTCACCTGCATTAATTGATTCGTTGGTGCATTTCAATTTTTTATGTTATAGAAACCATATGTAGGAAGTGTTTGGTCAGACACTGAATAGTTGATGTGGATGCTTTTGCAATCTTTAATAAGAAATTACTGAAAAATATTTTATTATTAGAACTCTACTGTGAATAGTTGTTCAGAAATTGGAAGAAGGCATCGGTAGATAGAGAGGTCTGCTGTGATATAGCATTTGGTTAGCGTGTTTATAGGTCTCAAACCAGATTGATATGTTCAAGGCGGATTAATAGTCGGTGTAAAGCAAATTATATGGCGACACGTGGGTTGGTTGTGATATAAGCAGTGAGTAGCTTCTCATGCAGCCAATTCACATATGCAGTCACATGGATTGCCCTTTTAACTATGTCAATTATTGATAGACTATTACTGTGGTTATGCTTAAATTTCTTGATGGCATCAAATTTGTTTACATGGAAGTCTTTCTATGTGTCCTTATCATATGGAGGCTTCAAGCAAGTAATACTTAACTGGATCGGCTAATCTATAAAGTTGCTTTTTCATGCTCAAATGTGCATTGTTCTAATATGCAATTGTCTTAAATACTTACTGTCTGCTATTAGTTCCAATCTTGCACAGTTTTTGTCTGAAGGAAACTGCTACTTCATACTATTAAGAATTTGTTAATACTACCTCTTAGTGTAGTATTTGTTAGCTATAAAATTGAGTATCTGAGTTGATATTCTCCAGTTTATCTAATGGGTAGTGCTATGTTTGGTAATGGAATCTAACTTCTTTTGAAGCTCCCTAAATCATCTATCGTTGTGATTTGTTGTGATATAACCTTGTTTTTAAGTTTACAGAAAGTCCAGTGATATTCTTTTTCATTTCTCTTTGTTCTTGTTTTAGCTGGTAAATCCTTCTTACGAAACCATGCTGGGCCATATACGCTCCAAAACTTTAGATGATTTTATGGAAGCTTTCAATAAGGCTCTTGAAAGTGGAGAAGGATTTGCTTCCGCTGCTCTAAATTGCACTGAGTCTTTTATGATAAAGTTTGACCAAGGCTGTGAAGGTATGTTCTTGGGGTTCAAATTCTACTACTAAGTTTATGTTTCTGTATGTGTATCAATTCCAGCTTTAAGGTTCTATTGTTTTCTTTTGGGATTACAGATGTGGCTATTCAGCAAGCAAACTGGAACCCTTCGAAAGTTCGGGACAAGGTTCGGCGTGATATTGAAGCTCATATAGCTTCAGTTCGTGCTACAAAACTTGCTGAACTGACCTCACAATGTGAGGTATGATCGTCTTCTCTTATTTACTTGCCTTTATGATCGTCTTTTCTTATTTACTTGCCTTTATTGACAATGCATCTATTTTCTCTTTCTAAAATGACATATTTAAGATGGATAACTGTAGGACAGACTTAAGCTATCTTTGTACTTGCAGGAGAAACTGAATAAAGCTCTTGTAGAACCAGTTGAAGCTCTTCTGGATGCAGCTAGTGATGATACCTGGCCAGCAATAAGAAAACTTCTTCAGCGTGAAATGAAAGCAGCTGTCTCAGAATTGGCTTCTGCCCTTTCAACATATCAGCTTGATCAGGCTACTGTGGACAAAATGATTCTGAAACTAGAGGAATATGGTAGAAATGTTGTTGAATCGAAGGCAAGAGAAGAGGCTGGAAGAGTTTTGATTCGTATGAAGGATAGGTAGTAAAAGTTCTCAGTTATTGTTTTCTTCTAAGATTTGTACTTTATTTAGATTGCAGAGTACACTTATCGTTATTACTGTATCCAGGTTCTCAATTTTATTTAGCCGTGATGCTGACTCAATGCCAAGAGTATGGACTGGAAAGGAAGACATTAAATCAATCACAAAAGCTGCTCGCTCTGTGGTATGATGTACTATGATGTCGTTGTGGCTTGAAACTGTTCCTTAATTATAGAAGTTTAGCAGTTAATTTAGCAAATTTTTGGTTATATTATGCAGTCTATGAAGCTGCTGTCTGTAATGGCTGCTATTCGTCTGGATGATGAAACTGATCAAATCCAGGAAACTTTGTCACTTGCTTTGGTGGATGCTCCAGTTAGTGGAGTTACCGATAGAAGTATCCAATCATTGGATCCATTAGCTTCAAGTTCATGGCAAGAGGTGATAATTTTCTGATCACTTTAATTGTTTCCAAATTGAGGATCATCTACAGATTAATATAGCATTTCATAGCCTTCATATCAAAGTTTAGGATCTCTTGAGTAGGCTGTTTAAAATAAATTGCTAGCCAAAGTAAGAATGTAATCCAAATAGTAGGGGAAATTTGTCTGGGTCCGTTTCTGGCATTGCTTATAGGTACATTTTGCAAGAACATGCTTCACGATCCAGTATCTGTTGAACTTCTTAGTATAGTCATTTTGTAATGTGTGACTGTAAAGTTTATTTGATTGTGTTTTTTTACCAGGTTCCATCCTCAAAAACTTTGATTACACCAGTCCAGTGCAAAAATCTATGGAGGCAATTCAAGGCAGAAACAGAGTATACTGTTACTCAGGCCATTGCTGCTCAGGCATATCTTCTAACTTGCAATCTTTGTAACTTCAAAGTCTTTTTGTTTTAATCGGAGCCATGCAAATATAAGTTGCCATTATTATGTTGACCATAGGAAGATTAGTTATCTATGGTTTCTTATTTTAGTAGTTTTCAGATGAGCTTACAAGGAACTGCAAAAGTATAATACACAACTTAGAATTAGACCACTCAAATTATTCCATGCAACCTTGCCCCCGGACTATTGGCATATGTGTCTTGGCCCCGAAAATTTTGCTCTTTCGCTTGGAAAAATCAAACAATAACCACCCTGAAGGAAAAAAGAGAAAAAGGGGAAATGAGTAATACTTTGGAGTTAGGATTTCCCATCTTTTTTGTCTTTTGGCTCTCCTTTGCTTCGACATTTAGTATTAACCCATTAGATACGCTACATCCAGTTTCCAGATATATTGATTTTGAGTTTTATTTTTAATCAGATTGTGCGAGTTCTATAATTTTACTAATGCGAATTAGTTTCAGTTGACGTATTCTTCCCAAGCTTCCTTCTATTGTGGTTATTTTATATCCTGTTGGTATATATCAGTTGCCTATTACCATGTTACTGGAGGCATTAACGGATGACTACAAAAATGTGATTAATAACTACTTTGTTTCTAGAACATCATACTTCAGTCTTGATAAAGTTTATTATGTTGTCAAATCTTAATGTAGATTAGACCATTTCTTAATTGAATAAACTATGATGCTATTTTAGTATGTTTGTTCAATTTGCAGTTTTATTTTGACAATCAATAAATTAACTAACCCCTTCACCTTAAACATTCGTTTGCTATTTCAGGAAGCAAATAAGCGTAACAACAGCATGCTACCCCCTCCATGGGCAATTGCTGCCATTTTAGTTTTGGGATTTAATGAATTCATGACACTTCTTAGGTAGCTCACGATTCTTATAAGAAAATAATCTGTTAGATCTCTTTTCTCTGGTGATAATCTCAACTCCCACATGTTCTGCTTCTGTAGAAATCCTCTGTACCTTGGCGTCATATTCGTTGTCTTTCTAGTTGGCAAAGCCATATGGGTTCAGCTGGACATCCCTGGTGAATTTCGTAATGGTGCGGTGAGTATCGAATCAATGTTTGCTTGCATTTTATATTTTTGTCAACGTATGGGGGACCTTTCGTTCCATATCACTTCCCTTTTTTAATCCTTGGCAGTTGCCTGGGCTCCTCTCCTTGTCCACAAAGTTTCTCCCAACGATAATGAACATCCTTAAAAGACTAGCCGACGAGGGGCAACGAGCGGCAGCTCCGCAATCTCAGGGTCAAAGGAACCCGGAACTCGATTCTAAAGCAGTTAGGAACGGCGTGCATGGCAATTCAACATCAGATTCTACTTCTAACATAACCTCCTCTTCTTGGGACAAGGAGGCCGAGTGCTCAAGTCCAATAAAGCAATAATGATGGTCAAATAATAGGATGATTAGTGTATGCCATTTGTTCTACTTCTCTTTCCTCGTGTACTTGGCTTGGCCTATTGCAAGAGCCTCTTGTTTTACCCAGATGCCTCTTTGCTTCGGTCTGATCTCATCGATGCAAATTATTGTCGCTGTTGGCGTGTGATGCTCCTGCAGCTTGTAGAATGGAATTAGAATGAGATCATCAAGTGCTGTCACAGATTTTGGTTACGTGTGATTTATGTGCTTAGTGAGTCATACATGCCATACTATATCTCTGGTATGACAATTTTTTTTTTTGGGTTGAACTCGTTTGGTGGATCGGGCACGATGTATTACTAGATTTTTATAATTGTGTACTGAAGTTCTCATGTCACTCGAAACAGAAACAAATGCGTGGTAAGAAAAAACTTTTAACATCCAATGACTGTTGAGTATCATTCATGACTAAAAGGTGGATGGGAAGGCCTTCTTAGCTTCTTTGGGCCGAGAAATCTAATCCTGCACAAAGTTGAAACGGAGAAATTATGAAGTTTAGGTTATTTGTGCGTTACCTCGCTGGTGCATGAGAGTTATCCACGCTTACCAAGTGAATGCAACCTTCCTGTGAACTCATGCTTGAGATATGTATATCATTTCAGACCACGAACATATAGATAGAAACAAGCGAATAATTGTTTCAAACAAATAATTCAAGCCTCGCTAGGGGTCCATTAATGATACGAAGTTCCGTCGGCCCAATATGATGGGCCCCTTCATGTGCTTGCCTTGGCGGTCAATTGAAATCTGAGTCCAAGGCATATAAACAGGGGAAGGAGAGAGATAAACAGGCGGAGAGAGAGAGAGGCAAGCAGCAGTATTGCAGTGTTGATCGGGAAGATGGATCACCAGTACGGGAACAGTGGGGGGAGCTGGATGATGATCCCCAATCAGAACCCGCTCAATCAGGATTTCCACTCCCTCCAGCCCCAGTTTCCCCCGCAGCAGCAACAGCAGCCTCCTCCGCCGCAGCTTCAACAGCAGCACCATCAACACCCCTCGTTGGCCTCTCATTTCCATCTTCTTCCTGTAAATGTCTCTCATTTCTTTTCTTCTGTCTCGAGTATGCTATCTTCCCGTGCCGATTGATAATCTCGCCCTTGTTAGGGTTTTTCCTAAGCCCCCTTGTTAGGGTTACAGGTATGATAATTTTAGTAAAACTATCTAAACCTAGAGTTTTTCTACCATCCGATGCTCGCTTGATCGTCTACAGTTTTCCTTTCAAGCATGCGATTCCAAAAATTTGGCTTTTCTTTTGGTGGGGAAAGTTGCATAAGGAGCCTCACTGTGTGAAGATCGTCTAAAATCAACTTTATCTTTCTCACTGATTTTGGAGATCTGTCCCAAAAGGCCATAACCACAAATCGTAGAATTTTGTTATTCTCCCATGAATCATCTTTTCATGCTTAAATTTCTCACATTGATGTCACAGACCAGCGGATAGAAACTTTTACTTACACCTAGCAGTGTTTACATCATGTATGAAGCAATTGAACTTCATAATTTTCTTTCAGGCTATTAGAAGGAAGCACATTGCATAGACCTCAGAGCAATTCTGGAACTTGATTGATGCTGTTGAAATCATAACCTATCTTCGGAATATAGTCATGATCTATCACTTTTCATTTTTCTGATGCTGTTCCTTCTTTTATTTTGCAGTTAGTAGAACGGTTAGCAGATGCAATTGAGAGTGGAAACCGGGATCAACAATATGAGGCTTTGGTTAGTTTTCTATGTATCCTTGGTTGCAGTGGTTGCAATAAAGTGGACATTTTCTTGCAAACTTATTTATTATCTTCAAAAATGATCGATCACGAATTCATTACCTGAATTTGCAAGAAATTTTCATGGATCTTTCTAGCTAATGCACACCTCTATCTTTTCCAGGTTGCTGAGTTGACCACCCAATTCAAAAGGTGTCAGCAACTCTTAGACTCTATTTCAGAAACCATCAGTGCAAAATCAATGGTGAGTAAAACATAGTGACCATCTTTTTTTATCTCTTTTAGTTTGATGGATATTTCTAGACTTTGCTGATGTTCATTTCTTTAGTATGATTCACAATTCTACCCTCATGTGATTGATATTATACACCTAGAATTTGGTTGTAGGAAATCTGATATATACCAAGTAAGGTCTGCGTCGTGTGTGCCTCATAGTGCATTTGCTTATGCATTGATATTTTTTCCTTTACCCGTAAATCTGGTTAGTATATTGTTGTTTCTTATGCATCCTATTCTGATACATCCAGACAGTCGAAGGACAAAAGCACAAACTAGAAGAAACTACACAACAACTTAATCAAAGGAGGTAAGAGTGCTCCTTTATATCATTATTTTCTTTGATAAGGTTTCCTTCACATTATTATACAGGATAAGTTTGTTGTAATGGTTTGAGGTACTTTAGCAAGATCGTAATGGTGTTTGTTTATGGCAGGGATTTGATTATGAAGTATAGAAGTCATGTGGAAGAGCTGGTGAATCCAGAGAGTAACAGATGATGCACACGATTCTATTTAATTGCTGGAACTTGTTTTTTGGTTGAACATTTTTCCCATTGGATAGTAATTATTTACCAGCTAGAAGAACGATCTCGGTGTAGAGAGGATTACCCTTTTGTAATTTAAGATGATGATCTGCACTTAAACTTACTCTTTTGTTCTGACATGAAATCTTGATACCTTTCTAAAAGTTAATTTGTTGCTGTAAGCAGAGGAGCTTGTAAAACCTCTCATCAATATTTAGTACAATGAATCTTGGGCGCACGATGAACATGCATGAGGGGCATCTTGCTTTGCTTTGACACAGCGTTCGATGTGTCAACATGCTTAACTTTGCATACTCTGTGATCTGCCGATGCGCTTTGATCTGTGGCGAGTTATTTATACTGTTACTTGTTCAAACCAAAAAGATGAACACAGGGATTGGATTGTAGCGCGTATCTTGCAGTCTCTTTAAGGAAGATGCCAACCCTATAAAATCCACAAGCGTTCGGGCTTTTGAACCACCGCGCGCCGCCACACACGCAGAGTAGATCCTCTCAAGGTCGGGCAAGCACGGAATCGAGCACCTTCCGGTCGCCATGTTCACTATCGCTCGGAAGCTCTCCCCGAGGCTGAAGTGGTCGTGTTCATCAGCCCACCCCTCCCTTCTCCGCTTCTCCTACTTCTCTACTTCTCCAACCCCCTTCACTTCAACTGTGCCGCTGCCTCTGCCCTCGCCTTCCTCCCCTTTCCACCGTCCTCCTTCCCTTCTCCCCCTATTCTCCCCCTTTCTCCGCCTCTTCTCTTCTTCCTCCTCTTCGGACAACGATTCCTCGCCACCGCTTCCTCCACTGTCCGAGCTTCGCGGTGGATGCTACGGCGAAGGCGAGGACGATGTCGAACCCACCCCTCCTCACCTTCTTCCGCTTTGCCCCGGCTGCGGTATCCACATGCAACCCTCTGACCCCGCCTTCCCCGGCTTTTTTTCCCTTCCCTCTCCCAAGTCACCTGACTACCGCGCCTCCCTCGACCGCGGCCATCCTCTCGCCGACGATGATGCCAGCCTCTCCCTCTCCCTCAAGTCCGGGAACCTCCCTCTCGAGGAGGACCCTGAAACCCCCGCCACTCCGGAGCAGCCGCCCAAGCCAGTCGTCTGCGCACGATGCCACTCTCTTCGCCATTACGGCCGCGTGAAGAACCCTTCTGCCGAGAACCTCCTCCTCGACTTCGACTTCGACCGGATGTTGGGCCCCAAGATGGTCTCTCCCGCCGGACCTCGCTCCATCGTGCTTATGGTCGTCGATGCTGTCGACTTCGATGGCTCCCTCCCACGTAGGGTCGCTCGGCTGGTCTCCTCTTCCATCGACAAGAACTCCAGGGCCTGGAAGGAGGGAAAGCCTGCAAACGTGCCGCGGGTGGTGCTCGTCGTTACCAAGATCGACCTCCTCCCGTCCTCGATATGCCCCGAGGCGTTCGAGGACTGGGTTCGGAAGAGGGCCAGAGTAGGTGGAGTCAACAAATTGACGGCGGTGCACCTGGTGAGTTCTGTGAGGAACTGGGGCGTGCGGAACCTGGTCGAACATGTGAGAGACCTCGCAGGAGTGCGAGGCAACGTGTGGGCTGTGGGGGCTCAGAACGCAGGGAAGTCGACTTTGATCAACGCCATGGGGAAGTGCGTCGGGGAAAAAATGAGCCACTTGACAGAGGCTCCAGTTCCGGGTACTACTTTGGGGATCGTTAGAGTAGAGGGAGTTATCAGTGGGCAGGCTAAACTGTTTGACACTCCCGGCATTCTGCATCCTTACCAGATCACCACGAGGTTGACGAGGGAAGAGCAGAAGCTACTCCATATAAGCAAAGAGTTGAAACCAAGGACTTACAGAATCACGGTATGTTTTAGGAATTAGATTCTTTGCTTTTACTTGAATAAAAAATACGTAATGTGCTTTAATGCTGACCAATTAGTTGATAATAATATTTCGAAAATTAGTGACATTCAAGTGAAGCCTATCTTTGAAGAAAAAGTAGGCTGTCGGCAACAGCTCTGACCAAGTTTAATTGTCAAATAAATTTTATATATAACAGCGAGTATGCTGTATATCCCTCGTCGATGATTACCTTTGTTGTTTTAGAGACTCCCGCCTGTACTCATCATCTTCAGATAACATGGATACAGAATATCGTTGATTCTTTTTTGTTAACAAGGTTTCATATTTGCAACCAAGCTTTTTTGAAACGAGATTCATATTTGCCACTCTTGGTTGCTGAAGGCTAATGCTCATCTCCTAAGTACATAGGAGTTGTGGAGCTAAATGTCTCTTATATGTGTAGGGAAGGGGCCTTCAGATATGAAGTCTCACCATTCTCAGAGCCACGTAGACTCAAACTTGCTAACGCACTTATTTTTAGTTGGTATTTACAGAATGCACAGGACTTTAGAGAAAAAAAGAAAAGTAACGCTCTTATCTAATCTAATTAGTCTTGAGTTACTTTTTCTTTCAGGTTATGTTATTATTCTTGAATTTTGTTTGCCACTTCAATAGTTTGTCACTTGCACGAAATTGGAATAATAATCAACTCCAAAACAATGACATTATGTGTAAGTTGTTGACTAGGAACACAGTCAAAATTGTCTTTTGATCATGTGTTCTGCTTATACAAGAGTAGATGATGTTTCCACACATAAACCGATGGAGGGAATGAACCTGTAATGTCCCACAATTGGAATCAGGACATCACTCACTGAAGAAATATACACTCTCTAACCTGTACACTGTGAACTGTGCTAAATGATAAACTGAAATGAGATTTGACTTTGTTAATGCTTGGTGCCTTTGAACTGAGGGGTTCATTAGATCAATGACAAGTGGAATTATCCTTTTCTTTTTTCACTGGGCGGTACTTTGGCATTGAATTAGTAGAGAGGAGTTCACGTTTACAAGACATGCAAATTTTATTTAAAATGGATTAGGATGATAATCAGTTTAGGTTGTGTGTGTGGGCAAAGAAAATAATTGTTTGATATGTGGTTGACTGATTTGTTTTTCCATTAAATAGATGGTTTTCCATAGACGATGATTGATTCTGTACTACCTTTCATGTTAACTAAATATGATGAGAGAATTATTATCATCTTCTTGACATTGAGCGGACAATGATTTTTACTCGATCTACATATACTTGTATACCAAATATAGAATATCAATGCAGCTTAGACATGAAATTAACTGTCTTCTCACCCTTCTGACTTCTTTAATACTGATTTCTTGACAAATAGTTTAGCTAATCTTACCCTCTGGCTCTTTCCAACAGGCCCAGCATTCTGTTCATATTGGAGGGCTTGTGCGTGTGGATGTTGTGGATGCATCAGTTGGCTCGATTTATCTCACCGTATGGGCATCGCCACTAATTCCACTTCATATGGGCAAAACAGATAACGCTTCCATGTTGTTTGAAAACCATTTTGGTCGACGACTACAGGTATGCTTCTTACCTAATTAAGTAAAACATCTTCATCTATGCTTGGTGTGGAGGATATCCAATTATCATGTATTCTATAATTGTAGCCTCCCATCGGCGAGGAGCGTGTTAAGGAACTTGGCAAATGGGTAAGAAAGGAATTTACTGTCAGTGGGAACAGTTGGCATGCAAGTTCTGTTGACTTGGCAGTCGCAGGTCTTGGTTGGTGTGCTATTGGCTTGAAAGGGGAGGTAGTCCTGGGTGTTTGGACATATGAAGGGATCGATGTAATACAGCGTGATTCCTTGCTCTTTAGAAGAGCAGCAATTTTTGAAGAAGCAGGATTTACATGTTCGAGAGTTGTTGCCGAGGTAGATAGAGCAGCAGACAAGCTGAAACAGAAAAGTAAAGAGAAGAAACTGGGCGAAAGCAAAGTAACACCATCTATGGAATATTCAGAAACGCTTGATGCAGCTTTAGGGTCTTGATCGTTGTCGGGTAAATACACACTTGGAAAAAGTATGGGTCTTACCATCAATAGCAATTCAAGCTCCTTTTTATTAGTTAAAAAGTTAGATTTTGAAGCACTCTAGGTTTCAGGCATTGTTTAGAGTTGGCAAAAATTTGTCAGCATTTGTAATCTTTACATTCTCATCGCCTGTGCTTGCGGATGTTGCTTTCAGTTTTCTCATACGCAAATATAAAGAGTAACAAAAAAAGAGACTATTGGTGGTCATGCAGTATTGCTTATATATATATTTACTTCAGGCAAATGATAAGAGATTCCTGCTGTCCTGATGATAATAACACTGTTTTAACCTTTCCGTGTAAGGCAAAGGGGCTTGGCGCTTTCTGTTGGCATTATCGATATGGCACACGTATAAGCCATTCTCCTCCTCCACGAATGAATCAATTCTTCAACTGTTTCCTATTTATATGTGCTCTCCTTGATGAAATTTAGGGATAGGAATAGACAGATGTTTCTTAGTTATTTACAGGGTTGGTGCAGATCATTTGGAAACATTATATTTTCAAGGCGTCAAAGGCATCATCTTATTTTGGTTATCCATCCGATGAATCTCTAACTATGGCCACCACGAATCTGCCATGAAAGCCGATGGTTACCACAAATCTAAAATGAAAAAACTATGTAGTTACTGAACTTAAACTTGATAAGAATAAATATAAAAAAACTAAGATAAGCAAATATGAAATTTGTGTTAGTATTAAAATAATATGCACACCACAACACAGTACAGTGCTTTGGGATCGACCGGCTCACTGAGTGAACCCAATGTATGTGTATATATTCATTGGGCTGTCGGCTGTCGTACGCGGTTTGAGGGTTTTTATCATGACATTTGGGCTGCAATGAGAGAGATGTCATGGGTTTGGCAATGGCCTCCGAAAGAGGCAGGTGCCGTGTAACAAAACTCTAAAACCCAGAACCCTCGACACTGATCGCGGACGGCCGCCACAGCTGCCTGCTTCCTGCGCCTCCTCTCGCCCTCGCTTTGATTCGCCATGTATCGTGCCGCCACCGTCACCGCCGCCGCTTCCGCATCCTCTGCCGTCAGGTTTTTTCTCTTGCTCCCTCTCTTATAATCTTGCTCGTTAAATTTCGTCGGTGACTTCTTTTCTAATCTCGTTCTTTCTTCGCGTCAATCAGGCGATCGTTTCTCCAATACCAGGTAGGTGTCTGCCAGCCGTTCACTTCTTCCTCTTTGTCCATGTACCTTGCTGTTTGAAGTTATTTCCTTTCTGTTTCCCCAATATTTGACATAAAGTAGAATGCTGGGAAGACCGGGAGAGCCGGAGTTCTTTTTACTCGGAATTATGTTGCAAAGGACATCAATTTTGGGGTTGGAGCTCGTGCCGCAATTCTGCAAGGGGTTAATGAGCTCGCTGAAGCTGTCAAGGTTACCATGGGCCCCAAGGTGCGTCCGCACTCCGCATTCCTTATTCTTTTTCTTTTTTCGGCTGTATACTGCAGTTATTACCTTTTTAAGCTTTTAGAATTCTTGGCAATTGTCCGAAGCAACCTCTCATCTTACTGAGTACATGATACTTCCATAGTTTGGGATTTAAGGATTTGTGTTTTCTCTTGTTCATTTGATGTCATAAATTAATTTGTTCATAAAAAGGAAATCTCCCTTAGTTGTGCATTGATTACCCATGCGTCCCTTCCCTGTTTTATTGGATGCATACTATGAGGTGAATTTGTGGAGTTCACGCAATACTATGAGGTTATACTGCAGAATGTTTACGCCACCTTGTAAAGTTATTATTAGCGTGTGAAACCAGTCCCGCAATACTATTTTTTATCGTTATGAACTTTTATAAGTTTGCCTAGTAGTCATTTGTTTTAAGTTAAATAGTTGATCACAATGGTGCTTCTTTGTTTGCTGTTGAGATCTTCTTTTCTTGTTCAGGGTCGCACTGTCATTATTGAGAACAGTCGTAGAGGTCCTAAAGTTACAAAAGATGGTGTGACTGTTGCAAAAAGCATCGAATTTAAGGACAGATATAAAAATGTTGGAGCAAATCTTGTCAAGCAGGTCGCCAAAGCCACTAATACTGCTGCAGGAGATGGTAAATTATGTTTCCTTTTCAGTCTCCTGCATACTTTGGTGTAATATCTTTTGTACTTGTCTTATCTTTAACGTAGATGCCCCATCAGCTTCCTCAAGGATTTCTTTTCTTTACAGTTCTGCCCCCATCAGCTTCCTTAAGGATTTCTGTTTCTTTACAGTTCTGCCTTTTTCCATTTCGATCTCATTTAAAATATGGACTATCATTGCATTTGTGAATTATTTTCGAAAAAAATACATTCATGAATGAGATGAATTCTTAATGGTACACCTTATCTTTATAAATTATGAGAAAGTGCTGTGTTACTTGATGTGGTACCACCTTTCCAGTTACTAGGGTCAGGATATAATTGTATGTTCAAATGTAAATACAAACATATCTGTTTAATCTAAACCCATCAAAAGGGAAAAAGTTTTTGTTGTAGAAGGTAGATGTAAAATGTGGGACCCTCTCAGTCTCTATATACTCTTTCTGGATGTATTGATGGAGCATTTGTGAACAGGAGATGGTAAATTATGTTTCTATGGATAACAGGGACAACCTGTGCAACGGTACTAGGTCAAGCAATAGTAGCTGAAGGTTGCAAAGCAGTGGCAGCAGGAGTAAATGTTATGGACTTGCGCTGTGGTATTAATAAGGCCTTGGAAGCTGTTATTACTCATCTCAGAAATCGGGCTCGGATGATTTGTACTCCAGAAGAAATCACTCAGGTGAAACAACTTTTTCAGGATTAATTTACTTTCTGAGAAGTGGAACTAATCACAATTTGTAATCTATGCTGTATCAAAATGTAGACTGTAACTGTCACAGGCCAGTTTATGTCAATACATAATAAATGGTTGCAATTTTCCTGTATTAGAATGGATTTGAATTAGGTGCTCCTGTATTAGAATAGATTTGAATACAGGCCAGTTTTGATTTATCATGCTTCTTAAATCTAATTGAAATTTTTTCCGTCTTTTAGCAGTTCATACTTAGCCTGGATGCTCTATATGGTATTAATTAATAACTTGCTATTGTTATCATATTCTGATGCTTGTACAATAGGTTGCCACCATTTCTGCAAATAATGAACGGGAAATTGGTGAGCTGATTGCTAGAGCGATGCAGAAGGTTGGAAAAGATGGAGTGATCACTGTCTCAGTGAGTATCTTTAGGGTGAAATATAAACTAACTTCATAATGCAAACTAATCCAGCTTAACCGTTGGCAATTATTCACTGCAGGATGGAAATACAGTGGAAAATGAGATGGAGATTGTGGAGGGAATGAAATTAGGCAGGGGATATATATCACCGTACTTTATCACAGATGCAAAAACCCAAAAATGTGTGAGTTTGTAGCTTCCTTAACTATTTCACTTGCTACCATTTTGTTCTAAGAGAAGTTTTTCTTCATTGCAAAATCTTCTATCTGATTTTACTGATTGATTTTTTTGCTTTATGAATAAACAGTACCCAGTTCTGACTCTTTTGCCTGTTTGCATTTTCAATATTCAACTTTGTGGAAGAAGTTTGTGTTGAAATGGATTAATATTCAAATACTATGTACCTTTGATATTTGTGCAAGAAATTGGTGTTCTTGATTGACTTTTACTTGAATATTTTGGTTTTCAGGAACTAGAAAATCCATTGATCCTTATTCATGACAAGAAGATTTCAGATATGAACTCTCTTGTAAGGATATTGGAACTTGCTTTAAAGGTAAAACTTCTAGGTATTATTTCGCTCAGTATCTTCTCAAAGACCACTTTAAATCTATAATAATATCGTTCCAGTTGGCTAAGATGCTTTGTTTTGTATGTCTACGCAGAAAAATAGAGCACTTCTTATTGTGGCTGAGGATGTAGAAGGTGATGCCCTAACTATGCTGCTTTTGAATAAACAACGTGCTGGAATCAAGGTAATATTTTGCATGTGACTACAAATGCGCAGATGCAATGAATCTTACAAAGTTCATTAACTTTCTATATCTCCTAAATTCTAGGTTTGTGCCATTAAGGCTCCTGGTTTTGGTGATAATAGAAGGGCAAATTTGGAGGATCTTGCCATAGTTACAGGAGGCGAGGTTATATGCTTCTCATGACATGAAATTATGCGTCCTCGATAGTTTCCAGTGACATTAATACTGAGCAAGGTATTATAGTGCTGAGGATCATCTTATTTATGACATATATTTTGAGCAGATTATCTCAGAAGATCGTGGCTTGAACCTTGAGAAAGTTAATGCGGAAATGCTTGGTTCAGCTAAAAGGGTTCGCACTCTTTTTTTGTGCATTAATATGATTTTTAGGCAGTACTAATTTTTCATCTTTTAGGTAACTGTCTCTCTTGATGATACTATAATTCTACATGGTGGTGGTGACAAGAAGCTGATTGAAGAAAGATGCGAACAGGTACTCAAGATTAGCTAACTGTTATCGAACTAAATATTCTCAGTGGTACGATCATTGTGAAATATGGAGAGAATCCATGATTTTTGCCATAAGATAACGATATTCATATGATTATTCTATTGGACTCATAGTCCATGAAAGGATCTGAAACTCCTTTGCCTTATTGGATCTTATGTGATGACACTAGAAGGTAGAACTTCCAGGACTATGTTGGAGGTTAAGCCCTATTAGGTGTAACCTTTCTTTGAAAGCCAAGTTGAGAATTCATCTCTTTGCAAATGACTGATTTCATTATGCTTCAGTGCTAGTATAAAGTTGGCTCCAACTAATTCTGAGGTACCTTGGATAATTCTTTAAACTTTCAATAGCTTAGAACAGCCATGGAGAAAAGTACAGCCACGTTTGACAAGGAAAAAGCACAAGAAAGGTTGTCAAAGCTCTCTGGAGGCGTTGCTGTTCTCAAGGTATGCTTGCTGAAATTTATGATTGATTGCATTTGTCCCATATTTTAAACTAGTGTGTATGCTCATCCGTCTGTAGATTGGTGGAGCAAGTGAGGCCGAGGTTGGTGAGAAAAAAGATAGGGTCACAGACGCCCTAAATGCTGCAAGAGCAGCTGTGGAAGAGGGAATTTTGCCAGGTAATGCTTCACTTGCCACTTCATTCTCTGAGAAGAAAGCAAGCTCATTTTTTGCTACCTAGTTCTCATCTGCTTTGCATCTCCAGGTGGTGGGGTCGCCCTTTTATATGCTACAAAGGAGCTTGATAAGATTCAAACCTCCAACAGTGATGAGAATATTGGAATTCAAATAATTAAGAATGCTCTTAAGGTCCTTGCTGATTATTGCGCCTTGTGTCATAATCAATGCATTTCCACTAACTGGATTTGGTTTTTACAGGCACCTGTTTCGACTATCTCTGCAAATGCTGGTGCGGATGGTGCACTAATAGTAGGCAAACTGCTTGAACAAGAGAATGATAATTTGGGTTATGATGCTGCTAAAGGTAGCACGATTTACTAGCAACGTGTTTAATCCTTCGTAGCTTTAGTATGGGCACACCTCATAAGCTTAGAGACAACATCGTAGTTTTCTTTTGGATAAGCTCCACATAGCCTTTACAAGTAAAGCCATGTTTTCCAATCAAGTGGTCCCAATGATGTTCCTAATGTTATGTAATCTTAGAAAAAACTTAATGATGACGTGCAGGTGAATTCGTTGACATGGTGGAGGCTGGAATAGTTGATCCTCTAAAAGTCATTAGAACTGCCCTTGTAGATGCCGCCAGGTGAGGTCTCACACTCGTGTGGATTACAGACTTGGTCAAATTTTTCTGTCGTCCTAGGAGCTGCTGACATCGTTCTAATTTTGATGGCAGCGTTTCAGTACTGTTGATAACCACTGAAGCGGCAGTTGTCGAATTTCCTGACTCGAAAAATGCTGCACGGCCGAGCCGCATGCCGCAGATGGATGACCTGGATTTCTAATAGGATCTGTATCCAAACAAAAGCATACAACACAGGAGAAGAAATAAATGAGTGTTCCACTTCCGTCCGCTGAAATCTGTTGGGGTTTTGCATCCTGCAGAGTTTTTGTTGGCATAAGAGCGAGTCCCTCTATTTTTATTGATTAAGCTCTAATGTCATCTGAGCTCACATTTGTACCTCGGTCATAAGTTAATACTGTTGTTTACACGAATTCTCGACGATCCATCCGTTTTGTGACGTCTTCTATTGAATTAATTAGATTAATGACGATGATTTAAGCTGCATCTGGATTTATACTTTGAAAAATACAAATTGCATTTGATGTTGGATACGGCAATAGATGTTGGAGATAATGTGGTAAGAGCAAATCCGGATGTCAGCGTGAGTATATATATGGTTCAGTTGCTGTCGTCGGAGGACGCGATGGAGAATATACATCATTCTCAGTCGTCTCTGTTGTGTGCTGGCCTTTTTTGTTATAATATGTTTGATATAAATAATGGTATACCTGGTGCTTCCAGAATTAGATATAATATCAAAACTTAATCGAATAATCATACCCTTACTGCAAATTCCATCGAGCCACCAACTTCTGGCCAACATCAAAGCTGCTACCAGAATCTTTACGAACGAATAATTTCTTATTATAAACTGATTGGAAAGAGCAAGAGAAGCGTACTAAAGCATTACTAGAACTGTTTAAAATACATTAACTAGATTGTTGATACCTTCAAGCAACAAGTTGTTCTTTTGTATTAATCTTCATCTACAGAAAGGATGTTTGGAATACAAGTTATGAGTCTCGTCCTTAAAAATCAATGTTTATTTCAGGATGATCGGAAATCAAGATGACCCAAGAACCCACATAATACACAATCAAATATTTTACTTGTCTGGAGGGAGTTCTTGTCCTCTGTATACCCTCCAATGGCCCCAGTAGAACTTTGGTCTCATGATGGGTACTGCTTCACCTGGATGCTCCTCCCAATACTTTTCCTGCTCAAGTTATCAAATACGTTCAGAAGCCCTAGCCATTAAGGATCTTATCTCTGCTCGATTACAATACAAAGTTTCAGACACAGGTAATGGCAGATAACAGCAGAGGAAGCTCGGCATGTTTTCTATATAAAGAATCTTCAAAATTATACAAATGGACGGTAAACGATAAAGGCATCACACCTTGGTGAGCAAAAATAGATCGACTAAACAATCTTGGCAAGCGAGCATGAACCAACAGCCCACATGATCAGAGATGTGCAGTAGTTTCTAATCACCACGCTATTTTTTTATCTTGTCAAAAGAAAAAAAAAAGAACTAAAGAAACATGTTCGCTTGGCTGGATTACCCTTGCCATGCCAACAATTTTTGAGAGAACATAAAGGACCTCCGCCATAGCCAGCTTAGTCGGCATATATGGTTGACGATGTGCTCTCATGCAGTAGAAAATTCTAGAAACCTAATAACGATGCTGAAGCTTATCAAAACACCGACGGATCGATCACAATGTCAAATATAACAAAATTCCAATTGCAGGAAAGTGCAAGATACATAGAATCAAACACATTCCAAATGCAGGAAAGCTGGAGAAACTAGCACCTTTTTCTGATCCAATCCAGGAATGAAGACGTACCTTGTAAAGCTGCTCGGTTAAAGCGGATCCAATAACCCCAGTGTAGAAGGCGGCAATATAGACGGAGACGACAGGGGTGAAAGATTTCGGCCGCCGATAGGGTTCGATCATGTCCCAAAGGACCGTCTTTTCCCATTTATAGAATTCCCGATGGGCATACATCCTCCAAAACCTACTCGTCATCCCTAGATTAAGTAATAAAAGTAGTGGGAGATCGGGAGAGAAGCTGGAGAGTGGAGAAGAACGTCGAGCACTGATCGGCGGCGAGGACGGCCGAGTTGCCTTTATTCCTGCAGGCAGACAAAGAGGGACTTAGGGCAGGGAATGGGCCGATTCAATAGACCTCCTTCTCCTTCTTTATTAATTAAGTCTGGGCCCAATCTCATCTCCTACCCATAATTCCATTGTCCACAGAATACTTGATAGTTATGTAGAGGAATGATATTGATAGATAAATAAATATGAACCTCCCACAGTAAAAGTCTGACATCGAATATACGATAAAAAAAAGTGATGGAAATGTAATCCAGCACGAACAACAATTAACAACGTAAATCTAGTCGGACGATAGTTAAGGTTGGATCAGGTCAGAAGGTGGCGTAATAGATAATAATTACAATAAATCTAAAGACAGGATGAGAACCAACTCAACGCTCGCCATCACGACGGCTTTTTATAACTAGACTCGGATCCGACCTAAAAGGCTAAGCCATTGTTCTCACCGGTCAGGGGAGTTATCCGACAGGTGAGTTCGACCTCCTGTAGACCCGAAAATGATTTGGTTTGTAGTTTGATCACCATACCTGGATTTTATATATTTCTTCGTGCTCTTAGCGTTATTTACCAGATGCAGAGGTTAGATTGAAGCCGAAACAAACAAAAGGAGCCGCGAGCTGTTGCATCCCGCAACCTTTGAAATTTTTGTAATTTATGGTAGCAACACTAGATAAAGCCAGGCAAAAATCATTCGTTATGTATTCTAATGAGTAATGAATGATGGTTTAATAAGTCAAACGAAAGTGTTACTTGCAGCGATCTGAATCAAGTAACCTCGTTCGATTGGGGAAGGTTGAGCTGTCTCTCCTGTCTCCAGTGAATTCTATACCTAAACAGGGATGGATAATTGCGAAGAAAAAGTGGTACCCAGCTGTTTGTGATTTGGGAGTTGGGACGGACGGCATCACTTGCGATCTGCGGAGAGGGAGAGGTGAGGAATCGAGGGCGTGGGTGATGGTTTGCTTGCGACTCCGATGGATAATTTCTCCTCTGACATCCTCGTAAGTTTCTCTTTCTCTCCTCCATCTCCCAGTTTGTTTTCCTTTTTCCGGTATGTTCTTGGATCTAGGTGATGTTGGAGTCGGATTGACTTGTTTCGCCGGCGCAGCGTTCGAGCTCTTTGACGGTGGGAGAGAGGCTGTTCGCTGTGTGCATACCGTTGATAGCCATTGTGGAAGCGCTTATCTACGTCGTCACTGACTGCTTCGACCACCGCCCCTCTTTCTTCCGCTCCCCCGCGGCGGCGCAGAAAAACCACAATTTCGCGAAGCTCGCGCAGGAATCGTGCTGCTGTATTATTTCTAAACCTTTTGGTGTGATTAGGTCCGTATAAAAATTTCGTTTTATTTTGTTTTTCTGCGCAAGTGAGATTTCCTACCTTATGATCATGCCATGGGGGTTGAAGTTACGGTCAACGAGGTGGAGGCTCTGTACGAGCTCTACAAGAAGCTTAGCAATTCCATCATTACCGATAACCTCATCCACAAGGTACTTGAAAACTAACACTTATCACAATGCTGTTGACTGCCGTTAATTAGCGGAGCAGCATTTAATCCTACATTTCGATGGCCATGGTTCCTCCATCAATTTGGCAGTTCATGAGCCCTTGAATGTGCTGAAACTTCATTCTTGGAACATCCTTGACCTGCCTCGGATTTTTTGATTCAAAGTTCATTCAGTTCCAAATTGTGTGTACATCAGGATTCTGTTGGGAGCTCTCTGTTTCCTTTTCCTTTTTGATGAGTGTTCCAGGGGAACACTGCCGGCTTATATCTGTTGGGAATTCTCTGTTGCCCGATCACATTGCTTTTTTTTTACTCCAATCCTTTAACAAAGTGCTTTGCATGTCGATCATCACAGACCTTTAAGAAAGTCCAGCTTTTACTCTCATCACAGACAATGTCTTTGATGGACCTGTCACCAGGGGAACATTGCTTTTACTCCAGTCCTTTTAAAGTGCCAGCATGCATTTTTAATGGATATGACTTTTTCTTCTTCATGCTGCATCGCTTCGATTTGTTTTGTTTGTCTTGATCTCAATATGAAAATTTGTGCAACCAGTACAATTCACCTTTTGGGTGTCTGCTTCCTTTCCAATCTCATCACCTATTACTTCGTGGTCGATATAACTATATATGCATACACGTGAGGGATATTTGGTCTAGCTAAAATTCTAGATTGTATGTGTGCACGTCCACTATCAGAGAATGGTGCGTTTTCGCCCTTGTATGTTGTTCTTAATTTGTTGTGTTTGGCATCCATGCTTGTTCATGTTAAAGCGAATGCAGCTGGTAATAAATATATATATACTGCTGATGTATCTTTGCACAATTTCTCACACTCAGATTTTGTTTGTTTTGCAGGAAGAACTTCAACTAGCATTATTTAACACCCGAGCCGGTGAGAACCTTTTCCTTGATAGGGTAAGAAAACGCTAACTTTTTATTTTCAACTTCAGAGCCATCTTTTTTTCTAAGCATTGAAATTTGTGACAATTTATATCGGCAAATGTTGGAAATAAATATCATTTTGCCCGATGTTATCAGTTAATGACTGCCGAAAGGTGTTCCCCCGTTATATCTAGCCAAACCATGATATACATGCGGAAGACATCCATTATAGACTATATTTATAATTGATTACTACTCAAAAATGGTTATGGTGACAGATGAAGGATAAGACAACGTTTTTCTGCTTTTTCTTTTAGGTTTTTTACCTCTTTGATGAAAGAAAAGATGGTGTTATTAGATTTGATGAGTTCGTCCATGCTCTTGCTGTCTTCCATCCATTTGCTCCCCTCGAGGACAAAATCAACTGTATGTGCCCCACAGCCCCAGTTGCTAAGACAGAGCGTGAATTCTCTTTAGTTACACATACAAAAGCTCTTATTGCTTGAGGATATCATGCCCTTTTGCAGTTACATTCAGATTGTACGATGTTAAGCAGACCGGGTTTATCGAGCGAGAAGGAGTGAGTTGCTATTTTCTCTACTGTAAGCTGCATCGATGATCAAATAGATTTTATTGGCAATTGCTATATATTGGTGCTCCGAAGCTTTCTTTAGTGCGTTTGCTCTAGTACGTTAAAGCTGTGCGTAAAACAGAAGCAACTAGAGTTGCATGCCCCTTGGGAATTCTTTCAGGGATATTATTGTATATAGATTCTAGAACCCGTTGGTCCTTATGTGTGCCTTATCCGCAACATCATCATCATAGTTTGACATTCTATTACTATATCTTGGGCATCTCTTAGGTAAAGCAGATGGTGGTTGCTATTCTGAACGAGTCAGACTTGGTACTGACAGATGACCTTCTTGAAGCCATACTAGACAAGGCATGTCCACCGAGATCAATCTTACCACCTCACTCCTTCCTTTTTATTATTTTGGTTCCCAGGCTTGCTTTGAAATATTTATCAGTTTACTTTGATCTCCATGCAGACATTTGAAGAAGTTGACGTCGACAAGGACGATAAGATTAACAGGGAGGAGTGGAAGGAGTTTGTGATGAAACACCCTAGTCTCTTGAGGAACATGACTATTCCTCATCTGCAGTAAGGCCTCCTCCTCACGGCTGTTTGCATCCGTACTTCAAATTAGCACCCAAAACTTGATCTTGTGGCAGAGAGAGAGAGAGAGAGAGAAGGAAAAGATGTAATGAGTTTCTGATGTCTCTTCATATACAAATATTCCTCGCAGGGACATCACGACCGTATTCCCTAGCTTCGTCTTCAACACTCAAGTCGAAGACTAATCAAGATGTTCGAAGCATTCATGCACGGGCACATTTCAGAAACGATGGGTTTCCAGAGCAACAACGTGTGCTTTTAGTCCATTTTACAGATGCGCGTTTTCATTTATTTATTCTGAGATCATTGCTTTATGCATGACGATGTACCTAAAACACATGATCATGCGCGTCGATTAACGCGCATTATTCCCAGACACCAAAACATTTTCCAGATTAGTGAAATCAGAAATTGTCTTCCGAGGGACGCAGCAAAAGAATGATTTGATGCAATTTTCCATCCCGCAGGCTGAATTGTACATCATCAATATACCTAATCCCTGTGCAATGGTACACGTAGCCAATCTCCCAAATGACAGAATCAGGAGGCCACGACCGTTCTATGTTCATGCGCTGTTCGTAAGTTGTATGGGAATTCTTCTTCTCCATGTATAAATTTGCATACTCACATGATGCTCTTCCCGACAAGGCTAATTCATGACGAATCAGGCCCGCCGCAGAATGCGTCCGGCTCAAATGACCTGGCAGATTCATCGTTGTATGCTCCAGGTATCGCCCGTGGTGCGGTATCTTGTGGCGTGCCCCTCGGTGACTCAACGTTGATAAGGAGAATAGTGCAGGCAACCAAGGAGACAGCCAGGCCCACCAACGTAAGCTTCACTCTGTTCAATACAGGCTTCACCTGAAGATGAACCAGAAAAATAAGAACAAAATACTAACCCCTGAGGACAAGATGCTTAGTACTTAGGGCGTCCATAAAAATACTTGTACCTTTTTTTCCCCAGGATTAACCCTTGAGAAACCATACATATTAAGCATACAAAACCCTGGTAGCAACCTCAACACCCTATTTATTATTGCGCTTTATTGAAAATAACAAATAAGCAACCTACCTCAACATACCGACTATAACGTTTCATAAGTGCAAATTCATACAGAATGTTGATGACAAACGCTCTACATTCACTCTAACCCACCCATCTTAAGCTAGTCAAGGAACTAAGAATTAGCGATTCAGCATCAATCTTGCGGAAAAAACTAGTATAATACGAACTGAATAGAATGCACATGAGTGGATCCAGTGCACAGCCAAATTAGAAAAAGGAGACGAGTAATTTATTCACAAATTGTTCAACTTACAGAAAATGAGCCTAGAAGTCGATCACGAGCTAAAACTTCAGGTGTTTTCACCCATATCTGGCGTCAACATAAACAAACTCATTACGGGATTTAGTAAAGTATAAATAGAAAGGAACAGCACTTAATAGTCCACAGTTGGCGCTTTACAAAAAAGACAGTCTTTTTGTTCAGACAAGTGAGATATTAGATGACAGATGTATACTCTTGATAATACTACATGCCCACACTTGAGGTTTTCCAAAATTAAGTAGACTTTGTTTTGCCGTAACCTGAGATTTCCCAAAATGATGCTAATTTCGTTCAGATTAAACTTTGTCACCTTTTACTTTTATATTGTTCATTCAATCACAACAATTTTGCACTGTATTTTCTGTACACGGACGGCATCCTAGGCAAGTATGCTTATAGACAAACACCAGTAGAAGAAAGAGGACTATGCCTAACAGAGGTCATATAGACATAGTGGCGTTTGAATTACATCAAAAGAGCTGAATTAAACAAAAGGTTTTATCCATTTGATTCAAGGCTTCAAGCTACTGAACGCATCCACTCTCAAGAAGCAAGATTGGTAACAGCAAGGATGCTCCTTAGCTCACTAAATAAAAATGGGTGTCTACTTGGTAAGGAAGAAAACCAAGTGTTGGTCATATGGACCTACCTGACCATCATACCATCCCGTCTCTTCATCTGCAATTCGACCAGAAATTTCCGAAGGAAAGCGATCAAATTAAGAAAATTGAGAATCCGGGACAACTAAAAGGAGTGAACTTTCTCACATTCGACCGTGGCGCTGAGCAGGCGGTTGCCGACGTAGGCCCATCCGAGGTACATCCGGAGGACGGCAAGCGTGGTGGCTAGGAGCCCAGCGGAGACGGCCCCGAGGGCGCAGCGGGGATCTGAGAAGCTTCCGGTGCCGAAGGCGGAGACGGGGAGGCCGATGAGGAGGCCGAAGGATGTACCAGTGACCGCAAGGCGGGTGGTGTAGAGGCGGACATCGGCGGCAGCCCATGAGAAGGGGAGGGACGTGGAGAGTGCCTGGTACTCGTTCACTGGCTGCTGATCGAGCGGCACCGGGCAGTCCGTCTCCGGCGGGCGTCCGTTGCGGAAGGACGAGGAAGATGCGGTCACGGTGGATACGCTCCGGCTCTTCTTAGTGGTCGTCCTCCTTGTAGGGCTAGGGTTAAGGTTTGAGGGGAACGAAGGAAGGTTGCTCGAGGGGAGTGGAGAAAGGAAGAGAGACGCCGCCATGGAGGAACTTGGGAGCAAGGATGTGGGACTTGTGCGCCCTCTTGGCTCGTCGCCTCCAGAGCTGCGTTGTCCGTTACGCAAATAAAAACTGAATCGACAACAATATCTACTGAAACGTAAAATACAGATTTATTTTATTTTTCTCACGTTCAAGTTACTTGTACGTTATACTCTTTCCTTGTTTCCTAATGATCAAATAATACCATCGTGTCTTCCCCAATATTTGATCAGTTCTGGCACAAGGAACAAGAAGCTGACAGTTGGAAGTTTCGTCACTCCATACCCTTCTTGGGCATAAAATATCTGACTCCAGTATTTTTTTTTTCCAACTTCCTTACAATGGTGCAGAATTTTGATTCAAGATTGTTTATTCCTTAATTTTCCTTTACTGCCAAAATAGGATGATACGGAATTATATAACCTGGCAGTTCCAGGTTTATGCCTTGGGAGATCAGACATACACATAACCCGACATGTGAAATCTTCCTCAAGAGGAGGAACAAAGAAAAAAAATACGCAGAATGGAAACGGTTCAAGCACAGTTTTCACGACATTAATAAATTTTTATAAACTTCACAATAATAGTACAGTAGCTGTTTATCATCAAAAAAATAGTACGGTAGCTGCTGCCTCTTTGAGGCTCGACTCTTTTGGGCTTAACTCGTAAAAGCTCTATTTATCTTGTAGAACAAAAGCCAAGACCACAGTAGTGCACAAATTCGAATGGACGTCTAGGGCTCTCCTACCGCCGTGGCATCATCTTCCACCTACATTCACTTCAGGCCTCGTCAGAACTTGCAAATCCTTTAAAACTTCAAGAATGTCAAAGGATCCGTCAATCCAATCAATTAATTGATTGCTAGTGTTTCTTATATATACTTAGGCAAACGCTAGATGATCAAAAGTAATGGAGAAACATAACTGAGATCATTATCAACCTTGTAAAGATAGAGATCGACATCAGAATATTCGATGGTTTCAGGAAACCATTCCTAGGTAGCAAAAAGGAGAACTCCGCTATAAGTATATCTTCAGTGAAACTTTCTTCTTCTATGTTACTACTACTATGATTGAAAAAGCGTTCGTTTTGTCGCCTTAAGAACTTGCGAACTAAAAAACATTTATTACCGTAAGGACTAAGTACCTGTGTGGATGTCAGGAAATCCACAACAACATTAGCCAGCTCTTCCTGATGTTTCCTGTAAACATGATCGCCACCTTCAATGACATGTAGTTTATGGGTGGGTACTAGTTTTGCGATTTCGGATGCATCTTCTACAGGAATTATTTCATCCGCTGAACCATGGACAGTGAATACCCTGAACCAAAGAAGGTTGCCACTCAGATCTGCATGAAAACCACCTTGGAAAACAAAATAGCACCCTGCTTTCAACTCCTACTAATTCTTCAAGCAATTTTAAAAGTTCTGGGATATATAATTGGACTTGGTAACTAATGATGTTTTTAATAATGATCTGTTGTTAACTTTGACTTGTAGGAGTAACTGCTAGCATTATCTAAGACAATTGTTCAACAGAGGAATGACATGATTAACCTTGTCCAATCTTGCAAAAAATATTTCTAGATATCTTGATGTAGTGATTTAAACGAGTGGAAATCCGTCAATCTATTTGCTTGTTTGAGACTTATAGCTAGGCAAGTCAATTCATGTAGCTGATTAAATGATGACCATAATCAGAAATCTGCCAGTAAGATGGAGATACTTGGATCAGCATATTGGGTCATCATGACGAGTAACGGAAATAAAAATAAAGAAAAAATGTCTTGTAAATAAAAGATAGCTTCACATCTGGAGGAGAGTGGATAAAGCATGGTAGACGTCAGGAGATTTTGTAGTAGTTAACGTAAGCAATGTAAATCAATGTAGAATGTGGTCTTTATTCACGCATCGTCAAGTTAACTTCATAATTTATGAGCACTGGGAACCGTTTGCAAGTAAAAATCCAAATCATCCTTTTATAATATAGAAAGGTTAAAGGTAAGTTGGAATGAATTTACAGAAACTATTAGAAAGGAATTTCTGCTTCAACAAGCCGAATATAAAAAGTGGAAGATACATGTCTCTTACCTGCATCCCTTGTCAATCGAGAGGCATGCTGCATGCATATCAACCTTCAGTCGATCCATCAGACTTTCTTCAGTTACACGAAACGCAGGTTTTCCTTCAAGACATTCAAATTCAAGTCAAGGTTTGATAACGGCAAATAAAAATTTACCTTCGGGATATAAGTATTCAGTATCAAGAAACATAGGTATTTATTCAGCTAGCAAGCGATGATCTTTAGCGTTAATATGGTGTTCAAAACAAACTAGACAGAAATGTCCATTACTTCAACAAGTGCTTGTTCACATGCAAAAGGAACATATTGCATTCTACTTTTGGCAAAAGGAAAAAAAATTAGATAAGAAATTAATATTATTTTCTTCTTTGCTTACACCTACTTTTGGCATGGGCAGTAGCTGTAAATAATGAAATTTCTTCAACAGCAATGGAGAAATTGACGACATGAAGGACATAGAAATTGGTGAAGGAAATAAACAAATCCAATGGAGATGGACAAAAAATAATAATTTCTCAGTGCACTCCACGTACCATCTTATGAAGGAGTCGGGTATCAAGGACGCTGCAGGTTGTATCTTATGGAAAATGAAGCTACCAAATAAAATCAACTTCTATAACTGGTTAATGAGAAAGGATAAATTGCATACCAAAATATATTTCATATGTAAGGGCATCATGGTTGATGAAGAGTGTAGTCTATGTAAAATTAAGATGTTGAGACTCAGGATCATTTGTTCTATCATTAGTCATACAATATTTCACATATTCCATGGGTCATGAAGGGAAATGAGAAAACGAAATTGTTAGAAATTAGCCAACTAGGAGTATGGCATTGGAGTGTATGGGGTGAGAGGAATAGGAGATGTTTCATGGGGACTTCAAAAACAACAAGGAGTCTAGCCATGCAGGCAGCTGCTTTCACATTTTTCATGTCTCACAAGCCACCATAAAGCCTTTAATATTCGATGCAATATGATTACAGGAAAGTGCTGTCCTAGTGCATGTTTTTACTTTACTCACTTGTATTTTCTCTTTTCTTCTCCTTCTAAGTTTGATGTTTTATCTTTCTAAGGGATGATATATTGTATCATTTCAAAATAGTGAAATGAATGCAAAGTTTATTTTCAGAAAGAAAAAAAACCTAAAAGATAATCTTATTTTGGTATCTTGAGTGTACTAGTCTGACTGACAAAAGTCTCAACAAGTGTTCAATTTGATACAAATCCAAATCCTGCAAGAAAGAATTCATTTTCCATCTTTTTTTCTCGACTTCCACCATTACTTGACATGGTTTTCCTCAAAGCACACGAGAACTTTAGCTGAACAAATAAAAGCATAACAAGTTTTTTAAAATTTTTTTAAACTTAAAGCATTCAAGTTATCTGAGATAGATACCGTGCGTATGTCAAAAATGACGACAAGGTCTGATACAACATGGATCGGACTAGACCAATTCTAGCATAGCGTATATTTAGTATTGAAAGCAGTAACCGGGTAACATTTGCAATGCATTTTTGCAATTTATACCTGTTCTGTTCACCTGGACAAGATCAATGAAACCATCTCTTTTTATTCTTTGAAGATAGTCTTCTCCTAGGGCGGTCTCAATTCCTTTTCGTAAGTCAAAGCGACCAGAAATATTGATGACTGTATTCACGTCATGATACCTAGATGCATATAAGAGCACCACATCTCCCCCTGCAAGAATTTATTTATGAGCAAAAAATTGTTAATTATAGAATGGTTTCATGTGTGACTTTCTTCGAAGCATCATAATATTTTTTTCCCCCACTGATATGTACCCATCTGAGTTGTGGACTCCAATGTGCATATTTTGTGTGAGCAAGTTATTGCTAGAAACTGGAGTATTGTCTAAAAAAAAGAAACTAGCATACAAATGCGTTCCTGCCAAACAAGTTAGATTGCTCAGCGGGCCAGCACTGTTGTTGATCTCATGTCTAACCAAGAAGATGGTATAGTCTATCCATAATACTACAACAGAATGATCTATATGAAGGCATGATTCTTGTTGGAAAATAATGCAACAGTAAAAGAAATTTAAAAGACCAGATACATGCAACAGGCTTCTACCTTTACTATGACCAACAATTGCACTTATTTCATAATTTTGCTGGGAAAAATGCATGACTATTGCATGTAAATCTTCAGCCTCTTTCCAGTAGTTTCCATATTCAAAGGCCCCTTCACTTTCTCTGAAAATAAAATTGATATCAGTTGTCATTAAATCAATACAAAATTGTTTCATCAAAACAACATTCAATATAAAATTTTTGTTTTATCAAAGATTCATGAATATCAAAATATAAGAAAATTTATGGAAAAATGTCCATGTGGAGTACATTTAAGTATCTAATTTTTGTGAATTATCATCAAACCTAAAGCCTTCAACTCAGGTTCATTTTAGCCTATGAAACAATTGAGTTGTATAATAATAGATCGTACAATCACTGGCAATTCAGCATTTAGTTCTTATGATGGAAAAAATGACCCCAGTACTGATAACAAAAATCCACAGGAACACGATAAACAATTTGGCTAATATTACATTGACCCAAAAGGTATGGCAGTATAATGCATCAAAAGATGAGATAAATCAAACATTTGCATCTAAAAATACACAACTTTGTCGTGTTGCTGTCATGTTACTTTCCAAAAAATGAGCTTATCAAAATTCAATCTTTAACTTCTTAAGGAATGTTGAAAGGATAACTGTTTCCAATGTTGTCATGCACCATACTTGTATATGTTGCTGAGACATGGTTGTGAAGAACATATCAAGATGAAAGTGCCACAATTTGCAAATTAACAAGACACTGGCACTTTACCACCTTATTTGTACTGTTTAGGTTGAGAATTTAATGTTTTGCTCTAGGATTTAGCAAAACATATACTTCAAGTTAGTACACCTCTCGTCCACAACCTCTTTGCTAGAGTAAGAACATGCACCTATAAGGCATAAAAAAGTATAAAAAAGCACATCTTGATTTTGAGATATCCACATGAAAAGCGTACCCATTTCCAGAAAAATCAAAACGAACCACACCGAGACCTTTGCTTGATATTGCAGAAGTGAGGTTGACTATAAGTTTATGCTCCTGGTAATAAGCAACGAGACACATATTATACGAAAAGAAAATACTCTGAAAAGCTTTCGATTTAGATTTTAGATAAACAAAATCAAAATTTTGTCAGTGCCAGTGTCAAACAATAAAATTATCACGATTCATCATCACATAATTAGAGGTAACAATTCAAGTAGGTATGATATCTCAAGAAAATTAGAATTTTAGTTCAGACGGCTACATATATAAGATGCCCCATTTTGAAAAGAAAACCTTGTTAGCAGCAAGAGAACAGATTTATTCAATGACCTTGTATAGAAAACGAATGGAATTAACAGTAATAGCCTTAAAACAAACAAAGAAAATTTTTCGTTTTTGCCCTTTTTTTTTATACGATGCAAAAGCAACTTATCTCAAATCCATACCGAATTATTGATATCCCACCTTTGTGGCTGTGAAACCATGGCACAATACAACCAGCTTCTTGGATCCAGTTTCATGCAACAAGCCGACAAGCTTCTCCCCATGATTGTTAGGGATTGCAAATTCTTTGCTGAGAGACGGCTGTAACAAAGAATAGCAGAGAATAAAGTCAATCGTAACGGACATCTGGAATACAGCGTAAAGGGAGGAATTTTTGGTAGCAAAAAAAAAAAGACAAACCGAACTGGTTTTGAGCTATAAGAATTCAAGAGAAAACGCAGCAGTGAAAAATCTGAGATCAATCGTGGTGTGAAAGGCTCTAAGGATTTTGCATGAAAGAATCGGGGAAAGTTTGAATATCCTACGGGATGTGGCGTTGTTCTCGATGGAACGGACTCATCCATTGACAGGTCGAGGAACGAGAGGTTTCCGGATATAGATGAAGAATGTGAAAAGCCTGCGATCGCTAGAAAATCGTCTCTGCTTCACCCCTCTCCGTCTCCGATTTGGAGACGAGTGGCTCCTCCTGCCCTCGAGCGTCGAGCCTCAGGATTGAGGACAGTGAACCAACGAGGTCGACTTTTCTTGAAATAAATATCTTGGATGTTATATTTTTACATTGTATTTCTATATCTATTTTATTTAAAACTTAATACATGAAAAAATACTCCAAATGATCGTAGTGCTCCAAGCTCGTGTGTCCCCCTTTTGCTTCTCGGCTTCAGCAACGTCACCTTCACCTTGAATGGACATATTTCTTCTCAGGTCTAGGTCTAGAACCCACCAATTTCACGTGCACATCTCCCAAGCCTTTGATTTGGTTGGAAATTGGAATCATTTGATCCGCACCGAACTTATCACGGAACCTAAACTCAGCCGATTTCTCCACTGAATAGATTTTAATCTCATCTGATTATAGGATTAAACTTTTTCTAAGACCATATTTAATATAAAAAATATAGAATAGTTCATATAGAATGAATATGTATAATTAAAAATTATATAAAATTATAATCCATTCGATATTAACTTATATTAAATATGACTTAAAAATAGAATTATATACGTTAAAAATAGAATTCGATATGTCATCGTATATAAGATGGGTCAGAAAGACAAAATAATAAATCCAGTGGTCAAATAAGCTCCTAAGATAACGGGCATCGAAATGATGATGACCATAACAATTTGGGATTGAGATAATGCTTAATTTATAGCACTACAAAGGGCTGCCTGAATTAAACACAATAACATTTGTTTGGTAAGAATAATTAGACCAAATGCATCCCATACATAATTAAGTACAAATATAAAATATATTTATTGTTTGAGCAAACTGTCTAGTATATACTTAATTAGGGACGCGGGAAGCAGCCCCCTAATTCCCCATGATAGCGATTCACAAACTTGGATGATTGCAAGAGTGGTTCACTACTTTTTGGCATCATATGAACAGCATGAAACAGGCCTTCCTTAAGTTAGAGTTGGGAACATTACTTGCTGAGAACTGGTGATTAGGCAGTTGGTGATTGCTTCCTGGAGTATACTATATACATTGGGTCTGAACGTCCTGGATTTGGCGATATATCCACAGCCTGGCCAAGCCAAAGAAAAAGGAAGTAATAAGAAAGATAAATACGAGGGAGGTAAAGTCGGAGGAATTTCAGCATGCAGTTAAGGGGAGAATGGATGAAAGAACTCACAATATAAAGCAAAAAAACTCACCGCAGGTGGTTCAAAACCTCCAGCATAATGAAAATAGGCTCCTACAATCCAAGCATGATCGGCATCACCCGTTGACGTCCAAATAGAGATTGCTTTTGTCCAAAAGCATCGATTTGAAAAACTGTTTTAGGTGAAAACAAAGTATATAAATTGACAAAGCTAAGAATCAAGAGGAATCAAGTGTCAGATGTAGGACTATATATGTATTCTTCTTTTTCACTTTCTTCACTTATTTTTTAAAAAAAACATCCAAAAGCCACAAACAAACGTATAAGACTTAATCAGAAAATGTTTGACCCAAGAAAATTGGAACGTCGAAAGGTCAATTTTTACTTAACATGCATTTAGAGGGAGCATAATGAAAATATACCGAATTGAGCTGAGTAGAAAAAAAGCAAGAAATGAACACCGAGAAGAAAAGAATATAAGATAGCATATCACCTCATTATGGCTAATCCTCCTGGTTTGAGTATCCGTTGCATCTCTTTGAAAACATCCACTGGCTTTGTCAAATAATCAACACTAACCTACAATCTCAACATGGATTGCAAAATAGAAACTCGCTGATTGTGATGTAGAAGTATGTAAAAATGGAGATAACAGATCCTCAACTAATTTTAAACGAAAATAGTATCCTTAGGTTCATACTATTATTATATTTGATAAAAGATAGGTTTGGAGTAATAAAAGTATATGATTGAAGACACCATTTGATGATTTTTTTTTGCATGTAGAATATATAGATCTCAATTAAGGTATCAAGCTAGGACTCCCCAGCAAAGATAAATATTTATAAGTATAAAAGGTTTAACAACAAAAAAAGAATCATCCATAAAATTTATGAAAATATCATGAGATGATTATATACCACATTGGTTATAACATCAAATGTATTGTCCTCAAATGGAAGCTTAGGGTTAACATTTAGATCCTGCACAATGTACTCTGTCAAAACCTGCAAAAAAATAGTTTTTAAAGTGAAAGAGAACAGCACAAATCATTGAGAGTCCAAAATATGGTCCAAAATGCAGTTCAGAAATAAAATATGACTCCACAACTTGACCACAAACTTTCTAGATCCAACAACATTAGATTACAACTAAAGGTTCGATGATAAATACCAATTACTCAAGGACAATTCTAAGGCATGAACTTCAATTAGCTCATAAACAGTTGTTCATATATTTTATTATCATTGCATCACTGTCCTCAAAGAACCATCATGATCATGGGTTGCAACCTTAATGCAGAATACCAAGCTACAGAGGCTGTAAATAGCATCACTTGATATACTGAACAATGTTTCATAAGGATAAACGTGAATGTTGTAAATAGATTTTATCATTAATGGGACAAGACGGTTAGTAGTGAAAAGCAATGAGAAAAAATAAATAATAAAAAAACATAGCAAACACAACATAAATGGAACATTTGGTTCTAGTATTTAACTGTAAAAATGAGATGTTAAGCTAGTATGTGGTGCATGCCATTCATCAGAAACCCAATTTAGAATTTACTTTAAGATGATCCCGGGACATTAAGTGTTTAAATGATCCATTTGAAAATAAGTGCAAGAACAATCCCAAGCTCAATAAACGGGTGAACTTGATGGTTAACAAGTTATTCATTCATATCAAATTGTTCCACTTGTTAATATAACATACAGGATTTCGCTTGAGCTCTTTTTCATTCAAGCCCATCCCCACAATCCTCTCCTGTCTATAGCCCACCGGATAATGGCTAACCTACATTTGGAACAGAAAGAAAGATAATGGATTGGAACGGAAAACGGAGGAAGAAACATGAAAGATGTTGGGCAATGCTTACCCAGCTACTACATAAATCCAGCAAACAAACACCAGGGGAGTTGCTTGGAGGAAATACTTCCGAGTAGTATTGGGTAAGAGCACGAATTGCAGGATCATCAATGTGCGTGACAAAACGAGGTTCTGAGTAGAAAAGAGAATCCGCTGATCTGACAAACATAATAATCATGGTTTTTTTAGAGAAACAACATAATAATAATCAGGTGAATTTGTGAACTAAATGACTAGCATCTAAGTTTTTCACAAGGGACGACAGGTTGAACACGTTTATTGATATGTGTTTCATTCAGACAACAATATGTAAAGAGATCATGGAAGACGATCAGCCAGTAAAGAAAAAAAAATATAAAAATGCGAAAGCATACTCATCGAAGCGGCTGAAGTCCTCGTCCTTGAAAGGGAAAGTCTCGGGCCACGCAACATTCTTCAGAATCTACACCAAATTGCAATAAAAGAGGCTCAATTCGATTAGTCACCGGGCACAATAGAACGGAAGAAAAATCTCAAATAGAACCTCTTCGACGGGAGAGGCTCCTTTACGGGGTCTAGCCGAGGCCACGACGGAGCGACCGACGTTGCCGGAGGCCATACGGGACAACTGGTCGAAGAGGGAAACGCCTAGGCCGAGGAAGAGGCGTCGAGACGCTCGTGGAGGACAGGCGCTCCCACTGAGTGACGTAGGGCGAGAGGCGGCGGCGGGATGACGGAGGAAAAGCCGTAGAGAGCGAGCTCTCAAGAAGAGCGAGCATGGCGTAGCGGCGGAGGCCATGGAGAAGGCGGTGACAAATAAGCAGCCATCTTTGTGGCCGAACAGATTGGGGATCGAGAGAGAGTGAGATGCGTGGCGGCCGCGGCGTCACATGAAAACACAATGGATTTAGCGGCATGGCCATTGGCGTCGTCGGCGACGGTCAATCTCAGGATCAGGGGGCGTAATTGCGCTGGGATCGAGTCTAACAGAACTGGAATCTAATTGGGCTCGGCCAGAGTTCGATATTAATTAAAAAAGTAGAGCAATAATCGAGTCTAACAGAACTCAAATCTCATTGGACTCCACTGGAGTCTGATAATTATCAGACAATGGCCCATGCAGGTCTCGAACCTGCGACCTTCGCGTTATTAGCACGACGCTCTAACCAACTGAGCTAATAGGCCGAGTGAAAGTTATTTTGGATGAGATAATAAATTTGAATCACCTTAATTAATTTAAATTTATGCACACTTTAAATGAGGCTGTGATTGGTAGCGCTCAAATAAACTTGACTCGTCCATAAATTGGGTGTTCAAACTTGATCAAATTGTTTCCGATAAGAAAACTTAGATTTAGTTACAATTCTGAGTTGTTTTTTAGTAGATGTTTACAGTGACTCGGCTAATTAATACATAGTTATTATTTTGGAGGAAAAAAAAGTTAAATATGAATACATATCGACAGACGTGGTTAAGTGTGAAACATAGATAGAGTTGTTAGCCGGGAAGTATCATCTCTCGCCAGCCTACCACATCGAGTTGATCCTTAATATACAAAAAAATGGGTCATCAGCCAATAATAACTAATCCTACAGACACGCGGTCTTCTTCAAATGGCCATGCAGCAGAATTATGTTGCTCCCCGCACCTCTCACTTGAACGTTTGCGATGGACGTGGTTGGAATGACCTCCATTTATATAGGTGGAGGTTTAATTGCTATTCTCACCGATCAAAGAAGAGTTTTCAAAGCTGGATATATGTGAATCATGCGGAGCGCGAGCGCGCCAATCCTGCTGTTGATAAAGCTGAATTAAAATCTATAAAGTAGGTATATTGGCATCGCTAGCTGGAAATGCCGACGCGTGCCTTTCTTTTGTAAGGGATCGAGGAGGAGAATGCACATTAGTTTGGTGCATTTCTTGCTGGTATCACAAACCCAAACTCAAACCCTCGTGATTAGGCATGTCTGCGTTGTAGGTGAAATCCGTCGTTAAGCGCAAAGGTTCCCGCTGCAGGAGTCGCGCCATTGGGATTACGAATAAAGAGGAAGGAGAGGCAGCCAGCCCAGTAAGCCAGTAATATATAAAGTATGGTCGTAGTAGTAACGATTTTTTTTCTTTTTTAAAAGAAATAGTAATTGCAATAGGGATTAATTATCTGATCTTCTCTCTCCTGCGCGGATTGACGGAGGCTGGGTGGAGGAGAAGAGACGGACGACGAGTGTAAGCGAGGAAGAGAAAAAGAAAGAGGCCATTGATTGATTCCCGGTGCAGCGAAGTCAGAGCCCTTGCAACACTTGGCCGGCCCTCCTCAGAAGAATCCACCACTCACGAACCTGTTCCCCCCAACCCCTTCTCCTCCTCCTTCCTCTCTCTCTGTCTCTCTCTCTCTTTCTAGGTAGAGCTTCCCCCCCTCTTCACTCAAACCCTCGATCGATTCCTCTCTCGCCTCTTCCTCCTCCTATCCCCTTTGCATTTATTTCCCCACCCCCCCACCCACCTCCTTCCATGCCTTCTTCCTCCCCCTCAACATCTCGTATTCACCACCTCTGCTTTGCCCCTTTCCGCCACTAGGTTGGTGACAGCAGTCGTACGCGCGTCGATCGCCATGGCCGGGATGAGCAAGCAGCAGCAGGCGGACGACGAAAACGCCGCCCTCGACGCCGCCCAGCACCGAGCCACCCGCCGGAGGAAAATGGTCGCCAAGCAGCGCGGCCGGAGGGCCCGTCGTCGCCCTGCCTCCGACGCCGGCGACACTCTCTCTGTAAGCCCCTTCCGCCTTGCACCACCGCCAACCTCCACTCTTCCTCTTCACGTCGTAAACGACGACAATTATTTATACATCTAATATCCGAGGTTGATGGGCTGGAGGCGGGCCTCATGCCTCGATGGGCCATGCCATGCCCCTCCAAATCGATCGTTCGAGGTAAAGGACGATGATTCGATCGATTCGTTTGCCTTGATCAGTTTTTGGAGACTTTAATTACGCCGTTACTTTTTTTCCCCAGGTCAACATGCAAGATCCTGACCAGATCTTTGAATGATTTACCTAAAATGAACAGACCACCCAGCTGAAATCCTCGCTAGTCAACGTCAGCTGAAGTGGCACCCTTACATATATATCTCTCTGTTGTTTCTCACTTCTCAGGGTAGAAATTTTCCTAAAGTGTGCATGGCAAATATTCCCAGCCATGATACTGTAATAGCAACAGCTAGCGAATAGTGTCCATAAAAAATTATGACAAACCATGATGTCGGCCATCAAACTTAAAGATCGATGGGGGATGAAGGATGAAACGACAGTTAATAGACAGGAACGCTTGTAAAAATCAACAACCTTTGTTCCTTTCCTCACTCAACGAAGGGTCACGAGGTTTACAGTCCTAAAAGAAATGGTTAAGACTAATTAATATCATGATCAAAGTCATTAATTAACCCATCCTTCATGTTTCGTTCAGTGACCTCGTATTTGTTGGGTTTTTTTTTCCTTCTGGAAACAGCGATCTTATCTTTTGTTATGTGAATAAGATCTTGATATCTGGGGCCTTCAGTGCTGATTTCTTGTTCTTTCATTACGTAGCTGATACATTATAATAAGAAGAGAAGCTAATGATGAAATCTGCGTCTCCTTTATAGCAGGGATCTGCGCTGGATTTGAATGTGCCAGCCCTTGATCCTGACGTAAGGCCAGTTCACGTGACATGCATTAATTTGTATCCTTCAATATTACGATGACTGCAAAATGTTTCAATTGGGAAATTTTATTGTCTTTCCCTTTTAGCAAGCTGTGGCTGGATTGAGATTTCTTCTACAGAAGGAGCTCAGGAACAGTGATGTTAGCCAACTAGGAAGAATTGTTCTTCCCAAGGTAAAAAAATAATAATGAATTGTTCAGATGTTTATATTTCCTTTTATCTTTTTCTTTGTAAATGTCCTTTTGCTAAAGTAATTCATTTATCTATATATGTCGCTATGTATCAGAAAGAGGCAGAGGCCCACCTTCCGAATCTGACCTCCAGAGAGGGAATAGCCATAAACATGGATGACTTGGAGAACCTTCAAATCTGGACCTTCAAATACAGGTTAATTACTTGTGCTGGAGTTTATTGTACTAAATTTTGGTCTCACATTGTGGCATCTTCAACAGATTCTGGCCAAACAATAGAAGCAGGATGTACATACTGGAGAATACTGGTGAGAGCTTCTCTTCACGAATTAAAGCACGTACATCGATCAGCTGTAAAAAAATGTGCTGACTTAACCTTTTTTTTTTTTCCTCTTCTTTTCAAGGGGACTATGTGAAGGAGCATCGACTTCGACTAGGAGACTTCATCATGATATACAAGGATGATATCAAAGATCGATATGTAAATTAATTTATCTTAAGTTGATAGATCAGTTCCGGTGAACAAGGGCTGACTAGTCTCTGGGATGAACGGACATCTATTTCTTTGCAGGTCATTCGAGCGAAGAAGGCAGGATGCGCAGAAGCTTCTGCAGTTCCAGCAGATGAGGGGATCTTCGATTCGATATTGCCTGACATCGTGGTGGACACCGCGAGATACTCTGATCTCTTCCTGCCTCTGGCAGATGGCATGAACATTGCATACGGATATGGCTTGAGCTATGCGTTTGAGGAAGACTTTCCAGGGACGTTCGTCGACGGAAATAGTGGCCGGACTGCTGAAGTATTTTCTGAATCAGTGCCGGAGTTTGAATGGGAGCCTGTCATTTGATCTGCGCTACGTACGCCTGTCTCATAATATCTTATGTTGTTTGAGAAATAAGCAACAACCTGGAACTCTCAGCAGCTCTACAGATGTTGCTGCCCCCATAATAAATCTAGCGATCAGATCATTTGGTGATGAATAAACTTTTGCTCGGACATGGTAAACATCGGACTTGGATTGTATAGTTGGGGGCCTGCTCATGATTACACTGCTATGAAGCTAATGCATTTTGTTTGCTTTCTAAGACAAATTAATGCTGGGGGTTTCGGGTAAGTTACTTTATTTGATCGATAGCTAGTAACTTGTAGCAGGCATTGCTTCTTAATTACCTGAATCAACAAGGAAGCTGAACGAGGGCAATGCGTATGCTCTATGCTGTCATGTTTCTTTCAAAAGTTTGCTGATAATTAACCTCCATTGAGAAAGGATTTCCGGCAAGTTTATTTACTTGTAGATATACGACGAGTCATCGGAGAAAAGAAAAGAAAGAGAAAGGAACATCATGTTGCCGAGCCTGTCAAACGACATTAACTAAGTCATTCTCATCTGAGTCATGTTGGATTCAATGTCGGAAAACTAGATACTGATACTAATAAGGCAAAATAACATAAACTACTTTAAGGTAAGCTATATAACATCAGCATCAAGTACTGTATACGCAGCCGGTGGTCGCTACACCAATTCTGGTTTAGCGCGAGAGGAGAGCAAAGCTTCGGCGTACTTATTTATCCGCGCATGCTCAGCTTTTCCTCGTTCTTGGTGAATCGAACCAATTTTATTGATTGTGTTGTCTTCTCCTCTGACCCTTCTTCTGCAATTGTAGGATGCACCCAGATCGCTGTTGCATCGGCCAACGATGGCCTCCTTTTCCATCCTGACCCTCCTTTCTCCTGCAACAATTCGAGGAGGAGATCTACAAGCACCTCGAAACCATGGAGCTCTCTTCTTCTTTGTTCTATTAGAACGAGGTTCACTTTTTGACCATGAATCCTCCTCATGAAAGCATGACTCAGCACTATCAAAAGAACGTCTCCTCGTCTCTTCATCGATGGAGCAAGTTGAAATCGATGCCCTTCCCGCAGGACTTGTGTAGACCGAAGCAACTTCGCTGTTGCTCTTGCTGCTTTTCTTCGGTATCAGCTTCTTAAGCTTGCCAAGGAGTTTTGTTTTGCTAGGGCTGATATGATTTGCCAAGAAAGAATCAACATCGAAAGGTTCATGCTCTTCATGGGATTCTTGATCAGAATAAGAGTATTCTTCTTTCTCATCGTGATCATCATCAAGACCTGGATAAGCATAATGAAGGACGAGCTTCTTGACTTTCTCCTCGGACTTCGGACTGGACCACTTGCTTAGATCTTTGGCTATTACTGTCCCCGGAGGTGGCTGACGATCTCTCTGCTCGTATCGCATGCAGGCGTTGAGCCACCGGAGGTAGACGAGTTCTTCCACATCCGCGCAGCGATCAGTTTTAAGTTGCTCAATTTTCTTCTTCAGCTCCTCATTTCCTTCTCTCAGTTGGCCGACTTCTTCCAGGAGTGCCGCTACCTGCAGCAGGTATGATTTGAACAGTGGTTTAGATCACAAACTATCGGGGGCTAAATTTTAACTCGAATCTTCAAGGAAACTATTTAGACTTTACCTGATCAGGATCCTTAGGAGCAGAAAACTTTAACCTTTGTGCCAAGGCAAAGTTCTCTTCAGCCAGCACCAACTTCTCTCTTCTCAGCTGAGCAGCTTCCTCTTCTAACTCCTTCAGCCTGTTCAACTTTCTCTGCGCCTCGGCTTCGTCCATCGCGTTCTTGCGCTCCTTACCGAGTAGCATGCTGATGCTCTTCTCAAGGGAAGCTATCTTCTCCCTTGCCTGCTCATGAACAGACTGATCATCCTCTATTTTCAATCTTGCAGATTCGAGCTCTCGCATTAGTGCGGATGACTCTGATACTTGAAGCTTGAGCCGCCGGTTCTCGTCCTTCAACGACTCGATCTTGAGAGACAAGCACTTGGCCTCTGCCGACGTCAACTTCAACCGGTGTTCGAGCTCTCTGACGGTGGACTCCTGCTCCTTCAATCCGTAGTACTCGAGCATTTCATTCTCAAGACTAGCGTTCCTGTCCGATATAGACTGGACCAAGTTTCGCAGGCGCTCGATTTCTGCATTGTGACCTTCCGGCATGATCACCGATATGGAACTATCGCTATTTGGCTCTTGCCCATATTCTTCTTCGACAGTTTCGTCTTCCGACTTGAACATCATGGAGCCATCGCTGCTTGTCTCTTGCACATCTTCTTCCTCGAAAGCTTTTTCTTCCGACTTTATTACCATGGAACTATCACTATTTGGCTCTTGCACATCTTCTTCTTGTTCAGTTTCGACTTCCGACTTGATCACCATGGAACCATCAGTGATTGGCTCTTGCACATCTGCTTCCTCGAAAGCTTTGTCTTCCGACTGGATTACCATGGAACCATCACTGCTTGGCTCTTGCACATCTTCTTCCTTGACGGCTTTGTCTTCCGACTCTATCGCCATGGAACCATCACTATTTGGATCTTGCACATCTGCTTCCTCGACAGTTTCGTCTTCCGACTTGATCACCATGAAACCATCACTGCTTGGCTCTTGCACATCTTCTTCCTCGAAAGCTTTTTCTTCCGACTTGATTACCATGGAACAGTCACTGCTTGGCTCTTGCACATCTTCTTCTTGGACAGTTTCGACTTCCGACTTGATCACCATGGAACCATCAGTGCTTGGCTCTTGCACATCTTCTTCCTCGAAAGATTTTTCTTCCGACTTGATCACCATGTAACCATCATTGCTTGGCTCTTGCGCATCTTCTTCTTGGACAGTTTCGACTTCCGACTTGATCCCCATGGAACCATCACTATTTGGCTCTTTCACATCTTCTTCCTCGAAAGCTTTTTCTTCCGTCTTGATTACCATGGAACAATCACTGCTTGGCCCTTGCACAGCTTCTTCCTCGAAAGCTTTTTCTCCCGACTTGATTACCATGGAACTCTCACTATTGGGCTCTGGCACATCTTCTTCTTCGAAAGTTTCGTTTTCCGACTTGATCACCATGGAGCCATCAGTGCTTGGCTCTTGCACATCTTCTCCTTTGACAGTTTCGACTTCCGACTTGACCACCATGGAACCATTACTGCTTGGCTCTTTCACATCTTCTTCCTCGAAAGCTTTTTCTTCCGACTCGATTACCATGGAACCATCACTGCTTGGCTCTTGCACATCTTCTTCCTCGAAAGCTTTTTCTCCCGACTTGATTATCATGGAACACTCACTATTTGGCTCTGGCACATCTTCTTCTTCGACAGTTTCGTCTTCCGACTTGATCACCATGGAACCGTCAATGCTTGGCTCTTGTGCATCTTCTTCCTCGACGGCTTTGTCTTCCGACTTGATCACCATCGAACCATCACTATTTGGCTCTTCCACAGCTTCTTCCGACTTGCTTGCTATGGAACTATCCCTAGTTAGCTCTTGCACGGCCTCTTCCTTGACAGCTTTGTCTTCAGACTCGATAATCACGGAACTACCCCTATTTGACACTTCCAGTACAGCTTCTTCCTGGACTGCTTTGTCTTCGATCACCATGGAACTATCACTAATTGGCTCTTCCACAGATTCTTCCTCGACAGCTTTATGCCCTTCTTCGTCCTGTGTGGTCGTAGGAGATTGCTCGGTGATGCTGTCATCGGTCTTGTTCACGGTGGCAGCGGCCATCGCGGAAGTTCCATGGATGACGTTCCCAGGAGACCCTTGCTTCAGATTTTTTTTTCAGGTAGAAATATTAGTCCTAGTTAAGTGTACTGCCATGCCAGAGTAGATCAAAAGTGGTGCAATTGAGGGAGCATCAGTGCAGTGCAAAAGAAGGAACGAAAAACTTACAGTTCGTAGAGCAAGGAGCCCATCATTTCGGCCTCTCTCGGGACAAATGGCTTCAGCGAGGCCTGATTTATGTTCGCCCCCTGATCCATCCTCGTCTCTTGCTGCATCAACAATAAAGCAGGCAATTAGATCAAGATACATATAACCAGTGACAGGGAGAAAAAAGATACAAACCGTGGGGGTCATCGGAGAGGTGGAAGACAAGGTAGCTGGTGAGGTGAACCGCCAGGGCAACGCAAAATCTCGCGAACAGATCAGGTCCTCTGTCCTCCATCTCGATACCTTCACCCCACTTCACTGTTAGCAACGACAACATCAATCAAGGATCGGCGTTCTCATCTCTGTAAAAACTTCGATTCGATACGCATTCAGGATGAAGGGAATGGAAGAGGTACGATTGATCACGCAATAAGAGGTGGTATCTGATGCTCTCCCTCCCCTGTTTTATACTCGTATCACCGACGAGGGGGAAAGGACAAGACAAGAGAAACATGAGTTTAGGTGTTTGTCTTTATTTATTTATTATTCCTCTGATTCGTCCTAGATCTCGTCACATAATTCTGTGGGCTTGGACTTGTGTTGGCAAATTCTGTGGGCTTGGACATGTCTTGGGAGTCTCAACGTGTGACAGCGATCGCATTAATTTATTTCCCGTTGGTTGGATCCCTCAAATTAAAGATGCTCCGGGTGATACAAATTTACATACGGTATGAAATTAGGTAAGGCAAATAATTTCAATATTAGCTCCCCCTTTTGAGGGAACAACAATGAAAAATGGAATGAAATAATTCCTCGCAGCTGACATATTTTTGTGGGCATTAAGTTGCTACGAGATCTTTCTTTTTCGTGACTGGCTGATGGTCTAATTACGTGGAGAATTTAGAGCAACTAATCCGGACGTTGTAACTTGAAGTTTCTCGACGGGATTCCTCATCGACATTTATTACATCTGCACCAGCCGCCTGCTTAAGCTGAAACCACCGGTATCCAAAGAAACACGAGGTTGAACACTGTTACTGTGTAATGCATGTTCTCGGTGCTTCTTCTTCTCATAAATCAAATATGTGAGCAGTACATATATAATTTGGTGCTAGGACTGGGGGTTGGCAGAGGTATCTCTCTAATTAACACGGAGGGTTTGGCGTTGAGATGAGATCGGTGTCACCGTGTCAGCACCTCACCGCACAAAAACCCTCTTGACAATTCGCAAGTTGAATATTTCTAACGCTACGATTGATGGAAATGGGTTGGGTGGCATCAGCCATGACGACGGAACAAATTAATAGTGCGACGAAGAATTCGTGTTCGACGCGCCTGCAACATCTAATGATTGACTAATCTAACTAATTAATTAATTGGTTTCTTCGTCTTTACTGATAGATGATCGCGCTCGTTTAACTTACAAGCATCAATAACCGCCGCAGCGTAGCTGCCTCGTCGACCGCAGGCTGTGCTGGGTACGTCGCGCATTATTCAATTAGTGGAACCAGACTGCTTGAACAAGATTTGACGAATGGTTTTAAAACCCAACCTGCCAACCTTCGGAGCATCCACTGGCACGTCTAATTACTACCTGTCCAAAGAGCGACCACAACATGAACAGATGGAAATGGTTCGCCAGAAGACTTCCGCGTTTGCGAGCGCAGCTTGCTTAATTAACCAGTTAAAAATTAACAATGCGGCCCGCATGTTCCTTTGCAATTAAATTTACAGCTGCAGTCAAAATCTTCACTGCATTGACTGGACTGCGTTCCTGTAGGAATTCAAATGAACAGGGCGGCGGCCCATTTGCTTGGTAGGCTTTGGTGAGACCCGTGAACGAGCAATGGGCCGCCATTAATTTTCCCACGCATCATCTCAGAGAGAAACGGCGTCTTCCGCCTCGACTCTGTCTCCGGTAGTCCTGTGAAATCCAAAAAAAAAAGAAATAGAGGAGAGATCCGGAGTGGGAAATAGAGTAGATCTGGAAGCGGAGATCCATTTTTGTTTCATCTTCTCCGCTCTCATCTCTTCCTATCGATCGCAATGGAAGTCGACGTCAGAAGTCCGGTTTTAGGTAGAGGAGATGGAGAAGAGGAGGCGACCACGGCGTCGGCGCTTCGCCTTCCCTTCGGCGGCACTGCACAGCAGCACTACGTCTCCGAGCTTCTATCCTTCACCCTTGATCGTCTTCATAAGGTCAGTCTTACTCCGCCCCCGGCGCCTCCCTTGCTCTCAATTCCCGCCGTGCATCACCTGATGAGGCGTCCTGATCCTGCAGGAGCCGGAGCTTCTGCGCGTGGACGCAGAGCGCATCCGGAGGCAGATGCAGGAGGTGGCCGTAGGCAATTATCGGGCTTTCATCGCCGCTGCGGATGCTGTCTCATTCATCAAGGACCAGCTCTCCGATTTCGACAGACACCTTGATTCCTTGGTACTTTTCCGATCCCGTTTAAACCCTCAATTTTCTTCGATGCATTTTAGGAGGAGATGTGCCAGAAGGTAAAATGCTAGGTGATTCTAAAACTTGTTGGAGTAAGACACATGGTGCACGGGCCATGAAATCTGATGTCTAATTATTGCGTTCCACATGTTATTAGCGTTGATCCATGTAAAATTTGATTGTTTCTCATATTTAGATTAGCTGCAGATTTTTCTTAAGAAAGTATTTGTCTCAACTAAATCTTCATTTAATTTGGTGAATGGATGAATATTTAAGTCTAATTTCTTCTATGTTTGAAGGTTTTTAAGGGGATAAAAAATCTGCTAAATTGAGGCTTATGTCGCATCCTTATTGCAGATAACCGAGATCCCAAATCTCACAGCTGGTTGTACAGATTTTATTGAATCTGCTCAGCAAATTTTGGAGGAAAGAAAGCTCAATCAGACATTGCTGGCAAACCACAGTACTTTGCTTGATTTGCTTGAAATTCCTCAGCTAATGGACACGTACATATTCATTCTCTGTTATTATTCCCTGTCATACCTTACCCTATTAATAGTTTGCTGTCGCTGCATCTTGTAATTTTACCTCAAGAATTTCACTCTAGTGCTAAGTTCATGTTCAGATGATGCATTTCGACCAATTCTGGACACAGCTATTCTAGGAGTGTGCTTAACTTTTCACATGGACTATTTTATATAGGACTGGATGTTCTATAATAATTTTTGACTTTTGTGGATTTTTTAGCTCTTTTTCCTTTCTAGGATTCTATATTTTCTTTTTTTCCATCTCAATGAATAGATATTTCAGCTTCATTACAGATTGTTTATATTGGTTATACTGAACAAATGGATAGATAGAACTAAACTAGGTTGGATTGCTTAACTTTTCTCTCTTGAGTCCATGGTAATGAAAAGAACAAAGAAGATACTACGAGTAACAAACTACTCCATCAGTTGGTGGAAAGTGTCATTCAAAGCCTCATACATTTTTTTCTTAAAAATATTTGTTTAGTCTTGAATTTTTCAACGATGACCTGCGCTTAATCTAGTTTTTCGGAAATTATTTGGTCTGTGGCTGAGGATGCAGACTGAAAAGTGACAATCTTTGCGTTCATCTATTAAATGTATTCCTTGTGACATTTTTTCATGTAATCCAGGAGACAATGCCATCATTATTTTTTACTCTATTTTTAACACAACTTGAGAAAACAAAATAGATATTTGTTTTCAATTCCTGCAATCTTCTATTGTTAAAGAATATTGTTTGTAATGAATTTCCTCCAATTGAACTTAATTATTATTCCTTCTGCAAGCGTATCCATATAGATAGAAAAAACAAATAATTATGTGCTCTTGTGTACCAGATGCATAAGAAATGGTAACTACGATGAGGCCCTTGACCTTGAAGCCTTTGTGATGAAATTGTCGAAAATGCATGCTGAGTAAGTATTTTCTGCTGATGGTGCACTCCTCTTACTTGTATCGTTCTAGAACTAGTCCAACCGATAGTCCTTTTAGCTATATATTGCATGATGATATCTAGCATTTGATATTTGGAATCAAGGTTACCTGTCATTCAGGCATTGGCAGCGGAAGTCAGGAAGACGACACAATCTTTACTATCCCAACTTCTTCAGAAACTTCGTTCCAGCATTCAGGTAGTGTCTTAATTTTATTACATTCCCTCTGGTTGTGTTTGTGTTTGTGGACATTTATGAAGCAACACTGACTTTATGGTTGATTGACTCTTAGATTTCTTTCCACTATACTTGGGGTGATAAATATCATATACTAATGTTGGTTTAGTCCATTCTACATGAGACCTAAGCTTAACCTAAATATTGGTTTGTTTGATTTTACATCGTATATAGCTTGTAGCTTATTTTAAGTAATTCTATACAGTTGCCTGAATGTCTGCGCATTGTTGGACATCTTCGACGAATAGGAGCATTCACTGAATCTGAGTTGCGTTTACAGGTGACTTATTTCATTAAATCATTTTGTACTCTTTGCTTATGGCTCATGTGGGAGATATTACCTTTTCAATCATCAGTTTCTTTTTTTGACGTGAAATTTTATCTTAAACCTTCTGAGCAATGAAGAGATACAAGCCATACTAAGTGGGGGTTCTGCGTTTTTGTTTCTTGTACAGTTTTTGAGGTGCAGAGAGACATGGCTTTCAGGAATTCTCGATGACTTGGATCAGAGAAATGTCTATGAATATTTGAAAGGAATGGTCAACTGCCACAGGATGCATCTCTTTGATGTTGTTAACCAATACCGAGCAATATTCAACAATGACAAATCTGGGAGTGAGGAGAACTATGACGGTGGGCTTCTTTTCAGTTGGGCAATGCATCAAATAAAAAGTCACCTGAGCACCCTTGAAATCATGCTTCCTAAAATTACAGAAGGTGGATCGCTGTCAAATATCCTCGATCAGTGCATGGTAAGAGTTTACTATTGCAGCCAAGGTCCCTTTTTTTCAATTTTCTCAGTGGAAACCCTGGGATTACCAAAATTCTTCTTATGGGTGTTTATACCAACTCGTATTTTGGCTTATAACTCATTTCCTCTCGTATTAGCCAACTTTCATTTCCTATGCTGCTGCTGAGGGCTTTCAAATACTTACGCAAAATTTTTGTTGCCTTAGTACTGTGCTATGGGTCTTGGTTTGGTTGGACTTGATTTCAGAGGCCTGCTTCCTCCACTTTTTGAAGGGTAAGTGAATATTTATTTTCTTATGTAGACTATATGGATGTTATATTACGCATTATCATCTTAACACTAACAATCTCTCATCAATCGCAGTGCAGTTATCAACTTGTTTTCAAAGAATATGAATACTGCCGTTGAGAATTTTCAGGTAATTTTGCAATGTTCACTGACTTGACTTTATTGTTTATCATTCTATGTCCATCCGGCCAGTGGAACACTTTTTCTAACAGGCTCATCAACCAAAAGTCTTGACACAAGAACCACACTTTTCTCGATTCACGGATGCTTTAGCTTAGTTGATAGAAGCTCCATTCCCGAAATGTTCAAATTTATGCTTGCTAATACTGATGCGGTGGAAAGGCAGAATTCTAAAATTATGTTTCTTTTTCATTGATATGCATAGATTGTATTGGATTCACATCGTTGGGTCCCTCTGCCATCTGTTGGCTTTGCAAGTAACGGATCAATGGATGAAAGCAAGGATGACGTAGCACCTCCCTCAGTACTGATGGAGCATCCACCAATTGCTGTCTTTGTTAATGGTGAGTACAAGTAGGTGTTAATAACGAGCAATTTCATGGAAATCTAGAGAAATTGCGGCACTCATTCTTGTTCTTGTTTGCATTGAGGATGTAGATAAAGGATCTTGTTGTATATATAGATTAATAGAGACTTCATATTTTACTTGCCTCAAGAAGCTCCAGTTGAAATCTTGCAGCTGACATGATGTGTTGTATCATGCCATGCAGGTGTCTCAGCAGCTATGAATGAATTGCGTCCCTGTGCTCCTGTCAGCTTGAAATACGTTCTGGCGCAAGAGGTTGTGAAGGGCCTACAGGCTGTTTCCGAATCTTTGGTGAGATACAACGCTATGCGAGTTCTCCGAGGAAATGAATCTACCCTCTTTCTGTCGCTATGCCAAGCTTTCGTCGAGGTCAGCTGAGTTGCCATCGATTTTACCTTCTTTTTTTCCCCCTCTATGTGCACAAGACATTTTGCAGTAGCATGACTAGCTTTTGGTTCGTAGGTGGCTTACCCTTATTGTGCTACGTGTTTCGGTCGCTGTTATCCAAATGGAGCAACCTTGATCATAGAACACAGGAGTACGTTCGATGGTGTGAGGCAGCTATTTGCACCCGCGCCTAGTAGAGGATTAAAAGGTCCTGAAGACGGCAAAGAAGAGAATCATCCAACGGATGACAGCAGCGTCGCGAGGAACAGCAATGCAGCCCCAGCTAACGGTGATGAATCAACGGTTGTTGTTCCCACCGATCAGAGCAACGGCATCGAAGTAGTGCCAGCAGAGATAGTAAGTGATGTCTAACTGGAGATCAGCTATCCTTTTAATAGCATATGGATTAATCCGAGTCGCCCGATCAAATCAAGCGCACTTTGCCATGTTATTGTCGCGGTCGTGGATACTGTTTGAAATTAGTCAATCATATGTTTCGAGATGGCAGATTAATACGATAATGTTAAGCATCACAGTCGAAGTTGATGAGGATACGTTTCGCCTTGTTCATTTAGAGGGAGTTGTTTAGTGATCCAAAACCATATAGTGGTAGTTTTTCACATCTGATACCATAGTTTCACCTTTCATTTAATTCAAGTGCAATTTTTCCTTAGGTTGTCAAAAGTGCGTGTACATATATTTCCTTTTTACGGTGTGCGACCCTGTTAACCTTATTGCTCTTTTGCACAAATTCGTTGGCTTTCGCATGAGAAAACCGTAATGGTGTGTGGAGCATTCTCAGGTGCTCATCATCTGTATCGTACAAATCAATTTCAACATTTTTTTTGCGCTTCACATGTTTGACGGTCCATCGTAAAGATACATATTTTCTAGCACCAGAGTGCAAATCCTTGAAAGCCCCCACAAATAAAGTTGATGTTTCTCCGATTCAACAAGTGCGGTTGGTCGCACGATTCATGCAGTAGATTAGACAAACAAGAACAAAAGGGGATGCAGTAATCAGCGAAATATCAAGAGCCAGGGTCATGTCGGCAAACGCAGCGAAAATGCAGAAGAGGACAAATGCAATTCAAAATGTTTCGGTGATGAAGTATCATATGCTTGCTAAAGATTTGAATACACCAAAAGAAATATGGACATAGAGGGCAAGGAACAGACAATATTTTATTTCATCGAAGCAAAAGATTCGTAGAATATAGGTAACTAAAGAACATGAAAAAGAAAAATCCGACTTCCTATGAACTTCTATATAAAAACTACTCCCAGCGAGAAGTACCCAAGTAACCGTCTTTGTTTACTGCATCAATCTAGCTGTCAGGTGTTAACTGCTTTCAATCATCTAACTATAGCTCATATAGAGTATCTAATTCCTATCCTACTTTGTTTCGTTCGAATCTGTGCCAAGTTTGAATCTGAAGATAATGATAGCTCAAATTCCTGTACCTTCTAGGCAAAACGCATAGAATAAGGTTCTACACAAACACTTGTAACTCCTTATGATTTCACAGTCCAGAAAAAGAATAAAAGAAGGAAGAAATATGTATCTATCATACAACTATTTTGAGATATATCTTTTTTTTATGTCCTTGGGAATCTTAATCCGCAAAGTATGCCGACTCCTAGAGTAGCTAATTATCATATGATCTTAAGGCTTATCTCTGCAAATACAAATCACGAAAATCTAAACTACCATGGAGATTATAGAGAGAAATAAAAGATTCGTAGAAGTTTTTTTAACTAACAATTGCACATCACAAATGTCCTATACATGGAAGGAGTGACAAATAACAGATACTTTGCAGGTCCAGTTGTGAATGTATCTGGGAGCAAGACAGACAAAGCTGCGCATTCTAGAAGTTATTTGTTTTAATTTATCATAAAATTGCTTCATTCAGTACTCTCTCTTTCTTGATGACTGATGTGGTTTCGGCATCCTCATTACATAACATGAAGAGCAACCAGAACGAATGAGATTCAACTTGATTTCTAGTTGGTCAACAAATCTTTTTGATGCTGATTTTTTTTTAAAAAAACGAGAGACAGAAAGCTAGAGATACTAGTAAATTCAAGTAATGTAAGAAATTTAAACGCTTGATGCTTCCTTGTAAGAATTACCATCACAAGAATCACCGGAAAGGAAGGAAGAGCAATTAATATTCAGTACACAAAGAAAAATTAGCACCTCCATCCATAATCTTCGGGTTTCATCTCTTAGTGCAGTTATTTATAAGATTGAACTCAAAGAGACCAATTAGGATTTAGAAATAAAGAACTTACATCATTATTGAGCCAATCACTGGCCTTCACAAGCTTCTGCCTAGCCACTCGAAATCGAGAACCTAATGGTTGCTTTGGCCTTTGCGACTCTGTTTCCAGAAGGAGCGACCTTATCATGGCTGCCAAGGCTCCTATGAACAAGTTGATGTGGTTGGTGCAGTAAACGACCTGAACTAAGATTTAAACAGAGAAGCTGATTCATAGATAACATTTGCGTTTCTGGTCCATTAATGCCTAAAATTCGACAGTTTGCTTTCAGTGATTTAGCAAAGAAACGAATTTAATTGTTTTCCAAAAAAAAAAGCATATACCCCACGTGCTCCACACTTTCCCAAAAACATATACCGCATGTCATTGAAATAGAAGGAACAGATGTTTTATCAACATTAAGATCATGAAAAATTCACTAGAATATGTACCAGCCACCAAAACCTAGTCAAATGTAGATAAGCATAACTAAGAATGGCAAAGCTTGAAAGGCTCGATACAAAATGCTAAAGAATGTAATCAACCTTAACCCCGTAAAGAAAAAAGAAAAGAAAAGAAAAGAAAAAGCAAGCATGATAATTTTGTATATCTGACCTTTGAAACAGCCACTACAGTCTATCGTATTGCCTAAACCTTATAGTCATTATTTGGACAACTAACTTTGTTCTACATTCCTACGACCAACAATGCCCAATCAGTCTTTCATGCGTTTGTTTGACAAATGACAACAAACGAAAGAATATAAATTTTTGTGAAGAAGCTAAAAGAAAGCCGTGCCGGCAAGGCCATGATGCAATAAATTATGAGCAATCTTGTCTCTGGCCTGTGACGCATTCGTCGACCTGATGCTGTTCTCCGGCACCATCTCATCGTCCACCAGCTCGTACCGAAGTTCCGGCTCCATCTCCTCCTTCCGCAGCTCGCAGATGTTGTGCAGCACACAGCAAGCACCAATGACCACAGGCAAATCCTGCAGCTTCACTTCAGTTCGTTTCTGCAAGCAGGCCCACCGCCCCTTGAGCCTCGCAAACGCCTCTCGGGCGATCCTCTGCACTTCCCCAATCTTCTCGTTGAAAGCGTGCTGCGTCCAGGTCAAGTTCTGGTGGGTGTACGGGACCAGCACCCAATCCATAAGAGGGAAGCTGGAGCTCCCCACAATCCATGTATTCTTGAGCATCCCGGAGGCTGCCCTCTGGTGCAGAGCCGATTTCTCCAGCACCTGATCGTCGGGCATCGATCCGGGCCACCCGATGCACACGTCGGTGAATACGCCATCAGGGTTGACCACTCCCTGGACGGTGATGGAATAGGAGGTCTTCTGGTTGCGCTCCGTGTGCCGGCGATTGAAGTAAGCGGCCACGCTGATTTTGGGCGCGATGATAGGGATGTGGGTGGTGTACATGGAGCCGACCACACCGGGGATTCCGGACGCGGCCTCGAAGCGTGATTTCGTTTCGGCGGCACCGGTTCCGTCGGGCCACTGGAGGAACCGCGGCATGAGCAGGTTCCTGATTGCGTTGCAGACCTCGAGTACGAGTTTGTGACAGGTGGAGATGCCGAGCCCAAACCGCTTCGATACGAGGCGCAGCGGCTCGCCGGTGGCCAGCCGCCAGATGCACACTGCTACCCGCTGCCGAACGGGGATGGCGGCGCGGAGCATCGTGTCCTCCTTAGCCACCGCCGACCCGAGCTCCTCGCAGATCATTTCGAACGTGGCACGGCCCATCCGGAACGCCCGCCGGAAATCTTCCTCGGGGAAGTCCGGGTGGTTGCATCGGTCCCACCACGCCCGGGAACGGTCCTTAACCCAGAGGCGTCGCTGCTGGTGCCCGCCCACGCCTCCGGCGGCGGAAGCGGAGGCGCCGGCTTCGCCCTCACCAGAAGCTGAGGCCGCAGCCGCAGCGGCGACGGCGGAGGCGGCGAGGCGGGCACGCTTTGAACGGAGGGTGTCGGCGTCGTCGTCGAGGGCGGAGAAGTTATCCTGGAGGCGGGAGTAGTAGTCAAGCACGGCCTCGGCCTTACGATTGTGGTTCTCCTCCAGAAGGGAGAGCTCGCGGCTGGAGGCCTCGTCGGATTCGCGCCGGTCGGACTCCTCCTGCGCATCCATTGTGGCGATGGAGGTCAGAAAATTGGCAATCGACCTCCGCTTCCTCTTCTTCTTCTCATCTACGGCGGCGCCGGCGGTGGCGCCGGGGTCGCGTTTCCGGCGACCCTTGGGCATATCGGAGGACGACGCTAGGGGCGAGGAAGAGGGGGAGGGGGAGGAGTTCTGGAAGAAGGAGATGTAGAGAGAAAGATCGTCTTCGAGGAAGGCTTGCTGGGGGACGGAGGCCGGTAAATTATTCATATGTGGAACATAGACTTTTGCTTTCAACGGGTTACGGCCGGGTTGGGGTTGGTGTAGGTGTTGGTGGGAGAAGATAAAAGGTCGGGGTTGGACGGCGAGGGAAAGAGAGAGGGAAGACCAAATGTGAATGCCAAACGGCGAGGACGGCAATATATATGTTGTGGAGAGTCCGAAGGCAACGCGCCGGTTGGGAGGCCGAGAGGGAGGGCAAGGCGGGCACGGTGGATGATGCCAGTAGAGTGGCAGACGCCCTTCCAAGTTCCGAAGGCTCACGCGGCGAGGAGTACCAGCGGCGACACCAGCGCTCGGTGGAGTAGGATAAGGCCGGCCCGAGTGGCGAGTGGGACGAGTTTGCCGTGCGCCAGAGTGACGCATGAGTGACGCATTCGGAGCGGAGTCGGTTAACCGAAAGGGCAATTGCGGGAGCAGCAGGCACAGTCTGGAATTCTGGGTTGGCGTGAGTTCCGTGTCGCGTTGCGCTGCGCTTGCGTGGGTGGGCTACGCGGAGTTGGATTATAATTATAGCCGCATTATTAAAACGAAACGAGAAGGTGTGACGTGCCGAGTGCTGGTGTTGGCAAATATATACTTCATAATATATATAATTAAGAAAAAATTGGTAGGAAATCACGTGGTGAAAACTGTAAAGGTGCTCGTCGCTGGCTACAACTTCGAAAGCATCTCTCTCTCTCTCTCTCTCTGTCTCCGGACTTGGGGGCTGTCTGCTGCTGCTGCTGCTGCTGGATTGAATTTGAATTTTTTGATCCAAGGTTTGTTTGACCGTGCACTGTGTGCGATTCGATTTCCAGACCCGCCCCTCCCCTCTTATTCTGTATGCGAATACGATTGTATTTCACTCGCATCGATTAATTCGAAATCCAAGTCCAACTGCAAATCTCCCAAGGACGGAAAAGGGGTCAACCTCTGGATTTGGTAGATTCACCTCTCGTGACGGCATTAAATTATCCCCGAGCGGTTCGAGCGGAAGCGCACTAAACTTTTAGTCAAAACAGGGACATGAACCCCACACGTCGTCTCGCCGTCTGGTTGGCTCACAGTAATAAACCAAACTGTCTTCGGCTGCGAATTGAGGGTAAGGAGTCAGATTAGCACGACTCGTTGTCGTTGACGTATTCGGTTGGGCTACGCCCATCAACACCAACGGGCACGAGCCGAATTGCTGACCTGACCTCGGACTCGTAAAGTCGCTCTTTGTTCACGACATTTTCTGGATTTCAAATGGGCTTCGTTCAGGGCCCATTTCATCGTATTATAAAAGCAATGCAGCAGCTACATTCATCTTGCTATCTGATGGGTAAAGTGCATCATCAGGTGGCACTGTTTTCGGCCGATGCCAAGATTTTTCCGTTTCCGATCATAATTCTTATTTGCGCCGCAGAATTACTTATGGTACGTCATCGCATCACGTTGATTGCTTATCAAGTGGACGGAAAGGTATCGTGCTCATGAAACTGGTAAGATATTTGCACGATGTTCTTGCTCCCTTGCATAAGCTAAAAGTTCTCTACAGTTCGACCCATGGACCTGATTCACTTGCAGACAACATTGCCTCTACTTTCTCCTGGTGGAAGGATCGATCGCTTTCGTCGTTCATTGTTAAGTATAGCCAGGTTGTCGCGGAGGGGAAGCTGGGTGCATCCATCGCACAAGAAATCAAATTTGGAGTTATTAACGTACATAATACGCGCGCACGCAAAACCTGAAGCCACGAGCCGAAAATTAGGAGGTGGGGACGAGTATAATTCCCTTGCACCTTCTCCAGGCCAATCGAGTACGACTTCTTGATGATGAAATCCAACTGTTTAGAGTTGGATTCTGTTCTTTTGGAATTGGAGCCAATCACTGGAGGCGGCCCTCCATCACCCTCTCCCTCCTCCTCATTGCAGAAAATTCCGGTGATGGATGGTGTAAGCGAGAGGACTGATCATTATTATTATTTATCGCAATTCTTTTACTTGTAACCTTCACCGCCAAGCAATGAAGCCAATATGTTGTGGAGTTGGTGGATGCTACTACTTGCATACATTGATCAAAAACTTTTTTTTTAATTTTTTTTGGGGTCAATGAGGCGAGAAGCTACCTGTATATATATAGATATCAATTTTGTTTCAGGCTATATATTTTATATATTATACCTAGGGAGACGAGCAATCATTTGCTGACTCGTATAGTAGATTTAATATTCCTGTTTGGCTCCTCCAGCTGGTATTCTCTCCCCGGCAAGGGAAGGAAGGATGGAGGAAGCTGGACGGTTGTGCACTCGAGGAGGTTAACACGTCGACTGGAATTGAATGGAAAACTGGAAATGGAATGCTCATGACTCGAGGAAGGAAGGAAAGAAAGAAAGCGTGGTTGGCTAATGGCTTAAACGTGTATCTAATCTCACATTCCTTTGCTGTACTCGATTGTTTGGACCGCAAAAGCTTCGTTGGGAAGCTCTGTCTTCCTTCTTGTCTCCCTTGATTTTATGTTAATTGTAAGGAAGACATGGGTCCGATAGTACCGTTTGCGTCCCGATAAAACGCGTCTCCAGTGCCGTCAACGTCGCACCCTACATGTCTGACTGCAAATGATGCTTATAAAGTAATCTCATGCTAATTAGGATTTCAAGAGTAGATTATTGATCTTAGTTTACGGTCGCTCTGTCTCTTTCCTTCACCTTTCACATGCGCAATTATAATCGCTGCATCTGCTGCTGCTCATCCCAATATCCCATCGGTAACAGTAGCGAAGATGATATATATAAATGTAGCTGAACGGGAAGCATGGGAGGGACGCGAGTACTGCAGATAGAGAGAGCCTCACACAATACGCATCCATCACCCATCACCACCAGAGAGAGCATCCTCCTTTCCAGCAAGAAAAGCACCTCGGAGCAAAAGGGAGACACGATCAAGCCACCTTTAGCCATCCCATAACGAGATTTTTGTGGCAAATGGGAGGAGAAACAAGAGACGACGATCGTTCTTCTTCTTCGTCCTCTGAGATCAGTCCATGGGGCTTACTGGTTCTCTTCTTCGTCTTTGTACTTCTCTTCCTGCCTTCGTTGCTCTCCTCCATTCGTGGCTTCCGCCCGGCCGCCATAAAGAGCGGATGGGACACCCTCAACTTTGTCCTCGTCGTCTTCGCCATCCTCTGCGGCGTCCTTGCCCGCCGGAGAGATGAATCCGCCGATAGGTCCCCCTCCGCTTCATCCCCCAATAACTGGTTCGACGATCACGCGGCGGCGCAGACCAGTTATCTCGATCACAGTGCGGGGGACCATGCAGCAGGGACCAGAATTCGTCGGATGAGGAGCAGCAGCTCCTACCCCGATCTCAGGCAGGATGCAGCTTGGGGCGGCGCCGTCATCGCCGACGGTTGGCGTTGGTACGACGATACGCAGCTGTATCGCCGTAGGCCGGAATCGCGTGGCGAGGATAGCCAGGGTTTCCGGGAGTGGGCGGGGAACACCATTCCGGTGGATACGGTTGGCCCCAGGCATATTTCATCTCCGAGATCGAGATCTCCTACGCCCAATCCGGCGCCACCTTCGCCTCCGCCTCCGCCTCCGCCCGTGCCACCGACTGCGGCGCAGCAACTGCAAAGGATGAGCGTGCCTGTGCTTCCTGATAGCGTGGTAGAAAAGGATGGGTACTCCGAGAGCGGCAAGTACCAGCCGTCTCCGCCGCCACCAGCAGCGCAACCGCGGCAGCGACACCGCAAAGGAAGGAGCCTCGAGAAACTTCCCGACGTGGAGGTAGAGCGAAACATGAACCTCGGAATTGGGCATCGGAGGAGCAGGACTGTTGAGGATCTCCCAAATTGGGAGTTGCAGCAAGCTCGGAGCCTGGGAGTACAGAAGTCTCAGCATCAGATGCCCAATTCGCCACCTCCTCCACCCCCGCCGCCGCCGCTTCCTTCTTACTCGAAGAAGAATCATAAGAAGAGGAGTGGTGGTGGAGCAAAGGAGATCGCCGCTGCTATTGCTTTATTCTACCAAAAAAAGAAGAAATGGAGCAAGACTAGGAGAAGCCACGAGGACTTGTCGATTTACTGGGAGCCATCGTCTTCTTCGTCGGGACCGCCGCCGCCCCCTCCTCCGCCGCCTTCTGCTCTCTTTCACAACCTGTTCACCCACAGGAAGAGTAATAACCGAGGGATCCAATCGCCATCATCAGTTCCTCCTCAACCGCAGCCGCCGCCGCCGCCGCCATTCCGCGCTTCATCTGACGAGCAACCATCTTCTCCAATACTATCACATCCTCCACGAAATCACGGATCCAAGAAGCAAGCGCCATTTCGTCCGCAACCACAAGACAACCTCTACAAGAAGAAAGAGAAGTGCGATCTTTCTAATATCCCACCTCCTCCTCCATCGCCCCTACCTCCACCACCTCCGCCTCCGCCGCCGCCGCCGCCATTCCGCGCTTCATCTGACGAGCAACCATCTTCTCCAATACTATCACATCCTCCACGAAATCACGGATCCAAGAAGCAAGCGCCATTTCGTCCGCAACCACAAGACAACCTCTACAAGAAGAAAGAGAAGTGCGATCTTTCTAATATCCCACCTCCTCCTCCATCGCCCCTACCTCCACCACCTCCGCCTCCGCCGCCGCCGCCGCCGCCGCCTCCAGCACCCGATTCACAAGAGCTGTTCTCCGACACCGAGGAGGTGCTCCACACCGAGAGGAAGACATCTGAGATGACGGCTACAAAGGTGGACGAGAGAGGAACGGAGGAGGGGGTTCCAGTGTTCTGCCCGAGCCCTGATGTCAACAACAAGGCAGACCTTTTCATTGCCCGATTCCGGGCTGGCCTGAAGCTGGAGAAGCTGAAATCTATTCGAGAGAAAATGAAGAAGCAGCAGCAAGAGGAGGAGATCATGACAATTGGAAGTCTCTTTGATGAGGATTTCATCTCGAACTAAGCTCAATGCCAATACTGGTACTCGCCATAAAAAAATAAAGCTTCTATTAGAAAGATTTTTCCTGAACTATTACTTTGTTAACTACTGAGGATAGTTAAAATTCGATCTTTGATTTGTAGATGTTGCTATAGGTATGCGGATTGTTTCAGAATGTGTTAGTCATGCACATTGAGAATACAGCACATCTTGAGTGGAGAGTGATGAACATCTAAAGAGAGAGAGAAAACCACCTGTGCCTTGCATTAGTCGGCCGGGTTCGATACTACGAAATATTTGAATTCGATTCATTTGTATCTAGAAAAAAAAAGATCCATCGTTGCTTGATTTTTCAATAGAAGTATACTCAATGATAGTGTCCAATGACTGTACTGTTTGAGCTGTAAATGAGTTTATCATTGTTTCTGCGTCATGATATATTTAAGTAGTGTATTTCTTTTCTGATATGGGTTTTTTAACCGAATATGGTACCAGAAATGTGTCTGAGGACTGATGTTAATCCAAAATTTATGGCATTATTATTCATTCGTTCTTAGAGTGGCTTGCCCAGATACTAAATGTTCATGTAGTAGTTAAAAAGGGTAGCGCACCTTTCATAGACTGAACCTCTGGTATATGCTCTGGCTTCATTTTCCAGCTTTGCCAACTACTTCGCACTTTTCAATCATCTAGCTCAAAATGAAACTTTTCGTCATACCTTGCCCTCATGCTTCTATTGGAGGTTATGCAGTTCAAGGAACAAAACATTGTGGCATATAGAACCTTCACCTTTTTTCTATACTTCATTCATCCTTTTGAATCAAACAGGTAGCGGCCTGGACAAATCATTTGATAGTTAATCTAGTATTACAAAATCTTATCACAGAAGAAAACAATACTCTCCTCCTAGGCTCGGCAAATATCTATTGTCCTACTATCCTAAGCTAGGTCAATCAGATTTAAATTGCATCGGCCGATGGTAACTGTAGGTTCTCATGTTATCCTAAAGCCCAAGGCATCAATGGCGTAGAGATGACAATCAAGGTCAAGCAGTCTGGAAGTTCACAATGTTGAAAGGCAAGTTTCGCAATATGTAGATCCTACCATTCTGCAAACTTTGTTATGCTGCTTCAATTTACATATTAATGGTAACTGATTAGGTCAGAAGGACAGAGAACATGTCGCAGGAATATGACGTGTTCTAATATATTTTGTTGGAGCTTCTTAGTTGCATGAACCACTATGATAACCACAACCCTTTTTGATGTCAATTATTTCGATATGGAGGTTTTAGTCGCGTAAGTCCCAGATATTTGTTAGAAGCAACGTTTTTGAAGAACGATGTTGTACGGAAAATATATATCAGTTTGTTTCTAATCCTACTCATTGGCCTCATGTATCGGGTAATGCAGCAGCTCTCTGCTTCTAACAAGAAGACAGCCATCAACATTTATCCTGCATTTAATTGATAGGCAATAGAACTTGTGCCTCTTTAGTATTGAATCAAAAAATTGAATCTTACAGATCGCTTCATCCTCTTTATAACATAACTAGGGACATCTCAACCTCAACAATCACTGCTGCTGATAGGAGATACAGTGTTATTAACACTCTGTTGGAGAATACAGGAAGTGATCTTGCTGGTAGCAACAGAGTGTCGGCTTAATGCAAGGTAACTTTGCCACAAAGTTGACTATAAAAGATATGAATATTAGTCATGCTGTATGTGCATTAGAGTTTAGAGGCTATATATGCACATAAGCAGACCACAGAAGGGTGGAAATCGTCCGGTCGATCTGTTACTTTGTATTTTTGTTTAATTTGAGGAAAAGAAATGATAGATTGAGATGAGGCACGGTCTTATTTCCATGTTAATTTCCTAAATTTGAACGATTCTGTACAACATGTTGCTTGACCTTGCGCAGGTTTGTTCCTGGTTAATTTTGAGACACATCCGAGTTTATAGCTCGAATTTAAGGCTTTGAAGCATGTCTAAGTACAGGTGTGTGGTTTTTCTTCTCTACAAGAGTGTCAAAGGAGTGGCGTAGATGATGGGTCCGATGCAAAGTTGAAATTTCTACTCTCAATAATTTATGTCTCCATTTTGGAAGAAAGTGATGGATTTTTTTAGGAAACACATCCCAGTTCTCCAAACGCACAAGTTAATTTGACTGAAGACATTTGAAAGTTCCATCATGCAAGACGAATTGTCCCTTCCGCCTTTGGAGTTAACATAATGCAGCAGCCATCAAAGCAGTTGGTGGGACCATCCTCTGAAATGCTAAAGGTTTTGATTCGGTGAATGTTAAGGCTTATTAGCAGATGGAGGATGAGAGGGGCATATGGAACATGCCCCCAAGTAAAGCGCTGGAGCATCCATGAGAAACCAGAAAACACGAGCGTGGAATTCCTTATTTGCGGTTAAATTAATGGGAGGAGCAATTAATTAGTAGCGGCACTCAGGGATCTTCGCATGGCAAGCAAGTGCCAGTTTTTAATGCACACTTGACCACACTATTTCACTCTAGCGAATGGTTCAGCAGCAGTCATCCTCTACGGTGGTCGCAAGTCAAGTCGTCTCCCCCTCCGCCTCAATCAGCTTAATTCTTGATCGAGCACCCCCTTCCTCCCCGGCGCCCCAGTGCAGAAGACAGCTTCTTTGACGCCCTAGCGCCTCCCCCCTGTATCTGCTGGGATTGCTGGGGCGTGATGGATTACTTTTCCTCGTTGCAGAATGACGATGACATGCTTTTGGAGATCCCTGACTATTTGTCTTGTGCTCAGGATCATTCGCCAGAAGAACAAGAAGAACATACCGTGTTTATCCAGCGCAATCCTTATGACCACCTGCGGCAGGTGAATGATGCCGGTGATAACGGCGTCGAGTACAATATCAAGTAAGTAGGTCATGCGGTGCGTTTGGTTTTTGATTCTGTTGTTAAATAAGTTGATGTTATTTTGCCTTTGGTTAATATGTTTTACTCTGGCGGCGTGCAGAAACGGAAAACAGGCAATTATTAGGGAAACAACGAAGGGAAGTCGAAGCAATAAGGTTGCGTTCAGAACGAAGTCGGAGTTGGATATACTGGACGATGGATACAAGTGGAAGAAGTATGGAAAGAAGATGGTCAAGAATAGCCCCAATCCAAGGTAAATCTTACCACAATAAGCCGGTTCATTCATGCACTTCATTATAGTTTTATTTATAGAGAGAGAGGCTAAATACTATCGACCTTAATCACTCTGAGTCAAGCAAGCATTCTAGCTGCTATATATTCACATTTGATGATATCGCACGATAGTTAACTAATCCGCAACCAGTATATTCCTGTGCATATGTATATAAATATATATTTCTCACAGAAGGTAGCTAATGGCAGGAACTATTATCGCTGCTCGAGCGTGGGATGCGATGTAAAGAAGAGGGTCGAGAGAGAAGTGGAAGACCCGAGGTTTGTGATTACAACCTACGAGGGCGTCCACAATCATCATGTACCTCTGCCTGTATCAGCAGCAGCGCAGCGTCGTAGCGCGATCGATCCATTCACCAGGCTTTAGCACTTCAATTTAGCTCACTAGTCGAGTGACATTGTTATACTGTAAGCAGGAACTATATGTTGGAAATTAATTCTTATAGCAAATTATAGTTTCTCTGTCGCTGGGATAAAGCTAAATATATTGTTTCTGTTGTAGTAACATATAATGAATTTAATCGAACCGTCCATAAATATATTGTTTCAGGTTCCATAGGGTTCAACCCGAGTTTTTGACCTTAGTAACAAGTTTAAATTTAATAATGCCAATAATAACAGGAAAAAATAAGTATTAGCCAAACTAACTGGTCAACGTACCACGTCAGCATGTTTACTGATTTTTAATAAAAAATAATTCACCTCGACCGGTTGATAGGTCGACGGTCGAACCCACCCAAGAATTTTTTTTTAATCCACATCTCCTGCACCGACGGTCGAACCCACCCAAGAATTTTTTTTTTAATCCACATCTCCTGCACCGGCGGCCGAACCCACGCATTCTTCTTCGGCGATGCCTGGCGATTCTCAGCCGAACCCACGGCCGCTCCTTATGAAAAGCACCTTCTTCTGCCTTTGGCCCTCCACCATCAACCTTCCTCTTGGAACCCGCCTCCTCCCCACCGTCCAGAGGCGCCTCCTCCATTCCTCCTTGAGTACCGCCGCCGCCTCTGCTGCTGCTCGCAACACCCCTGCTTTGATCTCACCGCAAAGATCTCCTCACTCACGACCTTTGCTCGGAAGAAGAAGAGGTCCCTGCTCCGATCTCACCGCAAAGATCTCACTCAGGCTATCACCTTCGGATCTCGATTTGCAGAGAGGTCCATCACCTCCAGAGCTAGGCACCGGGGCGCGGGGCGGCGATTTGCAGAGAGAGCCAGCACCTCCGATGGGGCGCACGCGTGGGAAGAAGCAGAGGAGATGAAGGGAGAGGGGGTGGGGATGGGAAATGGTGGGCATGGGAAGAAACGAGGGAGTGTCATCACCGTCGTTGGCACAGGGCAAAGAAGGAGCAAAGCATGCCCATGTCATCAAAATCGAACTCGCGGATGATGGTCATTCGCAATTGATGCCTCTGGAGCAGGGAGACGATGCGGATAGCGATAGGGAGCTTGTCCGGAGGCCGTGCTGGCCGCAATTGAGCATGCGTCCTGGCAAAGTGCTCGCGTCTTCGACTTCGTTGGTGTTGGACAAAGAAGGAACAGAGCATATGCCTGCCCATGCCGTCAAAATCGAGCTCGCCATTGTTATCAATCCACATGACCAGAGCAGGAGACAGCACAGACGAAGATGGAGATCTTTGTGCCGGCTGGACCAATTGCTTGGTGAAGAAGATCGAGTCGAGGGCGGAAGAGGGGGGGAAAGGCAGAGGAGGAGGGGATGGCTGTTGGAAATAGGGCTCTCACACACAATTTAGAGGGGTTTCGTAAAAATATCTGCAACCTGATCCACAGTATTAATATGCTTGAGCTCCACTTCTTTGTTTGTAATATGCTCATGAATAAAATGATATCTTGTATCAATATGCTTGCTTCGATCATGAAATATTGGATTTTTTGCTAATGCCTGTGCAGATTTATTATCAATCATAATTGTAGTAGCCTTTTCTTGCTCAAAGGAAAGTTCCTTTAGGAGTCTTCTCAACCAAATAGCATGACACGTGCATGAAGTAGCTACAACATATTCTGACTCACAACTAGATAATGTGACAATTGGTTGTTTCTTTGAACACCATGAAACTGCACTGTCTCCCATAAAAAATACAAAACCAGTTGTACTTTTTCTATCGTCAACATCTCCAGCAAAATCACTATCACAATAACCAATAAGTTTGACAACATCAGAAGAAATATAGAAAATCCCATAATCAATAGTACCTTTGATGTACCATAGAATCCTTTTGGCCGCCATAAAATGTATTTTGTTTGGATTCTCCATAAATCGACTCACAATCCCCACTGCAAACAAAATTTCAGGTCGTGTAATAGTTAAGTACCTTAGACTTCCAATAAGGCTCTTAAACATTGTTGAATCAATCTTCTCTTCATCTGTCATATACTTGGAGAATTTTGCTCCACTATCCATAAGAGTATCAATAGAATTGCAATCTAACATATGGAACTTTTTGAGTCCCTCCTGTATATATCTTTCCTGTGAGAGAAAAATATAGTTGTCTATTTGCACAACTTGTATGCCCAAATAATAAGACATAAGCCCTAAATCTGTCATCTCAAATTCTCGAGCCATTGTTTTCTTGAATTCTTCAAACATCTTAGGATTATTCCCTGTGAAAATAAGATCATCCACATATACACAAAGAAATAAAATATTCCCATTTTCTTCTTTTTTATATAAAGCATATTCATGTTGACATCTAACATAATTATTTTCTTGTAAATATTTGTCAAGACAAGTATTCCATGCTCTTGGTGCTTGTTTGAGCCCATATAATGCTTTCTTTAACTTTAGAACTTTGTTCTCTTGTCCTGGAGTAACATATCCCAGTGGTTGTTGAATGTAAATATCTTCTTCAAGAAAACCATTGAGAAAAACAGATTTCACATCCAATTGATGAATCTTCCAATGATTTTGTGCAGCAAATGAAATTAATAAACGAATAGTTTCCATTCGAGCAACTGGAGCAAATACCTCTTCATAATCAATGCATTGTTGTTGTTTATAACATTTGGCTACAAGTCTTGCTTTGTATCTTGTCACCTTTCCATTAGAATCTCTCTTGACTTTGTACACCCATTTGACTCCAATCGATTTATGATCATTTGGAAGTGTAGCTAACTCCCAAGTCTCATTCTTCTCTATAGCTTGAATTTCTTCATTCATAGCTTGAATCCATTTATTCTCCTTTTTTGCTTCTTCAAAATTCATAAGTTCACAGTAAGTAAGTAAACAAAGTAAATTCAAATCATCAAACCTCTCAGTTTCATTGTAAATATCTGCAAGAGATCTTGTTTTCATTGGTCTCTGACGACGATGATGATGATGATGAGGATGATGATGATGAGGGTGTGAAATGTATTGGTGATGTTGGTGGAGTGACTTCTTGATGATGATTAACTTCTTCTTCAAAATATGGTAGAAAATCATAAGATTCTTCTTGATTTGAATTCCAATCCCATGAAGCATTTTCATCAATGTCACGCCCCGACCCGCAAGTCGGGCACGTGACAACCGCCGTATGGATCCGGAAACCTATACAAGGCATATGATATACATCAGAAGTCACAAAATATATAAAAATAATCTCAATACAGTTTGCATTTACAGTCCTTTTTATACAGTCCCTTTTTACACTGTCTCGATAAAATATGGGTAGAAACCATGAAGAAATCCATAAATTGTTTGCTGCATGATATTGAATTGATGTTTTCCTTCTCCCTACTTTTACTTGTCGTCGATACCTATGGGGAAGTTAAAATGCTATCATGATTGTGGCTTGTATTGTTACTTCTGATAATGAATTGTTAGAAATCTAAGTAATCGAGAGCATGCTCGAGGGTATTAATTCGATCTGTTTGTCACATGTTAGCGAGTCCATGTTTTATTCTTTCCTCTGAATCCTGAAAATTATCGTCGGTGTTATGATTTTGTTATGGAAAATACTATCTGTGGTTTACTCGGACATCTGATTGATTAAGTCATGAAGATTAGACCGATTGAATACACAGGTTAATTCTTTTTTTTTATTCACGCTTACATGCGGTTAGAGTATTCTGTGAAAATTAGTAAGATTATTACTGATGCTTGATTGTTCAAAGTTTGATTAATGAAAGCATGTCCCTTGATACTGATCCAAATTATCCTATTCTGTAATGAATTGAAGCATGATGTGGAGGTAGTTGAATAAGTTCAAATGCACCTTTTAACCACCACAGCTAAATTGTGTTGACTGATAAATTATCTTGGGGAGTGCCTTCAAAGTTGATTTGATAATTATAAGAAAGTATTACTTTAGACAATGTTGGGTTACTTTTGAGTTTTATCATGTGGATGATCACTGATTTGGTAATGCATGGTTTCATATTATCTTACATGAGATGGTCGACTCTGTGAGATGATGCCCTTGTGTGATCAATGGTTGGCAAATAGGTGTTGATGTACTGAGTTGTGATAGAAGTTGCATGCTGTTTCCTACAAACATGTGGACGTAAATAGTTGTTAAGTGCAGTTTCATGATTAAATTCAATTACGAGTTATCATGACTAAGTGGTGTTGCATGATTAGTTGTGCTAACTAGTAAGTAGAAATACTAAAATGGATAAGACCTTCTGATTTAGTAAACTTCTATAAGTTAGTTGTTGAACCCTTGAAAAAAATGGTTATCATTTAAATTAGGAAACTTAATACCATTTGTGGTCAAACTTATAGTGACAGTAGGTAGCTGCAATTTGGAGTTATACATCTAGAGAACTCAAATAACTAGAGAGGTTGAACACATTGGCATATACATGGGGAGTTAGGAGGAAATAATTAATTGACCTGTAGAACCTGATGAAGGAGGACCGTATGGGACCAAATCATGAGAATTATCAGTTCTAGTGTTTTTTTGAATTTTTATCAGTTCTAGTGTTGATAGTAATTAAGCTGCTGTGAACTTTTATCACTATACATGTTAACTGAGCTTAGTTAGTAATATGTCAAGTAAGAGAGAGGAGAATTGATAAATTTGGGGGAGGATGGTTGCGTCACTTGATTCCTCTTCTCTTTTCCCTTTCCTCTCGTCAACTGCCGAGAGGTAGCTCCACCTTCTTTTCTTACTTTTCTTATTTCCTTCCTCTTCCTCTCTCCTTTCTCCTTCCTTCTGATTTCATTTTTACTGCTGTTGAATGAAAGGTGTCGATGGATTCCATCCTTTTAGTTTGCTGCCGAAGATGAGTTTGGTAGCTTAAAAGATTTTATTGGTCTATTTATTTATTTCTTTATTGTTGCTGATGGCTGCCGAGAAAACCAACTCTTTTCTCCTTCCTTGTTTTTTTTTCTTCTTCCTCTCTTTCCCTACAATCTTACTCAATGCTGTTAGGAGAAAACAATATGCTTCTTTAGTTGCGTTAAGCCGAAGTATAGTTGTATTAAAAATAAGTCAAATGCTACATAGCCGCAGTAAATTAGGGAAGAAAACAAAACTATCACTGCGGAGGATGGGAGAGTTTAGAGAAATATTTTTTTTTTGAAAAAAACATTGTATTCATTTCATCAATATGAAATGATACAATATCACCCAAAAGGATGTGAAAGAAAGACAAAAAAAAAAGTATTCACTTAGAAGTAAAATAGAGAAAGAGAAAAAAGATAAATATAACATAACAAGAAACTTTAACTAGGACAACACCTCCCTTGAACTCATACTGCCAATTGCAAACAAAACCGATGGTAAGAGTCTAAGGCGGCTTGTGGGATGTGAAGAAGATTAATGTGGCAGCTACCTGCATGGCTAAAATTCTTGTTGATTTTGAGGTTCCCATAAAACATCTATTTCTTTCACCCCGTATACTCCAATGTCATACCGCTAGTTGTCTGATCTTTGTCATTATTCTATTCTCATTTCCTTTTGAGGCCCATGGAAAGTATGAAAGATCATATGGTCTCACTTGCAATTACTTTAGATATAGATACCATCCATTCTTTGTATAGGGGCAAAGATAAAACAAAACAAATAGTCTCGAGTCTCAACATTCCTTTTGCATAGGTTACACTCCTCATCCACCTTGACGCCCTTGCATATTAAAGATATTTTGGCATGTAACTTATCTTTTCTCATCAACTAATTAAAAAAGTTAATTTTAATTGGTAGCTTAGTCTTCCATATGATACAATATTCTATATCTTTGATACCTGATTCCTTGATAAGGTTATATATGGAATGCACTGAGAATTGTTTATTTTTTGTTCATCTCTACCAAATTTGCTTATTTCCTTTACTAGGTCGTATGTCTTTCAAATCATTGATGAAACTTTCCATAACTGTTAAGGAGACATCACTATTGATAGTTACTGCCCATCCTCTAAAGACACCATCTTCCCATCTAGTCAGTTGAGATAGTGTTGCATTTAGATGTAGAACTGCTAAAAAATTTTCTTTGTGCACAATTGTCATCCTCTTATAATTGTGCCATAGTTCAAACCAGTAAGCTTAAATCAGCTCCACCCCCAATTTCATAATCTAGACTACATATAAATACCCCTCTTAACTTGGCTATGACATACTAGGTATATGACAATCCGGTAGTGTCCTTATCCATAAACCAATCTTTTCTTCTGAAATATTTCCACCGCACGACCCTGACCCATGTTAAGGAGCTTCCTGTTATTAATTTCCATATCCAAGATCCCAATTTAGCTTCATTATGTGCATGAATGTTAAGAACACCTAGACGACTATTCTTCTTTCTCAGTGTGACCACCTTCTAGTTTATTGGATTTAGTGTACACCGCTGCTCCTCACTTTTACCCCATATAAACCGTATTCTACGCCTATCCACCTCTTCCAGGTCATCTTTGCTTGAAGAACTTGTTCAGGTTCTTCTTGATTGTCTTTAATCATCCTCTCTTCATGGGCTCTTAAAGACCCATTTAATTCTTCAATCGTCATGGCTTCGATGTCTTTAGACTCTTCAATCGCCACCACGATATGATTGAATCTTTTATGGAGAGAACGAAGAATTTTTGCCACCACACGAGAATCCGGCATTGATTCTCCAAAACTAGTCATTTGATTTACAAGTACTGAAATTCTTGAAAAATAGTCTTGAATAGATTCACCTTCTTTCATGGAGAGAGTTTCAAACTCAGCCCTTAGAGTTTGAAGTCGAACTCTCTTCACCTTCTCAACTCCTATGATGGAGTTTCGAAGAGTCTCCCATGCTCCTTTCGATGTAGTCTCCTTTGCAATCTTCTAAAGCATGTTGTCATCTATGCCTAGATAGATGATGGTGAGAGCTTGCTGATCTTTCCTCCTTTCTTTCTCAACACTTTCTCTTTCTCTTTGAGAGAGTGTTGTCATATTTTCTAGCCAATTGTAGTCATTCTCTACAATGTCCCATACGCCTTGGGAGCCAAGAGTCACCTGCATCTGAAGTGCCCAATTCTCATAGTTGAGAGAGGTAAGCTTCAGATATGGAAAAGAAACCGAGGAAGACATCTTCAAAAAATCTCCTTAGAACCTTGCTCTGATACCATTTTGTTGGAAATAGGGCTCTCACACACAATTTAGAATTTGGAGAATAAGGAAGAAGGAGACACTTTCTTGAAAATAAAATAGGAGATTGTATTACTTGCTCTGCTATTAAACGATGATTACATAAGCTTTATATAGGAAAATAAACCCTAAACAAAAACCTAACTTGTTGCCCAATAAATAATCTAAACTATGTATTAAAATATAAAATAGAAAGATAACTTAGACTAAATCAAAATGAAGATCAACTAAACTAAACTGATAAATATAGAAATTAGGAATATAAAATTCAAGTTTAATCCTAATTTCTAACAATGGCTCCTTGATTCTGATGGCTTCTTCACATGGGAGGGTTGGGGTGGGGGGAGCAGCCCCCTAGCCGACCCCTTCGCCCGGACCTCCATATCCCATCTTCGCCTCTGTTCTTCGCTCCCCGTCATCGTCGCCATCGCAGTGGAGCACGAAGAAGCTGGCTCGCTCGATGATGAGGAATCAGGGTGCATTGCGTCGAAGTGGAGAACGATTTGGGCGAAGGTGGCGTGGTAGACGGTCAGCAGCTTGGCAGCAAGGGCAGATGGGCCAGGGAAGCGGCGGTGATCGTAACGGAGCTTGACGAGGGGGAAGAGGAGGATGCGGGAAGCGGTGTCGGCAGCGGAGATGTTCAGCAATTACTGGATGTTCCCATACCATGCAGCCGTTGGGAAGTTGGGATCCAGGGCCGAGGCTCCGGCGGCCACTCATGCTCACCCGCCCTTCTCCCCCCTCGCAGGTGATCGCGTTGCGTTCATGTTAGCTTGACCGCAGTAGGTGATGGTCGCCGGAGCAATTGGGTGGGCGAGCGGTCGAGGGAGCGAGCCGGGGTCGAAGGGGCAAGCCGGACATAAGCGGCTGTGAAGCAGCAATTTTTTATTTAAAAATTAGTCAATGTTTCGACGTGGCATACTAACCAGTCAGTTCGGCTAAATTTTTTTTTCCCCAGTCATACATGGCAATATTAAAATAAAGTTGGTTAACGAGGGGAAAAGCTCCACGATTGATGTTCGAAGCGACGAATCGCATAATGTACACTACAAAATGCGCGCGATGGATCAAGAACTAAGGATCTCTCTCTTGGAAGCTTCAACCCGATGGATGGGGATCGAGATCAATAACCTTTGGTGGGTATGAAGCATAAAGAGAAGAGGCGGCCGGGAGAGGAAATCGGGTTTTCTTGGAGAAATTACAGAGAAGTCGGTTGAGGGTTCGGTTCAATTCTAAAGGTTCTCTCTTTCATTCATCAAAAAAAAAGGGAAAAAAAAAGGGTCTCTGTGAGGCTCAAAGAGGAGCTCGGGAACTCGGCGGATTCCAGAGGTCGACTGCACCACCTCATGATCCTCCCCGTCGAGGTGGAGAAGGCGCTCAACGCTACCGCCCGGATCTGCGTTCGGGAGGCCAGGGCGGCCATGAGGCGACGCCCTCCGACGTCAAGGAACTGCCTGGCTCCTACGTCTTCCTCGTGGACGCGCCAGGGTTCAGGCCCGACGAGATCAAGGTCCAGCTGGAGGACGACTGCGTGCTCGCCGTTAGCGGCGCCGGAAGGACGACGAAGCGGATCAGGCGAAGTGCCAGAGGACGGAGCGGCGGATGGGTAAGTTCGTGCGCAGATTCTGGCTGGCGGAGAACGAGAACGCCAATGCCATCTACATCACTGCCTCCTGCGGTGCTCATCGTCACCGTCGAGAAGGTGCCTCGAGGCCCTGGAAACCCAAGAGGATCGAGGTCAAAGGGTGGGTCGACATCAAAGTAAAAAGTGTCGTTGATGGTCCTGCCTCGTCCTGATGTCCTTGGGTTCAATAAATATTAATTAATTACGATGCATCTTTTCTAGTAATTATTTAGAAATTATGCATGTGTGTGTATATATATAGGTAATGAACCAGGAAAGTAAATTAATATTTGCCATTAATAACAAAAGAAAGGAAGGAAAATTCACAGACATTTAATTATGTTATTCGAGTTGGTAATCTCCGACGCGCCTTCAAATCATCTATGTTGTCAATTGTCATCCATCTCATCACGGCTTTAAGTAAAAGAATGAGGGACAGAACAGAGTGTCTGACGAGGGAGGGTATTTAAGCAGAACAATTAGACAAATGAGTAGCGAGGGAGGGTATTTAAGCAGAACAATTAGACAAATGAGTAGCGAGGGAGGGTATTTAAGCAGAACAATTAGACAAATGAGTAGGAGCCGTGACTTCGCCCGCACTTTATTCGTGGGTTAAGTCGCCTTACGGTACGGCCGACCCCGTTACGCAGCACGGCAGCAGCAACATCCTCTCGTATCGTCAGCTGCGACTTGGTCTCCGCTTTGCCTTTGACACAATAATAAATGAAAAAGAAAAAAGAGAGTAGAAGATATTATAAAGGATGGAGAGAAGGAAAAGACGAGAACGGAGGCTGCGAGGAATGAGCAAAACAAAGGTGACTCCGTATCGACTTCTCGCTCCCTTAACCCTAACCTGCTGCTCTTGGCCTGAATCCCTCCTGTCGAAGCTTCGATCCACCCAACCCTCCGCCTGACTCTTCTCCGGCCGCCCAGATCGGCTCCTCTTGCTCGCAGATTGGACGGCCCTGAGTTTGGGGCTGGAAGATGCCGTCGTACGCGGATCTGGACCGGCAGATCGAGCAGCTCAGGGAATGCAAGTTCTTGCCGGAAGCGGAAGTCAAAGCCCTCTGCGATCAGGCGCGGACGATCCTCGTCGAGGAGTGGAACGTCCAGCCGGTGAGGTGCCCCGTCACCGTCTGCGGAGACATCCACGGCCAGTTCTACGATCTCGTTGAGCTCTTCCGGATCGGCGGGGAGGCGCCTGATACCAATTACCTTTTTATGGGGGACTATGTAGGTCAGTGCTCAGGGTAGCAAATCCCCGCAGAGAAAGGTCCCTTGGCTATGTTGTAGTGACTTGGTGGCTCAATCTGATTTTAGCTCCTTTCATGTGATTTAATTTGAGCAAGTTCCAACCATGTTCTCCTCTTTGTTATAATTTTTTTCTGCTTAGATCTATACTATCAGAATATACGCAGGTGATGTAGATTGGTATGCCCATGTGAGCTCAACAACGTCTACTGTTTATCTAGCTCAATGACGAGATACTTTTACTTATTTCTTCATGTTGATAAATTGTTGACCTTTAATTTATCAGAATTTTGATGTTTAAACAAGATGCACAAATTATTTGCATCGCTGTTATCATCTTTGAACGCCCGCCCATCTCAGGCCCCAAGTATCATATTTCGGTATTCTACACGTAACAGGTTAATAAGACCTCTATTTTCTTCTTAGAAATGTATGATTCACATGGTTCATCCAGACATGATAACGAAGAGATATCCTAATTCAATCATTTGTCTTTTCTTATAGAAAGATTAATGAAACTATTGTTTTCCCACATGAACCCAGGAATTGCAACTTGAATATCATATCGATTGCATTTTTACATGTTTATGGCACAACACTCTGTCTGTTGCCAATTTCGGTAGCTGTTATGTGATGTTCTTGTGCATTTATCTACTATTATTCAACTTGAAATCATGGATCTGTACCTTCTGCTTCCTTCTGATACATCACAAGATTTTTCAAAGATCTTCTCTTTATAATTACTATACATTTGTTGCAGACCGAGGCTATTATTCTGTTGAGACAGTCACACTTTTAGTGGCCTTGAAGGTTCGTTATAGAGATAGAATTACAATTCTTAGAGGGAACCATGAGAGCCGGCAAATAACTCAAGTGTAAGTACCCATTTTCTTCATTTTACAGATCTATCTGATCACATAAGTTACTTTATGTCGTATAAAAATGTAAGCAGAGTACTTATTTGCAAATCAAAGCATATCAACTGCTAGCAGAGTACTTATTTGCAAAGCAAAGCATATCAACCTTTGTATGTTGATTTAACCATTTCAAGGCATTGACGAGTTTCTTGTTTGAAGTATAATGTCTCTTAGATGATAAAATGGATGCTGTGCATGTTACAGTATGTGATAAATTGACCTAAATGAGTTCATGTGTGACTGGATTTTGCTTTCAGGTATGGCTTTTATGATGAATGCTTGAGAAAGTATGGGAATGCAAATGTGTGGAAGTATTTCACTGATCTATTTGATTATTTGCCCCTTACAGCTCTAATCGAGAATCAGGTCTCTAGCTTTATTCTTTTGCGTACTAAAACTCCATATTAGCCATTCCGAGAATCTCATTAGACATTGGTTATGTTGCAGATATTCTGTTTGCATGGTGGTCTATCCCCATCCTTAGACACATTAGATAATATCCGTTCTCTTAACCGAATACAAGAGGTATAATATAATGCTTTTATTTTAGTTTTTTGCGTAATCTTCTTTCTTTTGCAGTTGTGGTTTGCTTGTTTTATTATTTAAAATATGATACTTTTTGGCCCTAAAAGAAAGATTACACATGTTTCATTTGCTTTAGTGTCTGGTTAAACTGTTGATGTCCCATAGGTTCCACATGAAGGTCCTATGTGTGATCTTCTCTGGTCTGACCCTGATGATCGATGTGGATGGGGAATATCACCAAGGGGAGCAGGATATACATTTGGACATGACATTGCCCAGCACTTTAATCACACAAATGGTCTGAGCCTTATTGCTAGGGCCCATCAACTTGTCATGGAAGGATTCAATTGGTGCCAGGTGGGTTGAATATTCTAACTTTTTTTTGGAGGCTTTTTCTTAGATTATAGAGCATTTCTTCCTGAAATGAATACATGCTACTTCAAAGTTTTTGTTTCTTCATGCTGCACCGTCTCACTAGATATATATATAAGCTTTGCGTGCTCGTTTGTATTGGCTGCAGGAAAAAAATGTTGTCACTGTATTTAGTGCACCAAATTACTGTTACCGGTGTGGTAACATGGCGGCGATATTAGAGATTGGGGAGAACATGGATCAGAACTTCCTTCAGTTTGATCCAGCACCACGGCAGATTGAACCCGACACTACTCGCAAGACCCCAGACTACTTTTTGTAGGCTTGATTGGGTGAAAATGATGTTTGTCGACCTTACCTTACCATTGGTTGTGTAGATCGTGTCCCAGAAATGAGTTTCGGTGGTTGGGGGAGGGCATCATGGTTACGATTGTTTTGTTTGAAAGTTGTAGCTAGCTAGTGTTGATGCGCTGCTAGTTCTGTAGGACTTTCAGGGTGCAATCTTGTTGTTGTATCTGAAAGACGATGCACGAGCAGCAATAACAAGGCAAGATTATCCATCTTGTTCAACATACACTCGGTTTATATTTCAAGGCATAGATATATGGTCAACTTGCGCACTTCATCGACAGCTTTTCAGCTGCAGTCCTGGTATGCTTTTTTCTTTTCTTCCTCTTCAATATATATATATAGTAGCCAGTATATATATATATTTCTCCGGCTTATTTTATTTTTTAAAATATCATGCCGATATTTTGTTTAGTTACATCTATAATTTCGTTCAATGCCTATATTGGTGGCGGATGATGATACACACTGATATCAGTTCGATGTCCTTTTGCCACAATCGGATTCGAGAGCAGGTACTAGATGATTGTTTACAATATATAGGATATGGACACTTCATTTTTGTTCAGAGCCTATTTTTCTATTTGAGAAAAATCTTAAAAGGAGAAAAACTAAAGATACATAGTGGGAATCACTCTTATTGGAGGAGTAAGAATAGATTAGTCCAAGTCAACATTAAATCCAACTCACTTAGTACATAGGAAAATGAGAGGAAAGGGAGAGAGTACATAGGAAAATGGGGGAGATAGTCCAAAATATTAATAACACAACCATCTCTAGCATCAAATTCATCTCACATATAGATCAAACATATTAGAGATAGTCCAAAATATTAATAACACAACCATCTCTAGCATCAAATTCATCTCACATATAGATCAAACATATTAGATTCAAGACATGGGTTTAACAATGCAGTGTACCATCATTTCTAGCATCAACATCCAACATAGATCCATCCCACATCCACCATCATCAACAATCAATTACAATATCATATAAATAATCCCAAGATCACAACATGCACATTCCAAGTATTATCAACAACACATTGGGCATGATCACAGCCGACCATCTCAGAATTCTATCAGCATTTAACTCAAACACATCATCCATAAATCAAAATAAAACAATACCACTGTTCCCAATCCAACATTATCAGATTAAAACATGGGCATGGAATTCTAACACCATCAAACTAGATAAGTTAAGCAGCTTCATATCACTTGAAAAGTTGAAATCAAGGAGATCTCTTCCCTCCAATCGCATTCACAGTGAGGAACTCCTCTTCGCCGCACCACCGCTGCCCTTCGAATCCGCCCTTCGAATCCCTAGCAGTTCTTCAAGCTTGCTCACCGAAGACCCAATTCGAGTTCACCGAGTCCCTCCTACGTGCGAGGGCAGATCCCCACCAGAGAACTTAATCGAGTCTAAATCACTGCTATCCTTCGTCCCTATTTCATGCCCAAGAGAAGGATTGTTGTATATGAGTTTGCTAGTGATGATGTTATGATGTTGGATTAAATTAGAGAATAATTAGCTTGGATTTAATGTTGATTTGGACTTGAAAATATAATTAGGTTTGATTTAGGAATTTAACTATTCTAATAAATTAGAGGTGAGGAAAGATGATTAAGGATTTAAAGTGTTGGGCTTGTGTATGAAGTTGGACCTACTAGTTAAGTTGGGTTAATTAGTTTGATTAGGCTAAATTAATCATATGTTGGGTTATTGGTGATTAAATAATTTTTATCATATTAAATTAAGAATATTTTATATTTAAAATAAAAATTTTATTGTTTTAGGGATATTATTATGATTTGGGAGCTATCTATTACTATTGTCTCGTAACTTTATCGGAACTTTATTCCGATAAAGGTGCGTTTGTTTATCGTATTAGGATTTAATTCAGCCTAGGAAAAATCTTAAAAAGATTTTATTAGGAAAGTCTTGGATGCTTTGAAACTAATAAAATGGTATATTTGTCGAATATATGATAACATGCATGCTAGAATAATATAATTTATGTAGCATAAATTATATACCATGTGTATACTGTTTTGTATTTAATATGCTTATTTAATTTCTCGTACATATTGCTTTGTTTTTCCTTATTGTGATATGATATTGTGAGACCCGTGATTTTTAAATAAGGTTAATAGAGTAATTTTAGTATTTGGAGGGTTTAATCGTAAAAGAAATTCTTTAAAGGACTTAATTGTAAAATCATATGAATTTTTGAAGTATGAGATTTTGATGTGAAAATTATACCATAATGTAGTATTTTTAATAAGGAATCCAACGGCGCAGACGGATCGTAATTTGGACGTCGTTTGATTGATCAATTAAATAATTAAGATTTAATTAGGATTTAAGATTTTAATTAACAAATAATAAAAAAAATATATTTTTTTCATTTTTCCCACCGAGCGCGCGCGCGACCTCCTCCCTCTTCCTCTCTCTCTTTCTCTCTCCTCTTCTGCAGCGGCGACGGCGACGGCGATCATTTTTCCCGTCGATGCTCCGGCGAAACCACATCGAATTAGGCTCCCAAATTTTAGCAACAGGTAGATCTCGACCTCCTCTTCATTTTGATACCAAGATGCCTAAATTTGGTGTAGAGATGAGGGAGAAATCGCGTGAGAGGCGTCGGCGGCGAGGGTTTCGTCGCCGGAGCTTGCTCCGGCGATTACCGGCCATTCCGGCCGTGAAACTTTGCAAACTTGGTACCTATGGATTCTCCTTGACGAGAGCTATCCATTGGTACCGGAGTTGAGGGCTATTGGCCGCCGGTTGGCCGCCGGCGAGCTAAAAACCCTAACTTTAGGATTTCGCCCAAAATTTTAATCGGTGAAATTGATCGTGTATGAGCTATAAAAATTGGGGCAAATATGATTTTTGGAATCCTCATAAAGAGAGCTTTCGATTGGTACCAATATTGGTGCTGATCGAAGAACTTCGCCGGCGAGGGTTCCGGCGAACTTTTCGGTGAACTTTCCGGCGACCGCCGGAGAAATTTTCCGGCGAACTTGGAAAAAAAATTTGGGATGATTCTAGAGATCATTCTAAGAATAGTGGTGAAGAGAGATTTGAGAAATTATTTCTAGATTGAGAATTAAAATTCGTTGAATAATTGACAAGGAAATATAAAAATGCGTAAATGACGGCACGTGGATCGAGGCAGACCTTAAGTTGGTTCCGAGGAGTAAACCGCCAAGTCAGGTGCGTTGGTTCTCCGATGGTAGGATTTATTCAAGCTAGGGAATTCCCGCTGGGGTTTTCTTAGGAACAATTCTTGGATGTCTTAAATATGATAAAACATAATGCTTGATAAGATTTGACTTGTATGCATGTTAGTGTAATTTATTTTATCTAACATGTTCTAAATTCATGTCCGACATGCTGTATTGTTTTCTTTGTTATGTGTTAAATAGTTACCATGCGGACATAGATAATTGATAACGACATGTTAGAACCTTTGGCGACGTCACTGCCACTTAGACGGAAAAGGGGCCTTTCCCATATGCCCCGGCTGACCGCCGCGTCCCGACGGTGGTCAAACGGTGACGTCCCGTTAGGCGCCACTCCCGAGGTTGATGCGTAGCGGAGCATTGGGAGCACCACCCCCGACGTTATGCATAGCTTATATACTGGGAGCTGGTAGGGTAAGGGACTGTACACACTCCATGGTCATGTTAGACTGGAAATATGGAGCAAGTCCTTACCCGAAATCTTCACCCGCACGAGTGTCGTTGTAGGCGGCCTCGTGATAGTCCTGAGATGGTTAGCTAGGATGAACCCTACCATGGACTTGGCACCGACGAAGTCGAGGGCCACAGCCCATCGTGCGGATGTGTGCCAATCTCGATAGACGTTGACGGCTATTGGACTGGGAAGGTGATTCCACATGCGACGCCTTGGACAGTGGATCCGTAGACCGCACGGCTATCACCCTTGACGTCTGCAGACGATCGGATGAGTAGTCCGGATCCTAGGGTGGTTATTCCGGCTAGCCGTGGCCGATGATATTTAAGAGAGGTGACCCTGTCTACGGGCAGTGTGTAGTACTACATGGGTGTCGTGACCCCTACGGTATCCGGGGAGGATGTAAGGGCACGACGGTTTCGCTAGGGGAGGCATGGTTGGCGACTAGTGAAACAACAGGAGAGGGACTCTGGGTCATCCGTCCTCTCTGCCAACATCAGTGCAGCGGGCATAGGTAGTGACTGAGACAGAAATGCACTGATGGGCTTATTGATACCCCCGGCCCGGGTAGTCACTAAGCACAGGCTGGCAGCCCGAGTTTATGAAACTTAAAAGTCTCACCATGACGTAGGTGATAGACTATTGTTATGCACACTAGACATGACTTAGGTGACATCTAGTGGCATGTACACCTGTATTTAATTATTATTTAAATTGTTTATGTATGCTGTCTAGCTTATTATAAATTGTTTAAACGATCTGGCATGAAATGTGATGATTAACCACCAAAGACATCCTAGAATACTCCTCCTAGCCTTTGATTTCTTTATTCGGTAGAGCCGTAATTTCGCATTAGGCCGCAAGGCTGAGCACACCACTTTTCCCCGTGTGTGCAGGTGTGTTAGATGACCGTCCGAGAGATTTGATGAAGATGAGTCCGTCGACGGGTCTAGTTTTATTTTTTTTTCGATGTCTTTTATTATAGAATTGTAGTTGGTTTATCGGGACTGTGTTAGAAATTTTGAGTTAGATAAATTAATTGTATATTCCGCTGTATAAACGATGTATATGAATGGTATGTATCACTTGATGCCTTGTATGGGTCTGTCGGGCTCATACGGCGGTTGCCACGTGGCCGACGGTTGGGTCGGGGCGTGACAACTTAAGTGGTATCAGAGCCTAGGTTTTAAAGACCTGACCATTAAAGTAATATGAGAACCTAGGTTTGGAGAACCTAGGAGATTAAGTTAAGTTTGAGATTTTAAGGATTTAGATAACAGTCCCGATATAATATAGGATAAAGTGCGAGTCGGAAATATAGTAGTATATTTCCTTAGTGATGATTTTTTTACTCAGACGACAGTTGATCGCTCTGATTAATCTTTTCTTGAGTCGATAACTGCCGTAATATAAAGATAGTAAATCTACTTTCTTCAGATAGTGAATATGGATACCATCTCCACCGCATTAGAGAAGAGATAGAAACTTTGATCAATAGGCTCAGATCCACGATCAAGTTTCATTTCTAAATGATCGCGATATCTTTATCATACTATTTGTATCCCATGACCCAGTGGGGATACTGAGTTAGAATGAATCTATCAATATTTGATTTTATCCGCTCCGAATCGAGCACGTGCTTCTGAGTTGGGCTCGTGACATAGAAGCACCAGATGCACTCCCACATCTGTACTCTCATGCTAGATAGCTGAGGTATCATGTAGTCTATCCGAATTATTAAATTGTAAATTATTTATGAATCTTATCATCGGTTCATATGTTACAATCTAGTTAAACAATTAGTACATTATCATATCATTCTGTGGACCTTCCTACTTGAGTTAGCACATGTGTTATTATACGACATTTGAGCACATGTGATATTGTTAACTCTTGCTTATATCGCGGGTTATAATTATCTTATCAGATTGTGAAATCTGATGCTATGATCATATTGACTATCGCGGGTATAAATGATTTATAGAAAGTTGAAATCTTGAATCTTCGATTAAATTCATGATCAGTTTGGAGATATATAAATCCAAGTAAATTATCTCCAGTTATACACCCTTTTACATCTTTATGTTGATCATGAGAATTTTTAATACAAATCTTCGATTAAATTTTTCCTGGTAGATCTTGGAAAACTATTGATATTGATCGTCCATATGAGATCTGGACCATATAGTTATATCAGATTTATCTACGTAAGATCACTAAGCTTAAAGAAAGATCTACCGATATTTTAAGCTGGCTTACGTATGAGTTAATTTTGTTTAAATTTGACTCTTACTCGGATCTCTTAGATGGACTTCATTCCAGATTCATAAATTTGGTTGTGGATGAATCTGCATCAAATGATTTGAAATCATCTATGACATTACTCTCATTTGAGTAATTATTGATATATATATAAATCTTATGTGTATATGTTGATCATTTTTGATCGTCATCATGATTTTTAAGTTGCATCTGAAAGTTGACCGTCATCAATCATAATATTCGTGTCAACCCCCAACACTTGCAACTCTATGTATAGTATTTGTAGCTTTCTACATATACTCTTTTTGCAGCTCTACACCCTATCTGCAACTCCATTTCACAAATTCAGCTGGCGTATATTGCATGACATTTCTAGTTGTGCATGTTACAACTTTCTACATTTTCTTAGTTTCTGCAACTTCGATGCTCACTTTTTATATTTCTGTGGCTTCATTTTTGCCGCTCAGCTTTACCGCTTGCACTCTTGCATGATTTTATACATGAAGCTTTCTACTCTACTTCAAGCGGTTCACTCTGTCATATTACTTTTTGCTGAGCTGGGAGCATCTTCCTTTGTACCAGCATTCTATGCATTCAATGCAGCTGTTTCCTGCTATTTTCCTTCATCTATCAGTTTCTTTTTGGAGCTTGAGCAATTTTCGCTTAATTCGTATATCCTATATATACGACCGACTTATTAGCCAAGCAGATTTCTTGTATCTGCTTCTTTTAATTCTGCTTAGTGGCCTTTCTGATTTCAAATTCTGTCGAATATTTCTACAATTTTCTTTGCAGTTATTTCTCCAGTTGTTTTCTGCAGTTTGCAGTTCCCTTCTTGCGAAGCTACTTCTTTTGTCAAATTCTATCCATTGTTGGTAGATTTCTTTACTCCTTTTTATTTCTGTAGCTCCATCAGCTTAGCTCAGTTCTTCACTTAATATTTTTGCAGCTTAGTAATAACTATACTATTTCTGCATCTACAAACTTGGATGTAGTCTTTTTACATCAAGAGTCCACTTTGTTATTATTATTATTATATCCTTTTACATAGGATATAACATATTCCATATCAAATTTCATATCATCATAAGTAGGATCTACAAATTCCGTATCAAACTCAGTTTTAGATCCTACTAGGACTCTTATGAACTCAAGTATTGGTTAAGTTCGGCCTACAATTCCTGCCACGAACTGGGAGGCTTGCTCTTAATTAAGTCGACACTCATAGAGGAGATCACTACGTACCTAGACGTACCTCTTTGTGTTAAATAAGATGGATGCTCATGAGGATCCAAATATGACTACAATGATCCATAGTATAGTGACAACTAAAGTGGATCCCTATATCATGATATATATTATGTTGTCACGTGGGTCATTTAGTTGAGCTACCATAAATTGTAGATCTTATATCTTAGTACCAATAAGTATATGATAACTAAAGTGGTATCACCTTGGAAAGGGGTTATTGCTTTAAAGGAAATATAAATGATCTACTTATTTATCATCGATCATGGTTATTGATGATGCCAACATAATTTTTGTTGACTTGGACTTGGCAATTGATGACCCATCATATAGATGCATATCTTGAGTATCTCATTTTATTCTAATCTTAGAACTTGCCATAATGCAATCGTACTTTAATATATGAAGAAATTATTTGTGGAGGACTACAAATTTTTAAGAGGGAGAGAAATCTCTCTATCACGGAATCGATCGAAAATTTTGAGGACAAAATTTTTGTAAGGGGGGTAGGTTGTGAGACCCGTGATTTTTAAATAAGGTTAATAGAGTAATTTTAGTATTTGGAGGGTTTAATCGTAAAAGAAATTCTTTAAAGGACTTAATTGTAAAATCATATGAATTTTTGAAGTATGAGATTTTGATGTGAAAATTATACCATAATGTAGTATTTTTAATAAGGAATCCAACGGCGCAGACGGATCGTAATTTGGACGTCGTTTGATTGATCAATTAAATAATTAAGATTTAATTAGGATTTAAGATTTTAATTAACAAATAATAAAAAAAATATATTTTTTTCATTTTTCCCACCGAGCGCGCGCGCGACCTCCTCCCTCTTCCTCTCTCTCTTTCTCTCTCCTCTTCTGCAGCGGCGACGGCGACGGCGATCATTTTTCCCGTCGATGCTCCGGCGAAACCACATCGAATTAGGCTCCCAAATTTTAGCAACAGGTAGATCTCGACCTCCTCTTCATTTTGATACCAAGATGCCTAAATTTGGTGTAGAGATGAGGGAGAAATCGCGTGAGAGGCGTCGGCGGCGAGGGTTTCGTCGCCGGAGCTTGCTCCGGCGATTACCGGCCATTCCGGCCGTGAAACTTTGCAAACTTGGTACCTATGGATTCTCCTTGACGAGAGCTATCCATTGGTACCGGAGTTGAGGGCTATTGGCCGCCGGTTGGCCGCCGGCGAGCTAAAAACCCTAACTTTAGGATTTCGCCCAAAATTTTAATCGGTGAAATTGATCGTGTATGAGCTATAAAAATTGGGGCAAATATGATTTTTGGAATCCTCATAAAGAGAGCTTTCGATTGGTACCAATATTGGTGCTGATCGAAGAACTTCGCCGGCGAGGGTTCCGGCGAACTTTCCGGTGAACTTTCCGGCGACCGCCGGAGAAATTTTCCGGCGAACTTGGAAAAAAAATTTGGGATGATTCTAGAGATCATTCTAAGAATAGTGGTGAAGAGAGATTTGAGAAATTATTTCTAGATTGAGAATTAAAATTCGTTGAATAATTGACAAGGAAATATAAAAATGCGTAAATGACGGCACGTGGATCGAGGCAGACCTTAAGTTGGTTCCGAGGAGTAAACCGCCAAGTCAGGTGCGTTGGTTCTCCGATGGTAGGATTTATTCAAGCTAGGGAATTCCCGCTGGGGTTTTCTTAGGAACAATTCTTGGATGTCTTAAATATGATAAAACATAATGCTTGATAAGATTTGACTTGTATGCATGTTAGTGTAATTTATTTTATCTAACATGTTCTAAATTCATGTCCGACATGCTGTATTGTTTTCTTTGTTATGTGTTAAATAGTTACCATGCGGACATAGATAATTGATAACGACATGTTAGAACCTTTGGCGACGTCACTGCCACTTAGACGGAAAAGGGGCCTTTCCCATATGCCCCGGCTGACCGCCGCGTCCCGACGGTGGTCAAACGGTGACGTCCCGTTAGGCGCCACTCCCGAGGTTGATGCGTAGCGGAGCATTGGGAGCACCACCCCCGACGTTATGCATAGCTTATATACTGGGAGCTGGTAGGGTAAGGGACTGTACACACTCCATGGTCATGTTAGACTGGAAATATGGAGCAAGTCCTTACCCGAAATCTTCACCCGCACGAGTGTCGTTGTAGGCGGCCTCGTGATAGTCCTGAGATGGTTAGCTAGGATGAACCCTACCATGGACTTGGCACCGACGAAGTCGAGGGCCACAGCCCATCGTGCGGATGTGTGCCAATCTCGATAGACGTTGACGGCTATTGGACTGGGAAGGTGATTCCACATGCGACGCCTTGGACAGTGGATCCGTAGACCGCACGGCTATCACCCTTGACGTCTGCAGACGATCGGATGAGTAGTCCGGATCCTAGGGTGGTTATTCCGGCTAGCCGTGGCCGATGATATTTAAGAGAGGTGACCCTGTCTACGGGCAGTGTGTAGTACTACATGGGTGTCGTGACCCCTACGGTATCCGGGGAGGATGTAAGGGCACGACGGTTTCGCTAGGGGAGGCATGGTTGGCGACTAGTGAAACAACAGGAGAGGGACTCTGGGTCATCCGTCCTCTCTGCCAACATCAGTGCAGCGGGCATAGGTAGTGACTGAGACAGAAATGCACTGATGGGCTTATTGATACCCCCGGCCCGGGTAGTCACTAAGCACAGGCTGGCAGCCCGAGTTTATGAAACTTAAAAGTCTCACCATGACGTAGGTGATAGACTATTGTTATGCACACTAGACATGACTTAGGTGACATCTAGTGGCATGTACACCTGTATTTAATTATTATTTAAATTGTTTATGTATGCTGTCTAGCTTATTATAAATTGTTTAAACGATCTGGCATGAAATGTGATGATTAACCACCAAAGACATCCTAGAATACTCCTCCTAGCCTTTGATTTCTTTATTCGGTAGAGCCGTAATTTCGCATTAGGCCGCAAGGCTGAGCACACCACTTTTCCCCGTGTGTGCAGGTGTGTTAGATGACCGTCCGAGAGATTTGATGAAGATGAGTCCGTCGACGGGTCTAGTTTTATTTTTTTTTCGATGTCTTTTATTATAGAATTGTAGTTGGTTTATCGGGACTGTGTTAGAAATTTTGAGTTAGATAAATTAATTGTATATTCCGCTGTATAAACGATGTATATGAATGGTATGTATCACTTGATGCCTTGTATGGGTCTGTCGGGCTCATACGGCGGTTGCCACGTGGCCGACGGTTGGGTCGGGGCGTGACAGATATGCTATCACCTCGCTAAAGAAGATAAGATGCGAATTTAAAGTTAAAATACTACATAGGAGGTAGTATCCAGAATGATTACCTGACACTCTAGTTTAGATATAGACATAGGTAACATATGATACTAGCACCTCCTAGGGACATCACTAGATCACAAATTGTGAGGGTGTATTGGTAACACACCCTAGATGATAAATTGAACCCTTAGTGATCGAATAGTGATGTTCACTCATTATTACCACTCTTGGGGCTACAAACAGCTCAGATACTGGGAGTTGGTTGGGAAATAGGCTATACTAACTCCAAGGTCAAGATAGACTAGAAAGCGGAGTAAGTCTATACCTGAATACATTTACCCCCACGCGTGACGTTTGAGCGTCACCGTGATAGTCCTAGAATGGCCAACGGGGATGAACCCTTCCAAGAATTTAGCAGACATGTAGTTGAGTTAGCCACAGCCCATTGTGCGGATGCGAGCTCAACTCGGCCAACATCAACTGCTATTGAATTGAAGAGGTGAATTTCCTTAAAGCCTTGGACAATGGATCCGTAGACAACACGGCTACTATTCCAGACGTTCTGCAGACGATCTGATGAGCAGTCCAGATCCTAGGGTTATTACTTAATTCGGCTAGCTGTGGCCGATGACATATTAATTGAGGTAACCCTGTCGATGGACAGTTGTGTAGCGCTACACGGTGGGTTGTGATCATACTGGGTTTCCAAGGGGAAAGGTACGAGAGCAACCGATTTTGCTGGGACGGGGTGTAGGGATCGATCAACGGGACAGTAGAGAGAGATACACAGTCACCCGATCTCTCTGCCAACTTCCGTGCAGTGGGTATAGGTAGAGACCTAGACATTCATGGCACGGATGGGCTTATGGGAATCCCTGATCAGGATATCCCCTTAGCATAGGCTGGCGGCCCGAAACACTTGACATAAAGACAGAAATACTTCTAGTTGACATATACTAGAGATACATACATTTATGCAATATAGATGACTTATATTAGTGATGGACATATCGTTCGACATAGATGACAATTAGGAACATATACGACAGAAATACTTCTAGTTGACATATACTAGAGATACATACATTTATGCAACATAGATGACTTATATTAATGATGGACATATCGTTCGACATAGATGACAATTAGGAACATATACACCTATAATGAATTAAAGCTAGTGATTTTGTGATCTAACTTTCATTCCTACCTTCAAACCAACGCCTTTAATGATCGATGACAATATAATAATAATACTTTATAGTAGACACCTACTTTTTGATAAAATTTAACGGTGGGGCCGAATTAATCTAGAAAGAAAGAGAGTAGGAACAGGATTCAATTCAAAGTATGACATTTTCAGAGGCGCTCTTATTCTAATGCATTTTAGGAAAGATAAGCTAGTAAGGCAAATCGCCATCAATCCTGGGAAAGCCACCAATATTAGGAAAATTTATTTTCAAGTCCAAGAACGGGACCCCGATAGCAACGGTCCATTTGATGCAAGTTTGAGCTGTATATATATATATATATATATATATATATCCCGTTGACTAGCCGCTCTACCTATTTGGGTTTCTCTTAATTTAACCCATCCATTTGGAATTAGAAAAAGGAGGGAGTCATATTCGCCATCACCTTCCTCCTGGCTTCCATATCACCATCAACGAAAAAAAAAATTACCTTTTTGGTTGAATGCAAAATTCTACGGTGGCATACGGATGCTTTCAGCTAACTTAGACAAGAGACTTCAGCTCTTCGATCATGCAGGAAACTGAGTGGAAGTTGTTATATACAGAGACATCTCTGCTCTCTCTCCAAGTGCGTATGATAAACTATGCAGCGAAGACGATACCAAATCCTGTTGTCTATATATATATATATATTTCATCTTGATCGATCTTAAAAACCGGCAAGCATGCATAGGGATATAATCAAAGAACACACAGGAGGAAAAGATATAGAGCTGGCTAGCAGTCGATCATTATATAGTTATCTAATTAAGCATCGCAAGAAACTTAAAATATTCACAAGCTCCGGAATCACTGGAGGAGCATTATAACAGCGTAATATTCGAACATGCAAGCATGCATAGACTATATATATATGGACCGCCGCAGGCACTCTTGTCCATATCTACCTAATTAATTAGCTAGCTAGCTGCTTAATTAATCGTGTTAAAGGGAAGAAGGAAAGCGCGGAGGATCAAAACTGAGCATTAGTTGCAGGCAGGCGGCGATGCATTTAAAGCTGACCATCACTTGGGAGCTGGGATTAATGAGGAACCTGATGGAGGAGGAGGAGGAGGTGGTGGTGGTGGAGGTGGAGGTGGAATCTCGCATCCGGCAACGTAGAATCGACCGGAGACGGTGTCCTGGGAGGCGTAGTACACGACACCAGGGCTCATGTGGTTGTGAATCCCTTCGTACGTCGTAATTACATAGCTCCGATCTTCTCTGTCCCTCTCCACCCTCTTCTTCACCGTGCACCCTTCCGTAGAGCACCTATAGTAGTTCCTGCGCATATACATAGATGCGTTCTATAATTCATTAGTACATTTCCAATGCATCTAATATGATTAGTTAGATGTATGATATTTATATATATTCAACTAAAGCAATTTGGATGACTTTATTGCTAAGCTATATAACTAAGGTAGCGTTATTGTACATATATATATACATTCATGCACGGAGAATGAAAGCTTAATTCATCTTATTTTAGATTGTCTGCGTGCATATACTTATAAATATATACCTAGGATTTGGGCTGTTTTTCACTGATTTCTTGCCATACTTCCTCCACTTGAATCCATCGTCGAGAACCTCCACCTCTGATTGCATTCGGAATGCGATCCTGGAATTCTCTTCCCTCCTTATTGCACCTAGTTGCGTATCGCCACCACCCCTATACATATATATATATTTTTTATGTCCATCATCATTCGGCATACAAGGTAACTGCTGCATGCTCAATCAATTTTATTCATACTTAAAGGCATCGAATCAATGAAGGCAACCATGTACTAGCTAACATTTAATGTGTATATATATATCATATATCATTACAGTGAATCAGTGAATCAGCAGTACCTCGCAGTATTCCGATCGACGATGAGATTCGCCACGCTGAGGCCGCTGCTCATCTGCCGATTGATGAGGGCAGCATCTGACATTGTCTCTGAAACATTAATCACCGATGGCGCCGCTCGATCATGAGTAGCAGCAGCAGTACTGGTGAGAATGGAAGAAGGCGGCGGCACCTGATCATCGTCGAACAAGAGGTATTTGGAGACGATATCAAATACCGATCCAGGCACGGACGCAGGCGGCAGTGTCTCCTCGTTGTGGGCGTCATCGAGAAAGCTGGCGGAGGAGTTGGTCCCGTGGCTTTGGGAGGCCGAGGGGGAGAAGTTGGCCATAAAAGTACTGCTGCTGCGCCTTGCCGTGGCATGAAATGGAAGTGAACCTCCTACTGCCGCCATATGATATCAACAGATGCACCTTCTTATATATATCTTTACAGTGACGTAGTCGACGGTATTATGCTGGCCGACGAGCTTGCTTGCTAGATAGCGAGGCCGGCTGCATCTATTAATTTCTCCATCGAGAGAGAGGAATGCATGCCCACAATTGAATTGAAATTTCTTAATCAGCCGTAACACATCAAGCTTCCCAGGGAGCTTCGTTTGGGCATCGAAGCAGCTTCCCGGTGGGGTTGGAAGCTTCCAAGCTCCTGCTGCTTCGCTCCACCATGTCGTGCTCCTCCAGTCTGCAGTCTGCAGTCGGTTGGTTGGCGCGGACTTTGGATCGATCCTCCTCCGCTTCGTCTTTGCATGACTTGGGATCCGGTGCAAGAGCCACTTATGCAGGTCCTGCAGTCGCCTTCCAAGTGCCTGACAACTCTCCCACGCTACACAGCTAGATGTCCAACTCATGGGGTCGACGCATGCATGCGGTCAAACTCAAACAAGATTTGTAAAAAAGAAAAAATCCTTCTCGAAATATACTTTAGGATTCAGGAAAGGGTGCGAGCGTGCTTCTAGATAAATGAAATTAAAATTAGTTTAGTTGAGCTGTCCCCTGTCGGGTTTCTTACAGCAAGGTTTTGGTTTTGGTGCGTGTGTCGTACGCATGAAACAAATTATTCTCATCTTAAATAAAAAAAATCATGGGTATCGATTAACTTAAAAAATACTTTACTCATACCCAAACTAAATTAGGCGTGCCAGGACCGGTACGGCATAACTAATTAGCTTCATCTATATGATCTTATCATATATCATATACCAGTACTGCTTCGTATATTATAATTGTTTTTTTTTATGGTTGTCTCGATCGAGCACATGGAATGCATCTTCAGCGCAGCATCCTGCGGCGGCAGCGGCCTATAAATAAATAAATATGTATATATAGTCACGTGTCGAATGGAGGCTGCTTATGGGAATTCTCAATAGCGATGGTTTTTCTTGGTAAATTATGTAATGTCACTTGTAACCGAAATTACTGACCAAAGATCCCACGATCCTTAATTAACTAAGCAGAGGGATGTACTTAGCCGAAGATACTATTAATGATATTATTTAAAAATTAATTTGTATAACAAAAAATACATATGAAAAGAAGAATTTTTTTAAAAATATAGAATTTTATTAGGTGTGCAAATTAGATTAGGTCTGTTTTTGAATAGCATGTGACTAAATCAGGACGATGATATGAAACGGCATAACTTAAGTCTAACATATTTAATATTGACACTTGAGCTATACACCTAGATTCGATCTAATCTTACTCCTCGTAACAATAAAAGTTCAAACCCTCACATCATGTCCTTGCGAGTGCAAAGACAATGTTATTATCCAACTCATCCCCTCAATGTTACCATCTTCAATATTCAGTGGCCTCCTGAGCTCCAACCATCCACCATCTCACCAACAAAGTTATCATCATTATTGTTGGAGTCTAGACCCTATCGCTCGGGGTTCCATTGGATCGAGCGACCGATGATGAAGATGCACCATACATTTGAACTTTCAGAAAACCATACCATTGCCATTGCGCCGACGCCATAACCACACCAAATATGGACGTGAGTTATTATCGTTCTCGCATTCAACGTTAGCTTTACAACCTCCTTGCAAATTGGAGTTGTAGCTTTGCCTCTGATCCCCTACACCCTTCGGTCTCTGCTTCTAAATTTCAATCATCTATCATCCTTCGGCTGGTAAAAATTGCACTGCATTAACAAATTGAAAATTATTTTTTTTATAATTTTATATTACTTACAAATAAATTTATATAATTTCAAATATCGTCAATTTTCATCGATTGGATATTTTTTTAAATAAAAAAGTGATGAAAGATTCATTTTTTATTAAAACGAAATGGTGATGCGCGTACGCCAGCGGACCGGACAGGATGTGGACGACAGACGGTGGTGTTTGATTGCATATAATAGCATAGATAAAGGGGGCCACGTTGCACGAACATTCTGTCTCATCATGAAAAGGAAACTTCCACACATGTAGTTAATCCGCCGGGTATAAAACACGGGCGCCGCCCTCAGATGCCCCTCGTTCGTGATTAAGTTCATTCCTGGAACCTCTCTATCCAACCAAAACGGCTGCTAGCTGAACGAAACTCATCTAGTAGAGAGACGCACGGCTGAGGTGGCGTTGACTTTATTTTAACTAGGTTGGATTGAGTCCCTAAAAAAATTCCTGGTAGGCCCACAGCTCCACATCGCTAACAAGATGCCACGTCTTACGTATTAGTTTGCCACGTACACCCGCCGCACCGAGTGGAGCTTGCGCGCCTTCTCGGAAGATTCACGCACAGCAACTAGCAGGCTAAGTTTTCGTGCAAGAGATCGGCCGATTACATCCTTTAAGATTATTTTCTTTGAAAAAAATCCCACCAACCAAAATTATCAGATCGAGAAAAAGAAAAAAGAGCATAAAACGTCAGCATCTTAGGACGAATAAAACGAATAAGCGCCTGCGCGGTTACCTCCAGGAAACTTCTCCCCACCAACGCAGCAACACTCCAGTAGATACTAGTAATATATAAATAGGTTAAGCAATTAGGTATCCACCCCGCAACATCATCTGCAACTGCAGATGCAGGAGCGGCGAACCAACCATAAACATGCAGCAGATCAGCAGGCACATCGGTAAAATTGGTTCAAAAGTTAATTTCACAGCATCTCGATTTTTCCTCTATTATTTTTAGTTGCTGCTACAAACCTACCTACAGTGCGTTTTCTTAGTCTTTTGCCATCCAAAGAAAATCAATACGTACAGCTTGTATGACTGAAAGTAGACATATCTAACGGTTTAGCATGAAGGTCACTATGTTTGCACAGCAAAAAGTGAACATAAAGGCACTGCAGTTCAACATTTAAGTAGGAAAAAAAAATCACTCGGCCCGACGTGAAAAAGATGAACGGCCCTTTCAAAATGGCATCTGTTTCTTTTAGAATGAAAACCGACGGAAATCAGGCATTGGACTCATAGTGGCCGATCATTGATTATAGAGATTGTCATTTCGAATTAAACAACATCCTTCAGTTGGCTGACAGTATCGAAATAAAAAATTAAACCAACAGACATCAAATTGGTCCAACTAAACAATTTAGCATCTGCAATCTGCAATTCTCTGTAGGACGAGAAAATATCCCTTTGTCCTACGATATGCTGCCTCAAACATGGCTGCAATCTCAAATGTGTCTTATAGCCAGCTCTCTTGTTATATTTTTGCCAAAGGGCTGTTTGTTGAACGCAACTAGCCAAAGTATGAAAAGCTAATGAAACATGCACGGCTATGGAAACCAAAGCATGGAACATATGTAAATGAGGGCATCGCAGCCAACAAAAATGGCTAACATCATGATCGACAACATATGCAAAAACACGATCAATAAACAGAACAAGACAATTAACCGAGATGAATAGACAGCAGCTCACCCTAACAAGCACATCCACCTGTTTGCTCTGATTGTGAAGTGGGTTCTGGAATTGTCTGAAGATATCTGCATATTAGGAAAGTGTGTGAACTAGTAACTACAGAAGCACTATTTATTTCCATCGCGCAGAAACAATATCCACTTATTGGTTCTTGGTTTTTCTAACATATTCTGGCAAGATGAAAGAAAAAAGTGAAAAGAAAAAAAAAACTTTTAAAAAAGGAGATCTAGCTGGGGTGTTCTGATATATGACATAATTCTGTTTTTAAGTGCATCTCAGATCCTGCAAAATGACACAGTAACTTGGTTCACACGCAAGAAAATGTAGACTGGATGACGAGTTATGATTGAACGATACATCAAGAGAGCATTGAACCACTTAAGTTCCACTAGCAGACACCTGGCTTAGGATGCACCACGAAGGACACCCATTGTAGCTAGTAGAAATGGCATCTATGCTACCAGGTGCCTCCTGCCTGATGTTTTAAGTTGGATCACTAGCTAAGAAGAAGACCCAAAAGGCCATATGAAATACAGGAGAGATCTATTTTTATTTTTAGTTATAATTTATAGTTAAAATGAGATTGGATTTGAAAAACAATCTTCGGTTCTCTAATACTAAATTTTTATTTCCCAGTACCCGAAATGAGCATGGAGGCCTATCTTTAGCTTGTTCTCATTGTAATACAACGACATCTTTTATTAATGCTTGAATATCGGATGATTGCTGATTCAATTCTTCATCCGATATTCAGGACTCAACACTTAATGTTTTGTGAACATGGATGTTTCCAAAATACTGTAGGAAAACATATAATTTTAAAAAGTGGCAGCAATGCAGTTACGCTCAATGCTATAACATCTGTAAGATGTTGTACTTCAAAGCAATGGAAATCAACTGCATATGGAGTGAGCTCATAAATGTTCAAAATATTCTAGAAAGAAACCATCTCTTGTAAATGAAAAGAAGACAATGCAATGATGAGAACAATTAGAACCATGGAAAATACAGACACTAAACCCTAAATACTTACATGTCCTGATCACGATCATGCTGCAGTGCAAGCTGAGCAACACGGAGAAAAGCAGCATCAACATTGTAATCCTCTTTTGCTGAGGTTTCAAAATAAGGCATATTGCCTCTGGAAGCACACCATTCACTTGCTTTCTTCTCAGAAACCTGTATGATGTTGGGAAAATTAAATAAAATAAACCAAGTATAGAAAGAGGAAAGAGAGTAGAAAGCTCCATGAAAAAAAAAAGTGATTATCCATCGCCATACCACTCTACTGCTTCCACCATCTGCGTCAATCTTGTTTCCAAGTAAAATGAATGGAAACGTCAAGGGATCTGAAGGGCTAGCCTGCATATATGAAAATAAGTGACTAAGAGTGGGTTCACATCAAGAATACCAACTACAAACTGAATGTGAATAACAAGCATATTAATAAAAAGTGTCTTCAGAAAAACAAACTAAGCAAGCACAGGATTTGACATTAAATACAAACAATTGCTAATCATAGAAGACCTACACCAACTTCTTACAGCGACACAGAAGAGCCCTTATGAGTTATGGGCCAGGCCTCCTGAAAGGGAAGCCACTAGACATCTATTAGAAAAGCATAAACAGCAAGATAAGCGTGAAACACTAATACTCTCCAAATGGAAGCTGTTCTGGATATAGAAATCAATCTTGTACCACTTCCTACTTGTTACTTAAACTGCACAACACAACAGGACATATAACAAATAGAAGAAAAAAACAAATTTCATTAAGAAGATTCAGAAAGCAAGCAAACGTCAATTAATGCTAAAATGAAAAGAAGCTTATGGCTAAAACTTCAAATAAAACTCTAGAAGCATGGAATTGTTCTATAAGAAAAGGCTAAACCATCTATGTATAAAAAAAATCTTCCCTAAGATAGAGTCAGATATTTTATCCTCTCATGATGGAAACATATCTCGATAAATTCTCCAGACTCGTTCATGTGTAAAAAATTAGTTCCCATTGTCAATGTTGCTCCCGTCCTAAAAATAGTCTGCTTTGCAACTGATGTCAATTCTACAATTACTAATATAAATTTATTGAACTTCTTATTGAATATCTAAAGCGTTGCTGTTTGGGAATCCAATAACATACATCATTAGAATGATTATTATTGGTTTTCAAGTGGATTCAGAAAAATGCCTTAGGGGAGTAGCATCATTAACAAGATTTAGAAGAATCAAGAATTCAACAGAAAATTTAAAAAGGCTAAGGTTATGGCTCTTTAAACCTGGCTAAGAAATTCATCATGCCAATTGTCAAGAGTTTCAAATGATCTGCGAACATTAACATCATAGACCAAGACACAACAATCAGCTCCTCTGTAAAATGCAACACCAAGACTTTGAAACCTTTCCTGTCCCGCAGTATCCCAGATCTACAAAAGAAAATAACTGAACTTTGCAACAAATTCAACAAATAAATATTATTGGAAAATTCTAAAAGAGAAAGAAAAAGAAGCCTTCAGTGAGTGATTTGGGCGAGTGCTTCACCTGCAAAGTAACAAGCCTGTCATCAACTAGAATTTCCTTGGTGACAAAATCAGCACCAATGGTGGCTTTGTACTGCTGCGAGAACTTCTTGTGAACATATCTAATCGTAAGGTTTAGGAGACCAAAATGGAGAACATTTATCTCTATTGTGCATACCAGCAAGAACTCGTTGAATCTCACAACTCAGAACCTAACAAAGCTGTGATCCAATATGGCAGAGCTCTAATGGGAAACAGAAAGGAAGTGCATGGGAATCGCGTGAAGTTGCATCTTCCAAATCACCACTATTACAACTGGCATTTCAATTTTAGAACAAACACAATAATAAAGAAACCAAATAATAGCCCTAACCAGCTAAAGGAACACTTATTCGCGAGACTCGTATAGATTGAAGACAACAAAACCTGAAGCCCGTCATGCTAAGTTAGGAGTTCAAGCTAAAATTACAGACAAGATAAAAGAAACGAAGAAGGATACTGGTTCATCAACGACGTCTTGCCCACACTAAGGATCACATGAAGAGGAAGACGGAGGTCAGTAAGATTATCAGGTACCCCAAAAAAATTTCAAAAAGTAAACCCTAGCAAACCCAGATGTACAAAAGCAAGATCCGGTAATTTCTTTTAGAGAAAAAAGCAAGATCCGCAGACAGGAATTAGATGAATGCAAGGAGGAAACGCATACCCGCTGTCGCCGAGGACAATGACCTTGAGCAAAGTTCGCCTCCGGTTCGACATGGCGGAAGATGAAACCGTCCAAAAGCGAAAATCTGAAGGGAAGAGAGATGGAGAAGGGAAAGCTCAGCTATCGTCAATAATTAATATCGCTGGATACGAAAGGGCGATTAATGGATCAAAGGATGGCTAAATGAGAGAGGGAGGGGGGGGTGGGAGTCCGGCATTGTACACCTACAGGCTACAGCAATATTTTATTTTTCTGGAGGTTTCCGTGGAGCGGAGGAACGTGAGCTGAAGTGGACGCGCCGACCAAAAGTGGCACACTAGCCGGCTCGTAATTTTTTTATTTAACAATAAAAAGTCGACTAATTTTTTATTGGTGTTAATTAATTAATTAATTACGTGTGACATGACGGGAAGATCACTAAGCCTTAGCGTCGCTAAATGTGCGGGTGATATAGACCGTGCATCGCACGGGAGATGTGCAGTGGATAAATGAAATTTGAGTTGAAAATTATTTGGGTGTTTTCAATATGGACCTAATTTTCTATCTCGATCCACTTTGCCTGTCCGGATCCGAGGGTATGAGAGTTCGGGTGATGATGATAATTATTAATATTAATTAGAAATTAATAGTAGCCCCCCGCTCCATGAATCAGCAAGCCAGCCACTTGTACAGCGAGAAACATGTTAACCAAATCATCTTCACCCTTCTTAGTTTGAGATTTGTGTTGAAGGTACGAGTCATATACTTCAAGTAAGCATCTGTTGCTTCGCTCGCGCATTGAACTCACTTAACTTACTAGACTACGCTAGATTGGAGTTGGTTCCCTATCATCTTGGGCCACATTTGATAAACGACACGTAATAACTCCATTACGTCATAAAGTAAGGATAAACATGAAGACTGGCCATCCGGTCTTAGATTTATAATGATGAAGGTAATTAAGGCTGGAACAAGTGCACGGCGAAAAATAAATAAACTTTGAGAGCACGGGGAGTTGAATGGCCCGAGTTCCACCCGCAAGCTTCTCGCCCTCTAAAAGCAAATACAATGACAGGCTACCAAGCCCCCAGCTGCAATAAAAAAATCACCAAGCAAAAAGGGAGCACAAGACGGACCAAACTCTCCGTCTCAAGAAAAAAAAGACAACAATACTTTGCACCAAAAACTGTATATTCGAAAGTGCTCCTTTAATTCATTCAACTAAAGGCTTCCACGTACACTTAATTGAGTTCAACAAAGTTCGGCTTATACAGTTCAATATCAGAATTAATCAGAAGATGTAACCAAAAAAAGATTTTTTAAAATGAAACAATAAAATAAAGTGACCACATTAGATAAATGAATACACGTGATACTTCTGGGATGGCCCTTTCGAGATCTTATATTGTTCTGAAGGGGCATTGCATGTGAGCAAGCCCACGAAATTTATCAAGGAAAAAAAAAGAAGTAAAACCATATTACATAAAAGGAACAATTACTTCCAGCTCTCATCTAAAGTACTCCGTGCAGACCTTTCATCGGCTCCGCAATTCCTCCAAGGCGGATCCGAAGTATTTATCGAAATGATACGGTGGCTCGTGGATGAAACAGGCAATTACATCCCTCAAGGTTATGACCCCAACAACTTCCTGTTCATCACCCTCAACTACGTAGATTCGGTGAACAGATTTGGATGCTAAAGAGTCAATAACACTCCCAAGGGAAGAATTCGGTGCACAAGTAACTGGTTGTTTTACCAATGATTGATGCGTGGACTCTTGACCTGCTGATTCTAAGGTCCTCTGGAAGTCCTTCACAGTTAGTTGCCTGAAACAGATGACTGATTGTGTTATTGAGAACCATAGCACAACAAAAAAGAAGAGTCAACAGTGAGAATAAGTTCTACAGCATACAAATATAAAGTCCACACAAACATATGCCCAGGACCAGTTAAGTTCTACAGCATTCTGCGAACATAAGATCTACAAAAGAAATTTCTTCTTGAAACATTGATAAGTTATCCTTTGGCCGAGTCCAATCAGGACCCAAGCAAAAAACCGCCTTTTAGGATTGCTCCATTCAAGTTAACTTCAATATGGAACTAGGACCTAGTTTGAAACAACGATGCAATCAACATGACCACTGTTTAGATAAACTACAGTATTAACAGTGGACAAAGAAGAACTCCTGGAACAATTTGATATGAAGGTTATGGATACTAATATGTTAGAACCGTATGACTTGCAGCATTTAATACCTGAAATTGGCAAAAAGTTCAGGTCTGAGCAGCAAGAACCTGATGTCACGAATGCTCAAACTACCAACAATTTTTTGCTTAGGTCCATCGACAACAGGAAGCCCACCAATGCAATTGTCCTTCATTTGCTTAAAGGCTTCTAGAATCAAGTCGTCACTTTTCACCCTGATAACCTGACAGTCAAAGTCCAGTTCAAAATTTCAATTCTCTCTCTGGGGAGTTTATCAACTGGGAGAACAATCACACAGCTTAAAATACTTGATAGGACGCTGTTGCCAATTCACAAGATTTGCTGGAGTTACTAACCTGCTCAGATGACATAAACGGAAGTCCAAGGTCTGAAAGAGAGTATGCAGCAATGCAGTCAAACCAGTCCCTCCCTTTACATTGCTGGAGACCTCGTACAACCGCTGCCTGTGTAATAAAATTCTTAACATGTGGTTTACCGGACTCAACTACTGGAATACTTCTTAATCTGTATTTTGATAGCAACAGCAAAACAGTGAGCATGGAACTCTCTAGCCCAACAGGTAGGAATGGCGCCCAGCGATATGACTCCACAATTGATTTAACCTGGAAGTGTAGACTGAGAAAATTAAAGCCAAATCTTGAAGCCTCATAAGGTAAACGAAAATATGGAGAGATAATCTAACTGCAGCTTCACCCATTTTATTGTCATGCGATGCATGACTACATACCAACAAAAAGAAAGAAACTTTGCACAAGATTGCTGCTGGTTGAAGTCAAAACTAAATACACCAAAAAGAAAGAAACTAGAGATCCGTAATTAATTCTGCATATATTCACCTAAGCAAATAATAAAAAAATGACAGTGCTCACTGTTGTCGATTTAAAAGGTTCCTCTTGATTAAGGATCTTGTAGAAATCTTGTCCCAAGTGATCAGCAGCTGATGGAGCATCCTTCACTGTTTCTTTTTCTGCTGCCATTCCACCAGCAACAGCTGCGCCAACAGCGGCAATGGCCAGTCCAGCAACTGCAGCTGGTCCAGTTGCACCCAGCACTGCTGCTCCAATACTTCCGACCGCCCCTGCCCCCACTCCAGCAGCAGTAGCTGAACCTACTGATAGAGCAACAGCTGCGAGCTCTGCATTCTCTAGAACCCAAAGGATGATTGCAGCATAATCAATGATTCCAAGATATCTCTCCCTCCAATCTAGGCTATTATCTCCCCCGGGATTTATTACAGGAGCAGTCATTATATTGTGCTCTGACAGAATCCGAACTGCATCAACAACTGATGTGTCTCCTGGTATCTCAATTACTGCAAATGATGTATAACATCTACAGTTCAGACAGGAATAAAACAAAGATTCATTACAGAGTAATTGTTCAAATATCTCATTAAATTTTCCACAAGTGAGGCAAATCAGAAGTAATTTATTATTATTATTTTATTAAACTTGGTGAGTATTGAACCCACAACCTTCAGCTTAATTACTCTAAAGAACGTGCACTTTGTGTAGAGAAGTAATTTATTTAAAGGATAATATAATAAGAATAAGAGCATAATTAACCATGCTATATATATTATAGTTTATACATACAAGCCGTGGATAATAATGAACAGAAATATTTACCTTTGCCTCCTGGAACCTCTGGGAATGATGAAACCGATATCTCTTTAAATGCAGAAGTCAGGCATTCCTGCAAAGAATATGGCAACTTCTTTTTCGACTGGATAGCCTGAAAATAGGCATCACAACTTGGAAGTCTAGAATTATTTTCAGTAGGAGCCATTTCGAGCACCAGTAGTTAGATCATGAATTAACGAGGTTTTGCAGTGCTGACAGGTAAATAGCTGCAAAATAACATAATCGGTTAAGCCTATTCTAACAAGAAAGGCGATTCATAGTCAATCTTGGCTGATTGAAAAACCCAGGTAGAACAGTTGATTGAACAAGCAAATTTTCGTTGAGTAAAATGCATATGAAAAGAATAAGATGATCGAGCATACCATTTTTACCTTAATATCTAATGATCGAGACAGCTCTAAGGTTCCAAAGAATCACCAAAGTTTAGCAACATTACATCCACCCCACCACAAAAAGGTTGATTGTCCTGTCTATAATTTCTGGTTTAGAAGGAACCTTCAAGTTGCAAGATATATTGATCCCAAATTAATCACAGTATCTATGTTTGAATCACCGATGCACGTACCAAATATACCTAATTAACCCACGAATTCGGGCATACGCTGACCAATGGAACAGTCATGGTCTCCAAAACTAATGATACTCGAACTAATTTTTTTGATTTTTTTAATGAATATTCTCGGACTAATTCAATTCTTACAAGAGGATCCTCTAGATCTCATTTGTAGTCAGAAACAAAAGAACAAAGGGGGTTCGTTCCACTGTGGTAAGCTGTTAAAAAAGAAAGAGGGCCTAATTCCTGATGAAAAATATTTTTTATTAAACATTTTAGTGATGTTCTATCTTTATTCCGTCTACTCCCAGAGCATTTGGGCAGTCTAAAGAGCATGATTAATTCCATCAAAGGAGCATAAAATCAACGACCGTCATCGCAGGAGCGGATATAACAATGCGATCTTTTTTCCGGTACATGTATAACCACTTAAAAAAAGCAAGAGAATAATACTGAGGAGGTCGAGAAATCGCTATATATATATGCATGTATATCAGGTTATAACCAAACTTAAAATAGAATCATAAACTCAGAAACGCCAAGAAGAATCTCATCGATCGTGGTCGATGATAAGCAGTAACCGTAAAAAAGAGAGATAATTCAGTAAAAGATCGTACCAGCAGGCAATCACAGTAGTCGAAGACAGGGAGATCTCAAGGATGAAGGTAGACGAAACTAATTCAACTCATGGGATGCAGTTCTCACTTCCCAGAGGAAATTTAGGTTTAGGCGGAATCGGGGTCGTCGGAATTAGCCGCGTTCAAGTCGGGAATGACACGTATTTGTGCAAAGAGCACGCGTCCACACAATTTTGGGCCGGGGATTCCCTCTCTACGCCCGGACAGGAGACTGGACACCCAATTCCGAGACCATGATTAAATGATCTCTCCCGTTACGGTGGGCGAGACCCAACAGTGGCCTCGGATGAGATCCAATTTGAGCAGTTCGTTTGTCGTTGAAGCATTTCATAATTAAAAGTCTTTACATAAAAAAATATATGACCAGCCAGAAGCCTCGACGGGCAAGCAAGCATATATGTATATATATATATAGCTTTTCCTATCGTGGGAGAAAAATGAAAGAAAATAATGAAATGGATAAATTAGCTAGGCCATCGGGAACAACGTAGCGGTAATAACTGGCATCATGGCTCATTAAAGCCAGCTAGCTAAGCTAAGCAGCCGATTTTTAATAACTGGCAGAATACCCCGCCCGGCCAACGGGGAAGCAGCACGGTGAATTGAACTAGGGAACGGGAATCGTCCTCGTATGCGATTTTGTCTTGCGCATGGGCACCAGCTAGCTAGAGACGGGCGTAATTCGTCGTCCAACCCAAATTAAAAATTCCAACCCCCGTGACAAGTTAAATCGGGGTTCTCAGAGTCTTCTCTTCCGATTCCTATCCTACTCTTGTCTCCTACGTAAGTGCTGCCACTTCGACCCCATTGGACTCATCCATGCATTACTTACCTCGTTCGTGCGTCGGTTTGATATAAATTACATAGTATTTATCTTCTTACATTTTTATTCACTTCAAATTCAAAGCAAGCCAGAATGTATTGTGCGGACTACGTGCTTGGGAGTTCCCATAAATTGAAATTAAACACAGATAACCGGCACTATGATTAATAGCTCGCAGGATCGAAGTAAAAAAATCAACCGATATTAATTGATCCAGTTGCCTCAACTCCTCCTCCCTCAATGTTGTTAATCGATCGCTTTGTAACACCAGATCAGCATATAATTAATTAACCTGCGCAGCGCCCGCTCGTTGCTTGGCTCGATCGGAATTTGGAACGTTGTATTAATTTAGCAGGTGTAATCCGGATTCTTTGTCCGCAATCACCTTGAGATCATCGTCTTCCTTTGTCCACTCCGCTGCCCCTCTGCAGCAACCCGTACGTATAAATAAGCACATTCTTCTTAATTAAGATAGAAGGTCTCCACATCTCCGAGACACCTGAGATCACTCACTCTCTGTATCTATACATCTCAGCTAGAAGAGAAACAAACATATGGATCATGCGGTAGCAGTGAAGAGCGAAGGCACTTGCAGCAGCAGGCGATTTCATGAAGCTGCATTTGGTGCATCGTCGGACGGGAACGAGGTGGCAATAAAGGTGATAAAGCGGAGGAAGAGGGAACCTGCGTTGCCGCAGATGGCAGGTGCTGGTGTTCAATCCAGCAGGGATCAGTTAAGCGATCAACCTTCTGTCTGCACCACGATGAAAAGAAGCTCGAGGTTTCGGGGTGTTAGCAGGTACCAGCCAGCTACGTAAGATATTCTAACGATTAATGAGGAAATTCTTGATAAAGACCCTGCGTCGAGGTTATATGCACATACTGCATACATATACGCAAGCATGATGCCTCTTGATCACATACGTGTATGTGCAGACATCGATGGACAGGTCGATTTGAGGCACACTTGTGGGATAAAGGGTCTTGGAATGCAACACAGAGGAAGAAAGGAAAACAGGGTACAATTCGCAAGTACTCCAGTACTCGATAGATATTACTTCACTTGATATGTCGCTTAATTAGTCGTGCATAACTCTTTCCTTTTACTTTAAAAGAAAAATGATTAAAAGTTTGGACATGCAGTCTACCTTGGAGCGTACGATGAGGAAGAGGCAGCAGCAAGAGCTTACGACCTTGCTGCTCTCAAATACTGGGGACCTTCAACCTACACAAACTTTCCGGTATGTGCCGGCCTTCGATCATGCATCTTCAAAACTGCTCATTATTGTTCATATCATTAACTCACGGAGAGATTAATGTATAGATGTACTTGTGCTGATCATGATAAGAATTGCTGAATGATGAAAATCATTCTTTCCAAGTATGGGATAATGTATCCAGAACAGTAACCAGAACGTATATCTTATTCTCCTTTTTTCAATCCATAAGCATGAAGACAAATCAGCATCACTAGATAGAGTCAGCTCTTTTTTCAAAAAAAAACATAGGACGAAGACAAAATAAATATTCATTAGTCGATTAAACTTTCATCGAAATCATCACATAAAAATATTAGTTTTCGGAAACAACAAAAAATATCCTAGGAATTCAGAGGTACCAACGTACTTTGCATGGTAATGATAATTGATGTGAGGTCTTGTCTATTCTGACATGCATTTGATGATATATACTTGAGATCATCGTAATCATCATCATCAGGTATCTGATTATGAAAAGGAGATACAAGTGATGCAAAACGTTACTAAAGAGGAGTACTTAGCATCGATAAGAAGGTATATTACTTACTTCTAGCTGTAGTTCTAATAATACATATTACTATTTGTTTGCCCGGCCCCTAACCTAATCTATTTGTTTGATTTACTCTTAATTAAACACAAAAGAAAGAGCAGTGGTTTCTCAAGAGGCGTGTCCAAATACCGGGGAGTTGCCAGGTATAAATCCCGATCATAACCCTCAAACCCTCTTTAACATAGGTACATCAAATATACCGAAAATCTAAAACTATAAAGTTGAAAGAAAGAGGATAAATTCCATAGAAAAAAGTTTCAAGTGGATAAGTTGAAGCAGGCATCACCATAATGGAAGATGGGAGGCAAGGATCGGCAGGGTTTTCGGGAACAAGTACCTCTATCTCGGCACCTACAGTGAGTGCCGGACATATATACACTCAGTGTTTATAGTTTCTTCTACTAAATACTAATCAAATAAGCATGAAATGATAATATAATATGTGCAGGTACTCAGGAGGAGGCAGCTCGGGCTTATGACATCGCAGCCATCGAATACAGAGGAATAAATGCTGTGACCAACTTCGACCTGAGCACATACATCCGCTGGCTCAAACCTGCAGGCCATCGGGGTGCTCCCAATGCACACAGCATAATTAACACTGCGCAAGACCAGAACGCACGTGATGGTCTCTGTTCACTGCAAATCCCGGTCAACCACTTGGAAGAGGTTCAGGTCGAAGGAATGCAGTTAACGTACTGCAATCCCAGTTTCATGACCGGTGGTGAGTGCATAAACCACCACCTCCCACGCAAGCAGGAGAGCGCATTGCGCACTAGTTATAAATACCAGTTTCCTGGTGATGGTGGCAGCAACAAGTCCTCCCCTACTGCTCTTGGCCTCTTGTTGAAATCGTCCATGTTCAGGCAGCTTGTGGATCACTTCAGCTCGGCCAATTATCATCAAGTGTTAGACGAGCTAGGAGATGACATGAAGGGAAGGGAGCAAGTGCACGAAGAGTACCACGGCATGTTTTATGAAGAAGGTCCTGCATATGCTTGTGAATCTTCAGATAATGGGAAAGGAGAAAGAATCGCGCTCCAGGAGACAGCACTATTTTGTTACGAGCAGCAGACGCCGTGGAATGACATCGTGGGCATCTAGCAGTAGCTACTCTTATCACTCCACCTCGAGGAAGGGAGATCAATCGGTTTGCTGTGTTTGCTACAACTCCATATGCTGTAAATTGATATCGGCCTCAGCTCAGATCTCCAGCCCACTTAATTACTGTACGAATCATAAGTTGTGATAAAATAAAGAACCTATATATCCTTGGCATCCATCTCTAACATTTTAATTAAAGATTTGAGTATCTAACAATTTTAGTAGAGTTGTGCAAGTAAATGGTAAAGAGGAAGCCTGTAACGACTGAGATGGCTTTTAACATCACAAGCATGTATCGAGGATAAGTGCTTTTCTCGTGTCTCAAAAGAGTATTGTACTATTGCTGTATGAAACAATTAGGCTATGATCTCCCAGTACTAAACTGTTAGGTATAAGAAAATACAAAATTATTTGGTTATAGGAAAATTAGGAGGTGATCTCACAATCTAACCCACCCTAGTTCCCAACACAATGGCCTTATTCCTTCCTAGCATCCTGCGCCTATATATGTCCAGAGAGGGTGTATCGGTTTAGCCTTTCTAGATGTCATGCAGAGGGCCCTCTGCGAGAGCTCTTTGGCTGGTGCCAAGTTTGCAAACGACAGGTGGAAAGGATATATTAGAAGATAATAACTGGTATTATGCCCTTGCAAATTCTTTTAGCGGGTTATACCATTACAAATTGCTTATGAATGCCGGCTAATTTCCCGGAAGCCTCTCTGCAAGACCATCTTTTGCATTTATACTTACGGTGGATGAGAAAAATTAAAATGAAGACCCGAATAGTGGCCATCAAAATGGCTTGCCACAAAAATTCAATGCATCCAGAATCTCTGCAGTTAAGCAGCTCACTGAACAGGACAAAAGGCGTTCCTCTCAACAACAATAAAAAATTGTTAGACAACAAAGGTCGCGAATGCAAGAGCAACATATAATACATGTCCGCGGCTAAGTCAATCAACACTGCAATTCCAGCAACTGTGCATCCTATAAAAACACAAAGCAAACAGACAATAACGAAAAAAGAGAGAGCAGTATTAGCATTACCCATGATTTCATTGGAAAATGGAAGTCCTGTACTTATACAAATCAATGTTGATAATCAGAAAGATAAACAGAAAATACTATAGATACATTGGAAACTTCTTCAATAGAGAGAGATTTCTAGACAGAATCGCCAGAAAAACATAATCACAGACAGACAAATAATAGAAAAACCATCATAACTTGTATCCTGATCACCAATCATATGCCCGAGAAAGAAGCATCGATTCCTTACTTGCTCTTTAATTGGCAGTGCTTGTGCTCCTTATTTCTTGGGAGCAAACAGTGGGCACTTGATACTGAAACAACTTTGTGAACTGAAATGGGTAGGAAAAAAGTGTTAAAATTTTCTAAACAGGGAGAACAATGAAAACAATCGAAACACGTGCAAGGAGGTTGTCTATATACAGATAACCTGAGATGCCTTCAAATCCAATTCCTCCCACTCTGAGGAAGGATTTGTTCCCTCAACTATTCCAGCACCAGCATAAACTAAGGTGCTGACACCCTGTAATAGAAGCAATTGAATAGAGTGTCTGAAAAGCACTAGAAGTGGCAAAAAGAAAATACCCAAATGAACAGACCATAAAACTACATTTGACCAGAGAGAGTTGAAAGCAAATATGTTTTGATAGACAGCAATCTTCATAGAAAACAAGACAACATTATAAAGTTATTGCACCCATCAAGATCTTTTTGTTAATTACAACAAATAATGCAAAAATTTCCAGCGGTAAACTTATAACATCCGTGCACATCATCAAAACTCTCAATTCACCTTACCCTCAAAAGGAAAATCCCTCCTACCTTAATGCAACATTCAGAAGAAGATTAAAAAAATGATTGATTACAGAAGTCTTTACCTTCCCAACCAAAGCTGATCTGATCCCAACTGCAAATTCACTTTCTCTTCCTCCAAACCAACCAACAGGACCAGCATACATTCCTCGATCAAACATTTCTACCAAATGTTAAAAAAAAATGTAATATGTCAGAGCAGGAGTTATCGCATCAGTACTGTTTCTATTATTGTGCTTGATGAATGCTCAAGCCCCTGGTGTTGATAGACAGACTGGCTGACAAGTTGACTACTCCACATACTTCCATTTGGGCAGGATACTAGGACCAACTAAAGGCAAACCAAGTTAACGTGTAAAAGGATATCTTCTGCTCCCATGAATTTGAACTTCACATTGGTGGAATTGACCTTTTTTTTTTCATTCTTGTATAAAAAAGGGAACAATCAAAAGCAGAGGCTCCTGATAAATGTGGGCTCAGCTATGGATGCTATACTGGAACCAGTAACACCAACATGCTGGACCAACATTATCTTGATACATGTAAGTCAATGCCGCCCAAAAGTGCACAATTGTTGAAATTCTAGTTAGTATCCTCCATATTAAACATGTTGGGGATCAGTATCTATGGGAAACTTCCCCTGCAATATCTGTAGAAACATAATTAAAAAGGCATAAAAATACCATTTTCTTTAATAAATAGACGAGCATCCTCCATAGGCATTCCACAAACAGCAGGACTCGGGTGAAGTGATGCCAGAATGTCAAACTGCAACGAATGAAAAAGGTCAGACATTAAGAACCCGACGTTCCAGAGAAAAACTGGATTCTACTTTCCACAAACCTATATACAATGAAGTCAAAACTAAATATTTATAGATCTTTACCATGTGTGCTGAAATGAATAAGTACATAAGATATAGGTTTCACAGTAAAGCTTCACCACATAGCCTAACATTATAAGATAAAGCGCCAGAAATTTTTAAAGAAAATTAGGCCTGAATTTGTGAATTTTCTTTTCGTTCTTTCTTGTTTCCTCATTTCAAACCTTTTGGTAATGAATTTTTAGAATACCAAATTATTTTCCTCATAAAAATCAAAATAAAAGCAAAATATCAAAACACATGAAGGAACATGCAAGTAGCTATGTAATTTGCACATATTGATGAGAATGCAAACAGGTATGACAACCCAACTTGAGTGCTGGAGATTACCTCATTGTCATCATCTCTTAGTCTGCCTGATAACTGAGCTGACAAATGTTGTACCCTAGGAAGTTTTCGAAGTGCTTTATTAGGCGTAATAGTTACCTCATCACAAATTATCTACATAACCAAAATTATAGGGGAAAAAGAGAGGATTATGAACCAAGAAGTCCAAAGAAAGCGATTTAAGAGCACTACTGGTCATATATGAAACTTAAAATCCAAATGTAAGCAGAAATTTGGGAATTCAACTAACCTCTAATTTTCTTCTGATGCTCTCCCGTACTACATCAAACTCAATATTATCTTTAGAACTGCAAATCAAGATATAAATGTTTTAGAGTCATCATTTAGATCTTCTAGCACAGAAATACAACTTGTACTAGAATCAGGAAGTTAAAAGCACATAAATGACCAGCCTAAGCAAACTGAACAAACTTAACATAGTAAAACGCTAGAAGAAAAAACTGCTTGTGCAAATTGCAAGTATCTTATGACAAGTAAATGTGCGGGTACAAAATTTGGTTTTATGGAAAAGAGATAATTCTTCTTCCTTCATAAAATGGAAAAGACAAGGACAACCTGAAAAGTAAATCTTGACCAATCTGGAGATCTTCTGCCTGTGTTACACCCCTTGCACGTGTTCCAGCTAAAGCCTCACTTGTGACATGGAAGCACTTCCGATGAAATAACTGCTCTGGCTATTCAGAACAGTACATATGTAACATTTTTAGTCTCGTACCGTTCTTGTTAGAATACCAATCAATTTGCATAACAGCAGAGACATGATTAAGGACCTAGAAACTCTACATATTTTAACCATAAGACCATGGAGATTATAAGAATGACGTAAAACCAATAAGGTTTCAATAAACTATCTTCCGTTCTAACTTTCAACAACTAGCTTTCAGCATGGCACCACAAAAAAATACGTAAGTTTAGCTTTCACCGACTAGAAACATCCGCTTCTTTTGCTAACAAATAAAAACTCTTCAGATATCAAATTATCTTGTGAGGTTCCCAACAATATGAAAAAGAAATGAACTTTATCTTTATGGAAAAGTAAAGGAACTTGGTAAGTTCACAGCTTGAGCACAACACTCAGGAATCACTTGTCCCACGTTGAGAACTAAGCATTTTGTATGAAATAATAATTCATATTCCTCATAACTTTCTGGATTTGTTTCTCTATTTTGTATCTTTCTTTTGAAATAATACAACTTCTTAAAAACGAAAAAAAGGATGCCACATGATAAGATTCTTTGTCTATTTAGAATCAAAATATGGTGAATTTCTGTAGAAAAGATTTGTGGTGATAACATTATTCAGCAAGAAATTACACACTTCTTATTGAACCTTATCAATATAAAAAAATGATTAGTCAGATCCCAGGAATATAATCAATAAAATGCTTAGAAAGTGAAATTCAATGAATTTTCGAAGGGGGAAAACAAACTCCAGAACATGAATTATTGATCACTTATTAAGTGATCAAGATACAGCATGATGAACTTGACATATTACGATCAAATTATAAGAGCCAGAGTGATCAAGTAGTTATGGAACAACTTGACATACTGTGTTTCCAATAAATGCTGGTGAATCAGGTGGCTGTATATAAAATTGATAAGCATTTTGGCCCTCAACCTGTTAAAGATAAGAGCAGAAATGATTAATTTACTTAGTAGCAATGTAGTTTACAGAAGAGAAAATGGAGTTAGTAGATGTCACCTTTAAACTAGCTAATAATGCTAAAGGGTCTGTAGGAGTATCAGTAATATATTTACTGCACCGAGCAAGTACAACCTAGAGTCATTCTAAATTTGTTAGCACAGTAAAGGGCATCAAGAATATGCTAAAGACTTGCGTCAAAAATTTTGTTTTACACGCAAAAGGAGAAGATACAAACATACAAAAGAACATGAATATACAGTTAATAGAACTAAATATAAAATATACTAATTGATAAAACCTGAAAAACAAGCTTTTATAGACTACAAAATTTTGCATAGACAGCACAGGATGCATAAATTATATTGAAAAACCAAGAATGACACTTCGTGGTGTTCCTTTATAAGGACCCACAAATAATTAAAATAATGATGATTGGGCATTGTGCTAATTTTCAGAAATGTAGTACTTGTACCTTCACTAAGTTTGATTCTCTTCCATTTATTATCTCAAGAGCTCTTTTAACAGATGTATCCCAAGATCCTTTGGAAGGAAAATGTTGAAAATTGATGATGGTTGTTTTTGCATCTAACTTTCTCATTCTACCAAAAGAAGGGGAGATCTGCATAACTATCAGTAGGTTAAGATTTAGCTATGATATTTGTCTTGTTACATATGCAATTATGATTCTTCAACATGAAAGCATTCATTACTCAGTTGCACACCTGTTGCAGTGTAGTTTTAAGCTCATCAATTGCTCTTCGCCATGTCCTGAGAAGATTGTTATCCCATGCAATAGTAAAAGCAAGCATTGAACTTTCTTGAAGCTGATTGAACTCGACCTATCATTGAAATACTTCAATAGCAATTGGTTAAGAACTAAAAAGCGGTTGCTTCATTCAAGTTCAAATGCAGTTTACACAGATAATAAACTATATGAGTACAGTATGATGGAAGGAGATTTGTACCTGTGGGATGATAAAGTAAAATGAACCAAAATCCTGCCATTCAGGAGCAACAATAGTTCTTGCATCAAAACGCATGGCACCATATGCACGAATACGAGGACACTTCTTGGATAGGAACCTTGATTGTACAAGAAAAGTTATAGATTTACTACGGTGTATCAGTGGAATTTCGAATGAAGAAGGAAACAAAAAGTTGGCAAACCACTTGAAATCTAAGATCATACGGGACGTGCAAATATATAATATTTATAGGAGTAGGATTTTCTCCACAGATAATTAACTATGTCCAGTTACATGAATGACGTCATGATAATGATCGATTGCTAAGTTTAAAAATAGGCGAGTAATTCCAGGAGAAAACTAGGGTTCAGGAATCCATGAAAAGCCTAGTGTGATTTATTTGGAAATTTTGCGATAAAGAGATTCAAATCACGAGGGTTACATGCAGAACCCTCAGACTCTTTGTTCTTGGGATAAAATCTAATAGTTGTACAGGAAGAAATAGTCAAAAGCAACGGTGCATAGCACAGCTTAAGTTTTATCAAGGTAATGTTAGTAATGGATAAGACTGACCCGGGAGCTGCAAGAGTTGGTGGGTGGATCAACGAAATGTTACCTTCTAATGGATTGCCAATCTTGCAAAGCGAAGGGATCGGACCCTCGGAAAAAGACAGCTGAGCCGACGCCCGCGACGCTAAGCAATTCCTGCGCTTCATGATTGCAATCGTCCCAGGCAGTGCTGAGGAACCCTCCGTTGCCCGACAAGGATGAGTTGTAGTCCAGATCCTGACCTCGGGAGGAGAAGAAACAGCGAGGCAAGACTTGCTGATGTGCTTGTGCTTGCAGCCATTCAAGGGCGTCCGCCGGCTGCCGTATCGGCACCTGCGTAGATATAATGAAAAAAAAACAATTAACTAAATTATAACACGAAACGCGACTATAGCTAACATATAGAGTTCGGATCAGCTGGCTGCAATCCGCACCCATCTTCTTCTTTTGCACCAATACCTCAAATTAATTACCGAACTTGCCTGTGCCTGCGGGTTGTTTGTTTCGCGGTGGAAACAGTAGATCCGAAACCGGAATCTTGGTTTATGGATGACGATATTGATTCATTTTTTAAAAAATGGAAAGGCGAACGGATGGGAGAGTATCGACCAATCAAAATGGTCGCTTGCTGATAAGGCGATGGGTTGATCATGCACCTGGAGCCGGATGATGCCCGAGGCAGCCTGCGGAGGGTCGGCCTCCAACGCCGAGACTGCCAGCTTTAGCTGCGACACCGCCAGCTCCGGGGTCGACACCGACGCCAGAGTCCTCGTCTGGCAGAGGCTCACGACCTGGTCGGAGCCTGCAGACCCACCTCGGCAGCCGTTCATGGACGCCCAACAAGGAAGGCACCTCTGTGGATGGAGCACGCATCTGAAACTCCAAACTATGCAGAAGGGCAAAGGAAGAAACTAATCAAAGAGCCTCACATGATGGCGCGGCGTGGAGGAATTGGACAGCTGAGCAGTGCGTCCAATGGAGCGAGCCAAAGCTGGTGCTGCTGCCATCGATTGAAAAGAATCGTGCCCAGCGCGAACAAATTGAGAGAGGGATGGCAGCCGGTTGAACTTCGTGAGTGGATGGAGCACTGGAGATAAAAGGAAGTCGTTGGCGTTGGATGTGACGAATGGCGATTACCCCTATCTACACCTAAGGCAAAGAGCTTTGCTGGCCGGATCCTATTCGAGCAATCGTATGTATCAGCCGGACCCACTCCGACACCGATTTATATATTTCACCACTGCCGGCCGGTTCGACTAAATAATTAATTGGACCGACTCAGGGTGCAGATGATGGTCATGATCGACCCCTCGCTGCATCGCTTCCCAGATCATCAAATTAATTATGACGACAATAGCTGATCATCTACGTATATGGATTCTGTCTGGACCCAGCCGAAACTCGCGATGAGATCTCTAGAAACTTCTTGGCTGACGGATATCAGACATATGATATGTCCGCCTACTGATGATGGATCGTGATGGATTTGTAAGGCCCATCTAGTCCGTGATTATACAATAAATTTATAAATAGAATTAGAATGGCCCGATAACTCGCCTGGGGTCTTTTTATTTACAGCAGATTATTGGAAGTGTGAAGGGGCTACTCAACAAAAACGAAATGCAGGAATTTGCATTACAAAAATATAAATGACAAATTTCTAGTCCCCTCCACCACCGTCCATCTTCTAATTGTCGAACAATACTAAATAATACGGGGTCAGTAGAAGAGATGAAAAGGTATAATGATGCTCCCCGATGTGAAATTAATTAAGTTGGGTTGCTGCTATTTAATGTTTTTTTCTTCTGATTTTTAGCTTTCTTCTAACCCCAGCATCCATACAAAGATTTTAAGTCGACTTTTATATTTCTTGGTTGCTCAGTGAAAACACCAGGCCATCAGCACTCACTCTGTAAAATACTTTTAAATATGCCGACCTATTTGTCCAGATTAACTTGCCGTTTATTAGGTTCTAAGGATGGTTTAATTTAGATTCTCTTCTGGTAACCTCAAGCTATGCTACCACTAAGCGAAGCAGAACCTTGAAGGAGATATTTTCCGCAGCAAAGAAACTTTGAAAGGCACAAAAAGGGGACTGAATATAAATACAAAATCTTCTTTCAAGAAAAATGAAAAAACAGGAGAAGATAGATACATCAACTTGTCTAAAATATCTTATCATGTCTTCACAGAATCTTGTGCTATGCTTATCTTTCCTGGACGATGCTTTTGAGCAGAAGAATGAGATTGCAAAAGCAGCAGAGGAACTGGAGAAGGCAATGTCAGCTTATGGTTACAAAATTGTGCAGACACTCATTGTCGATATTTGAACGAGACGTTCATGTGAAATGAGCAATGAATGAAATTAATGCAGGTATATTGTTTCCTTTAGATCCAAACGAAACCATTATTAAAGAAGCTTCGGTGTCCTTTAGATCCAGCCATGGGCGTGACACATGGCCAGCGTAAAGTATCTAGCTGCCTTAATTTGTTCCCGTTAAACTGGTATTCTAAACCATGTAAATATTTTGTTCCATCCTCTCAGCTGCAAGGTCATGAGTGACAGCGAATGAGCAGGCTGAGAAGATCATCCAAATCAAGCGATCAGAGAGCGAGGCTGAAGCCAAGTATCTTGTGGTCGCCGGTCAGCGGCAAACATTTGTGGATGGACTGAGAGATGGTGTGGTCGGATTCCCAGTCAATGTGCCAGGGATCACGGCTGAGAATGTGATGGATATGGTTCTAGTTACATGGTACTTCCACGCCATGAAGGAAATTGACGCACACTCCAAATCTTCACCTATTTTCACGCCAATGGAGCTGGTGCTGTTCATGACATTGCAGACCAAATTAGGGATTGACTGCTTCAAGCATCTCCTCGTAACTGAGTTTCCTAGCTAGTTCTGTATAGTTTGATATGGATAGACATGCTTTGATAGCATGTGTCATGGATGGACAGCCGAAGCGTGAGGAAGAAAGTTTTCAGCTTTTTCCGTGTTTGCTAAAATGATCACTGTAGATGTTGGGGCTAGCGTATTCCATTCACATGAACACATGGAAAAATGGAATTGAAGAGGGTCTATGATCTTTAAGGCGAAGGCAATAGCTTACGCTAAGGGTACAATTCAATTCTTACTTTAAAAAAAAAAAAAAAAATCTTACCAGCTCTTACTAGCAAAAGGATTATTCATGTAAGCATTAGAAAATTTTTAGTCATACTTGTTCAGCTTCAACTTCATGTACGGCATTAATGTAGGTAATGAATATTGTTCCCCGTAATAGCCAATTTAATTTTCCTTTTCCCTGCTCATCAACGGGGCAGATTTGCAGACCGAACCATCGATCCAAGAACTAATATTCATAGTTCGTCACACATGCATTGCATATGATCTCTAGGTTGGACAGCCATCATTAACTGGCTAATGTGAGATGTGGGGGCTGCTGTCTTTATTTAAGGATAAAGAAAATGAGTAGAAAAAAAATTCGCAGGCCACATGAACACGATAAGCCATGAACAAATACATTGTCTGCTACCTGCGAAGAAAATGGAAAGGTGCGGGGTGAGAATTGGGTCCCACTCACCAAATAAGAATTCTTCTTACTTTATAATATCAAAACAAGCAGAGAAGCAATGCTTCCGTTTGAACTGCAGTAAAGTTCCAGCAACAAACTCAAAACAATGTCACCAGACAACCCTAGGGCCAGAGTCTTGTCTCACTTTATTCCATTCCATTCAACTTTGAAATGGAAAGCACACTGACATAGAACCAAGAAGTTTCCATCATGGCTTCAGCACCAGGGCCAAACCTATCTTTGAACTTTTCTCGATGGCCTTGGTGTCAACCTCTCCTGAGATGGTCAAGAATGATTTGGGCTTCCACTCGTGTTGGATCAGTGCACTAACCTTGCCATAATTGTTGAAACGTGCCTTTACCGTGGTCAATGGATCCAGCGCATGCTGAGTTCCAAAGGTGAGCGTGTTTTCATTGCTCGAGAAGCTGTGGATCAGCTCTGCACCAACTGCCGTGCTGCTCAAAGGGTTGACAAGGTGGTAATAAGAAGCACTCAGGCTATCTCCCTTGTTATTCCTGCATGATGCAAAGTTTAACATAGAGAACTGCAGAGAAATAATGGATTGTACATGAAACCAGAACCTGTTTGGTGAAACTTTGTAAGAAATACTCACAGAATTAACGAAGCAATAAGGTCGGCATTGGTAATGGTCAAACCAGCGTTGTACTTGATAAAATTCCCGCTTGCAGTATCGAATGCAACATCAGCACCAACAGAAAAACTCTTGGATCCAATCACACCCGAGAGATTAACCAAAGGATTGGCAGTGAATCCAATACTTGCATTAACCCCAGCATAATCATGCAAGTATTGAAGCTCAACCTGCAAAAGCAATAAGGAATTGACAATTACAGAAACCCAGATAATATGAACAATGCCATGACATATTTTCCACAATTACTTGCCTTCCCAGATCTCTGGTCTGGGACAACAAAACTGAAAATTGTCTTCAAACCAGGGGTGGCGAGTTCATCAACAGTTACAGTGGTTGTAACCTAACAAATATCAGAAACTTCTTATCATCATCTTGAACAGAGAAAACTTTGTATCCACAGAAAAACAGCAGATAATATTAGTTAATTGTACATAACTTCATTATAGTTGCATTTGTAATAATGATTTGATAATGTTTTTTCATGTATGGTATTGTAGATTATTGAATTGAGGTATATGGTCAAGAGTACTCATAAAGAAAACAACCAATGACAAGGCAAAACAATTGAATATAACCCAAGAAATGAGTGCCTGACAGCATGACTGCAGAGCAATGGTTAAATTTATTCCGAGGTTGCCACAAACATGTGCACAGGAAAATTGTGTGAACCATACAACACGTCAAACATCATAACATGTGGATCTTCAAAAAGATAACTGATGAATTAAAAATGACACCCAACTGTATTTCAGAAACCATTATATGTAAAAGCCTTGTTTTTCAAACACCAGTGTCATAAACAACTACAGAATGAGAAGAATTACATTTGAATTGGAGTTTGTTTTCACATCAAAGGTGATGTTCTTGTTTTTGATCTGAGCGACAATCTCGCCAAAAATTAAATCATTCTTCCATGTACCTGAAGCAGTAACCGTCTGCAGCACAAACAGGACCAGACAAGCAGAGAACAAAATGTTACATAAAAAATTTGAATCTTAAGGATAATATCTACAGCATCTGATATAAGTAGCAGAGATAAGCAACTGATTAAACGTGTCTCAGCTATGAAGACTAAACCTAAATAGCATTGTTTAAAGTAGGATAATGCTTCTATTTCTGAACATATGGCACAGAAGTCTAAGTGAATATAAACAAGCATCACTATGTTGTAACAGGATAACTTAAGGTAGTTAACTTATTTAACATTTCTATTGGGTCGGAATCCATAAAATGTTGGCCAGATGCTTCCTATTTCCATCAAGTATTAGATCATACTGCCCTTGTGTTTTCTAGTTTCTTTTATTGTCATTACAAGCTAAACCAACAGGTTAGTGAAGAAATATTTGTATCAATCTATTTATTGTATTAAAACCATCTATATGTTTCCATAAAAAGAACATCAATATGTTCATTGAGGCCTAGCGAGGGGCAGACATTTGTACCAAATAAATTAATTCACGGGAACCATAACCGCATTATTCTTACAGAGATAGTTTCAACAGCAAAAAGGCATCAAGTTCCATTAGAGCAACCACATGTACTTTGTCTGCTGCATTAGAGGAGAACTCGCAATTATTTGGTTTCTTTTGAGTCTACTTGTAGCTAGATAATTCTGTTCGACTTTATATAGGCTAGAAGTGTGCATCAAGAGAAAAACATATAAGTTGTACAGATCATACAAATGAAAAAACATTTCATTTATAGCTTATAAATTACAAACAGATGGAAGGGCAAAGGATAGAATAGTTTAGATCGCTTAGAGATGAGATCTAAAGAACATGTAAATAAAGAGAAAATTCATCTGAAGGCGAGATATGTAGAACACAGTGGAGAATGTATGAGGCAATCCATTCCAAATGACGAGAACATCGACGATAAGAATCCAAATATTGCCAGAAAAATAATCACTCACAACTCCGTTCGAGGTGTAGGTGGTGACGGTGAATTTGTGGTCTGTCTGGTAATCCTTGTTAAGAAGATCTGTGAGAAAACAACAAACATTAATGGGACGAAGGACAAGAATTGTGAGAAAGGAAATTGAAGAGAAATGAATGACCTCTGGCCTTCTTGCCGATCTCGGAGTAGAGTCCTGGACCCATCCGGCCTCGATCGACAAGTTTAGCTGCAGAGGATGAGCAGGAAAAGGTAGAGAAGAGGACGCAGGGAAGAAAAAAGACGGCGCTTTCTTAAATAATGGGAAATGACGGATACATAATAATAGCGATGTGAGCCGGGGCGAAACATCAGCTCAGCGCCCGCCGACCCTTCTGCTGGAAGCCCTAATCGGTTGTTCCCACACAAGCTAATGAATGCCTCGTCCATCCAATGGCTGACAACAGATCAATATAGTTTTGCTCCTAAATCAGCCGTTCAATTGTTTTATCGGAAACCATGGAATGCGCTGTCCGTCATAGTGATTCATGGCTGCATATTAATTTTTTAATTCAGCCACTTACAATTTAAACTCCCGATTTTTTTAATATTATTTTCTACATCTTGAATCTGTAACATGTTCGTAAAACATTCAAGAGAAAAAGGAAAAAAATAAAGGATTGAATTGATAAATTTGCGTACATCACTGGAAAAATCTCCACAACTTGAATCAGCTACCAGCAGGAGAACGATTCAAGTTTATTTGGATATAAAAATAGAGAGCATTGGCGAATAATCCGCCAAAACCATAATGCAACAGGGATTACATTGATATCTGAACTCAAAGAATATTTTTATCTCTTAGGTCATCATGCATGCCTAAATATCTGTCAGATTCCATAACGTGATTGATCTTTTTTTGAAAAAATATAATGAAAGTGATGTGAACAATCGAGTTCACTGTAATTGCGTAAAACAGAAGATGTTGAGCTAAACAGAATCATGTGGTACTCTCAATAGCTGTGAGAAAATGCACGAGTTTTCTTGTTTACGAGGATGCACTAGTTTTCCTGCTTTAAGAAGGGGAACCTACATTATCAGGATTTGATCTCCTGGAGCCTATTGGTCGAACGATGTAATATGCAATTTTCGTCCTTCGATAGGCTTATCTAACCAATAGAAACACTCACTCTTTTTGCATTATCAGAAGAATACAAATTTGGATCACCAAACTATAACGCCAACTGGCATATGGGGAAGCGGAACTAATGTACCGGCTTACGAAAGTAATGTGGATGAATTACCATCATTCCTTATACTGGAACTGGCAATTGAACGGCAGCTGCAGTTGGCGGAGAAATTTGGCTGCATGTATGCTTTACTGCTTTTTTACGTACATACTCCTGAGATTCTGTCCATGGTCACCCATCACAAAACCAGTAGGCCAGATAAAAGCACCAGTAAGTCAGAAACCAGGCCATTGTCAAGAAAAGCTTCGTAGACTCGATAGGATGGGCAAGTCAAGGTGTAGAGAGATGAACTAATGCACGATGAACATGAAGAAAATGCAATGTTGGATCAACTTGGCCAAATTAAACAACTAACATAGCCAATCTTAAGTAGCTTAGCAAAATATATCAAATACAATCAAGCACACTCGGAAGAAATACTCCTATTAGCACCATATATTGAAACTATAAACTGAATTATCTGTACGACCAAGCCACATTAGAGTAAAATTAATTATATAAAACAAGTTCAAAGTTTTGAGTAGCTATAAACAAATTCCACCAGCACTGCAGATCAATTCACAGAAGTCGGGCCTCCCTGTCATTGCTCAGGGGAGGGTATTTGCTTGAAGAAGGCCATCCCTGATCTGAGTAGCTATGTCTCTCACAGCTCCAGGACCGTGGGGGATGAACACAGAAGAGGACTTTGAGGAGGCTCCGATCTCCTTCATCGTATCAAAATACTGTGTCACTAGAACCATATCCATGACATCCTTAGCTGTTGTTCCTGGCACATTTACTGAGAAAGCAAGCACACTATCTCTCAGGCCATCCACAATTGCCTGACGTTGTCGTGCTATACCTAATCCAGCCAAGTACTTGGATTCTGCATCTCCTTCAGCCCGTTTGATCTGCAGTATCTTTTCTGCTTCGGCTTTCTCATTTGCTGCCACCCTCAGCCTAGCAGCTGGTGCAAAGATTTACAAAGCAAAAATATGAAACAGTTAATTATAAAACATCTCCACAGAGTGCTATTATACATTTAAAAGGATTCATACGTTATGTAAAATGAAAATAATCCATTTCGCGTGATTGACTAGTCACGAATTATCAAGCTAAAATATCGGACATTTACTACACCTGGCATATCAAAATATACTTGCCTGCATTGATCTCATTCATTGCTCTTTTAACATGCTCATCAGGCTCAATGTCCACTATCAGCGTCTGAACAATCTCATACCCATACATTGACATTGCCTAAATGGAGGTAATCAGGCCAAAAAAGCATTAGAGACTGAAAATATCCTAATTACTAATTAATGAAGAGTCACAAATTACCTTCTCAAGCTCATCTTCTACAGCTTTAGCAATTTCATTCTTCTGTTCAAAAACATCATCCAAGTTCAGCTTCGGAACACTAGCCCTGATGACTGAAAGTAATATAGTCTCGTCATGGCAAATTCAAGTTGCAAGTTTCAATTTTAGAAATATGACAGGAACTCTTATTTTGATCATCAAAGGAAGTTGAGTGGTATTACATGTATCAACATTTCATATTCTAAATATAAAAACTGCAGATGGATTATTAATTCATGCTCACAACTAGTGAGAAAAAAGAGGGAATTTCTTCTCCAGCATATATATTCGTACATAAATTTTAACATGAATCTTCGAACCCTTGCATACATACAGCTGGAGCACTGAAAGGGTAAAAATCATAAGTCTTCAAACCCTTGCGTGTGCCACGATTTGAGGATCAATGTTTGCGCTAGATCTAATAAGAATAAATAGCCTTCTTTGCTCATCACTAATTGCATTCCATGCTATAGTCTAGTACAGTTCGTACGATGGGGTCAGAAAATATCACATGGGTGTAAGAACTTGATGCATTGCAGTTTTTCTCAATCTGAACTATGCAAACATACCATCAAAAACGTAGGATTGAATTTGTTCCCTTGTATTGCTAAGCCTGTAGAAAGCATCAGATGCCTTCTCCGCTAGAGCACGGTATTGGACCGATGCAACAACAGTGACAAACACATTATCCTGAAGCACCACACAGGAAAATGAGAGGTTAAACAGAATCATCCTGTTAACAGCAAACTACGAGAGTAACAGAAACTAGAAACAATGAGTAGGGCTAATTCGTAAAAAGTCGAGGCTTAAAAAACCTTCGTCTTTGTTTCACAACGGACATCAAGTTGCTGCACACGCAATGAAAGATAACCAGCAATTTGCTTCCCTATGCACCAAGGCAAGAAGTGACACCCGGGTTCAAGAATCTCATCAAACTTCCCAAAAGTTTCTTTAATGGCTACTGTTGACTGATCCACTTGTACACATCCCAAAGCCTGCCCCATTTCTTTTTCTGCCAGACACAAATTAAGAAGCAAGTTTCACTAAAAAGAAAACATACAATGTCCTAAACAGTGCACAAGTACATTTGTTATTGTTGTAATTAACGAAGAGATCAAAGCAAGGCTGCTTTCAAGTTCTACAGATTAAAAAGACAAGTCTGAATGTGGCAAGTTAATGATAAGTAGCAAATCACCAAAATCTTAAAATTGTTTTCACTCTCATTGGAACCAAGTATTTTACACCTGAAGTCGTGAAGATGCATTCTAAGAACAAGTTTGTCTCTTAAATATTAAACCATCCAAGAGGTCGCAAAACTAGGACAAAACATTAGTAAGAAAAAACCAGTCAAAGGATGGATGTATCTTAAAATGGTTGGCTTTAACGTCGAACTGAAAGTAGACCCAATCAAATAATTTGTTGATGCATTTGAGAATGAAAAGCTTGGAGAGGATTTTTTGAAGGAACTAAGTTACTTGTCATTAATCCATCTAGATATATGATATAATAGTCAGCATGATCAGCATGAAAGGAATCATGATAGATGTTCAGCTTTACCTTTAAAAAGAAAGGATTTTCAGGCAGAACAAAGAGATCTAGACTGCAAAGTGCTATCTATAAGTTTGAAAGAAAATGAATACATAAGAAGGCAAAACAAGGACTGCATAACATTAAAAGTGAACGTGCAAGTCATCGATCTCATCCAAAATGCGAGGAGATGTAGAAGTCCCAGCTAACCAGCACCGGTTGTAAAAGGTCCATTAGCGATGTTTGGATGACAAGGACTAAGGTATCTTGCGAAGAATGATGTGTAGGCTTTACGTATGGGAGTAGGGATGAATTATGTAGCGGAGCATACAAAATCCATATAAACCTAGAGGCATAACGAATATCTCACACTAGGGGAAACATTCAAAGGGCCGCCCATTGATTGTGGCAGAGAATTGTGCGGATAAGAAGATGTTATAAAATTTGGCAGACAACTGATTCTGGTAATCTTCCGGAAAATCTTCTGAAATTTCGATGTTCGTTCATAACATAAAGCAATAATCTATGCGAAACATGGAAGAAAGATTTCTTCTAAGAAACATAAAAAATCAAAATAAAAAAAAAAACAAAGAAAGAAGGCAAAAGCCCCCCAAACTGCAATCTCCGATCGTTAGAAACCCAGGGTCAGAATCGCACGGCCGGATACGGCAATCAATTAAGGACCCCGTTTCACCCAAAATTTGAGTCCAATAAGTATTGTGTTGGGTAATAAAATTTCAAGGATCAGCATGCCAAGTAAAAAAATATCTCGACAGAAACTGCGAACAATAATTGCGAGCCTCGCAGAAGAGATTCGAAACAGGAGGGCATGGAAGATCGATGAAATTGAAGAATAAGACCAAAAGAGAGAGAGAGTACCTCGCGGGGAGACAGCGAAGCGAATCGGCAAACGAGTGTATGGATCAGCCGGCCGTCAACGCAGAGAGCGGATGGGGATTTATACCTTACCTTGTGCGCGTATAAGAAGCTACCAAAAAAATACATTATCCCAATTTCCAAGAAAGAAACGAAAAGTAACGAAAAAAACATTAGGAAAACATATAATTTTCAGTTTGTCCTAGTAATATTCCGCCCAAATCCTAATAATTGATTCCTTAAGTTCATGATTAAAGATCAATTAAAATGCAGTTCCATACTTCAAGTTTATTGTCGCAAGATATTGGCCACAGAAGGCTATGCCTATAAGAGGAGAATAGCATTATTTTAATTTGTTATCCATTTAACAGGGAAATGTATTATTTTAATTCAAAATTTTGAAAAATAATGTAAGTTCAGTTTAACCAATATCCGTACGTCTCTCCCCTAATAATCTCAGGTAGATATTTATACCAAGTATACTATAATACTTATATATTTTGCCACCACATACAATAATTAACTTAGACAAATCATTTAAAAAGCAATTAACTCAGTTAATATTCCAACCTAATGCATAGGTTATATATATAGTTTAGAACAATTGAGTTTTATGATAAAATATATATTAGAATTATTTTCTACTAGCATAGCAAGCTAAAATTCCAACAATTAGAGGATATCTTTAGTTGTCAATTTTTTTAATCGGGTAAAAAATATTTATATAAAAAAATGAATAAAATATTTAAAATTTTATAATTAAAAAATCAGTCAAATAAATATATGTTTAAATATATTTTTAAATTATAAATATGTTCTGTTTAGTTAAAATAGATAATCAAATATTTTTTCAGTATTTTTTATCAACTCAATAATTTGTACAGATATTTGGTAATCAAAAGATACCTTATATTTCTAATATATATAATAAATTAATACAAATAAATGGAATTATTTTTAACATTTTTTTACTAGATTTAGGTTTTTTAAAATTCTAACTTAAAATTTTAATAAATTAGATAAAAAACTTTTACCAATAAAACATGCACCTATGGTGCAACTAATTATTGTCTGCGCCGTCGAAAAGCAAGTTTCGATCGATTACGCCGTGCTGCGGTGTAACTTATCGTTGTCTGAGCCATTGATAAGCAAGTTTGGATGCGAATTGCTCAATTTTGTGAACATCTCTTGAATTTTTCAAGCATAGTATCATCCATTGCAAACAATGACTAATATGAAGTAAATTTATTTTCCCATTTCTGTAGGTAGGATGAACGGTTGATTGTATTATTAGCCTTCTGCAAAATTGGCAAGATGAGAGCGGCCGCAGTCGTCGATTCTGATACCCTGCGAACTCCACCATCGCATCGCCGCCAGATCATCGTGTAGGAGTAGAAGGAGCCTCTGCTTTGTTTTATTTAGTAATTTATATTCTGATGAGGAGACCGGAGAGTGGAGAGGAGGTTGTGCGTAATCTATCTATCTTTCCACCGATAAATATCGATCGTTATGCCGACCGCAGTAATCCAGTAATGTAGGTGACTATGACAACATCGCTCAGAAACATCATCGCCAGATACAACCCTATCGCCCTTCTCGATCCCGACGCACCCATCACCCTTGCTCAGGTCCGACAAATCCACGCCCATCTTACTGTCCACGGCCTCCTCAATGACCCCTTACTATATCACAAATTCCTCGCCTCCGTCGCCCTCCTCTCCCCCTCTAGCATCGCCGACACCTCCTCTTCTCCTCTCCTCTATTCCCACCGCCTCCTCCATCATTCCCCTCATCCGCCAAACGCTTTCGTCCTCAATTCCTTGATCCGCGCTCACTCCAAAGTGCCTGATCCGGATAATGCTTTGCGCTTCTACCGCCGCCTCCTCCGCCCCCCGGTCGCCCTATCCCCCGACCGCTTCACCTTCACGTTCCTCATCGGTGCTTGCGGTCGTGGCGTCAACTCTCCCGCCTCCGGGACTGCCGTCCATGCCGCCGCCCTCCGCTGCGGCCTCGCCTCTAACCCTCACGTACACAGCGCCCTCATCCGCATGTACGTGGAGTTGGGTCTTCCGGATGCTGCTCGCCGCATCTATGCTGAGGTCGAGGAGCCCGACCTGGTTAGCCGCACCGCCGTGCTCGGTGCCTTATCTGCCGCTGGTGACATTGACCTCGCCCGCGAGGTGTTCGACGGAATGTCCAGCCGAGACCCCATCGCCTGGAACGCCATGATCGCTGGTTATTCGCAGGTCGGCCGCTCTAGAGAGGCGCTGGAACTGTTCTCCTCCATGCAATCGGAGGGCCTCAGAGTCGGTGAGGCGACCTTAGTGTCGGTCCTCACGGCGTGCGCTCACCTGGGCGCGTTGGACCAGGGGAAGTGGGTCCACGCCTACGTGCAAAGGAACAATCTCCTTCTTACGGTCACGCTCGGTACAGCCCTCGTAGACATGTACTCCAAATGCGGCGACGTGCGGAAGGCAATGGATGTCTTCTGGAAGATGCAGGATAAGAACGTCTACACCTGGAGCAGCGCAATGAACGGGCTGGCCATGAATGGGGCAGGCAAGGAATGCCTCGAGCTCTTCGAGCTGATGAAGGTTGACGGCTTGCTGCCCAACGCGGTGACCTTTGTCTCCGTGCTTCGTGGTTGTAGTATGGCTGGGCTGGTCGAGGAGGGTCGCCGCCACTTCGAATCGATGAGGGACCAATATGAAATCGAGCCATGGCACGAGCACTGGGGTTGTATGGTAGACATGTATGGGCGAGCTGGCAGGTTGGACGATGCCGTCGATTTCATCCATTCGATGCCCATCGAACCGCATGCTGGAGCTTGGGGAGCCTTGCTCAACGCCTGCAGAATTCATAGGAACATCAAATTGGGGGAGTTTGCAATGCAAAAGATGGTGGAGATCGAATCAAGTAATGACGGGGCATACGTCCTCTTGTCGAACATCTACGCTGAATCCAGCAAGTGGGGAGGTGTCAGTGATGTGAGGATGTCGATGAAGGCCAAGGGGTTGAGAAAGGAGCCTGGCTGCAGCGTCGTAGAGGTTGGTAGTGAGGTCCATGAGTTCTTTGCAGGAGACAAATCACATCCTAGGTACAGGGAGATTGAGGTGATGCTGCAGGAGATGTCAAGGAGGCTGAGGTTGGCTGGGTATGCTGCAAAGACAGATGAGGTGATGTTCAACGTCGAGGAAGAGGAGAAAGAGGATGCCTTGCGTTGGCACAGCGAGAAGTTGGCAATTGCGTTGGGATTGATATCCTTGGAAGATGCCTCCCCCATTAGGATTGTAAAGAACTTGAGAGTGTGTTGGGATTGTCATGAAGTCAGCAAGTTGATTTCCATGTTGTTCCAGAGGGAGATCATCGTCAGGGACAGGAAGCGGTTTCACCACTTCAAAGATGGCATGTGTTCTTGCATGGATTACTGGTGATTTGTCATGTGGCTACAATGTATCAATTAAAGGAGGATTGGATCTAAGAGTTTTTTGTCAAAAGATATAATTCTTTTATTTAAAAAAAACAATGGATTTGTTTTTTAAAGTCCTAATAATTAAGAAAACCTCCAAACATAATGGTACATAATGGTTGTCTGATGGGATGATAAAACTAAAATTTGGGGTAGGAGTCTCCTCCATCACGAAAGAGAAACTCACTTATGTTTGCCTTTTTATCAAACTCACTTATGTCTCCTCCATCACCACTTTGCCTAATTTCTTTGAGTAAGATCATAAATTTCTATTAAATATATGACCATGTGTTTTGGACTATGATTATAGGAAATGTCCTGTCATAATATATGCCTAATTTGATATATTTGAAAACTGACGTAAATTCAAAATAGTGAAATATACGATGATCGTCTAACAAAATTTAGATAGTTCAACATGCCTAATAATGAGAAATCAGGTAAATTATTTAATCCCTAATATTTCTCTTTTCATAATCTACATCCTCTCTCTTCTCCCTCTTTGGTTTTCATCTCCCACGGTTTCGGCGATGCCAGCTCAAACCCTCAAACCCGCTCTGTTTACCCCCACTAACCCCTTGAAAATATTAAATTTTAAAAAGAACCATGCTAAAACATTTTAATTAGGGTGAATGTATATATATAAGTATATATAGCAAGGTAGTTAGATCTTTCTTAATTTGCACACCCAAGAAGTACCTGAGTTTTTAATAAAATTTTAAAATAACTGTAGTTATGTTTTTAATATTATTTGTTTTTATTAAATATTTTGAGTCATTTTAGACATGACCTTTTTAAAATTTAGCATAACAAGCTCGGACGATGGCTACGAGCAATGACTCTCCATCGTTCTTTGTACCGTCTCTTGGCTCTTGCGATATGGATTGAGACCCGCACCATGTTCAAGTTGGACGGCATGCCGATGCTCTGTTTTTTTATCGTCTTCCTCTTCTGGCTTTGACGAAACATTACACAAAAGGCCCTTTGATGCTGATCCCCGTGCTTATAATCTCAAAGCCTGACTTTTGCCACTGAGAGCCTCTTCATAGATGATATCTCGAACTGGTGGTTCATTTTTTTAACGGGATCCGATCGATTGAATTTATATGGACATATCCTGATCCGTCAACCTCTGCCGTTCATTTAACTATTATTTTTAAGAATAAAAGAACATTAAAATTCATGAGAATTTTTATTTTTTTGGTAAAGCAGGGAAGTTTCGTTAAATTTATCCGCAGGCTTGATGCAGCTTTATTTAATATTGGAATTAGAAAGCTTTCCTTCGCATTGAAGTTTTTTAACGGCTCGCGAGGATTTCGTTCGGCGGGGTCATTCTGCCTGCGTTGGGAAAGGGCGGAGAAGGAAACAACCGGAGGAAGCGACGAAGCGGGGGGAATGGTTGAAATGCCCCTACAGCTGCTGGTATGGGCTTGATCTTGCTTGTGCTTCCTTCATCTTTCCCTCCCCCAATTATTTCCGTGTCATTCTTGCGTCGCCCCCAATTTTTTTTTGTTTCTCCTTTGCTCGTCCCTTGAAGATCTCTTGTAATCTGAGGGTTTCTGCGTGTGGATCCCTTCTATTTTGTAGGGTTTCCCAGGTAGTCTTTGTCGTTGGGATATTATAATCTTTCATTTGCGTTTCCTTCAGGCCCTTCTCTACTCAATCCTTCTCCCGCTTGATTGTTCGCGGTTTGATGAATTCTAGCCCTGTTCTTAAAGATTACACTAGATGAATGCGAGCGCTGTTCTTGAAGATTACACTGGTTGAATGCGATCCCTGTTCTTGAAGATTACACCGAGCCCTGTTCGCGGTTCTTTCAGGCATGCGATAGTGTCCCACTGTATTAATAATAATGTTTTCTTCTAGTATCTTATTATTTGATTAAAACTGCAGGCCTCGCTTTTTTTTTGGGGGGTCGGCTGCCTCGTTCATCGGCCTGCAGTCGGTCGAATACGAAAGTGTCGTAGAAAGTGTTGGAAATGTGGAATATTGGGTCCTTTGCATAAAGCTAAGTTAAATACATGTCTTCACTCTCCGGATGAAGCAATATATTTTCGATTTGTTGAGAAGTGCTCCGAATGGTTTTGTTGAGAAGTGATCCGACAGCGGGGTGAGGAGGGGAGCTGCAGGTGCGGCATAGGAGTGTAGAGCGCTGCATCGTCTGGGACGTTCTGTGGATTTGAAGGACTTGAGGGTCTGTCCTGCGAAGACCTGCAATTTTAGTGTAGAACGCTGCAGCATCGGGTCATATTGTGGCCACAGTTTTAGTCCCACATTAGATATGTAAGCGGCATCCCCTGCAGTGGGGGCCAGGTAGTTGGGGCTTGAGGGATTTAAGAGCTCGCGGTAACTGGACCGGCCAACTATATTTATTTTGATGACAATTGTCTACAACAATTATATTTATTTAGAATAGTCTCACCCGGGAGACTCATTGATTTCTTACGTAAGAAATTTAATTTATAATATTTAGGATTTTAGAATTATATTAATCTATTATTCTCTCATACATCATATACGTGCCCTAGGAGAAAGTTATGGAAGGTATAGAGCGTGATAATTATACTAGTCATGTCCCTTTTAATAAGCCCATATTTAATTTTATAAGCCCAAATTCAATTTAGGAGCCTATATTTAATTAATGAACCTATGCTAATTCATTGAGCCCATGTTAAAATACTAGGCTCAACAGTTTATTAATATCAATAATTAAAATAATTTAATACATGCAAATTAACCAATCAAATTTAATAACTAATTCTATATAATCATTCAAATATTAACTAATAATCCTAAGTTCATTTAGGCTTAAATAAATTTTATCAAATATATACTCCTTTTTAAATCCAACCCTTATTCTAGCCCATCAAAATTTATTAAATGTATTTAATTATGAAAATATCTTAATTAACTAGATTAATTAATCTCAAATTAAACCAATTTAATCATACCTAATTTTATGAAATTTTGACTCAATTCATCTCGGCCCAACCCATCAGGTTACTCAACTTAATTAAACTTATTCAAAAACCATCTCCTAATCCAATTAAACCCAATTCATTAGTCCAATTTCTCAATTAATAAGGTCCAAGTTAAGGTTCAGTCAAAATTGGCTCAATCAACTAAAATTGAATTGGTTGACCAGTAAAATAAAATTTAATTAATCATGACCCAATTCAATTTAAATTGTTAGCCTAATCCGGTCGGCCCAAATTTGGACTCATGAAATCCAAATTAAATTCTTAATCAATGTTGACTTGGTCAACATATGCACTAGAGACGGACGCTCAGTTAGCGAAGAAACCCATATGCACTGGGACACCTTGTGGAATCCATTTTTGTCCTTCGATGAAGGGGATGACAGTGAACTCCCTGGCTTCGATGGCAGAGATGGTCTTCACACCTGGCCATGGCACTCTCTTGGAGGTGTCACCACCGGGGCCTATGTTGGCAAACTCGGAGTAGGTCAGCGTGTTGAGCCCTACCTCACCATTCATCGGCATCTAACCAACAGGTTGGATGAGGTCGCCAATCTCAGACTCCATGATAATGGTGTGGGAGAACTCCTTCCATGGGCGACCGAGGTAGGTTTCGAATTCGGCTTGGACAGGGACGAGATCTGGTTCTGCAATGAGCTTGCAATTCTGAACAACGAATCCTGTGTTTTCCCTTTCCTTGGCACGACCCTGCGCAAAGAAGATGTTCTTCTGATTCTTCATCGGTTTGCGGGCGACGAGAATGCAGTTCTGGAAGACGGCGGATGAGTCGCCGAAGATGAAATCCACAGTTCTAGAGATGCAGCAGTCTCGATAGAACTGGCGATTGCTATGTGCGTAGAGTGTGTCCTGGTATGCCTCAATCCTGCAGTTAAGGAAGATGGCTCGATCGACATTCACACGGATGACGTCAATGGGTTTAAGTGGGGGAGGATTGTTAGACCCAATTCCTGAGGGTCAAGCCTGAAGCGCACCACGAACCACAGAAGGTCGAGCGCAAAGGGGCAGGCCGCATGCAGCGCACGAGGCCGCTTCAAGGCCGCAACAAGGAGGCATAAAAGACACGAGCCACGGAGCTGGACGACCGAGCAACCGAGGTGCGTGCAAGAGACAAACGACCGAGGGGCGATCAACCGAGGGACGTGCGCGGGGCAAACACAAGGCAGCAGAGCGGGGGATGCATACGGAGCAAGCGCTCGAGCGATCAAGAGACTTCGCGGGTAAGATGCCCGAGCAATCGGAGGCGCTCGTGGAGCCAACAACCGAGGGCGCGCACGGAGCAAGCGCCCGAGAAACTGAGGGACTTCACGGGTAAGACGCCCGAGCAATCAAAGGCACGCACGGAGCCAACAGCTGAACAACCGAGGGCGCGCACGGAGCAAGCGCCCGAGCAACCGAGGGACTTTGCGAGTAAGACGCCCGAGCAACCGAGGGTGTGCACGGAGCAAGCAGCTGAGCAACATGGTGCGCACGTGGAGCAAGCAGTCGAGCAACCAGCGACGTGCGCGGATCAACAAGGGACGCATGTGGGGCAAGAGTCGGGCGATCCCTTAGCTGAAGGCGCGCGTGCACGTGGCACTGAGCCACGGAGCTCCCGCACGTGCGCACTAGCCCGCCGACACTACCGACACAAGACACGGGCGCTCAGCTGCCAAGCACACGGACGGCGCGGGCATAATGCTGGTAATGCTCGGGGCATTGAATGCCCGAGCAATTATAGGTGCAATGAAGAGGGCAGCTGAAGGGTCAGCCCTCCACCTATATAAACCCCTTTGCCGAACACTTAGAGGCAAGCAGGAGAAGAGCAAGTAAGCAGAGGAAAGAAAAGAAAAGAGTGCTAAGTAAGGAAGCGATTGTAGCTTAGTCCACTTGTAATAATCCCATTTAAGTCTAGCTTGAGGGAGAGAGGTTTTACCGGCACTAATAAAGTAGTCATTTTGTCCTCTCAATCCCCAAGGTGTCCAAAGATCCTTTTCCACATCATTTCCGCACTCAAGGCTTATGAGCACCGATCCCCCTCTCGGTGTCGTTCAATGTGAGATTTGTATTTTTGTATTATAGATAAATTTGTAAAATTTTAATAAGAAGGACTTACTTGTAAAATTTTATGAATTTTTGAGATATTGAATTTTGATATGAAAATTATACCATCCGATAGGATTTTTGACAAGGAATCCAACGGCGCAGACGGATCATAATTTGGACGTCGTTTGATTAGTCAAATCGTTGAATCAAGGATTGACGGCTAGGATTAAACGAGAATTAAAGAATTTAATTATTTATTAAAAACCGAATTTTCACCCATCGAGCGCGCGGGTTGAAGCTTCTTCTTTTTCTCTCTCCTCCCATGTTCCGCGGCAGCAACCTTTCATCATTTTGTCAACGATGTTTGCACCACTTCCCGATCGTATTTTTCGACGAGATTTCAGATACAGCTTCAGGAGAGTGAGGAGAACACATTAGAGGTATAAATTTACATTTTTGGTTGAGATTTGGGAGAGAAAAGAGGAGATAAGTGAGGGGCGGCGAAACTTCATCGCCGGAACAAGCTCTGGCGATTACCGGCCATTCCGGCCACGGAACTTCGCAAACTTGGTACCTATGGCTTCTCCTCGACGAGAGCTTTCCATTGGTACCAGAGTTGAGAGCTTTTGGCCGCCGGTCGGCCGCCGGTGAGCTAAAAACCCTAACTTAGGGTTTTCGCCCAAATTAGATAAATCGGTGAAATTGATCGCGTACGAGCTATAATAATTGGGGAAAATATGATTTTTGGAATCCTTGTGATGAGAGCTTTCGAATGGTACCAATATTGGTACTGTTCGGAGAACTTCGCCGGTGAGGGTTCCGACGAACTTTCCGGTGAGTTTCCGGCGAGCTCCGGCGAACTTTTCGGCGAACTTGAGATAAAAATTAGAGAGATTCTAGAGACTATTTTAAGCATGTTGGTGAAGACGGATTTGTAAAATTGTTACCGGATTGAGAGATTTAATTCGTTGAAATATTCACAGGAAATTCGGTAAGCAAACACGAGGATACGAACGTTCGCGATACGAACTAGAACGTGCTTGTAACGCTAGAATCAGGTGAGTGTTTATTCTCCAGGTAGAATAAACGGGATAATTCTCAATGTTTAGTCCAGGAGAACTATATCCCTTTGGTTATATATGCTTGATATTTCTTTGGACTCTCCTGCTAGTGTATATAATCTTGATTATTAACTTAAATGAGTTGTGAATAACCCCTGATATTCTTGCTTGATGATATAAGCTATTTATTGTTGTTCGTTGATTCATTATAAGCATGTATCTATACTTTTATTGACTCTAGATCTAGCATATGCATTTGCCTGACTCTTTGTGATACTTCTTTCACTTGTTAATGCATATGGCTAGTATGATCTGATACTGGATAGTGCTATAGGCACTTTTACTGCAGTGATAGGATATTACATTATTAGCACACCCATGGGCTGCCTAGTGAGAGGGGCATGGGATGTTAGTGTTCGAGGTCAGGATGGGAGATCGGGATACTCCTGACTGGGTTTTTACTATGGATTAGCTATGGATACCAGATAGCAAAATTCATTGGGCAACTCAGGGGGAAAGGGGGCTTTGTTTATTTATTCTTGCACTTCTGCTTTGATCTGGGTACCTTACGATATTTGATTCCTCCCCCTGAGGTAACAGTTGTTGGCCACAACTGTATTTTGATTATGCCAGCCCCAGATATAGTCTCGTGTGATTCTTGATTACTCATTTTGATTGGCTATTGCACACGAATAATCATATGATTCTATTCTTGAGACTTCGTTATTTTATGTTCTCGGTTTTACATTGTTTTCTATCCAACTCACTGAGTACGACGTTACTCACCCCGTAGGGGAACTCATTTTTATTTTTCAGGATCACAGCAGGAGAGAGACTGATAGATATCGCAGTGTATAGTCAGGCACCTGATTTCTTTTGAAAGGTAGGACAGTTCTACCTTTGTTTTGTGTGTATAGAGATCCACTAGCTAGGTACTTTGTATAACATTGGGCATGTATCCATTTTGATTGTAAATTACATGTATATAAGTGTGTGCCACTGTAGTAAAGATTTGATTTTAATAATATATGCTTTTAGAGTTATATTGATCTGTCATCCAGGTTCTCTCCTTCCATAAATAGAGGGGATATATATTAGGTACGCTTAGTGGGTTCCCATGTAATTTCGGGAGTAAACGGGACTATGTGTGGAGTTCACTGCGGTCTGCCACGTGCCCTAGGGGAAGGTACGGGGCGTGACAGATTTTGGTGGTATCAGAGCAGGTTCATATTAGCATATATGTATATCCTGACAAGATATTTTGAGAACCTGGGTATGTTAAGGCATCGATTGCATAAATGATCTTTTAGAAGTAATTCATATTAGGGTTTAAATAGTCCAGTGGATCTCAGATAAGGACCAGTTTAGTGGCCCTAGGATATGTGTCGTATACGTAACATTGATCGTAATATTCGTGCAGGATATTCAGAATGCAGCCAGAGCATAGTCATTCAGGCGATGAGGCATCACATGGACAGGATGGTTCCTCTGCCTCCCATGCAGTACCAGTAGAGGGTGGCCAGGCTGCACCACCTGTTGCAGGAGGAGTCACTCTGACGGATGAGCAGTTTCAAACACTCCTTAGAGCGATTCAAACTCAGACTGCATCGATACTAGCTCCCGTTCCACCAGTGTAGGCACCCGTTGTTGCTTCTTAGACTGATTTACTAAAGCAGATCAAGACAGCTCGACAATTAGGCTGTTACAGTTTTGAGGGATCTAGAGACCCATAAATAGCTCACAAATGGTTACAGAAAGTTTCAAAGACTGCTAGAGACATGAGATTGACAGACGCAGACACTATCAGACTAGTAGCTCAGCTAATAGAGGGTGATGCACAAGTTTGGTGGGAGTCCCTTAGCGCTAGTGGAGCTTTACCTACTACTTGGGAAAGATTTATAGATCTCTTCAATAGAGAATACTACACTAGCTTTTATAAGGATCAGAAGAGAGAAGAATTCTTTGCACTACGACAGGATCATAGGTCAGTATTGGAGTTTGACACTGAGCTACGAGCTTTATCAGTATTTGTCTTAGAGTATGCCCGAGATACTGAGTATATGCGTAGCAGGTTTAGAAATGGACTGAATACAGAGATAGAAAGTTGTTGGTTACTTCTACCACTGTCAGTTATCATGAGTTAGTGCAGATGGCAGTGGAGATTAAGCAGTTATCCCCAGCACCTTCTAAGGGTAAGGAAATTTTCTCAGTTAAGAGAAAGTTAGGATTTTTCAGTCCTACATTCCAGAGGAAGAGTACGATAGTTAAGGGATTGCAAAGAATGGGGGAATCATCTAGTAGTGCTCCTAGATCACAAACTTACCCTCGAGCTTTACCCATTCCAGATTCTGAGTCTCAAGTTCGACCTATGACTAGAGATACTTGCAGAAATTGTGGTAAGAATCATTCTGAAATTTGCAGAGCTCCCCTGAGATGTTTCTATTGTCATCAGCCAGGGCATTATCGTAGTAACTGCCAAGACTACAACAAAGAGGTGACAGTAGAAGCAGTGGGATGCCCAGACCAGTACCAAGTGATAGAGGATCGACCACTCAGGACAGACAATCATTTGGGGCAGTGAGAAGCTATAAAGCAGATCAAGGAAGCAGTGTTAGAGGGACACAAGGTGGTTCTGGGATTCCACCGCGAGAGCAGACCAGGATCTTTGCCAGTTCAGATAAGGAGGCTGAGGCCAATCCAGATCTGATCACAGGTACTTAACAGCTCTTTCAGCATTCTGCTAGAATACTTATTGATAGTGGTTCTCATAGATCATATATTAATCTTGAGTTTGCAAAGTTTAGTGATAAACCCTTAGTTCCTTTGAAACCTGAACTTATTGTATGCACACCTCTAGGAGAACAACTTCTTAGAGATACAGTTTATAAGGACTGTGAGATTATGTTGGGAGATATCATATTACTAGCAGACCTAATCTCATTAGATATGTCTGATCTTGACTTGATACTGGGGATTGACTGGTTAGCCCGACATAAGGCCACAGTCAACTGTTTTACTAAGGAAGTGATATTCTCGATAGAGGGAACACCTGAATTACATTTTACTGGGAATCGCCGAATTCTACCGACTTGTATAATTTCGGCACTACAAGCTTGGAAATTAATAAGAAAAGGATGTGTAGCGTATTTAGCTCATATAATAGACACATCCACCTCAGGAACCAAGTTAAAAGAAATACCGGTGGTGAATGAATTCCCTGATGTATTTCCAGAAGAATTACCAGGTGTACCACCTGATAGGGAAGTGAATTTCTTTATTGAATTACAACCAGGCACTCACCCTATCACTATCCAACCATATAGAATGGCACCTGCAGAACTCAGTGAATTAAAGGTACAGTTACAAGAATTGCTTGATAAAGGATTCATCAGACCGAGTACCTCACCGTGGGGAGCACCGGTATTATTTGTAAAGAAGAAAGATGGTACCTTAAGATTATGTATTGATTATAGATAATTAAATAAGGTGACCATCAAGAATAAATATCTTTTGCCAAGAATTGATGATCTTTTTGATCAATTACAAGGAACTAAGGTATTTTCAAAAATTAATTTGAGATCAGGATATCATCAATTGAGGATTAGGGAGTCAGATATCCCTAAGACTGCCTTCAGGACCAGATATGGACATTATGAGTTTGTGGTAATGTCTTTTGGTTTGACAAATACCCAGCTGCATTCATGGATTTAATGAACAAAGTATTTCATCCATATCTCGATAAGTTTGTTATTGTATTCATAGCTGATATTCTGATATACTCTTCTGGAGAAAAGGAACATGTTGAACATCTGAGAATAGTATTACAAACACTGCGAGAAAAGAAACTATATGCAAAGTTCTCTAAATGTGAGTTTTGGTTGAAAGAAGTGAAATTCTTAGGACACACCGTATCAGAAAAATGTATCATTGTTGATTCAAATAAATTTGAAGCAGTTTTAAAATGGGAACAACCCAAGAATATTACGGAGATTCGCAGTTTCTTAGGTCTAGCTGGATATTATAGAAGATTCATTGAAGGATTTTCTAAAATAGCTGGACCACTCACTCGATTAACCAGAAAAGAAGTGAAATTTGAATGAGATCAGGAATGTGAAAAGAGTTTTCAGAAACTCAAAGACCGTCTTACTTCTGCTCCAGTTCTGACATTACCAAAGCCTAACGAAAATTATACAGTATACAGTGATGCTTCCAAACAAGGGTTAGGATGTGTATTGATGCAGGAAGGAAAAGTTATTGCTTATGCATCCCGTCAACTAAGGAAACATGAATTAAACTATCATACTCATGATTTGGAACTGGCAGCAGTAGTATTTGCACTAAAGATATGGCGACATTATTTATATGGAGTTCAATGTCATATCTTTACTGACCATCAAAGCTTGAAGTATATTATGACTCAAAAGGAACTAAACTTGAGACAGAGAAGATGGTTAGAGTTGATAAAAGATTATGATTTGATAATTGAGTATTATCCTGGAAAAGTAAATGTAGTAGCTGATGTCTTGAGCAGAAAGTCAGTTACATTATCACATATTTCAGCCACTACATTACCGCAGCTAGTAGAATTAAAATCTTTGGGAATTCAGTTGAATTATGATACAGTTAGTGAGATACTAGCTACATTTATTGTGCGACCTACACTTCATGAAGAAATTTGAGTTTTGCAAAGCACAGACGAGGAATTAAGTAAAGTAATTCAAAAGATGCATACCGAAGAAAATTCTGAGTTCAGAATGAGAGATGACGGGTTATTGGTATACTGAGAAAGAGTTTGTGTCCCTAATAAAGTTGAACTCAAGAAAGCTATTTTGGAGGAAGCTCATTCTTCGGCATATGCAATGCACCCGGGCAGTACAAAGATGTATCGCACCATAAAAGGAAATTATTGGTGGCCTGGTATGAAGAAAGATATTGCAGATTATGTAGCTAAGTGTCCTATATGTCAGCAAGTTAAAGCTGAGCATCAGAGACCGGCAGGAAAGCTACAGCCTTTGCCAATTCGAGAATGGAAATGGGAACATATCAGTATGGATTTTGTGATAGGATTACCCCGTACATCCAGCAATCATAATGCAATATGGGTAATTGTGGATAGACTTACTAAATCTGCTCATTTTCTGGCAATTAATAATACTTATTCATTGGAAAAGTTAGCCAGAATTTACATTCAGGAGATTGTGAAGCTCCATGGAGTTCCCATTACCATTGTTTCGGATAGAGATCCCAGATTTACTTCTCGTTTCTGGCCAAAGATGTATGAAGCTTTGGGGACGACATTACAGTTTAACACAACTTTTTATCCCCAAACTGATGGCCAGTCGGAAAGAACAATCCAAACTCTAGAAGATATGTTAAGGGATTGTGTACTAGAATTTCAGAAAAATTGGGATCAACACTTACCGTTGATTGAGTTTGCTTACAATAACAGTTATCAGGCTAACATCGGAATGCCACCGTATGAGGCTTTGTATGGAAGAAAATGTAGAACACCGTTATGTTGGGATGAAGTGGGAGAAATGAGAATAGAAGGAAATGAGTTGATAGAAACTACGACAGAAAAGATTAAGATTATCAGGGAAAGATTGAAAGTAGCCCATGATAGACAAAAAAGTTATGCAGATAACCGAAGAAGGGAATTAGAATTCCAACCTGGGGATATGATATACCTGAAAGTAGCTCCATGGAAAGGAATTATACGGTTTGAAAACACAGGAAAGTTAAATCCTAGATATGTTGGACCTTTCAGAGTCATTAATAGAATTGGTCCAATAGCTTACAGATTGGAGTTACCACAGGAGATGGTTAGAATACATGATGTATTTCATGTATCAATATTAAGGAAATGCATTGTAGACCTAGAACGAGTTTTAGAAACACCCCCGATAGAGCTTGCAGATAACTTAAGTTATAAGATACAACCTGTGCAAATTTTAGAGCGAAAGAAGAAAATCTTAAGAAATAAGGATGTATGAATGATTAAGGTATTATGGAGAAGTGCACAAGTAGAAGAAGTTACTTGGGAATCTGAAGAGTACATGAAAAGAAAGTATCCTCAACTATTTCAAGCATCGACTTAAGCTAAATTTTGAGGACAAAATTTCTTTAAGTGGGGTAGAATGTGAGATTTGTATTTTTTGTATTATAGATAAATTTGTAAAATTTTAATAAGAAGGACTTACTTGTAAAATTTCATGAATTTTTGAGGTATTGAATTTTGATATGAAAATTATACCATCCGATAGGATTTTTGATAAGGAATCCAACGGCGCAGACGAATCGTAATTTGGACGTCGTTTGATTAGTCAAATCGTTGAATCAATGATGGACGACTAGGATTAAGTCGATGCTTCGCAAACTTCGCAAACTTGGTACCTTTGGCTTCTCCTCGACGAGAGCTTTCCATTGGTACCAGAGTTGAGAGCTTTTGGCCGCCGGTGAGCTAAAAACCCTAACTTAGGGTTTTCGCCCAAATTAGATAAATCGGTGAAATTGATCGCGTACGAGCTATAATAATTGGGGAAAATATGATTTTTGGAATCCTTGTGATGAGAGCTTTCGAATGGTACCAATATTGGTACTGTTCGGAGAACTTCGCCGGTGAGGGTTCCGGCGAACTTTCCGGTGAGTTTCCGGCGAGCTCCGGCGAACTTTTCGGCGAACTTGAGATAAAAATTAGGGAGATTCTAGAGACTATTTTAAGCATGTTGGTGAAGACGGATTTGTAAAATTATTGCCGGATTGAGAGATTTAATTCGTTGAAATATTCACAGGAAATTCGGTAAGCAAGCACGAGGATACGAACGTTCGCGATACGAACTAGAACGTGCTTGTAACGCTAGAATCAGGTGAGTGTTTATTCTCCAGGTAGAATAAACGGGATAGTTCTCAATGTTTAGTCGAGGAGAACTATATCCCTTTGGTTAGATATGCTTGATATTTCTTTGGACTCTCCTGCTAGTGTATATAATCTTGATTATTAACTTAAATGAGTTGTGAATAACCCCTGATATTCTTGCTTGATGATATAAGCTATTTATTGTTGTTCCTTGATTCATTATAAGCATGATACTATGCTTTTATTGACTTTAGATCTAGCATATGCATTTGCCTGACTCTTTGTGATTCTTCTTTTACTTGTTAATGCATATGTCTAGTATGATCTGATACTGGATAGTGCTATAGGCACTTTCACTACAGTGATAGGATATTACATTATTAGCACACCCATGGGCCGCCTAGTGAGAGGGGCATGGGATGTTAGTGCTCGAGGTCAGGATGGGAGATCGGGATACTCCTGACTGGATTTTTACTATGGATTAGCTATGGATACCAGATAGCAAAATCCATTGGGCAACTCAGGGGGAAAGGGGGGCTTTGTTTATTTATTCTTGCACTTCTGCTTTGTTCTGGGTACCTTACGATATTTGATTCCTCCCCCTGAGGTAACAGTTGTTGGCCACAACTGTATTTTGATTATGCCAGCCCCAGATATAGTCTCGTGTGATTCTTGATTACTCATTTTGATTGGCTATTGCACACGAATAGTCATATGATTCTATTCTTGAGACTTCGTTATTTTATGTTCTCGGTTTTACATTGTTTTCTATCCAACTCACTGAGTACGACGTTACTCACCCCGTAGTGGAACTCATTTTTATTTTTTAGGATCACAGCAGGAGAGAGACTGATAAATATCGCAGTGTATAGTCAGGCACCTAATTTCTTTTGAAAGGTAGGACAGTTCTACCTTTGTTTTGTGTGTATAGAGATCCACTAGCTAGGTACTTTGTATAACCTTGGGCATGTATCCATTTTGATTGTAAATTACTTGTATATAAGTGTGTGCCACTGTAGTAAAGATTTGGTTTTAATAATATATGCTTTTAGAGTTATATTGATCTGTCATCCAGGTTCTCTCCTTCCATAAATAGAGGGGATATACATCAGGTACGCTTAGTGGGTTCCCATGTAGTTTCGGGAGTAAACGGGACTATGTGTGGAGTTCACTGCGGTCTGCCACGTGCCCTAGGGGAAGGTACGGGGCCTGACAGTTCACGCCGGCACGGCCGGCACGACTTGAGCTCAACCAAGGAGCCCTGGTGAAAAATTAGTCGTGACACCTCCCCTCTTCGTCGTTGTTCCTTGCTCAGTGGGTAAAGAAAGAATCGGTCTAAATAAAACCCAGCGAGCCAAATATATACCTGCACATCTTTTAAAGAAATATACAATGAAAAATAATTATAAAAAAGGTGTCACTTCGAATATTTTATAGAATTATCTTTTAAACCATTATTAAGAGTTTATTACGCTTAGTTATATATTTGGAAGTATTATATTGAATATTTATATCGGAGAGCATTATAAATAAAAGCTCAGGCGCGTGGAAGAATAAAAAAGGTACAGGTATAGTGTCACAACCCCGACCCTGAAAAGCCACGTCCCAAGTGTAGGGACGCCTTCTTCTTCTCTCCTATAAATACTTCATGGTTGTACAACAAAGAGTTAGCTTTTGCTTCTTCGCTTTGTAAGAACTGAGAGAGAAAGAACCTACGGAGACCTTCTGTTAAGGGTGTTCAGGTGCTCATAATCACCTATTTTTCATCAGGCTGGTGTCGACGAACGCCCTTCCCTCGACACGCCGTACGCTCGACTTCTCCTTCCGCCTTCAAAGCCTCGGAGAAGTGCCGGCGTAACAACTGGTATCAGAGCAGGGTCTCTGAACATCGTATAACAAGAACCGAACCTCCTTGAGTTCTCCCACACCATCCGCCAACATGGTGACGAAGAAAGAGTTCAAGGAACTAGAAAAACGTGTGGACGCGATGATGGATTCAGTGGGAGAACAAATTCGATCCTCCCAGGACGCAGGCGAAGCAAATTTCAAAACTCTGCAGGGGCGCATGGAGGAGCTGCACTTGGCCCTTGCGGGAGTCCTTTCGGAATTCGAAAAACTCCGAAGCGCAGGCAACCGTCCACGGGAAGCAGGGGAACAGAGTTCCCAGCCGGCGGAAACGTTCGGTCCCAACCCAGACCGATCGATAGGAGTTACCACACCTCATCCAGAACATTGGCAATATCAGGACTATCGCCAACCGGCGCGAAGCAAGGCCCGTATTCCCCATCCCATCACCTTCTCAGGCGAAAGAGATGCGAAGGTCGTAGAGAATTTCTTGTGGGACATGGAGCAATATTTTGGGGCCACGAAGATGGAGGAAGGAGATAAGGTACCCACGGCAGCAGCCTTTCTCCTTGGAGATGCAAAGAAATGGTGGCGGGTACGTTGTGACCCCCATCGGAAAGGAAAAGGAGTAGCAATCAATGACTGGGCGACCATGGCTAGAGAGCTCCGTCGCCAGTTTCTTCCCGTGAACGCAGCATGGCTGGCGCGGGAGCAACTACAAAAGTTACATCAGACAAGAACGATTCGAGAATACATCCAAGATTTTAACAGCCTTATTCTAGATCTTGGAGACATGGCTGAAGCCGACCAGCTTTTTACATTCCTGCGAGGCTTACAACCTTGGGCGAGGAACGAGTTAATGAGAAAAGGAATAACGGACGTGCAGGAGGCCATCGAGACCGCCGAGGGACTGTTCGACTGGCGCTCCAGCAACAACTCTACTCAAACAGATGCGAGGCCCTCCAACGGGCGACAGAATCTTCCACAGAACATGAATGGACGTCGCCGCTTCCCCACGGAACAAAGGAGGCAAAGTTACTCCCCATCGCAGAATTCGGGGTACAACAACAACGGACCGGCCGCAAACGCAAATAGGGGCCGGCGAGAGGATCACCCACCCTCTACCCAACCCCGGCGTGAGGGACTCGCCTCCATACGCGTTGAAGACGACGACCCGATCCAACAACCGGAGGAGGATACCATCATCACCCGCGCAGCCCCATTACAAAGGATGAGCACGGTACAAGGAGATCGAGATTACAGATTACTCTATGTCTCCTTGCAGGTACAAGGAAAGCGGTGCTCGGCGATGGTCGATACCGGCGCGACCCACAACTTCATGAGCGAAGAACTTGGGCGCGACCTGGGGCTGCGGATGGAAGCAAGTGACTGCAAACTGAAGACGGTGAACGCCACACCAACAAAAGTAATCGGGGTGGTACGCCAAATACCAACAACGATGGGAAGTTGGCGCGGCAACCTGGATTTCACGATTGTTCCATTGGACGACTTTGATCTGATACTGGGGACCGAATTTCTCCTTCATTCCCAGACAATGGTCGCGCCACATCTGGGGGGCGTCATGGTGATGGACGAACGATAACCTGGGTTCGAGAAAGCGATCACGACCGAACCTGGAAAGTCGTCCATAAAGACAGCAGGGATGCTCTCGGCACTACAACTTGTCCGAGGTCTCCGCCACAAGGAGGACACCTTCGTCGCCGCCCTTCGAACAGACAGCCCAGCACAACCCGGCAATACGACTTCGGCAAAAATTTCTGAGGTGGTGAATGAGTTCCAGGATCGCATGCCCACCGAACTCCCCAAGACCCTGCCCCCGCGACGACCAACCGACCACCAGATCGAACTTTTACCTGGTGCCCGCCCCCCTGCACAAGCACCGTATCGCATGGCGCCATCAGAGTTGGCGGAGTTACGGCGACAACTTGACGATCTGATGGAAGCAGGGTTGGTCCGGCCCTCCAAAGCTCCCTACGGGGCTCCCGTCTTGTTTCAAAGAAAGAAGGATGACAGCCTCCGCATGTGCGTGGATTATCGTGCACTCAACAAAGTTACTGTAAAAAACAGATACCCCATTCCCCTCATTGCCGACCTCTTCGATCGGCTGCACCATGCCCGCATTTTTTCAAAACTCGACTTGCGATCAGGTTATTGGCAGGTCCGGATTGCTGCGGGTGACGAAGCAAAGACCACTTGCGTCACGCGCTACGGATCCTTTGAGTTTCTCGTCATGCCGTTCGGCCTCACCAATGCTCCTGCCACATTCTGCAACCTCCTGAATGAGGTTTTTCACAAGTTTCTCGACAAATTCGTCGTGGTTTATTTGGACGATATTGTCGTCTATTCTAACACAGAAGAAGACCATGTCGCACACCTTCGACAAGTCTTCTTAGAACTCCGGAAACACCAGCTCTACGTTCGTAGCGATAAGTGTGAATTTGGGCAACGGGAGATCCTATTTTTGGGACATATGATCGGCCACGGCAAAGTTCGAATGGAGGAGCGGAAAGTGGCGGCGATTCGGGATTGGCCATGTCCAACGAACGTCTCCGACCTTCGTTCTTTTCTTGGTTTGACTAATTATTACCGCCGCTTTATCCAGGGATATTCGGCCATCACAACGCCATTGACTGAACTCTTGAAGAAAAATCAGAAGTGGCTGTGGACGGATGAATGTGCGGCGGCGTATCAGGCTCTCAAGACAAAGATGACGGAGGAACCTGTTTTGTCCTTGCCAAACTTCGACAAACCTTTCGAGGTTGTTACTGACGCGTCGGACAAGGCGTTGGGTGGCATCTTGATCCAAGAAGGTCATCCCGTCGCCTACGAAAGCCGGAAGTTGAATTCGGCCGAGCAACGCTACGGTGTCCACGAACGGGAGATGTTAGCAGTTGTTCACTGCTTACGGACTTGGCGTGTGTACCTGTTGGGGAACCCGTTCGTGGTTCACACGGATAACATCGCCAACACATTTTTTCAGACACAGAAACGGCTCTCGGCGCGGCAGGCTCGGTGGCAGGAGCACCTCGCAGAATATGACTTCATCTGGAACCATAAGGCGGGGAGAAACAACCAAGCCGCGGATGCCCTCAGCCGACGACTTGGCGCGACCACCATCCGGGCACATGGCACCCTCGCCGATTCCATCCGCACGGCAGGAGAACAGGATGCAGCCTACCAACGCATCCTTCGATTGGTTGAACAAGGCTCCACGCGGAGGTATTGGAAGGACGATGACGGGAATATTCGACTGCAGGGGAATCGATCTTACATCCCCTGTTCTTCCGAACTCAAGCAACGCCTCATAGCGGAGTGCCACGACACCATATGGGCGGGGCACCCTGGTATCGAACGCACGATGGCATTACTGAGTCGTTCCTTCTTCTGGCCTCGCATGGGCGAGGACGTCGAGGCCTTCATCCGCACCTGCTCTACATGTCAGCGGAATAAGACCGAACGCAACAAAGGAACTGGGTTGTTGCAGCCCCTCCCAATTCCCTCCCGGCCTTGGACGTCGGTGTCTTTGGATTTCATCACCTCGTTTCCAAAGGTTGACGATGTTTCCGCCGTCCTCGTCGTGGTGGATCGGTTCAGTAAGTTTGCAACCTTCATCCCTACGAACGAGCATGTTACGGCCGAACAAGCCGCCACCCTCTTCCTTCGGCACGTGGTAAAGTATTTTGGCTTACCGGAGGACATTGTAAGCGACCGAGATCCGCACTTCATCGGCAAGTTTTGGACCTCTCTCTTCAAATTATTGGGCTCCAAGCTCAAATTTTCCACCGCCAACCACCCTCAGACGGATGGGCAGACGGAGCGCACCAACGCCCTTTTAGAAGAATTCCTCCGCCACTTTGTCACCGCCAACCAGCGCAATTGGGTCACGCTGCTAGATGTCGCCCAGTTCAGTTACAACACCCATCGGAGCTCGGCTACGGAGAAATCGCCATTCGAAATAGTCTATGGCCGACCCCCTCTTCATCCTACGGAGATAGTTCGAGCTTCTACCAACGAGCGGTGTCCCGCGGCTTTACAATTTGTTTTGAGCCGGCAGGAACAACTCGACGAGGTTCGCGAAAGCTTGGAAAAGGCGCAGCGAAGAATGAAGAAGCAGGCGGACCGGCACCGGAGGCCTCGCGAATTCGGGGTTGGCGACTGGGTCCTCCTCAAATTAACGCCCCAGCTCTGGCGACGGATACGCGGTACCCAACTCCACAAAGGGCTGCTACCTCGTTACGAAGGACCCTTCACGGTACTCGAACGTATCGGAGCAGTCGCCTATCGCCTACAGCTCCCCGCCCACCTTCGCATGCACCCTACATTTCACGTCAGCTTCCTTAAACCTTTCTACAGTGATGACAACCCAGAACGCTCCCAAGATGCTAGGCCTTCCTATCTGCGGAACGAACCTGCGCGACAAGTGCAGCAGATCCTGGGTCGCCAAACTTTTCAACCACAAGGCATCGTCGAATTCTTGGTCCACTGGAAAGGAGAGCCTCTGGAGGACGCCAGTTGGGAGAATGCAGCCACCTTACAACCTTTCCAGCGAGATATCCGAGCCTATCTCCAACAAGAATCGATGAGGACATCGCTTGACTCAGCGGGGGGAGAATTGTCACAACCCCGACCCTGAAAAGCCACATCCCAAGTGTAGGGACGCCTTCTTCTTCTCTCCTATAAATACTTCATGGTTGTACAACAAAGAGTTAGCTTTTGCTTCTTCGCTTTGTAAGAACTGAGAGAGAAAGAACCTACGGAGACCTTCTGTTAAGGGTGTTCAGGTGCTCATAATCACCTATTTTTCATCAGGCTGGTGTCGACGAATGCCCTTCCCTCGACACGCCGTACGCTCGACTTCTCCTTCCGCCTTCAAAGCCTCGGAGAAGTGCCGGCGTAACATATAGCATAGCCATAGATATAAAAAAAATTTAAAAATGACAAACGATATTAAAAACATAACTATTTACAATATCAAAGTGAATTTTCTGACGTAAACTACACATTATTTCTAAATAAATATTAATGTATATTGAAATTCAAACGGACAGATGTATCATACTTATTCTTCCCCCGATAGGAAGCCCATCATCAGACCTCCAAATCATCTGCATGCACCAAGAAGCTAAAAAAGGTTTTATCTTCCTCTTCCTCTTTTTTTCTCCAATAAAGAAAAAGAATTTTCTCAAAATTACAATTTCTTTAAACAATATGATAACAAAGCAGCTGTTCTTAACAAAAAAATGACGTATAGACCTATATAGGGGAGGGTATCATGTAAACAAAGTTTAAGGGTTTGAGACTGAGAATTAAAGGGCTCACAGCATCTTTAGATCAAACTTGTCAAAATTTATTATGATTACATCTTTCATGCTGTCGTATAGACACAATGGGATTCATAGTAAAACTCAAATCCAAGGATTGAGTTTTACCGTACAAATTCATTAAAACTAATAAAATTACAAATTATATTGCAAATTCATTGAAACTAAGATAATAAAATTACAAATTACATTGCTCAATATCTATTGGTTGTTGGAATTTAATCTGCAGAGCCTGCTCCCTGTTTCTAAGTTGATCTTCCACATGCTCGATTTCTTTCTCTTTGATCTCCACTTCACATATTTTAAGTTCTAACTCTTCATCAAATGATATTTAATTAATAAGAGCTGTTTTCAAATAGTTGCGGAAATTTGAAAGTGAAAGGGATTGTGGCCGTTATGTAGGGAGGAAGAAGTTGGAGAATGGAGGTTGGAGCAGTAGTACCACTGCTGCACTGCTGCTTCAGGGCAAATGACCTTCGCCACCAAATGAGTGGTGTGGACACCTACTTATAAATTCTCTTCTAGCCTACCTAGAAGGGAAGCTGTGATTGTGCCATATGTTTGGTGAGAGCTCAATTGATCATTTCTTAGGAAGCATGATTATTGAAGCTGCAAAATGAATAGTGAAACATAAGGAAATAATTTTAATTGTCTTGAATGTGCATATACTTGGGGATGCGGGAACCAGCATGATATTTCTCAACTGAAGCTTATTTCCAACAGTTGTTTAGACCTTACGTACTCAAACAAAATAATATTTTCTTCTGATCCATTCCTCTGTACCTTTTCTCTCCAAGGTGACAAAAATATTTTGTAGTTGAAATTTCCCAGAAATTAGACCAATTGCAGCACCAGTGCATCTTCCTTTCCCTCGACATTGCATTGTTCCACTGGGTATGCACTTAAATGCTTTCATTCGACTTATGAACAAATGAAGTCAAGGAAGGAGAATTCTTAGTATCAATTGTATATTTTCAGTTTGAGTGTATAGGTAGTGGAATTAAATGCTTATAAATCTCCTAGTGTAAATTATTATACATCTATCAAATTTCCTAGTGGAAGTAATAACTCACGGTAAGTAATTTCCTAGTGCATTTATCTGCATCAGCCTATCTATCAATCAAGACAACAATGACCATTTGAGATGACTGTAAAAGAAATGTGAGGATTATACAATTAACAAAAAATGTGGAAGATGCTCAGAAAAGAAAAAAAAAACTTAACCATATATCTTACAAGTGAGTGAGCTGAAAAATGTGGAAGATGCTCAGAAAAGAAAAAAAAAAACTTAACCATATATCTTACAAGTGAGTGAGCTGTGGACACATATCCCGATCGCATTGCAAGTTTTGACACGTAAATTAGCAATCACTAGTTAAAATTAGCTTGAATAATTCCAACATACCAGCTTTGCCAATAGGTTCATAGAAATCCTGCAACCATAGAATTTCGATAATGACTTACAAAAAGTTTTTCGATAATGACTCACAAAAAGTGTCTTGCTAATTTATAATGACTTAATAATAATAATAATAATATATATATAACACAAATCATATTGATCTTGCTCACTTAAAAGTGTTATAATTAAATAATGTATTTAACGAGATCGTCCTTAATACTCTATCTTTGATAGACCCTCAAATCAAACTCAAACCCAAGCCCAATACGATTCAACCCCAAACCACACAACACAGCATCACATCATAGCACAGCACAACGCCACAGTAAACCACACAACACAACCCAACACAAATCAACCCAACCCAACCCAATAACACAACAAACCACACCACACCACTCAGGAGTAAGGACCACACACAGCATCACCTAACACCAAACAAAGAAACACTACCATCAAAGCAGAAAAATTACATTTTTTCAGCTCCTCTTCATTAAAATCACATTGTGGGCAAACACAGAATCATTACAAGCACCTGCAGGAAATAAAATTTGCAGTACTATAATATTCAAAATTAACAATTCAAAACAATAAATTTACAAAAATTTCACAACATTAAATATATAGGTATACTGTAATTAGCATTTAACATTTCCAAAATAAATCCAAACTATCAAAAACAGCAGCACAAAACTTATACTATTAATAAAATATAACCTACAGAACATTACAAGAAAATGAAAGGGGAGGAGGAGGCATACTATGTTCAAGTACAAAACAAGATAAAAAAACAGAATTGGTCATATTTGAAAACAGGATTCCATAATAGGATGCATTTATGATTTTTACCATATGCCAACACATGTGGATAAATATTTATATAAATTCAAGTTCAAGCAGACAAACAAACCAATCTCTTCATGGTTCGGATACACTAAGAGGCCCATCACCAGACTCGACAACATCATCTACACTATTTACAAGCTCAAATTTCTTCCATTTATCTGACCCCAATGATATTCACAAGTAAATAACCAAAAGTGTACATATATGACAACTACTGACTAACATTCTATAGTATTATAAAGTTATATGTTATATTTTAATACATACTCTCAATATCTCGTTAATACATACCCAGTTTGAAAATTCAACCAGATTGTTGTCTACCATATCATGCTTTAGATTTCTTTTTTTGAGACTTTAGCTTCAACTTTACAATCTGAAAGTCAGGGATTGATTCAAGGGACAGACTACTCGGTCACTTTGGTTAATTCTGATTGTTTCTCTAATCTTAACCACAGAGAAGGAAGATGAAAAACTGTAAAATATCAACCAATAGGCTATATGGCATTGGAGTGTTTCTAGAGAAAATAACCGGCATTTTTTCATGGGTAATGCAACATCCGAAGGGTACTAGCTGTACAAGCTGCCACAGCTCTCACCATTTCCACAATGCATCAGCCACCTTGAGGATCAGTGCATCAGCAATATCATACTAGTTTTCAAATGGAGTGTTTTTGGTCACCTCTTATTCCCTCAGTGATCTTCCTTTTCCTGCTTGTTTGTTTCTTTTTCTCCTTTTAACCATTCCTATGGATGATATTGTATTATTTCAGATTGGTAAAATAAATTTCACAAGATGCTAATAGTCCCTTGCATATTAGTTTGCAAAATTGTTCTTGCTGGTTATGTTCCTATTTTCAAGATAATTGGCCTAATATATAATTTATACTTCATTTTTGTTCATGTTGTTATCTAACTCTAAAAATGTAAATAGACTCCAGAGGTGCATCTTATTCTGAATGGGACCTATGTAAGGACAGTTGAGTTCTATTTCATATATGAAATTTTAGACCCCACTTGGTTTTAGAAGCACATTACATGATACACAACATTGGTGATCAGGCTTAGTTGCTTGGTGGCTCACTTTGCAAGCCTAACTTTTTGTCATCCTATAATGCTTAGATTGTTGTATCACTAAGCAGTCTATGTATCTTTAGACCCTTTCAACTGAGTTATGCCAAGTCTTTTATAGTTAAGGTCTGACTGCTAGGTTTATCTCATATGCGCCATCTGAAATTCTTCCATCATGTTTTTATGGTACTACCATAAAGTATTGTGCTTTTGCCTCGCAAATAGTTTTCAGTGGTTCCTTCTCGATCTTCTCTTGAGTTCTCTCTGTATGGTGATTGCCTCTATAAGCTACCATTTCCTTATTTCTCTTGGTTTTTTTCCAACCCTTGCAGCTTGAAAAAGCTCTGTGTGAAATGCGTTCCGAACTTGCAGAAGTGAAGTTTATGTCTGACAAGAAATTAGACAATGCTCATTCTCTGGAGGTTGGATTAGAGGAGAAATATATGGAGGTCGAACAAAAACTACATTCAGCAGATGCCAAGCTATCAGAAGCTAGTCGCAGAGTCACTGAAGTCGATAGAAAATTAGTGGACGTTGAATCTCGAGAACAAAAGCTTCAAAAGGAGTATATCTCTTTTACTTCTGAGTATGCTCCAGAAACCATCGTTACCATTTAACTTTGTGATTTATTTACTTGAAATAATAGATGTGAATGTTTATGTTTAAGTATTGCCTTTATGATTTTGTTAACATTGTGTGTTACTTCTGGAGGATAGACGGAAGCTACATGAAAAAGACATCACTGATCAAAGAGAACGCTTGCATGACTGGGGGAAAAAACTTCAAGATAGTCAAAAAAGGCTAGCTGATTCACACAGTTCTCTTAATGAACGAGATGACCTAGCCAATGATGTAGATAAGACTCTTAATAAAAAGGTAGCAGAAGTTGAGGAGGCAGGAAAGTTGATTGAGACAACTAAGAAGTCCTTGAAATTGAAAGAAGAGGATATTGCAATGAGATTTCTTTAGCTGCTAAAGAAAAGGTAGTTTTTCTTCTAGAATTCAGATTTTCTTTGTGTGTATGTTCATCTTTGACTTCTTAATCTTAGGAAGCAGTTGTTAAGTTTGATAACTTGGACAAGAAGGAGAAGGACCTGCTTGCAACAGAAGCGAAGCTCAATGCTCGAGAAAGAGTGAGTTTCTTTCCTTCTTAAATTGTTGTTAATCAGTTTAAATCTTCTACTTTTCTTAGCTGCTCTGAGTTTATCGTTGTTATGTACTTGAAATGTACTTTTTATGAATATGGAGATATAAAATTTAAAATATACTTCAGTATTTGCTTTCCTATGTGTTACTTTTCTTTGCAATAGGATCCCTGTTGATCGTTTTATGCCTTTTCTGCTATGTTATGGTGCACTTGTGGTGAATTAGGTGATCTCTTCTATTTTGTTATGTACTCAACTGTTTATTCATATCTGTTCATCATTAAAATTTAGATAATTATATCTGCTATGTTATGTTGCAATTGTTCTGCGTCATGTTCATCAACATTGTCCTCTTTGTTTGCTTTTATTTTTGGAATAGGTGGAGATTCAGAAGCTTGTTGATTATCACACTTCTTTGTTAAGTTCCGAGGAGGAATTTGAGTTGTATCTGGAGAGAGAGAAAATCATTTGATGAAAAGTTAGAACGTAAAATATGTGAAGTGGAGACAAAAAAGAAAGAAATCGAGCATGTGGAGAATCAACTTACAAACAGAGAGCAGGCTCTACAGAATAAATTCCAACAATCAATAGATAGGGAGAGGGAACTTCATATAAAATCAACAGCTCTAAATAAGTGGGAGGAATCTGTTCATATTGATGAACAAAAGTTGGAGAAAGATAGACAACAGTTATCTAATGATTGTGCAGAGTTGCTTAAGTCTAAATCTGAATTTGTGGGTTTAATGGCTGCCACGGAATCAAGCAAAGAAAAGATGAGAATGGAGGAAGAAAATCTTAGGCTGACTAAGATTGAGAGGGAAAAACAACTCCTCCTACAGTCTAATTTGAAGCAAGAGATTGAAGATTACAGGATCATGAAGGAATCACTTTTAAGAGAGACCAAGGATCTGCAACAACAAAAGAAGAAGTTTGAAGAAGAATGGGAGGCGTTGGATGAGAAAATTTTAACATTAGAAGCAGATATAAAGAAATTTAATGAGGAAAGAGAATCATTTGAAAAATGGCAACTTAATGAAGAAGAAAGGAGGAAGAGTGAGATGCTGGTGACCAGAGCTAATTTTGAGATGGAGCTGGAAGAGTTGTGGCAGAAGAAAGAAGCTTTTCAGAAATCAATGGAACATGACAGACTGGAGGCTCTTGAGTGCTCAAGAGGGAACGTGTTGATATAGAGCGAGAATTTGAGCTTCAAAAACATGAGCGTGAGATGGATATGCTAAATAGGAAGGAGGAAATGGAGAAAAAATTGTTAGATATAGAGAATGAGTATCGAAGAAAAAAGGATGTGGAATTAAACCAAATGAAACATTTAAGCAGTTTGATTGATTCGAAAGGTCAAAATTTTAAATTGGAAGAATATCGGTTGAAAAGGGGAAAGGAAGTTCTTGCTTCGTATACGAAACAACTGGAAGTTGATCAACTCCTGATTGCAAATGACAAAAACTCTCTTCGTATGCTTAGCAAAAATCTAAAAGAGCAAAGGGAGGAGTTTATCAAGGAAAAAGAGCATTTCATCACTCAGGTTGAGCAGAAAACATGCAAAAACTGTCAGGTTCGAATTAGTGATTTGGAGATTTTTGCTGAACAGAACACTCAAGCTGTTCCACTACCTGACCTTGATTTTGAAGAGAATTTGTATGACCAGCATGCCGAGGCATCTCCCAAGGATCTGGTGTCTCCATCTGCAGGATCTGCTGGCCGCTTGTCATGGCTGAAGAAGTGTTCAAGGATTTTTAACTTTTCCCCTGGAGAAAAAGCTGTGGGCTCTTCTGAATTACCTGTGGACAATTTTACACATGGCAGAAGACTTGACCAGGACGCTTTGATGGTGAAACCAGTTGCAAACCTGCAGCATCCTGTGGAGTTTCTGATTCTTTTGATAGCCATAGGGCCCAGTCTGTTAGTGGGATCGGGGAGAATGAAGAATTTAAAATGTTAGATGAAGCTGCAAAGGAACCCAAAATTTCTCTAGGAGTAGCAGGTAATTCTATTGATATTATGAGGATCCCAATGGGCAGTAGTCTGAAGGAGCTAGGAGGTAAGAAGACTGGGGCCCAATACAAGAGAGAAAAATCAGTGCCTGCTGAAAGTGATACCCAGACTGGTCCTTTAGAACATGAAGGACCTCAACCCAGCAGGAGAGGCAGGCCCAAAGCTGCTAGGACACACACAACCAAGGCAGCTGCTCAAGATGCAAAAACTTATATTGGGAGGGGTTCCACTGAGAAGCATCATGGACCTCTCGACGGGGAAGCAAGTGGTTCTTTAAACATCCGAGCAGATAGCCATGGTGATTTAGTTCCTACTAATACGATGGCAAAAAATATAGGAAAGAAGCGGGGACTTGCTCGGACTTCTGGAGCAACAGCTGGTGAGCTGGATGCTGAAGATAGTGAAGCACGTTCAGAGAGCATTTCCCATGGAGGGCACCGCAAAAGGAGACAAATCATAGCTTCTGCTTCAACAATGTAAGTCAAAAAGAAGTATGGATGTTTGTTTTTATGAAACTGTGGGGTAGTCGAGCATAATAAAAGTTTATTTTCTGTAGATGTTTTCTTTGTATTAGAGATTTTAGAATCATAGCAGTGAAAAAAAAGAAACTCACCTTTTCAAGTTTCTGTTTTGTCAGCACGGCAACGGCTGCTGCAGCTCAAACAATATCTGATCAGAACAAAGGATTTAAGACTTGCTCTCATCAGCAATCAACTAGAAATCAGATACCGAAGGAAAGTGGTGGTGAAGAAGGATCCTCCAGACCAGCAGTTGAACTTGTCTCAGGCACTGCTGTTGATAGCAAGAAATCGTCAAATATTCTACAAAAGTCAACTTTGGCAAGCATCATAGAAATTCAAGAGGTAAACCTCCAGAAGCTTGTTCTTATAAGATGTTTTATGTTCTGAATTTATATATTCTCCAAGTACTGGAAGGCTAGGCCTGCGATGCTTGAATGCTTTTCCACTGATATTTTATGTCCTAGGCTGCTTGCTAGAATCAACATCGCGTGATAGACTTTGGTAAACTGCATGGTGCTAAAAAAGTGCCTGCGACGGCCCCAGTATTCAGGAAATTTGAGTGTTGGATACATTTTCCTATACCAGCTATATTTTCTTTGAAAGATATTTGGCTATTTTGGGACCTAACTCCGGTGTATAAACAGATTGAGATGGGGGAGATCCATGTGCGGACAGAGAGTAGCGGTCGCCACTTGAAATTAGTTGATCTTAGTAGTCAGAAAGGAGATGGATTTACCGATGAATGGTGAAGAGGGTCTCAACACGTTGACCTACTCTGAGTTCGCCAACACAGGCCCTGGTGCCGACACCTCTAAGAGGGCGCCATGGACGGGTGTGAAGACCATCACCGCTGCCGAGGCAAGAGAATTCACTATCATACCTTTCCTCGAAGGACAGAAGCGGATTCCAGCTCGGCTTCTTCAAAGTTAGGTTTTTTATGTTCAATCAGTTATCGTTGGATTTTAAATTAATTATTTGGATTTGTTACGAATATTTTAATTTTACGTCAGCTTTTATTTTGTAAGGGATGACATATTGTAATAAATGAGCACAAGTTTAGTGATATTTTTTAATAAATTTTTAATTTTATTTTATAGTTTTGTTGACCATTTAAAATTATATTTAATGTTTAAGACCAATGTTTCTAAATTATTCAGTAAAATATATATTTGATAATTGTAAACAAAAATATCATATATTTCTATATGTAATAATATGATTGTAAATATTGTACTATTATTTTAAAAATAATATCATATGTTTAAGAGCAATCTTAAACATATGTGATCTATATATAACTTTTACTCATTCTAATATTGTAAACCCCTGCTTGTTAAAAAAAAAAAAAAAAAAAAAGAGAAAGAAAATAAAAACAAAAGAAAAGAGGGGCATGGTTGTGAAAAGGGAAAAAGAGAGGGGGAAAGAGTGAATGGGGAGGGCACTGTACGCGTGCCCTCTTCCTCGCGCAACCCGTGCGCGTCACCCTTCGCTCTCCCGCCGACAGCCTTCGCCCACGCCTTCTCCTCACCGTCGACGATCATTCCCATCTCTTCTCCTCTCCTCTCCATCTTCCTCACCCACCGGCCACCGGAGCACGTCGCCGTCGCCTCTTCCCATCGTCGGTGCCTTCAACATCGCCTCTTCCTCTTCCCACGGACGCCCGCAGCTGACTTGCCGGCGTCTCCTCCTCCACGCGCAGCCATCTTCTCCGAGCGACGAAGGAGAGGGTGCACACTCGTCGGCACGCCCTTCGCCGCGACCCATCGCCCCTCGCCTCGCCGCTGCCGGAGTTCGCAGCAGAAGGGGCTGCTTCCCCTGCTCGCGGGCGGAAATAGAGCCACGAGCAGAGGGTTTCGATCGCGCGCCCACGCCTCGCCACCGCGCCTTCTCCTCGCCCGTCGCCGCTGTCCATCTGCCGGCGACCGTCCTCCGTCCCCATCTGGTGCACGCGAGCCCACGAGAGCTCGCCGGAGCAACGCCCCCGTCATCCTCTTCCCACGCAGCGGCGAGCTCCGCTTCGCCGCGCCCATCGCCGTTGCTGTCGTCGCCGCTTCAGAGGACTCCGGCGGACCATCGCGGAAGCCGGAGGACTGCCGTCGGAGCCGAGGCGACCTCGCCGGAGCACCCATCGCCGGCGTCGGAGGAGAAGAAGCGGACGAACAGAGGTAACGCCCGCCTCTGCTCTCGCCCTCTTCTTCGAAGCATTTTTCCTTAATCATGATTAAGGAATATTTAATTATGTTAAGTAGGATTAGTGATTAAATTAAGATGGATTAATTATTTAATTAAGTAAAGTTAAGTAATGGGTTGGGTTGAACTAAATTGAAGTGGATTGGGTTGAATCTGAGTTGGGTTTAGATTCGGGTTGAGTTAGTTGGGTGAGTTAAATCAATTAATTGAAATTGGTTCGAGCCCAAGTTAGATCAGATTAGATTGGGCTAGCTGAACCAGATCCAATTAAACTGGGCTGAACCTGAGTTGAGCCAGATTAAATTGATCTGAACCTGAGTTTAGCCAAATAAACTGATTCAAGCCCAAATTGAGCCCAATTAGATTGAATCAAGTCAGAATTGAACCAAATTGGATTTAATTGAACCCAAATTGAACCAATTGCACTATTTGAACCCGAATTGAGTCAAATTAATGCAGATTGGGTCAAAATAGAGCAATTTAATCAATTAAAGCTAGATTTGATTTATTTTGACTAGGTTGACTTGGATTATGAATTGAAATGGGCTGGGCTTTGTAAATAGTGTTGGATTAAACACATTGGATTAATTAAACGGATAGATCGGATTAACCTTAAATAATTTATTTCTATCCTAATTAATTCCAGAAAATTCTAAATAAATTTCATTGCTTTAGGAATATTATCTGTCAGCGATCTACACCGTTATTGAAGGTTTTGGGCTTCTTTTGGATTGGTTTTGGAGCCCAGACATACGATACAGGTGCGTAGGCTCACTATAACATGATCTAATCAAACTAGGGTAAATCTTATTTAGATTTTTATTTGGAGATTCTTGGATGCCTGCCAATTAAATAAATGTTATGCCTATTAAAATACCAAAATACATATGCATGCTATCAATATATGTTTTATTAATTGCTCCACCTGCTTATCTGCTTGTCGTTTATTATTTATCTAGCATGCTATGTTTCTCCTACCGCATGTTATTATGTATTACTGTTATACAGCAGACTACACACATAGCTATCATGCGGAGTAGGGGACCACGATAAATCATAAAACATAGTATCGCGACATACACCAGACACTCTAGTATAGAGACAGGTGACATGATACTATCATATTTTAGGAGCATCACTGAAATACCCACAGGATGCTATTATGCAGCCTAGATAACATCGCGAACCACCAGTGTTCGGTTAGTGATGTTCACCCCTCCCGAGGCTTCTGACAGCTTAGATACTGGGAGCGGGGCTGAGGGATTGGACCAGTTAACTCCTGGGTCAGATTAGACAAGCACATGGAGTGGTTCCAACCCAGGTTCTTATACCCGCACGTGTGCCGCCTCGGCGACACCGTGATAGTCCTGAGATGGCTACCGGGGATAATCCTACTCGACGAGCTAGCAGATATGAGGTCGAGACACCACAACCCATCGTGCGGATGTGCGTCGACTCGGCTAGCATGGATTGCTTTCGAGTTAGAGGGGAGATTCCCTTATGCCTTGGACAGTGGATCCGCAGACCGCACGACTAGCATCCTCGACGTCCTGCAGACGATCGGATGGGTAGTCCGGATCCTAGGGTTATTTTATTTCGGCTAGCCGTGGCCGATGGTTCTTGTGATGGTGACCCTGTCTACGGACAGAGTGTAGTACTACACTGGGGTCGTGCCCCTACGGAGTCCGGGGAGGCTGTAAGGGCACGACGGTTTCGTTAGGGGAGGCATAGTCGGCGACTAGCGAGACGAGGGAGAGGGTTATTGGGTCACCCGTCCTCTCCGCCAACATCAATGCAGCGGGCGTAAGTAGAGACAGTTGACAAAGGCACTGATGGGCTTATGGACGTCTCTGGCCCGGATTCGTCCCTGAGCATACGTTGGCAGCCCGAGACATGTGACACAAGTTAGAGATATGTTTGATGACTTATTTTAGTGACACCGACATATGAGATATAACCTAGGTGACGTCTAGGGATGTACCCATATTTATAACCTAGGTTGACATGTAATTCGACTAGATAAAATTGATATTACGAGGAAAATGGTTGTTTGATAACTAATATCATTAAGGCATCCTTGAATGAGCCATCTAGCTTTTGATTTCGTGCTATAGTTTTGAGCGGTAGCTACGCACTCGGCCGCAAGGCTGAGCACACCTAGTTTAATGTGTGTGCAGGTACGGCGGTGTCGGTCAGATTTGCAGACGAGGGTTGCGTCATCCGAGGTGCGCTATCGTCCCCGTTCCGGTTCTTTCTTGATTTTAGGACGTAGCCTGTAGTAGATCGTTATCGGGACTGTACCAGGAGACTGTGTTATTTATTTTATTGATATTACTAGTTGTTTATATTGCAAAGATAGATCCTGTTATGCCTTGCATGGGTTGGTGAGCTCATGCGGCGATTGCCACGTGCTCGGCAGGTGGTTCGGGGCGTGACAAATATCTTAGAAAAACATAAGTAACAGTATTATATGTTTCTACATGTAATAATATATTTTTTAATATTATATCAAGTAAAAATAACAAATCTATATATAACTTTTATTACCTTGTGTCGTATATACTAAGTAAAAACTTTATGTTATAAACTTCATATTTTACCTAATAATATTTTGTTAACTTAGTGAATTTTAAATCTAAATCTAAGATCAAATCTTAAAATATATGATACTTTATACTATGTAGTAAGTAAATATATTTAAACTAATAAGAATCTATATTAACTGTACTAAGTGTGCACAAAGTGTAAATTTCTTTTGTTAGAGTAATTGGACTCTATACGGAAAGATCATGAGGTTTTGGGTTCAAGTCTCATTAAGTTCTAAAAAAATTATGCACTAAGTGCATATATTTATACTACTTATTAAAATATTAAAATTCCTTTCATAAAGTATGAGTATTATTATTATTATTTTAAAATAAATTAGCTTCAGCATACTACCTAAAGAATAAAGTCTCAAATATCATATAAGTCTTGTATTGGAGTAGATAAAATGTATGCTCTAAATTAGAGTAATTAAATTCTGCATGGAAAATTATAAAAGTACTGTTTATGAAACTAGTTTTCATTATAAGTCTTGTATTAGAGTAGATAAAATGTATGCTCTAAATTAGAGTAATTAAATTCTGCATAGAAAATTATAAAAGTACTGTTTATGAAACTAGTTTTCATTGATGGTAGATCTAGAAACTGTTTGTTTAAAAAATTATCACCCTAAGTAATTGAAAAAAAAAATACTTACTTTTCCCTGATCAATACTGCACTAGCATCAACAATGACGTAATACAATACTAGAAAATGATATCTGAGTAATAAAGAGGAGTAAAAAAAAGAATACAGAAATCTAGATATATATAAACTCATAAATAACGAATAAATAGTTTCAGTGGCGCTTAAGAGTGAGTGAGCATTGTTTGTGTCGAACCCAAGTTAGCATTATTTGTATTGAATCTACGTGGTTTTGATCTTATTAGTCTAATAAAAGATAGCTAGTTTGTGTCGAACCCAAGTTAGCATTATTTGTATTGAATCTACGTGGTTTTGATCTTATTAGTCTAATAAAAGATAGCTAAAGAAGAAGTAGACGAATAAAAGTAATTATTAAAATTTTAAAAATTAAAGAAAATAATATAAGTATAATTAGATAAAAGTAATTATCCACCTCAGCTGCTAACTCCCTCAATCCAATCCTCACCCAGCAATAGAATAATAATTAGACAAACCCACAATAAATAAGATTTCTAATAAATAAATCTTATCATCATCGTTTTACAAGGGAAAAGCAGAGAAATAATTATGAATGAATATGCGCGGTTGTACTTTAAAAAAGAAGAAGTATTCACGGTCGAAAATTAAACTTTTTTTCCTGGCCAATCATCGAGTTGCATCAGAGAGACCGAATCAAAAGCTCGAACTACCACTAAAATTCCGCCACGTCATGTGTTGACGGAGGAGAGAGCAACGATGGCGCACTCAGTAGCCTCATTTCTAGGGAGCAATTCCAAGCGTACCGACAGGCTTCGGCATCCATATAAATACTCAAGGCTTCTGCTTCCCCCAAATCATCCAACGAAGAGGAGAGGAATCGCTCCCCCCACCCCAAACTCCCCTCATCTACCCTTCCCCAATAACTAGTTAAAGGTCCAACCATGTTGGCCTTCCTAGATGATATCGGCAACATTGCCCGGCGGCGCTTGCTCGCCCCGATCGTATCCGCTATCTTCATCCTTACCATCGTTGGTGTCGTTACCGCTGAAGCGAATAAAAAGTTGATCGAAGACGGTAGTGCTATCCCCCTCGCCCCAAGCGCTACCATCGCAGCCGCCCCCGGCACCAGCGTGAGCGACCTTTTTCCCCCCACCGCAAGCGCTACGGTCCCTGGCACCGGCGACAGTGTCTCCGCTGCTCAAGGTCCCGCCGTCGCAAGCGTAACCGGTGATGGTGGTGAGGAAGATAGTGACACCTCCAGCTGTAAGCCAAAAGAGGGTGATGAGGCTTCCTCAACCGCTGAGGATTCCACTTCTAAGGTTGAAGACACGGCTGGGGCTCCCTCTTCAACAGCTGAGGCTCCCACTGCTGCAACCGAAGGCGGGGCAACAGCTGAGGCTCCCGCTGCCACCACCGAAGCCGGAGCAACAACAGCAGAGGGTCCCGCCACCTCTGAAGCCGGTGCAACAGGGGAGGCTCCCGTCGCCTCTGAAGCCGGAGCAAAAGTAGAGGGTCCCGCCGCCTCTGAAGCCGCAACTGTAGAGGGACCCGCTTCCTCTGAAGCCGGTACCACAGGGGAGGCTCCCGCCGCCTCAGATGCCGGCGCCACAGGCGAGGCTCCCGAAGCCGGTGCAACAGGGGAGGCTCCCGCCGCCTCAGATGCCGGTGCCACAGGCGAGGCTCCCGAAGTCGGGGCAACAATGGAGGGTCCTGCAGCCTCCGTAGGCACGGCCCCTGCCGGCTCGGAAGCCGGGGCAACGGCAGAGGGTCCTGCCGGCTCGGAAGCCGGGGCAACGGCAGAGGGTCCTGCCGCCTCGGAAGCCGGGGCAACAGGCGAGGCTCCCGCCGCGTCCGAAGCCGGGGCAACCGCCGAGGCTCCCGCCGCGTCCGAAGCCGGGGCAACGGCCGAGGCTCCCGCCGCATCCGAAGCCGGGGCAACGGCCGAGGCTCCCGCTGCGTCCGAAGCCGGGGCAACGGCCGAGGGTCCCGCCGCCTCTGAAGCCGGGGCAACGGCCGAGGGTCCTGCCGCCTCTGAAGCCGGGGGAACGGCCGAGGCTCCCGCCGTCGGCTCAGAAGCCGGGGCGACAGGTGAGGCCCCAGCCGCTTCCGAAGATGGCGCTACAGCAGAAGCCCCAGCCGCCTCCGAAGCCGGCGCGACTGCGGAGGCCCCCGCCGCCTCCGAAGCCGGCGCGACTGCGGAGGCCCCCGCCGCCTCCGAAGCCGGCGCGACTGCGGAGGCCCCCGCCTCCTCCGAAGCCGGTGCGACAGTAGAGGGTCCGGCCACCTCCTCCGAAGCCGGCGCGACAGCAGAGGCCCCAGCTGCCTCCAAAGCCGGCGCGACAGCGGAGGCCCCAGCCGCCTCCGAAGCCGGCGCGACAGCGGAGGCCCCAGCCGCCTCCGAAGCCGGCGCTACGGTAGAGGCCCCAGCCGCCTCCGAAGCCGGCGCTACGGCGGAGGCCCCAGACGCCTCCGAAGCCGGCGCTACGGCGGAGGCCCCAGCCGCCTCCGAAGCCGGCGCTACGGCGGAGGCCCCAGACGCCTCCGAAGCCGGCGCAACTGCGGAGGCCCCCGTCGCCTCCGAAGCAGGCGGGACTGCGGAGGGCCCCGCCTCCTCCGAAGCCGGCGCGACAGCAGAGGGCCCTGCCTCCTCCGAAGCAGGCTCGACAATAGAGGGCCCCGCCGCCTCCGAAGCCGGTGCGACAACCGAGTCCCCCGCCGCCTCCGAAGGCGAGGCGACAGCCGAGGCACCCTCCACCTCCGAAGCTGGTGCAACAACAGAGGCTCCCTCCACCTTCGAAGCTGGTGTGACTGCGGAGGCCCCCGCCGCCTCCGAAGCCGGTGCGACAGCAGAGGCCCCCGCCGCCTCCGAAGGCGAGGTGACAACCGAGGGTCCCTCCACCCCCGAAGCTGGTGCAACAGCAGAGGCTCCCTCCACCTCCGAAGTCGAGGCAACAGATGAATGCAACAACACAATTAGCGCTGCTGTTGTGTACATTTGCTCACTCACAGACTTCCGCGAGTCCTGCTTGAAGTCCTTAAGTGAAGTTGTTGGGGAAAACCCCTCGACTAAGGACCTCGTCCATGCCGCTGTTACCGTCGTCGTCAATTCAGTTCACAAGGCATTTAAGCATGCCGACGAGATCGAGTCCGAAGATCCTCAAATATCTGGTGCCGTCGATGTTTGCCGGGAGGTCCACGGTTGCATCGTCAATGACCTCAACAAGACCCTTTCACTCATCGAGTCAGACAACTTCTCCGAGGAACCAGGTGTGGTAAATGATCTACAGACCTGGCTCAGTGCAGCCATTGCTTACCAGGAGACCTGCATCGATGGCTTCCCTGATGAAGAGACGAGGGAAAGGATGCGTCTGCAGATGAATTGTGCCTCGGAGATGACCAGCAACGCACTGGCCATCGTTGAAACCCTCTCCACAGCATCCTCTTTGTTCTCCATCTTTGGCCACGGCGGCAACGGAAATCGACGCCTTCTTTTCGGTAGGAAGGCACGAGCACATGTTGATCTCGGCCGGGAAAATCTTCCGTCGTGGGTTCATAAGAGCGATCGTCGCCTCCTCTACAACGCCGAAACCAGTGGCTTCAAATTCACCCCTAACGTCACCGTCGCCAAGGATGGAAGCGGTGATTTCAAAACCATCAACGAGTCACTCGAGCAAGCTCCAAAGGAACTTAAAACATCGAGGTATGTCATCTACGTGAAGGCAGGAGTGTACCAGGAGGATCTAATTGAGGTCGGCAAAAAGACCTACAACATCACCATGTACGGTGATGGGCCGACGAAGACGGTGATCAGTGGTAGCAAGAACATGATCGATGGTGTGAAGACCTTCTTCACTGCTACATTTGGTGTCGTCGGGGATGGATTCATGGCCATTGACATTGGGTTTGAGAACACAGCAGGACCAGAAAAGCATCAAGCTGTGGCCCTCCGTGTGAATGCCGATCGAGCCATCTTCCTTAACTGCAGGATTGAGGCATACCAGGACACACTCTACGCACATAGCAATCGCCAGTTCTATCGAGACTGCTACATCTCTGGAACTGTGGATTTCATCTTCGGCGACTCATCCGCCATCTTCCAGAACTGCATTCTCGTTGCCCGCAAACCGATGAAGAATCAGAAGAACATCTTCTTCGCGCAGGGTCGTGCCAAGGAAAGGGAAAACACAGGATTCGTTGTTCAGAATTGCAAGCTCATTGCAGAACCAGATCTCATCCCTGTCCAAGCCGAATTTGAAACCTACCTCGGTCGCCCATGGAAGGAGTTCTCCCACACCATTATCATGGAGTCTGAGATTGGCGACCTCATCCAACCTGTTGGTTACATGCCGATGAATGGTGAGGTAGGGCTCAACACGCTGACCTACTCTGAGTTTGCCAACACAGGCCCCGGTGCTGACACCTCCAAGAGAGTGCCATGGCCAGGTGTGAAGACCATCTCTGCCATTGAAGCCAGGGAGTTCACTGTCATCCCCTTCATCGAAGGACAAAAGTGGATTCCACAAGGTGTCCCAGTGCATATGGGTTTCTTCGCTAACTGAGCGTCCGTCTCTCCATCAACTAAGTTTTGGTTTTGGCCTTTAAATTATTACTATCTAATTAAATTTTTTAAGCGTGGAATGACATGCTTATTGTAGATATGTAAAAGGCTTAGTGCTATTATTTCAGGATTTTTTTGTATTTTAAATTTATACTTTAGAATAAAATTTTGATTTCCTTATGTCCTTAGTCTCTCTTTTCTGTTAGATCTATTCATTTCTAAAATATTTATAAACTATTTGGTAGAAATTTCTTATTTAAATTAAATATTTAACCACATAATAATGAAAATAATTGATAATTTTGATCTATAATTTACGTGGCTAAATGTATATAATTTTGTAATCAATCTTTAAGTTAGAATAAAATTATATATTTGTCTTGTTATAATTGTAAAATAATTATAAAACAGACATACTCGAAATAAAACTAAAAAAAGGATGTTTATTTTTAGTTTTATTTTGAGGATGTCTGTTTTGTAATTATTTTACAATTATAGCAAGGCAAATATATAATTTTATTCTAACTTAGAGATTGATTACAAAATTATATACATTTAGCCACGTAAGTTATAAATTGAAATTATCAATTATTTTTAAATTATTTTCATTATTAAGTGGTTAAATATTTAATTTAAATAAGAAATTTCTATCAAATAGTTTATAAATATTTTAGAAATGAATAGATCATACTAAAAAGAGAGACTAAGGACATAATGAAATCAAAATTTTATTCTTAAGTATAAATTTAAAATACAAAAAAAAATCCTAAAATAATAGCACTAAGCCTTTTACATATCTATAATAAGCATGTCATTCCATGCTTAAAAAAATTAATTAGATAGTAATAAATTAAATGTCAAAACCAAAACTTAGTTGATGGAGAGACGGACGCTGAGTTAGTGAAGAAACCCATATGCACTAGGACACCTTATGGGATCCATTTTTGTCCTTCAGTAAAGGGGATGACAGTGAACTTCTTGGCTTCGATGGTAGAGATGGTCTTCACACCTAGCCATGGCACTCTCTAAGAGGTGTCAACACTGGGACCTATGTTGGCAAACTCGGAGTAGGTCAGCGTGTTGAGCCCTACCTCACCATTCAACAGCATGTAACCAACAAGTTGGATGAGGTCGCCAATCTCAAACTCTGTGATAATGTCTGTTTTTAGTTTTATTTCGAAGATGTCTGTTTTATAATTATTTTACAATTATAACGAGGCAAATATATAATTTTATTCTAACTTAAAGATTGATTACAAATTATATACATTTAGCCACGTAAATTATAGATCAAAATTATCAATTATTTTCATTATTATGTGGTTAAATATTTAATTTAAATAAGAAATTTCTACTAAATAGTTTATAAATATTTTAGAAATGAATAGATCTAATAGAAAAGAGAGACTAAGGACATAAGGAAATTAAAATTTTATTCTAAAGTATAAATTTAAAATACAAAAAAAATCCTGAAATAATAGCACTAAGCCTTTTACATATCTACAATAAGCATGTCATTCCACGCTTAAAAAATTTAATTAGATAGTAATAATTTAAAGGGCAAAACCAAAACTTAGTTGATGGAGAGACGAACGCTCAGTTAGCGAAGAAACCCATATGCACTGGGACACCTTGTGGAATCCACTTTTGTCCTTCGATGAAGGGGATGACAGTGAACTCCCTGGCTTCAATGGCAGAGATGGTCTTCACACCTGGCCATGGCACTCTCTTGGAGGTGTCAGCACCGGGGCCTATGTTGGCAAACTCAGAGTAGGTCAGCGTGTTGAGCCCTACCTCACCATTCATCGGCATGTAACCAACAGGTTGGATGAGGTCGCCAATCTCAGACTCCATGATAATGGTGTGGGAGAACTCCTTCCATGGGCGACCGAGGTAGGTTTCAAATTCGGCTTGGACAGGGATGAGATCTGGTTCTGCAATGAGCTTGCAATTCTGAACAACGAATCCTGTGTTTTCCCTTTCCTTGGCACGGCCCTGCGCGAAGAAGATGTTCTTCTGATTCTTCATCGGTTTGCGGGCAACGAGAATGCAGTTCTGGAAGATGGCGGATGAGTCGCCGAAGATGAAATCCACAGTTCCAGAGATGTAGCAGTCTCGATAGAACTGGCGATTGCTATGTGCGTAGAGTGTGTCCTGGTATGCCTCAATCCTGCAGTTAAGGAAGATGGCTCGATCGGCATTCACACGGAGGGCCACAGCTTGATGCTTTTCTGGTCCTGCTGTGTTCTCAAACCCAATGTCAATGGCCATGAATCCATCCCCGACGACACCAAATGTAGCAGTGAAGAAGGTCTTCACACCATCGATCATGTTCTTGCTACCACTGATCACCGTCTTCGTCGGCCCATCACCGTACATGGTGATGTTGTAGGTCTTTTTGCCGACCTCAATTAGATCCTCCTGGTACACTCCTGCCTTCACGTAGATGACATACCTCGATGTTTTAAGTTCCTTTGGAGCTTGCTCGAGTGACTCGTTGATGGTTTTGAAATCACCGCTTCCATCCTTGGCGACGGTGACGTTAGGGGTGAATTTGAAGCCACTGGTTTCGGCATTGTAGAGGAGGCGACGATCGCTCTTATGAACCCACGACGGAAGATTTTCCCGGCCGAGATCAACATGTGCTCGTGCCTTCCTACCGAAAAGAAGGCGTCGATTTCCGTTGCCGCCGTGGCCAAAGATGGAGAACAAAGAGGATGCTGTGGAGAGGGTTTCAACGATGGCCAGTGCGTTGCTGGTCATCTCCGAGGCACAATTCATCTGCAGACGCATCCTTTCCCTCGTCTCTTCATCAGGGAAGCCATCGATGCAGGTCTCCTGGTAAGCAATGGCTGCACTGAGCCAGGTCTGTAGATCATTTACCACACCTGGTTCCTCGGAGAAGTTGTCTGACTCGATGAGTGAAAGGGTCTTGTTGAGGTCATTGACGATGCAACCGTGGACCTCCCGGCAAACATCGACGGCACCAGATATTTGAGGATCTTCGGACTCGATCTCGTCGGCATGCTTAAATGCCTTGTGAACTGAATTGACGACGACGGTAACAGCGGCATGGACGAGGTCCTTAGTCGAGGGGTTTTCCCCAACAACTTCACTTAAGGACTTCAAGCAGGACTCGCGGAAGTCTGTGAGTGAGCAAATGTACACAACAGCAGCGCTAATTGTGTTGTTGCATTCATCTGTTGCCTCGACTTCGGAGGTGGAGGGAGCCTCTGCTGTTGCACCAGCTTCGGGGGTGGAGGGACCCTCGGCTGTCACCTCGCCTTCGGAGGCGGCGGGGGCCTCTGCTGTCGCACCGGCTTCGGAGGCGGCGGGGGCCTCTGCAGTCGCACCGTCTTCGGAGGTGGAGGGAGCCTCTGTTGTTGCACCAGCTTCGGAGGTGGAGGGTGCCTCGGCTGTCGCCTCGCCTTCGGAGGCGGCGGGGGACTCGGTTGTCGCACCGGCTTCGGAGGCGGCGGGGGACTCGGTTGTCGCACCGGCTTCGGAGGCGGCGGGGCCCTCTATTGTCGCGCCTGCTTCGGAGGAGGCAGGGCCCTCCGCAGTCACTCCTGCTTCGGAGGCGGCGGGGGCCTCCGCAGTTGCGCCGACTTCGGAGGCGGCGGGGGCCTCCGCGGTAGCGCCGGCTTCGGAGGCGGCTGGGGCCTCTACTGTAGCGCCGGCTTCGGAGGCGGTTGGGGCCTCTGCTGTCGCACCGGCTTCGGAGGCCGCTGGGGCCTCCGGTGTCGCGCCGGCTTCGGAGGCGGCTGGGGCCTCTCCTGTCACGCCGGCTTCGGAGGCAGCTGGGGCCTCTGCTGTTGCGCCGGCTTCGGAGGAGGTGGCCGGACCCTCTGCTGTCGCACCGGCTTCGGAGGAGGCGGGGGCCTCCGCAGGCGCGCCGGCTTCGGAGGCGGCGGGGGCCTCCGCAGGCGCGCCGGCTTCGGAGGCGGCGGGGGCCTCCGCAGGCGCGCCGGCTTCGGAGGCGGCGGGAGCCTCCGCAGTCGCGCCGGCTTCGGAGGCGGCTGGGGCCTCTGCTGTAGCGCCATCTTCGGAAGCGGCTGGGGCCTCACCTGTCGCCCCGGCTTCTGAGCCGACGGCGGGAGCCTCGGCCGTTCCCCCGGCTTCAGAGGCGGCAGGACCCTCGGCCGTTCCCCCGGCTTCAGAGGCGGCGGGACCCTCGGCCGTTGCCCCGGCTTCGGAGGCGGCAGGACCCTCGGCCGTTGCCCCGGCTTCGGAGGCGGCGGGAGCCTCGGCCGTTGCCCCGACTTCGGAGCCGGCTGGAGCCTCGCCTGTTGCACCGGCTTCCGAGCCTGCAGGACCCTCTACCGTTGCCCCGGCTTCCGAGCCGGCAGGACCCTCTGCCGTTGCCCCGGCTTCCGAGCCGGCAGGACCCTCTGCCGTTGCCCCGGCTTCCGAGCCGGCAGGGGCCGTGCCTACGGAGGCTGCAGGACCCTCCATTGTTGCCCCGACTTCGGGAGCCTCGCCTGTGGCACCGGCATCTGAGGCGGCGGGAGCCTCCCCTGTTGCACCGGCTTCGGGAGCCTCGCCTGTGGCGCCGGCATCTGAGGCGGCGGGAGCCTCCCCTGTGGTACCGGCTTCAGAGGAAGCGGGTCCCTCTACAGTTGCGGCTTCAGAGGCGGCGGGACCCTCTACTTTTGCTCCGGCTTCAGAGGCGACGGGAGCCTCCCCTGTTGCACCGGCTTCAGAGGTGGCGGGACCCTCTGCTGTTGTTGCTCCGGCTTCGGTGGTGGCAGCGGGAGCCTCAGCTGTTGCCCCGCCTTCGGTTGCAGCAGCGGGAGCCTCAGCTGTTGAAGAGGGAGCCCCAGCCGTGTCTTCAACCTTAGAAGTGGAATCCTCAGCGGTTGAGGAAGCCTCATCACCCTCTTTTGGCTTACAGCTGGAGGTGTCACTATCTTCCTCACCACCATCACTGGTTACGCTTGCGACGGCGGGACCTTGAGCAGCGGAGACACTGTCGCCGGTGCCAGGGTCCGTAGCGCTTGCGGTGGGGGGAAAAAGGTCGCTCACGCTGGTGCCGGGGGCGGCTGCGATGGTAGCGCTTGGGGCGAGGGGGATAGCACTACCTTCTTCGATCAACTTTTTATTCGCTTCAGCGGTAACGACACCAACGATGGTTAGGATGAAGATAGCGGATACGATCGGGGCGAGCAAGCGCCGCCGGGCAATGTTGCCGATATCGTCTAGGAAGGCCAACATGGTTGGACCTTTAACTAGTTATTGGGGAAGGGTAGATGAGGGGAGTTTGGGGTGGGGGGAGCGATTCCTCTCCTCTTCGTTGGATGATTTGGGGGAAGCAGAAGCCTTGAGTATTTATATGGATGCCGAAGCCTGTCGGTACGCTTGGAATTGCTCCCTAGAAATGAGGCTACGGAGTGCGCCATCGTTGCTCTCTCCTCCGTCAACACATGACGTGGCGGAATTTTAGTGGTAGTTCGAGCTTTTGATTCGGTCTCTCTGATGCAACTCGATGATTGGCCAGGAAAAAAAGTTTAATTTTCGACCGTGAATACTTCTTCTTTTTTAAAGTACAACCGCGCATATTCATTCATAATTATTTCTCTGCTTTTCCCTTGTAAAACGATGATGATAAGATTTATTTATTAGAAATCTTATTTATTGGGGGTTTGTCTAATTATTATTCTATTGCTGGGTGAGGATTGGATTGAGGGAGTTAGCAGCTGAGGTGGATAATTACTTTTATCTAATTATACTTATATTATTTTCTTTAATTTTTAAAATTTTAATAATTACTTTTATTCGTCTACTTCTTCTTTAGCAATCTTTTATTAGACTAATAAGATCAAAACCACGTAGATTCAATACAAATAATGCTAACTTGGGTTCGACACAAACAATGCTCACTCACTCTTAAGCGCCACTGAAACTATTTATTCGTTATTTATGAGTTTATATATATCTAGATTTCTGTATTCTTTTTTTTACTCCTCTTTTTTACTCAGATATCATTTTCTAGTATTGTATTACGTCATTGTTGATGCTAGTGCAGTATTGATCAGGGGAAAAGTAAGTTTTTTTTTTCAATTACTTAGGGTGATAATTTTTTTAAACAAACAGTTTCTAGATCTACCATCAACGAATTTAGAGCATACATTTTATCTACTCTGTAATACAAGACTTATATGATATTTGAGACTTTATTCTTTAGGTAGCTAATTTATTTTAAAATAATAATAATAATACTCATACTTTATGAAGGGAGTTTTTGTATTTTAATAAGTAGTATAAATATATGCACTTAGTATATAGTTTTTTTAGAACTTAACGAGACTTGAACCCAAAACCTAATAATCCTTCCGTATATAGCTCAATTAATCTAATCAAAGGATACTTTGTGCACACTTAGTATTCAGTTAATATAGATTTCTTATTAGTTTAAATATATTTACTTACTACATAGTATAAAGTACCATATATTTAATATTTGATCTTAGATTTAGATTTAAGATTCACTGAGTTAAAAAAATAATATTAGGTAAAATATGAAGTTTATAACTTATAGCTCATTAATAGAAAGTTTTTACTTAGTATATGACACAAGGTAATAAAGGTTATATATAGATTTGTTATTTTTACTTGATATAATATTAAAAAATATATTATTACATGTAGAAACATATAATACTGTTATTTATGTTTTTCTAAGATATTAGAATGAGTAAAAGTTATATATAGATCAGATATGTTTAAGATTGCTCTTAAACATATGATATTATTTTTAAAATAATAGTACAATATTTACAATCATATTATTACATATAGAAATATATGATATTTTTGTTTACAATTATCAAATATATATTTTACTGAATAATTTAGAACATTGGTCTTAAACATTAAATATAATTTTAAATGGTCAACAAAACTATAAAATAAAATTAAAAATTTATTAAAAAATATCACTAAACTTGTGCTCATTTATTAAAATATGTCATCCCTTACAAAATAAAAGCTGACGTAAAATTAAAATATTCGTAACAAATCCAAATAATTAATTTAAAATCCAACGATAACTGATTGAACATAAAAAACCTAACTTTGATGTAAGCGATGACTGACTACGATAGGCGGGGGGTGATCACTGCTCACTCACTCGCTGAAGAAGTCGAGCTGCATGGGAATCCCTGCTGGAATCCGCTTCTGTCCTTCGAGGAAAGGTATGATAGTGAATTCTCTTGCCTCGGCAGCGGTTGCGGTCTTCACACCCGGCCATGGCGCCCTCTTAGAGGTGTCGGCACCAGGGCCTGTGTTGGCGAACTCAGAGTAGGTCAACGTGTTGAGACCCTCTTCACCATTCATCGGTAAATCCATCTCCTTTCTGACTACTAAGATCAACTAATTTCAAGTGGCGACCGCTACTCTCTGTCCGCACATGGATCTCCCCCATCTCAATCTGTTTATACACCGGAGTTAGGTCCCAAAATAGCCAAATATCTTTGAAAGAAAATATAGCTGGTATAGGAAAATGTATCCAACACTCAAATTTCCTGAATACTGGGGCTGTCGCAGGCACTTTTTTAGCACCATGCAGTTTACCAAAGTCTATCACGCGATGTTGATTCTAGCAAGCAGCCTAGGACATAAAATATCAGTGGAAAAGCATTCAAGCATCGCAGGCCTAGCCTTCCAGTACTTGGAGAATATATAAATTCAGAACATAAAACATCTTATAAGAACAAGCTTCTGGAGGTTTACCTCTTGAATTTTTATGATGCTTGCCAAAGTTGACTTTTGTAGAATCCTCTTGACGGGGAAGCAAGTGGTTCTTTAAACATCCGAGCAGATAGCCATGGTGATTTAGTTCCTACTAATACGATGGCAAAAAATATAGGAAAGAAGCGGGGACTTGCTCGGACTTCTGGAGCAACAGCTGGTGAGCTGGATGCTGAAGATAGTGAAGCACGTTCAGAGAGCATTTCCCATGGAGGGCACCGCAAAAGGAGACAAATCATAGCTTCTGCTTCAACAATGTAAGTCAAAAAGAAGTATGGATGTTTGTTTTTATGAAACTGTGGGGTAGTCGAGCATAATAAAAGTTTATTTTCTGTAGATGTTTTCTTTGTATTAGAGATTTTAGTATCATAGCAGTGAAAAAAAAGAAACTCACCTTTTCAAGTTTCTGTTTTGTCAGCACGGCAACGGCTGCTGCAGCTCAAACAATATCTGATCAGAACAAAGGATTTAAGACTTGCTCTCATCAGCAATCAACCAGAAATCAGATACCGAAGGAAAGTGGTGGTGAAGAAGGATCCTCCAGACCAGCAGTTGAACTTGTCTCAGGCACTGCTGTTGATAGCAAGAAATCATCAAATATTCTACAAAAGTCAACTTTGGCAAGCATCATAGAAATTCAAGAGGTAAACCTCCAGAAGCTTGTTCTTATAAGATGTTTTATGTTCTGAATTTATATATTCTCCAAGTACTGGAAGACTAGGCCTGCGATGCTTGAATGCTTTTCCACTGATATTTTATGTCCTAGGCTGCTTGCTAGAATCAACATCGCGTGATAGACTTTGGTAAACTGCATGGTGCTAAAAAAGTGCCTGCGACGGCCCCAGTATTCAGGAAATTTGAGTGTTGGATACATTTTCCTATACCAGCTATATTTTCTTTCAAAGATATTTGGCTATTTTGGGACCTAACTCCGGTGTATAAACAGATTGAGATGGGGGGGATCCATGTGCGGACAGAGAGTAGCGGTCGCCACTTGAAATTAGTTGATCTTAGTAGTTAGAAAGGAGATGGATTTACCGATGAATGGTGAAGAGGGTCTCAACACGTTGACCTACTCTGAGTTCGCCAACACAGGCCCTGGTGTCGACACCTCTAAGAGGGCGCCATGGCCAGGTGTGAAGACCATCACCGCTGCCGAGGCAAGAGAATTCACTATCATACCTTTCCTCGAAGGACAGAATCGGATTCCAGCAGGGATTCCCATGCAGCTCGGCTTCTTCAGCGAGTGAGTGAGCAGTAATTATGTTGAAATGCTAAATACAAAATAATATCCTACACCTAACACTCTAGTATAGAGACATAGGTGACATGATACTAGTACCATTTAAGAACATCACTAAATTTTAAATTAAGGGTGTTATTAATGCACCCTAGATGACAATGCGAACCATTAGCGTTCGGTTAGTGATGTTCACACACCAGTACCTACCGAGGCTACAGATTATAGATAGCTTAGATACTGAGAGTGAGCTGAGGGTTAGACCAGATTAACTCCTAGGTCAAGATAGACCAAAAATGGAGTGGGTCCATACCCAGATACTGATACTCACACGAGTGTTGTTTAGGCTGCACCGTGATAGTCCCGAGATGGCTAGCGAGGATATACCCTACCATAGACTTGACACCGATAGAGACGGGGTTACCATAGCCCATTGTGCGGATGTGTGTATATCCCGATTAACGTCGACTGCTATTGGACTGGGAAGGTGATTCCCTTTGCAACGCCTTGGATAGTGGATCCGTAGACCACACGGTTATCATCCTTGACGTTCTGCAAACGATCGGTTGAGTAGCCCGAATCCTAGGGTTATTATTTCGGCTAGCCGTAGTCGATGAGACTGTTATGATGGTGACTTTGTCTACGGACAGTGTGTAGTACTACACAGATGTCGTTGCCCCTACGGATCCGGGGAGGATGTAAGGACAAGACGGTTTCACTAGGGGAGGCATGGTCAGCGACTAGTGAAATGATGGAGAGTGATTTTGGGTCACCCGTCCTCTCCGCCAGCATCAGTGCAGCGGGCATAGGCAGAGACATAAACTGTAATGGCACTGATGGGCTTAGGGAAGTCCTAGGCCAGGGCTTTCCTTAAGCATAGGCCGACAGCCCGAGTCATGTGATATAAAAATAAAGATGTTATATATGATTTACACCAGTGATACCGATATTGTATATAACCTAAGTGACATTTAGAGACATACATCTACCTACAACCTAGGTTGACATATAACATAGTCGGATAATACATGTAAAATATTAAAAAACATATTATGTGATAACTAATCCCACTAAGACATCCTTGAACGATCCCCTTAGCCTTGGATTTCGTATTGTGGTTTCGAGCTGTAATTTCGCACTAGGCCGCAAGGCTGAGCACACCGCATTCAATGTGTGTGCAGATTGTTAGATGACTGTCCGAGATATTTGATGAAGATGAGGGCTATCAATGGATTTAGTTTTATTTATCAATGTCGTTATTGTAGAATTGTAGTAAGTATATCAGGACTGTATTAGTAGAGATTAATAAATGATTTAATTGTATATTCTGCTGTGTTGAGTATGTGTATGGACAATAATTATTTTCAAATACCTTGTATGGGTCCATTGGGCTCATACGGCGATTGCCACATGTCCGATAGGTGGGTCGGGGCGTGACAACAGAAGGTTCCGACAATGGAAGCTTAACTTCAGTGGCGGGCTGCGGGCTGCACGCTACAGAAGCTTCCCCCATGAAATTGACAGTATAGAAGGTTCCGACGAAGCTTAGCTTCAGTGGCAGCAGCAAAGAGAATACCAAATGATAAAGTTGTTTCACCGTATATATACACAGAAGAGAGGGTATTTTGTTTCCTAATGAATAATATATAATGTGTTCCTTTGCCGGAGGAGGAAGAGGCTCTTTGCCCACAGAACTAAGCAGGGGAGGATGAATGATGGTGGTGCTAACGTTCATGGAAAGAAAGGAAGCGAACCCAACTGATAGTGCAGAAAGCTCTCTTTGGAGGCTGTTCGCTGATGCCCTTAATTCTATGGACTCGGAAGTATGGACAAATATATTAGCAAGTTCAAGGTAGAACACAACAATTAGCTGTAATTTTTTAAATTTTTTTAATCTGGTAAATGACCTCCCTGGGAACATGTAGTTGAGCAAAAGCAGTTATCGGAGGTCCAATTCTTCCTAAATGACCTCCCTGGTCTTTCGATTAATTGAGAAGTTTGGGAGGGAGAGATAGTGGAAGAGATCAAGAGAGACAACGTTGGTGGCATCCTCATTCCGCACTATATTACGGGAGTCCCTGGTTCCTTCTACGGGAGGCTTTTCCCCAACCCAGGTGTTCACTTCTTCCATTCCTCCTATTGCCTCATGTGGCTCCCTCAGTTTTCTTATTTGGTTGATTATTTCACTATTCATGCATTAAGAGATATAGCGCTCTCTAGATCGAAGCTAGTTTTATAAGGTTGGAATCAATGTTAACTGATCATTAGGTTCCGCAAAAAATTGAGGACCTGAACAAGGGAAGCATCTACTTCACGGCAGCAAGCACTCCCCAAGTAGAGATAGCTTATCAAGCAGTTCCAAAGAGAATTCTCAGCTCTCCTCAAGTCGCATCACCAGGAACTGAGCGCTGGAGTGGGGATGGTGCTAACTTTTCAGGGAAGAAAGAAACGAGGAACGGTGTTAGGAAATAAGCTTGTTTAGGAAATAAGTATTTTTGATTTAATCTTTGCATGTTTTATTTACATTTTCCAATTCTGAATTATAAGGAGAAGATGGAAATGTTTCCAAAACTTCTCCTTTGTTTTTCCAATTCTGCTTTTGTAATCTGATATGTTAATACACAGATGTGATGGTGAGCTATAAGCCACCCTACACGATTTCTTGTTTCTTCCTCTTGTTCTCTACTTTCTGGTGATTCTTCGGTCCTCTTCCAATAATTGGTATCAGAGCAAGGTTCGATCGGTTGATATCGAAGGAGATGATGACGCAGATGCCGATGTCCTGGAAGAAGGCGGTGGTTGGCACGTCAGGAGATACGATGCTCAGAACCTCCTCAGCGGTAGGAGGGAGTCATCAAGCAGGACCGTTGCTGATCAAGGGTGGCAACTACACGATGTGGGTTGTTCGTATAGAGTCGTTCCTTGATGCGCAAGGAGCGTGGGAGGCGATCGAGCCGGAAGGAGGTGCGGTCCTTGTAGATCGAAGGAGGGACAAGTTAGCATGATCAATGATTCATCAATCTTTGAGTGATGAAGTATTGGCGCTAGTTGCTGACAAGAAGACAACAAAAGAAACATGGGATACGTTAAAAAATCTCCACATAGGTGATGAAAAGTTCAGAAACGCAAAAGCTAGTCGCTTGCGTGGTGATTTTGAGAAGCTGCAGATGAAGAACTCTGAGTCAGTAGACGATTATGTTAGCCGGTTCTCTTCGGTAGTGACTGAGATGAGGAACCTTGGCATGGAGATGAAGGAACAATTAGTGGTGGAGAAGTTGCTGCGATCTACTCCTCCTAAGTTCTATCCTATTGTATGTAACTGAGAACAATTTGGTGAATTAAGCACCATGACTATTGATTATGTTGTAGGTGCCTTGAAGACCTTCGAAGAAAGAATTACACCTTCCCTGCAAGAGGAGGAGAACCAGCTGTATTGGTCTCGTGCAGAAGCAGAGACGAGACACCGCAAGGATCCTCCAAGCAATTGGCGTGGTAGAGGCCAACGAAGAGCAAGAGATTTTGCTCAAGGGAGAGGAAGGTACGGTGGCAACACCAATGGTGGACGTTCACATGGCCGCAACGATGGAGATTGGGACGATTCATCTCCATAGCGTGAGAAGAGGAAAGATAAATCTCACATCAGATGTTTCAAGTGTCGTCGCTATAGACATTATGCCTCTGAGTGTGAGAAGGAGGAGAGGGTGTACCTAACTGAAACCAGTGAAAAGGAAGAGCTTCATCAAGTTCTGCTTGTAGAAGAAACAGAAATTGAAGAAGACGAAGATAATTTTTTTGAAGAACTTGTCTTGCAGGAACTCTCTCCGAAACAGGTAAGCTTAATAATGAATAAAAGAAAAAAAAACTTCTAAATTCAATAAATTTCTAACAACTTCAAATATCAAATTTTAGACAACAATTCAACCATATAAAACTACATGTGCGTAGTTAAAAACACCAATCCATTGTTGACGAATCTGCATGGCATCTCATCTAGTGCTGATATGGCACAGGATGGCATCCATATGGATAACAAGAACGTTGGTGCACCACATCAAAGAATGGAGTTGGTGTCATCTATATCTTATGGAGAACTCATATTGCTTTAGGTGTAATCCATATGGATGCCATGCAATTGTTTACATTAATGAATGAGTATGTGTACTGTGTCTATGTAGCAGCCAAGAAAAAGGAGTTAATGAACTATGGATCCCAATGATGGAGGAAAAAAACTTTCCATAAGATACCTCAACCATAAAAGGCAACAAGAGAAGGTTTGCAAGAAAAATGATTATTAAGAAAATTGATGGTAACTGTCAGTTTGCCTACCAAATTGTACCTGTTAGTCAGTTATCCATTACTCATCTCAAGTTGTGATCACATCAAAGATTATATGCATTTTGATAATAATTTGGCATTGCATATCCATAGGGCACCAGCTCATTATCTATTGTCAAACAATAAATTATGCATTGGAATATAGAGGTTGCACATCCGTATGAAACATCACTTACAAAGACAAGAAATCAGTTTATTTAAGATTCAGAATCAGGATGAATGATAAATTAAGCATATCTTAGGTCAAGAATAACAGTTAATCGCTTAATTTAACAAGAATAAAGAAATAGAATTCCCTATGCTTGCTTTGCAATTTCTGATATGATGCAATCTAGAAACTAACCAAACAGATTCCAATGCTGACTCCAACAGAGAAGAGTTGTATTCTACCAAGTGGTTCTGGAAACAAAACAGGTTAGCTTAATAATGAATAAAAGAAAAAAAAGACTTCTAAATTCAATAAATTTCTAACAACTTCAAATATCAAATTTTAGACAACAATTCAACCATATAAAACTACATGTGCTGTAAACCTCCACCTTTAAAAATTTTATTTTAGGAAAAAAAAATATTTGGTCCGGTCCAGTCCGACCGAACCGGCCGGTCAACCGGTTCAGGTGGACCGGCCGCCCCTAAAGAGAGGCGCGGCCGCGAATGAGAAGGGCGGAAGCCCTATCTCGCTCGAGTTCTTCGAGCGCCCCCTTTCCGACGCCGTTTCCCCCGTTCTTCGCACGCAGCGCGGACGTCGACGAGCTCGTCGGCGCGTCGTCCATTGGCCCTCGTCTCCATCGCCGCCGGTCGTCGTAGTGGGGAGCTTAGCAGCGGCTACGGTTGGGAGAGCTCCCACCTGCAATTTTTCCACCACGACGCTCCGAGGTGGGTCGCTGCCCTCCTCGCCGGCGATCTCGACCTCGAGCTGTCGCGACGCCCTTCAACGTGCTTCGCTCCATCTCCACGAAGGCAGAACGGCCGGCAGTCCACCCAGGATCGGCTGTTGAAGCCGGTGACCACCGTTCGCTCGGGGCGGAACGTGCGAGAGGCAGCGACGGCAGAATAGTCCATTCCGCCCCTTTCCGCTACCCGATCCCTTCCGCTTGCTATTCGTGAGTCCATAGGTGAGTAATCACCGCTATCGTCCCTCCTTCCAACCTTCGATTTCTCGGACGATGCGTTTGCCGTCCGCGAGTGGTCCTGTGACCTCCGAAAGCTCCGGCGTTCGTTCTTATGGCCGGATCGTTTGCAGCGCGCTTCCAGTCGTCTCGCGCACGAGGACGCCGGGGTCGTTGGCCGGCGAGTTCGTTCGGGCGTGAGCGGCGGAAGCACCGTCGGTGAAGGAAATCGACGAAGCGATCGGCGAAGGGCGCGGCGAAAGGTGCCGATCTCGCCCCTTTTCCCTTAATCATGCTTAGCGAATAATTAAGCATGGTTAACTATAATTAAGTAGGATTAGTATAAATTAAGTTATGATATGCTTAGATTAATTTAAACATGCTTAGCAATAAATTAATCAAGTTTTAATTAAGTTAACTATGAATTAGAGTTAATTTAATTAAACCGATTGGGTTGAACAAAGTTGGGATTAAATCGGTTGGGTTTGAGTTAGGTTTGGGTTCAGATCGAGTTGGGTTGGGTGAGCCGAATCAACTAATTGAAATTAGTTCGAGCTCGAGTCAAACCCAATTAGATTGGGTTGGTTGAATCAGACTCGAGTCGAACCAAATCAACTTGAACTAGACCCGAGTCGAACCAAATCAACTTGAACCGGACTCAAGTCGGACTCGGATTTAGATAGGTTGAGCTGACTCGATTGAACCGAACCAGCTGGGCGTGGGTCAGACTCATGTTAAACCGGATGAACAGTAACCGGTCAGCGTTGACCGGGTCAACCGTTGACGGTTGACCGGTAAGAAAAATAATTAATAAAATATTAAAATAATATTAAAATAATAAAAAATAAAAAAATAAATTTTTTTTCATGGGTTCTAATTGGGCCCTTGGGTGACTTGGGCCAAGTTATGGATGAGTTTAATGAGTATAAATTGGATAAAAATTCATTTAAGTTAATTAAAGTGATTTAACATTGTAGTTAGTTAATAGATAAAATTTAAAATATGATTAATTAAGATTTGATTATGCAGAATTAATTATAAACTTGTATGCTTAGTTTGGGACTAATTAGGTGTAATAATTATTTTAATTAATTGGTTGATAAATATCTAATTTATTTACTTTAGGAGAAAAATGAATTAAATTTTATTTTAAATAATTATGTTTATTAGGACTATTGTGGGTACGCGATCCGAGTAGCTCGTTAGGTGATTATTTCCGCGTGACTTGGTTCTAAAGAGTGGATCACTAACCCAGGTGCGTTGGTTCTCCGATGTAGGATTTATTCAAGTTAGGGAAGTCCCGCTGGCGTCTTCTTAGGAACAATTCCTGGATATCTTAAATATAATAAAATATTATGTTTGATAAGATTTGGTTTACCCGCATGTTAGTTTAATTTTTTTTTTGTCTAACATGCATGTTATACCATAATTTTTTTGCTAGGTTTTAATATATCGTGATAGCGTGTCTTGCATGCTATATATTATTTTATTATTTTCTATGCTATGCTAGCACAACTACCATGCAGACATAGATAGTAAATAACGACATGTTAGAACCTCTTGGCGACGTCACCGCAACTTAGACAAAAAGGGGCCTTTCTCATGTGCCCCGGTTGACCCCCGCGTACCGATGGTGGTCAAACAGTGACGTCCCGCTACGCACCCCTTCCGAGGTTATCATAGCTTAGATACTGGGGGCGCCACTCCCGAGGTTATGCATAGCTTAGATACTGGAGGGGGGAGCACCTAGGTTATCCATAGCTTAGATACTTGGAGCTGGTAGGATAAGAGACTGTACAAACTCCATTGTCATATTAGACCGGAAATATGGAGCAAGTCCTTACCCGAAATTTATACCCGCACGAGTTTAGTTTAGGCGGCCTCGTGATAGTCCTGAGATGGCTAGCGAGGATGAGCCCTACCATGGACTTGGCACCGATGGAGTCGAGGTTGCCACAGCCCATCGTGCGGATGTGCGTTAACCTCGGTAGACGTCGACTGCTACTGGACTGGGAAGGTGATTCCACATGCGACACCTTGGACAGTGGATCCGTAGACCACACGGCTATCACCCTTGACGTCTGCAGACGATCGGATGAGTAGTCCGGATCCTAGGGTTGTTATTCCGACTAGCCATGGCCGATGAGATTTATATAATGGTGACCCTGTCTACTAACAGTGTGTAGTACTACGCAGTTGTCATTGCCCCTACGGATCCGGGGAGGATGTAAGGGCACGATGATTTCGCTAGGGGAGGCATGGTCGGCGACTAGTGAAACAATGGAGAGTGACATTGGGTCACCCGTCCTCTCCGCCAATATTAATGCAGCGGGTATAGGTAGAGACAGAAACAGAAAGGCACCGATAGGTTTACTGGTACCCTCGGCCCGGGTATTCACTAAGCATAGGCTGACAGCCCGAGTTTTGTGACCTTAAAAATATTATCATTTGACGTAGGTGACATACTGTTGACATTAACACTAGATATAACATAGGTGACATCTAGTGAAATATACACATTTATTTATTTATGTTATTTTACTGCGTTATATAAGTTGTTTTATACAATTCAAATGAAAATGATGATTAACAACCAAAGACATCCTAGAATACTCCTCCTAGCCTTTGATTTCTTTATTCGGTAGAGCCGTAATTTCGCACTAGGCCGCAAGGCTGAGCACACCGCGTTCAATGTGTGTGCAGGTGCAGACGCACTAGACGAGATCGTTGACGGAAGGTTTGCAGCGGAAGGTATACGATCGCTGTTACGAGAACGTTGGTGCACCACATCAAAGAATAGAGTTGGTCTCATCTATATCTTATGGAGAACTCACATGGCTTTAGGTGTAATCCATATGGATGCCATGCAATTGTTTACATTAATGAATGAGTATGTGTACTGTGTCTATGTAGCAGCAAAGAAAAAGGAGTTAATGAACTATGGATCCCAATGATGGAGGAAAAAAACTTTCCATAAGATGCCTCAACCATAAAAGGCAACAAGTGAAGGTTTGCAGTTTGCCTACCAAATTGTACCTGCTAGTCAGTTATCCATTACTCATCTGAAGTTGTGATCACATCAAAGATTATATGCATTTTGATAATAATTTGGCATTGCATATCCATAGGGCACCAGCTCATTATCTATTGTCATACAGTAAATTATGCATTGGAATATAGAGGTTGCACATCCGTATGAAACATCACTTATAAAGAGAAGAAATCAGTTTATTTAAGATTCAGAATCAGGATGAATGATAGGTTAAGCATATCTTAGGTCAAGAATAACAATTAATCGCTTAATTTAACAAGAATAAAGAAATAGAATTCCCTATGCTTGCTTTGCAATCTCTGATATGATGCAATCTGGAAACTAACCAGACAGATTCCAATGCTGACTCCAACAGAGAAGAGTTGTATTCTACCAAGTGGTTCTGGAAACAAAACAGGTTAGCTTAATAATGAATAAAAGAAAAAAAATACTTCTAAATTCAATAAATTTCTAACAACTTCAAATATCAAATTTTAGACAACAATTCAATCATATAAAACTACATGTGCGTAGTTGAAAACAGCAATCCATTGTTGACGAATCTGCATGGCATCTCATATGGTGCTGATATGGCACAGGATGACATCCATATGGATAACAAGAACATTGGTGCACCACATCAAAGAATGTAGTTGGTCTCATCTATATCTCATGCATAACTCATATGGCTTTAGGTGTAATCCATATGGATGCCATGCAATTGTTTATATTAATGAATGAGTATGTGTACTGTGTCTATGTAGCAGCCAAGAAAAAGTAGTTAATGAACTATGGATCACAATGATGGAGGAAAAAAACTTTCCATAAGATACCTCAACCATAAAAGGCAACAAGTGAAGGTTTGCAGGAAAAAGGATTATTAAGAAAATTGATGGTAACTGTCAGTTTGCCTACCAAATTGTACAAGTTAGTCAGTTATCTATTACTCATCTCAAGTTGTGATTACATCAAAGATTATATGCATTTTGATAATAATTTGGCATTGCATATCCATAAGGCACCAGCTCATTATCTATTGTCATACAGTAAATTATGTATTGGAATATAGAGGTTGCATATCCGTATGAAACATCACTTACAAAGACAAGAAATTAGTTTATTTAAGATTCAGAATCAGGATGAATGATAGATTAAGCATATCTTAGGTCAAGAATAACAGTTAATCGCTTAATTTAACAAGAATAAAGAAATAGAATTCCCTATGCTTGCTTTGCAATTTCTGATATGATGCAATCTGGAAACTAACCAGACAGATTCCAAAGCTGACTCCAACAGAGAAGAGTTGTATTCTAACAAGTGTTTTTGGAAACAAAACAGGTTAGCTTAATAATGAATAAAAGAAAAAAAAATACTTCTAAATTCAATAAATTTCTAACAACTTCAAATATCAAATTTTAGACAACAATTCAACCATATAAAACTACAAGTGCGTAGTTGAAAACAGCAATCCATTGTTGACGAATCTGCATGGCATCTCATATGGGGCTGATATGGCATAGGATGGCATCCATATGGATAACAAGAACGTTGGTGCACCACATCAAAGAATGGAGTTGGTCTCATCTATATCTTATGCAGAACTCACATGGCTTTAGGTGTAATCCATATGGATGTCATGCAATTGTTTACATTAATGAATGAGTATGTGTACTGTGTCTATGTAGCAGCCAAGAAAAAGGAGTTAATGAACTACGGATCCCAATGATGGAGGAAAAAAACTTTCCATAAGATGCCTCAACCATAAAAGGCAACAAGTGAAGGTTTGCAGGAAAAAGGATTATTAAGAAAATTGATGGTAAGTGTCAGTTTGCCTACCAAATTGTATATGTTAGTCAGTTATCCATTACTCATCTCAAGTTGTGATTACATCAAAAATTATATGCATTTGGATAATAATTTGGCATTGCATATCCATAGGGCACCAGCTCATTATCTAATGTCATACAGTAAATTATGCATTGGAATATAGAGGTTGCAGATCCGTATGAAACATCACTTACAAAGAGAAGAAATCAGTTTATTTAAGATTCAGAATCAGGATGAATGATAGGTTAAGCATATCTTATGTCAAGAATAACAGTTAATCGTTTAATTTAACAAGAATAAAGAAATAGAATTCCCTATGCTTGCTTTGCAATCTCTGATATGATGCAATCTGGAAACTAACCAGACAGATTCCAATGCTGACTCCAATAGAGAAGAGTTGTATTCTACCAAGTGGTTCTGGAAACAAAACAGGTAAGCTTAATAATGAATAAAAGAAAAAAAATACTTCTAAATTCAATAAATTTCTAACAACTTCAAATATCAAATTTTAGACAACAATTCAACCATATAAAACTACATGTGCGTAGTTGAAAACAGCAATCCATTGTTGACGAATCTGCATGGCATCTTATATGGTGCTGATATGGCACAGGATGACATCCATATGGATAACAAGAACGTTGGTGCACCACATCAAAGAATGGAGTTGGTCTCATCTATATCTCATGCAGAACTCATATGGCTTTAGGTGTAATCCATATGGATGCCATGCAATTATTTACATTAATGAATGAGTATGTGTACTGTGTCTATGTAGCAGCCAAGAAAAAGTAGTTAATGAACTATGGATCACAATGATGGAGGAAAAAAACTTTCCATAAGATGCCTCAACCATAAAAGGCAACAAGTGAAGGTTTGCAGGAAAAAGGATTATTAAGAAAATTGATGGTAACTGTCAGTTTGCCTACCAAATTGTACAAGTTAGTCAGTTATCTATTACTCATCTCAAGTTGTGATTACATCAAAGATTATATGCATTTTGATAATAATTTGGCATTGCATATCCATAGGGCACCAGCTCATTATCTATTGTCATACAGTAAATTATGTATTGGAATATAGAGGTTGCACATCCGTATGAAACATCACTTACAAAGACAAGAAATTAGTTTATTTAAGATTCAGAATTAGGATGAATGATAGATTAAGCATATCTTAGGGCCGGGATTTGCTTGACACACGGGCAGTTCGGACTTGTTTGCACCTCTACTAATTTACATAAGTATAAAATTAATTGGGAGCACCTTACTTTTGTCATCTGCATAAACCACCATGATCTCGTGGCCATCCTATGATTTCAAATGGATGCATCCAATAAATCCCTTTCTTACCTCCAACTTTGTTTCTCTATATACTGTCTCTTCTCATGCGAGGACTTGGTGCTGTTGTTAACCCTCAAACCCCCTCAAACCCTCAAACTCAGTGGTCTTTGGAGTTTGTTGGTTCTCAGAGATATTAGATTCAGAAAGAGCAGTGATGATGTCTTCTATCGCAGACCTCATTGTAGGCTGCTCATGAACACACATTGCAGCAACACCAAGTGCTTGGTATAAGCCCTTAGGTGGATACCGATCTTGAATCATTGGATCAGCTGCCTGTTGAAATCTCCATTTATCCTTGACCAATGATCGTACCTGCAACCGATTTCGGCATACTAATGAGTATTGCTTACAGGAATAATGCACAGGCAGAAATAACTCTATCAGGAGCACTTGAAAAGTTTTACTTCAAAATACAAGAGAGTTCATTTACATTCACCTCTTCAGTATCAAATCCACGCAGAATCTAAATAACCTAAAAAAGAAAATAAGGAAAGATAAAGACCACATTGTCAGAAACAGGAACAAATAGATCACACACACTTGTAGTTCATGAACCAACTTGATCTAAACTATGTTTTCTCTAGTGGAAAAAGTGCATGATGAGCTCAATAACGCAAAAAATATAGAACAATTTTGGGCACAAGATACCTCTAGCCAACAATAGAGACTATGGAAAGAGAAGTGGACAGAAATTAAAAAGCTCTGAAATAATTTTCCTCTTCATACGGATAGAACTATCAGTAATAATCAGATTAACTTCCTTACATAAAACTATTTAATTTTCAGAGTGAAGAAAAAAAGGGTTTAAACATTAAAGATGACTGAATAAAGACCTCACCCATGCAACAAGATCTTGCTCTGCCGAAGCTTGAGAAGTGTCAATTACCCTTCTTTCGGTTATCAGCTCCAAAAGAACCACTCCGAAGCTATATATATCTGATTTAAGGGTCAATTGGTCAGTCTTTATGTATTCAAGAGCACAATACCCATATGTACCCATAACTCTAGTAGAAACGTGGGTGCTATCACCTACTGGACCAAGCTTCGCCAAGCCAAAATCTGATAACTTGGCATGATATCCTTCATCAAGTAAAATGTTGGCACATTTAAAATCACGATATATAACATGAGGTCGGGCTTTATCATGCAAATGTTCCAATCCTTGTGCTGCACCATGAGCTACTTTCATTCTTGTGTTCCAGTTAAGTATCCTCTTATTTGGAGAAAGATCTGATGTCATCAAATAAATAGATATACTTCAGTCTTACAAAGCAATTAATGTTTAAGTGAAAAAATTACGAAAGCACTCCTGTTCAGTAACATACTAAAAACTAAAAAGATGGTTGTCTAGGGAACCCAATGGCATATACTCATAAACCAAAAGCCTTTTATTTCCTTCAACACAATAACCAATTAGGATAACAAGGTTACGGTGGTGGAGTAGACTCAACATCACAACTTCAACAGGAAACTCCTTGTTCACCTATGAGCCATGGCGATTCAGCTGTTTTATCGCAACAATCTAGCCCGGACAACAACAAAACACGTAATTACTAGACTAATACACATATGCATCAAACAAAATCTTGTTCTTGAGCTAATCAAAACCTAAAAATAGTCTTTTCTCAGCAACTACATGCAAACTCTTAATATGAAAATTATTAATTTTAAATTTTTTCACAAAAGCTTCGGAAGTTATTAATATTCTTATAATTCATACCCAAGTTAATATATGGACCGTTTTAACTTAATATGAAAAAATAGAACTTATTTTTCATACGTAACTCTAGCATTATTCAAACAAAAGATTCACTCAGTAAAAAAGATTAAAAACAGAAGCTCATGATTTGATATCATGCCGTTTGATTGAGTGATCATCTTCTGTTCAAAAGCTTAAGATGTTAGAAAAGGTTCAGGTTGTACTTTCATATTCTACACTAACACAAAAAAGGAATATTCATCAACATCTATAATATAGATTGCCAAACTGTGATGATAAAATCTGCATAATGGGGACATACTTGAGAATTTAGTGAAAAAAAGTGCAATCGACTTTAAGGATCAATAATAGGAAGTTTTATTTCATGAGAAACAGACTAAGTTAGAGCTGAGAGAAACATGCCCTCACCTGGTTGCTGTTCTTTAGCTTGCCTTTGCACACAGGGCCGAGTCCTCCCTCCCTAAAATGTAATCGGCAGCAAACTTCTTAGTTGCTGAACTCAGTTGACGATACGAAAACTTCTCGGCAGCAATTTGACGTGACTCATTGCTACGCCTCTCCCTGACGGTAATGCTACCATCGCTAATATCCAACGTGCTTTCAGCTTTTCTGCTATATCTCAGAAAGGAAGAAGAATCAGGAATGTCACAGAAGGAACAATGCAAAGAAAGTATAACTACTAGGAGAAAAATAGTCGTATTTATAAGGATAATGAGCGCACATTCCTGTAAAAAACCAGCCATAAAGGAGAGCTTCGTGCATGCGTAATTGAACATGCCTTAGGGAAGGCTTCTGACATTTTTTTGTCTTCTCTGCCAAATGCGATATTCCAAAACAGATAAAAAGTTTTTTTTTTTATAAAAAAAAGGAACCATAAATCCGACGAATTCATGACAACCCCTTCTAAATTACCTATCCATAATTCAAAAACGCCATACTGCTTCATGCCTTGGGCACAAATCATTCGGAAAACACACAGAAGAAACAAAGGTCTGATATTTCTCCATGGGATGCACATGCTCCATTACCTATGGATCGCCGTACTGATTCACTCTCGTTCACCTTCGTCCTGCCGTAGGAGAAACAGCCGCTCGACATCATAATGCCCCAAGAACCCAAATCAACTTCTTCGATCCCCTTCCGCTCTTCCCCCTTTCTTCGATGGGGGGCGTCATTAGCAGGCGGAGGAAAGAGGGATGCAGAAGAATGCAGAGAGGCCAACCAATTCAACGGATCCACTAAAACCAGAAGAGAAGCGATCCCGGCCGTCCAATCTTGAAAATAAAATTATTTTTCTCCGTCCTCATTTAACCGCTTATCAGAATTAAAAATAGAATTATTTTAAGGGAAATTAAATAGTGGAATCGACACTAAAATAATATCTCAACATTAAAATAATTTTTATAATTTAATGCAATATGGAATTTTTATTTTTCTACTATAAAAATTTCCTCATGTATATTCAATGACTGTAATAATAATTTAAGTTCTAAAAAAAAAGAGACTATAATAAATAATTTACGCGTATAGTTAAATTTAATTTAAATTAAAGAAGAATTTTAATCATAAATTAAGAATTTTATAGAGTAGGTTAAAAGGTTAAATAAATTGTAGGCTTCGCCGCTTTGGGTTTAAGAGGTTGGTGAACGGTTTTGACGGGTTTATAGGAAGCGCAGCAAAAGAGGGCCAACTAGATGAATCCTTCGCTTGCTCCTCCTGCGGCCAACCTCCTCGACGAGGCCTTAGGGTTCGGGCACGGCACTTCCGCCCCGTGGCGAGTCGCCCTCGTCGAGACGAGCGGCGCCTTCCTCATCCACCACTTCTTGAAGCGCGCACTCTCCGCCGATGGCGCCGGGGCGGTGTCTTCCCCCTCCCCCAGCCATTCTCCCACTACGACCGCGTACTTCGAAAAATGGTAAGTTGACCCCGCCTATTGCACTCGGTGCTTCGTCTCTTTAGGGTATTTTGCCTAACGCCCCAATCGCGCCTGTCGTTCCCCTGATGGGTTCAGTAGTTGATCTTTTTTGGTTTCCTTACTAAACATTTCAAAAAACTCTCAAACCCTAAAAAATAATGAGTCAAAACAGAGGGAATGAGGAGGATAAAAAAACGAACCCAAAATAATGAAGCTTTTATTAAACATTTCAAATTCTCTTTTAAATTAGATCTATTTTTGGGTCTTATTTCTGGGATACATGTACGGAGCTTTACGTTCAAATTGTGTGGAGGTACTTGATCTAGGTTGGCCCCTCGTAGTCTGTTTTTTAGAACTGAAATATAGAAATATAATTTCATGATAAAAGTTCATGATTAACAATTAAGCTGATTATAAAATTAATCAAAGGTTACTATAATATATTTGCTCAAGTAAAACTATTCAACCTAACCTCATTCTATGTAAGAGGAAGAAATCTCCCCTTTTCTTCTGGGACATAACCCTTTTTCTATGCAAGAGGATATCATTCTATGCGAAAGTAAATGAGGTTTCATGAATTTTGAGGGTAGCTTAGCCTGTAATGATTTGTGCTGGAACTTTTTTGGTACTAAGTATAATGTGATCTATGTCATGGATGGTGTTAGTTTATTTATTTGAGGAAAACTGGAACTATTCCTGATCGTGCTTCTATTTGGTATTTGTAAATTCGTTGTTGTGCTTCTTTACTTCCGAGACACTGGTTTACATGTTTCTTTTGTGGTCACCAAATTTCATGGTTTTCTGGCAAAAGAAAGGTTAATCTTATAGCCGGAAAGGGACTAAATTAGAAGTTCATGCTGTACTTTCGCCTATATAGTTAAAATCAAAATCTATTTGTTCCAATTGTTGTAAAAAATGGGATAATGATTTTGAGAGTATAAGGCAATATATGAAGTAAGATAAAAAGGGTTTGTTAGATCAAGATATTATGGTCTCTAGATTTTGTACCTAGAGCTTTATATCTTGTTATTTCTGCATAACCTTTAGAATTCATCAGAATCTATAATATTATAAAGCTGAATGGCTCACAAGTTCCATCTGAACCATTTGCTTAGATGTCAGGTTCTAGCAATTCACGCAAATTTGCTTTAAACAAACCTATGTTGTTGTCCTTATTATTAGGGTATGCGATGGTGCCTATTTACGTCAAAAGTCCTGCACAGATCTGTGGTCATGTTGGTTTCTCTGTTCCCATTCTTCTTCCTCCTCTTTCTCGGAAAAGTTTTTTCTTTTAAAAAAATCATCTTGCAGAATATTTTAAAGCAGTTTATATCTATTTATAGTTGTTTTTTATATACACCACACAAAATATGTTTAACTTCACATTGTCAATTTTAGTATTTTACAAATATGAGCACATACCACATCGTATCCTGGATTTAAATAATGATCACATGACACGAACCAACTGAAAATTATCATAACAAACTAACAATATCAGTATAGTACTAGCATCTTTTTCTAATATCAAGCTGTATCAGTAGGTTTATAGAAGTACCAATCCGTACAAGTAAAACCATGCTAATTGGTTCCCTAAATTTTTATGCAAATATAATTTCGTCCATGTTTAATGCTCTTATGTTTGCTATTTCATTAATTTATTTAGATGCCAACATGGACACATTTTTTTCATTCATGTTCTGCCTCTTTGGTTTCACAGTCACCACAGATGAATGCTGTTCTTTTAGCAAAATATCTAAAAAATTCTCTTGTTTTTTATTTTATCTCAGATATTGTAGGGACTAATGAAATTATCAGAAAATAGGGAATGTGCTGATTGTAAATCCAAGTAAGTAGGCAAGTGATACGAAATTTTGTCTTGCTCTGTTGCTACTTTTTCATCTAGCAAAGCACTCACAGCAGTTATATTGGATGCTACTCATTCACACTGACATTCTGATTCTTGGATGCTAACCTTTTAGTTTACGGGAGCAATTAAAAAGTATGCATGTTTGTTATTCATGTTCTTTGAAACTTGATAATATTCGGTGCTTTACTAGCATTGTTCTTGATTGTTGAGGCATTAACAAGCTTGTGTCAGATTGTGTTAAGACAAGATTTATCCTTGGAATCCAAAGGACATGATAACATATATTCAGTTTAACAGTTTGTTTCTTGTCCATACATCCAACCAGTCTTCATTATTCTGTTTTGTGATCATGAATTATAAGTTTTTTTTTTAAGGTTTACCTTTCTTCTTTCTAGGTTTAGATAAGGTTGATACGAGTCCTCTAAATAATAAAATTTAGACTTGCTGAAAGTTATTTTCCTATCTGGTTCTAAGCTATCAATGTATATAGGTTTGTTTTTGAGTTATTCCTATTTGGTAGTAAAGGGTTGAATCTGTGATTTACTTGTCCTAAGCATGATTAAGTTGGTTTTGCTGTGTATGAAAGCTCTCTTACACAAAGCCTACTGAGCCATTCGGATTTCTATGGGTCCTTCAGATTTCATATTATAAACTAGCTATATTTTTGTCTGATTGATCTGGTTCTTGCTAACCTAGGTCTATCTATGCTAATTTGCTTGGAAACTTAATGGATAAGGACAGTGGAATGCCCACATGTTATAATGCAAGAAGCACCCAACTGAGTGAAATAATTTTAAAATACGCACTATAAACTTGATATGCCAGAACTGTCATCATGCTACAATGCATCTTGTTGGTATACTTCTAATTGTCTTTCTATAGCAACACCAACTCTTCCTAATAAATAATTAATATTTATTTTGTACATTATTAAGCACGATTTTTGAAAAAAAATAGATCACCTATATTCTATTCTTAAACTGTTGATGTTTTTTTCGCCTGCCTCTAGTAGCATGGACCTGTTGTTTCCTTTGCCAGGTTTGATCCCTTTTCCCCTTGAGGAACATTATCCGCGCACATAAATTTGCTGAATCCGAGTAAATAAAATATGTAATGTAGTAAGACGGACTATTATGGGAATATGTTCCTCTCATTATTTAGTCTCATTGTTTTTGTATTTATTGGCAGTCCTGTTTTTTTGTGAATCTTAAAATTGAAATATATGAACTTGTAAATGATAGTGGTTTAATTTAGAGCTTGTAAATTTCTTTTTGCAGGTCATGGGCATCACAGTGATTTTCGGAAGCACACTTATGTTTGTGTACTTTAACTTTGATTTATATGCCTGCCTGTGCTGGCAGCTAGAATGACATGTGTGGTGGGAGCTTGCAGTATCATCCACATGTTATTTCCTTGGCCAGGTTTGATCCCTCCTCCACTTCATGAAGATTATCTGTGTCAATGTAGTTTATTGCCAATTTAGTTTATTGCCAATTGATCAGTTCCATTCTCACACACAACTCTGACTTTGAGTATATAAAATATGCAATGTAGTTTATTGCAAATTGATCAGTTCCATTCTCACACACAACTTTAAATTTGATTAGAAAGCTGATGATTATTTTTTAAATGAATGAATAGATACGCAGGACAATATAATTTTTTTCCTGGATACTTGTCATTCTGAGGTTCTAGAGCTCCATCTGTCCTTTTTTATTATTATAAATCAGCTTGTTTTTGATTGTCTTGGCCATTTAATACCAATAGATTTGTACATTTTTGGGGTTAATTATGAAGGGTATGTTCTTATCATAATCTTTTGTATTTAGTTTCATTTTCATTATATTTTATTGACTGTATTAATGTAAACTAATTAACAGAATTTGTTTATATTTAATTATATTTTAGCTTTTGTTTTGCACGAATGGTCATGGCGTTTGGAAGCACATGGTATGTTTGTGTACTCTAACCCACTTTACGTTAAAAATTACCTGCGTTTGGATAAACTAAAAATCACTAATGCATGTTAGCGATATGTTAGTGTTCTGGAGTATATTCATTCATAGTTGAACACAACACCGTATGCTTTTTTTTCACCTTAAGGATTTAATGTTCGGCGCCTTATTTCCCTCTATCTTTGCCTCCCTCTCTTTGACCCCGTTTTCTTTCTTCCCGCTACCTGCTGGCTTCCTCCATTTTTTTTTTCTTCTACCTCTGCCGCGTCATTTTTTTTTGGCTTCTTTATTGTACCTAAATTTTTACTATATAGGTCTATATGTCATTGTTTTTAATTGTTTTATTAAAAACAACTGCTTTCTTATCATATTGTTTTAAGAAATTGTAATTTTTTTTCTTTATTGAAGAAAAAAGGAAGATAAACCTTTTTTAGCTTCTTCGGTGTCTGATGATGGGCTTCTTATCGGTTTGAGGGTGGGTTTGAATTTCAATATAAATAAATATTTATTTAGAAATAATGTGTAGTTTATTTCGGAAAATTCACTTTGATATTGTAAGTAGTTATGTTTTAATATCGTTTGCCATTTTTTAATTTTTTATTATTATCTATGGCTATGCTATACCTGTACCCTTTTATTCTTCCACGCGCCTGAGCTTTTATTTTTTCGCCTGAGCTTTTATTTTTCTGAAAATTATAAATGTCATCCGATATAATTAAGCTTTTATTAAAACTCTTAATGGTTTAAAATATAATTTAATAAAATATTCGAAGTGGCACCTATTTTTATCATTATTTTTCATTAAAAAATGTGCAGGTATATATTTGGCTCGCTGGGTTTTATTTGGACCGGGTCTTTCTTTGTCCTGCGGAGCAAGGAACAGCGACGAAGAGGGGAGGCGGCGAGGGAACCTACCGGAGCAAGCGACGAAGAGGTGAAAAGGGTAATACGGATAGGTATGGGCCTGTCCTTTCCCATTTATTTCCTTCGATCCTTCGATCTCTTGGAAATTAGTTTCGCCGCTCGATCCGTTCTATATGTCGCACTCGGATCTGGTTCGAAGATCGCAGATCTTGTTTTGAGGGTTTGATCTTTACGATTCCATTCGTCCTTTTTCTCGAGTCTTGATGGGGGCAGCACGGACTGCTACGGGTTCTTTTCTTCCCCATTTAGTTCCTTCGATCTCTTGGAATTTAGTTTCGCCCCCATTTATTTCCTTTGATCTAACATTAGTTTCGCCCCTTGAGTCTAGTCCGCTTGATGGATTTGCGGTCGAATATAATTGATGGAATATGACATCTAGTTCGATCTTTCTTTGACTCATCGGACAATGAAATTTTCCTTGAGTGGATTTGCGGTCGAATATAATTGATGTTATCATAGGGATATATGCTCTCTTCTATTAATGGTATCAAACTGAATTAATTGATGTTATTTGTTAAATAGAGTAAAAGTGGTTGAGTACAGCATCCTCCTGCTATAGGACTCAGAGTAGATGTCATATATACAGTTTCTAACTGTTATGGTTATTTTTTGGTATGTTTTATTACACAAACGTGCAGCTGGTTCATCTTATTGCAGTCCAATATTCCTTCCATGTGTACCTACGTGTAGATAAAACTGTAGTTAAAATAAACACATGGTACCTACGTACATGTGCACATATGCAAATACACATTCTACAAGATAAATTACATATTCCTTCCAGGAACAGACATTAATGATAACCAATGAACATGGTTACACTATCATGCCATTGCAAAATATCTTTGGTGCATCCCATTTAGCTAGAGATATCTGTTGATGCAGGACACATGATCTTATAAATTTAGAAGGTTGTTAATTTTTTTTGTACACTTTTCCCTGCAGAATATGTTAGTACTGATATCCAAATCCTGCACTGCATGTACGTTGTAATTGTTACTCCTAAAGGGCATTCATTGCATTCGATATATGCATTTAAGCTGCCGTAATAGATCAACTTCAGTCAATGATGGCTGCAGTGGGCTAGTAAATGGTGGTGGTGGTTGGGGGGGGGGGCTCAAGCATGCACCAGCGGCTCTTTTGGAGGTTAGATTTTTATTCTCTCTTACGTTTCTTTTCTGCTCCAAAGATTTTCTTTTCTCCCACAATTTTTGCTAATTGTATTATCCTTACATTTCTTTTACAGTTCTCGCACATGGTCATTGATCTCTTGATTGATAGAAATGCAGATGCAGATAAAGGCCGTAGGAAATTTACTTGCTTTGCTGTGAGTTATTACTCGTGTTGTATTTGTCCAATAATTTCTTTTCCATTCATCATCATATACCTGCAAATTTTTACTACCTTGGCACACTACCTAGACACAGAAACTGAAAGTATACACTTTATACTAAGAATTCTCCTCCTTGACTTCAACCAAAGCATTTTAGCATACACCCAGTGGATAAATAGAATTTTGACAGATGATTATATATTAAATATTTATAAATTCCCCAAATATTGGGATATGTATTAAAATATAGTATTTAGGTGAATGGAAGAATTTTTGAGCTTGTAAATAGTGCAGAAGATGTTGTGGTGATCTGCTGATGAGCTTCATAGTGAGGTTTGTGCAAGGACTGGTATGTGTGTACTTGAAGTTTGAAGCACAAATAGTTACCAGCATGTGTAGGGATAAAAGTAAACATCATTCATGCATAGCAGTAAGAGTTCCTGTTTCAAAAATTTCTTATGCTCTTTGGTAGATCTATTCATTTATAGTGAACACAGTTTTCTCCTCTCTCCCCTTAATTTTCATTTAGTATCGGTAGGTTTGATATAATGAATAGTATATGTTTTGAACTGTTGCTTTTCATAAATTTAAATTATCTAATTGTAGTATACCTATATTTCATATCGAAAATGTTTGTAAATTTAATATTTAGAACTGTTTAATTTGAATATTATTGTACCATAAAATTATTATCATTTAATATGATATTCATGAACAGGTGCTTGTAATGATTCTGGCACTAAAGAGGAGCTGAAAAAATTTGTAATTTTTATTTATTTTTTTGTTTTGATGATGGTGTTTCCTTGAGTGGTGTGCAGTGATGTGATGTGATGTGTGGTGTGGTGTGGTGTGGTGTGGTGTGGTGTGGTTGGTTTGAGGGTTTGAGGGTTTGAGGGTTTGGGGGTTTGGGGGTTTGAGGGTTTGAGGGTTTGAGGGTTTGAGGGTTTGAGGGTTTGAGGGTTTGAGGGTTTGAGGGTTTGAGGGTTTGAGGGTTTGAGGGTTTGAGGGTTTGAGGGTTTGAGGGTTTGAGGGTTTGAGGGTTTGAGGGTTTGAGGGTTTGAGGGTTTGAGGGTTTGAGGGTTTGAGGGTTTGAGGGTTTGAGGGTTTGAGGGTTTGAGGGTTTGAGGGTTTGAGGGTTTGAGGGTTTGAGGGTTTGAGGGTTTGAGGGTTTGAGGGTTTGAGGGTTTGAGGGTTTGAGGGTTTGAGGGTTTGAGGGTTTGAGGGTTTGAGGGTTTGAGGGTTTGAGGGTTTGAGGGTTTGAGGGTTTGAGGGTTTGAGGGTTTGAGGGTTTGAGGGTTTGAGGGTTTGAGGGTTTGAGGGTTTGAGGGTTTGAGGGTTTGAGGGTTTGAGGGTTTGAGGGTTTGAGGGTTTGAGGGTTTGAGGGTTTGAGGGTTTGAGGGTTTGAGGGTTTGAGGGTTTGAGGGTTTGAGGGTTTGAGGGTTTGAGGGTTTGAGGGTTTGAGGGTTTGAGGGTTTGAGGGTTTGAGGGTTTGAGGGTTTGAGGGTTTGAGGGTTTGAGGGTTTGAGGGTTTGAGGGTTTGAGGGTTTGAGGGTTTGAGGGTTTGAGGGTTTGAGGGTTTGAGGGTTTGAGGGTTTGAGGGTTTGAGGGTTTGAGGGTTTGAGGGTTTGAGGGTTTGAGGGTTTGAGGGTTTGAGGGTTTGAGGGTTTGAGGGTTTGAGGGTTTGAGGGTTTGAGGGTTTGAGGGTTTGAGGGTTTGAGGGTTTGAGGGTTTGAGGGTTTGAGGGTTTGAGGGTTTGAGGGTTTGAGGGTTTGAGGGTTTGAGGGTTTGAGGGTTTGAGGGTTTGAGGGTTTGAGGGTTTGAGGGTTTGAGGGTTTGAGGGTTTGAGGGTTTGAGGGTTTGAGGGTTTGAGGGTTTGAGGGTTTGAGGGTTTGAGGGTTTGAGGGTTTGAGGGTTTGAGGGTTTGAGGGTTTGAGGGTTTGAGGGTTTGAGGGTTTGAGGGTTTGAGGGTTTGAGGGTTTGAGGGTTTGAGGGTTTGAGGGTTTGAGGGTTTGAGGGTTTGAGGGTTTGAGGGTTTGAGGGTTTGAGGGTTTGAGGGTTTGAGGGTTTGAGGGTTTGAGGGTTTGAGGGTTTGAGGGTTTGAGGGTTTGAGGGTTTGAGGGTTTGAGGGTTTGAGGGTTTGAGGGTTTGAGGGTTTGAGGGTTTGAGGGTTTGAGGGTTTGAGGGTTTGAGGGTTTGAGGGTTTGAGGGTTTGAGGGTTTGAGGGTTTGAGGGTTTGAGGGTTTGAGGGTTTGAGGGTTTGAGGGTTTGAGGGTTTGAGGGTTTGAGGGTTTGAGGGTTTGAGGGTTTGAGGGTTTGAGGGTTTGAGGGTTTGAGGGTTTGAGGGTTTGAGGGTTTGAGGGTTTGAGGGTTTGAGGGTTTGAGGGTTTGAGGGTTTGAGGGTTTGAGGGTTTGAGGGTTTGAGGGTTTGAGGGTTTGAGGGTTTGAGGGTTTGAGGGTTTGAGGGTTTGAGGGTTTGAGGGTTTGAGGGTTTGAGGGTTTGAGGGTTTGAGGGTTTGAGGGTTTGAGGGTTTGAGGGTTTGAGGGTTTGAGGGTTTGAGGGTTTGAGGGTTTGAGGGTTTGAGGGTTTGAGGGTTTGAGGGTTTGAGGGTTTGAGGGTTTGAGGGTTTGAGGGTTTGAGGGTTTGAGGGTTTGAGGGTTTGAGGGTTTGAGGGTTTGAGGGTTTGAGGGTTTGAGGGTTTGAGGGTTTGAGGGTTTGAGGGTTTGAGGGTTTGAGGGTTTGAGGGTTTGAGGGTTTGAGGGTTTGAGGGTTTGAGGGTTTGAGGGTTTGAGGGTTTGAGGGTTTGAGGGTTTGAGGGTTTGAGGGTTTGAGGGTTTGAGGGTTTGAGGGTTTGAGGGTTTGAGGGTTTGAGGGTTTGAGGGTTTGAGGGTTTGAGGGTTTGAGGGTTTGAGGGTTTGAGGGTTTGAGGGTTTGAGGGTTTGAGGGTTTGAGGGTTTGAGGGTTTGAGGGTTTGAGGGTTTGAGGGTTTGAGGGTTTGAGGGTTTGAGGGTTTGAGGGTTTGAGGGTTTGAGGGTTTGAGGGTTTGAGGGTTTGAGGGTTTGAGGGTTTGAGGGTTTGAGGGTTTGAGGGTTTGAGGGTTTGAGGGTTTGAGGGTTTGAGGGTTTGAGGGTTTGAGGGTTTGAGGGTTTGAGGGTTTGAGGGTGGTTTGAGGGTTTGAGGGTTTGAGGGTTGAGGGTTTGAGGGTTTGAGGGTTTGAGGGTTTGAGGGTTTGAGGGTTTGAGGGTTTTGAGGGTTTGAGGGTTTGAGGTTTGAGGTTTGAGGGGTTTGAGGGTTTGAGGGTTTGAGGGTTTGAGGGTTTGAGGGTTTGAGGGTTTGAGGGTTTGAGGGTTTGAGGGTTTGAGGGTTTGAGGGTTTGAGGGTTTGAGGGTTTGAGGGTTTGAGGGGTTTGAGGGTTTGAGGTTTGAGGTTGTTTGAGGGTTTGAGGGTTTGAGGTTTGAGGGTTTGAGGGTTGAGGTTTGAGGGTTTGAGGGTTTGAGGGTTTGAGGGTTTGAGGGTTTGAGGTTTGAGGGTTTGAGGGTTTTGAGGGTTTGAGGGTTTGAGGGTTTGAGGGTTGTGTAGGGGTTTGAGGGTTGAGGGTTTGATGGGTTTGAGGGTTTGAGGGTTTGAGGGTTGAGGGTTTGAGGGTTTGAGGGTTTGAGGGTTTGAGGGTTGAGGGTTTGAGGGTTTGTAGGGTTTGAGGGTTTGAGGGTTTGAGGGTTTGAGGGTTTGAGGGTTTGAGGGTTTGAGGGTTTGAGGGTTGAGGGTTTGAGGGGTTTGAGGGTTTGAGGGTTTGAGGGTTTGAGGGTTGAGGTTGAGGGTTTGAGGGTTTGAGGGTTTGAGGGTTTGAGGGTTTGAGGGTTTGAGGGTTTGAGGGTTTGAGGGTTTGAGGGTTTGAGGGTTTGAGGGTTTGAGGGTTTGAGGTTTGAGGGTTTGAGGGTTTGAGGGTTTGAGGGTTTGAGGGTTGAGGGTTTGAGGTTTGAGGTTTGAGGTTGAGGGTTTGAGGGTTTGAGGGTTTGAGGGTTTGAGGGTTTGAGGGTTTGAGGGTTTGAGGGTTTGAGGGTTTGAGGGTTTGAGGGTTTGAGGGTTTGAGGGTTTGAGGGTTTGAGGGTTTGAGGGTTTGAGGGTTGAGGGTTTGAGGGTTTGAGGGTTTGAGGGTTTGAGGGTTTGAGGGGTTTGAGGGTTTGAGGGTTTGAGGGTTTGAGGGTTTGAGGGTTTGAGGGTTTGAGGGTTGAGGGTTTGAGGGTTTGAGGGTTTGAGGTGGTTTGAGGGTTTGAGGGTTTGAGGGTTTGAGGGTTGAGGGTTTGAGGGTTTGAGGGTTTGAGGGTTTGAGGGTTTGATGGTTTGAGGGTTTGAGGGTTTGAGGGTTTGAGGGTTTGAGGGTTTGAGGGTTTGAGGGTTTGAGGGTTTGAGGTTGAGGGTTTGAGGGTTTGAGGGTTTGAGGTTGAGGGTTTGAGGGTTTGATGGTTTGAGGGTTTGAGGGTTTGAGGGTTTGAGGGTTTGAGGGTTTGAGGGTTTGAGGGTTTGAGGGTTGAGGGTTTGAGGGTTTGAGGGTTTGAGGTTTGAGGGTTTGAGGGTTTGAGGTTTGAGGGTTTGAGGGTTTGAGGTTTGAGGGTTTGAGGGTTTGAGGGTTTGAGGGTTGAGGGTTTGAGGGTTTGAGGGTTTGAGGGTTTGAGGGTTTGAGGGGTTTGAGGGTTTGAGGTTTGAGGGTTTGAGGTGGTTTGAGGGTTTGAGGTGGTTTGAGGGTTTGAGGGTTTGAGGGTTTGAGGGTTTGAGGGTTTGAGGGTTTGAGGGTTTGAGGGTTTGAGGGTTTGAGGGTTTGAGGGTTTGAGGGTTTGAGGGTTTGAGGGTTGAGGGTTGAGGGTTTGAGGTTTGGTTGAGGGTTTGAGGGTTTGAGGGTTTGAGGGTTTGAGGGTTTGAGGGTTTGAGGGTTTGAGGGTTTGAGGGTTTGAGGGTTTGAGGGTTTGAGGGTTTGAGGGTTTGAGGGTTTGAGGGTTTGAGGGTTTGAGGGTTTGAGGGTTGAGGTTTGAGGTTTGAGGGTTTGAGGGTTTGAGGGTTTGAGGGTTTGAGGGTTGAGGGTTGAGGGTTTGAGGTTTGAGGGTTTGAGGGGGGTTTGAGGGTTTGAGGGTTTGAGGGTTTGAGGGTTTGAGGGTTTGAGGGTTTGAGGGTTTGAGGGTTTGAGGGTTTGAGGTTTGAGGTTTGAGGGTTTGAGGTTTGAGGGTTTGAGGGTTTGAGGGTTTGAGGGTTTGAGGGTTTGAGGGTTTGAGGGTTTGAGGGTTTGAGGGTTTGAGGGTTTGAGGGTTTGAGGGTTTGAGGGTTTGAGGGTTTGAGGGTTTGAGGTTTGAGGGTTTGAGGGTTTGAGGGTTTGAGGGTTTGAGGGTTTGAGGGTTTGAGGGTTTGAGGGTTTGAGGGTTTGAGGGTTTGAGGGTTTGAGGGTTTGAGGGTTTGAGGGTTTGAGGGTTTGAGGGTTTGAGGGTTTGAGGGTTGAGGGTTGAGGGTTTGAGGGTTTGAGGGTTTGAGGGTTGAGGTTGAGGTTGAGGGTTTGAGGGTTTGAGGGTTTGAGGGTTTGAGGTTTGAGGGTTTGAGGGTTTGAGGGTTTGAGGGTTTGAGGTTTGAGGGTTTGAGGGTTTGAGGGTTTGAGGGTTTGAGGGTTTGAGGGTTTGAGGTTTGAGGTTTGAGGGTTGAGGGTTTGAGGTTTGAGGGTTTGAGGGTTTGAGGGTTTGAGGGTTTGAGGGTTTGAGGGTTTGAGGGTTTGAGGGTTTGAGGTTTGAGGGTTTGAGGGTTTGAGGTTTGAGGGTTTGAGGGTTTGAGGTTTGAGGGTTTGAGGGTTTGAGGGTTTGAGGTTTGAGGGTTTGAGGGTTTGAGGTTTGAGGGTTTGAGGGTTTGAGGTTTGAGGGTTTGAGGGTTTGAGGGTTTGAGGGTTTGAGGGTTTGAGGGTTTGAGGGTTTGAGGGTTTGAGGGTTTGAGGTTTGAGGGTTTGAGGGTTTGAGGGTTTGAGGGTTTGAGGGTTTGAGGGTTTGAGGGTTTGAGGGTTTGAGGTTTGAGGGTTTGAGGGTTTGAGGGTTGAGGGTTTGAGGTTTGAGGGTTTGAGGGTTTGAGGGTTTGAGGGTTTGAGGGTTTGAGGGTTTGAGGGTTTGAGGGTTTGAGGGTTTGAGGGTTTGAGGGTTTGAGGGTTTGAGGGTTTTGAGGGTTTGAGGGTTTGAGGGTTTGAGGGTTTGAGGGTTTGAGGGTTTGAGGGTTTGAGGGTTTGAGGGTTTGAGGGTTTGAGGGTTTGAGGGTTTGAGGGTTTGAGGGTTTGAGGGTTTGAGGTTTGAGGGTTTGAGGGTTTGAGGGTTTGAGGGTTTGAGGTTTGAGGGTTTGAGGGTTTGAGGGTTTGAGGGTTTGAGGGTTTGAGGGTTTGAGGGTTTGAGGGTTTGAGGGTTTGAGGGTTTGAGGGTTTGAGGGTTTGAGGGTTTGAGGTGGGTTGAGGGTTTGAGGGTTTGAGGGTTTGAGGGTTTGAGGGTTTGAGGGTTTGAGGGTTTGAGGGTTTGAGGGTTTGAGGGTTTGAGGGTTTGAGGGTTTGAGGGTTTGAGGGTTTGAGGGTTTGAGGGTTTGAGGTTTGAGGTGGGTGAGGTTTGAGGGTTTGAGGGTTTGAGGGTTTGAGGGTTTGAGGGTTGAGGGTTTGAGGGTTTGAGGGTTTGAGGGTTTGAGGGTTTGAGGGTTTGAGGTTTGAGGGTTTGAGGGTTTGAGGGTTTGAGGTTTGAGGGTTTGAGGGTTTGAGGGTTTGAGGGTTTGAGGGTTTGAGGGTTTGAGGGTTTGAGGGTTTGAGGGTTTGAGGGTTTGAGGGTTTGAGGGTTTGAGGGTTTGAGGGTTTGAGGGTTTGAGGGTTTGAGGTTTGAGGGTTTGAGGTTGAGGGTTTGAGGGTTGAGGGTTTGAGGGTTTGAGGGTTTGGGTTTGAGGTTTGAGGGTTTGAGGGTTTGAGGGTTTGAGGGTTTGAGGTTTGAGGGTTTGAGGGTTTGAGGGTTGAGGTTTGAGGGTTTGAGGGTTTGAGGGTTTGAGGGTTTGAGGGTTTGAGGGTTTGAGGGTTTGAGGGTTTGAGGGTTTGAGGGTTTGAGGGTTTGAGGGTTTGAGGTTTGAGGGTTTGAGGGTTTGAGGGTTTGAGGGTTTGAGGGTTTGAGGGTTTGAGGGTTTGAGGGTTTGAGGGTTTGAGGGTTTGAGGGTTTGAGGGTTTGAGGGTTTGAGGGTTTGAGGGTTTGAGGGTTTGAGGGTTTGAGGGTTTGAGGGTTGAGGGTTTGAGGGTTTGAGGGTTTGAGGGTTTGAGGTTTGAGGGTTTGAGGGTTTGAGGGTTTGAGGGTTTGAGGGTTTGAGGGTTTGAGGGTTTGAGGGTTTGAGGGTTTGAGGGTTTGAGGGTTTGAGGGTTTGAGGGTTTGAGGGTTTGAGGGTTTGAGGTTTGAGGGTTTGAGGGTTTGAGGGTTTGAGGGTTTGAGGGTTTGAGGGTTTGAGGGTTTGAGGGTTTGAGGGTTTGAGGGTTTGAGGTTTGAGGGTTTGAGGGTTTGAGGGTTTGAGGGTTTGAGGGTTTGAGGGTTTGAGGGTTTGAGGGTTTGAGGGTTTGAGGGTTTGAGGGTTTGAGGGTTTGAGGGTTTGAGGGTTTGAGGGTTTGAGGGTTTGAGGGTTTGAGGGTTTGAGGGTTTGAGGGTTTGAGGGTTTGAGGGTTTGAGGGTTTGAGGTTTGAGGGTTTGAGGGTTTGAGGGTTTGAGGGTTTGAGGGTTTGAGGTTTGAGGGTTTGAGGGTTTGAGGGTTTGAGGGTTTGAGGGTTTGAGGGTTTGAGGGTTTGAGGGTTTGAGGGTTTGAGGGTTTGAGGGTTTGAGGGTTTGAGGGTTTGAGGGTTTGAGGGTTTGAGGGTTTGAGGGTTTGAGGGTTTGAGGGTTTGAGGGTTTGAGGTTTGAGGGTTTGAGGGTTTGAGGGTTTGAGGGTTTGAGGGTTTGAGGGTTTGAGGGTTTGAGGGTTTGAGGGTTTGAGGGTTTGAGGGTTTGAGGGTTTGAGGGTTTGAGGGTTTGAGGGTTTGAGGGTTTGAGGGTTTGAGGGTTTGAGGTTTGAGGGTTTGAGGGTTTGAGGTTTGAGGGTTTGAGGGTTGAGGGTTTGAGGGTTTGAGGGTTTGAGGTTTGAGGGTTTGAGGGTTTGAGGGTTTGAGGGTTTGAGGGTTTGAGGGTTTGAGGGTTTGAGGGTTTGAGGGTTTGAGGGTTTGAGGGTTTGAGGGTTTGAGGGTTTGAGGGTTTGAGGTTTTGAGGGTTTGAGGGTTTGAGGGTTTGAGGGTTTGAGGGTTTGAGGGTTTGAGGGTTTGAGGGTTTGAGGGTTTGAGGGTTTGAGGGTTTGAGGGTTTGAGGGTTTGAGGGTTTGAGGGTTTGAGGGTTTGAGGGTTTGAGGGTTTGAGGGTTTGAGGGTTTGAGGGTTTGAGGGTTTGAGGGTTTGAGGGTTTGAGGGTTTGAGGGTTTGAGGTTTGAGGGTTTGAGGGTTTGAGGGTTTGAGGGTTTGAGGGTTTGAGGGTTTGAGGTTGAGGTTTGAGGGTTTGAGGTTTGAGGGTTTGAGGGTTTGAGGGTTTGAGGGTTTGAGGGTTTGAGGGTTTGAGGGTTTGAGGGTTTGAGGGTTTGAGGGTTTGAGGGTTTGAGGGTTTGAGGGTTTGAGGGTTTGAGGGTTTGAGGTTGAGGGTTTGAGGGTTTGAGGGTTTGAGGGTTTGAGGGTTTGAGGGTTTGAGGGTTTGAGGGTTTGAGGGTTTGAGGGTTTGAGGGTTTGAGGGTTTGAGGTTTGAGGGTTTGAGGGTTTGAGGGTTTGAGGGTTTGAGGGTTTGAGGGTTTGAGGGTTTGAGGGTTTGAGGTTTGAGGGTTTGAGGGTTTGAGGGTTTGAGGGTTTGAGGGTTTGAGGGTTTGAGGGTTTGAGGGTTTGAGGGTTTGAGGGTTTGAGGGTTTGAGGGTTTGAGGGTTTGAGGGTTGAGGGTTTGAGGGTTTGAGGGTTTGAGGGTTTGAGGGTTTGAGGGTTTGAGGGTTTGAGGGTTTGAGGGTTTGAGGGTTTGAGGTTTGAGGGTTTGAGGGTTTGAGGGTTTGAGGGTTTGAGGGTTGAGGGTTTGAGGGGTTTGAGGGTTTGAGGGTTTGAGGGTTTGAGGGTTTGAGGGTTTGAGGGTTTGAGGGTTGAGGGTTTGAGGGTTGAGGGTTTGAGGGTTTGAGGGTTTGAGGGTTTGAGGGTTTGAGGGTTTGAGGGTTTGAGGGTTTGAGGGTTTGAGGTTTGAGGGTTTGAGGGTTTGAGGGTTTGAGGGTTTGAGGGTTTGAGGGTTTGAGGGTTTGAGGGTTTGAGGGTTTGAGGGTTTGAGGGTTTGAGGGTTTGAGGGTTTGAGGGTTTGAGGGTTTGAGGGTTTGAGGGTTTGAGGGTTTGAGGGTTTGAGGGTTTGAGGGTTTGAGGGTTTGAGGGTTTGAGGTTTGAGGGTTTGAGGGTTTGAGGGTTTGAGGGTTTGAGGGTTTGAGGGTTTGAGGGTTTGAGGGTTTGAGGGTTTGAGGGTTGAGGGTTTGAGGGTTTGAGGGTTTGAGGTTTGAGGGTTTGAGGGTTTGAGGGTTTGAGGGTTTGAGGGTTTGAGGGTTTGAGGGTTTGAGGGTTTGAGTGTTTGAGGGTTTGAGGGTTTGAGGGTTTGAGGGTTTGAGGGTTTGAGGGTTTGAGGGTTTGAGGGTTTGAGGTTTGAGGGTTTGAGGGTTTGAGGGTTTGAGGGTTTGAGGGTTTGAGGGTTTGAGGGTTTGAGGGTTTGAGGGTTTGAGGGTTTGAGGGTTTGAGGGTTTGAGGGTTTGAGGGTTTGAGGGTTTGAGGTTTGAGGGTTTGAGGGTTTGAGGGTTTGAGGGTTTGAGGGTTTGAGGTTTGAGGGTTTGAGGTTGGTTTGAGGGTTTGAGGGTTTGAGGGTTTGAGGGTTTGAGGGTTTGAGGGTTTGAGGGTTTGAGGGTTTGAGGGTTTGAGGGTTTGAGGGTTTGAGGGTTTGAGGGTTGAGGGTTTGAGGGTTTGAGGGTTTGAGGGTTTGAGGGTTTGAGGGTTTGAGGGTTTGAGGGTTTGAGGGTTTGAGGGTTTGAGGGTTTGAGGGTTTGAGGGTTTGAGGGTTTGAGGGTTTGAGGGTTTGAGGGTTTGAGGGTTTGAGGGTTTGAGGGTTTGAGGGTTTGAGGGTTTGAGGTTTGAGGGTTTGAGGGTTTGAGGGTTTGAGGTTTGAGGGTTTGAGGGTTTGAGGGTTTGAGGGTTTGAGGGTTTGAGGGTTTGAGGGTTTGAGGGTTTGAGGGTTTGAGGGTTTGAGGGTTTGAGGGTTTGAGGGTTTGAGGGTTTGAGGGTTTGAGGGTTTGAGGGTTTGAGGGTTTGAGGGTTTGAGGGTTTGAGGTTTGAGGGTTTGAGGTTTGAGGGTTTGAGGGTTTGAGGTTTGAGGGTTTGAGGGTTTGAGGGTTTGAGGGTTTGAGGGTTTGAGGGTTTGAGGGTTTGAGGGTTTGAGGGTTTGAGGGTTTGAGGGTTTGAGGGTTTGAGGGTTTGAGGGTTTGAGGGTTTGAGGGTTTGAGGGTTTGAGGGTTTGAGGGTTTGAGGGTTTGAGGGTTTGAGGGTTTGAGGGTTTGAGGGTTTGAGGGTTGAGGTTTGAGGGTTTGAGGGTTTGAGGGTTTGAGGGTTTGAGGGTTTGAGGGTTTGAGGGTTTGAGGGTTTGAGGGTTTGAGGGTTTGAGGTTTGAGGGTTTGAGGGTTTGAGGGTTTGAGGGTTTGAGGGTTGAGGGTTTGAGGGTTTGAGGGTTTGAGGGTTTGAGGGTTTGAGGGTTTGAGGTTTGAGGGTTTGAGGGTTTGAGGGTTTGAGGGTTTGAGGGTTTGAGGGTTTGAGGGTTTGAGGGTTTGAGGGTTTGAGGGTTTGAGGGTTTGAGGGTTTGAGGGTTTGAGGTTTGAGGGTTTGAGGGTTTGAGGGTTTGAGGGTTTGAGGGTTTGAGGGTTTGAGGGTTTGAGGGTTTGAGGGTTTGAGGGTTTGAGGGTTTGAGGGTTTGAGGGTTTGAGGGTTTGAGGGTTTGAGGGTTTGAGGGTTTGAGGGTTTGAGGGTTGAGGGTTTGAGGGTTTGAGGGTTTGAGGGTTTGAGGGTTTGAGGGTTTGAGGGTTTGAGGGTTTGAGGGTTTGAGGGTTTGAGGGTTTGAGGGTTTGAGGGTTTGAGGGTTTGAGGGTTTGAGGGTTTGAGGGTTTGAGGGTTTGAGGGTTTGAGGGTTTGAGGGTTGAGGTTTGAGGGTTTGAGGGTTTGAGGGTTTGAGGTTTGAGGGTTTGAGGGTTTGAGGGTTTGAGGGTTTGAGGGTTGAGGGTTTGAGGGTTTGAGGGTTTGAGGTTTGAGGGTTTGAGGGTTTGAGGTTTGAGGGTTTGAGGGTTTGAGGGTTTGAGGGTTTGAGGGTTTGAGGTTTGAGGGTTTGAGGGTTTGAGGGTTTGAGGGTTTGAGGGTTTGAGGGTTTGAGGGTTTGAGGTTTGAGGTTTGAGGGTTTGAGGGTTTGAGGGTTTGAGGGTTTGAGGGTTTGAGGGTTTGAGGGTTTGAGGGTTGAGGGTTTGAGGGTTTGAGGGTTTGAGGGTTTGAGGGTTTGAGGGTTTGAGGGTTTGAGGGTTTGAGGGTTGAGGGTTTGAGGTTTTGAGGGTTTGAGGGTTTGAGGGTTTGAGGTTTGAGGGTTTGAGGGTTTGAGGGTTTGAGGGTTTGAGGGTTTGAGGGTTTGAGGGTTTGAGGGTTTGAGGGTTTGAGGGTTTGAGGTTTGAGGGTTTGAGGGTTTGAGGGTTTGAGGGTTTGAGGGTTTGAGGGTTTGAGGGTTTGAGGGTTTGAGGGTTTGAGGGTTTGAGGGTTTGAGGGTTTGAGGGTTTGAGGGTTTGAGGGTTTGAGGGTTTGAGGGTTTGAGGGTTTGAGGGTTTGAGGGTTTGAGGGTTTGAGGGTTTGAGGGTTTGAGGGTTTGAGGGTTTGAGGGTTTGAGGGTTTGAGGGTTTGAGGGTTTGAGGGTTTGAGGGTTTGAGGGTTTGAGGGTTTGAGGGTTTGAGGGTTTGAGGGTTTGAGGGTTTGAGGGTTTGAGGGTTTGAGGGTTTGAGGGTTTGAGGGTTGAGGGTTTGAGGGTTTGAGGGTTTGAGGGTTTGAGGGTTTGAGGGTTTGAGGGTTTGAGGGTTTGAGGGTTTGAGGGTTTGAGGGTTTGAGGGTTTGAGGTTTGAGGGTTTGAGGTTTGAGGGTTTGAGGGTTTGAGGGTTTGAGGGTTTGAGGGTTTGAGGGTTTGAGGGTTTGAGGGTTTGAGGGTTTGAGGGTTTGAGGTTTGAGGGTTTGAGGGTTTGAGGGTTTGAGGGTTTGAGGGTTTGAGGGTTTGAGGGTTTGAGGGTTTGAGGGTTTGAGGGTTTGAGGGTTTGAGGGTTTGAGGGTTTGAGGGTTTGAGGGTTTGAGGGTTTGAGGGTTTGAGGGTTTGAGGGTTTGAGGGTTTGAGGGTTTGAGGGTTTGAGGGTTTGAGGGTTTGAGGGTTTGAGGGTTTGAGGTTTGAGGGTTTGAGGGTTTGAGGGTTTGAGGGTTGAGGGTTTGAGGGTTTGAGGTTTGAGGGTTTGAGGGTTGAGGTTTGAGGGTTTGAGGGTTTGAGGGTTTGAGGGTTGAGGGTTTGAGGGTTTGAGGGTTTGAGGGTTTGAGGGTTTGAGGGTTTGAGGGTTTGAGGGTTTGAGGGTTTGAGGGTTTGAGGGTTTGAGGGTTTGAGGGTTTGAGGGTTTGAGGGTTTGAGGGTTTGAGGGTTTGAGGGTTTGAGGGTTTGAGGGTTTGAGGGTTTGAGGGTTTGAGGGTTTGAGGGTTTGAGGGTTTGAGGGTTTGAGGGTTTGAGGGTTTGAGGGTTTGAGGGTTTGAGGGTTTGAGGGTTTGAGGGTTGAGGTTTGAGGGTTTGAGGGTTTGAGGGTTTGAGGGTTTGAGGGTTTGAGGGTTTGAGGGTTTGAGGGTTTGAGGGTTTGAGGGTTTGAGGGTTTGAGGGTTTGAGGGTTTGAGGGTTTGAGGGTTTGAGGGTTTGAGGGTTTGAGGGTTTGAGGGTTTGAGGGTTTGAGGGTTTGAGGGTTTGAGGGTTTGAGGGTTTGAGGGTTTGAGGGTTTGAGGGTTTGAGGGTTTGAGGGTTTGAGGGTTTGAGGGTTTGAGGGTTGAGGGTTTGAGGGTTTGAGGGTTTGAGGGTTTGAGGGTTTGAGGGTTTGAGGGTTTGAGGGTTTGAGGGTTTGAGGGTTTGAGGGTTTGAGGGTTTGAGGGTTTGAGGGTTTGAGGGTTTGAGGGTTTGAGGGTTTGAGGGTTTGAGGTTTGAGGGTTTGAGGGTTTGAGGGTTTGAGGGTTTGAGGGTTTGAGGGTTTGAGGGTTTGAGGGTTTGAGGGTTTGAGGGTTGAGGGTTTGAGGGTTTGAGGGTTTGAGGGTTTGAGGGTTTGAGGGTTTGAGGGTTTGAGGGTTTGAGGGTTTGAGGGTTTGAGGGTTTGAGGGTTTGAGGGTTTGAGGGTTTGAGGGTTTGAGGGTTTGAGGGTTTGAGGGTTTGAGGTTTGAGGGTTTGAGGGTTTGAGGGTTTGAGGGTTTGAGGGTTTGAGGGTTGAGGTTTGAGGGTTTGAGGGTTTGAGGGTTTGAGGGTTTGAGGGTTTGAGGGTTTGAGGGTTTGAGGGTTTGAGGGTTTGAGGGTTTGAGGTTTGAGGGTTTGAGGGTTTGAGGGTTTGAGGGTTTGAGGTTTGAGGGTTTGAGGGTTTGAGGTTGAGGGTTTGAGGGTTTGAGGGTTTGAGGGTTTGAGGGTTTGAGGGTTTGAGGGTTTGAGGGTTTGAGGTTTGAGGTTTGAGGGTTTGAGGGTTTGAGGGTTTGAGGGTTTGAGGGTTTGAGGGTTTGAGGGTTTGAGGGTTTGAGGGTTTGAGGGTTTGAGGGTTTGAGGGTTTGAGGGTTTGAGGGTTTGAGGGTTTGAGGGTTTGAGGGTTTGAGGGTTTGAGGGTTTGAGGGTTTGAGGGTTTGAGGGTTTGAGGGTTTGAGGGTTTGAGGGTTTGAGGGTTGAGGTTTGAGGTTTGAGGGTTTGAGGGTTTGAGGGTTTGAGGGTTTGAGGGTTTGAGGGTTTGAGGGTTGAGGGTTTGAGGGTTTGAGGGTTTGAGGGTTTGAGGGTTGAGGGTTTGAGGGTTTGAGGGTTTGAGGGTTTGAGGGTTTGAGGTTGAGGGTTTGAGGGTTTGAGGGTTTGAGGGTTTGAGGGTTTGAGGGTTTGAGGGTTTGAGGGTTTGAGGGTTTGAGGGTTTGAGGGTTTGAGGGTTTGAGGTTTGAGGGTTTGAGGGTTTGAGGTTTGAGGGTTTGAGGGTTTGAGGGTTTGAGGGTTTGAGGGTTTGAGGGTTGAGGGTTTGAGGGTTTGAGGGTTTGAGGGTTTGAGGGTTTGAGGGTTTGAGGGTTTGAGGGTTTGAGGGTTTGAGGGTTTGAGGGTTTGAGGGTTTGAGGGTTTGAGGGTTTGAGGGTTTGAGGGTTTGAGGGTTTGAGGGTTTGAGGGTTTGAGGGTTTGAGGGTTTGAGGGTTTGAGGGTTTGAGGGTTTGAGGGTTTGAGGGTTTGAGGGTTTGAGGGTTTGAGGGTTTGAGGGTTTGAGGGTTTGAGGGTTTGAGGGTTTGAGGGTTTGAGGGTTTGAGGGTTTGAGGGTTTGAGGGTTTGAGGGTTTGAGGGTTTGAGGGTTTGAGGGTTTGAGGGTTTGAGGGTTTGAGGGTTTGAGGGTTTGAGGGTTTGAGGGTTTGAGGGTTTGAGGGTTTGAGGGTTTGAGGGTTTGAGGGTTTGAGGGTTTGAGGGTTTGAGGGTTTGAGGGTTTGAGGGTTTGAGGTTTGAGGGTTTGAGGGTTTGAGGGTTTGAGGGTTTGAGGGTTTGAGGGTTTGAGGGTTTGAGGGTTTGAGGGTTTGAGGGTTTGAGGGTTTGAGGGTTTGAGGGTTTGAGGGTTTGAGGGTTTGAGGGTTTGAGGGTTTGAGGGTTTGAGGGTTTGAGGGTTTGAGGGTTTGAGGGTTTGAGGGTTTGAGGGTTTGAGGGTTTGAGGGTTTGAGGGTTTGAGGGTTTGAGGGTTTGAGGGTTTGAGGGTTTGAGGGTTTGAGGGTTTGAGGGTTTGAGGGTTTGAGGGTTTGAGGGTTTGAGGGTTTGAGGGTTTGAGGGTTTGAGGGTTTGAGGGTTTGAGGGTTTGAGGGTTTGAGGGTTTGAGGGTTTGAGGGTTTGAGGGTTTGAGGGTTTGAGGGTTTGAGGGTTTGAGGGTTTGAGGGTTTGAGGGTTTGAGGGTTTGAGGGTTTGAGGGTTTGAGGGTTTGAGGGTTTGAGGGTTTGAGGGTTTGAGGGTTTGAGGGTTTGAGGGTTTGAGGGTTTGAGGGTTTGAGGGTTTGAGGGTTTGAGGGTTTGAGGGTTTGAGGGTTTGAGGGTTTGAGGGTTTGAGGGTTTGAGGGTTTGAGGGTTTGAGGGTTTGAGGGTTTGAGGGTTTGAGGGTTTGAGGGTTTGAGGGTTTGAGGGTTTGAGGGTTTGAGGGTTTGAGGGTTTGAGGGTTTGAGGGTTTGAGGGTTTGAGGGTTTGAGGGTTTGAGGGTTTGAGGGTTTGAGGGTTTGAGGGTTTGAGGGTTTGAGGGTTTGAGGGTTTGAGGGTTTGAGGGTTTGAGGGTTTGAGGGTTTGAGGGTTTGAGGGTTTGAGGGTTTGAGGGTTTGAGGGTTTGAGGGTTTGAGGGTTTGAGGGTTTGAGGGTTTGAGGGTTTGAGGGTTTGAGGGTTTGAGGGTTTGAGGGTTTGAGGGTTTGAGGGTTTGAGGGTTTGAGGGTTTGAGGGTTTGAGGGTTTGAGGGTTTGAGGGTTTGAGGGTTTGAGGGTTTGAGGGTTTGAGGGTTTGAGGGTTTGAGGGTTTAGGGTTTGAGGGTTTGAGGGTTTGAGGGTTTGAGGGTTTGAGGGTTTGAGGGTTTGAGGGTTTGAGGGTTTGAGGGTTTGAGGGTTTGAGGGTTTGAGGGTTTGAGGGTTTGAGGGTTTGAGGGTTTGAGGGTTTGAGGGTTTGAGGGTTTGAGGGTTTGAGGGTTTGAGGGTTTGAGGGTTTGAGGGTTTGAGGGTTTGAGGGTTTGAGGGTTTGAGGGTTTGAGGGTTTGAGGGTTTGAGGGTTTGAGGGTTTGAGGGTTTGAGGGTTTGAGGGTTTGAGGGTTTGAGGGTTTGAGGGTTTGAGGGTTTGAGGGTTTGAGGGTTTGAGGGTTTGAGGGTTTGAGGGTTTGAGGGTTTGAGGGTTTGAGGGTTTGAGGGTTTGAGGGTTTGAGGGTTTGAGGGTTTGAGGGTTTGAGGGTTTGAGGGTTTGAGGGTTTGAGGGTTTGAGGGTTTGAGGGTTTGAGGGTTTGAGGGTTTGAGGGTTTGAGGGTTTGAGGGTTTGAGGGTTTGAGGGTTTGAGGGTTTGAGGGTTTGAGGGTTTGAGGGTTTGAGGGTTTGAGGGTTTGAGGGTTTGAGGGTTTGAGGGTTTGAGGGTTTGAGGGTTTGAGGGTTTGAGGGTTTGAGGGTTTGAGGGTTTGAGGGTTTGAGGGTTTGAGGGTTTGAGGGTTTGAGGGTTTGAGGGTTTGAGGGTTTGAGGGTTTGAGGGTTTGAGGGTTTGAGGGTTTGAGGGTTTGAGGGTTTGAGGGTTTGAGGGTTTGAGGGTTTGAGGGTTTGAGGGTTAGAGGGTTTGAGGGTTTGAGGGTTTGAGGGTTTGAGGGTTTGAGGGTTTGAGGGTTTGAGGGTTTGAGGGTTTGAGGGTTTGAGGGTTTGAGGGTTTGAGGGTTTGAGGGTTTGAGGGTTTGAGGGTTTGAGGGTTTGAGGGTTTGAGGGTTTGAGGGTTTGAGGGTTTGAGGGTTTGAGGGTTTGAGGGTTTGAGGGTTTGAGGGTTTGAGGGTTTGAGGGTTTGAGGGTTTGAGGGTTTGAGGGTTTGAGGGTTTGAGGGTTTGAGGGTTTGAGGGTTTGAGGGTTTGAGGGTTTGAGGGTTTGAGGGTTTGAGGGTTTGAGGGTTTGAGGGTTTGAGGGTTTGAGGGTTTGAGGGTTTGAGGGTTTGAGGGTTTGAGGGTTTGAGGGTTTGAGGGTTTGAGGGTTTGAGGGTTTGAGGGTTTGAGGGTTTGAGGGTTTGAGGGTTTGAGGGTTTGAGGGTTTGAGGGTTTGAGGGTTTGAGGGTTTGAGGGTTTGAGGGTTTGAGGGTTTGAGGGTTTGAGGGTTTGAGGGTTTGAGGGTTTGAGGGTTTGAGGGTTTGAGGGTTTGAGGGTTTGAGGGTTTGAGGGTTTGAGGGTTTGAGGGTTTGAGGGTTTGAGGGTTTGAGGGTTTGAGGGTTTGAGGGTTTGAGGGTTTGAGGGTTTGAGGGTTTGAGGGTTTGAGGGTTTGAGGGTTTGAGGGTTTGAGGGTTTGAGGGTTTGAGGGTTTGAGGGTTTGAGGGTTTGAGGGTTTGAGGGTTTGAGGGTTTGAGGGTTTGAGGGTTTGAGGGTTTGAGGGTTTGAGGGTTTGAGGGTTTGAGGGTTTGAGGGTTTGAGGGTTTGAGGGTTTGAGGGTTTGAGGGTTTGAGGGTTTGAGGGTTTGAGGGTTTGAGGGTTTGAGGGTTTGAGGGTTTGAGGGTTTGAGGGTTTGAGGGTTTGAGGGTTTGAGGGTTTGAGGGTTTGAGGGTTTGAGGGTTTGAGGGTTTGAGGGTTTGAGGGTTTGAGGGTTTGAGGGTTTGAGGGTTTGAGGGTTTGAGGGTTTGAGGGTTTGAGGGTTTGAGGGTTTGAGGGTTTGAGGGTTTGAGGGTTTGAGGGTTTGAGGGTTTGAGGGTTTGAGGGTTTGAGGGTTTGAGGGTTTGAGGGTTTGAGGGTTTGAGGGTTTGAGGGTTTGAGGGTTTGAGGGTTTGAGGGTTTGAGGGTTTGAGGGTTTGAGGGTTTGAGGGTTTGAGGGTTTGAGGGTTTGAGGGTTTGAGGGTTTGAGGGTTTGAGGGTTTGAGGGTTTGAGGGTTTGAGGGTTTGAGGGTTTGAGGGTTTGAGGGTTTGAGGGTTTGAGGGTTTGAGGGTTTGAGGGTTTGAGGGTTTGAGGGTTTGAGGGTTTGAGGGTTTGAGGGTTTGAGGGTTTGAGGGTTTGAGGGTTTGAGGGTTTGAGGGTTTGAGGGTTTGAGGGTTTGAGGGTTTGAGGGTTTGAGGGTTTGAGGGTTTGAGGGTTTGAGGGTTTGAGGGTTTGAGGGTTTGAGGGTTTGAGGGTTTGAGGGTTTGAGGGTTTGAGGGTTTGAGGGTTTGAGGGTTTGAGGGTTTGAGGGTTTGAGGGTTTGAGGGTTTGAGGGTTTGAGGGTTTGAGGGTTTGAGGGTTTGAGGGTTTGAGGGTTTGAGGGTTTGAGGGTTTGAGGGTTTGAGGGTTTGAGGGTTTGAGGGTTTGAGGGTTTGAGGGTTTGAGGGTTTGAGGGTTTGAGGGTTTGAGGGTTTGAGGGTTTGAGGGTTTGAGGGTTTGAGGGTTTGAGGGTTTGAGGGTTTGAGGGTTTGAGGGTTTGAGGGTTTGAGGGTTTGAGGGTTTGAGGGTTTGAGGGTTTGAGGGTTTGAGGGTTTGAGGGTTTGAGGGTTTGAGGGTTTGAGGGTTTGAGGGTTTGAGGGTTTGAGGGTTTGAGGGTTTGAGGGTTTGAGGGTTTGAGGGTTTGAGGGTTTGAGGGTTTGAGGGTTTGAGGGTTTGAGGGTTTGAGGGTTTGAGGGTTTGAGGGTTTGAGGGTTTGAGGGTTTGAGGGTTTGAGGGTTTGAGGGTTTGAGGGTTTGAGGGTTTGAGGGTTTGAGGGTTTGAGGGTTTGAGGGTTTGAGGGTTTGAGGGTTTGAGGGTTTGAGGGTTTGAGGGTTTGAGGGTTTGAGGGTTTGAGGGTTTGAGGGTTTGAGGGTTTGAGGGTTTGAGGGTTTGAGGGTTTGAGGGTTTGAGGGTTTGAGGGTTTGAGGGTTTGAGGGTTTGAGGGTTTGAGGGTTTGAGGGTTTGAGGGTTTGAGGGTTTGAGGGTTTGAGGGTTTGAGGGTTTGAGGGTTTGAGGGTTTGAGGGTTTGAGGGTTTGAGGGTTTGAGGGTTTGAGGGTTTGAGGGTTTGAGGGTTTGAGGGTTTGAGGGTTTGAGGGTTTGAGGGTTTGAGGGTTTGAGGGTTTGAGGGTTTGAGGGTTTGAGGGTTTGAGGGTTTGAGGGTTTGAGGGTTTGAGGGTTTGAGGGTTTGAGGGTTTGAGGGTTTGAGGGTTTGAGGGTTTGAGGGTTTGAGGGTTTGAGGGTTTGAGGGTTTGAGGGTTTGAGGGTTTGAGGGTTTGAGGGTTTGAGGGTTTGAGGGTTTGAGGGTTTGAGGGTTTGAGGGTTTGAGGGTTTGAGGGTTTGAGGGTTTGAGGGTTTGAGGGTTTGAGGGTTTGAGGGTTTGAGGGTTTGAGGGTTTGAGGGTTTGAGGGTTTGAGGGTTTGAGGGTTTGAGGGTTTGAGGGTTTGAGGGTTTGAGGGTTTGAGGGTTTGAGGGTTTGAGGGTTTGAGGGTTTGAGGGTTTGAGGGTTTGAGGGTTTGAGGGTTTGAGGGTTTGAGGGTTTGAGGGTTTGAGGGTTTGAGGGTTTGAGGGTTTGAGGGTTTGAGGGTTTGAGGGTTTGAGGGTTTGAGGGTTTGAGGGTTTGAGGGTTTGAGGGTTTGAGGGTGTTGAGGGTTTGAGGGTTTGAGGGTTTGAGGGTTTGAGGGTTTGAGGGTTTGAGGGTTTGAGGGTTGAGGGTTTGAGGGTTTGAGGGTTTGAGGGTTTGAGGGTTTGAGGGTTTGAGGGTTTGAGGGTTTGAGGGTTTGAGGGTTTGAGGGTTTGAGGGTTTGAGGGTTTGAGGGTTTGAGGGTTTGAGGGTTTGAGGGTTTGAGGGTTTGAGGGTTTGAGGGTTTGAGGGTTTGAGGGTTTGAGGGTTTGAGGGTTTGAGGGTTTGAGGGTTTGAGGGTTTGAGGGTTTGAGGGTTTGAGGGTTTGAGGGTTTGAGGGTTTGAGGGTTTGAGGGTTTGAGGGTTTGAGGGTTTGAGGGTTTGAGGGTTTGAGGGTTTGAGGGTTTGAGGGTTTGAGGGTTTGAGGGTTTGAGGGTTTGAGGGTTTGAGGGTTTGAGGGTTTGAGGGTTTGAGGGTTTGAGGGTTTGAGGGTTTGAGGGTTTGAGGGTTTGAGGGTTTGAGGGTTTGAGGGTTTGAGGGTTTGAGGG